>OX374631.1:18132155-19598233 GCA_947347705.1 Nymphula nitidulata
ACGAAACAAATAATTAAAATGAAGTAGGTAGATATTTATCTATTATAAAGGTATTTTTTGGAGGCAGTGCTTCACTTTCTATTGTTTTTGGAAACAGTTTAACACCAACGCCCAAAAATACATTTTTATGAGATAAGTACCTAACTACTTCATTTTAATTAGGTATTTGTTTCTTTTTAGTGTTATGAAGTCGGTCCATTTTTTTGATATATTTTTTTATTTCTTCATTCGTTTAGCTAATACCTAATTATACACATTCCTACATAAGAGATAATCTTTATGTTTATCTCCCATATAGAAAGGCCTGTACCTAGCAGTGGGACGTTTATAGGCTGGTGATGATAGCCTTGCATGCAGCCATTGAAAGAACTATATCGAGTATATATCGAGGGCTATATCGAGTTCAACAAAAAATGAAAGAATTTTTATGATCAGACTTACAGTTTTTGAGATATGCGCGGACAAATATACATTCATACATATATACATAAACTCATAAAATAAGGCACCGATGTTCAAAAGGTGGTATAGACTGACATATACAAAAGTGTGCAATTCTAACAACATTACATACATACGGGTCGAATTGATATCCTTCTTTTTTTGATGTCAGTTAAAAACAAGTAAAGAATCAATACCAATTCTTATTTGGGTTTCCGTAATTGAACTCAACACTGCTTCGATGAATACTTTATATGTAAAAAAGAAGCGGTAAATTATCACGATTTGAAATTACCTAGTTTGATTTCATTTGAATAAAGAGACAAACAATCTTGTTGAGTTCAATGCAATGAAAACACAGGTGTGCGCGTTTACAGCTAATATGTCACCGTTCCTTCCCCTTCTGTCTCTTCAGGGCACCACTCTTTCGGCACAGGGCTCCCTAAACTTGCTAGGCATGAAGATATGTTGCGATCTGAATTCCAGGAACTACATCGAAACATCAAAACAGCCTCACGGAAGCTCCGTGTCCTGAACAAGGTGCGTCGATTTTTCACGCCTGACTTATTATGCCTCCTCTATTAAACTCAGGTCCGGTCTTACGTGGAATATTGCTCGCACTTGTGGAATGGCTCCGCCAAGTACCTACTCGATGCCCTGGACAGATTGCAGCATCGTGCTGTCCGTATCGTTGGCGGTGTAGAGGTCACGAACAACCTTGAGCCTCTGCAATTGCTTCGAGACATTGCGTCGCTTAGCGCCTTCTATCGGCTATATCACGAAGAGTGCTCTAAAGAGCTGTTTGACCTTATACCACCTTCCCCCTTCCTACTCAGGAGCATTCGTGCCGGTCTTTGGAGTCATCAATTCACTGTTTCCACCTCAACTTCACGTACAAAGAAATTTAGCAGCTCTTTTCTTTGTAGTACTTCCAGAACTTGGAATTATTTGTTAGCACATGTGTTCCCTACTTTCTATAATATGGGTTCCTTCAAAAGAGGCGTGAAAAAGCACCTTTCGGGCCGGCAAGGTGGAGGCAGCTAGAGCAGTGTCTGAACTGCACTAGCTGTCTTCGCATATGGACTTTTCTTACCGCTTCTCATCAGCTGGTGTTGAGTAATTTGTCGTGCTTTGTATAAAAAAGAAGTTTTTAATTTTTTACTTTTTTTTTCTACTACTGAAAAAAAAAATTAATCATGATAAAGTTTTTAAAATGTCTTACAATAAATTTGTAAGGAACAGCGAAGATATTATCAATAAAGGAAATTTTGGATAACTATGCGATATTTCAGCACAAATAAAGTTGTTTTTTTTTTATATTGAGTCAAACAGTTTACGGGATAAAGCAGAGCAAGAGCGAGAATTACAGAACTAAGTAAATACACTATGCACAGTCTAGCACGCACTGAGTTTCTATTTTTGTTTGTACCTTTTCAATTTATTAGAGTATTAGAGAACATCTAGAGAGAATTTACTTAAGCCTAGTGATGGCTATAGTAATCCAATCTCTTAACTTCATTTAAACATTTTGATAGCCTTTTATAGCTCCACTTCCTATTGTTGTAATCTATTAAGTTATTTTCAGTATTTAATCATTTACAGTATTTTAATTTGCATTTTTAAATTGTTAATCCCGTCTTTCATACACACAAGGCTAGTTACAAGACCTAAAACACCTATTAGAAATGTTACTTTATATTTGTGTATCCTTAATTGTATTAATGACACGAACAACCGTAACTCAATACTTAGGATTCCTTCTTTCTTCTTTATTAGTAATCCAATCTCTTAACTTCATTTAAACATTTTGATAGCCTTTTATAGCTCCACTTCCTATTGTTGTAATCTATTAAGTTATTTTCAGTATTTAATCATTTACAGTATTTTAATTTGCATTTTTAAATTGTTAATCCCATCTTTCATACACACAAGGCTAGTTACAAGACCTAAAACACCTATTAGAAATGTTACTTTATATTTGTGTATCCTTAATTGTATTAATGACACGAACAACCGTAACTCAATACTTAGGATTCCTTCTTTCTTCTTTATTAGTAATCCAATCTCTTAACTTCATTTAAACATTTTGATAGCCTTTTATAGCTCCACTTCCTATTGTTGTAATCTATTAAGTTATTTTCAGTATTTAATCATTTACAGTATTTTAATTTGCATTTTTAAATAGTTAATCCCGTCTTTCATACACACAAGGCTAGTTATAAGACCTAAAACACCTATTAGAAATGTTACTTTATATTTGTGTATCCTTAATTGTATTAATGACACGAACAACCGTAACTCAATACTTAGGATTCCTTCTTTCTTCTTTATTAGTATTTCTTACAATAAAAGGAATATTAATATTATGACAGGTATATTAAAGGTAAATGGTAAAAGGTAAATTCTGTGCATATTCTAGTACGTATTTATAGTATCCCTCTGATTAGTATTTACATCTAAAATGATTTCTTACCTATGAACGTGATGTAAATTTAAATGACTTCTTTGCCTTTGTCTGAATATCGTTAATTACAGTTAACTTGAAAACAAAAGACTTCTTGGAAGTTACCTGGCGTCTTTCAAACTATAATAATCCGTATAAATCCCAACAATAGGTAGCCCTAGCTCTTGGGGTTCAAGGCGAATCTAATTTAGTTATAACACAATTTGTCGACCGGCATAATGTCTCGGTACAAATTTGAACGAAGAGCGGCAAAGGATAGCCCCTTAAGTGTCACACCTGCACCTAATGTATAGTCGCGTATAAATACGTATATTATACTGAGTACCTGAAGTAATTTATGTTACCAATAACGTTATACGCTCGGTATAAATCAGACACTGGGATGAAAATCACCTTTCTACACCAGCGATCCTAAAAACTATTTACAGATTCAGTAGTCAATAATACAGATACTGGACAAATAGTCACTAGTCACGTTTGTTTGTTTTAGTTTCACGCTTTAGTGTGCAAAACCATATCTACAGTATTTTTAATTTTCGAATATATATTTCAGCATAACAGCAAGAGGTAAATATTATAATAATTCATCTTTATTGCGGACATAAATTATCCATACATGTTAGTAACAATTTTTCTTTTAGACTAAGGTTAGTAAGGTTAAGGATAAAAAATATTTATTACACTAGACATATCAGGCTCACCGAAGCAGAACAAATCTACTTCAAACAATAGGCAAGATTTAAAAAAAATATTGCCATGCTGCTACAAATTAGGAAACGCTTCAAAATAGAGGAATAGATGAGTAGACCTTTTGGTCTTCTCTGTCACAACCATTTTTTGGGACATCACAAAGTGACACTCTATCCAGATCAATCTATCCTACTACACTAGACCCGAATAAAAATAAAGCCTTCGCTCACATTAATTAGCCAGGATGGAGACCTACGACGATCCTCGCACGTTTCTCGTAAAAGTAAAGAAATTTTTATACACTTTCTTTCCTAAGAGCTTAACGAGAGTTTATGGTATGGCTACCAGTTCTTTACTAAGTCAAGAAGATTTTGGATGGTTTAAATAACACGAATCTCTGTTAGAGACTGAATGGTCTTTAAATATTTTTAAGTTGCTTAGGTTATAGTGTATAAGAGTGATAATAATTTAAATACAAAAGTAGTAAAATATCACCAAGAATAAACAATAACCTACTAAATAATCACTCAACCCCTTTACCCATCTACCGACAAAAAGGACGAATATCTACCGACAAAAAGGACGAATCTATCTTTAGAAGTGGCAGCAATTTGGGTAACGGATTAAATGAATAAAAAGTTACAAAGTTGGGCCGTCCAAAGGATTTTTATGTTCAAACCACTCCCTAAAGAACGAAGCATGCCTAATTGTCCAAAGGAACATCGTTTCGGATTTGAATAAGTCTCAATCCTCTCTTGAATTTGGACCCGAATGTCCTCAAGGGTTCGTCCTAATTTGGAAATGTAAATTTAAATTTTGCAATGATTCCTTGGCAAGCTGCCATTTTGATTTTGAAGTAGATAAAGACGATGTTTTAAAAAGGATTTTAGAATATTTAAGTAGTTTCTACTCCAGTCCTATTAATCAGCTTTTGCTTCTAGCCGTAAGTAGTACTCTCAATACCCATGCCTATTGATGTTTATGTAAAGGTGGAGCATACCTGAAACAAGAAAAACAATTAACATTAATAAATTGAAAGACCTGTTTTTTAAATTATTGTTATTGATTTCGCTCAACTTATGGTTTTAATAATAAGCTCCTCGGCACACTTTTGGGTGCATGCATATTGATTATTACGAAGAGTGCTTTGCATAGGTCTTGCGAAAATTTGACCTGGAAGTTGCACCAAGCCAGACGATAAATGTGATATCACTGAAAATTATCGGACGCCAACAACATGGAAGTATTTGGAATTATTGCAAAAAGTGTGGAACCAAAGGAAAGGAAAAAGGCGGGACTACACATTACGTTTGTCAGTTCTATCCGACAAAAGCGGCACCTTTTCTGAAACAATGTTAAGCAAACAATAGAATGCTCAACAGTCGCTATCGGAGACACATTCTGCCAATGAACACCACAAAGACCCTTAAATGGGAATGTGGAAAACTACAACAAAACACAAAACTGTGCCGTCTCGAAACGAATACATTTAATCTACTTAAAAACACACTCGGCATGTTTCCACGTTAACTCATTGTGTTGGGACAACGGGCTGATGAAATTGGACTTTTTTCTCTTGAAAGAACAGGATTCTCGCTCTAATAGTCGAAATAAATTTGATAAAACTAGCGACGATGAAGTTTATTTGAGTTGAAAATGGCGTCGAAAGTAATTTTAGGTTCACGTTCAGTTCAGAATGTAGTTCCGCACTTTAAATTTTGATGTTTGAGACATCTATAAACCAAATCCCATGGTGTAAGGAGTCGTATTCGCTGAAGATGCAAATTAACTTTAAACGATTGAATGCATATTTTTAGATCAGCGCAGAATTACGCCACGGATCGGCAAACGCGGTGCGGGACGTCCTCAGGCTCGGTGGAGTGACGATCTCCGCAGAGTGGCTGGCAGCAACTGGATGAAGCTGGTCATGGATCGAACCAAGTGGCGTTCGTATGGAGAGGCCTCTGTCCAGCAGTGGACTGTTGCGGGCTGATGATGATGATAATGATGCAGTATTACAGCGGCAACGACTCATTTCATTATTTATGATTTTATATTTTAGTTTGCACTTGGCTTTTAATAACTATCACACGTCTTACATCGCTAAAGAATGCCGATAGCATTGTTGAATGGCGTAAATGAGACATATGAACCCGGCGTCATGGGGGTGGAAAAGTGTTACACGGACGTAGGGATAAGTAGATATCAATTATACCTTAATAAAAAAGATCATAATAATTTGATTTTTTTTTAATAAACAAAAGAAATACATTATACGATATTATGTTTTAATCATATTAATAGAGCATTAAAGAAACGAAAAAAAAACAACAGAATCTTCTAGATAAATGTAACTTTATTATAAATTAACAATCAATTGTAATGTTTTAATGCCACGTTTTTATAGGAAGCTAAAATCTCTTTTAAAAAAGTTTAACGTCCACTCCACATTATACAATTATCATTGATATTAGCATATAAAATAATAAAATTAACGAAAATAAACTATTTACATATAAAAGCATAAATACATTTTTAAGAATTAAATCATTTGCTTACAAAATGGCGCAAAATTGTTACTTATGTACCCACTAAATGCGGGAAGGACGGGGTCTCACATACCTTTTTTAACTTTGTGCACGTGTAACTCTTAGTCTAGTGCCTGTAACGCTTCGAACGACTCAACAGCTCTAGCTACTGAGAAGACGGCAACGTCAGATAAATGGTAACTAAACATCAAGTAAATAAAATGTACCGGGTCTCACAGATCCAACCCTCATGACACCGGGTTAGTTAGATGAAATTGTCAAGCATCTAATTCCAGATACAATTTGTTTTCAATCGGGAGTTTTACGCAGCTTGACTATTCTAATACAGTTTCTACGTGTATTAGTGATCAATCTTATCTTACCATATCAAACATTAGATTTCTTTTTTTGGAGGACTGTCTTTATCTTACTGCTACTTTGGCTCGACCGATGGTGTCTTCAATGGTACAAACTGAATTCAGTCATGTCCATCTAATTACTCATTCAACTATTATCAAGCCCACAAACTTATTCATTAAGAGATGTCTAAGTGAAAGTGGTAAATATATTATGGAAATGGAAGAACACAGGCTCGCTTTCAGATTAGACTGCTCACAGAGCCAACATCAACTACAAGCTTCACAAACATCAACTTTCCATGACACAACTTGGCCGAACATGTGGTGAGGACGAGAAAACAATGATATATGCTCTGGTTATAAGAGTTTCCTGGAAGTGACATATCCAAAGCCAGGAGACCGCAGGCGCTATGTACCCAAACATATAGTAGACACAGAATGCGTAAAAATAGAAGAGGCACAAAAGATCCCGAATAGTAAAAAAAATTTAAAGAATAATTAAAACAGACTCCAAAAAATTGAAAAGGATAAAATAATTTTAATTTAGTAGGTACTCATCCCCTAGGAACATATTTTTGGAGTTGGTGCTAAGTTGTTTCCAGAAACAATAGATAGTGAAGCACCGACTCCAAAAATATGTTCCTAGGGGATGAGTACCTACTAAATTTATCTATATTATCCTTTTTAGTTTTTTGGAGTCGGTGTCAATTTTTGATTAAATTTTTTTACAATTTTTAGTGATAACTTTCTAAGGTCAAAGCTAGATGGGTGACCGTGAGCTTATATTGTTTTCTACTATCGTATCATTTCACTATAAATTCATAGGAAAGGAAAAATCCGCAATTTCGCATAATGTACATGACTTAATTTTTCCGGTTTTTTTTCATTTAAAAACCTAACTACCGATTTGGGTATATGGACCAAATGGGAACTGTTCCGCATCGAACAAAAAAATAATCATTAATATCGGTTCGCCCAGTCAAAAGTTCTGAGGTAACAAACATAAAAAAAACATACAGTCGAATTGACAACCTCCTCCTTTTTTGAAGTCGGCTAAAATTCAAAATGACGTGCAAAGAGCAAGTGGGCTACGTATTGATATGCTGCTACCTTTTTAATATAGGTATTAGGGAGAAAGGAACAAGTTTTTAAGTGCCCAATAATTTTCCCCAGCACTGTATTAAATAAATGGAGCAACCTTCATCGCCGCGCTTAAACACAGAATTTAATCTTAGCAACGGCTAATATCGGTTCCTGTCGTAAGTAAGCCAGCTTGAGTATAATTAAACCGTATCCAACACAGATGCAAAACCATGAAGTTTCTTGGAACCACCCTTTGTGATGTCAGAACCTGTTTTAAGTCACATTCCGGGTTTACATTGGATATTAACTCTATAGATATTTAAAGGTACTTGTGATAGTTTGTGAATGAAGTGACCGTTTTAGGTTGGAGATTTTGCTCTTTAGTTTAATGATCCTTTTGATACATTCGATGCATGTTTAGCGACTAGAGGGAGTCTAATGAAATTTCATCAAGCAATTCGGCTTGTTTGAGATCGTGCATAGCTTGTACCTCTTTGAAATTTTAAAAATAAAATACTATTCAGCAAAATAATAAAAAACAGGGCCCATTTTACAAAGAAAGAAAGAAAGAAAAAAATATTATATTTAAATAGGCCACAAAGAAGCACTTTTAAGATTCCAAAGGGTTAAATCGTCAAAAACTCATTTTTATAACTATCACAAAAATATATTAACTAACAACGTCATAGTCTCTGTCTGTCTGTCATGTCTGAATTTACACTTATTCCAAAAGTTGAACAAACGAGAAGATTCCGGCAACAAACTCGTGTAGTCACTCTTTTCAAATATTAAATTACAATGTTTGTAGTTAAAAAATTATAACTTTTAGCTGTGCTGGCACAGCACTTATGCCCAGCTAAAATGACTTATAACAACATAATTATTTTAAAAGGACATGTTCTGAAAATGTATGGGCGCTGGTACTCAGCTACCCCCTAAAGACAAAAGTAATATGAGAAGACATTCTGGCTAAAAAATTGTTATCCAGAGATGTAAAATTCGATTTTAAAAAAGTAATACATCAGACAAAGTACTAACTGTCAATTTCGTCTATTGTCTTGTCATACTTTTTTTACAACTAGGCATGGGGTTGATTTTGTTTAGCCTACGACCTTTTTTGTAAATATGTTTCAGAATAAACGCTAAAATAATACGCCAAGATGGTTTCTGCTCTTGTTTCTGACGAATAATAAGGATTTCTTGCATACCCTTTTAAAATTACTCAAAAATACCGGGGTAGCAAAATAAAAAGGGTATATCCAAGATGCTCTGACCATAAGTTTTCGTATAATATATTCTTATCATTTATCGTGGTGGCTTTCAAGAACCAAAATCGAACACATTCTTTCTTAACACAAATTATACAATGTTATGTCCTTGAGTCACTAATATATACTGCTGTTTTATAGCACCAAGGATAGTGACATCAACAAGGTCTTATGCTACAGCTGACTTCAAGAAAAGGAGGATTTTTTTGTTTTTATCTCATGAAGAAACCTAAGCAAAAAATGTATGTTTGATTACATTCAGATTGGTCTTTAGAAATTTCATCAAATCAGTTTTGTTCTGCAGTTTGGTTTTTGAATCAAAATGATTGCGTATTTTGCTTTCTTGTGACTTTTCAGTTGCGTTTACCACTCAAAAGTCACATAGTTGCAATGAAAGCGACCGACTTTTGAAAAGGGGGTAGCTTCTCAAAAGTTTACTAAATGTTCTTGTTTTTTATATATTGGAAGAAATAAGCAATCTATTCGATAGAAATTGCTTTATTTTTCACATCGTAAGAAATACCTATAGCTTTTATGGTAACTGTAGGCCATGTCTACTAAAACAATACGAAGCTTTCGGATTTACCTGAAAGGTAAACCTTGCGAAGAAAATAAAAAAACTACGAATAACGCGGCTACAGTTTGCGTTTATGAGGTGCCTCGTAAAGCAAATGAATTATGGTACTGTTTTTACAATACCTAACGCAAACAACACGGAACTACTTCTGTTGATTGCCGTTTTATTTCTGAAATTAACGTTGAAGCTCAATTACGATTCTTATTGCTGCATCAATGAGTTTCTAGTTTCTTGGCGTTTAATTCTTCTTTTAGTAGTGAAGAAAGGATTTATTGGTTGCGTCGTATCGGGAGATAAAAAACTGAATCAACAGAAGGGAAGAATGCGAATTAGAATGCACCGAGAAAGCAAAGGCTTTGTTTATTTTTCGTACTTCCAAAACTAGGAATTCTTTGCCAGCACACGTGTACCCTCCTTCCTTAAAGGCACCATGTAGGCCTCGTAAGGTGGAGGCGGTTATAACAGTGTAATAATGAACCTTCGCATAATATGGACTTTTCTTAGCTTCTCACCAGGTGACGTCATTTGCCGTGCTTTCTATCAAGAAAACAATCTAAGCTATGATCAGGGCGGGACCCATCGGAGCGATTCTGACGAATCGTTTATAAATTATTACACTTCATTGTTCAGAGAGGTATGTATAGGTTAAATTTAGATGGACCGACCAATTCTGATAAAGAACCTCTACCTTAAAGAAAATCGTACTTTGGATGTTATGTTCAATAGCAATTTAGCAGTGACTAAGCAAGCGAGCCATTTCATCAGCCTTTATACGTCTCACTACTAGGCACAGGCTTTCCTACATGTGCGAAACACATGAAAAGTACGTACGATATGTAAATAAAAAGACGGTCAGTTGGTAATCAGACAGTGAAAATTGACAGATAGTGAAATACGTGTAGGAATGCAACTGAAATAAATACTAGCTAGAAGCACAGTGATAGGATTTAGGTACAGGATTATGGTAGAAGGGACACGACTGCGTCCCTTCTTACAAATGAAGAGCATATTTTGCATATTTTTTCCAATTTACTGTTGAAGCATCTCTAGTTTACAGAAAATTGCAGCTAAATAACACTTGGTGCTTACTGTCCTGACTCTGGGAAAAATACTAATAATTCGTTTTCATGCATAGTTTATTTGTATATAATTTGTTTTGTCGTCAATTTCACCGTTTTTCAATATAGCACTAAGGCAGGATACATAGAAGTCTACTAAGCGTCTCCAAGTGACATATGCATATACAAAAAAAAACTTGATTGGTACCACAAAACTAAGCAAATAAAAAGGAAATGGACAATTGAACACTGTTTTGCATACTTTTACCTATTTTTCCTATACCTGGTCGGGTCTACATACATATTTGGATGATCCCTTTTGTACCACTAAACAACATGCGGACCGAAAAAATGCCAATAACTAAATATTAATTAATTAATTTATCGCGATCGCTCCTCATTTGAACTAGCCTCTTTATAAGTATTTGTTATAAGAAATGTAGACTCTGCTTACCATTGAATGTTCTGGAAACATTATAAAAGGAGCTAACAAAAATTATGTAGCGCTCGAGTCTCCCGCCTTTAGAAATTCGTCTTCAATATTGGGCGGATAGTTGCAGCGAAGAAAGCGATGTTTATGTCGACGCTGTCATAAAAGATAGCGCTGATATTTTGCATTAACATTCTTTGTAAACAAGTACTCAAATTGCCGTGAGTTTCATATTAGCTGTGGCCTAAGGTCTGGGTCTTTGAATCTAAGTTTAATTTATACAATTTAGGCTGTTAATTGAGATTTGTATTATTCTCTCATTTTTCAAGTATATTCCAATCTCTTTTATATAATACAAAAGAGATTAAGTCTCAAACTGCGTACAAAGTTTAATATTGAATTATATCGCTCATTAGAAGTCACAGTTACGTAATGATCATTACAATAAGAATAATCATCATTCTTAATATCTAAATCTTAACTAGTTGGATTCAATGTAGATTATGATAATATTGTACTCTTTGTTCTGAAAAATAATATAAATTAGATATTTATCGTATTGTAAATTATATAACCTTTGATAATAGAGTTTGAAAATCGAATTAAGCCCTAAGGAACTCTTCATCATTTCAATCTTAATATTAATTGAAAATTCTCCAATTTTCAATCAAGCCTCCTTCGTTAGGCTTATTTCCCGGAGAGGTCCTCTTCAACTGAAGGTATTTTATCAAAATGCAAATAATACTTAACACCTACAAAGGCTTTTGGCATTAAATAGGAGATTTCGACAGCTAATCTGATTAACTGGGTTCTGTATCTTGAAAGCTATGCAAGTTGTCTAATACAAATGAACGGCCATGGCAACAGTAACTTAAATGTGTTAGAAGGTAGATTTCATTAATTTTTGAATTACTTTCTAACGTCACAATAGATATTTTAGTTTTGAGAAGGTTTGAAAGTTGTTCTACAAGATTTGTAACCTAATAAGGACCCGCTAAGCTACTGCCGGCCACAAATAAAGATAATAAGAAAGTAAAAAAGCTAGACATATCATTTCGCCATAATACTTAAATCGCATACGAAACTGAATATTGAATCCTAATAATTATTTGATATGCGTTTTCATGTGACAAAGAAAAGTTGAAATTTTGTTGACCAATTAATTGCAATTGTGTCGTGACTTGCGCGACCTTAATTCCTGGCTTTCCTGACCCAAGATCCTGAGAAAATTAGCTACCTCTGCTGTTAGCTGTTTCGAGGAGAAATAGTGCGGGACCACACTCCTGGAGATTAGTGCGTACTTCCATCCCATTCTTCTTGCAATTTTGGTGAGTACGAATTAGATCTTCATATACCGATTAATGATTTATCGAAGGTCAAAACATACTAGCGAGGCCAATATTCTTAAATAAATTAGAACAATAAGCAAAGCCTTCATTTTAATATAAAAGCAAATACCCTTCTCAATATGCACTTGCTGCAATAATCAGAAGTCGGGAATCATTAAAATATACAAGATGCGGAGCACTTGATTACTTATATTCGACGCTCGTACACAAAAAGAGAAAACGAGCGTTGTTTCGCATCTAAAATCCGGGCCAAAACAGCGAAATAAAAGTAAACTGCACCGACTAGGGTGACCAGGTGGCTGGAACGGAGCTGGATACACGACGGGTATTAGTGCCGAAGAAAGAACGGGAATTTCTTCGTTGTACCGTTTTGAAATCTCGACCGTCAGCAATATCGACATTGTAGTAATAACTCTTTTCTTTCTGATACCTAAACATTTATATATTTTTACAATGTAGGTATGGCTAATTTTCTTGAAAAACAAGTTCAGTTTTCCCAATGAATATTTGAATTAAATTCGTGATTACCGATGGCCATTGAGGCGGAAAGGTTCTACGGTGACGGAAGCGGACTGAAAAATGCTGTGTGGACATGCCGGTCTCTAACTAGACAGCAGATCTGATGAAGGTGTGCAGCGCGGGACCAGCCGTCGTAGAAATCATTAGGGGAGGCTTTGTCTAGCAGTGAGCGTTGGACGTTTCTGAAATGATGATGATGATGATGAAACTTCACCCCACATCCAAATGGAGAACTGTAGCATGTCCACACAGTGCAGTACGCAGCTGGTCTGCTTATCTCACAGAAGAAGGTCAATGGGACAAAGAGGAAATTCACAATGTTCCGAAAACTGAAAGAAGATTTTCTCGAAGAAGAAGAAGAAGATCTTTGAATAAGCGGGGCTTGGATGTTTTGAACGCTGTCTTGGAATTTACAGTCACAGGAGTGGCACAGATAACTTTTGAAGCACAGAAGTGGTCCAGTTTTGTCTGCAATTTCTCACACGTTTTCTAAATTAGAAAGCTCAGTGGTGGAAAACCCCACCAAGGCCAGGCTGGCACCACAATAATCTACTCATTTTCATGGGTTGAGGGTGTTCGGTTTGATGATAATCTGACCATCATCAAACCGAACACCCTTAAGTTAAGGTACCTTACCGTTCAGGTAAACAAGGCAAAGTTGAAACAATTGTCGATACACACTATCGCCGCTCAAACGCGAGTGTGTCCGAGAAAGTGGAATATACCTTATATATTCCTGAACTCAAAGACATGAAATAACCTAAGACAAGACCTGCATCTTCAGCATAGTAAAGAACTATATGTTAAATGTCAAGGCTTAAATATATTAAATAATTGATTGTAAGCTAGTAATATAATTTTTCCGCTCTCGAAAGTAATCTTAAAAACACCATGGCGACCCAAGTCGTAACATGCAAACAACATAATACGGCATCACAGACGATCCTAGCAAAGCACTCTCGAGCTTTTCATTCTGAAAAATTTAAATAAAAAAGCCAAGTTAAATGTCGGCCATTAAATTTGAGCACGCGTGTATTAATTTAGAGAGCAATTTTCTTGTGCACCACAACTTGCAAGAGAATAAGCTGAACATGCCTCGGATAATGACTTGGATACGTAACAACCACATGTGGAAAATTTAGATGTTAGTGCTCTAGTGATTATGTAATTGTGTTTTTATTTTTTTTCATATATGGCATCTTGCCAAGCGAACTTTTTTTTATATTGTATTCGATAGCGACAGCAAACAAGCGGTCCACCTGATGGAAAGCTATTACCACAGATAACCGCTCCTAGCGATTCGTATAAAAATTCCAACATAACGCTTGCTTAATGAGCTCTGGCGACTTTATTTATCACAGAAACACAACGGTTTAAAGCATTCTGTTATCGCGTTGTGATCTTCTGTAAGGTGAAAATATAGTAATAAAATTGCGATGTTATAGCACCTCTTTGCCCTTTTTAACTGGCAATATTTAAAAGTATTAAAAATTGCGTTACAGTCGGTTTCCTCTCAACTTCATTCTATTGCTGGCCGTGAGAGTAAATCTATACCAGGGGCGTCTCGACCACAAAGTACTCTTACTCCAAGGAGCAGCATGCCAATTTCATACAAAAAAGACGGTGACAAAACGTCAAAACAAATCTACTAGCGCCGCTTGTGAGACCCACCAGAAACTTTTCAGTAGCGTGGATTGTCGCAAAATTTGTCAGTACGTTCCGTATCTCAATTTCTATTTGAGGATTTAATTAACGGCTATCTAATATTAATATTACTCACCGATGAATGTTAGAAGATCCTGATTTGGGGAAACGATACAAAAACAAAATTGAATGTTCTATTTTCTGTTACTAATATGTTGTATTTACCTGATGTACGATTCGTTACCTATCATTTACCTATTATTTTGCTTTTGAGTTATTTACAAATTATTCAGAACCAAATCAGTAAAGCAAGGTCTGTTAGGAAGGCCTGTGCCTAGCAGTAGTACGTATATAAGCTGAAGATGATGATGATGGTGATGTCCCACTGCTGGGCACAGGCCCTACAACATATGAGAAAAGCATGAGGAGCTTGAGCTCTAACCCAACTACGCTGGTCCAATACGGGTTGGTAAGTTGAAGCGGTTGCAGTGACAGCTGGGACTAGCGGCTTGACGTGCCTTCCCAACCACGGAGGAGCTCGACATTACAAATTTGGTTTGACCCATCCGGAACTGATCATAGTGAATGTTGCTTTGATTTCGTAATCCAAACCACAACTGTAACTTAGCATGAGGGGAAAATGTTTGAACATTTTCCCATTTGAACAATATCACTCAAAATAAATTAGTTTTATAACCATTCTGATTCTAGGTAAGCAGTATCAATAAAACAGCTTCATTAACTTTGGGATAGTAAGTTGTTCTGTTTCTCCAGTACTAATAAGCCGTCAGCAATAACTCTGCCATCGTCAGCCAAAAACTGAAAAAGGCAAACACTATAAATAACTTTCTATTTAATGAACTACTAACAAATTTTAGCAAATCCCAATCGGGTAAAACTATTCCATTATCGAATACCGATAACCCCTGTAGTTTACTAAATAAACAATCGACCAACTGTAATAATTTTACCTGGAGAAAATAAGGGACTAAATCCGGCAAAGCCTCCAACAGTAACGTAATGAATGTATAAATCGATGTTTCGGTGCAATCGAATAGAAATTCTCGATTGTATGATTATATTATGTGTTCATAGCGTCCTATCATGTCCTGTTACTGTAAACGTTATTAAAGAGGTTCTATATTTACGTTTGAGACAATATGGAATTAAAGAATCTCTTTTATAGATAAATACTATTGTATAGCACTTTATACTTTCATTGCTATTAACATTTGAACTAGAGTTATATACGGGATATTTACCATGTAATTTTATAGTTGGGAGTTCCCGATATTCCGGCGCAGTTGCATGTGCCATGATCACGAGTAGACTGCTGAAGCTGCGAGTAGAAGTCAACTTCATTGCGGGCAGATATATCGATCTACCCTCTTTTGTTGACGCTTGCTACGATCGATGCCCCTACCCCTACATGGTAAATATCTCGTATATAAATCTAATTCAATTACTGTTGTATGTTGGAGAAACACATGAGAAGCTTGGGCCTACACCACCTCGCTGGCCAATTGCGGGTTGGTGGCTCAAAGCGGTTGCAGTAAGAACCGGGACTAACGGCTTAACGTGCCAAACCCCGGAGGAGCTCGAGCTTACATTTTTTTAATTGACCCATCTCGATATCGCCACTGCGCAAATTGCTTTGTTTTCGTAATTGAAGCCAAAGCGCTCAAACCACAACGCCACCGAGCTTCAAAAATACAGATAGATCAAAAGTCTTTTGCAGGGTTGTCAAAATCTTTTCTAATTTAATTAAATTCTAACAAAACTGTTCTAACATTAATTTTAACGTTAAAAAATAAAACTGGTAAAACAATAGAATACGAATCTTAAACGATCGTGGGTTGATACTCATAGATTAAAGTGAACCTGCTAAAGTAATTAAAACCTGAATTTAATGTGCAGTTATTTATTGCATCAGGTCTCTCATAACTTAATGGTGAGTGCCCTTCGTTCCGCACTTGTAAATTTTCAGTTAATGCAAAATTCACGTTGAAATAATTCGAGGACTGCTCAAATCAGATTAACAATGTTATTGTGCGTTGAAAATTATTGGACACATTTAATTGAGTGACCGTTATAGCAATAACGCTTATATTTTTTAACTACACAGAAAAAAAAATACATTCTAAAACAGCTTGCATAGCTATTTTAGAATGTAAATACATGATAAGGGAAACAAATGAACAAACTAACAAAATACATTTGTTCCGTTTTATAATGTTTTCACCAACATGAACTGTGTGTTATGGGGAAATGAAAAATGAGTAAATGTATTAACTTATGTATTTCTCTACACCACTGTGTCTACACCATCCATACTTAACATTATAAGTTCGAAACTGTCTGTCTGTTACGTTTTCACTCCTCTAAGTTGCCGAAGCGATTTATATATAGATTTTTTAACCGACTTCAAAAACGAGGAGGTTCTCAATTCGGTTGGTATGTTTTTTTTTTCTATGTATGCACCGATTACGACGAGATTTCTGATCCGATATACGTGATTTTTTTTTGTTCGATGCAGAATAGTTGGTCCAATAATTTTTTTTTTCAAAATCAGTTGGGTAGTTTGGTTTTTAAATCAAAAAAACGGAAATCAAAAATCATCTACGTATGCGAAATTATGGATTTTTGCTTTCCTATGACTAGTGAACCATACGATAGTAGGAAACAATGTAAGCTGACGGTCGTCCATCTAAGTTATCACTAAAAACTGTAAAAAAAATTAATTTTTCGGAGTCGGTGATTCACGTTCTATCATTTCTGGAAACAACTTAGCACCAACTCCAAAAAAAATGTTTCTAGGTGATGAGTCGTACTTAAATTTCATTATTTTATCCTTTTCAGTTTTTTGAAGTCGGTTTTAATTTTTGTTATTTTTCCCTTTATATCGGCGTACAGAGAACGCGTTGAAACTTTAAAGACAGCACTATCATAAACATAAGCCTGTCTACTAAAATATTTACCGGAAATAAGTTGGTAGTAAAAATAATATATAATATAATATATAGCATAATTGATTGAACTTTCGTTGATGATCACCTCACAATTCCCAACTTCAACAACAAAACAATAACATGCTAACTATAAGTCTACAACTATTATACACACACACGGGCACACAGACCCACACTCGCACACACCCCCAACATTGACATGCATCTCTTTCTTCATCATCACCAGCCCATATACGTCCCACTGCTGGGTACAGGGCTTCATACATGGGAGAAACACGTGAGGAGTTTCGGCCATACCACCACAACGCAGACCCAATGTGGGTTGGTGGGTTAAAGCGGTTGCAGCGACAACCGCGAACAACGGCTTATCGTGCCTTCCGAAGCACGGAGAATTAGAGCACTCGAGATTAGAAATTTTGGTTGACCATCCCGGGACCGACCATAGCGAAAGCTGCCTTGCTTTCGTACTTAAACCAAACCTCTACGCCACCGAGCTCCTCATATCTTTCTACCTTCCCGTTATTTTTAATGTATTATTTCATTATAAATATTTTAACTATTCAAATACTATTTAAATCTCAATGTGTATTATAGATTAGCCTACATTCTAATTATAATTTTATACTCTTTGGTAACACATTGAGAATCCCTGATTGGCTGGTGTTTTGTGTGCTTATATACTGAATAATAGTGTTAGCACTGTGAGCTGTGGACTTTGGTAAATTAATTAAATAAATTAAAAAAATATGAAATTGGTCAAAGGCATAGATTACATACGAGACTTTTCTAGCCTAGGTCCTCACTTTTGGTAGACTAACCGGAATCCACGCGGGCAGAGCTGCAAGTGGTCTATAGTTATTTATAAATATCTAACAAAAATGGTAAATAAATAAATAATGTTGCATAGGAGAGAAGTCCCCCAGCCCCCTTATTCTCAACTGTCGGAAAGTATTCGAATTTCGGAAACTCTATACCTGTCACTTTTTGTCGCGATGCGTCAAAGCGAGACGGCATGTGACTTTTCGAATCGAATCCGTCATCCGACAATTGAGAATAAGGGGGCTGGTCCCACCTCGCTAAGCTCTGGCGACCCACCACAGGAACTAAAAGGTGCTTCCCCACCCAGGCGCTACAAATTTGAGCTCACTGCAAATTATCAAACCAGCCCTAAGTAAAAAAGGTATGTTGATTCGACATTAATTCTCTTATATCTGTAGGCACTTTGCCAAGAATCCGTACATCTACGGAAAAATCCTTAGTTAACATTATAGATATTAAATTATGTGGAATGATAAGGCCCGAAATGTTGAGCCCAACTAACGATATTACTTATCTTTAACTAGCAACACACATTGATTAAGAGGGGGCATAAAGCAAATCACTAATCGTAGATTTGATTTTAATCGTGTTAAATTAAATCCAAATGAGCTGTAATTTTAAATATGGTAATTACATTATATTTGTGAGGGTTGTGTCAGAGCAAAAACATGAATTTATAAAATTTTCTCGATAGAAAAAATTCACAAAGATACCTCTGACTTCCAACGAGATTCAATTTATTGTCCAAATCACATTACTTCACCAGTGGGAAAATTGATAAATATGTGAGTCACCATGTTTCCGAGGGCTTCTACTAGCGATTTTTCAAAATATGTTACGGTTTGCAAGTAATTAATAAAAAACTATATTGGCGCATACTTCATTTTCCTTCCGCGATAAACGCCATCGTCGGTCTCTGTCAGTCGCATGGTAGGCCGCATGATATTTGTTTTGTTTCACTCGCGGCTGCTCCATTGAGACGGGAAGACTATGTTTCTGCGTTCTCGCGCGCCCTCGTCAACATTCTCGCGAATAATTTGTAGTTTATAACTTAAAACCCATAATTTAGTACACATATTTTAAGACTATTGCTTAAAAATTGAATGAAACGTTGTTAATTGTGATTTCCCATAATTACTGAAATAAAATGCTATAAAATGAAACTGAAAATTCAAATGACGGCTAGGTGTCAAACTCAAGTCTTTTGTTTACTCACTTTTTAATTATTGATATCGACCTTATTTTTATGTGCATTGAGCAGAAATCGCATTGTTTTTAAAATCTCAGTAGGCGTAGTATATGTAAAACAAAATCATGCTTTGTGTTTCTTAGTGACTTACGCGTATTTGATTTATTTGTGATAAAACTTTTTTCGATGGTCGTAATTTTCATATGTATTTATAATACAAAAATCACAATATTATCGGGCAGTTATTAATATGCAGTTGGAAAATCTAACACAAGTTTATTATAAACATGGCATAATAAACTTTATTGCAATTTAATGATAACAATGTTTTTTCAGATCAGCATCGAATTAATATCACCACAACTACACCTAATTAAAATTTTTAATAAAGTGAAGTCTGTAGTAAATAAAATTTGGTATCTTCTACATGATTATTAATAACAAAAATACATTATAGATGTCATAATCATAACATATGTTAGTTAAAGTTTATTTTTTTTTTGATCACTAGAGGTGTTAAATTCAATGAGTGGTGAGATAAACTTTGCTATAAAATCGTTAAGAAGAAGGATAGAAAGCGATGAAGAAATAAGTAGGTTATACCTAATACTCCGGTAGCATAATGGTATTCGCGTCTGGCCGGACATCAGGAGACGCATGTCGATTCCTGGCTAGAGCATATATTTTTTTCATCGTTTGCTTTCTTTACTTGTAATTGTTTTAATAAAGTAGGTGTTTACACGCACCAAAACATTAAAATATGAATAGTTTATTACTATTTACAATAACTAAAAACAAAAAATTGGCTTAGTTGAAGTCATCTAAAAAGTATGACGATACTTGTGTTGCTGCTTTTTTAAAATGTAAGTTTTACTAAGTGGTGCTTTTCTTCTATGTTATTTTAAGATGGAAAATTGGAAATACGGAAAACGTATAAAAATGAGTGGTGGTGCCAATCGGTGCCATACAACAGTAAATTAAAACACGTCATATATTTGTTCATAGAAATTGCTTGGCTGCACTATTTTATAGAAAGAACATAGACTAAGAGTGATTCCGGTTCACCAGCTGTGTCGAAAGTTGTCGAAAGCAAGTTACGAATTCATTTAGCATTTTTCAGCACAAAATGTATGAAAATGTTTTGGCGATTTCTGACACGTGATCATTTAAATTAATGGTACCTTATATGTAAATATATTCTCATCCGTAAGCAAAATTTTTCTGTGACCTCCCTTTGCGTACCGCTTTAGTAGTTGTTTCGATTCCGGGCCCGTGGGGCAGCGCAGGACCGATCGGTTTGGAAAACCTTGGGGGAGGTCTAGATAGTCATTGAAAACCATATTTCTAGCATAACTTCAGTAGTTTTTTTGAGTTAATAACTAAAATAAATATTATTTTTAGTAAAACAAATCAAACCTTTTAAAATTTATTTTTGGGATGAGATTCTAAAGTTTTTGCATTTTATTTAGTATAGAGGTCCGCGTTACGGTCCAGAAAGCCAAAGCGGCGCGGCCTTGCACTGTTAAATATACTCAATGCATGGCGGTGTCACTGGTATGAAATTATTTTTTGTTCGTACATCTGTGATTGAAAAAAATGTCTGAAATATTTTTCGCTACTAATATTTCCATTTCCACACCTTCTAGACAGGTTGTAAGAAACTTTATTAAAGCATCTGTTTCACTCTTCGGTGTAAATTTCAATGACTCTCTGACTAATATTAGTGAGCATCTAGTTATATGTGCCCGGCTACATCAATGTGCCAAGCTTACTGATACTTTTTTTAAATAAACATAAAGAAAGAAAAAATATTTTATTTAAATAGGCCACAAAGAAGCACTTTTAAATCGTCAAAAAAACACATTTTGACGGTGGTGTTGAAGCATGACAAATGATTCAACCCCACCTCATGTACAGTGATAAGATGAGTATTTAAGCGCAGACAGCCACTAAGAATTCCAAGTGTTGGAAGAACGACAAAGAAACGAGTCACTAAACGTCTGTATGAGTAATGTTGGAGTGGAAACAGTGAATTGATGACTCCGAAAACTGGTACGCGTGCACTTGAGTAGGAAAAAAGAAGCTGAGATAAGGCCTAAAAGCTCATCAGAGCACTCTTCATTATTATAACCAATAGAAAGCGCTTCTCATAAGCTCGCTCGTAGAGGCTCAATTGTGCTTATGACCTCTATATCACTAATTATATGTACAGCTCGAACACTGCAATCTTTCGCATATACTTAGTAGAGTGCAATCCCACAGGTGCAAGTTATATTCCACGCACGATCGGTCCTTTGTTATAAAGTAGGCATACTTGGTCAGCCGTGAAAAATCAATGTACCTCGTCGTGTAGTTTCTTTGATTTGGATTACAGCATATCTCCACAGTCTATATAAAGTTCACTGTAATATCTCGATGAGTAATACTCTGAAGAGAAGGCGGGGGAATGAAAGGCGACATTTTAGATGTGAACGCGCAGACTTGTGGTTTTTAGCATTAAACTCAACAAGATTTTTCGAATCCCATTTGGATATAATGAGGTTTAACTAACACAACAACCCTGCCTGTTAAGCTCGACGGTAATATTCATTCTCTCTTTCTCGGTGTTAATGCGTTCCGCCCCTGGGCAACCGTAATAACAATTTACCATGCACTATACTGTCATCTGCATAACTATTTATGTTACAATGATTCAGTTCAAACTGATGTAGCAGCAATATTAGTACAGTTAATGGTGACCTAAATTTTGAACGAAATATGATTTTATTTTCAAAAGTAAATAGTACCATTGAAAATACCTCTGTTTTGGATTGTTCATTAAATTTTTTAGCATATCTATAACTTTTTCCAGATGGGTGAAATATAATCATTTCTTTTAATGTGCCAACTACATCTAATTCAAGAGCACCCAGAAATAAATTACCCACATTGATTTAAATTAGAGATGATTTTAGTATGCTGCACCATTCACAAAAATCATTAATGCAGTGGATAGTTGACATGTGTGCGAAAAATAGTACAAGGATACATTATATTTCACTCGAGAAAATCAAACAAGTAATTAAGTTCACAACGATTTAACATTTTTAATTTGAAAAAAAAAATTAAATTAGTAAATTAACTATGTGTCGCCTTGACGAAAATTTGGTCTAATTTAACAACTTCATCTAGTAAGAATAAAAATCTCAACTTCAATATGCTCAATTCTCAATTGCCAATATAATTAATATTATAGACTAGAAATGCATTACATTTACTTCTAAGAAGCTATTGTTGCTTTCATGTGAATATTTTGCGTATACTATACTATGATGTCCGCAGGTGACTACACGAGCTCGATTGACAACACACTGCAATCGTGCCTCGCGATGCGGGGGGTGCGGGTGAAATTTGATTTTTTTCTAGCTTTAGGCGCCCTCTTAAGGAGTTTTCTTCAAGTCTAACCGATGTCGATAAATAAATTAAAGTAAGTAAACGGAAACTGTAGCTCTAGAACGAACATTTTAAATTTCGAATCGTAACTAATCAAAATACTACTCATTCAATATCTTTTTAAAATATGCGTCGTAACCGTATCACTGATGCCTCCACCAAATTTCAAATTCAGCTTTTTATGTTTTTCAACACGATGATGATTCGAAATTTAAAAATATTCCAACTAGAATCGTTGATTCAAATTGAAGGACTAATAATTTGAGCAACTTGTTATTGATATGGTTTTGCACATGCTGCATGAAACATTTCAATCTTACCATTAATCTCAAGTGTTACCTTATGGAAAAGCCACATTAATTTGAGCTTTCTGCCTCGATCGCTTTGAACGTGTCCTTGTCGGCTCCGAGACTGAGGCCTTAAAGGCGATCACTTTAATCCTGCAAATGACACCCACAAACATCAGTGGCTTAATTCTCAAGCCCAGTGTCGAATGTTATAGAATAAAGTAAAATCTGGGATGTGGTGTGTTAATATTTTGGTATAGAAACTTTTATAATTAGAACACATGTTAAAAGTAAGAGTGGCCAGTATAATCAGACTCAAATATTATCGACTCAAGTTATATTAATACCCTTGAGGTTTGGTAAATCCTAAAATTTGGAATTTTGAAAGTGCCCAAATCAAAGCTCAACTATAAACTATTGGCGGCATATCGCAATTAAATAGATCTTTCAGGTCGAAGTGACATATCAGTCTTAACAAGGCTGATAAACCCTAAATACAAAATAATAATAACAAAATACATCATTAATTAATCTGTTATTTAAGGCTAGATAGTAAGTTGTGTGTGAGAATAGTAAAAGAATGATGATGTTCATCATCACCAACTGCCTACATTACATATGTCACACTGCTGGGCACAGGCCTTCCTACGTGGGATAAGGACATGAGGAGTTTGGGCCATAACACCATCACGCAGGCCCAATGCAGGCTGTTGAAAATAAGCGGTTCCTGTTACAACCGGGATCAACGGCTTCGTACTTTCTGAAGCACGAACGAGTTCGAGCTTACAAATGTTGTTTGACTCATCCCGGGATCGACCATAGCGAGATCCTCCAATTACGAAATTGAAAAAATATTATTCTAAAAATATTAAAACAATTGTCTTGTCTTACCTTTTCGCGAGCACTACACAGTTGAAATAAAACCAATTTACCGGATTTAATTCGCGTTTAATTAGATGTTACATTATTACTATACACCAAGTCCCAAGTCCCAAGTTATTAGTCCAAAGCCCATCCTCACACTGTCTAAAAAACTGACACCGTGAACTCCGTATGCGTAATTCGGACCGCTCAAAATGTAACACAAAGTGACGGTAGTTAACTTAAAACTTATCAAAGACATTTGTCATCTTCAGTCTTCCCGACACCACGATTGCTGTAAAGTAATTGAAACGTCGGGTGTATAATAATAATGTAACATCAAATTAAACGCGAGTTAAATACGGTAAATTGGTTTTATTTCAAATATTTAAACTACATATTAATATTCCACGCAATTTATTGTGTTCTGGACTGTAAAGGGATTCACAGCTTCAAGCAGACTACAGTTGAATGGTGCGTAATAAAAACAGTTAAGTTTAAGCGCCATCTATTCTAACAAGTCACAACTTGTCATGGAGTGCTGTTTAAGAAGGGCGATAAAACTAAAGTAGGTCTACTACATAATTAAGCAGGCGGAACTGTTAACTGGGACCAGGGGAGAGTCTGGAAGAGACAATAGAAAACGCAAGTTGAATATTAATTATAGTGGAACTAGGAAGCTTGAAGTTGCGCGTTTGCCTGATATTTGCAAAGTACACAGTACCCCTAGCTAGTTTACATCTTCTTGTCGTCATTCTCAATACTAGGCTCTTGGTTCTTCTTTCTTTTCTAACACGTAGAAAAGCCCCGTTTTGAATTGCCCCGTTTTGAACTGATCATGCCTTGTCGACTCGCCGGTGCCTACTAGTTCACTTAATAGATTATCGTCGAATATTACAACGTTAACATCCTCTTGAATAAAAGTAATTATATTTTAAGCAGTAAACACAAATGCAAGTTTATCTTTGCACGTATTGGCTTCCATGACGACCAAGATCTACATGGCCTTTTCACTACCGCTTACCACAATCTTAATCAGTATGTCGTTCCAATTTATGGGAGGGTGTTCCATGATTAAACAAGATTTCGATGCCATAATTAAACTTAAGGTTAACCACTCAAATTGTTCAGGTTACCATGTTTACCAATTTAAATATTAGATTTCATTCCTTTCTATATCATTATTTAGTTTAGAGTATGTATATTATCCCCAGTCTATATTTGTCTCACTGCTGGGCACAGGCCTACCTACATGTAGAGAGCACATGAGGAGTTTGGGCCATAACACTACCGAGCTCGAGATTGCAAATTTTGATTGACTCATCCCGGGATCGACCACAGCGAACGTTGCATTGTTTTCGTAATCAAAACCAGAGCGCTCAAACTAATACGCCGCCGAACTCCTCAAAGTATGAATATACTGTTTAAATCTTATTAACCTGTTAAGCCACAGATTCCAGACACAATTGGTCTTGAATTGCCGTAAGCCCTCTGAGGGTATTCTGCAGCTTGGAAGATTGAAAATGCAAAAGTACCTCTGTCTGTGACGTTTTCACTTCTAAGCAGTTGAACAAATTCAGATGAGAATAGGTATGAAGATACCTTTAAGACATCCTGAAAAAGGACTTAAGCTACATTTGGTGTGGTAGCCGACATCCACGCAAAAGTAGTCGCGAACACAAAACTTGGAACTAAAATATTCTTTCATAACTTATTCTACAGTTAGAAAAGATGTAAGGTTAGAAAAGACATAAGATAAAAAACAGATCAAACAATAAACACTTGCAAAAACTAAAGCCATCCATTATTCTTTTACTACCACATAGTTTTTACATTCCTTCAACAAATAAAAAAAACATTCGAAGAATGCAAAAATAGGAAATCTCAAAGTTTTCAGTGGTGTCACTTCTAGACAAACTTAAGTGTAAGTAGGCAAGTAAGGTACTTAAGACGCCAAACTTTTGTCCATCCTTTCTCAGTTACGTTCTTTTCTCTTTAAAACGTATCTTGTGCCCCGGCGGAGGTGCGCACTTAAAACTTTTCTTCATAATGCGACAGGCAACACGGCGTCTTGAAAAGGATTCACATAATAATTTTGAGTGAGCACCACAGCTTACCAAGTGTTTTAAATTACTGCTGAAATCTTGCATGACTTTTATACTAGGCCTATTGGTTTGAGCGCACTGGTTTCGATACGAAAAACAAAGCAACTTTCGCCATGGCGGATCCGGGGATGGGTCAATTAAAGTTTGTCAACTCGATCTCCTCCGTGCTTCGGAAGGCACGTCAAGCCGTTGGTCCCAGCTGTTCCTGCAACCGCTTTAACCCATCGACACGCATTTGGGCCAGCGTGGTGGTGTAATGGCCCACCTTTGTAAGAAAGAAAACAATGAAAAAATTATATGCTCCAGGCGGGAATCGATCCCGTGTCTCCTGGGGTTCATCCAGACGCGATTATCACTACGCCACCGGAGCACTAGGTGTAACCTGCTAATTTCTTCACCGCTTTCTACTCTTTTTTAAGGCGATATATTGAAAAGATTCGCACTTTTATAAGTAATGTCATACGTTGCTGAAAGATCTTACGAATCTGAAAATCAAATATACGTTACTTCATATACTTATCTAATTACGAACGAAAACACGATTAAAGGAATTTGCCTCGATAGATTTTATTTCCGAAAAGACCTCTTATAAACAAGAAAACTTAAGATTATTGGTGAACGATAATTTGTATTCAATAGGAAATTACTTTAAATAGTAGATATCATTAATATTCAGAATCGTAGAGAAGCGTTTTTTGTAGCCCATAAGGTTATTTTTAAATAAAAGAATTTGTGTATTTCGTTTACTTTTCACGCGCGATCGCTGTTTTGTCTTTTTTTTCTCTCGCTGAGTCTGCCATATCTCTATCCCTATCAGTCTTGGCAACGATTCGATAGATCGCCTTAACGTTTTTATAACAACGTACATCTTACCACCGCATATATTTTTTTATCGTTTTCTTTCTTTATTTGTGATTGTTTCATTAAGGCCACACATTACCTCTAGATCACCTCCTCCTATTAATCTAATTTCTAAATCAACTTTTCATATACAGTTCGCGCCACAAGAGTGTAGATAGATATTTAAAAGGTAAAGCTCACCTACATGACACAGCAATTGAAAGAACATTCAAAGGTGCTCTATATATTTTATATTTACAAAGACAAGTCAACTTGCAGCGTTCCGATGCCGTTGACTGTCTTTCCTCGAAATGTTTATCTATGAAATAGGTCTTTAGGCATATGTTTAAATGTTTGTTTGGTTGCTGTGCCGAAGCAGTGTCTTATAACTGAGCTCCGACCTTCACTGTTACATTAGTCGATCACCTAGATATAAATAGTAGATTATTAACCAAGGGGATAAAGCAGTGTCTTCTGTCGCGGGTGACGATTTAAATCGCGAGCGCAACGAAGGACTCGAGGTTTACTCCCGAGCGTAGCGAGGGTGTAAAAAACTTAAATCACGAGCGAAGCGAGGGATTTAAGACGAGTCCTGAGTGTAGCGAGGGATTTAAGTTCACCCAAGACTAAGACAGCTTTATCACCGAGGAATACTCTACTTTTCGTACCATTTGCGAAAAAATTAACACAATAATAATATGAGATAAGCATTTATTAAAAATAATGTCAATTAAAAGTAAAGGTTAACATTCGAAACATTGGTCCAATTATTGATAGAGAGAGTTACATTTTTGTGCATATTCCTTTTTCAAAAAGATGTATAATGATTTATAATAGACTGGGGAAAAAGTTTCTTCGCATTTTTTAAGAAAATTCAAATTTTTTTTTAATATAGTTTATTTACATTTTACTAAAGTATGTAGGTACCATTTTGTTCGATAACTTTATGCCATCTTGTAGGTAGGGACATGATCCCATTGCTGTAGAAATTTTGGGGCTTCTGATACCGCGACAAGTGGTTTTGGCAGTCCTCTCGTGATGTTAACCTGACACTGCCTAGAGAATTCTGAAGAGAGCGAAACAGGTGGAAATCTGAAGGTGCAAGGTCAGGACTATACGGCGGCTAAGCCTCCCAGCCAAACTCTCTTAATTTTTGCTGAGTAACTAAAGATGTGTGAGGTCCGGCGTTATCATGATGAAAAACCACACCCCTTCTGTTGATTAATTCCGGCCGCTTTCTCTCAACTTCTTTCAACTCAAATATCGAGCTTTTTTGTGAACCCATTTTTTTAAATGCGCCAAAACTGTTTTGTAGTCAATTCCCAGTTCTTCAGCTACGTCGTAACTACTGATATGCCGATCTTGCTCCAGTTTTTCAAAAATGGCATCAATTTTATCCGTAATAGGGCAACCAGAGCGACGTGCATCTTTGACATCAAAATTTCCGGATTGAAAACGCTTAAACTAAATTTGTGCTACTCTCACAGACACTGCACTAGGTCCATAAACATCGCAAATTTTTTTCGCGGCTTGCGTTGCATTTTTACCTTTTTAGTAGTAAAATTTTAAAATGTATCGAATTTCTTCATTAGATTCACTCATCTTGACAGTACGAAAAACAAATGAAAAACACACATTTTCCTAATTTGAATTTGGAATTATCTTTTTTAATATCTAAACTTTTAATGATACCAAAACCAGCCAGATACAAATACTACAGCCAAAGAGATTTTATTACAAGTTCATAGTTACATACTATAATGCGAAAAGACTTTTTCCCCAACCTAATATACAAACTCAATGGTGTAAACACAGATGTAGTTCAGTATAAATTTCGGTAAGTATTCAAAATTTTTATCACATTCTCCCCCTAGAGGATGAATGAGTTTCTAGTTTTATTATATTTTAATTCCTAAGTAATTTTTCAAACATTTATAATAATGTTAAAATAAAAAATTAAGAAGGATGAATGAAATTCAGTACAATTTTCTTTCCCTGTTTTTAACAGATTAAAAATGACTATTGTTATGTTCGCTTTTTGTGGCATAGAATGTAACTTTTTTGAGCAAGTGGCACGAAAAATATTTTTATTAGTACCTACTGTGCGGTCTACACCGCACATTGAGCAATGTTGTAAATTGTTGCCCTATGCTTACAGGCGCGCTCGTACATTTAATTATAATAAATCAGTTCGTTCATGGATAGCACTCGACTCGTATGATTACCCATCTCACATATCAGACTGTCATGCATACGCATCATATACTCCTACACCTACCTACCTGATAGCAATTCCTAAATTATCTAAGTACTATCTAGTTCGCGTCACAAGTGCGAAGAAATATTTTTACTGGAAGAATAACCAGGCCTCTAATAAAGGCAGAATTAAAAGCGAGTATCGAATAACATGTTAAAATTTAAATTTGAGTGTATAGTATCACTTTACTGACGTGATACCTTCCGACTGTAAAGGGCCTGTCAGCATTAATTGTTAGGTAATAATATATAGCAGCAAATACAGACAACTTACATTAGAAAATTATAATTATATAATTTTGTCATGAGCTTGTTATATGAATAAATTAGCTAAGAAACGCCGAGAATACCTGGTACTTCGCTTTTATTTGTATTTTCTCCTTTGTTCTATGATAAACTATGAAATAGTTTTTTTTAACACTCACACCTATTATCTAGCTAGCCCAAAGTAAGCATCATTAAGAGCTTGTGTTATGGATACTAGATAACGGGTAAATATTTAAAATAATATGTATATAAATAAAAGAAATATAGTAAATAAACATATAAACATCTAAGACTCGTAAATTAATGCTCATCATACTATCATTTTCTCCTACCGGGATTCGAACCCGGGAACTCTTGACCGAGTAGCCTGCATAGCGAGGGGTACAGACTACTCGACCAGCCGTCATTGTTCATTATGTTCACATCATGAAAATCTTAATGGATTCAAATATCATACAACTATCCATTTCTATTATCGTACTGAAATTGAACTTATTGTAACGAGCACCGATTTCAAATGTAACATGTCATATTTAAAGAATCTTAAGTAAAGAATTATAAATATCCATGTTTCTATTAATAATCTCGAAAGCATCCGAAAATTCGGCTACTAATTAGAAGTATCATGTTCCAGTGTTGCTTGATCAAATATACAAAGCTACACGGCAAACATACGTGCCAATCATTGTTACTCCCTAAGGTACATAGTATTCGGTGCTATGACTATCAAATATAGCTATATATCCAGCTCCCCTCAAGGATCTTTCACAATTTGACTTCAAATTTATTAGACGAAAATCATACTACATCATCATCTTCAGTATACTTTGGACTATAACGTTCTGGACTCAATTCTACTTGCTTAATGCTAGAATAAGTAATTAATTGCCATTTGAGCTCGAGTTGACTAAAATGAAAAGAACAGTAAAAATAAATCAAAGCTACAAATATTGATGTAAATTTGAGCAAACACTGGAATATAAGAACAAAATAACACTTCGGTATGAAAATAATTAATTAAGACCCATAGGAATTTAGTTTCTATAAATTATTATATGGTTGACTGTGGGCGAGTTATCCCCTTAACCAGGATAACATTCCAAATTAAAAATATTTCTAATAAAAAAAAACAAAAAGAGAGAAACTAAAACTAATTTAGTAAATAACAGGGATTGTAGCCTAAAAAATAAAGACATCACCGAAATTCTTGGTTTAGTATATAAACCAAGAGCTGTACCTAGACACATAATATAACGGTCAAACTAAATGCCATCTGGCAAAAATATAGCCAAACATGTGGAAGAGCGCTTTTAAATCGTAATCTTTTCAAGTTTCTGGGCAGAAAATCGGATTTCGTGGCTTAGTTCGGGCGATCCTCGTGACGGAATCTCCCTGAGGACAAATTGGAGCGGACACGCTAATCCTTGGGTAGTTTTTAATTCTACCAACTTAAAATGTCTTGATTTCGTTTGGACTTCTTTGTGAAAATAGCATGTTGAAGTGCTACTAAGAATAAAAAAAAGTTCAAAGAAGCTTTTACGGAGTTCTTTCGGATCCGATTTCGAAGCCAAAAAATTGAAGTAAGTAGTGCTACATATAGATAGAGTAGAATGTGGATTGATTTGTGTTATTGAGTGTATATTTTGAATGGGGCTACATAGATAATTATGTAGAAAAACAGAAGAAGTAGGTAATATAGTAAATATGGTTAAAAGACGTAATAATAAAAATCAATTTCAAATGTAATTTTACTCTATCTATATTTTTATTTTTATAGTAGTACTATCTTTTAAAGCAATAAGATGAAAGCATCATCAACTTCCCCCAACAGGTATTAGTTTTATTAGATAACGTCGATTACACCCTGTGGAAGCTGTTATTTCGTAACATTAAAACTTTGTAATGAAGGAAATGTTGCCTAATTGGCGGCCGTGTAGAATTCGTAGGTTGGGTTGGGAATGCTTCAAATTTTACAGCCAATAGCTGTACAATCTGGAAGAATATTTAAATATTTTATAAGAGAGTTTAAACACAGATTAAGCAGATTGGGTATAAGAGTAGAGACAAAGGATACTATAAAGAAAAACACTGAAATCGTGAGATATGATAATAGACTCCTATTGTTAAGCAAAATAAATTTTATAGGAGGGTTCGATACGCTCTCCAGCAATGCTTTCCCCCATAATAGCATGCTTGCTATAAAAATATTAGTATTTCCACACGAATACAAAGTTTCCAAAAGCTGTGCTATTTTGCTTAGCTCTTAGAATTTCTGTAATTTGAAATTCACATCCCAAATTTTCATCAATTTGGAATATCGATGTATAGTATCCTTAATTTTCCTGATGAAAAATTTTGGCCACGTTCTCGTCGAGTTTATTGTTTTCTTATCTTATCTCAAATCATCTTAACAATTCGATAAACATCTTAGTAAGATCAGACTAGTTTCTCAATTATAAAGAATTTCAATAAACTCATTAGTAAAACAATATTTCAATCAAGTATTTGACTCGATTGCCAGGCACAGTGTACTTGCCCAGATTTTTTTCGGGACAAGATGGAGTGATACCAGGGTAAGGGGAAAAATAAAAAGACAAACCGACTCCTGAATTAAATTCTTTCGATTAACGGAAGTTTACTAGTACTTTTTTTAGATGGTTAATATTAAAGGACTGATTTTTGTATTAATAAGGTATGTAACAACTTGAATTCGGGACAATTTATCTCCAATTTGTGCAAAGAAGAAATAAACGCCAAGAAAACCTCCTAATCTTCCACTGCGAAGTTTTGAATTAATTTCATCTTTCATACACACAAAGCTAGCTAAGTATTGATAGTTAAAATATATTTGCTGATCAGCCATTACCTCGTTCAGCAACAGATCATGATGTTAATTAATGTGTTAATTGTGTTAGTGGCTAATTCGAGTAGGTAGTTCAAATGTCAATAGCAAGGCTAATAATCATCTCAGGTAGCTTTGTGTTAATCTTATCTAATCGTTATGTCTACTATCTGCGTTGCGTATAATGTTCTATGGTAGGTTGCATCTATGTCTGTGGATAAATAATAGCTGGTATTTACCAAAACAACATTGTTTGCCTTGACTTCTTGATTAATACTATCTAGTCTATTACTATAGCAGTTTTTTTTATACAAAGCACGACAAATGACTCAACACCACCTGATGTGAAGCGGTAAGAAGAGTACATATGCGAAGACAGCTAGTGCAGTTCAGACACTGCTCTAGCCGCCTCCACCTTGCCGGCCCGAAAGTTGCTTCTTGACGCCTCTTTTGAAGGAACACATGTTATAGGAAGGAGGGAACCTTCCCGGAAGGGAAGGAAGTACGACAAAGAAAAGAGCTACTAAATTTCTTTGTACGTGATGTTGAGGTGGAAACAGTGAATTGATGACTCCGAAGACCGGCACGCGTGCTCCTGAGTAGGAAGGGGGAAGGTGGGATAAGGTAAAATAGCTCTTCAGAGCACTCTCCGTGATATAACCGATAGAAGGCGCTAAGCGACGCAATGTCTCGATGCAATTGCAGAGGCTCAAGGTTGTTCGTGACCTCTACATCGGCTACGATACGGACAGTACGACGCTGCAATCTATCCAGGGCATCGAGTATGTACTTGGCGGAGCCATCCCACAAGTGCGAGCAATATTCTACGCAAGACCGAAACTGAGTTTTATATAGCAGGCATAATTGGTCGGGCGTGAAAAATCGACGCACCTTGTTCAGGACACCGAGCTTCCGTGAGGCTGTTTTGATACCGGTTACGATGTTGTTCCTGGAATTCAGATCGCAACATATCTCCATGCCTAGCATGTTTAGGGAGCCCTGTGTCGAAAGAGTCGTGCCCTGAAGAGACGAAAGGGGAAGGAACAGCGACATTTTAGCTGTAAACGCGCATACCTACGTTTTCTTAGCATTGAACTCAACAAGATTGTTAGATCCCCATTCAGAAACGAGGTTCAACACCTTGTTGAGCTCAATGGTAGATTCTCTCGCTCTAAGTGAGGTCAGTTACTTAAAAACAATTGCACTAGCTTAAATTAAACTTAATTTTTTAAGTATTAAGACTCTCTGAAGATTCAACACCAAAATATCCTCAAAACATCGAAATCATCAAATATTTAAGCCAGTTCAGTTTCAATCTATGTTGAATTAATGCGTGCAATGGGCTTAAAATTATATATCCACACAGAAATCCGTTCATGCGTAATCAGAATTCAGAAGTTGACAAAATTTTAATCTTTACCTATTTCAACAGAAAAATACTTACAAGAACCAGCTGCACGGTAGATTACTCACAAATCACACGATCCGATGAAAATCTTGAAAGAAAGATCTTTTTGATTCACGATAGAAATGAGAGGGAAAGTTTAAGCCCAGATAAGGAAATAGCATTTGAGACAATTTTATCGACAGATCCCATACACTTGGAGTTAAGCCATCTATAAAAATTTGATTCTGGTTTATTAAAATCGTGAAGTGCTTTTAGATATAAATATTTTTTCATTATTCAAATGGGCTTGTAATTTAGCCTTAAAAATTTTCAGAAGATTAATTCTAGCGATATCTGAAATCAGTTTTTGATCACTGTCAGAGTAGACAGTTTAGTAAAACTAGAAGTCTAGGATTCAAATCCAGATAGTAGCAACTGTTTGTATGATGTTTGCGACTATTTTGTTAACGATTCATAAATGATTGTGTCTATTTAGTGATTTATATTTTTTTATGTCACATTATTGTCTATATTTATTTCTTTATCTCGTATCTATATATGAATATTTTTATTATATTTATTTTACCAAATCGGTCACTTATCTATGGGGAATTCGGCGATGACAGTTTGAACGTTTTTTAGGATTGATCTTGCGGACGATTCTACCCTATTATTTTCTTTTATATTTTTTATTTTATTCATAATTACAATTGTTATCATTATCTTCAGCGACTTTCCTATCGTCTACCTCAGATTGGAGACTTCCAATGCTTAACAGACCATGTTGATTACAGCAACCTGTAAACTATAATAAATCAAGCTTTATAATACCAGACTCTGTGATTCATATACGTTTTTCTTGGAGTTCCTTAAAACGTCTTTTCTGAATAATTATATGTAACTCTCAAAATAAAAAAAAATATTGCTCACAGTTACGGATCAAAGTGAATATATACAATACACGATACGGATCTTTTACTAGTTAAATTTCTTGGAACTTCATTGCAAATAATAATGAAATACATTGTCAGCTTCTCAAATAATCCCATTTTAATAGCTAAAGCTATCGAAAAACAAGGAGACTGTATAACTAGACATTCACAGCAATAATAAACCGTGTGCTGTTTGATGAAGGTTGGTTTCTGTTTGAAGAGTGCTAACTCGCTTCCTCATAGTTAAATAGTAAAAATTTTATTACAACTTCAATTGAGTATTGAATCAATAAGACTATTTACACTGTTGCTTTAGTTTTTAATCTGTGAAACACCTACTTATCAGACGTAGTAAAAGAAGTTTTTATTGTGTGGTTGACAAGTCACTTTGTTACGGTCAGTATTGAAATTGATATTAATATTCTCACTTATACTTCACTGAAGAAATGTACAGTGAGATACACTTACATTTTTATGTATTTATTAGAATTTGTTTATAAGTCATTTATCTCATTCGTATTTCGTTCTAAAATTGTTCAAATAATATTTTGCAGTTTATTCCAAAGTTATTTTAAAATTGGAAAAAATGGTCGTCATAGAAACGATAAAAAATTAAAGTAAATTTAAGCAAAATAAGCTAATTAATAAAATTATGACTTTAAGCTCGCACAGCTCTTTGGATATTTATTACTGACAAAAAAATTGAAAAGAATTCTACTCTAAATTAAATTGTCATAAAATTATAACGATGAATAATTCAAACGCCTGTGTAAGCGACCAATGAATAATGGCGATGCGACTTCATCATTTCAACGTTAGCAATTGAATGATCCAAATTTATATGGCACAGAAAACATTTTTTGAATAGACTTTAGTGTTTTATTTATTTGTCATTAGGGTTTTATTTGCTTGTTGAAATGAATGACCATCTACTGATACGTCTTCTAAAATTGTCTATGGCTCATAAAGGAGATGTTCTGAATTTCTATGAAGGCTGGTATTCGGTGAGTTAGTAAGTTATATGGGAAGAAAGAGTATATTTTTTTTTAAATGTTATGCAACCAAAACAACAATTTAAAATCCCTGCATAAAAACAAAAAATTGCATCTAATTCTGCCTAAAAAATCGTTACCCAGAGATGTGAAATATGATTTTAAAAACAGTGACAAATGTCAGACAAAGGACAAAACGTCAATATCGTGCATTGTCTTGTCAAATGTTTTTTTTCCAAGTAGGCATGGGTTTAATTTGGTTAAGCCTATCAAAGTTAGCAAATGTTTTTTTTTTAAATGCTGAAAGAACACTGCAAGTCGGTTTCTGGTATTGTTACTTACTGACTAATAATATGGATTTTAATTCGTTTTTTACTCAAATTTATCAGAGAAACTTGGTTAGATTTCTTGCGCGCACTTTTCAAAATTACTTAAAAATTAAAATTAGAAAGGGGGATATATTGCAGATTCTCGGAGCATAGGCTTTGGTATAATATATAATTTTTCGTGCGGGGCGTTTAAGTACCAATATCGAACATCTCCTTTCAGGGACTTGACAGTTGCTATCATTTATTTTGAACACTGAGAGAAAGAAATAAGGGTTACTTAATTAAACTTAGACTTAGTGTGTGTCTCCAGAATCGTTCTCATTGTGGAACTAAAATAGTAATATCCATAGAAAGCATAAATGTATCCATTCAACTGATATTGTACTCTCGTGCGCATTTCAAAGATAACTTCCTTTCACGACTGGCTCAAAAACTACTCCCAGTAGTAACTGAAATTGTACAACTATTCAGGTAGTGAAGTGGAATTGTGGAACTATTCGCATATTATTATTAATTCCGAACACACACCGCGTCGCTTATTTAAATGTATTCCGCGAACAAGTCAAGCGTGTAACTTAATTCGAAACTTTTGGTCACACAGCCGTTAAAACGCTGAGCATATTCGAAAGCTTGCTCGATAGTCAATTGAATTGAATCAAAAACAACTTCCGTTTATATTTATTGAATTCTATTAGAAATATTATTATGCACAATGATAGATTTTAAACTACACGATATTTGCAACAATAAGGTACATACCTTATAATGAACAGCTGGTAGATACCTGAAACAAAAGTGGTATTTCTTATTAATATTATGAGAGCCCAGTATGCTGCTAACTATTGTGGACCCGTCGTTAGTACATGACAGAGCCTTTAGTAAGTGCAACCTTCACACACACCTTTCTTCTTTTCCCGAGAAGAGAGGTAAGTGTGTCAAATATATCTCCTGCCTTAAGAACGGATGCCGATCTCCAAGCAAGTCAAAAACATGAACTGTTTACCTACTCTGGTTGGGATTAGCAAAAATTATCTTCACATTGTATACTTTAATACGTAGAACATATGTAACTAAATGCTATTCAGTTTTGATCAAAAAAAAATCTAATAAATACTCAAAACATGCCTTTCAGTGATTATTAAAATTAAGCTGCCCAACAAGACAGCAATGTGTCCCATCAGGTACGAATTAAACATAAGCGAACGGTTTTCTGTTGATAATAACTTAACCAACCCGGAAACTATTGCGAGCGTTGAACGACACAATACAAATAGTACGAACGAATATAATTGTTCCTAGCTTGCGCGAAGGGAACAACTACTGTCGATACCACCTCAAGTGTAACAGCTCCTATTGCGACTGAATAAGGTTTACAACTGCAAGTATTACTAACATGTTGCCTGTCATGTAAAACTAAGTCGGAGCATTATGTTGTCAACATAGGAGACAAGTCTAATCCAACACAATGCCTCCATAAGAAGAAAATATGGGAAACAAACAAACCAATTCGAACTGAAAAAAAGCTTTTTTTTTTTTTTATACAACTAGATGACAAACAAGCTGACGGCCCACCTGATGGTAAGCGGTTACCGCCGCCTATAGACACCTGCAATAACAAGGAAAAGCACTTGATATTGCAGGTGCGTTGTCATCCTGAGGCCTAAGATGAAATTCCGTCAATGCCCAGTAATTACACTGGCTACCTTTCCCTTCAATCCGAAACACAGCGAACTGTTTCACGGCTGAAATAAGAAAGGCGGTGGTACCTACCCAGGCGACCCTACACATGGGTCTACCACCTAGCTTTTGCCGAGGCTAGTCCAAAAAGGTATCAGAGGATTTAAAAAAAAATATCTTTTATTAACCTTAACGGGGTAACTCTTGGCCTTCATATCACCTCATGATAAGTGAAGATAAGGCCGACGATGGAAGCGAGACACTCGGATTCCTCAACCTCAGAGAAACTGGCTATCTTACCTCTAACTGCCGGAACACAACAATGCTGTTAACATTATTGTTATTAGTTAACACGGTGATAGATAGCCGGGCGGACTAAAAAAGCCCTACCACCAACTTCCCCCACGCCGAAAATTTCTGCCCCCACGGGAATCGAACCCCGGATCTCTAGACCTGAGGTAGGGGTCTCAACCACTAGACCACAGAGGCGGTTAAAAATTCTAATAATAAAGAAATTATTGGTATGTATAATATTAGTCTCGAAAAATCCTCGGACAACTATTGAGCTAGCCCGACTTGCTGAAGCATGTAAACTCTTATTACATAAGAATTTGTATGAAAAACGTGCGCCGTATCTAAACGCTCTCAATGAGCATATGCGTGTTGATTTATTCGACATACCTAATATAAATTTGCAGGAACCATTATCTACGTTGTATAATGATAGGTGTAATGTAGGGTGCTACAAATCAACCTTGCTTGTCAAGGTATTGCGATTTTCGTATCGATAATTAAGTATAATCTTAAGGAACTTTAACTTAAATAAACATAGAAGTTATTTTGGACCATACCTAAAATTATTCACGATACTTACAACAACAATAGATTTCTAAACAAAATGTAAGGAAACTTGATTTTAAATAGGTTTTATTTAATTTTTCATTTCAATAACTTTTAATTAATAAGTTAACCAACCTTTTTCGTCAAGCTGGCAAGCTATTAAAATGTACGTCAAAAATAAAATGTGAAAAAACAACAGAAAATCGAGTTAGCTACGTAAGGGGCTTAGCACAGAAAAGTTAGATGTTTATTTGTTATTTGTGAGTTTTTAGTATTGTAAATATTGTAATTAATACGTATGTGAAGTTAATAATAAAGAAGAGTTTTTACTGCACTGGAGCAGTTATATTTGCCACCAGGGTTCAACCAAGGTAAACCACCTTACCAGGCTAAAGTTGTTCAAAAGGACTTTAAAACCGTACCGTTTAATTAAAAATATATGTCAGTTAGGATTATTTTAAACGTCTATGTCACTTAAATAAATTCAATAAAATATACATTTCAATATAATTGTGTTACCTTACGTTTAACAGACACCATTATTAATAAAAGTCTTTGTCTTTGCATCAAAAACACTACCGGAAATAAAATGTTTTTTTTTACATGTGACATTGCGATGGTACACCCCGTTTAATGTTTAAGAATGACACAGAGTAACATAGCCAAATAATTGTATAGACAGCACAAAGTCCCCTACTAAATAATTTTCGTTAAAACGCAACTCACAAATATCTCGACTACTCTTCTTGTTTGACATGAGTAATTTATTAACTTTGTGTTTACGAAAACATGTTTACGTGGCTTTTGCGATACACTAGAAAAAAAGTTCCCGAAGACTCCCGACATTATAAACGGAACGTTATTCAAGAAAATATTACTTAAATATTAATGCGGTTCGGGATATTTCATTATGGCTTATACATATTTATTTTTGTACCCTATTCCTTTGACATTCGGTATTATTATGACGCCGAAAAAAAACTGAATTGAAAAAACAGCCCTCATTTTTTTATCCTCCGAAATACTTACCAAGAAATTACGCGTGTAAAGTCTTTGAATAGAATCGACTTATAAGTTATTGACGTGTCTAAGTGTTAGCTTTTGACAGTATGACTCTTATTGTGAAAGCAGTAAAGGCTATGAGTGTCGAAACTGATCAACTGTTCTTAACTGCACAATAGCTTCAGGTGCTCCGTCACCGAGAGCATCGGCCTGAGAAACGCTTACGGGTTCCATTTCGAGCATTACGTTATATAACCGCCCCCTGAATGATGACCATTATGATTGTAAGCGTCAGTCGTGCGCCAGAGCTGACACACAATTTTAATGCCGATTGTACTTCGACAGGACACTTCCCCAATCACTTAAGAGATTAGCCGATTAACCTCACGCTGGCCTAATGTCGTTGGCTGGTGTTAACGACTACCCCTAGAGATAGTCATTACACCCCGCTAATGAAATTACTTATGAATATAGCTTTGATATAACGGGGAAATTAGCGATGGTAATTTTCAGACGCACGCCGAAGTCGACGCGGCTATCTGCAGGGACTGCTGATATTTGTATCTGCCTCACTTGGTATATATGTAAGTAGGACGCGCGGCGATAGTATCTTTATTTTAAGGAAGTTTGACAAAAATCTGAAAAATGTTTTGAGCTATTAATCATTATTTTTTGATGAAATAGTTTATTGTGTACTCGTTTGGGCTTTGTAGGTTAAAGTAAGGTAAGTAGTCTTAGCTGACCTGATCCGTCGGAGACGGCCACGGGAAAGACGAAGGCGATATGCCCACTTGCTTCTCCCTTTGTAGTGGTGCCGAAGGTGGAAGGTCGGGGGGCCTCACCGCCAAATAACACGGCCGTTCAATAATGGAGTGTAATCGGAAAAGGCTCGCAGTTGTGCGGGCTGACCGTCGGGGTGGCATGGTTGACTGCTAGTTCGTTCCCGTGTCGCCCCAAAATGACGGAAGAGGGTTTCCGCGGTGGGTTTTAGTGGGTAGGTCGGGCTTTTTTGTCCGGGAGCCCCACATAATCGTCAGAGTCCCCCCAGGCTCAGCGATAGGCGTAACCACTTTTCCCCGCGTTACAAAAAAGGTAAGTAGATTGTCGCTCAGTTAATTTCATGCGTCAATAATTTAGCATCATCAAATCATACAGGGTGCCAACCACAACACGACAGTAAATTAAAACATTTCAAAAAAATGTTTTACAACTATCAAATACATCTTAACTCCCACTCTCAACTTCCACTCTCTTAACATTTATATGAACTAATATAGCCCATGTATTAAATTATTGTCCTATTATTGTCATCAACCTGTATATGTACCGATGACACTTGAGAACTTTCGTCATATAAACATTTGCCTTAACCGGGATTTGAGGATATAGTAAAAAGGCTCACTAACCACCAGCCGTCAATTCATCGTGACGCATAATGCACCAACTTTACTTAACGTCCCACCAGTAAAAGTTTAAATAATTTTCATGTCGCGTGTTAGCATTAATTTTCCATATTTTCATTTAAACTTTTTGGAACATGTTTAACTAACAAACCAGTGACGTGATTTTTAATTTTAGGTGAATAAAAACATTAAAGACTTTTTGCCAGAAAATATTCATAACAGACAGAAATTATTTATTTTGCACATTTACATAAACATCACAGAGATAAAACAAACATTATATCCCAAAAAAGGCGGCCTTATCGCTAGGAGCGATCTGTACCAAACAATTTTATGGTAGAGGGTTTATTAAATAAATAATAGTGATAGGTACAATAAAGTGTAAACCAGTAATTACTTTTAAATCATATGTTAAATAAAACAAATATATAAAATAAAATAATTTTAAAATATTTTTTCTATATATTTACATTTGTAGGAAAGTAAGATACACAAAGTGATTGGAGGAAAAAAAAAGAAGGATCAGAGAGTGAGGAATTGTTCATACACTAGATGTTTGCAAGAAGATGTAGATTGAGCACGTTCAATATAATGGTATTTGTCACTAAGTACTGACTTTAAAGTGCAAACTAGCAAGGAGGATAATCTTACAGGACGAAACCATAGCCTCACCTGAATAGGGTTAACCCTACAAAAGGTAAGGGTATGGTCCTTACTCGTAGTAGCTCAGTCGTTAAAGCAGTCACCCCGATTTCGAAACATTGCGAGTTCTGTTCCCGGCCTAGTTAAGATATTTTTTGACACGACTGATGATCAATCTCTAGAATTTAGTAAGATAAGGCTTAGTGAGAAAATCAGGAGGATTTTTGGTACAAGCAAACAGTAGTGACAGTGAACCAACCCGCATTGGGTACCAACCCGCATTGGGCCAGCGTGGTTGTGTTATGGCCCAAACTCCTCAAGTGTTTCTTCCATGTAGGAAGGCCTGTGCCCAGCAGTGGGACGTATATAGGCTGGTGATGGAAACAGCAGTGATGTTTTGATGGTGTTCAAAGCAAATAAAATTACAAATTTTAAGTGACTACCGACCTAATTAATGATCTATCTACACCATCACATTAAGACTGCTGTAAGTTTCTAAAGAATTAAGCATCCCTCACGGCCTGGCCATGAACTCAACGCACGTGCATCCTGCGACTCGCGAATCGGCAACCACTGCGCGCTGTCTCGATGTCGGCCTCGCAGCGCGTCGTCGTGACCGCGCAGTGGTTGCCGAGTCGCCGCCGCCGCCGTGGCCAGGCCGTCAATCTACTTGATGGTACAGGAGGTCATGGTTAGCTTGTCTTGTAAATACCACTGAAGTATCAGTGAACAAAATTTTAAATCACTCTGATCTGTGAAAGTAAGTTAGCCCCATTTGTCAAGTAGGAAAGGAGCTGACAGCCATCAAACGCATCAACAGATTATCATAAATTATAGCTAAAAACCATCTCGATCACGTCAGCAAAAAAAAAACTGAATCAAAATTGGTTCATTCGCTTCAAAGCTACAAACAGACACACAGATATAAAGACAGACGCATCAAACTTATCACATCTCTTGGTGTGTAATTTTGTTAGAAGTGGACTGTATAGGAAATACCCTGACCTGCTACTGGTTCGCTGTCTGTTCACTTCGGTCTTCGAGGAGGCTTTCTTCGCTCACTGGAGCTTTCCGTAGTAGACGTGGAGATATTATTTGGTTTTCCGCAGGCTATTATAGCGCTTAGTGGTATGAGAGGCGATAACGTCAACGAGGTGAGATATTTCTGACAGATAGGCGGAAAAAGAAGTTGCGTAATTGTATGTGGTGTAAGCGTTTGAGGTGTGTTTAGATTCAGCCAAACCACCTCTCACTTTCCGTTAATGGTCTAAAAGACGCTTCACCATTACTATTCGTATCTGAAGTTTAACGGAAATGTTTATTTTAATATATTTGAAACAAACAGTAGACTATCACGATAAACTCATTAACACAATTATTATAAACTTTAATCGGATACATCAGATTAAGCACTATTGATTTCTACCGGCTATTTCAGTATCTAATAATGATCGACAGGCTGCCTGGAACTTTGTAATTGCTTTTAGAATACAGCCCTTGATATAAAAGGTATTTAGTCATCCTATAAACCAAACGATCAGCGGATGAGAGATACTCCAATAAATTTTCAGACCAATTTCTAATTACATATCTACAGCTAACTTTTTCTTTCTGCTCTAAAGCCATTTGACTTTGTCGACGCTCAATTAGGATTACTCCTCCCGTGGGAGCAGTTCATTTTTCCGGGATTAATTACCCATCTTGTTCTCGGGGACGAGAGTAGGATTATTTAATAAATATTTGAGTGACGTTATTGCTGTTAAATCCAACGAATTTCCTAATAGTGCAACGTCAGCAATCAACAAAAATATTAAATACATAAGTACACCAATTAAGACTCTGGATTTCACTCAGATCGACTTTTTAATACCGAGATAGGAGCAATGAAACTAATTGAACCTTATCGACATATCAATTCTTATCACTGTTCGGACCAATTTGGCTAGAACGCTCAGAAACTTTGAAATAATATGCTCAAACTGGTTATAAATTTTGTATCATTTTTTTACCATGAAATCGTATGATTTTGTATGACAAAATTTAAATTGCGAGATATAATTTGTAAGAATTACAAATAAAAAAAGAAACCGATGAAAAAAATGAACTGAATCAATTGAAAAATTGAATCACTTCAATCCAATCAAATCAAATCTGTAGAGATGCGTGAATCGGAACGCACCTTTTAGAAGCGCTCGTTAACAACGGTTTTAAGAGTAGTAGATATGTGTTAAATTATGTAAATGAGTAAAGATTTGTAAAGTCGACTAAATTAAGCATTTTCATAAAATAATTATCTATTAGCTTCCCAATAAATATACCAGAAATACAAGCGATTCAAAAATGGGTGTGTTGATTGCGGCGCAAGCCGGGTACCACCAGTGCACACAATTATGTTTAAGTATGTACGGTAATTTCAAATCTAGTCGCACAAATCTTTTATCTATTTAATCGCACCGGTCACATTGGTCGAAACGCTCAGAATGCGAAGCCACTTTTGAATCCTTTTCTAGTTCAGGATGAAAAAAAGACTATTCTTGCCACTTAGCGATTCTTGCTATTTGAGAATAAAGCAACAATATTTTCATATATCAAAACCAAGTGCGACAAGACATATTTTTATGAGTTACACTATAAGGCATTAACAACAAAGCTTTCCTCAAAACTAGTAATAAAACTACCATCACAATTGTACTGCATCTGGTCTACACCATTATTCCGAACTTTAAGTCATTTTATAGAATTTCCTATAGCACATATACGACTAACACGCCCATTAAATCCCGAAATAAAAGTCCCACGTGATAAATTCAAATTCGTTTTTAAAACTGCATTACCGTGTTAAAGCATTTCCCGAATTGAGACTATAATAAAAAATTGGTTCCGCAATTGCTACAAGCGAGGCGAGGGAAATCCCCGGAGGATTTATTTCTTGTGAATTTCTAAAGCAGAAGAAATTTTTCGTACGTACGTTTCTAAGAAAGCATGTTCGGAAGAATTGGCAAAATACGTCTACGTCACTTACGATGAGGACTTATTAATTTAAGTGGGCCTGTTCGGGGTGATTAATAGTTCCAAAAAATTCACCTTTAACAAACAAATTACCAACATACACACAAAACCATGAACTGAAAAACCACTATTAACAAAATATGGGTGTCATTAGTCATCACCATCATCATATCAGCCGAGAGACGCCCACTGCTGGGCTAAGGCCCCCAGGGATCTCCAAACTGAACGGTCCTGCGCTGCCCATATCAATCGGCTTTGCACGACCGTCACCAGATCCTCGGCCCATCTTGTGTCATTAGTAACGGTATCCACATTTATCGACTCATAGAAATATCTAAAAGTTACAGTAACGGTAACACGCGACCGATATATCGTCGGGGATAGTGCAAATCCGCGTAACTAGCATTGGATAATTCCGCGTATCTGACAAATGTAGCCCATTTAAGTTGTCGCGGGAAATTCACCCAAAATCTTGATTGGCTACTTTAAGGTATTTATATTTTCCTAACAAAAGATAAAACACATCAATAATTACTCTCTGTGTAAAAATGAGCTTAAAATTCGTTGTAATAAAAAAGTTTTTAAGTTTTTTAACCTTGCCCTGTAAAACTGGATCTATTGCAGATACGCGGCCTTTACGTATGGTAGATTCGCGGATTTGCAAAACTCTTACCGGGTACAGATGTAGTACTTATGCGCAATTAATGATGTGGGTATACCGATGAACATAGAATATTAAGGCAGTTCCAAACAAACGCGATCTCGCTAAGTCGGTGTTTGATTCATAGCTTAGATTACCATAATATACCTTGTTATTATTCAGTACCTTAAAATTAGGGTATCTGTATTTAATCAGCTAACGACCGCTCAAGCTGGCAATGTTACATGTAAGATCATTTTAAAATATGGCTATCCGACTAAAAATTAAGGTACCATTACTACGGGTATCTTTTAAACTATCTGTATTATTTCCTGTTACTCCTGGTTGCTTGGAACATATTGCTGCTTAGCAATAAGGCCGACAATGGTATTGTTTTATTTCTTTTTTGGTGCAAAATATGTATGTGTATGTGTGTGTAATAAAGAGTATTTGATTGATTGATAGGTTTTAATATGCCTAGTTATAATATGAGTTTCTGTGATTGGCTTATGTGCAGACATCATTAGAATTATATGAGCTTTCAGAGTGATTAAAAATATCAGCTTAGGTCCAGAAAAGCAATTCTAACACTATATTGTTAGAGTCGTATATTGTTTGTAGTCACACTTAAATCTTTAAAATTTTGATTCTAAATTAATACGGTTGCTAAAACATCACATTTTAAACGATTTCAAAAAAGAGATTATCAATTCGACCTGTGTGTACGTCATATTGCCATAATTGCACAGTTTTATATATAATATTAGTCTAAGCATGGGTACCAAATTTCATAAGTATAAAATACCTACTTTATTGTAACAATTACAAATAAAGGAAGAAAACGATGGAAAAAAATATATGTTCCAGACGGGAAACGAGCCCGCGTCTCCTGGAGTCCGGCCAGACGCGATTACCAATACGCTACCGGAGCTCTAGGTTTAACTTACCAATTTAATCGCCGCTTTCTACCCTTTCTTTTTCACGTTTTTATGGCAACGTTTATCTTACCACTCATTGAAGTTAACATCTCTAATGATCCCAGTGAATTTATATTTGTATGTTTGTCCCCGCATATTTCAGAACAATAAGTCGCAAGTTTTTGAGATAGTTATGTGTGTAGGTCACTAAGAAAATGTGTCGTTGTCTTATCAGCGTAATTCTAAAGCCTTTATGTAATTTTTTTCAATGTTTGCATGCAGCTAGGAAAAATGAAATTCAAAAACTAAAAAATAAAAATATTTTTTTGATAAAATTCCACTGACTTCAAATCACTAAAAAGAAAAAAAATATAGAAATTAAAGTTAGGTGCTTATCTCATTGAAAGGTATTTTTTGGAGTTGGTGCTAAATTATTTTCAGAAAGAATAAAAAGTGAAGAATAAACTCCAAAAAATACTTCAATTTAATTTTTATTTTCTTTTTAGTATTTTGAAGTCGGTATTTTTTTGAATTACTTTTTAGCAATCTGAAAGCTCAGATTACACAAAAATATGATTTTATTCTCTCTAAATCAAATTGTCTGAATAATATTTAAAAGATCAAGATCAAGCTTTGTAGAGGTTTCCTTTCTCAAAGATGTCTGTATTCTTCCTGAAAATCTTGAGTTTTAAAGAGATTCCAACGATGTTAGATCCTTGTTATGAGTGGATATTTTCAAGTCCTTCGCGCAGGAATATTTGAAAAAGTTTTTCCATATATCTTGCTCGCGATTTTGTAGTAAGTATGAATATTATTTAGTCCATAAAGCTTAAATTAAGCATCGATTAGAGCCTGTGCTATGAACTCTACACAACAGATGATATACATTAACAAATTACATCAAACATTTATGACAATACTGGAAAGCATCTCAAGATCTGGTCCGCATACGCATCGAAGGTACACATTACTACAAAGTAGTTTATTTTAGCAGCAATATTTCTATCATTTAGTGTTACTTTGATTCACTCGCCAATATTCAGCAGTTTTAATCCTACTTATATTCATCCGGTTTTCGAATTTATTATAAGTTAATTGATTAATAAAGTATTTTGCAAAAGTCAAAACAAGAATGAAAACAAGTGGATAGAAAAAAAACTTAGATAATATTATTCGTCCCAGGCCCTTTTTAACGTATATAAGGACGAATATTAATACTAAACTGAGTTTGTTAAAACCAAAAAACTATTGTAATAAAATATAAAATTAAAAAATTTAAGTAACTCCCGGCCTCCACAAAAATTCTTATGAGCCCAAACACGCTATATTTGCTGTAAGTTCCTGAAGAATTAAGCATCCCGTAGTCTTTTGATGGTCTATGATCAGCTCAAGGTTAGTATGTCATGGGAATTTTACTGAAGTGACAGTAGGACACCAAATTTCAAATCAATTGGATCTGTAAAAGTTAGTAAAATCATGTAGAAAATGAACTGAAAGTCATCAAACACCTTTTTCAATCAAAAAAAATAATTGAAAATATTTTGTATATCTTTTGTCGCTTGCTTTGTGCGCGCGTGCGCTATTGTTATCTTTTTTCCTTGCGCCAATAAGTCATATGTCTATCCCTTTCTGTCTCAACCTCTCGAGGTATTGCTTCTAGACACGTAGTAGCGTGTCCAGCCAATTAAAAATAAGGAACTAGCGACCGACGCACCGTGTTTATTTTTTAATATTACACGAAACGTTTAGAGCTACTTTTGATCCTTTAAGAACTTGTAAAAATGAAATTCGGCTTATTAAAAGTCTTTAGTTTGTGAAGAATTCAAAATGTCAATAATTAAGCTCAAACGGTTATTGATATGTTGACGTTTATAAACCGGCATTTTTATGACTGACTGACTCACTCATCAAAAACCTAACCCACTTTTAGGTAACCTACAAACTGAAACTTGATAGTCTTGGTACCAATGTATTATGGTAGACTATGTATTATGTAAACAGTAAGGAAATATCTGACGACTTAAAATTATTAATAATTAATATCAACAAAGTATATAATATCGTCATGTATGAAAGTTAGGTCCCAGATTAAATAATAGTTATTATGTGCTAGGTGGAGTATACACATCTTTTCTCATAAAAAAGAAATTATATTGTTTCTTGAATTACGTCCCCCGTGAATACAGAACTTGGTACCTATATAAATCTCGATTCTTTTGTCGGTGACGTCGAGAACGACGCATCAATCAATATTAAACTTGGCTCTTTTTTTCAAATTTATGTTTTTGATGGGATCTTTTGTACCGTACAAGTACACCAGAGTCTCTAAATATTAGAGTAAAGGACTTTGTGTGTCTGGTTGAAGTACTTCATAAAATTAAAATAAACTTGATTAATGATTCATCGCTCGTACTTTTTATACTTCTTTCTGTGTTTAAGGTCGCCTGACGTCTTTGTGCTTAATTATGCCGCTGTAAGCGTCGGAAAAGTTCGAGCAACTTCTCCGAGTCAGATTGTTAGCTTTGAACAATAAAAATGGGCCAGATAAATCTTGGATTTAGCGCTTGAAATAACAATAAAGCCAGCTTAATGATTGTAATTGTAAAGTTTTTATTTGAAATCGTAAATAAAGAAAATACTTAATTAATTTAAACTCAACCTTTTCACGGCAGACATAAAATTATATGCACAACATAATTTAGAAAAAACGTAATCATAGCTAATGACGCAAATATAGATATAAAAAATATATTGTCCTTTATACTTGGTAGCTCAGTAGTCAGAGCAGTCACCCGGATCGTGAAAGGTCGCAGGCACGGTTCCCGCCCCAGAAGGTAAGTTTTTTCTGGTTGAAACAAAACAAAACAAAATATTCTAAAGCTTAAGTAGCACAAGTTACTGGTAAAAATATTGTACTCGTAATAAATTTATTTCAATATAAGCAGGAGATGAAACTAATACTGCAATAGCTTGTTTAGCACATTTAGAAAAAAATTAAACATCATCACCATAAGCCCTATGTCCTATGGGAGGAGTAATTAAGGATTTTCGGTAACACCAACACGCTGGCCCAATGCGGGTTGGGTGGTTCCAGCGGTTGCAGGACAACTGGGACCAATTTGTTTTCATCGCGGGATGTACCATGGCGAAATTTGGTTTGTTTCCGTAATCGAAAATAGAGCGCTCAAAATAATATTCTTCAGTATTTTCCGCGTTTCACTATATCGTGTATGAATTGTAAGTTCTTATTGTAGAGATTTCCTCCGGGACAGACTTACTGCGGCGATTTACTTTTGAAATAATGTCATATATTGCTTTTGCTTCAAAAACTTTTTTTTACATACAACTAGATGACAAACAAGCTGACGGCCAACCCGATGGTAAGCGGTCACCGCTGCCTATAGACACCTGCAATAACAAGGGAAAATCATTTGATATTGCAGGAGCGTTGTCATCCTGACGCCTAAGATGAAATAAACGTTTAAATCGGAACACAGCGAACTGTTTGAACAGAAAGGCGGTGGTACCCTACATACGGGCCTACCACCTAGCAAACCTCCAAAAAATCTAGCCGAAGTTCAATTTGATTTTAGCCGACTTTCAGCTTTCAAAATCACGTTTATTTTAATATGTGACGAAGGTATCGGTAGATTTCAAATCACGTTAAAATTTAATCGTAAATAAAGTAAATACTAAATTTATCATCATCATCATCCTCATACCAGCCTATGATGTCCACTTCTGAACAAAGGTCTCCCCATCGATTTCCAAATGGAACGGTTCTGCGCAGACAGCATCCTACGACAAGCTGTCTTCGCATACCTGTGTATTCTTCTTAACGCGCAAGGCTAATTCGCAGTGCTTTGTAGCAAAAAAAAAACATGTCATTGGGTCGTGATACCTAAGAAAGATAGGGACCTAAATAAAAGGGTAAGTTAGAAATATCCAAAAGTGTAACAATTTTATCTGATACATGTTTTATATCAGTCTATTCAACAAAACAAATACCATTTATAAATAATCAACCTTGCATGCGAGTCACCCTTCTAAAACCAAGTGTTTCCAATCACCTAAAAAGTTTAACGCTAAGAAGTAATAATTTAAATTCCAATCGGATCGTTTTGCTTAAAGTTCAAAGATCTTAAATCTGTTAATCCCACTCTGTATTGGTTTTAGATTATTGGTGTTATATCTGTTTTTAACCTTCTATCCATCTCACTTACATTAAGGTGGAAATCTTAATTAAACTTGGAAAATGCTGTATTGAAAACCAAAGGTTTGAGTATTTCAGTTGATTTTCTTTGGAATTTTATTGTGCTTAAAGTTCCCAATTAGGTCGACATACGATGCCTTCACAATTTAACTTTAATTCTGGGACTCTTTTATGGACAATTATATTGTGACTAGTTCAAATTACGTAACTAGCTATATCGGAGAGTTCTTGTACAGACGGCCTTACATCAAGCTTAGATTGGAAAATGACTTTTATTACAAAAGTCTATGGTACATAATATCAATGTTTTACTTAATCTGCTGGTGTGTGTAAATATAACACTTATTTTACTTTCAGTTCCACATACTTAACGATTTAAAAATTCACGCTAATCGATCTTATTAGCGGAGCTCAGAAACCAAGGATAATTGCTTTTGGAGGCTTTTGTGGAAACATTTACGTCCCATCAAATCAATTCAGACGGGTAATTTTATTTATTAGCATATAGAGAGAAATTTAAGAAGAAACACCCCAGCATTTTATCGTTTCCACTCAGCGAGGTGATCTCTCAAACTGACGTTTGGTAATGCAATAAAAATTTTGCTTAACTTTTAATAGCTTTTTTTGGATTTGTTTATTATTTTGTAGCTTATTTTAAATTTAAGCTGCGCTGCTGAGTTCAACCGTTCAACGGCAATTTCTAAAATTTCATTCTATTTACGTGTGACTTTGTGACTTGCAACGTTTCCCAGTTTCTTCGCTACTTGCGACTGATTTTAATTTGATTCATGTGTTAACCCCAGCAATCCATCTTTTATGATTGATATCCAGGAATATTCGCGAAAGTCGAGTTATTGCTTTACTGCTGGCTCAAGACAGGTCTATAAATACTTTTAAGTTTATATTAGTTTGTCCTTTTTAGTTTGATTGTCTTTACATATTTCAGTAACTAGTGTTTATTATAAAAATACCCTTAAGCTTGCGACCTTTAAGGCTATAGTAGTTTCTGTTTATAAAAATAGCTTAACACATTTTAATGTTTTTGATGCGTTTAAACGCCTCCTTTTTTGTAACAATTACAAATAAAGAAAGAAACCGATGAAAAAATTATATGCTCCAGAAGGAAATCGTTAAACAAGGGTAGAAAGCGGTGAAGAAATTAGTAGGTTACACCTTAGTGCTCCGGTGGCGTAGTGGTAATCGTGTCTGGCCGCACCCTAGGAGACGCGGGTTCGATTCCCGCGCGGAGCATAAATTTTCTTATCGTTTTCTTTCTTCATTTGTTTCTTACCTATTCAAACTAACTCTTTTTCTAAAATCATTTACAAATTTCCAAAACCTGGTAAAAATAGATTAAACTTAATCTAACCCCACACAAGGCAAAGCATGTCCTACATTAAATTACATTTTTTATACACCTGACATCTGTTGTATTAAATTCAAGCTTTAGATAACTGACGACCGATCACTACAAAACAAAGCAGATACCCCTTGCAGAGTTCGCTAACAGTACGAGAAACTCCGCACAACAATGGGGACTGAAATACACTATTCCGAAACTTGTTATTTCATAGGATCTAGAAACATTTGACAGTTTGGTACCAATTTTAAACAAAAATATAAACATAACTCTTGTTGACGACCGGCTGGCCGAGTAGTCTGTACACCTTGCTATACAGGCTATTCGGTCAAGAGGTCCCGGGTTCGAAGCCCGGTAGGAGCCAATGTTTGTCTGATGAGTACGAGTATTATTTTGTTCACGAGTCATAGATGTCTATATGTTTATTTAGTATTTTTCTAATATTGAAATACATATTATTATCATAATTTCTCCGTCTTCAGTATCCATAACACAAGCTCTTAATGATGCTTAGGGCGTTATTATAACTTTCACCAAATTGCTTAAAAGGGGGGAAAATACTATTAAACTTGGTGGCGTAATGGTTTGAGTGTTCCGTTTCGATTGCAAAAACAAAGCTTTCGCCATGGTCAATGCCGTGATGGGTCAACCAAAATTTCTAATCTTGAGCTCCTCGTTGGTCCCGGTTGTTACTGCAACCGCTTAAGGCACCAACCCGAATTGGGCCAGCGTGGGGGTGTTATGACTCAAATTCCTCATGTGTTCCTCCCATGTAGGAAGGCCTGTGCCCAGCAGTGGGAAGTATATAGGCTGGTGATGACTATGAAACGCAATAACCAAAATAGCATGAAGCCAATAAGCACCTTCTTGCTAAGTAGCAAATACACAAACATTTATAAACATGAATAACCAGCATTGAAGTTTTATCTAAGAAATAAAATGATCGATGAGGATCAACACTCCCACACTAGTCAAACAAAAAATTCAAACTCTGCGGAGTTTTCTCATTGAAACCCCTTAATGGCTTCAAAAATAAAATACTGCGGAATATTTTTTTTATCTTTCTTATGCTCCGAGAGAATTTAAGAAACGATGTAGCGAGCTTTCCCATAATGAGTGTATTTAATCCTGCTTTGAAGGTATTTATTTATTCAAGTGTGTAGATGCTGACTTACAGTTAACTAACTTAATGGTTTGTATACAAAAATTACTTGAATAAATAAATATTATTATTATTATTATTATAAAACGCCCGTATGTCAAAATGTAACACATATATTACACATTATAACACATGTCAAGGAATTATTATTTACAATTGCAAAATATATCAAACTAGAAGTCAATTATATTAATTAAGTCAAAAGAATATAAATGAATACAAAATAATGTCAAATAAATGAATATGTCAATGGTAAACTTAAAAAAACATAAAAAATAATTTTGTAAGAAGTACAACTACAGTCAATAAATGCTATTCATAGAGTGATCAGATTAAATTATGGATATTATATGATATTCATTTGATAAAAATTATTGCTTACATATAATAGAGCTTTCATACGCAACAGTCCCAAGTGGTCAGTACCCCTAACACGAACAATTTTAAATTTCGAATCGCCATCAATACTCAATACGCCATCGTATCGAGTAGTTAGGTTAGCTTTTGTCTGGCTTTTGTTTGAATTTTGAAATGTGCGTGAACGATACGATTACGATTCGAAATTTAAAAATGTTCGTGCTAGGGGTACTGGTTATGTGCAACACGAATCTTCGCGATTAAGTGTGGCCCCACACTTCGCCGTGCTCATTACAAAAGATGAAGAAAAGCATTTCAATACAGATGTAATAATAAAATGGTATGTAGTCCAGGTGTGGGTATGACATTTTTTTAATTATTTACTGGGTAGCTCTCGACCATCATCGGCCCCATCATCACTTATCATCATAAGTGATGATGGGGCCGAAGATGGAAGTGAGATAAACCTGGATTCCTCAACCACAGAGGAACTAGCAATCTTTCCTCCAACTACCGGAATAGAACAATGCTGTTAACATTATTGTTATGGCGGCAGACTTAGGCAAACGATGGTAGATTTAGAAAAGTTGTACCTACCACCATCCAAACGGAGCAGAAAATTGCGGCCCCCCTGGGAACTAAACCCCGGACTGCTAGATCTGAAGAAAGTGGCCACAACTACTACACCACAGAAGCCGTGGTAACCAGCCGAACGTCGTTTACTCGTTAAAACTGCATCTTTGATTTCGAAAATCAACCTCTGAGAATCTAGTCTTAGATTTCGCAACCTTATACCATTGTAATAAATGATAATAGGTAAGTTTCTGATGAGGATATTTAAATGGATCAAAGAGGCATTAAAAAAGGAAACTTTCTGAAATATTACGGATTCATAAGTTTCTCCAGATTTAAGTAAGAAGTTCGCTTGCTATTAAATAAGATTCCAAAATGATTTCAAATTAACAAAATTGAATATAGCGAAGAGGGGCCAAATTCCTCGGTATACGTCTGACAATATGGGAAATTCCTTAGAAAGGGAGACAAAGCAACTTTCCTCTTAAATTACCGATTCAACAATTCAGATGAGAATTAAATCCGGCATTTATTTTATAAAACCTACGGAGATTAAAGATTTAATTACCACTGAGGCTAATAATGGATATTGGGATCATAATAACGGCAATTACTTGGGAAGCAAGCTTAAATGTGGCTTAATTAATTACTGGTCGTTGTCACTTATCATGTCGTACGTTATCCATTATTAAAACCGACTTAATAAATAAACATATAAATAAGCAATACCATTTCTTCCTTTTATTGGACATTATGATCCATTAAGCTATGTGATAGTATTACTTAATCAAAAGATATAAGACAGAACAATAACATAAGCCACACCTCTCAGCTTGATTACTCAGATGTTTCTTACATTGATCCTTCTTTATAAGGCTTAAGTAAACTGTCAGGCAAGTTTAGTATTTATATTTCATTGACATCAAAAGTAATTATCGATACTGGTTAATTCGCGACAGAATATATAAATAATTACAGACGGCATCACATCAAGTGGAACAGTTTCATTACGAAAGACGCCTCTATTACGACTGAAATAAAGGTGATCTCAAGGTTAAACTGTAACAGTACTGTCGACTGTACAACACCATTAAAACATATATAGGCATATTCTTAACTGTTAGACCTATAAGTATCTCTCATGGCATACTTATAAATATATAGTACATTGAGAAAATAAATGTAAGCTTATCTCTGAAAGCGATCTTTTCAAGACAACCCTAACCTTAGTTTAATATTACCAATACTTACGTCAAGCTGAAGCTTATATTCTGCTTGTTTGTCATCTAGTTGTATAAAAACAAAAAAGCAGGCATGGTATACCTCTGTGCGTATTTCCTGCACGCATAGGTCTGTAATATGTTTCTTGTTGTTCTATTTGTGTGTGTGTTTTTTATATAACTAGATGACAATCAAGCTGACGGCCCACCTGGTGGTAAGTAACTAGTGCTACCTGCAATAGCAATAAAAAATTACTTGGTATTGTGCGTTGTCATCCTGAGACCCTTAGATGAATTGCCTTACTCACCTACCCAGACGACCTTAGTGTGTTTTGCGTTTTAGAGGTATACTATTAATGTGTTTGTTGTTGTTGTGTCGTGTTGTATTGTATTGTGAATTGTTGTTGTTATTTTACTTGAAATAATTATCTTCTATCTTTGCTTAAAATTTATAAGCAAATTTATCGTGTTTAGGAAAAATAGCTAGCTTTCTCTTCCAACAACTAAGTACTTATCGCTTCACAATCACGCACATTCATCGGAAGTTTAAATGACTTGCACAGCAAGTTCCTCACCTTCCTTTGTTCTTACCAGAAAACTAGTCGCGAAACAAAACAGTTACATGGAACTTCCCGATCCGTACCGTTTGGGAAATCATTTGATTTAAATAAATATACGTTTAGCTTTTGTTTTTCGTCAGCGTGCTTGTTTTATTACTTTTACTGTGAACATTTCCGGTTGAAATGTATTAAAGGCAAGATATAACAGTTAGTTTTACAAATTAAAATGTTTGTTGCATATTAAAAGTTAGAAAATCTTATTATTATCTCTAATGTAATTAGTCTTCAAGTTTAGAGTTATATTTTCTATATAAAATCCTAATCATTATATTATCATGATTAAAATAAAAACTTAATCGAATTGTATAAAATTGATTCTTGATAATAATATTAGTAGTTACATAATTATCGTATTGGTTATAACTTACAACAATAATAATATGTAGGTATGGTAATAATATTTTTATTTAATTGTTATTATTATCTTCAGTAGCTGCTGGAAGGATTGTCCTGCAGTGGTCGTTTATCGGCTGAAATTATGCCGGTCTTTTCAATTTTTTATTGTTATTATCTAATAATTACATATAAGGAGCTCGGAGGCATATAGGTTTGAGCGCTCTGGTTTCGATTAGAAAACAAAGCAACTTTCGCCATGGTCGATCCTGAGATGGGCCAATCGAAATTAATAATTGCGAGCTCGTCCGTGCTTCGGAAGGCAAATTAAACTGTTCGCCCCGGTCGTTACTGCAACAGCTTTAACCCACCAACCCGCATTGGGCTAGCGTCGTGATGTAATGGCCCAAACTCCTCGCGTGTTTCTCCTACTTTGGAAGGCCTGAGCTCAGCAGTGGGACGTATATAGGCTGGTGATGATGAGGATGAATAAGTATAACGCTGACAGTAAGAAAAAAAATGCGATATCTTAATTGAAGTTGCTGGTCTTATAAATTTAAATTTATTTTTTTCTGTGACACAATTTCATGTCAATGCACACTGTACATGGAATGTGGCAGCTTAGACAGCAATAGGATACATTTATTTCGGTTAGATACATATTTAGGTGACATTAAGGTTGATGATGATGATGATGATTAAAAGACAGCATCCGAAGAACAATAATCTCTGTAAACAACCGGCGATAGCTATAAATTGTTGTATGAGTCGTTTACTTTCCACCAATTTATAGTTAAAAAATACTTGATTTAGAGAATTTACCGTTTTTTCATCTTCATCTATGCAACAATGAACGGCATTTCATCTTAAGCGTCAGAATGACAACGCACCTACAATATCCAGGTCATACGCGGCGGTAACCGCTTACCACCAGTAATCTAGTTGTATTTTTTAAAAAAAATTGCGGACAGTCTTCAAATATGAGAAGGATTTATGCAGTTCCCATGTCAATAAGTATGAAAACTATAGTAATAAAATTACTGCACCAAGTAACTTCAAATAACTGCCGCTTTAGAGTGATTGACGATTTAATACAATTCGATACTTTGACAACATAATTGTATTAATAGCGAACCGTTCCATAGTTGATTGCATTAAAATGAGGACCATATGAAATGGAGACTGTAATTTTTAAAGGGAATATTTAGTAAGGTATATGAAAAGTGCTAAATTATTTTATATGAAAGTTTTTCATTTCATGAAAAATAACTGAGTGATGTTCCCTGCATACAGAAGTATGTATATGTCGCCGCCATCTGGTTAAATTCGCCGCTGAATTGGATGCCTAGCCCGTTGATTAAACGCCGACACACAAATAAATGCCTATGGCCGATGGTTAATTGAACTTGACTCACTCAACGCTTAACAACATGGCGTATTGAAAGTCCGCTCAATTTGCCTAGGCGGATCGTGTTATACTAGAGATTGGTAGGTTCAAGGTTATTTTTTATGACCACATAAACTGATTTCGGTTATAAGTGATCATAAAAGGTAACCATGAAGCTACTAATCACTCATACAGTCACACTAAGCCTCTACGATTCAAACCTGCCTAGGCGTCCAATTGAATGACTAATTTAACCCGACGGCTGACAAGACGTTTAGCCATCTGGTTAAACGTTGCGCTTAATAACTTGGCTAGTTGTCCTTCAGCCGTTTTATTGGATACCGGCGTTTAATCAACGGCCCAGGCGTCCAGATAAGCGGCAAATTTAACCAGACGGCTGCGACATAAACACACACTGCATATTTTAAACATTATGTTGAATATTAGCCGATTAAAAAAATGCACTTTGCTGTTCAATCGGTACGTGCTTCATCATCACCAGCCTATATACGTCCCACTGCTGGGCACAGGCTTTCCTACATGAGACCAACACATGAGGGGTTTGGGCCACAACACCACCACGCTGGCCCAATGCGGGTTGGTGGGTTTTAAGCGGTTGCAGGAACAAGCGGGACCAACGGCTTAACGTGCCTTCCGAAGCACGGAGGAGCTCGAGCTTAGAAATTTTGGTTGACCCATGCCGGGACCAACCATGGCGAAAGTTGCTTTGTTTTCGTAAACGAAACCAGAGCGCTCAAACCACTACGCCACCGAGCTCCTCCTGAGAATCGGCTAGGTACTACTTATCTATTTTATTTTTTATTTATTGGACATTTATTTTTTATGGCAAAACAACGTTTGCTGGATCAGCTAGTAATAATCTTATATATAAAATTCTCGTGTTACAAATTTAGTTACCGTACTCCACCGAAACGGCTTGACCGATTTTTATGAAATTTTATATCTATATTCCGTAGGTCTGAGAATCGGCTACTTTCAATTTTTGGACATTTTTTTTAATGGAAAAACAACGTTTGCGGGGTCAGCTAGTATTATATAAAACACAGTTGAATACAAAGGCACTGCTTATTTCTAAAGAAATCTCTTAGAAGATCTGCCACAGGAATACGGTGAAAAAAAAGGTGTTCACAGTGTGTAATTAAATACACATAATTATACTTACTTAAAATAGAAAGAAAGAAAGAAGAAAGAAAAACATTTATTGGCACCAGCACAAAGACAACAATATACAAAGTAAAAACAATAACACAAATAATAATAATAAAATAATTCAATAATGATTAATAATAATTTCAATAATAAAATAATGATTGTCCCACGTGTCATCCCAAGTAATATGCAAATAATCTATAAAGACAAATTATTAGCATGCAAAAAGTCTGAAAAAAATCTCATGGGCCGGCAAGGTGGAGACGGCTAGAGTAGTGTTAAGCTGCACTGTCTTCGCATATGGACTCTTCGTACCGCTTCATATAACGTGGTCTTAAGTCATTTGTCGTGCTTTGTATAAAAATAATAATACGGTATAGGAACCTGCCTACTTTATAAATGAATATAGTAAAAAAAAAAAAATTGGACATTTAACAAATTCGGATTATCCTACGTCTTATAGAACGCTTTCTGGCAATCCATAAATAGACGATATTCTTTTGTTCAGTATTCTGACGTCAGTCATATTTGATGTTATCGACACTGAATAGCTAACATCAGCGACTCATGTTCTTCCAATATTTGCGTAGCTTTCCGGAGTATTGATATTAGCGATTCGTTGCAAAATCCCATACTCAATATTAAATGAAACTGCTTAGCATCATGTAATCATAATCATAATCATAATCATCGTTTATTTGCATGAATACACGGGAGTCTTACATGGTCTTAAATATTAACAAGAAATGGTATCCAGCCTGCTAGCAGACGTGCAAATTTTTATATTAAAAAAGGTTTTATGGAATAATACAACAAATCTTCATTAAAAAATTATTAACAATTATTTACAACCAAATACATTGAATCATTAAATTTATCAATTATTCACCACATACATTCAATCATAAAATATTAAAAATCTTAAATTAATATTATAAAAAAATTGTCAAATTGTCTTAAGTTATTAAAAACATAAAATCTCTGGAATCCTTAAATTAATAAAATACATAGTTAGTCATTTAAATATTCCAATACACTATAAAATCATTTTTCCAATCACCAATTGATGAGAGCTCTTTTAAAAACTTTCCCTTCCAGTGATTTAATGCTCTCCGGTAATTTATTGTACAGCAATACGCACATATTAAACACATCATGTTTGTATATATATGTATGGCAAGGGGATTGATGCAACATTTGTATGTATTGAGCTCTCAAGGGTCTAGTAGAGACTTCTGGAACCTTGTTAAAGTAGCTCGGATGAGTCTTTACAAAACAACAGACTTCTTTTATGTACATACAGGGCAAGGAAAGAATACCTAGCTTGCGAAATAATGGTTGACAACTATCTGTAAACCAAACGTTGCATATGGCCCTTATGCATTTTTTTTGGATTACAAACACTCTGTGTACATCCACTGAGTTTCCCACATTATCAAACCGTAATTAAGCACGGACGACACGTAACCGTGGTAAGCAGTGACAGCAGCCTCGGTGGATATTGTTAGTCTCAAGCGTTTCAATGCACAAACGTACCGATCCAATCTTTTACAAATTAAATCGACATGTCCCTTCCAATTTAAATGCTTGTCAATAATTAAACCTAAAAATTTAAACACGCCAACTATGTCTATATTTATGTTGTCATATTTTATATTTATTTGAATCTCATTAGAATTGTAAGACAAAAAATTCATAATTTTAGGTTTTTGTACATTTATTTTTAAACTATTTATACTCAGCCAGTCTGTGACTTCTCTAAGTGCGTTATTTATAGTATCACCATTTGAGACTTTCCTGTCACATTTTATGACTAATGTTGTGTCGTCTGCGAATAATATGGGTTTTTGTGATGTTGTGTTAGGAAGGTTATTTATGTATACCAGAAACAGTAATGTAGCGAGCAGGTGTAGGTGGTAGGTATGATCTTAATTTTTGTGAAGCGGTTAATGTCTAGTGTGGGTTTAATAATTATTTATTTATTTACATTATTTATTTACTTTTTCTTACAAGGCCTTTTCGATCTTCTTAAAATAAAATGGGTGTACTTTAGTGGAGGTTGATGATTCCATCATAATCGTTATTTTTCAAAATCAGGGATTGCTTCGGTATCGGTAGTTTACATAATCGCAGATAATATACGGTACCGATAATACATTGCTTTCAGTTTTAGTATGCATTGATCCATAACGTATTAGTAATTACACTGGCTACCTTGCCAGTGTAATCACTGGGCTCAGAAGACGTTTCATCTTAGGCCACAGAATGATACTCACGTGCTATAAAAGTGAGTTTTTCTTGTTATTGCAGGTTTCTATAGGCGACCGTAGTCACTTACCGGTAGTAGGCTATCAGCTTGTTTGTTTTTATCTGTCAAAATAATTTAGCAAGCAAACCAAGGAGGGTTATGCTTGGAGTGCTCTGCGTGATTGAATCAGAAATAATGAGATCCGCTACTAAGGTCGCCGACTTACCCCAAAGAATTGTGAGCATCAGTGGAAGAGGGCAGGCCCCATTGCAAGGAGGACTGACGGCCGTTGGGGCGGAAAGGTCCTCGAGTGGCGGCCGCGTACCGGGAGACGCAGCGTTGGCAGGCCTCCACCAAGGTGGACCGACGTCGTCGTGAGGGTCGCGGGAAGCCGATGGATGCGGGCAACGCAGGATCGATCAGTTTTGAATCGGGCGGCCTTTGCCCAGCAATGGACCTCTCTCGGTTGAAATGTTGATGACGAAGCTAGCCTGCTGCTTTTACAATAGCCTAATATAAGGTCCTTTTTTCATATTAACTCAACCGACTTTTCACTAGAGCGACACTGTGAACATATTCCCAGCAGAAAATTAAATTAGGTGCACAGTCGAAGTTCCCTGTTTCCCGTTGTTCAGGAAAGTTAGCCTGGAACAAAATAGTTGCTTTGACTCGCCCGTTCTTAGTGTTGATAGTTAGAAAACTAATTTACGTAAATGGTTTCTTTTAACACAATCTTTAGACTTGAAGCATATGTATAAACGTCATAAAAGTACCTAATAGAGTACCTGAGCTAGGAGCTCTGGCTCTGGAGTGCTTTGGATTCGATCAAAAAAAAAAGCTACTTTTGCTATGATGATACCGGATGGGTCAATCAAAAATGTGTAATCTCAAGCGACAGAAGGTACGTTACGTCGTTGGTTCCGGTTGTCACCGTAACCGTTTGCACCCATCAAGCCGCTTTACGTCAGCTAAGTAGTAGCTCAAACTGCTAATCTGTATCTCCATGTAGAAAACCCAGTGCCCAATAGTGGGACGAGTGTATAGGCTGTACTTCTAAGAAACATATTCTCTTAGGACCAGAGTATCCCTATTACAACAAAATTATTTATTTATTTATTTATTCATAATAGGCATACACAACAGGTAACAATCATATAACATACAACATAAAAATAATAAAGTGTAAAATCTAGACTGGAACCGAAAAGCGTGTATACACAACATGATGATTAATTGTATTTGACGCGTAAACAAAGCTATGGAATTATGCTTTGAAAAATAGGAAAAAAAGGTTAATTAAATTGCCCAGGTTACAATATTAAAATTAGGATTTATTCGAAGATAAAGTAAGGAATAAGTTTAGTGGAGGACACTTTTAATTTCAAACCGGAATTTCAAATGATTTTCAACAAATATATCAAGTTCATTGTGTGTTTGCAACAGTTCATTGTATAAACGACACATACGCACTACAGGGTTATAGTAGGAAGTGTTGTTTTTATATGTTTCAAGAACAAACATCCTCTGCCGGTTGCGTGATAACAGTCTTGTGTTAAAATTTATAAGGGAGAGCGAAGTAAATGTTCCATTGATTCCAGGCTTTCACCATATTCTCGGTAAAGGTGAGTGGGGAAAATTTCATTAAGTGAAGCTTGACTGTGGTTAACAGTGAAATGCCCTGTGAGCGCTCCAGTTGCACAACAAGTATATGCGAGCATAGACATATTTACTCTATCCTTCTCTATATACCTACCTCCACTGCCATCTGAAATAAAAAAAACCAGCAATGTTTTATTCCCGGTATTTTTTCCTTTTAGTCTTTTGAGCGTGCATGAGCCCTTTGAAAACAATTTTAAGGGCACAGACCAATATTTGTGTTTTCTAGGCCAAAAAGCTGATTTCGCATTGTCCCTACTTGGGTACTCAAAACAGTCGTACTCCGTTACGCCTAGTCAAGACGGAAAGACCCTTGTAAATATCCTCCAGTCCACCGTTGCGTTTGGTTCTAATATCATGCAGGTACTCTCAACCGAATTCTGAAACTTACAGCCCGTAAGCAGTTAACAAGGTTTCGGATTCAAATTTCCCTTTTAGATGAGCTTATTCCATGATAAGAGATACTTAGAAATAATAACTTTCGTGTACCTACAGTAATTTAATTTGCGATCTCCAGGATTTCACATCGGAGTTTTGTTTTATTAAATCCATCCCTTTGTAACAGAAACTTTGAACAATGGATTGGATTCGTATAGTATAGAAGCCTAATTTTCTAAATCCGCAAACTTTCATTTGCAGAAAAGCAAGTTCTTTCTGCTCATTCTACGTCACGTCTACATCGAAATGTCTCAGCGGTTTTCTAAGCTTTAAAGTAATAAAATAATAGAGTTCATTCTGCGAAGATTCGCTAAAATTTAAGATTATTTATATGTATTGCTGCATCTTGCTTTTATAAAGAATATATCAAAAATCGAATCCAGTCGCGTGTTGTGAAAAGGGTTGAATTAAACTAAATCATACCCAACAAAAGTACTAACTGCACCCTTAAAAATCTATCTGCACACCTATTTTGCTGTGGTATCAGTAGGTAAGTTTGGTGTGTAACTAGTTATTTTATTAGCTCATTTAACTATTTATCTTTATCTTTTCAACTTTAGTGATAAAAATTGGTTTATTAAATCTGTATTTTAATTGTCAAATTATACTATATTATGTCTTATATATTTGTAAGCAACTTTCGCCATGGTTGGTCCCTGGATGGGTTAATCAAATTTATAATCTTGAGCTCCTCCGTGCTTCGGAAGGCACGTTAAGCCGTTGTTACTGCAACCGCTTTAACTCACCAACTCGCATTGGTCCAGCGTGGTGGTGTTATGGCCCAAACTCCTCATGTGTTTCTGCCATGTAGGAAGGCCTGTGCCCAGCAGTGGGAAGTATATAGGCTGGTGATGATGATGTCTTTGTATAATTTATGGTTGTGCGAAGCGACTAAGGGCGATTATCCTAATAATCGGATATAGGGATACTGCAAAAGTTACACAACACAATTTGGACAAAATAGCAACGAAACTTATTTGATTATTAATAAATATTTCAAACTGATGTATTTTCAAGTTGAAAATGTTATCTAGATGAAAAACATTGCTCGCATCTTTGAAAAGAATATCTTGAACAGAACCCTGAAATACTGCAGCTGCTATCTGAATATTTCCAAGAGACGAATAGAATAGTCTCGTTGAAATTTCAAAAATGTCACTTTATAGTGCAGGCAGGAGTGGACAAACCTTAAATAGTATATATATATTCTTTAATGTACTTATAACATTAGGTAGCAAAGGTAGACTTATCTCTATAAGAGATCTCTTCCAGCCCACCCATAAAAGTGTGAGACATACTTGTTGTTGATAGGCCTAATTGGCGGAATAACAACAGCGTATTCTTAATAAATTATATATAATTATTATTTAATTCTTATTAATTTTGTATTGCAAAAACTGCCAAGTGAAAATAGCAGAAGTCCGAAGTTACAGAATATCCAATCACCACAGATAACAAATACTTCTCACACCGCTGCCATCCATCCTCCAGTGTTGTCTCTCTAAATAGGTTTGTTAACATACTAACGAAATGTAGGCAACACGGAGTGCATTTAAGACATCAATAGTGTGAACTTAAATCTCAATTGTAAAATAATTGTACCTTTAAGTTAAGCCACACTATATTAGCGGCTAAGGCTCTGCATGGATAGGTATATTAGGTATATCAGTCAGTCAGTCAGCACTTAGAATTTTCTACACACATAGACAGTAAAAACATTAGTAAAATCAATAGTAATGTGCTAAATTCAGTCCCATTTTATTACAGCTTTCATATTAGAAAACATATCGCGTTTCACATGAAAATATTATCACGGGAATTCCCCAACATTAATGTTACTCGTGCTCGGTGAGGCCCCGTTTATTGTTGCTAAAGTCTATTGTGAGAAAAGTTTATACATACATTATCTCGTAATGGGGCCACATGAAAAAAGGCTTCCTCAAAGCAAAACTTCTTATGGCTTCCGAAGCGTGGTTGTGTCAAACCGAAGCGCGGAGCAGGATCCAACAAATCTCATTCCTACAATTCCCGTATTGCATTAAACTAAATAAAACAGGGTGAGTGTGTCCACGAAAGGTGAGATTTAGCAGCTGGCTTTGGATTTGGAATAAATTGAATAGCTGGAAGGTTAAAAGAATACGATAGTGTTTGATAAAGTAGATCAAGATGAATTTTATTATCGAACTAATGAGGTGAAAATGCCTCTTTTGGTACTGTCGATAGCACGTCGAACGTAAAACTTTACTGCAAAATTGACTCTTATTACAAAATAATTACAGCCAATAGCCTCACTATATCTCTGACGGCTATATCCTCGCAAACATCAAAAGTTTTGTAGCATGAAAAATATTACAAACGGGTGGAATCAGCTTAGCAACTTATTCAAATATTTGTTGAGGTACATATTGATTTTAGAAGTATTCATATTTTCTATATTAAACGGGCGTGTATTACTACCAAAGATATTACATAACATGCACAAGAATTTAATAAATACCTACTATTGCAAAATGTTGCAGCAAAAATCCGTGTACGATATTTAATCAGTACGAGCTGCGAACGAGTGTAAGACTCCGTGCTTCGAATGTATATCAGAAGGATAAATGTTGTTCAAGAATTTAAGTTATGACTAAAAGGGCAGGATGATAGAAATCCAACCAGAAAGCAGCCCTGGCAGCAGAACTAGCAGCGGAAATGTAGAAGTGAGTGTCGCGAAGCTCTTTCCAATTGACGAAATACTATTATTTTGTTTTTCTTCATTATATCATAGACCAGGAGCAAAACGCTCCCTTATAGTTAGACTCAAACTTATGCCTAAAGTTTTCTGCTGTATTGGCAGAAAATTGTTCCTTACACAAGTGCAAACTGACGGTAGCTAGATTGTCCCGCTCCTGACCACGTGAAAGTTCGGCTTGTAGCTCAAACATCTGCAGGACTCTAACCTCGTTTCATTGCAATCTTTGTTCACACTACAGAAAATTCTGTTATTCATACTTATTTTTTATACAAAATAACATGCCATAAACAGACAACATAGGCATGTATAATGAAAGGCTTTAAAATGATAATCTGGCATAAATCATCTTTATCAAAAATTCCGAACGGTATATTGCAGTGTTTCCAAGCTGTCCCAAATATTTCTTGTATTTTTTGTCGAATAAAACATCACGTATCCTTCGATTTCTTTTTGGAGGTTCAAAAAACTTTTTCTAATTTTGCCGTCAGTAAAATTAGCTTCACTACGCAATTTATATATGAAAAACAGCAAACTGATTCTTTTCGGAATTTTCACTTGCAAACGCCGATGCCAAACGATAAGAAGCGGTAAGAAGAGCCTATATGCAAAATCTCCATAAACACATTGCTCTAGCCACCTCCACCTTCCCAACACAAAAAGTGCATTTTCACGCCCATTTCTAAGGGACCTAAGCTTAAGGAAGGAGAAAAAACAGTCTTAAGCCAGCAAAGAAATTCCGAGTTTTGGAAGTACGGCAAAGAAAAGAGGTACTGAATTTACTGCAAAGTTTATTCAAAACAGCCTCCCAGGTTCTCTTTGCTTTTCTACAAAGCTAAAGTGACAAAGTACTCCTGTTTCATAGAACCGGGATTGCACCGCACTCAATACGTGTTATATTTGCTATCTAATATCACAACTTACACAACACGTATCAAATTTACCGCAGCCTGGATCCGACCTCGTGGGAAATTCTATTTCTCTTAAAACGAAGGAAAAGTCGTAAACTGAAAACATCCACTAAGATTTTCTATTTTGGCATTAAACGACAATATTGATATTTCATTCCACTGATGTTTCGTTACCAGATTTGCTTAGTTGTGTTAGTTGTGGTTGTGAATAACAATGTTTTTGGTTAGAGATGCTGTTTGATTTGAGAGGAGATGAGGCTATACCTTGATAGATATTTTAACCGACTTCAAAGAAGGAGGAGGTTCTCATTTCGACTGTATTTTTTTATGTTTGTTACCTTAGAACTTTCGACTGGGTGAACGGATATTGATGATTCTTTCCATTCAATTTGGTCCAGTTCTAACAATGGTAACCATGAAAAAACATATATCTTAAATTTGCATCAAGTATGTGCGCGACAAATGGACGAATAACTCAATATCAGGCCAACCGATTTCGATGATTCTTTTTTTTATTGAAACGATACGATAGTAGAAAACAATATATGGTCACCCATCTAACTTTGACATTAGAAAGTTATCACTAAAAATTGTGAAAAAAAATAATTAAACATAAATTAAAACTGACTTCAAAATACTAAAAAGGATAAAATAATTAAATTTAAGTCGGTACTTATCCCCTAGAAACATATTTTTTTGAGTTGGTGCTAAGTTGTTGCTAGAAACAATAGAAAGTGAAGTACCGACTCGAAAAAATATGTTTCTAAGGAATCTTTTTATCATAGGACAGGCAGCGCGTAAGGAGTGCGGCTATTAGGCTACTGCTACCGTATACCATCAAGCAGTGTCATTGTGTGCCATCCTAGCCGTATGAACAAAAAAAATAATTGCCAATTAGGTTTTTTCGAACTATTTTGGTCATTTTTTTGTAATCTAACAATTTTTCTTCTTATTTCCTTATCTTCTATATTTGAAATTTTTCTCTTTAAATGTAAGTCGTCATGTTGCCGATTCGCTAATCGTACTTGAAAAGCTCCGCGACTAATGTAAGTAAAATGATAAAATTATGTACTTAATAAAATTCTCGATATTTTTTTTCAAGAGCAGCTGCTTTTAAGCTTTCATTATTCCGCTCTAATAAACACCGATTTTAGAAATTTTCATCAAAATTGAGCTTACTTTCTTACGTTACTTATAACTTCCGTTACTTTCTTTTTTTTATTATTACTTGATCGCACTCTTGCTCCGATAGAAGTTAAGTGGGGGTCGACAATATAGCGAGCTTACCCAGAAGGTGCCTATCTATTTAATCCAGCTTTGAAGGAATTCAGGATATATGCGGTAGGGAACAGCAAAGCCGTCAGATCATTTCACTTCCTGGCCGTGCACATTATGAAAGATGACGAAAAGTGCTTAGTTCCTATGTTTGGTATATCAACCAGGTATAGGTGATTGTTCGCCCAACGTTCAGTAGTCTTCTGGTGAAATAGTCTTGGCGGAATGAGCCAAGATCCTGAGCACACTGTCCGAAATAAAACCATTAGAAGGCTAACAAGTACGGCCTTACGGCGGAGGTCCGAGCTATGAAACTTGTCTCCACCAACCTTCCATCGCCAATGACTCTCTTGGGTCTGCGTTCCACCAAATCCAAGGTGACAAGTTGATATTTGGCTGAGCCTCCCGACAAGTGAGAACAGTAGTCCATGCTCGATTGGACTTGTGCTTTATAAAGAGTTAGAAGCTCACATTTATGTTTGATTTTGTGCATTTATAACGCCTACTTAATTGTAATAATCCATATATATAAAAATGTTATGTTGGTTTGTGTACGCTTCAAAAACTCAAAAAGTTCTGCACCGATTGAGTCGAAATTTTAACATGATATAAAATCCGCATCAAGGATTGTTTTTATCTATTTTTTGCATCAGTCACATATCTGCGACCGCGAAAAAACAGTTTTTTTAACGATGCGCCACTGCGAAGCGTGGCAGGGTACAGCTAGTTACAAATAAAAAAAGAAAACGATGAAAAAATTTTATATGCTTCAGGAGGGAATCGTACCCGCGTCTCCTAGGATCCGTCAAGAACCCCAGGAGACGCGGCTAAACGTTGCTATAGAAACGTTAAAAAAGGGTTGAAAGCGATGAAGAAGTAGTAGGTTACACTTAATGCTCTGGTGGCGTAGTGGTGATCGCGTCTGGCCGGACCTCAGGCGACGCGGGTTCGATTCCCGCCAGGAGTTAGAAGCTGTCCAGCGTTGAAGTATTGCTTCATCCTATTGACGATAGCGAGTTTCTTTGTCGCTATTTAGAATTAAACTTATTGGTGACACCTAAGTTGAGGTTAGACGTCAAATCCATTCCAAGAAGCTCCAGATGGTCAGTAATTGGAACGACTGTACTTCGGAAAGTAGGGGCCCCATTGATCGGACTTTTCTTAAAATCTCATCCATACGGTTCACCATATTGTCCCTGAAGGAATGGACAACCGCTAAACTGTCCTTTTTACTAGACATGTATCTCACCGTGACAGTGAATACCAGTCAAATGTGCGGCAGGAAAAGAGTCGCAGAGAGAACAGATCCTTGCTAACATAACAACAGAGACAAAAACTGTCAGTTTGTACCGATATAAATACTTATCGTTTTGGCATGCCTACGCATACTCATAGCATTACTCCTTCAAAAGAATACCGTGAAATCAGAAATAAAACAAAGTGTTTTACAAAAGTAACTTACGTGCGAATAAAATATTCAAGAACAAATTAACATTCCTTTAGCAGGCGCCTCGTAAACAACGAATAACTGACAAAGTTTCAACTCTTCCTGAAGCTACAAGACTGTGTGACTTTGTTACTTTGTTGAGTTCACTATTCGTTCTTACAAGACGTTTGGAGTCTGGATTACATGGGATTTCAGTAAGTACAGGAAAGTGGGAGCTACCTCATTGTACTGTTGAGTTGCTTAAAATGAAATTAGCTTCTATAAATTAACTTGAGGATAAGAATCTCATAACACTTGTCTCTAGAGAGATCACTCGAAAATGAGTGACGTCATTCTAGATGTAACTATCTTTCTCATAATATTGTCTTACAGCTTTTAGAGCACTACACGTCATTTAGGTATATAAAAATGAATCGCCGAAATGCATGTACGCGCATATCTTCGAAAATACGTCACCACTTTCTTTAATTCTTTTTTTTTGTGTTTGTGATTGCTATGACAAGTTTCCTTAAAAAAATGTATGAAAAGTTTTCGAAACCTTTTGATTACTAAAGTCGATTTAGAGCTTATTCCTTCGGTTATACTGAACGGAACGCGCATTCTTTATGCGCATTCCTTATGTTAAAACCTGGATGTTGTCTTTGACCAGTGTCTTTCGTGGCAGCCTCAGGTCGATGAAGTGCGGATTTTTTGCTGCATACGGTGCGCTTAGACGTCTCCGTAACATTCTGCCAACCATTACTTACGTCTCGCTTGCACAGTCTCTTTTACTTTCTATATTAGACTATGCTGATGTTTGCTACTGTGTCCTTTCCTTACAGAAAAACTCATTGACAGGCTCGAGCATTCGCAGAACGTATAAAGATAAGATAAGATAACAGAACATGTGTGTCATTAATTAAATGGATCTTACATAAAATAGGTACACTGTATCAACATGTCTTGCCATGAAAGGCGTACAAAAATACAAATTGCAATTAAATTAAATACAACTAATATAGAGAATAGAATGTCAATTAACAAGTTCGATACACAATAATTATGTCAAAGTTAAATCACTTGGATAAAATAATTTTTAATGTCGATTATTGAATACATTTGTCTTATTCTTAAATATATTAATGTCACATTCTTTTAATGAGTTTGAAAGTTAATTATATATAATCCATTAGAGTTTTTTTTTTATACAACTAGATGACAAACAAGCTGACGGCCCACCTGATGGTAAGCGGTTACCGCCGCCTATAGACACCTGCAATAACAAGGAAAAACCACTTGATATTGCAGGAGCGTTGTCATCCTGAGGTCTAAGATGAAATGCCGTCAATGCCCAGTAATTACACTGGCTACCTTTCCCTTCAATCCGAAACACCGCGCACTGTTTTACGGCTGAAATAAGAAAGGCGGTGGTACCTACCCAGACGACCCTACATACGGGCCTACCACCTAGTAATTTACGTAAATTTTGATCACGTGTCTGATTTTCGTGCTAAACTGAACTTACTCTACTTTATAATATTTTTTTCCACCTAATCTCTCGCCAGCATATCTAAAAAAAGTGTTTTGTCTTCCATTCCTCTACTCATTGTTCATACCTCACGTTCCTCTTCCAATCACACTCTTTAAGTTCTTCTTCGTAGTACCGTCTTCCTCTCTTATCTATCTCTTATCACTGCCTACGTCCTTAGCTCTATTCTGAAATATATTTACATAGTATGTAAGTGTGTATATGTATTTTTTAAATTATGTAATATGTACTTATATTTATATCTCTATTATCTTGCACCCATTCGGTTGTCATTTTAGTCTATTACTTTAACCCAAGGTGGTCTGGAAGAAATTGCTTGTTAGCGATAAGGTCGCCTTTAGTATTATTTGTTTTCTTCTCTGATTTTTAATATTTTTTGTCCTTGTGTTCAATAAAGTGTTGTATTGATTACTATGAAAAGTGAGTAAGTGAGTAAGCACGAAAAGAGTGGAGTTTAACTTAAATATGTGTGTTGTGTGTGTTCTTTTTGTCACAAAAAATATCACAGTCACACAAAGTGACGGCAGTGAACTTAAAACTAATCGAAGACAACTGACACCTTCAGTCTTCCAGTGACCACGATCGCTATTGTAAAACGTCAGGTACAAAATATTAATGTAACATCTATAGTTTTATATATTGACACTAGATGAGAAACAAGGTGATGGCAGCCATTTAAAACCACATAGACAAGGAAAAACGTGCGTTGTCATACTGCGGTCTAAGCTGAAATGCCTTCCATGCCCAGTAATGACACTGACTACCTTTCCCTTCAAGCCGGAACACAGCGAACTGCTTTAGCCGAAATAAGAAAGGCGATGGTACCTACCCAGACGACCCTACATACGGGCCTACCACCTAGTAAACACACGAGACACGAGCTATATCCGGTAAACTGATTTTATTTCCATTATCTCTCATCTAACAAAGCATTGAATGTTTATCGAACACGTCTTTACAAAAATCAACACTCAATAACAACAAGATTCCAGAAACTAGAAATTCAGTGAAAATAGTGAAAAGAGACATTCCAAGCCCGAAAAGCTTCAAAATATTGCTGAGAAGAATATACCTCTTTTATTAAAAATCACGTCGTTCGATTCTGAGCAAACAGACTCCGTACAATCAAACATTTCTATCGGGAAATGTAAACCGCTAAAGAAAAATCAAAGTTCCAACTCGCGAATGTCATCCTTTTCTTCCAGGAATCCCTCGACAGGAACACAGTGTAGCTTTATTCAACAACTGTGTACGTTATTAGCGAGAAGCTTGTTACTTTAGTTTTATGGAGTAAGCGGACAGGTAGAAAGGAAGTCAGTTTTTAATTGTAAATGAACTTGGTCATCATCATCCTTCAACATACGTGCCACTGCTGGGCATAGGCCTTTCTACATGGGAGAAACACATGAGGAGTTTGCAATAACACCAACCGGGACCAACGGCTTGCCGTGCCTCAAGGACGGAGGACCTCAAGAATACAAATTTTGATTACCCCGTTCCCGGAATGACCATGGCAGAAGTTGCTTTGTTTTCGTAATTGAAGCCAGAGCACTTAATCCACGCTACCGGCTTCTTTTGTGACTTTATTGGTATTGGTATTGAGAAGACACACACACTAAATGTTAACATAAGACCGGCAGGAGATAATGGTATTTACTTCTGGGATTTTTAGCTTCCGAATAGGTTTGGTTTCTGTGTTGCTATGTTATATACGGTCGCAAGTGCTTATATAGAAAGCGCTAACGCTTTTTATACAAGCACTAAAATTATCATATATTTTACGTAAATCCCCGTAAATTGTATGATATTTTTTTATCGTTCCATCCGGGATCAGCCAAGTCATACTTAATTTGCTTTATTTAATTTAAAATTAACATTACAAAAAAAACACATTTTTTATAGATAAAAGACAATATTTTCTTATCTCAGAATTCTTTTTTTTTGTTATTGGATACAAAAAGTATACACAGTCAGATTTCGGCAGGTCATTATTCAACAAATACTGCCGACATTATTTCACAGTAATTCAAGCGACGTCTGCACGCTGTTACATTAATCGTCGTGTCTCCTTTGCCTGTAGCGCTGCACCACAAATCCTATATTCTTTAACGTGTCCCTTGAATCCCTATTAAATTACTTCAGAGCATAGAAAGCATACACAAAATAGGTTTTCCTAAGATAAGCCGAGGAACCAATTTCCTTAACCCAAAAGGCAAGTGTGTTTGAAGACATGGTTAATAGAATGTCTTCAGGAATAAAGAGCAGGATGGATCGATTTTGTATTTACTCGGCTTGAATTACAATGTACGAGGGACATTTGGAGGATTAAACGGCAAGGATAGCCTTTGGATGAGGAACAGTATAGTACAGGAGATTTTCTTTGATTCGATTCTTCGCTCCAATTAAGGTTTATGTTTATCTAGAAAAATCAATATACCTACCTGAGTTATTTTGGCTTTGAATTATAATTAGTAAATAATATTCGATATTTTTTGTTGTTGGCGCTAGTCTGTTAGCAGAAACTATAGGAAGTGAAGGTTCTTATAGTCTTTCCAATCATTTATTTTCTCGATGACAGTTAGTTATAGTGCTGTGACCAAATAAGTGATTAGTGGATACGATATCGTGAAGAAAATAAATGAAGAAAAGAATTAATAATAAATGTCGGTGAGAGCTCATCGCATGACATCGACGATTCATCAGATTTTGAATAAAATCAATAAATAATAATTACCTGTCATTAAAATGGTTTTATTACATTGTCGATTACCTATTTATACTTATTACTTATTAAAAAGAGGAAAGATTTATAATTATGTTTATAACGAATAAATAAAAAACTATTAGATATTTTTTGGCGTTCAAAGTCGCGGGAACACATCTAGTTCTATAAGAATGAATACCGATACAATATCTTTTCATCAATCATAACATCACTATTTTTATTGCCATAGAATGTATCTTTATTAAAACGTTTGTTATTTATCGTACTTTAAAAAAAACTACTGCACATATGGACTCAATTTGTTTTAGATGAATATAATAAGGGATCAAGGAACAAAATAAGGCAGTTGTCATATTTTTTATACCTCGCATTTTAAAGTTAGCTTTTGCGTAACATACGCAGTTACATTCTAAGGGAGCTGTCATCGAGAAAATAAATGATAGGAAAAAGTATAATCCTTGAATAAGCCTGTCGAAACCTCTTTTGATTGTTTGTTTTTACAACTGTCACTTGTTTCCTTCATATTCAGTTGTTTTGTTTTTCCGATTGTCATTCGGTTTCACGACTCACAACTGTTCACTTATTTGTCGTAGTAACTTTAGTAGTACCATAGGTAAGAACAGCACCCGTACCACCATCTTTTATCGCGATCCAGCTTAGGACCTAACCTAAACTGAGTAGAATCGGTAATTCGTACTACGACGCTATCTACGACTATGACAGCGATGCAGTTTAGGAACCAATACTGAACCGAGCGGAATATGAAGCGCTTTTATACAGATGGTGGTAAGGCCCCAGGTACTTAAATTGAATTACTTGTGGCATTTAACGACCTAATAATAATGCGTCATACTTGTGAACAGGTGCCACTAGTGGAAATGGTCATCTCTAAGCTTCCTTGATTTTGTAATAATTTACCTACATATTCATCAATAGTATAATTTTTGAGAAATTTTTGAGGCATATGGCATTATAGGATATTATATATAAAACAATACAATTATTATTGTAATGACGTGCTCAGACAAGTGTTTAAAATTAATGAAAGATGTTTAGCTTTATTAGGTCTTTGTATATTGATTGTTGACCTTTGTGTATTGTAATACCTATATTGTGATGGTGCATTGTCGGACAGCCTTTAAATACAGTAAATATTCTTATCATTAGGTACTTATTGGTACTTTAATATACCTTTTTTATACTCTGTGCGACACTGCGCTGCTAAATACTATTACTGTGTAATTAAACATTGTAACTTAATGATTGAAAAGAGTGACTACACGAGTTTGTTGCCGGAGTCTTCTCGGTAGTTCAACTTTTGGAACCGGTGTAAATTCAGACAGACTGACAGACAGACTGACTGACAGACAGACTGACTGACGGACAGACAGACAGACTGACTGACGGACAGACGGACCGACGGACCGACAGACAGACCGATAGACAGACTGACTTAACATTCTTAGCTTACGTAGATGCAGATAAGACAGAGAGACAAACATTATGAAATTGTTAGTTAGTTAATATTATTTTTATGTGATAGACTTAAGGGTTTTTTTGTTGACGATTCGAAAGTGCTTCTTGGGGGCCTAATTGAATAAAGATATTTTCATTTTCATTTTCATAATACTCCAGCGCTTCTGAAATTTGAGGCCTCCTTTAAAGTTTTAATTATTGTCTTAGTTGAAAATTAGTATGAGCAAACGTCGAATTGAGCTTGCCTTAAAATTTAAAGGGAAGTCTGTTGTTTTACTTTATGTCAGGAAACCAGGGTTTGTTTTCAAACGTATTAACTTTTATCCACTACATCGATTTTTAAGTGTCGAATCAAAGGACGCCAGTCGCGATATCAGTTTGTTAGCCGGTGTTTTGTTGATTATACAAGCTTCATATTTTAATTTAAGTAATTCTTAATAAGTAAGTCTATTCTTAATTTTTGATTTTAACATTATTATAAATGTTTGAAAAATTACTTAGTAATTAAAATAGAATAAAACTAGAAAAATTTCACGTCCTGAGGCAGGAATCGGGACGGGTGGGTGGCTCAGTGGTCAGAGCAGTCGCCCGGAATGCGAAAGGTCGCGGGTTCGATTCCTGCCTCAGGACGTGAAATTTTTCTAGTTTTATTCTATTTTAATTACTAAGTAAGTCTGTTAGATAAATTCTTGTTATCGACCTTAATAAAGTTAGATCTCATTTTTCTTATTTTCATTGAGTACCTTTAGTACTAATGAGTGTCACTTTCCTTTCCCTTGCAAAACTTAAATAATTACCGGCACTACTTTTTAATAACTATTATTTCACTTTAATTCCCTATCTAAGCTTTATATTAGTTCGAGAAAATTGTAAAAGTTTTTTTGATAAAATTTCTGTTATTCGTTATATTATAACATTTCACCTGAAACGGTTTGATGAATTTCCTAAACACAAAACTAAAGTCATACGTTGGAAAATATTGTTTCTAACAAATCGGACGGGCTCATTTTAATAGGAAGTTTGTTGAACTTTTCTAGAACTCTATAAATAAATTAAATTAAGTCAAAATATATCCTATGTAGTAAGTAACAAAAACGGTTTTACTTTACAAACGTTATAAGCTCAAACTCCATAATCGTAAATGAAAATTCATTCGCATTTCAAGTTGACGCTATATTCCGTTTTACCTTCAAGCATTCTCAGTTTCAACAAATAAATAAAACCCGTACATTTTTCACATAACTGCTCCCCTCACATAAAACTCCATTAACTGAAGAACGCATGACAGATAGAATTATGTACCCGAAATGCGTAGTTTCACAAAAGGTTGTTGGGCTTTAAACAAACCCCTCATAGGCCATTATGGGCCTACCCTGGGACCTGTCCCATTAAATAATTAGATATGGCAGTTACGTTAAACGTTGGACCTGCTGTATTTACTTGGTGTCGTAAAGATGTAGTTTATGTGACCCCGGAACGCACGTCGGGTAAGAGACCCTAAGATTATGATAATGATAATAAAACACCAATAGCTTTGTGATGTTACCAAAGATTCCTTTGTACAATTCAGCATCATTGTCGTGGTAACACTACTTCTTTATTTTAATTGTAGAAACTGGGTTCAAACTATTTTTTTATATACGGCTACTCGTCAAGCTACTCGTCAAGTGCCTTCCCTATTGGTTCAGGGGTTCCTCAAGGGTCGCATTTGGGGCCTTTGCTATTTAACATTTTCATCAACGATATTGGTAAATGCTTCCCAAATTCTGACTATCTCTTATTTGCAGATGATTTAAAAATCTTTAGAGTCGTTGACACTCCGGCAGAGGCTGCTTTACTTCAGAATGATCTTTGTAGTTTGGTGGAATGGTGTGCGAAAAATAAAATGGACTTGAATACTTCTAAGTGCTTCTGTTTGCGCTTCTCAAGAAAAAGGATGATTGCAGGCTACAAATATAAAATTTGTAATGATATTTTAAAAGACGTCGATACTGTTAAGGATCTTGGAGTGTGGCTGGACCGCAGGCTAAGGTTCAATGTGCACATTGACTCAATTTGCTCAAGGGGCTTTAAAAGTCTCGGGTTCGTTATACGCAATTGTAAAGATTTTAAATCTCCCAAAACTAAAATCCTCTTATATAATTCATTTGTGCGCAGTGGTTTGGAGTACTGCAGTGTGGTGTGGAGTCCCTTCTATGATGTGTATAAAAAGAAACTTGAAAGTATCCAGAAAAGATTCCTATGGCATTTAACATATTCTATTAACCAGGGCAAAAGGATTTTGAATTATGAAGAAAGGTTAAATTATTTCAAAATTTGTTCTCTCTCGGATCGAAGACGTTTGCATAATTTGATGTTTCTGTATAAGCTAGCCAATGGCATCCTCGATACTCCCGAACTATTACAGGACCTCACGTTTTCAGTGCCATTAAGACTTCCGCGGCCGTCGAGATTTAACATTCTCGTGAGCGAATCTAGCAGATCCAACCTTGGTCAAAACACGCCTTTAAATCGTTGCGTTAGAGAGCTTAATGGCACGGCCAAAACTAAAGATTTGGACCTATTCGCGGGAGGCATTCGCAGCTTCAGGAGAACACTCCTTGGTCACACTTTTTAGTTTTCATAGTTTGTTTAATATGTGTAACAGTGTAATAGTTTTTGTTGTTTCTCTGTATTATTATTATTAGTTTTTTACTGCTTCTAAAACGCACGCAGTCTTCGCCTCTAATTGTAATAACATTAAGCTAAAAACATACATTGTCTTTACGCCTTATTTTTACTACTTGATGTTTATTATGTTGGTGATCAATAAATAAATAAATAAATAAATAAATAAATATCGTCTTTCTTTCATCAAACTGCATGTGTATCAGATTCCGTTTTTGAGTATTATTTAAGAAAATTTTAGCATTATTTTTACTTTACGTTCTGCGATGTTATCTGACTTTGCCTTAAAATTGTATGACCTTTTCATTTTCCATACGAGTGAGAGAAACAAAAACTTTAATAGCTTCTCTCGTTTTACCCAAAATTCAAAAGAGCAGTGACAGTTACTATGATAGTCGTACTAGTTATGAGCACATCAAGTCTAATGATTGCTCTGCAAAAATTGCCTTTATTACCATGACGAAAGTTTCAAGTGTCACCGCAGTACATTTAACATGGAAAATTCTGTCCACTGTTGTATTCGGAGCTGTTTTTTTTCGTTTGTCCAATTATCATATGATGGTTCTAGGTAAAATAAAAAAGTATATTCAATGATTTATGTTTAAGTGTGTTAATTCGTTACGAAACTAACTGCCTTTTATGCCAGTTTGCTTAACTTTTTTTAAATTCTGCACGGGTTAGTTCTTGACCTTCATCTCACCTGATGATACCTAAGTGATGATACAAGGCCGAAGATGGAAGCGAGCTACATCCCGGATTCCTCAACCACAGAGTAACTGGCCACCTTATCTCCAACTGCCACAACAACGCTGTTATCATTAGTGTTATAGCTGCAAACTTAGGTAAGATATTGGTAGCTACGCCTGGCTAGCTACCAATATCTTACTTAGAAAAGCCCTGTCACCAATAAACCGAGTATAAAATTTCTACCCTCATGGGAATTGTGTAAAGAATACCGCCTAGCCGAGTGCTCTGTACCCCACGCTACTCGGTCAAGAGGTCCCGGGTTCGAATCCCGGTAGGAACAAATGTTTGTATGATGAGTACGAACATTTGTTTACGAGTCATGGATGTTTATATGTTTATTAAGTATATTTATAATATTTATATACATATTATTATCATTATTTCTCCGTTATCTAGTATCCATAACACAAGCTCTTAATGATGCTTACTTTGGGCTAGATAATAGGTGTGAGTGTATAAATATTTTTATTATTATTATTATTAATACCCATTATATTCTCATTAGAATTACGGATTCACTTACTGAGGAACTTAAATTATTCAAGATAAAACATATAAAATAGAACAAGCGCACTAACAATAACAATTAATATTCGATACAATATTTATATAAAACTAATGTCGATAGTTTTACAAAATGGCGGATGATGGAATCAACAATAAATGCGAACATGAATGCACGATTCTGTTGAGCGTACTAGATGCGGCAATGACATATTTAGAAAAAACGTTTTCTACGTTTTTTGTTTATACGAGAATTGGACTCCGAACTTCTAGATCTTATAGTAGGCCCCAAGCACTAGACCACAGAGGCACAGAAGTAGCTGAACATTTTAGTACCATGTCACACCGATCTTGTGCACGTATTTTATAGTTGCTACCGTACTATATTGACGCTAGAGTCGTTGTGACATGGTACTAAAGCCCTCAGCTACTTCTGTGGTCGACCGTACGTGCGACGATGCGTAGGTGCTAGTGCGGCGTACACAAGGCGTACTCGGTGAGTTTGTATGAAGATAACATATTTTGACATTATAACTGAACTAACTATTACGTCGAGTTATAACGTTGAATTTTGTTTATCGATGCTCCAATGTTCGTGATTTTCTACATAGCTATCGGAACACGGATTCAATTCGAATCACGTACAACAACACGTACAAAAAAATTTTGTAGCTCTTTTCTTTGTCGAACTTCCAGAACTTGGAATTCTTTGCCAGCACATGTGTTCCCTCCTTCCTATAACATGGGTTCCTTCAAAAGAGGCGTGAAAAAGCACCTTTCGGGCCGGCAAGGTGGAGGCAGCTAGAGAAGTATCTGAACTGCACTGGCTGTCTTCGCATATGGACTCTTCTTACCGCTTCACATCAGGTGGTGTGATGTCATTTGTCGTGCTTTGTATAAAAAAAAATGAATTCTCTCATCCCATCTCGCTTAAACGCACCGCGTTAAAAATTGACAGCAATAGAGTGTCAGATAGTCGACTGTTTTCCGACAGCTGTGAATAAGGAGGCTGGTCTCATTTGAACATAAAAACAAAAAAGCTACATCAAGTAGTTTCTACTTTCTCATTTCAAGGTCAGGTAACCCTTTTTTTGTCGGGGAGGAAACTGATTACAGACCTACTCGCTAGCTAGGCGACGAGCGTGTGTGGGGGTCGCCCAGTGCTAATGACACTGGGAACTACCCACTAAAACTCCCCGGTAGCTCCACTGCCCTTTGCGGGGGTAGCCTAGGCTCTGCCGAAGCAATTTCACCAGCCCAGGTCAGGTAACCCGAGTGATAATATAAGTAAGTTTTATATATACTTTATTTGAATTATCATGATATTTATCTTTTAACTAACACGAATTGTGATTTATTACACTTAATGTAAAGCTTTTTTTGAAAAAAGAACTTTTCAGTAAAGTTGGTAAGACTCAGCCAATTATTCTGAGATTTGAGCATAACTAACTTTTAACTTTGATTTTATTGTTTAATTGTCTAGTGACTCTGAACAATCGCCTTAATCAATATCGATAATGGACCAGGACATTGATAATTTGTTGATAGCATAAACTGTGGTAATCATATTACTGTGATAGCTAATAGTATCAGGCGTCAATTGTGGGTATGATATCGATATAATCTAATTTGTCGACAATATTGTGTTTTTGTGGGCGTTCAAACGAGAATAAAATCTGCATAGTATCTTTCTCCCACTCAATGTTAGTTAGGCGCCTCATATTTATCATCATTAAAAGACTGCATACGTCCCTCTGCTAGTCAGAGGCCTTCTTACATGGGAGAAACACGTGAGGAGTTTTGGGCCATAGCACCACCACGCTGGCTCAATGCGGGTTGGTGAGTTCAAGCGATTGCAGAAACAAAACATTACCAACATAAATTAAAATCTCTAGCTACAAATTTTGTTTTACCATCCACTGAAATATTCAGTTGAAAACTCCCAATATCTTTGAAACTGAATAGTTTACATTTTGGTGATGTATTCTTGTGGCGTACACCAATACTTTAGTTATTCTGTGCAATTACCAAAAAAATGTCCTTTATTATTTATTTACCACCATGATTCCCTAGTAAAAAGGACTATAATTCTGCAAATTTTCTTCAATGATTCTATCACTTTTATCTTCAGGTTCAACAGAAAATCCGCCCGTCACGTGACCACGTCTGCAACAATTATACGACAAACCCAGCTCTCTGTGGCCGCGGAGACAAATACATCCGGCCTGTCTGTTTGTGTGCAATTTCGCCAGGCACAAAGCCTTCGACTACAATATACGTCGAATTTAAAATCTTTTTGTAAATTCTTTTGTCAATGACACTAGATGGACATGGCGCGATTCTGAAAGGGATTTCCTTTGATAACGTATTGTTCTGTTTACTGTTGGTAGCAAAAATATCACATTCCTTAAATTGGATTTAACCCGTGTTTTAGTAATAAAAGTTCGGGTTATTTTTAATTCTGGACGAGGTAGCTCTTAGCCTTCATCCTACCTGATGGTACATGATGATAAATCCAAAGATGGAAGCGAGCTATCTTACTTACACAATTTGAAGGAATTAGCTTATAGTGTAACAATAGAAAAACTAGCAGAAAGTCATAGGGTTATCCCAAGTCCTTAGTAGCTTACTGGTCAGACCAGTCACTCTGATTGTGAAAGGATATTGTCTTTTTTTTTTGTTCAGGATATTTCTGAAGACCAAATACTTGCATATCAAGAGCAAGAGTCAAAGCTCACACCGATGTTACCTCCACTTGTGATTATAAGCCAAAACTAGTTGTAACGTTAAGTAAAATTGTTTCTTAAGTGAAGTTTTTCTGCCCAGATATAGGATCTTGGGATCCTACCCTGGCGCGGTGTCCAATTAGACCTAGGTACGTCATCTACGTGCTCCAATCGGACTACCTACTCAGGACTGGACTGGCTGAGGACATCACTAAGCCAACGGTCTGGTAGAGGGTTAGCTTAGTGGTCATCTTCGGCCAGCTAGGGAATCTGTGTCTGCGACGGCATACTCGGTCGGGCTAGTGAACTACCGCAATAAATCTCTGTGGGCTGAGCGCTGAGAAAAAAGTTTAGAGAAGCTATCGCTTGTAAAAGTCATGTTGTACTTTGAAAAGTCACACCTAAACTACACTGCAACATTTGGCCGTCTTATCAAAATTACTACAGGAGTTTACGCAGCTTGTAGTTTTTAGCTGTGCGCCATTAATTACATGGCGATTACACGTTTCGCAACAATAGCGCTAACTAGCGACAGAGTGAAGTGCAGCGCAATCGCCGCACTTGAACGGAACTTAATCTTAATGGCGACACTACTTTGGGCGTAAAAACCTAGTGACAGGAGACAAGAATAGAGATAATAGTAATAAATTAATGTTTCTATTTCTAGCTAGACTATAGTGTCCACTTGGCATCTTACATAATATATCCTGTAGCGCGTGTTGCCAAGCCAACGGTTGGACATAGAATGTTCCTGCTTCGTATCCGCATCGTAATTTATGCTGTGGATACAAGTTTACTTGTATGATTTATGTGCGTCCGACGAAACCACTAGCAGAAAATGAAATAATGCGTGTCAGTTCGTTTGCGGAAACTAAGAACTGAGAACGTTCGAGGCCGTATCGTCGTCTTTTTGTACTTTCATGTAAAGAAGGCAGCCTTATAAAATTCTTACTATTATTATATTGTTGTTAAGACCGTGTGAATAGTATGGCGGCCTTTTTTTAGTAATGCACTTTTTTTGCGTAACTGTGCATGTAACGGCTTGGCCCGAAAACATTCACCGTCATCGGCAGGGCAGTTGAACGATGTCCCGTCTTGTGGAGACACTGAATAATATGACAACTGTACTTTCGAATACCTGTAGCTCAAAAAAGTGACTATATAATTTAGGGTAACACCTGGCCAAAAATAAAGTTGCATAGAGATGCACGGTTTTGTTAAATCAAATAAACTGTAGTTACACCTCGCTCAATTTTCGCCATTCATAATGTAACCAAAGTAGTTTGGTTAAATATTTTTTTCATTTAAGTATGTGAAGAGTCCCCAATAAGGCTAAGCGCGTACGCAGCTTCCAATGCGCGAAACGGCCTGGACACGGGAATGGTCGGCGGCGGGGCGGTGGCGTCTCGGCAACCACTGCGCAGTCACGACGACGACGCGCTGCGAGGGCGACGTCGCGTCGTCGAGACAGCGCGCAGTGGTTGCCTAGACGCGAGGCGCAGGAAGCCCGTGCGGTGATGTCTTGGCCAGGCGGTAAGGTGTGCGTGTGTAGCATGCCAATTACGCGTAGAGTTAAACGGTCATGTATCCAACGAACGTTTGCAGCAAAAACGGAACTACTGACGCATTTCACATCCTGTAGACATCAGAAAGAAGCATATTTTCAACGGCATTAGGTATAATTCCCCATGTTTTCAATACAACACTACCTTAATGAGTTCTGGTGACATTACCGCAAGAACACCGCACTGAATTTGGCTACAACCTTCCGTATGGCCTTCTCCAAACCAGCGCTCAAAATGCTCTAAGTTAATGGTCTATGTTTTAAAACTCACATTGAGAAAGCATTATGTCAAGAACAGGGGTACTCGTCTCCTGTGCTGTTAACATGACATTTCCTCTTGACTATAGCAAGGCAGGTAACGCGTGGATAGTGTCCAAGGTACTACAAGCGTCTATAGGCTACGGTGACAACGTGTGAATAGTGCCCAAGGTGCTACGAGCGTCTATACGCTACGTCAACAAAGCGTGAGTAATGTCCAAGGTGCAACGAGCATCTTTAGGCTACTGTAACAACGCGTGAGCAGTGCCCAAGGTGCTACGAGCGTCTATACGCTACGTCAACAAAGCGTGAGTAATGCCCAAGGTGCTACGAGCATCTATAGGCTACAGTAACAATGCGTGAGTAGTGCCCAAGGTACTACAAGGGTCTATAGACTACGGTAACCGCTTACCACGAGCGGGCCATACACTTCTTTGCCAGTAGTTAATGTTCTACCGAAAATTTCAACAAACACCCGGCTGAGGTCACTTAACATCCCACTGCAATTAAAGATAATGTTACCCGTTAGAACGCACGTTTCTTTAATTAATATAAGCGGCTCACACCACAGCAGAATTTCCATAATGATAGTTTCCCTCAATTACTTACGGCGTAAAGGGACTTTAATGATATCACAGCGTACGGGACACTGCATCCGGTGAAAGGGTTGGACTGTTTCTGTGTATAGACTCTAACTTCATAGTTAATACTGTTCTGGTTGTTTGTAAACTGAATGGCTACGTAAGTTTTACTTCTGATATAAAATTTGAAGCTTATAATTAATGAGCTTATGCACCTAACTTCATACGCGTGAATGCCGGTTCCAGCCCACGGGAACTGTACATCTTTCCGGGACAAAAGTAGCGTACCTATATTCCAGACTATAATATATTTCTGTAGCAAATTTCACCCGTTTATCTGTTCTGTACACGTAGCACAAGGAACAAGAGAAGCTCGAGAAACGGTTTTGTCTACACCGTAATGTCATTTTTCTCGGGTTAAGGCCTACAAAAACCTTCTTCGTCTTCGGAGTCATCAATTTACCGTCTCCGCCTCAACATCACGCACACAGAAATTTAGTACCTCGTCTTTGTTGTACTACCAGCACATGTGTTCCCTTCTTACTAGTGGAGGCGGTTAGAGCAGTGTCTAAACTGCACTAGCTCTCTTCGCATATGGACTCTTCTTTCTGCTTTAGCCGTGATTGTATAAAGAATCACTCTCCCATATGCTTTCACGTCTTACTAATTATTATGCGTTAGTGGAGCGCTCTTGAAAACTAAGGCAGATAGCAGTGATGAAGGATAACCAGACCCTTGACACGATTTATGAAAAAAAAAAAAATGCGAAAATAAAATCACTGTTTCATACCAATTGTAATACTCACACGATAACATTGTATGGAGCAGCTGATTTTAATAGCGACTCAAAATTTTTGAACAAGTTGTGTTAAGTGTGACTCAAAATTTTTAAACAAGTTGTGTTTAGGCTTCTTGTTATTATAAACCTAGTAGTATAAGCCTAATTGGTTATATAATGAGGAGCTCGTTGGTGCATTGGTTTGAGCGCTGAGAAGGTCATTGGCGTTTTACTTTCAGTGCTTTGGTTTACATTACGAAAACAAAGCAACTTTCGCAAAAAAAAATGTTATCTCGAGCTCCTCCGAGCTTCGGAAGGCACGTTAAGGCGTTGGTCCCGGTTGTTACTACAACCGCTTGCAACCACCAACCCGCATTAGGCCAGCGAGCTCGTGGTGTTAAGGGCTTGTGCCCAGCAGTGGGTGGTATGTATAGCCACTTAATTAGATTAAACGCCGGCATCCAATAAAACGACTGAAGGACAACTAGCCAAGCCATTGAACGCAACGATTAACTAGATGGCTGAACATCATGTCTGTAGTTGATTTAGCCATTCAATTGGGAAGTTGCCTAAGTTTGAATTCGGAAAATATATGCTCCTATTACCCATAAAAACAATTCAAACTTAAAAGATATGCAATATTGTTGAAGTTGTTGTGTTTAGAAAATTTATAAATGTGGTTTTATTATTCCAAAATTTATCTAAAATTTTAATGAAATTTGATTGCTAACATCAATTAAAACAACTATTATTATGACAACTATAAAGAAAAACATACATATTACATAGTTATTATTAATTTTCTCAGTATGCCCATACATTTCTTAGTAATATAGAAACGTGTGACGTCACCTGTTCCGTAGATTTTCAATGGAGCGTTTTCGGACGATGCGCCGCAACACATCGAACATACCGCTATATCTGTGAAACTATTGATCCTAGGCATACTATTTCTTTTGCAATATTTCTTATTGAGTTATATACTTCTTATTTATGAAATAAAAAAAAAGTAGTCAACTACCCTATTAGACGCTTAGGCTGGTGGCTTTTGTGCAACTCTTTGTGTAATTGGTAGGTTCAAGTTTAATGTTTTTGACACTTATAGCCGAAAGCGTTTTGGTTATAAGTGGTCATACCACATTAAAACTTAGTACAAGACGATCCACGTAGGCATCTAATTGAGTTGACTTACAATACGCCAAGTTGTTAAACGTTGAGTGAGTCTAGTTCTATTAACTAACGACCTAAGCTATTAATTGGATGTCGGCGTTTCATCAAGGGCCTAGGCCAATAAATGATTTATTCGATGTCTCAATTTCTTAATATGAGCTAGATAAACAGATGAGATTGTAAGAATATTTTTATTCAAATAAAGTATAATGCCTAAATTTGTTATAAAAGAGATAAAGTATGTTAAGTAAGTAAAATCGGTACTCAGTATTGGGGCCGACATTTCCACGACAATTTTATTTATATAAATCAGAAGGAAGCAAATTTTACCCCGAACGGTGCCAAAATCCAATTTTCTATTCAGAATTTTTTTAACGAAATTCATTCATCAGCAACCCTGTACATTAATATTCTTTAGCTCTTTTAATTTATTTACTTCCCCTTAATAAATTAACTCTGTAAATAAGTTAAGAGTTCTCAACAGTAATAAAGGGAGAAAGGTCCAAAAGTTGGTTCTAAACACTTTTACTAACTTTCAACATATTGTAATTTGGCGGAAATGTGCGGTTAAATGAGAATGCTGAATTCGGTTAGAATGCTTTGGTCTTGTAATGCAAAACGAGTTAAATCGTGTTGAGGATCCATTCACTCATAGGAGTGTCAAACTGAAAGTTGAAATAACTGAGCCAACTAGCAAGTTATTAGTTTCATCATATCTTTATAAAATAGTGTCGATTCTCATCAATACATCGCTGCATCCGATGGAGCCACAGAATAGCACTTTTCACTAGTCCTGAGGGTCTCTTCGACGGCCTTTTGAATGCAGCCACTGCTTCCTCGGCGTCCATAAAACGTTTGCCTCATTTTTTTTCTTTTGGGGAAAAAATAAAAATCTCAAGGTGCCACAGGTCAGAGGTCTTCGATCATTTGCCAGGCGGTGCGCAACAAAGCGTTGTCGTGGTGAAAGAGGATTCTACTGCGACGTCGTTTCTCACGAACTTTTTCCAAGACATGTAAATGATAATAGGTAATTGCAAGAGTTATTGCAAAGCATGCCGTGTGTAGGTTATAAAAAGAAAAACAAAATGATACGAACTCTAAAAAATAAGTGTTTAATAACCAGTAAGCTGCCACCTGGAGGATGACAGCACTGGTCTTCTTGTACTCAACTGTTTCATGTATTGTCTTTTAAACCTCTCTTAAAGTACATAAATATATTATATAGTATATTTCATTACAAGTGCGGAAAGCCTGTCATTGCAAAGAGTTCCGACAAAAATGTCTACCCGAGCCGAGGCACAGCCGAAGGTGAGGGTTGACAGTCGGAACAAGTTGCAATGACGGTTCCGCACGTTTACTGAACAACTATTTTTAATACAGTTGCGAAAAAATGAAGCAATTTAATAAAATAATAAAAACACAATAAACTCAACTAACTTTAACTTTTAACACAATAAACTTAATAACTTTTGTAAGAAATAAATGATTAGCATTTATTCATTACAAAAGTTAAAATTCACATATACCTACATTGAAATTGGACAGTTTTTTATACTAACTGGGGAAGTTTTAGTATGCCAACATAACATTTTCTGAAAAACTATTTTCTTTTTTCTCTTCTCTCCACGCAATAAAAATGCGCACGCGGAAAATGTTCTTCGAAGCATTTTGTACAATTATACTGAGTTCCGGTGGTGTTAATTCAAATAAAATATCGTCGAAATTACTCATTTTGTGCAACAAACAACTAAACTCGCAAAGAAAATTTTTGGAAAATGGCGCCAACCGTAAAAGAATATAAGCAGAGATATATTTTTTTGTTCATTCTCCCTACAATGGGAAGGCAACGGAAACTAATGTCCATGCAGCCATGTCTTCAGTATTTTTTATTTCTTCATTTATTGAGATGCATTGAAATGCTGGTGTTACACATTTCAATGCTTCTTGGGAGTATTTGACGCGAAATATATGATGACAATCTCCATATGTGCTACTTGATGAGGTGGATAACCACAAAAAAGTTCTCATCGTATTTCACACCATAATCAGTTTTATTCTAATAACCTTTTAGTTGTACGTCAACACAAACACTTTGTCTATATAACAACACCACTCTTATAACACAAAGTTTGCTCCGAAACAATTTCTTATCATTAAAAATCGTGAAAAAAAAATTTTAAACAAAAATTAAAACCGACTTCAAAAAACTGAAAAGGATGAAATAAATAAATTTAAGTAGGTATTCATCCCCTAAAACATATTTTTGGAGTCGGTGCTTTACTTTCTATTGTTTTTGGCAACCACTTAGCACCAACTCCAAAAATAGGTTTTAGGGGATGAATACCTACTACTTAAATTTAATTATTTCATCCTTTTCAGTTTTTTGAAGTCGGTTTTAATTTTTGTTTTAAATTTTTTTTTCACAATTTTTAGTGATAACTTTCTACGGTCGAAGCTAGATGGGTGACCGTCAACTTATATTGTTTCCCACTATCGTATCGTTTCACTAAAAAGTCATTGGAAAAGCAAAAATTCGCAATTTCGCTTATGTAGACGATTTCATAATTTCAGTTTTTTTTAATTTAACACCCAAAGTACCCAGCTGTTTTAGAAAAAATTTTATGGGACCAAATGGCAGCTATTCCGCATCGAACAAAAAAATAATCACGTAAATCGGATCAGTAATCTCGGCGTCATCGGTGTACATACATAGAAAAAAAGAAAAAAAAACATACCGGCCGAATTGAGAACCTCCTCGTTTTTGAAGTCGGTTAAAAATAAAAATCTTCACCGACGCCATTTAAACCCGCCAAACACTCTTTTTTTTTGTTTTCTTCACCAATGGAACAATACCCATACAGCCAAGTCTTCAGTAGTTTTTTTTATTGAAATGAAATGAAATGAAACCTAATCTAACTCATTGAATCAAATCATTAAATCTGATATTGAAACAAATTAGTAGCTTCTTTTTAGAAATATTTGCAAGAATCATAAAAACTTCTATGATTTTTTTTTTGTAAAAACTTCGTGGTGGGTTTATTCTTTTTAAGAGGCTGATAACTGCTAATTGAGCCTTACTTAAAACTTTTTTAGCACAATCTGTTGAAATAAACGCAGTGAAAAAAATATATGTTACTCTTGGACATATTTCTAATAATATGCATGTCCCCAAAACACATTATAATCAGAATCTTTGTATAAAAAAAATGCCAAAGTCACCCATCATAATCAGCTTGCAGAACAAATTCTGCGTTATATGTCAAAGGTTTTTTTCTGATTTTCAGGGAACAAACTTGTTATAATAAATTTTATAATATTGATGTTTTACAATTTCAAATAAGTAGCTAGTTTTTTAGTAAATAAATGTATTCTGAATTCTGCAGCCGATTTCAATAGCGACTCGCGCCACTATCCATTCTTCTCTTTCATTTGTAGAGGAAACGACAGTGATCGCCGAGGCGTGCTGCTAGGTGGACCTGTGTCGCTTCTTTGCTCGCGGTTCTTAATTAAATCAGTCTGCGTCCGTTTTAATTTGCAAATATCAAATAGACAATTATATTTTAGGTTTTGGTGATTACTATGTGAGTGTATTATAGTAGATAGACAAAAATGAGTAAATAATTTCGTAAATTTTTACTGTGAAAATTTTATTTCATTAATAAATTATTATTTATGAAATAAAATTTTTATTGTATAAATATTATTTTGGACTATGGAAAACCAAGAAAAAGGTCTAAAAAGAGTCAAAAGCACTCGTATAGGGGTAAATAACACAATAATAACCTGATATTTTTTTCTTTAGATAGCTAATTTTATCTAATTTTAGGAACTATCAAAAACTCCATAATCATCTCGAAAGTTGTACTTCAGATTCACAGTCACAGATTGTAGTTGTAAAGTAAGTTTATTTTTACTAGAAGGAAAATGTATAAGTATATTGTGATATTTAGATAGTTAATTTCGAAGCCAAAAACTCCGTCGCGATTGTTTAGGGATTGAGATGCTCGACTTACTATCCGAGAGGTAGGAGTTCAATCCTTCAATGGTTCACAACTTTTTTTTTTATTATTTGTATTTTTTATTTCTTATTTGTTTTTTGTTTTTATTAAACAAATAAGAAAGTTAAAAAAAATTAAATATAAAAAACGATTAAACTATAAATACAAAAAATATTTTTTTTTTTACTTTTGTTTTTTTTTTATTTTTATGTATGTTTATTTTTAGTCCTTTTTTGTTTATGTTTCTTATTTTTTAATTCTTTATTAAATTTTTTATTTTTTTATTATTCTTTATTTTTTTTTATTATCTAATAATGGATAAGGAAAGTAAAAAAACTTATGTATTTATATGTATTACATAATACAAAGATAAATTTCAACAAAGTTTTTTTATAGAACCATAAAATAAGTTTGGTTTATTTCATAGACCTACGTGATTGTCAGACCCGGCAGTCTTAAAAATAATCAAGATATCGAATGGTTCGTTTCTGTTCTTTTTAATATTAGTTTTTCCGGTTACAAAATGTGATTCATGAAGGAACAACAGGCACAGTTAATTTTAGATTATTAAATGCATACAACGCTAAATTAGCTTAAGCCTAGCCTAGGCTTAAAGGTTCTTTTATATGTAAATTTTAAAACCAGAACTGTTATCATATGCTATAAAAGAGATGTTTCAAAAATGTATTTAGACCCGGCCAGGTCTATACACAGTTTACTGAAAAATAGGTAAAAAATTGTAGAACGGTATTCAATTGTCCATTCCAGTCCACGGTGTTGAGTATTCTATATTTCAACTTTTATACCGGCAAACTATGCATGATTCAAATATGTCCTCTTTCCACTATATTATTGTAGCACAAATTAGCTCTCAGCATTAAGGTAGTTGACAACTTTATTTTTATTTCATAAATAAGAAGTTTATAACTCATAAAGAAATATTGCAAAAGAAATAGCATGTCTAAGATAAATACTTTCACAGATATAGTGGCATGTTGATATGTTGCGGCGCAACATCCAAAAACGCTCCATAGAAAATCTGCGGAACAGGTGACGTCACATGTTCCCATATTAAATCCCTAAGAAATGTATGGGCATACTGACAAAATTAATAATAACTCCGTATTAAGTATGTTTTTATTAATAGTTGTCATTATAATACTTGCTTTAATTGATGTCAGCAATCTAATTACATTATCATTTTTGATAAATTATGAAAAAAATGTCTTCTTTTTTATTTCGAAAAGGGTCCAATTTAACAATATTTCATATCTTTCAAGTTTGAATTGTTTTTATGGGTAGTGGTAGCATATATTTTCCGATTTTGTTAAAATTAGCGCCAATTTTAAACTTAGGCAACATCGCAATTCATGTTTATTATAATTTTTGTTAATGTACCTAATCTGTGGGCAATGTTGTTAGGATTACATTAAAATGTACTATTTATTATTTATATTGTTTAGCTTAAACATACTGTAACACTGTTTATCATCATTATCATCACTAGCCTGTATACGCTATATAAGCCTTCCTACATGGAAGAAACACATGATACACATGATGAGTTTGGGCAATAACACTACCACGCTAGCCCAGTGTGAGTTGGTGGGGTAAAGAGGTTGTAACAACAACCGGGACCAACGGTGACCCATCCCTGGATCGACCATGGCGAAAGAGGCTTTGATTTCGTAGTTGAAACCAGAGAGCTCAATCTACTACGCCACCGAAACATATAGTCTTCAAAACATATAGTTTTCAATAAATGAAAAAAATCCGTATCAGACCTTCGGATCTTGAGGTTAATATAACATGAACGCTGGCACATAAATAAAGATAATCACATACTTATCCTACAGAAAGAAATCTATAAAAAAATGTAACATGTTCCAATTTTCTAGAGTATATCTCTAGACTGTTTCAGATGAGTATTTATTAGAATACATATTTTTTCAATTTCGTATATCATTTCAAAGATTACTATTCCAGAATTTTAACAACTAAATTTCTTGATTAACCTAATAACCAATCATTACTGTTTGATACAATCGAATAAAGTTTCATACGTTTCATAGAAAGTATATTTCATAATAATAATATTATTTTCCATTTTTGAGGAGCTCGGTGGCGTAATGGTTTGAGCGCTCTGGTTTCGATCACGAAAACAAATCAACTTTCGCCATGGTTGGTCCCGGCATGGGTCAATCAAATTTATAATCTCGAGCTCCTCCGTGCTTCGGAAGGCACGTTAAGCCGTTGGTCCCGGTTGTTACTGCAACCGTCTTAACCCACCAACCCGCATTGGGCCAGCGTGGTAGTGTTATGGCCCAATCTCCTCATGTGCTTCTCCCATGTAGGAAGGCCTGTGCCCAGCAGTGGGACGTATATAGCCTGATGATGATGATTGTTATTTTATCGACAAAACTCTGTATCGAAACATGAATAAATTTAAACAGCACACAATATATCATCAATCATCGCATTCCTATGATGACTAAAAAGCTGTTGTAGTCAGTTCTATATCATTAATACCTTTCCGACATTGAAGTAAGAATTGAAATGTTACGACATTCACTTTTTTTTAAAAATGAAGTTTGTATTGAAGGCCGTGCGGCGTAAACGCTCTTAACTTAAAAAATAAATACTTACTTGATTAATCTTTCTATTACTTCGAACGGACATTACTTTACTGTGATGAGATGACACATCCATCCTCTTATTTATAATTGCGAAAGTAACTGTGTCTTTTTGTGTGTTACATTTTAACTTAAGCTGCTTAAACGATTTAGATAAAAAAAAAACTATTATGGATTCCGAATTCCTAATTGAAATAGCGAAAAGTACTCAAAAGAGTATCGGGATCGATTTCGATAAAAACTAAAAGTGCAGCATTAGATTTTTGAGAAATCAAATATTAAGGTAGAAATAGAACCCGTTAAATTTTGAAAAAAAAGCACTGTATCATTACACGATTCGATAGTATCGCGGTATACAAGGAACAATAAATTCCGGGAAGATATTACGTATGGAAAACGGAAGGAAAATGTTGGATTTTTATAAACTGCTACATGTTTTAAAGTAATGTTAAAGGCCACAGTGAAAAAGAAATAAAATGTAAACAAGTGCGAGTAATCCACTTTAGGTTTTAATAACATCGCGCCAATAATTTAGATTTGGTTCGGCGTTTCGTTGATTACTTGTAACTTTTTGCATACTGCTTCGTACTTTGTAGCATAATTTATAAAAGCAAATCCTACTTGAAACTTGGATTTTGTGATTTGGAATCTAATCGAATGGTGTAATACACCATGTGAGTTTTTTTTAAACAACAGTTTTGATTCCTGGCTAGGAATATTTTGTAAACATCCAATGATGCAGTTTAGTTTTTCTTTTACGTATTCGAGAGTCCTTTGAGTACTTTTCGCTATTTCTCATTGTGTCGGATTGGGCTATCCATGCACTTAAAAATTTACAAGGCGTTTCAAAACCAAAATTTATCCAAGTCGAGCTCTAATTTATAGAACAGCTGACATGAAAATACGTATGTCAAAACTATTATGATTTGTCTTTTGTAATTGCATCCCTGATTTTTATGTTTCGATTTCGTAATAGATCCCTTAATAAAATTTGTTAGTATAAATAAGTATATTGACCGTGTAAAATATTTACCATTAATTTAAAAATACCACATATTTTTTATAAAAGTGTTTATTTTTTATTGTTCATTTCTATTTTAATAATGGTCTATGGAATAAAGCACGTGGAGCACGCCATCTAGTGGCATTTTTTTAGCTTGGCGCTTTTGAGGTTGTAGTAGTTACGCGGCTTGTCGGTGTAGTATTGTGGAGCCACGTTATCGGAAATATTAGTGGGCGGGGCCTCGAAATTCATTTTCTCAAGGTCGTTGGCGTTTATCAGCCTCTTAATATACATTATTTTGACAGTTGGGAAAGAGAACGCACGAGTTCGGAAAAGGTAAAGAAAAAGCTCGAGTATGTAATAGCCAACATCCCGAACGCTATACGTCCCTGCAATACGCCACTTTTTGAGCAACTGAATTTATTTATTTTTTAAAATACTTTTAAAATAGTCAAAACCAAAATGAAAAGAATAGTAAAATAAACTAATATATTTTGCGTTGGTACAAACGACAGCACATCAAGTATAACAGTAACACTACGTAAGCCGCCTCTATTACGAGCGTAGTAAAGGCGGTCTCAAGGTCAAACTGTCGCGCTTGATGTGCTGTAGACTGTACCGATAAAACGCGCATCGTCTTTTTGTTTCAATATTCCTTTACATTAAATAAGATTAAACTCTGATTTGTGTAGAGCCTTATTCAACTAATTAAAAAAAGACTTCACTGCAGTCTTCACGACGAATTGCTTTTAATACGCTGAAGTCGCAACTGAGACCCAGAACTTCTGCTACAAACACATTCCAACGGTTTCAGATAAACTCAATGCAAACAATTTTCTTTTTAAAACGATTGTTCAGCGAATTCCTTCTGCTTCGTTCAAGAACTAACAGCGTGGATTCTGAATTTAAGCAGCACATCCTCTTTTTCTCCTTAACTTTTTCACTTAAGAAACTTCCATTCCGTTATAAGTTACTGAAGTAGTTGTTTTAATTAAGCTCAGGTTTTAATCTGAATAGGTCGTGAGGTAAAATACAGAGAAAGGCTTGGTTTACACGATAATGGTTGAAACCTAACCGTTTATGTAAATATGCCGATGGTGGGCGTCTCAATAAAATGATGATAAATACTGGTCATGGACGGCATTTCATCTTAGGCCTCAGGTTGACAACGCACCTGCAATATAAAGTGATTTTTCCTTGTTACAGGTGCAGATTGCAGGTGTCTATAGGCGGCGGTAACCGCTTACCACCAGGTGGGCCGACAGCTTGTATGTCATCTAGTTGTGTAAAAAAAATTTTTTTTTCGTTGTTCCGTTTGAATCGAAGCGGAACATTAAACAAATGAAGAAAAGAGACTTACAGCCTCGCCACGGGAACGGGCGGCGGCGGCGGCGGCGGCGACTCGGCAACCACTGCGCGGTCACGACGACGCGCTGCGAGGCCGACATCGAGACAGCGCGCAGTGGTTGCCGATTCGCGAGTCGCAGGACGCGCGTGCGTTGAGCTCTTGGCCAGGCCCTTAGTTGCTAGTAGTACGAATTTGGCCAAATGAACAGTGCCCCTAGCTACATTTATACAAGCTCATTGTGAACACATATGTTACGTACATAACTTTATTTGTTCCTAAGCAATAACAAAGAAATGATTACAAAAGAGATGTTTCATAAAAATGTATGGAGACACGGCCAGGTCTATGTACACTCTACTGAAAAATAGGTTAAAATATGCATAACAGTATTCAATTGTCCATTTTCATTTTATTTGCTTTGTTTCGTGGTACAAAACAAGAATATTTATAGAATATGTCACTTTGGTGCCGTTTAGTTGACTTCTATGTCGCATACCATATTGAAAAACGGTGATTTTTTTCATATTTTTTGAGATAGTGTATGGATATGAATATACCTAGCCGGATATAAAACATCTCCTTTGTAGAAACTCTTGTGGTATCGCAATGCTACTGTGAATGAATTCTAAAGAACTACGCAAGAGTATATATTATTAGAAACAGGGGATACTCGCGCCTAAGTTGTGAGCGTGACACATTCTCCGAATTTTCGCTACATACCAGTGTCTTAGTGAAATAAATATTCGTGATGTAACAAGTGTCGAATACGCTACTTTACCGTTTACTACTCAGTGACCCTTAGGCCCTCATTACGTCATAAATATAGTAAATACTAGCTTCTGCCCGCGACTTCGTCTGCATTATCGCATGGGAACACATAGCCGGGAGAAAAAGTATCATATCTTTTAAATCCAGACTATATGTATAATAATATGTATTTGTACCGATTTCGTCAAGATTAGTTCAGCGGTGCTGGAGTGAGAGAGAAAGAAACATCCATACTTTCGCGTCTATAATATTAGTAACAAAGATAAGATAAGATAAAATAATCATTTATTTCTCAGAATATGGTTTACAAGTGCACATTACCATTTACCATTTATTTCCTCACATTCTACCGTCATTTTACTTCATAATTTAGGCACATTAAACATTAATTACTTACCTAATTAATAATAATATAATAAATAATATTTATACACTCACACCTATTATCTAGCCCAAAGTAAGCATCATTAAGAGCTTGTGTTATGGATACTAGATAACGGATAAATAATGATAATAATATGTATATAAATATTAGAAATATACTAAATAAACATATAAACATCCATGACTCGTAAACAAATGCTCGTACTCATCATACAAACATTTGTTCCTACCGGGATTCGAACCCGGGACCTCTTGACCGAGTAGCCTGGGGTACAGACCACTCGGCCAGCCGGTCGTCATAATTACATTTTATGATACAATTTATCGTTATAAATTTAATTATTACCTTAATCTTATACAAATTTTATTGAGTACAAGTATTATTTCATAATTAAATATTCGTCCACTGAGTAAAAACACATATCCAATAACCAACTGTTTTATATTTACTAATTGTCATAATTATTAATTCTTTTAATAGATTATTATAGATACTCACAGCCATGCATAACGAATTCCTGCTCAGAGACTACACCTGGTAATCTCTGTGATGGTGTTACCTACAATTTACCTTCAATGTTGTTGGATCACTTTTTTTTTATACAACTAGATGACAAACAAGCTGACGGCACACCTGGTGGTAAGCAGTTACCGCCGCCTATAGACACCTGCAATAACAAGGAAAAGCACTTGATACTGCAGGTGCGTTGTCATCCTGAGGCCTAAGATGAAATGCCGTCCATGCCCAGTAATTACACTGGCTACCTTTCCCTTCAATCCGAAACACAGCGAACTGTTTTACGGCTGAAATAAGAAAGGTGGTCTCAGGAAAATCTCTACTGTTATTCCTAATCTGGTCGTCTTTATACTCAGTCGCCCTTTTCGGACATAGCAATTTGATACAAGTAAGATAGTAGGGTAGGTACTGAAACATACCTTAATATAATTTCTATTTCACCGTGTGAACCAGGTCTTACACAAAGATACCGTGAAGAAAAATCTTTGATAAAATAAAGTATCGTTCCGTGATTTAAGAGGGTTCGCGATTAAAAAAGTGGAGAAAGGATTATTGGGAGTCGGCCTTTGAGTAAGAAGATCTATTTCAACTACACCTTTCGAAATATAACCCCTTCAATAAGCATTTTTATTTCGCTTATTGACCTTTGTTGCCTGTTTTAACAACTATCTGTATCTGTGACTTCCTTCGGGTAGATGTCGGAAAATAACAACATGTCGTACGTAGGTTGGGTAGTGGGTTGCATGATTTTACTTGAATATTTATATGATTATTGCATTGATCGCCCCGCCCGCGCCCGCCTGCCTTGGAAATCATAAATGCGTGCATGATACTAAATCTTTATTTTGTCGCGGAGTTATTTTAAAAATATGATGGTATTTTATAACATATTCATTGAAATCAAATGTTGTCAACAACAATTTTGTTCAAATAAAATATTTTTTGGTAAGGAATAATATCATGTTTACAAGAAACACCTTTGCAGATAATGCATTATATAAGAACAGTACCCGTAGCAAAAACACTTTTAAATATCGAATCACTATCGTATGGAGTAGTTACGTTAGCTTTTGTCTGGCTTTTGTTTGAAATTTTAAGCGTGAACGATACGATTACGATTCGAAATTTCAAAATGTTCGTGCTAGGGGTACAGATTTGATTACCAACGAAAAGTAATAGTGATTCAACCTCAAAAGATAGACTTATGCTGTCGCGGATTTTTTTTGAACTTTTAAAGGAGATATATTCTGGCATACATAATTTATTTAACTTTAACCGTTTACGCAGCGCACGCAACGAAAGCTCTGAAAAGGATTTTTTTTCCTGTTTTTACATTATTTTTCATTGATGCTCAGGTCCCATTGGTCTTAGCGTGATGTTTTATGGCCTATAGTTTCTTCCATAAATGGACTATTCAACACAAGAAACAAAATCGATTTGAATGAGCAGTTCCTGAGATTAGTGCGTTCAACCAAACAAAAAACTTTTCAGCTTTAAAATATTAGTATGAAAGATAAAAAATGAGGAATAAGTAAACTCTATTGGGGCTTACTACAAGACAAATAAGTCTATCAATTGATCAGTTGTTTATTTTAAAAAAGAAAAGTTTCAAGTAAACATGAACTTACATAAAAGTTCAACCGTTAATAATCTACGAAGAAAATAATAATACTGTAAGGTGATTATCATTTTTATTCTTTGAAGTTATTCCTTTACAAGCTCATTATTATGTGATAATTAATTTCCGTAGTCACGATGGCGTTTCAGTATATTTAAACGTTTGTTTACTTATGTTGACAACCGCCCGGCAAGTTGGTTTATTATCTACGCCCGAGTCTTTTGTCTATGCATAACTTTGAGGAGAGAGCCCTTAGCACAGCACTAGTAACACCAAGTTTTTATAAACTGTACCTACGCAGATGAATATTTCACAATGTTACGAACTGATAAAGTCTCTGCATTAATAACGCACCTTAACTCTAATAATCCTAAATTTTAATTCGTCGTGGAGTAAGAGGCAAATAATAGATTAACCTTCTTAACCGACTTTAAAAAAAATTTTGAACAAAAATTATAACCGACTTCAAAAAACTGAAAAGGATGAAATAATTAAATTCAAGTAGGTATTCATCCCCTAGAAACATATTTTTGGAGTCGGTGCTTTACTTTCTATTGTTTTTGGAAACCACTTAGCACCAACTCCAAAAATATGTTTCTAGGGGATGAATACCTACTTAAATTTAATTATTTCATCCTTTTCAGTTTTTTGAAGTCGGTTTTAATTTTTGTTTAAAATTTTTTTTTCTCAATTTTTAGTGATAACTTTCTACGGTCGAAGCTAGATGGGTGACCGTCAACTTATATTGTTTCCTACTATCGTATCGTTTCACTAAAAAGTCATTCAGCAAAAATTCGCAATTTCGCTTATGTAGACGATTTCATAATTTCAGTTTTTTTTAATTTAAAACCAAAGTACCCAACTGTTTTTGAAAAAATGAAAAAATTGAAAAAATTTTGAAAAAATTTTTATGGGACCAAATGGCAGTTATTTCGCATCGAACAAAAAAAAATCACGGACATCGGATCAGTAATCTCGGCGTAATCGGTGTACATACATAGAAAAAAAAAAAACATACCGGCCGAATTGAGAACCTCCTCGTTTTTGAAGTCGGTTAAAAAGGATTTATGGTTTTTTATGTTTGTTACCTCAGAATACCGTGATTTATAAACCGATTTATAAATAGCAGATAGCATTATTTTCCAATTGAAAATAATGCTATCTGTTTGATCGATAAAGATTTTATCAAAATCTATTTGATAAGTAGTTTGGTTTTTAAATCAAAATAACTGAAATAATTTGGTCGTCAATGTATGCGAAATTGTGGATTATTGCTACCCTGTGACTTTTTATTGATAAGATGCGACCGTAAGAAATAGTGTAAGCTAACGGTCATTCATCTAATTTTGACCTTAGAAAGTTATCACTAAAAAAATGTGAAAAACCCTAAAACGAAAATAAAACCGACTTCAAAACACTAAAAAAGAAATAATATTGTTTCCGGAAACAGCTTAGCGTCCGACAAATAGACACCGTAAGCTCCGTATGCGTGAATCGTAACACTCAAAATATAACACAGAGTGACAGTAGTTCACTTACAAACATATCAAAGACAACTGACATCTTCAGTCTCCCGATGACCACAATTGCTATAAAGTAATGGAAAAGTCGGGTATACTTAAATAGTAATGTAACATCTAATTAAGCGCGAATTAAATTAGGTAAAGTGGCTTTATTCCAAAAATTGATAGTATTACCAAGGACAAACCACCTTGACGATCGTCATCATCCTATGATGTCCACTGCTGAACAAAGGCCTCCCCCATCGATTGGTTCGGTTCTGTGTTCATCCAACGGCTCCCCGCGACCCTGACCAGGTCGTCTGTCCATCTAATGGAAGGCCGTCCTATTTTGCGCTTTCCGGTACGTGGTCGCCATTCTAGAACTTATCTGTTCTGCGTGCTATGTGTCCTGCCCACTGCTACTTTTTGCTAATTCTATGAGCTATGTCAGTAACTTGGTCCTCATACGGATTTCCTCGTTTCTGATTCTATCTTGCATAAAAACACCTACTCGTTCCTGAGCTTGTTGTATGACTATGAACTTGCACAGAAGGCCCTTTGTAAGGGACCTCGTCAGGTAGGTACCAACGACATCACATGAAGTGAAACAGTTGCACTACGAAAGCCATCACTATTACGACCTGAGTTAAGTCAGTCTTAAAGGCAAACTGTTACACTTGATGAGCTGTTGACTGTACATAGTATTTTTTAGTTGTTTTTACTGTATAACATTTAACAGCAACGATATATGTACCCTATCTCGTCAATCGTGACTCTGGTTGTAAATAAGTGTAATAAAAGTGGAGATAAGGTTAAGCTACTGCTCGTAGTTATACTGTGTCTAACCTACACAGTAACAAAATAACGCTCACAGCACCCAAGAAGCGCCAAGGTAGATGACAATATTTTTGTCTCTAATGACATAATTAATAATGTGAAAAAAACGTTACAAATAACGTTAATTAACGTTCTCAATTTGGAGAAACTCTCCCCTAATTAAGAACTCGCAAAACTCCTGGGTGAATTTTTAGCGCGAAGAAAAAAGTGCCGCGCCCAATTTTCACACCATTTGCCTTTTCTCGGAGCATTTGTCACTTTCGCCTGGATGAGGGATGGTGAGCTCTCTGTTGTTCTATTCGAATAATAAGTTTCCTCGTCAGTTTTCCCTTTTTTGTCTCAATCTGGACAAATTAGCCCTTTTGTCGCGTAACAGTATTTGAAAAGAGTTTGATTTCATTTCCTCGGCCGCTTAAGGGTTGAATGAAGGCGTGGCCACCAATGTTTGTACTAAAATTTACGGACCTTTTTCGTTTTGAATTGAAGAGGAACTTTTTACTTTGTCGGAATTAATGACGCAAAAACAATGTGTTTGTAAAATCTGGGTTCAACGTTTATGGGTCTGTCCTGAGTTAATTCTTTCAAGATATTTGCATTTTTATTGTTCAACTTAGATAAAGAGCTGGAAATATATATTTGTTTTAGATGAATACTTATAGCGTAGTGAAAATAGCATGAATGGATGTTAACCGAAAACTAATCTACATAAGCCACAGTTGAGCTTCGTTGCATCAGGAAAATCTTGGGTAGCAATTTATTTTCACTATCAAGTTTACAATGACACTTTGGTAACTAATCAAACTTCACTTTTGATAACAATTGAGGTTAAGGCTATTACAAATTCCAAACATGACTACACAATCATGAGCGTTTCTTAAGTAAAAAAATAAATAAATAACTAAATAATTATCCCTCCATTAATAAGCCCGCGTTTCTCATAAGTTTCTTCCCCAGAAAACTCTCAAGCTGACCCTAACAAAAAAACTCATTTACACTGTTATTTATTCAACACCGTACCGACCTTGTTAATCCGGAAACTGTGTGAAAAGAAATTAAAAGCCATAAATCTTAGTCATTACGTCACTTCTCGTTAGTCTGACTAAATAATATTTCCATGTCGTGACTTGGCAGAACTCTGAAGAAACGATGTCCAAGAAATGTAATTAAATTTAGAATATACATATTTCATGAAGATCGTTGTTATTTATTTATCTAAAATCTAAAAATATGTTCACACAACATGATAGCAAACAATGGTTTGGTAAATTGGAAATCAAATAAACTTACCAACGTTTTTGAGAAAAAAGGAAATTGAAGTAAAAAATATTATTGATATTGCCTATGCTATTAAGAATAATAAATTTAGTGAATCATACTTTTGATCTCAAACCAGAGATCTAAATTATTTTCAACAAATATATGTGTTTGAAACAGTTTAATGTTTATACGACACAAACAGCACACGTACAACAATATTTTAGTGGGTAGTATTTTTTTTATGTTTCAGAACAAACATATTCTGCCGGTTCCGTGATAGCACTCTTAGGCTCAATTTCATAAAGGAGAGCAAAGCCCGGGGATTAAAACAGTGGAAAATCTTATGCAAGTGAAGCAGATCTTATTGCTTTCGGTGAGTTTCTAAAAGGGTGGCTTTGTAGTGCTTTGTCTAAGTCAATAATGTAAGCTTAGGGCCAGTCCTAGTCCTAAGGCTGCGATTCTTAGGTCATTTTTATGGACTCCTTCAAATCTTTCAAAGTGAACTGCGTAGTTATGTGACCAAAAAGCAGCCTTAGTCGAGGTTGCTTCTGATCAAGCGGTTGAAGTGAAACGTAGATTAAGTTATTTTGTTCTGAAAGACGTAAGTTCGTGCTATTTTTTTTATAACACGACAAATGAGGCATTACCACCCGATGTGAAGCGGTAAGAAGAGTCCATATGTGAAGACAGCTAGTGCAGTTTAGACACTGCTCTAGCCGCCTCCACCTTGCTGGCCCAAAAGGTGTTTTTTCATGTCTCTTTTGAAGGAAACCATTTTATAGGAAGAAGGGAACACATGTGCTGGCAAAGAATTCCAAGATCTGGAACTACGACAAAGAAACGAGGTTCGTTACTTCAGGTCATTTGATGGTAAGTGGTAAGAAGTATTATTATTGTGCAAGGATGGCATGGCCCCCTTCTACAAACCATGTATAGGCACTTGGATATCAAAGTAGATAACAGATGAAAGTTTTGCAAACCTAGTAATTGACTTTGAACAAAAAACATCAAAAGTTTCTAAATATCTCAAACATGATCAGAACAGTAAACCTCCCCAAGCCAATACGACACGTACAAATCTAAAAGCACACTCAACACAAAACGAAGTCAATTATATGACGCAAATGCATTTGACGGAGAATTGGGGGGAGTGGGCACCAGTAGGGCAACTCTAACACCCGCATATTTCCTTGTAACGCAACATAGAACGAAACTTCGTGATCATTGTTTCGGTCGTGACAGCGAGAGATAGAGATAGATATATGTCTTCTAAGTGCGGAGCATAAAACATGAGGGAAAAAGACAACAATAGCACAGGCACGCGTAACGTAAGAGAAAAATAAAAAACAATTCATTAAAACATCCGATTAAAAAAACACTTTAAAAATAATTCTAATAGTTATTCGCCTTTCTAATAAATTTATTTTATATTTTAATATTGTGAAAAAAAAGAATGTGAATCATCATCTTCAAATATTTTTCTTTCAGATATTTTTTTCTATTCGTGTTTTCGCCTTTGTGAAGTACTATATCAATTAGTCAACCCCTACAATGACATCATCATCATCATCATTTCAGCCGAGAGACGCCCACTGCTGGGCATAGGCCTCCCCCAAAGATCTCCATACCGATCGGTTCTGCGCTGTCCGCATCCATCGGCTTCCCGCGACCCTCACCAGATCGTCGGTCCACCTTGTGGGAGGCCTACCAACGCTGCGTCTTCCGGTACGCGGCCGCCACTCGAGGACCTTTCCGCCCCAACGGCCGTCAGTCCTTCTTGCAATGACATATTTGAAACAAAATTAACATTTCTAGTAAAACAGGATTACATCCATAATAATAAATATTAATATTTGCAAGAACGCGTGCAATATGCTTAGAGTACTTTCGTCTTCGAGGACGTATTACAATAGAGTCCGCGCCACAAAAGTCCCGTAGATGCGGCGCCGTTAGCGGATGGAAAAATGTTGCCAATATAATGTCCTAAATCTGCCCACTCGTAACTAGTTTCTAATTTTAAAAGAAAGAATTTCAGTAAAAGGGATGTTGTTTAATTTTGAGAAAGAATTTCGCATAAGTACCTGGTATAGCCCGAAATAGTTATCAAATCAAAATTATTTTGATATGAATAATGTAATAATAATCATGTATCTTCAATTATGTTCTGAATTTTATTCCAAAACGCCAATACATGTTACGCACTGATAGGTTGCTATGGTGATGTTCTCCTTTTGATAACGTCTGATGCTAACAACAAGTGACGTCATACACTGAGTTTGATGTTCGCTGTCACGTGAACTAAGAGTGATTTAATTTTAAAGCATTTTGTTTATCGAATTGTAATAGTTTTTAGAATCTCTATTATAAAAACTGAGGAGCTCGGTGGCGTATAGGTTTGAGCGCTCTGGTTTCGATACGATAAACAAAGCAGCTTTCGCCATAGTCGATCTTTGGATGGGTCAATCAAAGTTTGTTATCTCAAGCTCCTCCGTGCTTCAGAATGTTCCTGCAACCGCTCCTGTTACGACCCGGTTGTTCCTGCAGCCGCTTTACCCACCAACCCGCATTGGGCCAGCGTGGTAGTGTAATAGCCCAAACTCCTCATGTGTTTCTCTCATGTAGGAAGGCCTGTGCCCAGCAGTGGGGCGTATGTAGGCTGGTGATGATGATTATGAAAACTACCATTACGCGTCGAAATTATGTTTTAATTTGAACACAGTCGATCACAATATCCGCTACGCCGACCTAGGGACTGTTGGTGGCTGTAGAAATTTGGTCTTTTGTTCCCTAATACAAAAAACCTAATTTCTATAATTCCCTTAGTTACCTTTCTTACTACACTCAAGGAAATAAATGAGGTGGCGAAATTCTAAGTACGAAGCCACACACTACTTAAGAGTAGGTGACATGTACCTATTATTTATTAACAATAATCATTGATCGGGTTGAATAAATGAATAGGAAATAATAGCAATATCTCTAAAACGCGGGTAATTTTCAATACAGTGGCAACTTTCACTCTAATCTATGTGTCAATCAGCTGATGTTCATCTTTTCGACGCGGGACTTCTTTGGTGGCGCGGAATCTACTAACTCTACTAAAATTGACAAAGTATGGCACAAGCTGTCATTTGTTTATTCTAGGCTTCGAAATAAAACCACTTTACCGGATTTAGCCCATCCCTAATTAGATGTTACATAGTTATTTTATACCCAACTTTTTGATTCTTATACAGTGATCGTTGTTGCGGTGGTGGCAGTCTGGTTTTATGTCAGATGTGTGTCATGCTCGCAATAATTTAAGATAATATTCTGGGAAGTTTTGTGACTTTATAACCCGCTTAAACTCAATGTAAAATAGAATATCTCTCCCTTGATCAAAAGCATGAAAGATTCCGCTAAAAGAATACATGCAGCAAAGGGTAATTGCTTACCCTTGGCGCGACATAAAAGGGTTTCACGCTACATGCATAATAGGAAAATAATCATACATTCTTTGTTGTTGTACTGTCGATACCTCATCAAGCGAAGCGTTTCGATCTTGAGACCGCCCTTACTGGATTTGTAAAGCAACGGTTTTCGTAGAGCATGTGTTATACTTGGTGTGCTGTCATCTGGACAGTTGGCAACACATTGAACCTGAATCTTTTCAGTGACCTTATCTCTTAATAATAAGAGAGGTTTTGCGGAGCACTGTGACATTTGAATAAATGAATGAATGTTTATTCGGCAAAAAAAAAACACATTACAAAAATAGATAAAATAAAAATATATACATTTTTAGGCCAAATTGGTCCACGCTCAGCTCATGCCAAGGCACAGAGTGCTTCGACGCTGGTATTATGCGGATACCATATTAATATCACTTCGGATACATTACATTTGTTTCCAGTTGTATAGTAATATTTATATTTTTTTGTGGTTACTTTGACAATACCGCATTAATTTTCTATCCTTTTCCTATTATAATTACGTGTAAAAGAATCACTGAAGTACTATTTCAACTGTGAACCATAAACAAGGCGAACCGGAGGCGAACATATTATTATAAACTGAAAAAAAGATTGGTTGAAATATATACTGTTTCTGGTTTTTCTATGAAAAGTACCAGGCGATAATGAACTTGTAGGAAGATAATATGATTTTGTGTATCTCATACTATTTTGGTTTTAATAGTTCGTTTGATATTTAGATTTTTCACCTGACTCGCAACAAAAACCTTGTATTAATTACTACTTCAACTCATTGTTAATAACACTGACTACAAAAGCTATACGATATGTATATCATTTTTAATTCTTATCGAATCCATTACATCGTCTACTTTTTTATTGGCGATTGTAGGTGGAAGAAATTAATTTATCACGATAAAAGCAGATTGATGTCATTAAAACACTTGTTTCTATATAAAGTCTATAGTATATATTATTAACCGAACACTCAAACGTCACAAAAATTTTTACAAAATTTTTGACTATGACTATACATAAATGGCCTTAAAACTTAATAGTCTGAGTATTCGATTGTAAGGCACTAAGCCTTGACTTAAAGGAAGGCCAGTGCCTATCAGGCTGGTATAATAAGCCTTAAGTTAATTATCTAAATCCGACTCTACAGTTTAAAATAATGATAACACGATAAATTCAAAACGCGAAAGTCGGCTTAATCTAGTCTTTAATCTTTTTTAAAACGTTCTGGAATTGCGTAACATCTGCTCCTGAAACAACTTGAACAAGATGATGTACTGCGCTCATTTATCCACTATGTCTCTCGGCTCAAGAATTTTTCACACAAGACGCCCCCACTAAGCTGCCCTTGTAAAGAATCTGGGGTCCCTTTCGCTAAATCCTTCTTATTTTATTAACGAGTAGGGTGGAAATGTCATTATTTCGTTCTCAATAAGGAATTGAACATGTATTGAGAAAACGCTAGCGGATTAAGGGTTTAGTGAAGTGTCAGAGTCGCGCCTAATGCAGTTTGGTTGTTCTGGAATTGTATCGTGTGATTTGCAATTTAAGCATCAGGATTTTATTAAGTAAGATAAATGAATAAATGAAAAGCAGTTTATGTTTTTAAGTAGATTTTAGGGTGTTTATCGAAAGGGTGGCTAGATATAGAATCTTGTTAATAATATACAACAGTCCATATGCCACAAAGCTAAGGCGGGATGGTCAAGAGGTCCGTCTCCTGGTACGGGTCATCTACTACCATTGTATTTAACAGTAATAAACAATAATCATGATATTCTTACGTTCACATCAATTATCTTGCCATAATTGAACATCGTCGAGGGCTTATGACAACGGAGAAATAATGCTAATATTAAATGTCTACAAATATAATAAATTACCATACTAATTATTAGAAATGTGAAAGTAACTTTATCTGTCTATCAGTTAATTTTCCACGCATAAGCCGTTGAACCGCAATATGCAATTAGGTATGGAGATAGTTTAAGATACTGGGAAGGACTTGGGATACATTATTGAGTGATACCTGTCCACGCGGGAGGAGCGGATTTCTAGCTGTGGATGCTAAATATCGGACAAATAAATAATAATAATTATTATACACTCACACCTACAATCTAGCCCAAAGTAAGCATCAATAAGAGCTTGTGTTATGGATACTAGATAACGGAGAAATTATGATAATAATATATATAAATATTTGAAATAAACTAAATAAACATATGAACATCCATGACTCGTAAACAAATACTCGTGCTCATCATACAAACATTTTCTCCTACCGGGACCTCTTAGCCGAGTAGCATGTATAGCAAGGGGTACAGACCGCTCGACCAGCCGGTTGTCACAATACAAATAATAATTCATACTAATATAATAAATGCGAAACTAATACAGTCTTTCTTCAGGCGTGAAAAGGTACCCTTTGGGCTGGCAAGGTGGGCGCGGTTAGAACAGCTATACGATTCTCTATAGTCAGCAGCCTTAAATTTGTGGTTGTGGCAGCTATATCATAGTTTTTGGCATTTGTTTGACAACCATTTGACAACCGTTGGAGACACTAGCTTTTCGACGAAGAGCGTTTGTACGTTGCGTAGTACTTAAAATAATTACAATAAGTGTAACAAAAATAAAGAAGTGTGTAAAGGCTACTTGTAGTGTAGGCACTACAAGTAGCTGTTACACACTTCTATATTTTTGTTATACTAACTGTAATTCTTTTAAGTTCTAAACTACATTACATTTTATCATTTAATTGATAATTTAACATTTATTATTTGTATAGTAAATGTGTAAATTATTAATTATTCGTCTACATTATCTTATTAGGTCCACTTTTATTTTTCCATTTTTTGTCGAAGGTCTGCTGATCGAGATTTCTTTGGAAATAAGCAGTAACTTCATACTCAACTGTATTTACTGTATTCTTTTTTTGAACCTTTGGTGTGTATATAAATGAATAAATAAATTACTGGCCTAGCCACGTCCATCAGTTGCCGTAGCACAGTATTACTATGCATTTACTTATATATCACTATTACCTTAGTATTCTACGAGCGGCTGCTACAAGCTTTTAAAACTTGTAACACCAAGTTAGGTAAATAAAGAACGCAGTACATGATCTCACTCTCGCAGAACTGACACTATCTTTCGGTATAAGAGTATAACATTCTAAAATTTTCTAAAGACTAAATGGTTGAACATTGCAAATGTTCCATTACTTCAAGCACGCCTTCATTATGGTTTTGTAATATAGGTATGTTTGTAGTTATATACATGACATACGAAATAAACACATTTTTACTGAATCAAGACGCTTTTTATAATTCGACACTGTAAACTATTTTCAACTGTTTTTACAATTAAAAATAAAGTACAATATACTTAATTAATTTATTATGGCACGGGACCGGGTTCTGTGGCTACACAGCGGTCTCAAATTAGCTCAGACCACGTACCGGAATGCGCAAAGTATGACGGCCTGCGACTAGATGTACAGACGACCTGGTCAGGGTCGCGGGGAGCCGTTGGATGCAGGCTGCGCAGAACCGTTTTATTTGGAGATCGATGGGAGAGGCCTTTGTTCAGCAGTGGAAATCATAGGCTGGTATGATGATGATGATGATGGTGCATATTTAAACAACTATTGTTCTATGAAGATAAACAACTCCTTGAATTGACATTGCATCTAGTACTCATACTTGGTGCCGTAGCACAGATTACAAACCAATTACTACGCGCCGTAGCAATTCGTAGCGCTACGTTAAATGCTTCGTACTACGAAGACGTTAGTTCGATTATCCTCCCATGCTACGAAGTTCGTAGCATTTTACACTGATTATATTATTATATCGTAGCGCTACGTTAAATGCTTCGTACTACGAAGCCGTTAGTTCGTTTATCTTCCGATGCTACGAAGTTCGTAGCATCGGGGATAAACGCACTGCTTATTAGAGATGTGTAGGTCCGGATGGATACGGATCAGCGGACCTGTATCACACGTATTAGTGATGGATGTATATCCAACGGCCAGTTGGATACCAATCCCCGGAGTTACATTATAGTAGGTACGCGATAAGGAACTGAATCACGCACGCGTGGATTACGGGTCGGGAGTTCGAGAGTGACGGTGCGGTGGGTGCGAGGCGCGGTAGGGAACTGCATCGCGTTCTTAGGATTAGGTTTAAGATGTATGTAGGTATTCCGTTCCATCCGCATTCCATCCGATGATCTGAGTTCGCCCGCATATCACGGCCGTTTGGTAAGACCTCCGGACCCATATAGGTCCGACGGATACGGAACCAGGATGTAGGTCACCTTAACTGGATGCATATCCGGATCTACATCCCAATTTACAGCGGACCTACACATCTCTACTGCTTATTCTGTAAAAAAATAGATTACACCGTGTCGACAGTTGCTTTGGAAAAAAGATTTGATAGTAATAATAATAATAATATGTCTGATATAGCTCTGGCGATTATTCGCCGCAGTAAAAGTAACGTTATTTAGGTGCAATTTTCTGTGAGAATGAGGCTTTCATTCAGCAAAAAACAGTAATCGTAGTTCATATTACAAGGAAAATTAGGACTATCACTTTCGATAGCTCTGTCCAAAGTGATCCGTGACATTGGTTATGACTGTAGGTACATATGCAGTCCACACACCAAGCGTAGCACATCAGTAGGAGAATGCATATTATTACAGTGGACTAAGGATTTTATTATTTTTATATATAATTTTTCCTATAATAATTGAAATTTAATTTAATCTCAGTCTATGGCAAAGAAACTGGTTCATGACCTACCGCTACCACTTTTTTATACTGTGGTTATTAGTTATCGTTTGACACTAAGCGTTAGCGGGTGTTTTCTGTAGTGGGCTTAAATATTTATTATGTCTACTCAACAGTGTAACCGTCATAATAAAATTGTCTCCAAATAAAATAACTATCACTAACGAATGTACGGTCGAACACAGAAGTAGCTGAACACTTTAATACCATGTCACAATAGCTATGGCTTTAATAAAGTACGGTGGCAATTAGGTACGAGCGCAAATAGTCAGTGTGACATGGTACTAAAGTGTTAAGCTACTTCTGTGGTCGATAGCATTCAGCATCAGAGAGTTTTTTTTTTATACAACTGAATGACAAACAAGCTGACGGCCCACCTGATGGTAAGTGGTTACCGCCGCCTATAGACACCTGCAATAACAAGGAAAAATCACTTGATATTGCAGGTGCGTTATCATCCTGGGGCTTAAGATGAAAAGCTGTCCATGCCCAGTAATTACGCTGGCTACCTTTCCCTTCAATCCGAAACACAGCGAACTGTTTCACGGCTGAAATAAGAAAGGCGGTGGTGCCTACCCAGATGACCCTGCATACGGGCTTACCACCTAGTAATAGTTGTCAACGATTTTAATCCCTATTGCATTGAAATAAGAGACATAATGTTATTATCATTTTGATTTTGTACATTCCACCAAAACTATAAGTGTTCGGCTTATTCCATCTGTTTACTGAACCCTATAAAACGCTATACGCAGTCGCATTGTGTTCCCACTCGACTATTATTCAACCCTGTCATATTTATATAAAAGATATTTGGATTCTCTCGATTCTAATTTCCGACAAGAATTCTCAATCATATTTCTTTTCACGGTACCTATTGTATTGTATTTTTTACCTTGCTTTCGTGATAATACCTTTATCATGTGCAACCAATGTGACCAATAATATCGTGAGGAATCATTGATTTTGACTATTCATGAATGGAGGGGCTAGGTAGCGTAGTGGTTTGAACGCTCTGGTCTCGATACCAAAACAAAGCAACTTTCGCCATGGTCGGTCCCGGGATGGGTCAATCAAAATTTCTAATTTCAAGCTCCGCTTGCTTCGGAAGGCACGTTAAGCCGTTAGTCCCGCTTGGTACTTTTTAACCTAATAACCCGCATTGGGCCAGCGTGGTGGTTTTATGGCCCAAACTCCTCATGTGTTTCTTTTATGTAGGAACTCTGTGCTCAGCAGTGGAATATATAAGTATATGCATGTGATGGAGAGAGAGGAGCTCGGTGGCGTATTGGTTTGAGCGCTCTGGTTTCGAATACGAAAACAAAGCAACTTTCGCCATGGTCGACCCTGGGATGGGTCAACCAAAATTTATAATCTCGAGCTCCTCCGTGCTTCGGAAGGCACGTTAAGCCGTTGGTCCCGGTTGTTACTACAACCGCTTTGACCCACCAACCCGCATTGGGCCAGCGTGGTGGTGTTATGGCCCAAACTCCTCATGTGTTTCTTCCATGTAGGAAGGCCTGTGCCCAGCAGTGGGACGTATATAGGCTGATGATGATGATGATGCATGTGATGATGATGATGATTTATGAATATTTTTGGTATTTTTCCTCAGGTTAAGAAATATATATTATAAAAGATTATTATATAAGACAACAAAAACATTGCCATTTTAAAATCATAAAATTTTTGTTCTCTTAAATTAAAAGAATGAAATAAAATCGATTTCGTACCATATTTTTAATATTCAAGATAATAGTAGTCTTGAATAAATTTCATTTTTTTTATTATTATTATAAGGCTTGTTTTAACCAATCACCATACTAACTAGACCTAACCTTCCTTAAAAATAAATATAATCGATCATAAAAACTAATGATTAGTCAGAAAAATACCACAAATTAACAATATGTAGACCAATTAAATGTTCTCCCGACTTTTCAAATTTGTCCCTTATTATAAGTCTATGCGATACGAAACTATTTTAACAATAGCGAAAATACATTTTCAATTCCAAAAGACAAACAACACACTATATATAAACAATTTCGCCCTATATCTGAATTTGCCGTTCCGGAACGGTATTATCAAGTTTGCGTTAAACTTATTAATGTGAGAACTTGAACGATGCTTATACTTAAGCACATCTAAAACAGTTCTTCTTATGACCCATTCAACTTATGATCACGGTTAATTTAATAAAACACTTGTCTTACAAAAGCTTAGCTTACAATGAAAATGCGACCAAATAAAACTTCCTACCTAAAATTAATTAAATTTCCGAGGAAGCTCACAGAATGTAATTAAAAAGATTTTTTTTTATTTTCCTATTTACATAATATGATAATTATTCCTGTGTCCTATGAAGAAACGCGGAAGTGAACATAATTTATTACATTACATATAAAATCCATTATATCATACCCAAAGTATATTCATGATCTAAATAAAATAACAATGATTATAAATATTATTACGTTTATGATTAAGTCTGCTAAACTGGTAAAATATAATTTTTGTCTACTTAAATGCTTTATAAATTGTATGGCTTATTAGTAGAGACAAAATATTTTTATCAAAACATCGTCTGATATTCAAATTCCTTTACCAAGATGACAGTCGATTGGGAATGAGCATAATTATCGCATTAACTTACTACCAAAGGCGACATTTCTCATTACATGATATTCGTTTAAACGAGGTTTATCTAGTTTTGCATTAATAAACACAGGGAAGGGACGATTCATATAATTACTTAAGTTATCTAAATCTTCCCTCATTTTTTAAATGAATACCTTCCTATTTACTGTTTTTAAGCCTTTGCGTAAAAGCTTACCCAAACAACATAGTATAGTCTACCAAATAATTAAAAAAAGTATCGTTATTCATAAACCAAATTAATTTGTTTTTTTTTTCTAATATAAAAAAAACTCACCTGCTATTTTCCACCTTCACACAAAAGCATCCCAAAAGTCACGTTACAATACAATCACACACACAAAACATCGTAAACGATATCGTGAACGCCAAAACGGAGCGAGAGGCGACACGTCCAACCCCTAACGTTAGTCGCGGGAGACTGACGTGAGATAAAATACAACACTACGAGTACGACGTTCGGACTACTCTATCTCGATATATCGCTCTACGGATCAGAGCCATCTGAACAAACTTGTACATTAAGCGTAAAATTTTGAAAATGGAAGCGCAATTGAAAAGTTTAGTTTTGAGCGCTAGGGATGTGCCTAGGTTCCTTCGTTTAGTATTAATTTAACTCGATTGTGACCTAGTCACTAATATGATTAAGGCATCGAAGCTTTCAATATGTTTAAATTAGAGGTTGAGTAGTGTGTGTTTTTGAACGTAGATAGAATGCGAGGGCCAGTTAGGTTTGTGATTATTGTTACATCCCGTAAAGTAAGCGATTCCTGCCATAAAAAAGGAAGAATACAGCTATTGAATTAATCGAAATAAACCAGGAACAGGTAGATGTTGTAAGAAACTTAAAAAATATAAAAAAGTAACCCCCGGCGGCATTAACCATCTATCTAACACCATCTCATTGAGACTATTCTTATGAGCCCAAACACGCCATATTTACTGTATGTTTCTGAATAATTAAGCAAGCATTCCGCAGACTTTTTGATGGTAAAGGATCGGGGCACTGTTCAATAAAACTTACAAGTCTACAATTTTGTAAAAAACCTACATAATTGTGTAATTGTAAAAGCTTTTTAATAAAGCTACAAATTGGTTAAAGAAATACTGCTAAATACTTGTCAAATTGAACGCCTGTAAACCTAGTTTATTAAACCTTTACAATTATAAAAAATGCCTGTAGATTTTAGACATGAAAAATTTCAAATTTGTATTTTTTTATAAATTAACTAGGTGGTTAAGGTTAGGTTTTTTTACTAGGTGGTAGACCCATATGTAGGGTCGCCTGGGTAGGTACCACCGCCTTTCTTATTTCAGCCGTGAAACAGTTCGCTGTGTTTCGGATTGAAGGGAAAGGTAGCCAGTGTAATTACTGGGCATGGACGGCATTTCATCTTAGGCCTCAGGATGACAACGCACCTGCAATATCAAGTGCTTTTCCTTGTTATTGCAGGTGTCTATAGGCGGCGGTAACCGCTTACCACCAGGTGGGCCGTCAGCTTGTTTGTCATCTAGTTGTATAAAAAATAAAAAAAAATAAAAATTAAACTTAAGCACCATCCTAAGCACGTCAGCTTTTAAACAAAAAAAAACCTGATCAAAATCGATTCATTCGTTTAGGAGCTACGATACCACAGACATACACACAGATACACAGATACTCAGATAAACAGACAGACACGTCAAACTTATAACACCCGTCTTTTTTCGTCGGGGGCTAAAAACAATTTGATCAAAGAAAACAATTCTCGCTTCGAAAATGCGGAAAATAATCGCGGAATGAATCAAAAAAGTACTCACTCGAAGAAAACGCGTGACAAAGATAACAATGTAACTATTTTCAATGACAATGAAAACTATCAGATACTACAACGCACCAACACAATAGACATCAAAGGAAAAAGGGAAATTATTAACTTTTTGAGCTGCACCAAGCACCACTAGATGATAAACAAGCTGACGGCCTACCTGGTGGTAAGCGGTTACCGCCGTCTATAGACACCAACAAGAAAAAATTACTTGATTTTGCAGGTGCGTTGTCATACTGAGGCCTAAGATGAAATGCCGTCCATGCCCAGTAATTACACTGGCTACCTTCCGCTTTAATCCGAAACACAGCGAACTGTTTCACGGCTGAAACAAGAATGGCGGTGGAACCTACCCAGACGACTACATACGGGCCTACCACCTAGTAAATTCGATTACGAAAACAAAGCAACTTTTGCCATGGTCCATCCCGGGATGGGTCAATCAAAATTTATAATCTCGAGCTCCTCCGTGCTTCGGAAAGCACGTTAAGCCGTTGGTCCCGACCCACCAATCCGCAACGGCCCAGCGTGGTGATGTTATGGCCCCAACTCCTCATGTGTTTTTCCTATGTAGGAAGGCTGGACGTGGAACGATGTGGGACGTATAAATTGCTTCGACAGAGCCCAGGCAACCCCCGCGAAGGGTATTGGAGTTACCGGGGAGTTTTAGTGGGTATTTTCATATAATAGATTTCAGAATTAATCTGTCAAGTGGCGCCATAGCCTTGCAATTGCAATTGAAAAATCAATTGTGTCTGTTATTCAGAAGGTATCAGTTTTTCGGTTTGTTTTGGTAGCCCATACCTTAGTTTTAAAATATCACTTGTATTATATTTTTTGTTTTAGATATATTTTTATATTACTTCGCGTCATCGGCTGGGCCCTGTCATAATATCAGCGCTTCTGCGGCATTCTGCGAATGTCGTAGAATCTAAGTGCTGAGACAGGGGCCTATTGGCGTTGCACTCTTGTAATTATTATTATTATTATTTTATTGTAAATGTGTAATTTGCAAGTCAATAAAAATATTTCTTTCTTTTATAATACTAATAATAATCATATATTCACACCTACTGTCTAGCCCAAAGTAAGCATCATTAAGAGCTTGTGTTATGGATACTAGATAATTGAGAAACAATAATAATATGCATATAAAAATTAGAAATATATTAAATAAACATATAAACATCCATGACTCGTGAACAAATGCTCGTACTCATCATACAAACATTTTCTCCCACCGGGATTCGAACCCGCGACCCCTGACCGAGTAGCCTGTACAGCAAGGGGCACAGACCACTCGGCCAGCCGGTTGTCATGATAGGCTTACCATGCTTGTTCGTGTGAACGTCCTCGACATTGCTAGGAGAACCTATCAATTTTCGTTAATCTCTAACCTTATACAACGGCCATAGTGTAAACATAAACAAAATTTGAGATTGTTTTAATTAATTAAGATTATGTTTGCCGTAACCAAACATGGGTCTATGTATGTAAATTATTACAAGTTGATGTTGTATCTAACCAGTAGATATTAATTTATTATTTACTAGTGACTGTCTGCGGCTCTACCCGCGTTTATAATTAACCTGTCGGTAATAGCTTCAAATGGTAGCCTTTGTCTTTTCTCAGGATGTAATCTCCCTTCATGCTGTATTTCATCTAAAGCAGAGGCTCAGTGGAGTGGAGGTTCAGTGGCTTTGCAGAGTTACTTTTGCATCCATACTAAGCGCTGAGATTAAGATAAAATTTGGCACGAAAAGCCTCGTTATTCCGAGAATATAGGACACCGATATACAGAATGGTACCGTCAATATGACAAGAAATCAAAACATGGGCTATATTAGTTGATGGAAATGGTTTGCAACTTTCAAAAACACCTTATTCATTTGATGATTTCATGATATTTGTATGAAATAACGACGATAAATTGAAAATAAAACATTAGCTCCACTAATGTTATATTTTATAAAATATTATGTTTTTTTTTTTGAATAATGAAGTAGATAACGTAAGCCACGGACAAGAGGGGACTCTTCTAATACAGGTTTGTTTAAACTTAACAGAAGGGCTCCCAAATCAAGAGATGTTCCAACTCGGGAAAAACACAACTCGATTTGAATCGAGTTAAAATTCACGTAACTTGAATAGAACTCGAGTTGATTAACTCGGGTTATCTAAATGAAACTGGGTGAACTATTTGTTTCTTTTACCAATAATTAAACCACATATTTAAAAGAAGGACATAATTCAAAACAGATTAGGCTTCAATATGTATTGGGACAAAATTATAATTAGTGGAACTAGGTATAGGTAATGTTATAAAAGGAATTAAATGTGCGTAATCATGTATTTTTGGCTTATAGCGTCTTATTGTAAAGTATTTTTATTAATAAACAACAAAACTAGTCTTGTAACAGTCTCCACAAAATAATATCAGTCTAATTTTATGGTGTAGGTACATACATACTTATGCTAATAATCATTTGTTTATTAATAATTATTAATTCGAGTCTGAGAGAATACAACTCGAGTCACTTCGAGTTAAGCCCAATTCGAGTCAACTCGAGTTAGTAAATCACTACCCAAATCTCGCAATATTACCATGTAATAGCTGAAAATAAAAGTTCAATATAATAATTATTATCATAGGTAACGAAATGTAATTAATATTCGAGTCCAGATTTTTGTTTTAGATTTTGATGTTTCTGTCGAAGGCTTAAGGTTTAATTCAGGAGATAGAATTATCTTCTTAGGCAGGCCATCTAGTACGATAATTTTTCGTGTGATTCGTAGGAAGACTGTTTATGTGATTTTTGGACTCAATAGTATCTTTATCATCATCATTATATTATATAAATTATTTCGCTGTGAGTGGCCGTAAAAATAACATTAAGCCTACCATCACACAATACTCTTCAGTACTAGGCGATTTGTGACTCTACATTTCCATTACTTATATTTTTGCTAATTTAAAACTAATTTTGTGCAAACATCATGGTTAAAACCAGCTGAGACAGACATAACAGGAAGGAGCGGAATTAATTACAAAATAATTATCTTATTACAAGAAACTCTCAAATATCAAATAAAGCGATCTTAACTGAAACGCCAAACAGGTAAAATACCGAATTCCTCGCTTAGATAAGGGCCTCTACACACGACGTTTTTCAAACGCGACGACAACGCGTGTTTTAGATACGCGCGTAATTTTCACGTTTTAGCAGATTTACTATATAGAGTTTGTATTGTTATCTCGCAGCCATATCGTATAGCGGATTGAAAAACGTAAATTAATACTATAAAGTAAAACGTCGCTGTTTAGTCATACGACTACTTCATGTGCAGCCTGATTTAAATCCGACTGAAATAATGTAACGTAATCACTTAGCCCACTTACAAAAGAGCGCATCGTCGATACGGCCACTTTGAAAGTTAAGTGAAATTAATATTAAAATTAGAAGTGCAAACGTTAATAACCATTTCGTAAAGTATCGTAAAGCTATGAAGATTTTTTGAATGGTGGGTTTAAGGTGTTTATTTATAACCACTTAACACCGAAATAATTTTGGTTATAAGTGGTCATAAAAAATAGCCTTGAATTTTCCAATCACTCAAACAATCTTCAGCACTATATGATCTGCCTCGGCAGATAACAAACTGCCGGATTCTACAATTGGCCTCGAACATACACCCTACATTGCTTATTTCTTGTCAGCAAATAAAGCTAATCTTTGGACGCCACTTTGTAAAACGTATCGCCACCACAATCCAGATGAGCAAGAGTTAGGCGTATTACTCGACGTTTTTCAATCCAGTGCGCCTTTTTTGTAATACGGCGTGTTTATACTATATGGCTGCGACAGATACACACGCACATATTTGATACGTGCATAGATAAGGTCAGCATCAGAAGGTAGGTACTGTGTCACACTCATTTATAGTGAGATAATATGAAAATACACTCAGTCCTTTATCGACTTCTGTAGCTTGTTTTAGTAGATTTTTGCGTTTGTATTAGAATATACGCGCGTTTGTATCGATACAAACGCAGACTGTCTATGCGTGTCAAAAACGTCGTGTGAACAGGCCCTAAGATTTCTTACTTATTTATCAAGGAAAGGAATTAATTAATTTACCCGAAGGAGGTTGTAACAGGCATCCTGTTTTAGCCCCTAATCTTGCCCCAGAGGCCGATAAGAGATACAGCCTTTCAGTGTTTTTAAGGTAATTGACCACAAAGGGTACAGATGTCTTTGGCTTTTGTCTATTGCTTTGAAAGCTGTCCGTCTGTGAGGGCGACTTGACTCTTTGGAGGGATGCAAACTTGGAAATATGACATTTAATTTTCAGTCCTTGTTATCGACTTTACTAGGTGGTAGGCCCATGTGTAGGGTCGTTAGGGAAGCTACCACCGCCTTTCCTATTTTTGTGTTCCGGATTTAAAGGATTTAAAGTGGTAGGTTACGCTATGCTGACAACATTAAGTCCTGCCAACCTTACTCAACAACCAACAGAACATTACACATAGAGTTGTTTGACTGCGATCTAGCTTCGACTGGAGAATACGAACTCTCTGGTCTATCAAAACAGCACAGTTCAAACAGTTTGCTTCCGATTGTAAATACAAAACAGCTTCTGCTATGGCTGTTCCCGGATGGTTAAATAGAAATTTGTAATCTAGAGTTCATCCGTATTGGCAGGAAAGTTAACTAAGCCAGTTCGTGACTAATTACGCACCAGGTGTACTAGGTGTAGCGGGGGAGCTCGGTGGCATAGTGAGGAGCTTGGTGGTATAGTGAGGAGCTTGGTGGCATAGTGAGAAGCTCGGGGGCCTAGTGGTTCCGCCAGAGCGCTCACTTTTCTTCACAGTTTTGTCTACACCGTAATGTAATTTTTACCCGAGAAAAATGACATTACGGTGTAGACGAAACCGTTTCTCGAGCTTCTCGTGTTCCTTGTGCTACGCGTGCTGGTTTCAATTATGAAAACAAAACAACTTTCACCATGGTCGATCCCGGAATGGATCAATGAAAATATGTAATTTCGAGCTCCACTGCGCTTCGGAAGGCTTCTTTAACCCATCACCCCGCATGGGGACTGCTTAGTGGTGTTATGGGCTAAGCTCCTCATATGTATCCCTCATGTGGGAAGGCCTGTGTCATGATGATGAGGTGTACCAATACGTCAACCTACATGTGCTGGAGGGAGGTGCTTTTTACAGCTTTATAACTAACATTCAAGCGGCTAAATCCACGGGTGACCACTTAGTAAGTTATATAGTTAAGAGGCTTTTACTATTTATTGCTAAATTTTACCCACATTTACTTAATTTTTCAGCTGCTACTAATCGAGGCAAAGTACCAAAACATACAACCTTACATTTTTTGATAAATTGCCTCTCGTACATCTACATCTTTAAGATCGATTTCTGTGTATTTTGGTAAGGTCACTGTTCTATTTAATTAAACTTTTAAAGCGCAAAATAAGGAATCATTTGGCGAACTTAATGCCATTCTCTACCAGTCAACGGGAAAGTTGAGTCTACAATGATTGAATAGGTGGTGCAAATATAAATGCTTTTCAAAATCAAAATATTCCATAGCGTGTGGGATACACATTGACATATTAATGCAGATAAATACACGTATGCTTAATTAAATCCGTATTTTACCAACATATGGACAAATAAATATGGAAATACGACGACGACCGGCTCGCCGAGTGGTCTGTACCCCAGGCTACTCGGTCAACCTAGGACTACAGGTCCTTAACCAGGGCACCACTCCAACCTGCGTACGGTGGAATGGCACTTCGAGGGTAGACGTGTCTTTTGCCACCCCTTCTCTCGCAGCTCGCATCAGGGACTGGCGGGTGATGGAGGAAGTGGAGACCCTATCGGACCATCTATACATCCGATACGAGGTCTCCACAGCATCCCCAGGGGCCCCAATACGTCTGGGTCCCCCAGTCAGGCACACAAACTTCCCACGGTGGGCCCTAGGTAGGCTAGATAGACAGCTGGCGGAGGAGGCAGCTATGGTGCGGGCCTGGCACAATGGGCCCGAAACCAATGATGGCGATGCCGACGGCATGGCGGAGCGATTTGCGGCCGATATCAAGGCCGTCTGCGAGGCCGCCATGCCGAGGGCACGGAGCTTCCCCCGCCGTGGGCAGGTATACTGGTGGACGCAGGAGATCTCGACCCTGCGTACTGCCAGTATGGCCGCCAGACGTGCCTATACAAGGTGTAGGAGGCGCACCACAGCTTCGCCCGGCGAAGAGGATGCTTGCCGCCAGACGTATCGGGAAGCCCATAAAGCCCTGCGAACAGCGATCTGCAGGGCCAAGGTCGAAGCCCAGGAGCGATTTATCGCGCTCTTGGACGATGACCCCTGGGGGAAACCCTACCGGTTGGTGCGGGGCAAGTTCACCAATGCTGCTCCCGCTACATCCGGTATGGAGTCGGAGCTTTTGCAAAGGGTGTTGGGGAGTCTTTTTCCTAACCCCGGGCCCTTCGAGCCCCCAAGGATGACTCCACCCGACTCCACCTTGGAGGTGTGGACTAATGGTCCCCCCGTGTCAGACATGGAGTTTAACATGGGAAGGGACCGGCTCCGGTGCAAGAATAAAGCACCGGGGCCGGACGGTGCCCCATCCAAAGTGATGGGGATAGCCTTAGGCCCTCTGGAGGACCGGTTCCGAGCGCTGCTAGACAAATGCATCGCGCTGGGCCGCTTCCCCAGCAGGTGGAAGGCGGGACGGTTGTGCCTCCTTAGAAAGGAGGGTCGCCCCGCCGATTCACCGTCAGGCTATAGGCCGGTGGTGCTGCTCGACGACTCCGGGAAGTTTTTCGAGAAAATCCTCGCTTCCCGGATCGTTGAGCATCTGCAAAGCCAGGGACCGGACTTGGCTGATAGCCAGTTTGGCTTTCGCACCGGCCGGTCCACGATGGACGCGGTAGCCCGCCTCAAACGGTGGACTGAGGCGGCCACAGCACGGGGGGAGTTTGTGATCGCGGTGTCACTGGACATCGTGAATGCGTTTAACAGCCTTCCCCATGAGTGCATAGAGGAGGCGCTCAGGTTCCATCAAGTGCCCCTCTACCTCCAAGTCCTCGTCAAGGACTACCTCCGCGGGAGGCGGATCCTGTACGAGGACGCGGACGGCAGCGTCCAGTCGTGGACGATGGCAGCAGGTGTACCCCAGGGTTCCGTACTGGGACCTCTTCTATGGAACCTGGGGTACAATTGGGTTCTGCGTGGTGCGCTCTTGCCGCGAATGGATGTAGTCTGTTTCGCGGACGACACTCTAGTCGCGACAGGAGCGCGTAATTGGGAGGAGGTGGTTCGCCTTGCATCGGTCGGCACGTCAATGATCGTTCGGCGTATCCGCCTCCTGGGGCTGGAAGTGGCTCTTACGAAAACAAGAGCCATGGCATTCCATGCCTCAGGACGCAGAACCCCATCGGGGCTTGAGGTTCGTGTGGAGAGGGTCCGGATACCCGTCGAGGTCAATCTCAAGTACCTTGGCCTGGTTCTAGACCCGCGATGGAGTTTCGAGGGTCACTTCAAACTCCTCGCCCCCCGGCTGTGCGCTGCCGCAGCCGCGCTCGGACGGCTCCTACCGAATATTGGGGGGCCCAGCTCGCCTTGCCGTCGGCTTTATCACGGAGTGATAAGGTCGATGGCACTATACGGAGCTCCGGTGTGGGCGGAATGCCTCTCCCCTCGCACGAAGGCTCTCCTGCGGCAACCGCAGAGAGTTATTGCGACCCGAGCCGTACGGGCTTACCGCACGGTCAGTCACGGGGCTGCCTGTGTATTGGCAGGCACGCCCCCGTGGGAAATTGATGCCCTGGTGTTGGCAAGGGTGCACCAACACCGGGTCGCGGCGCGGATGAGGGGAGAAAGACCCATCGCCGAAGAAGTTAGAAGGATCCGCACCCTGGCGCAGACGGAGGGTCTGCGCCAATGGGGCGAGACGCTTATCACCCCAGCTGCTGGCCACCGGACGATCGAAGCGATCCGTCCGGTGTTGGAAGAGTGGGTTGGGCGCCAGCATGGCAGCCTCACCTACCGCATGGTACAGATACTGACCGGACATGGTTGCTTCGGTCACTATCTGTACCGTGTCGCCCGTCGGGAGGAGACACCGCGGTGTCACCACTGCGACTCCCCCGACGACACCGCCGAACACACTCTATTGGAGTGCACGGCCTGGCGACACGAGCGGCACGAGCTACGTGCGGTGCTTGGCGGCGGTCCTCTCTCATTGTCAGCTATGGTACGAGCCATGGTTGACAGTGATAGAGTATGGGAGGCTGTCGCCTACTTCTGCGAGAGTGTTCTCACGCAGAAGGAGGCAGCGGAGAGGGGACGGGAGGAGGACCCTCTAGCCGCCCCTCTCAGGCGTAGACGGGTGGGCGCAAGAAGGCGGGCGGCGATCGCCCGTCTGCCTGCGCCTTAGGTGCGGCCGCGCGCGTCGGGTGGCTCCCACGCGCGCAATACAAAGGCCGCGACGTCTGAGATTGGACGAAACCGGGCCGTAAGGCCCGGTTGCCTGGCGGTGGTCTGGTGAATTTGCTTGCAGACCCCAGACCACCTCCTCAAAAGGCACAGGAGTTATCCAGGAGTTTTAGCGGGTATTCCCAGGGTCAATTCAGACGCTGGGCGAGCCCCGCACACGCCCGCTGCTTCGCCAGCGGCGGGTAGGTCCGTCAATGGATTTCTCCTGGTAAAAAAAAAAAAAAAAAAAAAAAAAGGCTACTCGGTCAAGAGGTCCCGGGTTCGAATCACGGTTGGAACAAATGTTTGTATGATGACTACGAGCATTTGTTTACGAGTCATGGATGTTTATATGATTATTTAGTATATTTCTAATATTTATATACATATTATTATCATTATTTCTCCGTTATCTAGTATCCATAACACAAGCTCTTAATGATGCTTACTTTGGGCTAGATAATAGGTGTGAGTGTATGAATATTATTATTATTATTATGTTAAATAACTATTAAATTTATGGTATATTATACGAGTACATGGGAATTAAACGTTCTCTTTTACTTTATGTACCTGCAATATCAAGTGATTTTTTCTCGTTATTGCAGGTGTCTATAGGCGGCGGTAACCGCTTACCATCAGGTTGACTGTCAGCTTCTTTGTCATCTTATTTTATATAAAAATGTATAAATATGTCTAGTTAGTTAAAAGGTATTCATTGTAGTATTAAATAAAACAATTTCGCTGTTGACTGTCCCAAAATGAATGGCGAAAATCTTGCCCTTCCACTCGACTTATTGCTAACAGCAACAGATCGGAGTTCCAAAACTTTTAATAAGGCATATCAGAGACAAGTCTACAAAAAATAATTTTCACCGTGGCCCAGGGATATTCCGGGAATATTTGTCGGAAAATTGAGCTGTAATCTTGTTTCTGAAAGGAAAATTCCATCTCGTGTCTCTGTGTACAGGTAGCAGGAAAAGTCGTTGACAAAAACATGCTTTAAATTTCTTCTAATATTTTCGCTCAATTCTAGCCAGTTGGTGAGATCATAATCAATAAAAAAACCTTTAGCTTTTGATGTGTAAGTGGTTCTAGCTTGCTGGTGTGATAGTTTGAGCACTTGTGCCGTTAGGATGTAGAGTCCAATAAATAAGGCATCGTTTACGTCACTTAATATTTATTATGATGTAAAATAATAAAATATAGAGATAAGTGCACCTTTGCAAACTTCCTATTACATGTAACTTACTGTGAATATCTAAAGTGCAATAAAGAGTATCATAGTAAAAAAATTTTTTTATTTTGTAACATCCTGATCCTAAATGAATGATAATAATAGCGCTTGAACTAATGGCGGACGTCGAGAGTGAGACATTAGTAAAGTTTATGAGAAACGTCTCCTCTCGCGGTCAGCAATAGAAACATTTGATGAAAAGGAAAACCGAATCAAGCGCCAAAGTATGCATTTGATTTTTTTTTATTTTATTTAGTTGTTACCAAAAAAACGCACAGTTATATCAAATCTGTGCGTTTTTTTGGTTATTGCCCTTACTTTAGTTACATCCAATGCAATATCCTCCAAATATTTCAGCAATGGTTACATTTCAACAATAACATAACTTACTTTTATATATCACACACACACACACACACACACAAATACACACCCATTTGAAATTTATATTACTTTTTAACACTGCCAATAAAATTGGCACGAGATAAGAGGTGCTATATCATCAATGTGATAGTACAACATGTACTCAACTTTTCAACAGCAATATTGTTTTTGGGACCACGAAAATCTTAGGAAAGGGAATCGTAGGAAAGGAAGGAAGATCTTATCAAAAATTTGGAATCTTTAGCTCCCCCATGTTTCAAAAGGCAAGTAAAGCCGTTGGTCCAGGTTGTTACTGCAGTCAATTTAACCCACCAACCCCTAATTGCGCCAGCGTGGTGGTATTATAGCCCAAAGTTCTCATGTGTTGTTCCCATAAAGGAAACAGTGCGACTTGTATGCTGTTGATCATGGGGGCCAACACTCCAATTTAGTTATCCATTCCCTTTATACTTATGTATTGTTATTAAATAGGTACTCACTCAATAGCTATCGATTTCTAGATTTTTGGCACAGATACCTACGTCATCTATCATGGTCACAGCGATCTACTGAGATGTGAAAGATGTCAACTTCACTGCGGCTGGATATGACGATTTGGCATACTTCATTCCAATCGGTACCTACCCCTACCAACTGTTTAAATAAAAAATACATGAAGTCTCCAACATTATCCATACAATTACCTACTGATATTGTAAATGCAAAAAAGGTACCGTCTGTTTATTAAGTTTTTACTCCTTGGCCGCTAAATCGATTTAGATAAAATTCGGCAAGGAGATAGAGTACAATCTGAGCAAGGACAAAGATTACCTTTTGGAGCGAACCGACCTTCACGCGAGCGAGGCCGCGAGCGGTCATAATTTTTGTAAATAAAATTCAAATTGAAATCGAAAACTACGCGAATATATCAATCAACAGTCCTCAAACACAACAAACACTTTAACTACTTAACTAATTAAACATCAACACTAGAATGCTGCTTCCGAATTAATTGTTTTGTTTTCTTTGCCGGTCGGCCATTTGCAATTCAAATAGCGGTTCGCTGAAAACATAGACTTACACAGACTAAATACAGCCATCATCGCTGGCAATGTCGAACTAAACTGAACACGTAAGAAGATGGTGGAACTCTAAGTAAACCGTTAATATAGTTATCTTACTTCAATTGAACAGTTATACATAGTAAATTTCAATTAATAGTTTGAATACTTGAATGTTTAATATTCGTGCTATACTGGCAATGAAACTCGTGGCTCATTTCGATTCCAACAGTCAAACTGATGTATAATATGCTATTCATTTTGGCAGATGAAATGAAAAGGGCTTTCGACGTGAGAATCGCTTTGTTTGTTACTACAGATGGTAAAGTTGCTAGCTAGATCCGTAAAGTATATTTTTATAAACGGGTAGAACATACCAACCATGCTAGGTATTAGATGATAGCTAGATGTTACAGGAGGCAGTGGCCTCCTGCGAGACTGTGCTCACGCAGAAGGCAGCGGAATAAGAGCAGGGGACGGATGCTCTAGCCACCCCTCTTAAGCGTAGACGAGTGGGCCCAAAGGCCAGTTGGTTTAGGCGTGGACTGAAGAAATTAATTCGATAGAGCTAAACAACCCCTGTGATAGACAGTAGAGTTGCTGAGGAGTTTTAGTGGGTATTCTTAATGTCGTTATGATCAGGAACTTGGTGACCCCTACACAAGTTTGACGCTTAGCCAGTAGTGGCTTTGTACCTACGTATCGCTGCAGGTTACAGGCCTTCCTACATGGGAGAAACACATGACGAGTTTGGGCCACACCACCGCGCTGACCCAATGGAGGTTGGTGAGTTAAAGCGGTTGCTGTAACAACGCGGACTAACGACTAAGCACGAAGGAGTTAAAGATTAGAAATTTTGGCTGACCCATCCCGGTATAGACCAAGGCGAAAGTTGCTTTGTTTCCGTAATTAAAACCAGAGCGATCAAACCACCATGTCACCGAGCTCAAAAATTACCTAATAATAAAAAAAAATCACTCCAAATTACTGAGCCAATATAAAACTAATATGTATTGAAACTTAATTTGTAATTACTAGATAATCAACACATCAATATAGTTACATGGCTAAAAAAGATTGTCCTAGTGTCTCAACAATTGAATTCCTTATATTATGGACTTTAATCCCTCAAGCGGCGTTATCCCATTGGAAAGCTATGACAATAGAAAAATCAATTGTGTCTGGAATTAACCCGTAATTGTTATTAAATTTTATATTTTCATTGACAGTAATTGTTGAGCGTAAAATTGAAAATGCTTGAATATTAATCTCATATATCATCTATTCATCTACACTCGGGTACTAAGGATTCCCCGAACATACCCGAAACGTGCTCAAACATGCTCCACAAACATGCCCCAATTATGAAGCCGATCGACACGCTCAGAAAAACATAAGCAAAGCGTTAAAAATATATTTCTTAGAAATAAATATAGTAAGAAAATATATTTGTTACCAAATTTAACATTCTTTCCAATTTTATGTATGTACGTTCTTAATTTCTTTGCATGCGTGTGGACTTGATTTCCATACTTGTAGCCACAGTTATTTTCCATAAACTTAATTAACAATGTTACAGATGAAGAGGGACAGATAAACCGGTCTCAGTCACTACATACATAATCATACAAACACGTAGCACGCACATACATCATCACCCAATCACACACATACATAAATACATTGAGGAATAAACTCCATTTTTTTTCGTTTGAGCATAGCATAGCATATGACGTATCTACCCAGACGACCCTACATACGGGCCTATCACCTAGTACCCTTGTATGGTGCAAACTTAAGATCGATTGTATGGGGAAACAATCATTTTCAGAGTTTGTCACCCCATTTCCACCTTTAAGGGGGAGAATTCTAAAAAACCTTTAATACTAGTTTTCTCATTCATCAATATGTTGCGAAAAAAATCGTTTAACTAATCTTGTTTCCCCATACTATCTTTGGACCCCCGCTTCCCCGCCTTATGTGGTGAATTTTGAATAATAATTTCTTAGCGCACCCCTAGACCTCATAAGGAATCTGTGTGCCAAATTAAGAATCTCTAGGCCCAGCGGTTTGAACTTTGCGTTGATACGTCAGTCACTCAGTCAGTTATTAGTATACTTATGACCTCAATCAAAGTCCAACACAAAATATAATCTAATAGTCTAGTCAGTGTCATATTATTATCGTATACAAATTAAGTTTTTGCTTAAATCCTTTGTTCTAAAATGTAGCTGTAATTATCCTCTGAAACAGCACAAGCTATTTTCACCTTTGTTATTACTAAATCTATGGTTGAAACTTCTCCAAAATAACTCGGGGCAGATTCATGAGGCTTACCTCACTCGTGACTATTTGTTGCCTTTGAATCTGTGTAAATATTCATATTAATATACAGGCAGTTCAGATAAAGATAGTTTGCAGGATTAAACTTGCAAATAGGTTAATCGATGAGGTTGGAAGTCGGAGTGGACAGCGCTGTCCTGACTTTGCTGTGAATTATATAGTTTTGGTGACTTAGAATAGTTCGCTGATTTGATTGTGGATTGTATTGTATCACTAAGTGTATTTTCCGAAAGGCTGTTCTAATTACGGCTTTGGCTAAGTTGAACTTTATTATATTTCATTTAATTAGTTAGTGAAACTAAGAACACACAAATAACTAGAAACATGTTTTGTGGCCAATCCACCTTACCATCTTAGACTACAGTGAACACTCCTTGACTTTTACAGTCTAAAGAATTTTGACAATATTTACTATCAAGTTGACAGTAAATATTATTATTTAGTGTGCAAATACTTACCGCCTCGTTACCTTCAAATCTGTACTGAGAACCCAATTAGCTACGACCGCTACGACTGCTACGATACTGCTTAAGCTACGTGCTACGAATGCTACGAGGCAAAATATTGCTTTATGGAATAAATAAGTGGTTCTACTAATTGAAATAGCTTCGTCTGGCTTAGATTATAGTAGATTTAGGCATAGGAATCCGGTATTAATTTTTATCCTTATGTAAACTTTCATATAAGAATTTAAATTATATAGCAACATAAAACTGTAAGCACGTCCGTTTAATCGAAGAAATAATCATTCAACCGCATTGATGTTTTATCTTCTCTCACAACAATATGTGTGTCCCGGGAAAAAGATAGACATAAATTATTTATTTTGTACATTTTTAAATAAATATTAAAAATAAAATAAAATGTTCGCTCTTCACGTAAATCTACTCCTGGGATTCAATCGTGTGACTTCTGAAGCTCTTTCCTTTGACTTTTGCAATATTTGCTTGTCTATGTATCTTTATTCCCTGGTCGTAATATACAAACCGAGAACATTGATGCTTAAAGATGAACACTTTCAGCGATGATGCTTAACAATGAAGAATTAATCAATGAAACATTTCTTGTATTTTAATTTGCCATGACTGTATAGTCTTCGATTGTACACATGTCAGCACGTCAAGTGTAACAGTTGTACTACGAAAGCCGCCTCTATCACTAACGCAGTAAGGGCGGTCTCAAGGTCAAACTGCTACGCTTGATGTGGTGTCAACTGTATATTAAAACGTCATCCGGAGCAGGTGGTCTTTGAGATTGGATTTCCGTAGGTAAACACAGGTCAGCAATATGAATTACCTATAGCACGTCCACACGCCGAATAATTATTAAATTTCACAACTATTCTTTTAAATTGTTGTACAATGTTGCGCGTATTCACTCATACCATTTCACTATACCATAGTTTTCTAGTTTATTTTTCAGACTTGTCATTGTGTTAATATCTTTTAATAAACTGTTACTTATATTAGTCTCTATCCACCATCCTGCTCTTAAATGTACAAACCCGTACAGAGACTATACCCAGGGTACTTTTTTTATTACATAGAATTGAGACAAAAAATTAATTTTAAGGTAGTCATAAATGTCTCTTAAATACATCTCTCTTCTCTCTGTATTGTTATTTACTTAGTTATGGATAGTTAGTTATGGTTATAGTTATGGACTTTAATATGTTATTCATATATCATATTTGAGATTATTTATTTTTAATTTTCAACCCCTTCCATGTTGATAATTCATATAACATTGCCTCATTGAACATCATATTGAGCAAGTAGAGTCCAGGGTGGTCAACCCATGACTTTCAGTTATAAGGGCCTAGAGGTTCTTTGGGGTGCCGTTACAATCCAGGGATCCAATGTTTATGCTACTATTGCTATATAAAAAAATAAATATTTGTGTACTTTGATTTGGTTTACAACTGTCTAAATAATGAATTATCTTGTTGTCTATAAAGATAACAAAAAGTAATCAGCTGTGACATACACCAAAACATACGTACCGACAGAAATATCTAAACGAAGCAATTTGAAGCAGATAGTTCTCTGAGCGGCGTTTCGCACTTACAGGCATTTGGTTCTCAGCGCAACCTCTGAACAAAAATTACCGCATGGAAGAAAGACCAGGGAGCAACTCGTCCACAATCAAAAATACACTAATAGCAAGTCGTTACAAATTATACACATAAAGCAGTTTTGTTGCAGATAATTTATAATAATAATGTAAGCTCCAAGCAAAATGAATAAATAAAAAATAAAAAATAACATTAATTAAATAAATGTCAATATAAATTTCATGAGACGTTTACTTTACTTGAGACGACGTTTACTTTATTATTAATTCTATTACTCTCCTAAAAGATGTGACACAGTTATTATTATAAAATTTTAAAATGAAATGATTGTGAGAATAAGTACCTATTTTAATTAGTGAAATTGTAAATTTGCATGTCTGATATGACAGAATATGTAGAGCCAATATAGAAATTCTACCAAAATTGTTAAACCATGTTCTTTGCGAATAAAGATTCTGATTCTGAGACGTTGAATTTATCACATACTTATACGCATCACTAAGTAGTGAATTTTAAATAGCTATCAAAGATGCATGCTATGTAAATAAATTACATAACTGAATAATTCATAACGATCAAAATTCTTGAACTGCTAATTTAAATTAGACATGTTTAACAGAATAATTAAACTGTAAACACGACTACGTAAATATTTATTTAACTTCTCAATAAACGTTTACAGAATACATACATTAATAAATACACGCTTTGTTAATATGACATAATATGTTGAAACACCAGGGGTGTCACTCGCGTGTTGCAGACTGTAAAAACTTATTAGGGCCTTTTTGAAAAATGCCTATTATTTTCATATAAGCTGAATACATTAAATCAATGCATACTAATATTGTAATAAAAGCAAAGGTAAGTCTGTCTGTCTCTTACTTTTTCACGCTTAAACCACTGAACTTAGTTGAAATTGGGTACAGAGATAGTTTGTTTGAGACCCTTTTTTTTACGGTGAGAAATCCGTTTACAGACCTACCCGCCGCTGGCTAAGCGACGGGCGTGTGTGGGGGTCATCCGATAGTAGCACTGGAAATACCCACTAAACCTCCCCGGTAACTCCACTGCCCTTCGCGGGGGTAGCATGGGCCCTGCCGAAGCAATTCACCAGCCCACCCCCAGGCAACCCGACCTTACGGCCAGGTTTCGCGCCGATGGAGATTACCCAGAGTCACTTGGGTTTGTTTGAGATCCTAGGGAGGACAGGGTATATTTTTTGGACCGACAACCTACATTCACGCGGGCGAAGGCGGGGGCGGCCACTAGTAATATAAATGTAAAATTTAGGATGGTTGTTTGTTACTCAATCACGCCAAAACGGCTATACTGATCTGGAAGAAATTCGGTACAGAGATTGATTATAGTCTAAAATTGCATATAGGCTACTTTTAAATCAGGAACGTATTGCCATGACGAGCTCGGTGGCTTATTGGTTTTAGCGCTCTGGTTTCGAATACGAAAACAAAGCAACTTTCGTCATAGTCGACCCCGGGATGGTCAACCAAAACTTATAATCTCGAGCTCCTTCGTGCTTTGGTAGTTTAGCCGTTGGTCCCGGCTGCTACTGCAACCGCTTCAACCCACCAATTGGGCCAGCTGGTGGTATTATAGCCCAAACTCCTCATGCATTTCTTACAAGTAGGAAGGCCTGTGTCCAGCAGTGGGACGTATATAGATCGGTGATGTGTGATATGTGTATTCTCATGGGATAACACAAAGTCTCGGGCAGAAAATAGTTTTTTATATATATATATATCTCTAAGGTGGCAATCAAGCATACGGCCCACCTGATGGTAAGCGGTTACCGTAGCCTATGGACGCTTGCAACACCAGAGGTATCACTTGCGCGTTGCCGACCCTGTAAAAACCTTTCACGCCTTTTTTGAAGAACCCCATGCTGTACTCATTCGAGAAAACCTCTGCAGGGAGCTTATTCCACAACCTGAGCGTACGCGGGAGAAAGTTTCTCTGAAACCGTACAGTACGTGACCACTTTGGTTCCAATTTGTGAGGATGAACTCCCTGCCGGTGGCGAGCGGTTCGATGATAAAAAGAAGCCGTGGGCATCATGTCAAATAATTCCTCAGAACACGCCCCGTTATACAAACGGTAGAACACACATATTACGGTATATAAGTATATGATATAAGTACTACGGAAAGTTGTCAGATTTAAGCTATAGTACCATCATCATCATCACCAGCATATGGCTGCAGCTGGGCACAGGCATTCCTACATGGGAGGAACAAATGAGGAGTTTGGGCCATAACACCACCACGCTGGCCCAATGCGGGTTCAGGGGTTAAAGCAGATGCATTTACAACCGGGACCAACGGGATAACTGCCTTCCCAAGCACAGAGAAGCTCGAGATAAAAAAAAATTATTGGCCCCTCTCGGAATCGAAACCAGATCGCTCAAACCACTACACCACCGAGCTCCACCGGAAAGGTTTACAAGTATACGGGGTGGTGCCTTCAATATGACAATACATTGAAACATGTGCTATATAAGTTTGATAATGTCATGACGATATAACAATGGCTGCATCATTTCCTAGAAATGTCATAAAATTATTTAAGGAATAAGATGTTTTTGAAACTTGGAAACCATTTTTATGAACTACTAAGGCCATGTTTTAATTTATTGTCGTATTGACCACTCTGCATAATATAAGTACTACTTCATAGTTAACTATTTACTCATAAATCTTTCCCCAAACATAACAAATTAATATTTTAAACGTGAAAGAAAGAAAGAAAAATAATTTATTTAAATAGGCCACCAAGAAGCACTTTTAAATCGTCAAAGAAAACACATTCTTACAACTATTACAAAAAATATAATTATTAACTAACGTCATAGTCTCTGTCTGTCTGTCATGTCTGAATTTACACCGGTTCCAAAAGTTGAACTACCGAGAAGATTCCGGCAACAAACTCGTGTAGTCACTCTTTTCAACCGTACATCGCTAAGCCGATTCCGACAAAAATTTGCAGAGAGATAGATTACACCGTGAGATATGAAACAGGCTACTCTTTTGGCGCGGTAACCGACATCTAAGTAAATGGAGTCGGGGGTAGGCGCTATAATGATATAAATATTAGGCAACTTTTTCAGATTTCAGCTCTTATCCCAAAAAATCTTATCCCAGACTTAAAGGAAAATTTTATTCAACATGAATGTAACTTGCAATCCAAATGAATCAGTGTCCTTATTCTGAATAAGGTTTAGTAAAGTATTTACTTAGTTGGTAGGTCTGCCGGGTGTATAACCTAGAATCCATTTTTATTTCTAACGTGAATAATAATTACAGGATAAGGCTGGCATTAACAAAACTTGAAGCATCGACAATATTGCATCACTGTTGTTCAATATAGTAAAGAGTTAATTTGTAAAACTACAGTGTTTCACAAAATTCTTTTCCATTTAATCAGATCAGGTAGAAGTATAGATATGCTAGTTACCGTAATTTAAGAATTATTATAAATCATGGCAAAGTGTTTGAAAATTAATGTAACCCTATAGCACACAGTCGACATTTGCTTATTGCATACATATCTAATGGTTTGTACGTTCGCTGCTCGCGCATTCCCTAGCTTAATCTGGATACAATCACGCAAGCGAATTTTACCTCGGACGCTCCTCACTTTCTCAAAAGCTATTTTATAATAATTAGTAAAAGGTCAACCAGCTCCCTTAAAACCCTTAAATATAATTCCCGGACATCACTTTCTTCTATGAGCGTCATATTTCTATACGAAACTTTCTACGTCCTGCGTATATCGCAAGGGACTCACTGACCAATGTAATTCAATTCGATCAGTGCCCAATTAGTGGGTTACAACTGAAAACCTGTTCGGCATTCGGTTTTAAACTTTAGCTAAAAGAGTTACGTGCCAGGAAAGTTTGGAACGCAGGTCAGTTGATTGAGAGGGAAGTTAAATTTCACAATGAAATTTGTTAAATTTCGAATATTACAAGTTATAATTAATTTCGGGGGTTCTGTCGATTTAACGACATTGTCGGTAGAATGCAAGTTTTAATTTGGGATACTACCTCTATCTACGAACTAACCCAAACAGCTTATCCAAAAGCAAAAAGGATCAAAATAATAGATTTATTTAAAAAAAATATTTTGACTGTGTGTTTTATTATTTTTTCCAAAAGGTTGAAAAAACATAATTTCTCACTAACTGTTTGCAAATTGACCCTAACACTAGCTGTGCCCGCGACTTACGTTCGCAGATAATGCATTATTTTAGAACAATTATGATTACCAAAGAAAAGGTTAAAGTGAGTCTACCTAAAAGATATACATAGACAGAAAACAATTCCAGCATACATGATTTTTGCTAACTTTAACCGTTTACGCAGCGCACCCAACGAAAGCTCTAAAAAGGAGTAGATATTTATTTTCCGTTTTCGCAACATTTTTCATTGTTGCTCAGCTCCTATTGGTCGTATCGTAATGTTATATTATAGCCTTTATAATTTCTTGATAAATGTATAATCTATTATAATCTAACAATGATCTGTACAACACAAAATCATATTTTGACTTGAATTAGTAGGCTTTGAGATTGGCGCGTTCAACCAAACAAACAAACAACACCTTTAGCTTTATAATTTTATTCTTAATTTTTTGATTTTAACATTATTATAAATGTTTGAAAAATTACTTAGTAATTAAAATAGAATAAAACTAGAAAAAATTTCACGTCCTGAGGCAGGAATCGAATCCGCGACCTTTCGCTATCCGGGCGACTGCTCTGACCACTGAGCCACCCAGGACTTGGGATATCCCTGTGAAATTCTTCTAGTCTATCTTGTATTTGCGTTTATGAGCTAACGTCCACCCTACAATGTCGAAATATTCTATTTCAACATCCGAAACGAGTATTTTTACAAATACCGACGATTCGGTTAAGTTGGGGCAGTGCTTTCAGATATTCTTAATTTTTTGATTTTAACATTATTATAAATGTTTGAAAAATTACTTAGTAATTAAAATAGAATAAAACTAGAAAAATTTCACGTCCTGAGGCAGGAATCGAACCAGCGACCTTTCGCAATCCGGGCGACTGCTCTGACCACTGAGCCACCCAGGACTTGGGATATCCCTGTGAAATTCTTCTAGTCTATCTTGTATTTGCGTTTATGAGCTAACGTCCACCCTACAATGTCGAAATATTCTATTTCAACATCCGAAACGAGTATTTTTACAAATACCGACGATTCGGTTAAGTTAGGGCAGTGCTTTCAGATATTCTTAATTTTTTAATATAATTTTAGTATGTATTATTATTATTATTTTATACAACTAGATGACAAACAAGCTGACGGCCCACCTGAGAGTAAGCGGTTACCGCTGCCTATAGACACCTGCAATAACAAGGAAAAATCACTTGATATTCCAGGTGCGTTGTCATCCTGAGGCCTCAGATGAAATTCCGTCCATGCCCAGTTATTACACTGGCTACCTTTCCCTTCAATCCGAAACACAGCGAGCTGTTTCACGGCTGAAATAATTATTATCTAATTAAATTTATATAGTTCAATTTGTATCGATTCGTTGTTACTTTTTAATATTTTTAAATGCGCTTTGCGGTGCTTTTTTGTGACCAAAAATATCTCACTCATCCATGGGTTTGCTAGAACATATGATTTTTCAGAGATTAGTCCACCCTTGCAAATCCCAATGCTTATAGTTTAATACAGAATATCATCATCAACATTGCAGACGAAAGGCGAACACACTGTACGACAAAGGCATCCCCTAGAGATTTCCATGACACACTGAAAGCCAGCAGCTGCCTGCGACCTTCACCAGATCGTCGGTCCTCCTTGTTGTAGTCCTGTTTTAAAAATGTAATTATATAATATTTACGTTTTATTGGAATTCGATCTCATTATAAATCACTTGGGCTTTAAAATTAAGACTTAAAGAATGCAACAAAATATCAGTGAATTTAGCCACAGTTGATTTTCTCGTTTTCTGTATTACGTTTTGTAACTTTGGATGTTAATTGACTTTCCTTGCAGACGTACATGACTAAAAGTCTACATTTATTTTTTTATGGGTTTTTTATATTTTCTATGGTGTAATCCGTAGCGTTCAGCCATATTCAGCCTGTTACTGTTTACCATGAAAGTCCCATGAAGTCAACATGAGCGAATTATTTTAGTATTTCTAAGACTTTACGAGCGACGGGTCCGTCTATAAAATGACGGGTGTAATGCTTGCTGTTTAATAGAGATATCAGTGTCCCTAGAACGTGAAAGGATCTGCCTTGAGCTCGCTGCCCACTGAAACGGAGACGACTAGGGAAAAGTATCTCTTGACAGATAAAATATTATCTGATCAGTGATGATATGCTTTGGATTATCAAGATTGTCAATGATTGGGAAGCATCACTAAATGTAGTTCTAAAAAAAGTAGGAGAAGGTCCATTATTGACTGATAAGAACATAGTATTTAAAATATAATAAAACTAGAAAAATTTCACGTCCTGAGGCAGGAATCGAACCCGCGACCTTTCGCAATCCGGGTGACTGCTCTGACCACTGAGCCACCCAGGACTTGGGATATCCCTGTGAAATTCTTCTAGTCTATCTGTATTTGCGTTTATGAGCTAACGTCCACCCTACAATGTCGAAATATTCTATTTCAAACAGTGATAAGAACATCTCCGCTCGCCTTGTTTCTGTGGGTTAGCAACCTTATACCTATTTCGAAACTAAGCCCTGTCTTAGGATTTGTGAAGGTCAATTCGGGTGCCTTTTGAAATCTGTTGCCCCAATACCGTTGCGAAACACCATTGGAATTAAACACCGCGATTATCTCCCTTTAATGTTTATTGTTATGATCGCGAAAATGTTTTGTAAGGATTCCGTAACTCGCCAAATTAAGTGCTGTTAATATTGAGCACCTGAGCGCTGGGGCACGTGACGTCATCAGCGAAAGGTGAAGGGAATTAATATGTCTTGACCATTTTATGGATAGTGACAAGCTAAAAATAGCAAAGATAAAAGTATTTTTTGTATTTGTCACTAATAAAGGAGATAGTAAAAGTTTCTACGGGATTTGGGTCAGCACATACATTTTTGTTTTTGTTTTTCGTACTATTAATATGTAAGAATCCATCTTCTCTTATCATTTTTATAAATTGCAGCCAAAAAATATTTCGATTTGCTGAAAAACATCAAAAGGTCGCCATGTTAAAGAAAATAAAATGTCAATGTCATAATACAATTTTGTTTTTTACAACTTTACGTTAAATATTGTTGTTTTATTTCTTCATAGATGTTTTTTCTTCATAATAAATGTCAACATGACATTAATCTACTTTTTAACAGCGTTATTACGGCTATGGCTTATGCACTTTTAGGCACTTTTATGACTTCTATGTTGGCATTTTATACAACACTTATTTTAATTATTTTTTTGCAATGAAATTAAATAGTATTGTGCTATTATTGAAACCGTATTATTCAGTACATTATTGGCTACAATCTGGAATGGTTGTCCTGAGCTGGCCCAAATCTTTTCCATCTCCTTTACTCGTTATGACATGATGAAAATCACTTGAAAATAAAACACGACAAAACTAGACAGCAGTGTCCATTTCAAGGTTTGTATAGATTAGAATTAGCACTATTTATACAAAATTAATCATGAAATAAAATACTTGAATTTTTAATCCTCTAACGGGTGGTAAGCTCTTGACCCGATTCTTTGATAGAATAACTAATGGATTGAATTATTGACTAGCTCAAACGCTTGGGGTTGGCTTTTTTGCATTTAGTTAAGCATCTATCGGCCTAATTCACTTTGTCAATATTTTTTCTTATTCAAAAATTAAGCTTGTCTGTTCAGTATATCAAGCAAAAAGCGCTGCAGTACTATTTCCTAAATAAAAGTTGTTTGGAAATAGAACCAAATTATTACACAGAAATAATTACCCTTTACATTCCCTTTCTTATGGGGACAGAGAATCTAACAAAAAATTAAACGGGGAATTAATTTAATCCCTTTTTAAATAAAATGATGCTTTTTTATTTGAAAGCAATGCCTAAGAATTCGTCTTTTCTTTTATTCTCCTTTTATACACCCAGTACCAACTTAAAACACTAACATTGTGTACCACAGACATTTCTATACATAAATGTCAGTGTTAGGCACTCATAAGTTAAGAAACGCTGTGATTTCATATTTTTTTATCCCTATCGCATCGTCATAAAAAATATAATGTAGGTATGCATTTTGGTACTGACTAGTAGAGACTTAGTAAGAGAGAGAGAAAGGGGCAGGGGCAAACAATACTACGGTTTTTTTCATAGATATCACTAGTAGAGTGCTTTGAACAAAATTAATGAGAAATAAGCAATTAAAATTTCTCATGTCTGACATGTAGGTGCTTAACACGTTAAAATATACAATAGCCTGCTTAACAATCCATGAGTTAATCATCAACTTATTACTCATCGCACACTCGACACAATTTCCATTACACTCGAACCTATAAAGAATTAACTCATGATTACAGTAAATGAACATTGATTCAATCATTTTTGCAGGAGAACGTACAAAATCATCGGGACATCGTCAGGATTGTCGCAACAACGTAAATGACAGACAATCGAATATCGAACGCTGCGTATTCGAAAATTAAACGAACGTTAAATAAATTAACGTATCTCGAGTCGAATTTTAAGTAGAATTCGACCATAGCGACGGCCATTTGCAATTCAAATTTCCACCATTTTCAATTTACAATCAACAGAATAAAATTAATTCAATAGGCACCTCTAAGAAATGTTTTCGGTATTAAACACAAAGAAGGCATTACTCGGTTCGCGATGAATTTTTAATGGGCGGTTTTTAAGGCTTCGAATTAATGTAGCGAAGAGTTGATTGTAGCGAAACACTCGGCAGACACAATTTTTTCGAGAACTATATTTTTAGAAACAGTGTAAAGAAATTATTTTAAAAATTCTAGAAATATTGAGATAACGAGCGTAAACGTTTCATTTAAATCTGTCTTTATACTCTTAGTAATTGCGACATAATGCAACATCAAACTATATTTTTTAATGTAAGCTCAGACACTGTTGTAATTAGGACAGTTTAATTTTTAAAATATACCAATTTCATAACGACTACTTATAAAGAGGAACGATGATTTAAAAAAAATTAAACAAAAATTAAAACCGACTTCAAAAAACTGAAAAGGATGAAATAATTAAATTTAAGTAGGTATTCATCCCCTAGAAACATATTTTTGGAGTCGGTGCTTTACTTTCTATTGTTTTTGGAAACCACTTAGCACCAACTCCAAAAATATGTTTCTAGGGGATGAATACCTACTTAAATTTAATTATTTCATCCTTTTCAGTTTTTGAAGTCGGTTTTAATTTTTGTTTAAATTTTTTTTTTCACAATTTTTAGTGATAACTTTTTACGGTCGAAGCTAGATGGGTGACCGTCAACTTATATTGTTTCCTACTATCGTATATCGTTTCACTAAAAAGTCATTGGAAAAGCAAAAATTCGCAATTACGCTTATGTAGACGATTTCATAATTTCAGTTTTTTTTAATTTAAAGCCAAAGTACCCAACTGTTTTTGAAAAAAATTTTATGGGACCAAATGGCAGCTATTCCGCATCAAACAAAAAAAGAATCACGTAAATCGGATCAGTAATCTCGGCGTAATCGGTGTACATACATAGAAAAAAAAAAAAAAACATACCGGCCGAATTGAGAACCTCCTCGTTTTTGAAGTCGGTTAAAAATTATTACTTTTAAAGTAGATTCAATTTCAAACAAAAAAGAAGAAAAGGACAACATTTTTCAAGTAGACATTTGTAAGCTTATCATCATCAGAACACATTTCATCATCACCAGCCTATATACGTCCCACTGCTGGGCACAGGCCTTCCTACTTGGGAGAAACACATGAGGAGTTTGGGCCATAACACCACCACGCTGGCCCAATGCGGGTTGGTGGGTTTAAGCGGTTGCAGTAACAACCGGGACCAACGGCTTAACGTGCCTTCCGAAGCATAACAAACTTTGATTGACCCATCCCAGGATCGACCATGGCGAAAGTTGCTTTGTTTTTCGTATCGAAACCAGAGCGCTCAAACCAATACGCCACCGAGCTCCTCAGAACACATTTAGAACTTGATATTACTATTTGTGATAATATTCTTGATATTTTGATTCCAAACAAAAGTGAGCTACACATACAACCTTATGTGGCCAGGGAATCTTTTAGAATTTTTTCTCAGTGTGAATGAAACCTCCAATCGAACAGTCTCTAACAAAAATTAACATTTATATTTATTTGAAGATATTTGGAGAGATTTAGTATAGAGCACGATGCCAAAATTAGAATAATAAGTAGCTTTTTGCCAATATTATTATACAGGGTGGTCACAACAATACGACAATAAATAAAAATATTGGCTTTAATAGTTCAAAGAAATGTTTTACAACTTTCAAATACATCTTATATCAAGAAAAAACCAGCTGTTCTATGAACACCTACATTTTAGTAGATACTGAACTTTTGTATGAAACAGCAGATTTTTTTCGTGATTTAACAATTGGTCTCATAGTGAACGTTGTTCATATTTACGAGTAGAACACATTGTGAAAATTTCTAGCACAGGTGCTTGGCGATTTGGCCAGGAGTAAGACAGAATAAATGATAAATAATAATAAATAAATCGTTTATTTTCTCACCACTATATGTAAACAGTTACACATTCATATCTTACACAACATTATGGTAACTACAATTTGTCATTGTGGGAGAATGATGCCTAATCTAAGCTTTTAAGCTTGTATTTCAAGTTATCGCCCGTTAAGCGCCAGCGAGCAGGCCGTGGCTTACACTCCTGCCAGGGGTGTTCCACTCTGCAATACTATCCTTTCGTAAGCCTAAAGCGAGGAAGTCCCTAAATAATTATGTCCCTAAAGATTGTTTAAGTAGCACCAAAGGCCTCAATCAAAGCATCAAAGGTTTGTGGACAGCCGTTCTTGCTTCACTCAGAAATTACCAAGGTGCTCGATACGGTCATGAAGACTTACCTGCTTTATACCCGCTGAAGTGTCAATTTCCCCAGTATTTTTACTAGGTAGCAGCTTTGGACTGCCTTTCCCTACAGAATAAGCACTCCAGCCTGCAAAACAGAATGAAATATAAATTAAAAAAGATACTCGCAAACGTGTTCCATAATCCTGCGAGTATTTATCAAAGGAAATAACAAAATACAAATTTCAAACTGAAACTCCGACAGTCCATCGTAGTATTTTTAATCGCTCAATCTATTTTGTTTCATAAGCATCATGTACATACCTTTGTAGGCTGCCGAATTCGCTACTCAATTAGTTCTCGAATTATCGACGTCGAATAGAAGCACGATATTGGAGTTAATTAAAGAAAAAAAGTGAATTTGCATTGAGATGAGCCACTTGAGATCTTTTGAGCATAGCTCCAGAAGCAATTTCAACACGTTCTGGTATTGAAGTAAACTAAATAGACTCCCTCTTTAGGGGGGCTATTCGATAAATTGGAAGAATAATTCATTTTTCCACTTGGTAGCACATGAAAGAGGACAGTGCGTCACTCCCGGGAGATGCGAGGATACACGTCAATATATTGCGTACGTGTTCATTTCACTACAAATTTGATGCACCTCCCTTCACTAATTCTGGATTATTTCTATGTACTTATATGCACAAGTCACAAAAACTCAGGAGCTCGGTGGCGCAGTGATTTGAGGGTTCTGGTTCCGATTACGGAAACAAAGCAACTTTCTCCGTAGTCGATTCCGGGATGGATCAATCAAAATTTGTGATCTCGAGCTCCTCGCTCTCGGTCACTACTGCAACCGCCTTAACCCGCATTGGGCCAGTGTAGTTGTGTTATGGCCCAAACTCATCATTGTGTTTCTTCCACTTAGGAAGACCGGCGTCCAGCAGTGGGACGTATATGGGCTGGTAACTTTTACACAAACAGTAAATCATGGAAAATACATTTGAGGAAAATTAAACAAAGGTACTTTCTTCTTAATTTTTGATTTTAACATTATTATAAATGTTTGAAAAATTACTTAGTAAATAAAATAATATAAAACTAGAAAAATTTCACGTTCCCGCTTCAGGACGTGAATTTTTTCTAGTTTTATATTATTTTATTTACTAAGGTACTTTCTGTTTATTTATAAATAAAATCTCTTCCACCGTTCCTATTACAGAGAAATAAAAACGAATCGGTTCAGAGGAAGTGATAACGTGGCACACAAGCAGACAGAGCTACAATCGCGTATATAATATTAGTATGGATAACAATCCGCTTATTAAATAACAAACATTTGAAGTCTGATGAACCTTGACGTACTGACGCCTGCGTCATTAATAAATTACAAGTGCATAGCGTTTCCAAGGCCAATGTCGTGCCGTGTTTTTACAATATCGTTGATTATTCTGTAAATCTGCTCAGTACATATGTATATGTTAGTACTTTATTTTTGCTTGCGTCTGCACCAATAGCTCTCTAAGCAATACCGCTTATTTGCAGTATTAATAAAGTTCATCAACGTTTTCGCTTCTTCAAAACCTTATGATAATTATTATATTGAATCTATCACATGGATTTTATTGTTATTATAGTACATACTCGTATACTGTAATTGATTTCAATCTGATTAGATTCTAGTCTAGTCAACACGGTTTTCGTAATCGATTATGATTATTAATAAACTGTACGAAATCATTTAACGATGATATCAATGAGCACATTTTAATAACATCTACAATAGACAGCACTTCGGGCGTTCGTTCGATCTTGAGACAGCCCTTACTCCGTTCGTAATAGAAGCTGATTTTGTAGTACAAATGTTACATTTGATGTGCTGTCATTTGTATGCTTAATATTTTACCTAAATGTGGATAGGAATTTGTATCGAGATCATACAATAATTTTAATTGGCATAGCTATCATTGACGTATTATGATTTCGTCTTATATGCTATTGTAAGTAAATAAATGTTATTATTTATTACTTGATAATTCGCCAGTACGCTCATATGAAAATCAACTAGCTAATAAGACTAATTATGGCAAGTTGCTATTAAGTGAAATCATCAGTGTTTGCAAGCATTATGTTTTGTCACAGTAAATACAGGGGAGCAGTAGTGTGGATTGGTTGATAATAAGCCCGCTGTAACTCCGAACAAGTCTTATAATTTTTAGTGCCGGTAGTGCAAAGTGCGAGCATGGTTCTTTCGGTAGACATGATTGTCGATTGATAAACAAACTTTTATTAAAATGTTAATTAATATGTGAAGCAAAAACTTTGTGCCCTTTTTACGAAAATTGCTTTTTAGGAGTATAAAATTTTGCACACTCATAGTATATAAGTATAGAGAAGGAGTGCAAAATGCTAATGTTTTTTTTTAATTTTGTTCCCCTTATTCAGAAACTGTCGGATCACGGATTCGATTCGAAAAGTCACATACTGTCCCGCTTTGGCGCACCGTGATAAATAGTGACGAGTATAGAGATTCCGAAATTCGAATCTTTTCCTACAGTTGTGAATAAGGGGCTGAGCTCGCACAAGCACAAGCCTCGTTCAAAAACCATCCCACGCATTTAGTGTCAAATTGAGTCATAAAAAATAAAGAAATAAATCTGTGATTAAAGAAGTAAATTCTTTGACAATAATGTTCAAAACTTTAAACGTATAATTTAAATTAATAATGGTCGAATTTAGTGCACCGGGCGACCCCTAATCTATTGGTTTATATCTACCAATGCTGACATATAACTAGACTCGGTCCCCCTTATTATAAAACGCACACTAAAGTGAGTTCTGGCCTAAACAAAATAGTTTCCTACGATAACAAGTTAGAAAAGTTTCTGAGAATGACATTAATGCGGCGACCAATAATTACACATTGTCAACAACTTATCAAAGCAAACTCAGTTTTTTTTTTAAACTAGCAATGCTGACACAGACAGGAACTAAGTCTACAAAAAGCTACTCGTCTACAATGTTACGTTATTACGTTATGGTATGTTTTTACTTAAGAAGTACGTACTTTACTTGATATGATATATTTTAAACAAATTGCTGTTTTGAGTAAATGACGCCTCGCATCTATGTCTGTCCAATCTATCTGTTACGTTTTTACTCCTAAGCCACTGATCAAATTAAGATGAAATTTCGCACTCATTCCTTCGTTCAGTTCGTTCGTTCGTTTCGTTCGTTTCGTTCGTTTCGGTTTCGTTCTTTTTCGTTTTTTTTTGACATTCAACACCCCACAACCCACCGACGGGTGGAGCCGCGGGCGGCTACTAGTATTTTTTTTCAATGACATCTACCAGCCTAATGCCCAAAAGTTAACTTCTAAGTTTATTTTAAATTATCGGTGACAATTTCCCAGCCATAAATCTTTAGCCCCTTGCTATTGTTAACGCAAACAAAGTTTAACAATCACTAACCGCGTCGGAGTCTTGTGGCAGGATAAAAGATCTATATTTCTCTTTTCAGGGTAACAGGATGGGTTCAATGAAGCGCGTAAAGTTTATTAGTCTAACTCCTGTCTCAGCTTCGTCATTTAAAAGAAGTGTTTCAAAAGAGAGGCGTGGAACCGGCCAGAGCAGTGTCTGAACTGCACCAGCTGTCTTCGCATATGGACTCTTACCGCTTCACATCAGGTGGTGTTTATTTTATACGACTAGATGACAAACGCCCCACCTGATGGTAAGCGGTTACCGCCGCCCATAGACACCTGCAATAACAAGAAAAAATCACTTAATATTGCAGGTGCGTTGTCATCCTGGGGCCTTAAATCAAATGCCGTCCATGCCCCGTAATTAAACTGGCTACCTTTCCCTTCAATCCGAAACACAGTTGTTTCAAATCATTAGTCATTAAACTGATTAATTTTCTATTCTGAAATGTACTGTTTTGCATTTAGAATAGTACAAACTACAAAGGATAAAACAAAGGAATGCCCCTGTATTTGGTTCTATTGACGAAAATCTTAGTATACCTATACAAAAACATCGGATTAACAATAAATGTTCACTGAAAAAAATCCACTGAACGTTCGACTACGTGCAGCTCAAAAAAGTGTCAAAAATAAAATTGCATATAGTTGCACCGTAATGTTAATTCAAATAAACTGTAATTACGCCTCGTTTAATGTTGGTTATCACAAGTATAAGCGTAAGTGTAAGGTTAAATATTTTTGTCAATGTTGAAGAGTATCAAGGCAAGAAAGGAGCTTATTTTTGATAGAAACTTCGAAATAAGACATGATAGGTCTGTAGAGTGACGATTATTGACCTCGCAAAGATAGGACAGATTATGCAAGCGTATTCATCAAATACGTTGCCTCGACTTACCTTACGTAGAGCAAAATACTGCAAAATAATTTTATTTAGTCATAATCTTCATATCGTAAATAACATAACCAAACATTAATTTGATAGAAAAATTTCAGGTTAAGTTAGCACAGCCAGGTACAGTCGACACCACATCAACCGTAGCAGTTTGACCTTGAGACCGTCCTTACTGCGTTCGTAATAGGGGCGGCTTTCGTAGTGCAACTGTTACACTTGATATGCTGTCGTGTGTACAATACTAACGTACTGCAGTAACATTTACTGCTGCATCAGAACGATACAACTCCATACATCTTTGGCAGCCATTGATCAAATTAAATTCCGTTTGATGCTATTACCAATCCTTTACGCTCCAGGCAACGTTCTAATCTTGTTAGCAAAACACGTGTTTCATGTAAATTTCCTTAATTGATGCTACTTACCGATATATGTAGGTAAATGTAAGGTTAAATTAATACTAACACTTTTGTCATGAAAAGTAAGGACTGGTGTCCAATATTGTGTGAGGTTTTAGTTAACCAACCTCTTTCGTCAAACTGGCAATCTTTAAAAAAAAACTAGATGACAAGCAAGCTGATGGCGTCCTTGATGGTCAGTGGCTAACGTCACCTATAGACACCTGCAATAGCAAGGCAAAACCGCTTGGTATCGCAGGTGCGTTGTCTAAGATGAAATGGTTTTCATGCCCAGTAATTACACTGATTACCTTTCCTTTCAATCCGAAACACAGCAAACTGCTTTACGGCCGAAATAAGAAAGGTGGTGGTACCTACCCAGACCACCCTACCAGGGTGCCAGTTGCTGGACAGAATTATTGCGTGGTAAAGTATAGTCAGGTTGTAAAAATGATCCTATTCCCATCGGATTTGAATAAACCTTTAATACTTTACTTTTACATACTATAGTCATCAGTAGAAGGACAATATTAAAAGACTATGTGAACCTAGCTAAAGATCTGGTTCTGGGAAGAACAGACCAAAAACTCTTTTTTCTAGGTTACCGAGGACTTAAGATGACCATATATGAATTCAAAGCATATTTGGGAATTTCTGCGTGTCTATCTGTTATTATAACAGGGAAAAACATGACATATCCTGGATGATCATGAATTTTTTGAAATCCATTATGAACCTACCTTTCTAGGTAATATAAGCCGATATTTTGATTAAATAAACCCATTCACTTAATTTATAATTTAACGACCTATGAATAAAATCAAAATTATAACAGCCCAAAGATTTACTTCAGCGAACTCTTCAATATTACTCCGGTAATCCCCCTCTTTCTTTATTAGCTATTTCCATAAAATAATACATTCAAAACCGATTGGAATATTCATTGGTAGAATTTGAATTCGACTTTCTTTGTCGCAAAGTAACGATATACCATGGAAGTTCGATTGAATATTGTATGAATATTGAAAAGTCGATTTTCTGTTCGTATTATGTTATACAAAGAATGGCTAAATATCAGTCATAATTGAGCAACCTCTTTGAGGTAGGTATAATTTTAATGACCCCTTTCAAAAGTTTATACACGTTGCAAGAGTTTTTGGGGATGATATTAAATATTATGAAAAGTCGGGTAATTTTAACGAGCCTGGGTGTTCTCCCTAGCCTCTAATAGATAAAAGCATGTTTTATTGTAACAACTGCTGACGAAACAAAATAAAGAAGAAGAAAAAACTAAATAATATGTGAGACTGCATGGCACATCCTTCCCTAAATGGGACAAACGTTATGAAGAGTGTGTTTGTTCCAATCAATTATCATTTTAATATGCCTATAAGGTTCGAGTAGAACACTAAGTATATCTGTTGCCGTAATCTGGTTCAATTCTCCGCTTAATTGGATGCTTAGCCCGTTGATTAAACGCCAGCATCCAATCAAATGCCTAGGCCAATAGTTAATCGAACTAGACTCACCTAACGCTTAACAACTTGGCGTATTAAAAGGATCGTCTTAAACGGAGGAGTTTTGGTTTGAGAGGTAGGTTCAGGGTTATTTTTATGATTATTCATAGCAGACATCGTTTTGGATATATGTGGTCATAAAAAATAACCTTGAACCTATCAATCACCCAAACAGTCGCACAAAAACTCTTCGATTTAAACAACCTGCCTAAGCGTCATAAGCAATTGCGCAAAAAGCATAAGTCCTTCAGCTGTTTCATTGGATGCCAGCGTTCTATCAACGGGCTACAGATAAGCGGCTAATTGAACCAGCTAATTTAATTAGACCAGCTAATTTAACGCTACGACATATCTATTATACTTCATATAAGACTACGTAATTCTTAATTGGGGTGCTCACAGGGCATTTTGCTACTAACCACATGCTACACAAAATGCAACTCTCCGCAACACAACTTTGTCGAGCGTGTGGTGAAAATCAGGAATCAATGACGCATCCCTTGTGTCATTGTGATGCCCTGGCTGAACCAGAATGAGACTTCTGAAAGTGGCATATCCAAAACCAGAAGACTACAGGCTCTGTCTGTCTAAAGAGATAGTAAAGCTAAAAGCAACTATATTCTGGACACAGTAAACGCAGAGGAGGCATAAAAGATTCCAATGGGTCGAAATGAACTGTGACTTAGTCACGGCCCTATAGTAAGATAAGATAAGATAAGGCAATACTAGATAGGCTAGGGCGTCATTAAAATAATAATTAGTTATACTAGCACATTTTTCACACAGCTTAGTGCTTTATCAAGGAGAGAGCTCTGAGGAGCTTTTCGACCTTATCCCACCTTCCCCCTTCCTGCTCAGGAGCACGCGTGCCGGTCTTCGGAGTCATCAATTCACTGTCTCCACCTCAACATCACGCACAAAGAAATTTAGTGCCTCGTTTCTTTGTCGTACTTCCAGAGCTTGGAATTCTTTGCCAGCACATGTGTTCCCTCCTTCCTATAACACGGGGTCCTTCAAGAGAGGCGTAAGGAGCACTTTTTGGGCCGGCAAGGTGGAGTCGGCTAGTATAATGTCTATTCTGTACCAGCTGTCTGCACACATTGGACTCTCCTTACTGCTTCACATCAGGCGGTGTTGGGTCAAATGCCGTGCTTTGTATAAAAAAAAGCAAATTAGTCTCACAATGCAGCAATTCTACCATAGAGTGGGTTTCCACGATAAGTAATGCTACTATTGCGATTTTGTCTAAATATGGAGATCCGTCGTGGAGATTTTTTCCTCAATCAAGCATTCTAAGCATTGTGAAAAATAACTCTTAAGTAGAAGAATATTGGACGGAACCAATTACCGACAGGCACTTAGCAGCTAGTACAGATATCAATAATTTCTGCCTCAACGCCCCGCTAAGCTCCCGTCTCAGCCTTCAAACTTATACAAACGTCAATCATAGTGAATCGGTGGCGTATTTAAAAATCCTCCAACCTAACATGAACCCTCTCCCTTCATAACAAACCCTTGACTGAAAATGCGTCAGAGAGCACCGTAAAATGGTTGAGAGATGTAATTTCCCTCCAGTTAAAAATATTAAGTTGTTTAATGAAAAAAATGTCATAAGGATGAATAAGCTTTAAGAGGACGTTATTGGCAGGGGTTCGCAACCTTTCGTGCCAAGTGTGATGTTTTTGGTATGCCGCACACTTAATCATTGTGGCTGTGTAGTTTATATCAGACAGGCTCTATTTTGTTTTATTTAATAGTATGGAAAGTAGTCGTTAGTGATTTTTATGCCAAAAACTACCGGCTTATGCTGTTTTGTTTCAATTACGGATACAAAACCATCTCAAGGTTAATCCCGCATGGGTTACTCAACATTTTAAACTTAAACACTTCAGCTCTTTGGAAAATACACGAATTATTTGCTCGTCGGTAGCTAAAAAATTTAAAAATGGTTGCAATGGCAACCACGGTCTTAACTTTTTTAAGCGAGGTAGGGCATGGTTGTATTTACTACTCAAGTTTTGAGTCAAAAATATAATATATAGGTAGTATAACATATAATATATAAATAAATTCATATAGGTAACATAATATATGTTGGCAACCCATGTACTTGCGATATAATTAATATTGTAAAATTAAGATTCATTACGATGAATAATCGTAATGAATCAACAAAACTTTTATTGAACCGCCTACAATATTCTTACTAACCCGTATCTTTAAAATCGCAACCACTCGACAACAGGCTCATTTTCGTATTTCTCATAAAATTTCTTTCTTAATATTATTGACACGGTACAGAATTCCAAAGAGCTTTTACATTTTATTTAATGTAATACTTTACATTACTTAATATAGAAAATTGAATAATATTATTCGCATTTAGTTAGAGTAATGACAGTTTCCGACGGAATGTAAAAGCTTTTATCCAAATCATTGTACTTACTCTGGAGAAATCTTGAGCAAACCTTGGGGATTTGGTGAATTAATTGAGAAGTAAATAGAATTGTGATAAATTGTGTTGAGGTGACGCCTTGTAAGGACAAACGCACATTGCGTGCTGAACGCACATTGAGGTGACGCCTTATTAGGCCAAACGTACATTGAGGTGACGCCTTATTAGGCCAAACGCACATTGAGGTGACGCCTTATTAGGCCAAACGCACATTGAGGTGACGCCTTATTAGGCCAAACGCACATTGAGGTGACGCCTTGTTAGGCCAAACGCACATTGCGTGCTCATGCGACTATCGTTGCACAGTTATTACAGTAAGTTGTCATATCATCATCATCATCACCAGCCTATATGCGTCCCACTTCTTGGCACAAGCCTTCCTATATGGAACACACAACGAGTTTGGGCCATAAGTGGGTTAAAGCGGTTGCAGGAACAACCGTGACCAACGGCTTAACGTGCCTTCCGAAGCTCGGAGAAGCTCGAGATAACAAACTTTGATTGACCCATCCCAGGATCGAACATGGCGAAAGTTGCTGTGTTTTTCGTATCGAAACCATTTTCGACCGTTCATGCGCCTTAACTCGTAAGTAAAGATCGAGCAAGTGTTGACTTAAGACTTTGTGATTTACTAAGCTGATGTGCGTTCAGCACAGATAAATTTTAATTCAAAAGATTTGTTAACCAACTGCGACAATGTCCAAAAGCACCATCTTTGCTCCTTTACGATAAATTAGTTACGTAGCGTGAACTTTGGGCTAGTTTTGCCCCAGCAAAGTGATTTCACTTATCGAATTATTCCCCATAAGATATTTAATTGCATCAAGTATAACGTGGCACTCGTCGTCCAATAGGGTCGCCCACCCCTAGCACCCATGCGAGAGAACCGTTAGGTTGGCTTAGTACCTATTTAAAATAGATTCAATTACTATGTAAAGAAAATATAGGTAGGTACTTCTAATATAAATATTATGTTAGGCGTCTGGCTAACAATTTCAATGCAATGACCAGAGCAGGGGGCTTACTATATTGATTTAAATTGTGGAGACTAGTAAGTCAGAGGTCGAGAGTTCAAATCCCGGTAGGAATAGATGTTTTAATGATAAGTGCAAAAATTTGTTCACCATCAATGAACGTTTGTATGTTAGTTATGTATATTTGTAGTGTTTATAGAAATATTAATATCTTTGTTTCTACATCGTTCAGTATCATCAGTATTTAGTTTAGTATTAAGTTAGTTCTTAAGTAATTTGTGAAGTGACAAATAAATGATATTATTATTATTATTATTAGTATACACCCATGCACCACAATTAAGCACCGGTCTCTACGTAGTCGCGTTTTTGTATGAATTATAACATAACATAGACGACTACTTATGATAATATTTTTGTAATTAACCGACCATTGCGCGCGATAACCTCAACCGCGTTTGATCTTTTTATAGAATTCCAAAAACAAACGGATAATATTTTTACAAAAATCTTATCTAAGTTGATTTTGCTACTCAAAGTGCCATATCACAACCTTAACGATTTTAGTAAAAATAAATATAAGTATGGAGAAATTCGAAATTTGCTACCTACAGGAAAAATTAACTCGATTTTAATGTTGTAACGTTGTAAGATAGATAGATTACTAAATTTTTAAATGATTGTTGGAACTAAAGACGTTTTCATATACGCTGAAACACGCTTAGGGCGTGTCTGAAGGTGTCTTGACATATTTACCTAAGACGCCAATAGAATATCAAAGGCACATTAAAATTAAGCTGTAAGTTTTCCAGTACCTACCAATTTATTGAATCCATCATCATCACGAGCCTATATACGTCCCACTGCTGGGCTCAGGCCTTCCTACATGGGAGAAACACATGAGGAGTTTGGACCATAACACCACCACGCTGGCCCAATACGGGTTGGTGGGTAAAACGGTTGCAGTAACAACCGGAACCAACGGCTTAAAGTGCTTTCCGAAGCACGGAGGAGCTCAAGATTATAAATTTTGATTGACCCAGCTTAGGATCGACCATGGCAAGAGTTGCTTTGTTTTCGTAATCGAAACCAGACCGCTCAAATGCCACCGAGCTCCTCGCAATAAATGCATAAGATAATTTTAATGACGAATCCGTACTTTAGTATAAATAATACAATAACTTGGGGAGTCACGTGTGTTCTTATTGGACTTCACTAAGTATCCCTTTCGTCTTGAAAGATCGAGAAAGTCAAATTTGTCAAAAATTCAAGAATCTGAACCTGGCACACGACAATATCGATGTGTAGGAGTGACATCCACTGAGATCATACCAGTCTCAGTCTCAGCCAACGGCTTGGCCCCACCTCTCTTCGCGACTCTCTGAGGAGATAGGGACCAGTAATAGTAGGACTTAGTGGGGTTTGCTCGATAACGCCAGGATAGTCTGGTCTCTTCACGCGAAAGGGTCATACTCCATCGATTTCTCGAGGGTCTCTTGAATTTTTTCCTTCTTATTACAGGTGTCTATAAGCTACGGTAGCCATTTACCACCAGCAGGGCATCAGCTTGCTTGTCATATAATCGTTTAAAAAAATGTTCAGTACCTCTAAACTGAACACACGCTGTCAAAGTTACAATTTTTTTCTTGTTCTAATTATACAGGTACCTACCCAGGTGACCCTAGATACGGGCCTATTACTTAGTAGATAATCTGTATTTGTTATTTTACATAATCATGCATAATTAACTGAGCTTCGCCTAGAAACAGGTCTACAGCATAACAGAGATATCCTCATCCTAAAATCGATTATCTACCGCTTTCACGTAACTTTTTGCCTCTAAATTTTAAATCAATCGTTTTCTAAAGCTTACATTAATTCAACGAAATCCTCACCCTTTTTACCGTCGATTAATCGTTGTGTATTTTAGTTGTTTTCAATCTAGTCTCCATCTAATATAGTTCAATTTTGATAGTATTTTATCGCAGCACGATTATGTGAGGATTGAATACTTACCTATCCACCCCATCCTATTTAATCTGTGTAATGAATCCATTAAACTGCAACATTACAAAGCAATCATTCAACCAGTGGCAAAATAATGAAATACCGGATTTAATATTTGACTAAGAACTTTTTAGTAATAAGCCCCGGAAAGGGTCGACTGCATTCATTTTTTGCTGTCGAAGCATTTTATTTTCGTCGGATTAAGAATCTCCTCCTTTTTATAGTTGAAAGATCGCAGCTAAATAAATAGCATTTGTAGTTGTATTACGTTCCTGCCATGAGTTAGGTCGTCAGAGCTCATAGGGAAAGCATTATGTTGTAAGCAGGGTGACCTATTCTCTCAACATTACGTTTTCTCCGGATTTTTATAGGGCAGGCAGCGCGTGAGTAGTACCCAAGGTGCTACGAGTGTCGTCAGCCGTCAGGCCGTACGGCCCGTACGCGCCAAGCGGGGGAGATTGAGCTATGATTTACTAATAGCAGTGGGCTATGATTGACTAATAGTAATGACAATTATTTACGAAGCACTTCCTACGTCCTTAGCTATATTCTGATATCCTATATTTACGTATGTATGTATGTATGTGTATATGTATTTGCATCTAATTATATGTATGTGTAAATATGTCTTTTGATTAAGTCTATTTATTTGTATTATAAAATATATACCTATTTTTATATCTTTATTCTTGCACCCATTCTGTTGTCATTTTTGTCTATTACTTTCACCCAAGGTTGCCTGGAAGAGATTGCTTGTTAGCAATAAGGTCGCCTTTTGTATTATTTGTTTTCTTTTCTGCTTTTTATGTTTTTCTTTTGTCCTAGTGTTCGGATAAAGTATATTTGTATTGTATTGTATTGTAATTATTAACTAATAGCAGTAGACTATGATTTACTACTAGAAATGGGCTATGGTTTACTAATAGTAAGACGTGAAAAGGTTTTTACAGGGTCGGCGACGAGCACGTGATACCCATACACACCGTAGTGTTACAAGCGTCCATAGGCTTCGCTTACCATTTACCATCAGGTGGGCCGTATGCACCTTAGTGGAACTAAAAAAGTGGGCTCTAATTTACTAATAGTAGTGCCCAAGATGTACGAGCGTCATCAGCCATTAGTCGCACCGTATACGCCACGCGGGGGAGATTGGGCTATGATTTACTAATAGTAATGGGCAATGATTAGTAATAGTTATTTAGTATATTTCTAATATTTAGATACGAGTACATATAATCATTATTCCTCCGTTTTCTGGAGGAGTTTGGGCCTAAGGTTTTAAGCGGTTGCAGTAACAACCGGGACCAACGGCTTAACGTGCCTTCCGAAGCATAACAAACTTTGATTGACCCATCCCAGGATCGACCATGGCGAAAGTTGCTTTGTTTTTCGTATCGAAACCAGAGCGCTCAAACCAATACGCCACCGAGCTCCTCAGAACACATTTAGAACTTGATATTACACCATCACGGCATAATAAGTATTTTGGTAAAGTGAAAATGTTTCTGGTTGGGTTCAGGATTTCCATTCGAAATTAACTTTAGCGAATTTAGGTTTGATCTGGGATTCCAAACAAAAGTGAGCTACACATACAACCTTATGTGGCCAGGGAATCTTTTAGAATTTTTGTCAGTGTGAATGAAACCTCCAATCGAACAGTTTCTAACAAAAATTAACATTTATATTTATTTGAAGATTAGAATAATAAGTAGCTTTTTGCCAATATTATTATACAGGGTGGTCACAACAATACGACAATAAATTAAAATATTGGCTTTAATAGTTCAAAGAAATGTTTTACAACTTTCAAATACATCTTATATCAAGAAAAAACCAGCTGTTCTATGAACACCTACATTTTAGTAGATACTGAACTTTTGTATGAAACAGCAGATTTTTTCGTGATTTAACAATTGGTCTCATAGTGAACGTTGTTCATATTTACGAGTAGAACACATTGTGAAAATTTCTAGCACAGGTGCTTGGAGATTTGGCCAGGAGTAAGACAGAATAAATGATAAATAATAATAAATAAATCGTTTATTTTCTCACCACTATATGTAAACAGTTACACATTCATATCTTACACAACATTATGGTAACTACAATTTGTCATTGTGGGAGAATGATGCCTAATCTAAGCTTTTAAGCTTGTATTTCAAGTTATCGCCCGTTAAGCGCCAGCGAGCAGGCCGTGGCTTACACTCCTGCCAGGGGTGTTCCACTCTGCAATACTATCTTTTTGTAAGCCTAAAGCGAGGAAGTCCCTAAATAATTATGTCCCTAAAGATTGTTTAAGTAGCACCAAAGGCTAATTGGTTTGTGGACAGCCGTTCTTGCTTCACTCAGAAATTACCAAAGTGCTCGATACGGTCATGGAGACTTACCTGCTTTATACCCGCTGAAGTGTCAATTTCCCCAGTATTTTTACTAGGTAGCAGCTTTGGATTGCCTTTCCCTACAGAATAAGCACTCCAGCCTGCAAAACAGAATGAAATATAAATTTAAAAAGATACTCGCAAACGTGTTCCATAATCCTGCGAGTATTTATCAAAGGAAATAACAAAATACAAATTTCAAACTGAAACTCCGACAGTCCATCGTAGTATTTTTAATCGCTCAATCTATTTTGTTTCATAAGTATCATCTACATACCTTTGTAGACTGCCGAATTCGCTACTCAATTAGTTCTCGAATTATCGACGACGAATAGAAGCACGATATTGGAGTTAATTAAAGAAAAAAAGTGAATTTGCATTGAGATGAGGCCACTTGAGATCTTTTGAGCATAGCTCCAGAAGCAATTTCAACACGTTCTGGTATTGAAGTAAACTAAATAGACTCCCTCTTTAGGGGGGCTATTCGATAAATTGGAAGAATAATTCATTTTTCCACTTGGTAGCACATGAAAGAGGACAGTGCGTCACTCCCGGGAGATGCGAGGATACACGTCAATATATTGCGTACGTGTTCATTTCACTACAAATTTGATGCACCTCCCTTTACTAATTCTGGATTATTTCTATGTACAAGTCACAAAAACTCAGGAGCTCGGTGGCGCAGTGATTTGAGGGTTCTGGTTCCGATTACGGAAACAAAGCAACTTTCTCCATAGTCGATTCCGGGATGGATCAATCAAAATTTGTGATCTCGAGCTCCTCGCTCTCGGTCGTTACTGCAACCGCCTTAACCCGCATTGGGCCAGTGTAGTGGTGTTATGGCCCAAACTCATCATTGTGTTTCTCCCATGTGGGAAGACCGGCGTCCAGCAGTGGGACGTATATGGGCTGGTCACTTTTACACAAACAGTAAATCATGGAAAATACATTTGAGGAAAATTATACAAACGTACTTTCTGTTCCTACTACAGAGAAATAAAAATGAATCGGTTCAGAGGAAGTGATAACGTGGCAGACAAGCAGACAGAGCTACAATCGCGGATATAATATTAGTATGGATAACAATCCGCTTATTAAATAACAAACATATGAAGTCTGATGAACCTTGACGTACTGACGCCTGCGTCATTAATAAATTACAAGTGCATAGCGTTTCCAAGGCCAATGTCATGCCGTGTTTTTACAATATCGTTGATTATTCTGTAAATCTGCTCAGTACATATGTATATGTTAGTACTTTATTTTTGCTTGCGTCTGCACCAATAGCTCTCTAAGCAATACCGCTTATTTGCAGTATTAATAAAGTTCATCAACGTTTTCGCTTCTTCAAAACCTTATGATAATTATTATATTGAATCTATCACATGGATTTTATTGTTATTATAGTACATACTCGTATACTGTAATTGATTTCAATCTGATTAGATTCTAGTCTAGTCAACACGGTTTTCGTAATCGATTATGATTATTAATAAACTGTACGAAATCATTTAACGATGATATCAATGAGCACATTTTAATAACATCTACAATAGACAGCACTTCGGGCGTTCGTTCGATCTTGAGACAGCCCTTACTCCGTTCGTAATAGAAGCTGATTTTGTAGTACAAATGTTACATTTGATGTGCTGTCATTTGTATGCTTAATATTTTACCTAAATGTGGATAGGAATTTGTATCGAGATCATACAATAATTTTAATTGGCATAGCTATCATTGACGTATTATGATTTCGTCTTATATGCTATTGTAAGTAAATAAATGTTATTATTTATTACTTGATAATTCGCCAGTACGCTCATATGAAAATCAACTAGCTAATAAGACTAATTATGGCAAGTTGCTATTAAGTGAAATCATCAGTGTTTGCAAGCATTATGTTTTGTCACAGTAAATACAGGGGAGCAGTAGTGTGGATTGGTTGATAATAAGCCCGCTGTAACTCCGAACAAGTCTTATAATTTTTAGTGCCGGTAGTGCAAAGTGCGAGCATGGTTCTTTCGGTAGACATGATTGTCGATTGATAAACAAACTTTTATTAAAATGTTAATTAATATGTGAAGCAAAAACTTTGTGCCCTTTTTACGAAAATTGCTTTTTAGGAGTATAAAATTTTGCACACTCATAGTATATAAGTATAGAGAAGGAGTGCAAAATGCTAATGTTTTTTTTTAATTTTGTTCCCCTTATTCAGAAACTGTCGGATCACGGATTCGATTCGAAAAGTCACATACTGTCCCGCTTTGGCGCACCGTGATAAATAGTGACGAGTATAGAGATTCCGAAATTCGAATCTTTTCCTACAGTTGTGAATAAGGGGCTGAGCTCGCACAAGCACAAGCCTCGTTCAAAAACCATCCCACGCATTTAGTGTCAAATTGAGTCATAAAAAATAAAGAAATAAATCTGTGATTAAAGAAGTAAATTCTTTGACAATAATGTTCAAAACTTTAAACGTATAATTTAAATTAATAATGGTCGAATTTAGTGCACCGGGCGACCCCTAATCTATTGGTTTATATCTACCAATGCTGACATATAACTAGACTCGGTCCCCCTTATTATAAAACGCACACTAAAGTGAGTTCTGGCCTAAACAAAATAGTTTCCTACGATAACAAGTTAGAAAAGTTTCTGAGAATGACATTAATGCGGCGACCAATAATTACACATTGTCAACAACTTATCAAAGCAAACTCAGTTTTTTTTTTAAACTAGCAATGCTGACACAGACAGGAACTAAGTCTACAAAAAGCTACTCGTCTACAATGTTACGTTATTACGTTATGGTATGTTTTTACTTAAGAAGTACGTACTTTACTTGATATGATATATTTTAAACAAATTGCTGTTTTGAGTAAATGACGCCTCGCATCTATGTCTGTCCAATCTATCTGTTACGTTTTTACTCCTAAGCCACTGATCAAATTAAGATGAAATTTCGCACTCATTCCTTCGTTCAGTTCGTTCGTTCGTTTCGTTCGTTTCGTTCGTTTCGGTTTCGTTCTTTTTCGTTTTTTTTTGACATTCAACACCCCACAACCCACCGACGGGTGGAGCCGCGGGCGGCTACTAGTATTTTTTTTCAATGACATCTACCAGCCTAATGCCCAAAAGTTAACTTCTAAGTTTATTTTAAATTATCGGTGACAATTTCCCAGCCATAAATCTTTAGCCCCTTGCTATTGTTAACGCAAACAAAGTTTAACAATCACTAACCGCGTCGGAGTCTTGTGGCAGGATAAAAGATCTATATTTCTCTTTTCAGGGTAACAGGATGGGTTCAATGAAGCGCGTAAAGTTTATTAGTCTAACTCCTGTCTCAGCTTCGTCATTTAAAAGAAGTGTTTCAAAAGAGAGGCGTGGAACCGGCCAGAGCAGTGTCTGAACTGCACCAGCTGTCTTCGCATATGGACTCTTACCGCTTCACATCAGGTGGTGTTTATTTTATACGACTAGATGACAAACGCCCCACCTGATGGTAAGCGGTTACCGCCGCCCATAGACACCTGCAATAACAAGAAAAAATCACTTAATATTGCAGGTGCGTTGTCATCCTGGGGCCTTAAATCAAATGCCGTCCATGCCCCGTAATTAAACTGGCTACCTTTCCCTTCAATCCGAAACACAGTTGTTTCAAATCATTAGTCATTAAACTGATTAATTTTCTATTCTGAAATGTACTGTTTTGCATTTAGAATAGTACAAACTACAAAGGATAAAACAAAGGAATGCCCCTGTATTTGGTTCTATTGACGAAAATCTTAGTATACCTATACAAAAACATCGGATTAACAATAAATGTTCACTGAAAAAAATCCACTGAACGTTCGACGACGTGCAGCTCAAAAAAGTGTCAAAAATAAAATTGCATATAGTTGCACCGTAATGTTAATTCAAATAAACTGTAATTACGCCTCGTTTAATGTTGGTTATCACAAGTATAAGCGTAAGTGTAAGGTTAAATATTTTTGTCAATGTTGAAGAGTATCAAGGCAAGAAAGGAGCTTATTTTTGATAGAAACTTCGAAATAAGACATGATAGGTCTGTAGAGTGACGATTATTGACCTCGCAAAGATAGGACAGATTATGCAAGCGTATTCATCAAATACGTTGCCTCGACTTACCTTACGTAGAGCAAAATACTGCAAAATAATTTTATTTAGTCATAATCTTCATATCGTAAATAACATAACCAAACATTAATTTGATAGAAAAATTTCAGGTTAAGTTAGCACAGCCAGGTACAGTCGACACCACATCAACCGTAGCAGTTTGACCTTGAGACCGTCCTTACTGCGTTCGTAATAGGGGCGGCTTTCGTAGTGCAACTGTTACACTTGATATGCTGTCGTGTGTACAATACTAACGTACTGCAGTAACATTTACTGCTGCATCAGAACGATACAACTCCATACATCTTTGGCAGCCATTGATCAAATTAAATTCCGTTTGATGCTATTACCAATCCTTTACGCTCCAGGCAACGTTCTAATCTTGTTAGCAAAACACGTGTTTCATGTAAATTTCCTTAATTGATGCTACTTACCGATATATGTAGGTAAATGTAAGGTTAAATTAATACTAACACTTTTGTCATGAAAAGTAAGGACTGGTGTCCAATATTGTGTGAGGTTTTAGTTAACCAACCTCTTTCGTCAAACTGGCAATCTTTAAAAAAAAACTAGATGACAAGCAAGCTGATGGCGTCCTTGATGGTCAGTGGCTAACGTCACCTATAGACACCTGCAATAGCAAGGCAAAACCGCTTGGTATCGCAGGTGCGTTGTCTAAGATGAAATGGTTTTCATGCCCAGTAATTACACTGATTACCTTTCCTTTCAATCCGAAACACAGCAAACTGCTTTACGGCCGAAATAAGAAAGGTGGTGGTACCTACCCAGACCACCCTACCAGGGTGCCAGTTGCTGGACAGAATTATTGCGTGGTAAAGTATAGTCAGGTTGTAAAAATGATCCTATTCCCATCGGATTTGAATAAACCTTTAATACTTTACTTTTACATACTATAGTCATCAGTAGAAGGACAATATTAAAAGACTATGTGAACCTAGCTAAAGATCTGGTTCTGGGAAGAACAGACCAAAAACTCTTTTTTCTAGGTTACCGAGGACTTAAGATGACCATATATGAATTCAAAGCATATTTGGGAATTTCTGCGTGTCTATTTGTTATTATAACAGGGAAAAACATGACATATCCTGGATGATCATGAATTTTTTGAAATCCATTATGAACCTACCTTTCTAGGTAATATAAGCCGATATTTTGATTAAATAAACCCATTCACTTAATTTATAATTTAACGACCTATGAATAAAATCAAAATTATAACAGCCCAAAGATTTACTTCAGCGAACTCTTCAATATTACTCCGGTAATCCCCCTCTTTCTTTATTAGCTATTTCCATAAAATAATACATTCAAAACCGATTGGAATATTCATTGGTAGAATTTGAATTCGACTTTCTTTGTCGCAAAGTAACGATATACCATGGAAGTTCGATTGAATATTGTATGAATATTGAAAAGTCGATTTTCTGTTCGTATTATGTTATACAAAGAATGGCTAAATATCAGTCATAATTGAGCAACCTCTTTGAGGTAGGTATAATTTTAATGACCCCTTTCAAAAGTTTATACACGTTGCAAGAGTTTTTGGGGATGATATTAAATATTATGAAAAGTCGGGTAATTTTAACGAGCCTGGGTGTTCTCCCTAGCCTCTAATAGATAAAAGCATGTTTTATTGTAACAACTGCTGACGAAACAAAATAAAGAAGAAGAAAAAACTAAATAATATGTGAGACTGCATGGCACATCCTTCCCTAAATGGGACAAACGTTATGAAGAGTGTGTTTGTTCCAATCAATTATCATTTTAATATGCCTATAAGGTTCGAGTAGAACACTAAGTATATCTGTTGCCGTAATCTGGTTCAATTCTCCGCTTAATTGGATGCTTAGCCCGTTGATTAAACGCCAGCATCCAATCAAATGCCTAGGCCAATAGTTAATCGAACTAGACTCACCTAACGCTTAACAACTTGGCGTATTAAAAGGATCGTCTTAAACGGAGGAGTTTTGGTTTGAGAGGTAGGTTCAGGGTTATTTTTATGATTATTCATAGCAGACATCGTTTTGGATATATGTGGTCATAAAAAATAACCTTGAACCTATCAATCACCCAAACAGTCGCACAAAAACTCTTCGATTTAAACAACCTGCCTAAGCGTCATAAGCAATTGCGCAAAAAGCATAAGTCCTTCAGCTGTTTCATTGGATGCCAGCGTTCTATCAACGGGCTACAGATAAGCGGCTAATTGAACCAGCTAATTTAATTAGACCAGCTAATTTAACGCTACGACATATCTATTATACTTCATATAAGACTACGTAATTCTTAATTGGGGTGCTCACAGGGCATTTTGCTACTAACCACATGCTACACAAAATGCAACTCTCCGCAACACAACTTTGTCGAGCGTGTGGTGAAAATCAGGAATCAATGACGCATCCCTTGTGTCATTGTGATGCCCTGGCTGAACCAGAATGAGACTTCTGAAAGTGGCATATCCAAAACCAGAAGACTACAGGCTCTGTCTGTCTAAAGAGATAGTAAAGCTAAAAGCAACTATATTCTGGACACAGTAAACGCAGAGGAGGCATAAAAGATTCCAATGGGTCGAAATGAACTGTGACTTAGTCACGGCCCTATAGTAAGATAAGATAAGATAAGGCAATACTAGATAGGCTAGGGCGTCATTAAAATAATAATTAGTTATACTAGCACATTTTTCACACAGCTTAGTGCTTTATCAAGGAGAGAGCTCTGAGGAGCTTTTCGACCTTATCCCACCTTCCCCCTTCCTGCTCAGGAGCACGCGTGCCGGTCTTCGGAGTCATCAATTCACTGTCTCCACCTCAACATCACGCACAAAGAAATTTAGTGCCTCGTTTCTTTGTCGTACTTCCAGAGCTTGGAATTCTTTGCCAGCACATGTGTTCCCTCCTTCCTATAACACGGGGTCCTTCAAGAGAGGCGTAAGAAGCACTTTTTGGGCCGGCAAGGTGGAGTCGGCTAGTATAATGTCTATTCTGTACCAGCTGTCTGCACACATTGGACTCTCCTTACTGCTTCACATCAGGCGGTGTTGGGTCAAATGCCGTGCTTTGTATAAAAAAAAGCAAATTAGTCTCACAATGCAGCAATTCTACCATAGAGTGGGTTTCCACGATAAGTAATGCTACTATTGCGATTTTGTCTAAATATGGAGATCCGTCGTGGAGATTTTTTCCTCAATCAAGCATTCTAAGCATTGTGAAAAATAACTCTTAAGTAGAAGAATATTGGACGGAACCAATTACCGACAGGCACTTAGCAGCTAGTACAGATATCAATAATTTCTGCCTCAACGCCCCGCTAAGCTCCCGTCTCAGCCTTCAAACTTATACAAACGTCAATCATAGTGAATCGGTGGCGTATTTAAAAATCCTCCAACCTAACATGAACCCTCTCCCTTCATAACAAACCCTTGACTGAAAATGCGTCAGAGAGCACCGTAAAATGGTTGAGAGATGTAATTTCCCTCCAGTTAAAAATATTAAGTTGTTTAATGAAAAAAATGTCATAAGGATGAATAAGCTTTAAGAGGACGTTATTGGCAGGGGTTCGCAACCTTTCGTGCCAAGTGTGATGTTTTTGGTATGCCGCACACTTAATCATTGTGGCTGTGTAGTTTATATCAGACAGGCTCTATTTTGTTTTATTTAATAGTATGGAAAGTAGTCGTTAGTGATTTTTATGCCAAAAACTACCGGCTTATGCTGTTTTGTTTCAATTACGGATACAAAACCATCTCAAGGTTAATCCCGCATGGGTTACTCAACATTTTAAACTTAAACACTTCAGCTCTTTGGAAAATACACGAATTATTTGCTCGTCGGTAGCTAAAAAATTTAAAAATGGTTGCAATGGCAACCACGGTCTTAACTTTTTTAAGCGAGGTAGGGCATGGTTGTATTTACTACTCAAGTTTTGAGTCAAAAATATAATATATAGGTAGTATAACATATAATATATAAATAAATTCATATAGGTAACATAATATATGTTGGCAACCCATGTACTTGCGATATAATTAATATTGTAAAATTAAGATTCATTACGATGAATAATCGTAATGAATCAACAAAACTTTTATTGAACCGCCTACAATATTCTTACTAACTCGTATCTTTAAAATCGCAACCACTCGACAACAGGCTCATTTTCGTATTTCTCATAAAATTTCTTTCTTAATATTATTGACACGGTACAGAATTCCAAAGAGCTTTTACATTTTATTTAATGTAATACTTTACATTACTTAATATAGAAAATTGAATAATATTATTCGCATTTAGTTAGAGTAATGACAGTTTCCGACGGAATGTAAAAGCTTTTATCCAAATCATTGTACTTACTCTGGAGAAATCTTGAGCAAACCTTGGGGATTTGGTGAATTAATTGAGAAGTAAATAGAATTGTGATAAATTGTGTTGAGGTGACGCCTTGTAAGGACAAACGCACATTGCGTGCTGAACGCACATTGAGGTGACGCCTTATTAGGCCAAACGTACATTGAGGTGACGCCTTATTAGGCCAAACGCACATTGAGGTGACGCCTTATTAGGCCAAACGCACATTGAGGTGACGCCTTATTAGGCCAAACGCACATTGAGGTGACGCCTTGTTAGGCCAAACGCACATTGCGTGCTCATGCGACTATCGTTGCACAGTTATTACAGTAAGTTGTCATATCATCATCATCATCACCAGCCTATATGCGTCCCACTTCTTGGCACAAGCCTTCCTATATGGAACACACAACGAGTTTGGGCCATAAGTGGGTTAAAGCGGTTGCAGGAACAACCGTGACCAACGGCTTAACGTGCCTTCCGAAGCTCGGAGAAGCTCGAGATAACAAACTTTGATTGACCCATCCCAGGATCGAACATGGCGAAAGTTGCTGTGTTTTTCGTATCGAAACCATTTTCGACCGTTCATGCGCCTTAACTCGTAAGTAAAGATCGAGCAAGTGTTGACTTAAGACTTTGTGATTTACTAAGCTGATGTGCGTTCAGCACAGATAAATTTTAATTCAAAAGATTTGTTAACCAACTGCGACAATGTCCAAAAGCACCATCTTTGCTCCTTTACGATAAATTAGTTACGTAGCGTGAACTTTGGGCTAGTTTTGCCCCAGCAAAGTGATTTCACTTATCGAATTATTCCCCATAAGATATTTAATTGCATCAAGTATAACGTGGCACTCGTCGTCCAATAGGGTCGCCCACCCCTAGCACCCATGCGAGAGAACCGTTAGGTTGGCTTAGTACCTATTTAAAATAGATTCAATTACTATGTAAAGAAAATATAGGTAGGTACTTCTAATATAAATATTATGTTAGGCGTCTGGCTAACAATTTCAATGCAATGACCAGAGCAGGGGGCTTACTATATTGATTTAAATTGTGGAGACTAGTAAGTCAGAGGTCGAGAGTTCAAATCCCGGTAGGAATAGATGTTTTAATGATAAGTGCAAAAATTTGTTCACCATCAATGAACGTTTGTATGTTAGTTATGTATATTTGTAGTGTTTATAGAAATATTAATATCTTTGTTTCTACATCGTTCAGTATCATCAGTATTTAGTTTAGTATTAAGTTAGTTCTTAAGTAATTTGTGAAGTGACAAATAAATGATATTATTATTATTATTATTAGTATACACCCATGCACCACAATTAAGCACCGGTCTCTACGTAGTCGCGTTTTTGTATGAATTATAACATAACATAGACGACTACTTATGATAATATTTTTGTAATTAACCGACCATTGCGCGCGATAACCTCAACCGCGTTTGATCTTTTTATAGAATTCCAAAAACAAACGGATAATATTTTTACAAAAATCTTATCTAAGTTGATTTTGCTACTCAAAGTGCCATATCACAACCTTAACGATTTTAGTAAAAATAAATATAAGTATGGAGAAATTCGAAATTTGCTACCTACAGGAAAAATTAACTCGATTTTAATGTTGTAACGTTGTAAGATAGATAGATTACTAAATTTTTAAATGATTGTTGGAACTAAAGACGTTTTCATATACGCTGAAACACGCTTAGGGCGTGTCTGAAGGTGTCTTGACATATTTACCTAAGACGCCAATAGAATATCAAAGGCACATTAAAATTAAGCTGTAAGTTTTCCAGTACCTACCAATTTATTGAATCCATCATCATCACGAGCCTATATACGTCCCACTGCTGGGCTCAGGCCTTCCTACATGGGAGAAACACATGAGGAGTTTGGACCATAACACCACCACGCTGGCCCAATACGGGTTGGTGGGTAAAACGGTTGCAGTAACAACCGGAACCAACGGCTTAAAGTGCTTTCCGAAGCACGGAGGAGATCAAGATTATAAATTTTGATTGACCCAGCTTAGGATCGACCATGGCAAGAGTTGCTTTGTTTTCGTAATCGAAACCAGACCGCTCAAATGCCACCGAGCTCCTCGCAATAAATGCATAAGATAAATTTAATGACGAATCCGTACTTTAGTATAAATAATACAATAACTTGGGGAGTCACGTGTGTTCTTATTGGACTTCACTAAGTATCCCTTTCGTCGTGAAAGATCGAGAAAGTCAAATTTGTCAAAAATTCAAGAATCTGAACCTGGCACACGACAATATCGATGTGTAGGAGTGACATCCACTGAGATCATACCAGTCTCAGTCTCAGCCAACGGCTTGGCCCCACCTCTCTTCGCGACTCTCTGAAGAGATAGGGACCAGTAATAGTAGGACTTAGTGGGGTTTGCTCGATAACGCCAAGATAGTCTGGTCTCTTCACGCGAAAGGGTCATACTCCATCGATTTCTCGAGGGTCTCTTGAATTTTTTCCTTCTTATTACAGGTGTCTATAAGCTACGGTAGCCATTTACCACCAGCAGGGCATCAGCTTGCTTGTCATATAATCGTTTAAAAAAATGTTCAGTACCTCTAAACTGAACACACGCTGTCAAAGTTACAATTTTTTTCTTGTTCTAATTATACAGGTACCTACCCAGGTGAGCCTAGATACGGGCCTATTACTTATTAGATAATCTGTATTTGTTATTTTACATAATCATGCATAATTAACTGAGCTTCGCTTAGAAACAGGTCTACAGCATAACAGAGATATCCTCATCCTAAAATCGATTATCTACCGCTTTCACGTAACTTTTTGCCTCTAAATTTTAAATCAATCGTTTTCTAAAGCTTACATTAATTCAACGAAATCCTCACCCTTTTTACCGTCGATTAATCGTTGTGTATTTTAGTTGTTTTCAATCTAGTCTCCATCTAATATACTTCAATTTTGATAGTATTTTATCGCAGCACGATTATGTGAGGATTGAATACTTGCCTATCCACCCCATCCTATTTAATCTGTGTAATGAATCCATTAAACTGCAACATTACAAAGCAATCATTCAACCAGTGGCAAAATAATGAAATACCGGATTTAATATTTGACTAAGAACTTTTTAGTAATAAGCCCCGGAAAGGGTCGACTGCATTCATTTTTTGCTGTCGAAGCATTTTATTTTCGTCGGATTAAGAATCTCCTCCTTTTTATAGTTGAAAGATCGCAGCTAAATAAATAGCATTTGTAGTTGTATTACGTTCCTGCCATGAGTTAGGTCGTCAGAGCTCATAGGGAAAGCATTATGTTGTGAGCAGGGTGACCTATTCTCTCAACATTACGTTTCTCCGGATTTTTATAGGGCAGGCAGCGCGTGAGTAGTACCCAAGGTGCTACGAGTGTCGTCAGCCGTCAGGCCGTACGGCCCGTACGCGCCAAGCGGGGGAGATTGAGCTATGATTTACTAATAGCAGTGGGCTATGATTTACTTATAGCAGTGGGCTATGATTTACTAATAGTAAAGACAATTATTTACGAAGCAAATCCTACGTTTTTTTTTTTTATACAACTAGATGACAAACAAGCTGACGGCCCAACTGGTGGTAAGCGGTTACCGCCGCCTATAGACACCTGCAATAACAAGGAAAAGCACTTGATATTGCAGGTGCGTTGTCATTCTGAGGCCTAAGATGAAATGCCGTCCATGCCCAGTAATTACACTGGCTACCTTTCCCTTCAATCCGAAACACAGCGAACTGCTTCACGGCTGAAATAAGAAAGGCGGTGGTACCTACCCAGGCGACCCTACATATGGGTCTACCACCACCATACTTCCTACGTCCTTAGCTATATTCTGATATCCTATATTTACGTATGTATGTATGTGTATATGTATTTGCATCTAATTATATGTATGTGTAAATATGTCTTTTGATTAAGTCTAATTATTTGTATTATAAAATATATACCTATTTTTATCTCTTTATTCTTGCACCCATTCTGTTGTCATTTTTTTCTATTACTTTCACCCAAGGTTGCCTGGAAGAGATTGCTTGTTAGCAATAAGGTCACCTTTTGTATTATTTGTTTTCTTTTCTGCTTTTTATGTTTTTCTTTTGTCCTAGTGTTCGGATAAAGTATATTTGTATTGTATTGTATTGTAATTATTAACTAATAGCAGTAGACTATGATTTACTACTAGAAATGGGCTATGGTTTACTAATAGTAAGACGTGAAAAGGTTTTTACAGGGTCGGCGACGAGCACGTGATACCCATACACACCGTAGTGTTACAAGCGTCCATAGGCTTCGCTTACCATTTACCATCAGGTGGGCCGTATGCACCTTAGTGGAACTAAAAAAGTGGGCTCTAATTTACTAATAGTAGTGCCCAAGATGTACGAGCGTCATCAGCCATCAGTAGCACCGTATACGCCACGCGGGGGAGATTGGGCTACGATTTACTAATATCAGTGGGCTATGATTTATACTAATAGTAATGGGCTATGATTTACTAATAGTAATGGGCTATGATTTACTAATAGTAATGGGCTATGATTTACTAATAGTAATGGGCTATGATTTACTAATAGAAATGGGCTATGATTTACTAATAGTAATGGGCTATGATTAGTGATAGTTATTTAGTATATTTGTAATATTTATATACGAGTACATATTATAATCATTATTCCTCCGTTTTCTAATATCCATAAGACAAGCTCATAGTGAACTTTACTTAGGGCTAGATAATAGGTGTGAGTGTATGAATATTATTCTTATTATTGGGCTATGATTTACAAAACACATAGTAAGTACTAATTAACAAATAAATATAACACGATATGCTCTAGTATTCAAATTAGTACTATTTTTTTAGATATAAAGGAGTCTTTTATAGTTTAAATTTCTCAATATTATGCTTATTTCAACAGCAAACCTTTTTTAAATTAATATGCTCATTACAGCGTAAAAAAATAACGCAGAGTTAAAACGATTGAGTAAGAAATAGTTAACTAAAGAAGGTTTGCTAATGTGCATAATATATACATACATAAATTTGATTATTTAGTGTCTCAGTGCTAAGTCGGATATAAAAGAAAAATGTTTAAAAATTCATTAGAGTCAATATTCCGTCGTTGTAATTTAAAAATCACTCTAGCTCCGCATTCTACAAACATCCATACTATTTGTAAAACTAAGGGGAGGCCGACGGCGGCGAGGAATATGAAGAGGGGAGGAGGGAGTGAAGGTTGTTATCGAATATCAACAGTTTTTTAACAAAAAAAAATGATTCCTTTCCCAAGCATTAAATATGAAAGCTGGAATTGTTTAAATCAAGAGATTGAAGGTGGTTTTCCACCGAGAAACCGGGCGAGACGATACGAGGCGAGACGAGACGACGCGAGACGATACTTTCTAGATTGCACCACAAGAATACAAAACTATGATTTGGTAGACCACGATCGAAATCAGCGCCTATCCACTGTGAGTATTACATACATACACGTAGACTAACACCTTTTATTTAGCCCAAAGTTATTTATGGGTAGTAGATAACTTAAAAATGTTGATAGTATATAACTTATGATGATAACATTTTTTTAACAATTAATCTGCCCTACCCGGATTCAAACCCTGGACCCTTGATCGAGTAGCCTGTGGTTAAGTGTACTGACCACTCGACCAACTGGCCGTATATAATCTCATATAGTGTATAACATAGTGATTTAGTTTAGATGCGTATACGCAGGTGTCGTCTGTTTTTGCCGTGAATGTAGCGCGCTTAGCACAGAGAGAACTTACTGATATTTTCTATTTCGTGGCTCCACCGTCGTTAAAACTTCGATGATTCACCGGCCGGAAAAATAAATTGCTCTTCAACTTTTTTATGGTGCCTCTAAGGTATTTTTGAGGCAAAGGAAGTAATATTTCATGGAATGTGTTGCCTGATATCTCGTCGGCTTTTAGCCGAGGCCTAACTTATTCATGTTATTTACTATTTCTTTTCAGCTTAATTGAGCGCGATGTAGTACAACTTTTCGGCTTTCTTTCCTCAGGTGAGACAAGGAAACTCCTCTTCAACTTTTAATTACGATGCGGTAATGTATACTCAAATGAATGAAACTAAACCAAGCTTTTAATAAAGTACAGAGTTGTCAGCTGCTATCACCGTCTGGACTGTTGAGGGTTTGCCGGATGATCCTGTGTGTAATACTGGTGTTCTGGTCTTCTAGAGGTTTTGCAGATGGCTTAACTGGTCTAACTGACCTCACACCGGATGCAATGAACTGATTGCAGCTTATATTTAGCGCCAAGTTCTTCCAAGATTAGATTTTAATGATTGAAATCTTACATCAGTATTTACGATTATGCAATAACCGCCCTGTCCAGTAGTTGAGACCACCAACCACATATCTGCTCAATTTTCTGCTTAGTTTGGTTGGTGGTAGGGAATTTTCTAAGTCACTGCCACCGCCTCGTCTAGCTACCGCCATCTTACCTCTAAGTCTGCTGCCATAACAATAATGTTATCAGCATTTTTAGGTTCCGGCAGTTGGGAAATAAGCCAGTTTCTCTGTGGTTGAGGAATCCGGGTGAAGCTCGCTTCTACCTTCAACCTTATCATCTTTACTGTCAAGTGAGAAACCAAAAGAACAAGAGCTACCCTGTCAAATTAAAAAAAATAGAAATATTACGCCACCATAAAAAAGTGGATCACGCCTGACCAATTATGCCTGTCATTAACTCAGATTAACTCAGGTCCGATCTTGCGTGGAATATTGCTCGCACTTGTGGGATGGCTCCACCAAGTACCTCCTCAATGCCCTGGACAGATTGCAGCGTCGTGCTGTTCGCATCACGATGTAGAGGTCACGAACTACATTGAGCCTCTGCAATTCCGTCGTGACATCGCGTCGCTTAGCGCCTTCTATCGGCTATATCACGGAGAGTGCTCTAAAGAGCTATTTGTCCTTATCCCACCTTCCCCATTTCTACTCAGGATCAAGCGTGCCAGTCTTCGAAGTCATCAATTCACTGTCTCCACCTCAACATCACGTACAAAGAAATTTAGTAGATCGATTCTTTGTCGTACTTCCAGAACTTGGAATTCTTTGTGTTTCCTCCTTCCTATAACATAGGTTCCTTCAAAAGAGGCGTGAAAAAGCACCTTTCGGGCCGGCAAGGTGGAGGCGGCTAGTGCAGTGTCTAAAGCTGTCTTCGCATATGGGTCAAAATCAGAGAGGTGAGCATTATGCTTCAGACAAAGTTTTTCTGAATAAATTAACATGCTAATACTAAAAAATATATTTTAAAATAAAGGTTCTGTGCATTATTACACGGCACTTAGCTTATTTATCTTTCTATACTAATGTTTTATTTGATTTAAAACAAATAAAGGTCTAAATAGTTATTCCGGGAATGCGTCCTCATACCATGTTTCATAGTTCAAACAAGTCAAAAAAGTTTACAATTAAGACTTAAAATTGACATATTGTACTATTATCTTTGAAAATCATCAAATTAAGAATATACGTATAAAATACATTATTAGCAGTTTAAATTCTTTATATTTTGACTATTCAAATGCTGTCTGACGTTTATTAAATCATTCCGTGAACGCGGTGGATATCGATCGATATAAATAAAAGTACTCACGCTAGGTGGCGTTAGCGAGCAACAGCGTGAAGTTCACTAGTCAAAGCAAAAGGCGTGTTTCGTGTTTACGGAAAAAAATAATTGATTTTGTTGGTAAGTACCTTTTAAAATGATATGTGTGAAGCGTACTTTAATTACTAGTCTCTACGGGAACGTAGTTTGATGATTAGTTTTTCTAAAATTTGCATAGTTTTTGCAAAATTCTTATAAAAATTACAGCTCACTTGTTGATAGCCTCTAAAACCAATATCTTACATGGCAGCGTCAAGCGCGACATGAATATATTTATCAAATAGTCATTTCGGGGACGTTGTCGTATATAACGGGCGTTCCCGAAATGATGAGGGCGTTCCCGAAATGTAAATTTTTGGGCAATTATGATGCTCTAATACTTTTAAATGTTTTCAATATATAAATACACAACATAACAACATTATCCGGTTGAGGAACAGGCTAATTACAATTTCTTGAAGGTGATTCTTAAATGCGTTGGTTATATTATAATTAAAAACATATTTAAAAGTGTTCCCGAAATGACTTTTGCGCCTGGCGTTATTCTTATTAACTGGTAGAATTTCTAAAATATATTTTTTTTTGTGCGTGCCTCTTCACAGGAAAGGTTCATGACAAATGACACAACAGACTCCATTTGTTAGTTTTCTTAAAAAAAACTTAATTTCTCAGATTTTTGAAAACCTAAAATGTTCACCTTTTTCATTTTGACCCATATAGACTCTTCTTACCGCATCACATCAGGTGATGTTAATTCATTTGTCGTGCTTTGTATATAAAAAAAATACGTCAGACAGTCACAGTGTCTACAATTTTTATGGAAAATTGAACAAAATAAAAAAGTTTTGTATTGGTAAGAATAATTCAGATTTTCAACCAAGACATTACAAACACAATAAGAAAGATTATTCTACATAACTTTAAGTAACACAAAAATGAGTTGATGATTTGACAGCAAAAAAAGCCTTCTCACTAGTTTGTCACTAGCAATCACCGAGCACGCGTGTCCCGCAGTTTGCTTAGGACGTCAAACAAAACCGCAAATCAGGGACACCGGTGCTGCGGCCGATTGAATTGTCTTTGTTTTGTGATACACCGGTACAGCGTGCCATCGACAGCACATCAAGCGTAACAGTTAGACCTAAGGACCGTCCTTACTCCGTTTTAATAGAGTCGGTTATCATAGTGCAGTTGTTAAACTTGATGTGCGTGTCATCTGTACGTGAAATCATTGTTGACAAGTGTACTGGACCTTTTTTTATGTGAGAAACAAACTTACACTCACTTTACACTTACTTTACTCACTATTTACTCAGTATACTCGAAAATACAGATAAAGTATATAAAAAGACAATGTGCGTGGATACCACGTGAACTGCAAGCGTAGTTTTTTTTTTAAATACAAGCTCAGGAAATGATTGAACACGACCTGGTGTGAATCGGTAAGAAGAGTCCATATGTGAATACAGATAGTGCAGCTTGAAACACTGTTCTAGCCGCCTTCACGTTGCCGGCCTATCTACCTGGCCAAGGGAAATTCATCACCAAACAAGGCCAACAACGAGACAGCGCGCAGTGTTTGCCTAAACGCGAGACGCAAGACGCGCATGCGGTGATATCGTGGCCAGGCCGTAAATAAGGTGCCTTTTTCACGTCTCTTTTTGTGCACATGAACATACATGTGCTGGCAAAGAATTCCAAGGTTTAGGAGTGCGACAAAAAACGTCATAAAAAGCGAAGGTTTAGGCGTTAGGTTTTATAGTTATGTTTTATTTAGTTCGCAGAATACTTAACACTTAACACATCAGTTGGAAAATAGAACTAATTACAACGGATTATGGTACTTTAAAGTAGTATTATAACCTCCCGTTGTGCGTTAAGTTACTAGGTGGTAGGCCCGTATGTAGGGTCGTTTGGGTAGGTACCACCGCCTTTCTTATTTCAGCCGTGAAACAGTTCGCTGTGTTTCGGATTGAAGTGAAAGGTAGCCAGTGTAATTACTGAGCATGGACGGCATTTCATCTTAGGCCTCAGGATGACAACGCACCTGCAATATCAAGTGATTTTCCCTTGTTATTGCAGGTGTCTATAGTCGGCGGTAACCGCTTACCATCAGGTGGGCCTTCAGCTCGTTTGTCATCTAGTTGTATATAAAAGAAATTAAAAAAAAGTACAGACGATAGCACAACGGTACGATATAAACGGAGTAAGGGCGGTGTCAAGGTCAAACTGTTGCGCTTGATGTGCTGTCGACTGTATATTAAAACGTCATTTTTCTCAAGCCGATCCGGAGCAGGTGGTCTTTGAGCAAAACGTCCTTACAAGCATTTAGTTCTCGAAGCATAATGTCCTCTGAACAAAAATGACCGTACGGAAGAAAGAACAGGGAGCCAATCCACCCACTCAACTTCACCTTGACACCTCTGGTTCAACTAAAAACCAGCGCCGCGATATTTCTCCTTCGCGGCATAATGCTGAGTGGAGACCATTTGGTTACATTAATGTGTCTTATACTTTGTGACTCTTTTTTGTGTTACCAATAAATATTTTTTCTTTCTTTTCTTTTCAATCGTCCACAACTAAAAATACTCATAGCAAGTAATCATTACCGACATTATTTTATTTTTTATTTCCTTTTAATGTAGTAAATTTAAAATAAATAAGAAATTATATTTAAATCAAAAAAAAAATAATTTAAACTGTACAAACATTAAAAAAATACTCTTACTTTTTTGATGGTAAAAAAATGTATTTGCTTTTTTAATGAAGTGGCTTTTAAACTGAGGATGGACATCTTCTTAAAGATCCTGGATCCGAATTAATTTTTAATAGTATCGATATCGATTTCAAAATAACACTAGTTTTGTTGTCAATATACTCAATATGATATGAGGTTGGCTTACAAATTGATAATAAAAGAATCATAAAGCTCTGTAATTTTCAGCATAGAAGCATCGTTATAAGATATTGTATTTTAATTTATTGAAATGCATTTAACAGAAAAAACGGCCTGAATTTTACCTAAATATATTTTTATATAATCAAATTCGAATCTTTCGTGAATACGCCAATTACGATGGTAAACCTTTTTTTGTTTTGAGGTAAAATCATTTTGATTCTTTTTACCTAAGTTTTCCAGGTTCTACTGCTGAAATAACTATTGAGAAATTGTACTTTACAATTTTGAGAAATTGTACTTTACAATTTCTTACCCATTTAAGAAATAAAAGATTCCAATTAAATTACTTACTATAGATGTTAGATAAAGGAGATTCGTTAATTAATCAGTATTTCACATATTCCCCGTGTTTCTCAATGTCAAATTCTGTACAAAGCAGAATATTTGGCTAAATTATCATTTATAGTTACCGAATATTTGAATACTATCGCATTACTTATATTTATACTTTGAGCAAATTGTATTGACAATTATAATAATAACCAACCAACTTTGACTGTTTTAGCCATCGATACAAAATTTACTGACTACAAAATCTGATTGAAAGATCAAAAACAAGCCTACTAAACAAACCTCAAACTAGAAATCAACGTTTCATTAATTAGTACAGTGTAGGTATCGCTAAGAACCGAACAAAGCCGAATTTAAATTCAACCACGAATATTTACTACACAATACAGTTCATATATCAGTCAAAACTGTATCTAAGATGAAAGTCAAAGCTGAAACAATATCCACTCACGCCAATTATCTAGTCCAAATTAAACATCATTAAGAGTTTGTGTTATGGATAGGTACTAGATAACGGAGAAATATTGATAATAATCTATATGAATAAAATCAATGATTGTATGTTTATCCCTTAGGCAAAACCATTGATTCTGATGAAACTTTGACATGGTGCTTTGCCAACAGAATTTCCTGGATTATAAAAACTTTTAATTTATTATAAACCTAACAGTTTTCTCTTCACGGACATTGCAAAGCATTTCTGGTGCAGCTAGTATGTACCTATATAAGTATCAAAACTATACTAAATAACATAAATATACAAACATTTGCCACTACCGAGATTCGACCCCGGTAGCCTTGACTGAGTAGCCTGTAGCTACTTAATCAGGGCTTCCGGGGTAATTTTGTATATTTGTATGTTTCTATGTTTGTCCACGCATATAGTGTATCAAAAACTATGTGACCAAAAGCAAAAATTCCTTTTTTCTTGGACTTGACATTGTCCAGCTTAGGGAATTGTGTAAGTTTCATCAAAATCGGTTCAGTTGTTTTTGAGAAAGAGAGTTAAGTGTGTACCAAAAAAACGTTGTTGGCCTAATAGCGTAATTCTAAAACATGTGATCATGTATGTTGTTCCAATGGTAGGATGCAATTAGTCTATCATCATCATCATCATCAGCAAACTATTAACGTCCCACTGCTGGGCACAGGCCTTTCTATAATGAAGATACATACGAGGAGTAGGAAGGGATAGGTTCTAGCTTAACAAAATATAAAAAACGAAGAAATGCAAAATTAATTAATTCGGGTGAATATTCATATTCTACTCATCACCCATCGATAGCGTCGCGTACGAAATCGAGAAACTTAATCGTGCGTCCAACTGGTCAGAGTTTCTGTTAAGTCAAAATCTATTATCCATTTCCCGGAATGTAACAAAGTAAATATCCCGCGATGTAAGTCTGCCTTTCCACTTTGTGTTTCTTCGTGGCATTATTTTTACAGACTCTTTGCTTGAGCAGTTTGCTATGATGGTCATGTCTTGCTCATTTTTGCAGCATTGTACATTTGAGGTCACTTAAATATGTAAATACTTCCTTTTGGGAAGGATCTTTATTTCAATGTGTTGTACTTTGTAGTCGACTGCACATTGAAATAAGAACATGTCATTACATTACTATTGAACCAAGATTTCCGCTTCTATGAATCTGACAAACCACACATTCAAGACTAGATGTTTTCCATTTTTAACCAAAAAAAGCTAGCGGTGGCTGGATGAGACAAGCTAAAGATCGTGTTTTGTGGCGCAGCCTTGGGGAGGCTTACGTCCAGCAGTGGACTGCAATAGGCTAATATTATGATGACGAAAAAGGAGTATGACGGGTCTTTCTGTGTATCTGTGTTTATGTCTGTGGAATCGTAGCTTCTGAACGAATGGACCGATTTTGATTCATTTTTTTTTGTTTTAAGCCTGACATGATCAGGATGGTTCTTAATTTTAATTTATGTAGATTAATTCAGGAATTTGATGACAATCAGCTCATTTCCTACTTCCATTCATTCCATTGATTGGAAATTTGGTTTTCTGTTACTTCAGGTATTCCAAGACATACTAACCTTAATCTGATCAAATAGTTCAATTCTTCAGAAACTTACAGCAGATATAGCATGTTTGGTCTGATAAGAATAGTTTCAATGAGAAGATGTTAGAAAGATGATTAATGAGGCCGGCGGTTACTTAAAATTTACAATATTACCTTATTTTCTAATCTTTAATGCTGTATCATAACTATTTATTCTACTTATGATATTGGTATGTATAGAATTATCATTTTTCTTAACGTTTCGGCGTAACTGTTGAGGCATGTTGTGATCACGAGTGGACTAGCATATTGTGAAAACTTTTCGGATATTCTTCATTAATCCTGAACTCATCCCTCACTACATCTAGAGTAGGTACAGTAATGACAATTCTGACAGTTTGCGCTTATTTACACTCGATCCCATATATATGACAATGTTAATCCATAACAGAATGATATTCCTGTATCTAATTTTTATCTCAAGCGCTTCACGTACTATTATAAAAGATCTATGTAGATGATATTGGGGTCAGGTTTGTTCAATGATTTATGTCCGAATCAACTTCACGTTTATCGATTACACCATTGCGAAATGGCAATCGTGTGTTTATTCTGGCCAATGAATTCATTAATAAAACTGCAATCGATCTTGTAAATCCACGGATTTATTGATGATGATTGGTATAGTCTTACCCATCTATTCATAATATTTTACTAGCTTATATGTTTGATTACTCAAAGTATAAAATCTATGAGGCTGCAGTTTCTGGGAGGATATCTAGTTTTAAACAAAACTCCATCTATTTAGTGTAAGCTATACGAGTCTTGAAAAATTGTGACACTCTCGAACTTTCGTAATTTAATAATTATCTAAGCCAATGAAGTCAGCACGCTTACCATGAAACATTGTCCGAAAATTTGGATCTAAATTGTTTTTAGGCATGTTTTGTGACATTATATGTAGATATGTATTGATCCCTATTATTCCGTTTACATCATTAAATTTAATGTTCTTTATTAGTTTTTTCAAATCGAATTTTACATCTCTGGATAACATTTTTGAACCAGAATGAAATGTTATTTTTTATTTAAATGCAGGGATTTAAAATTGTACTTTTTGTCGTATAATATTCTTAAAAATGTACTCTTTCTTCTGATATATCTTTTGTCTTGGGGGGTAGCTGAGTACATTTTCAGAACATGTCCTTACATTATACCGAGTGTAGGGAGAACGCTCACGAAAACGAATGCAGATGGTTGTGCTATTAAGCGTAAAAACGACTTAGATATAAAATAATTAAATTGCGAAAAAAAAACTCCTGTTTCTTCATCATCACCAGCGTCATGCGTCTCACTTCTGAGTACAGGCCTTCCTACATGGAAAAAAATCTCGAGGAGATTGGGCGATAACACCACCACTCAAGATTACAAACTTAGATTGAGCCATCTCGGGATCGACCACGGCGAAAGTGGCTTTGTTTTCGTATCGAAACTAGAGCGCACAAACCACTACACCGCCAAGTTCCTACTCCTCCTGCTGTTTCATACTAAATTGTAATACCTACATGACCTGCTTGTACGTAATAGCTGATTGAAATACCTACACGACCTGCTTGTACGTAGGTAATAGCTGATTTTATTTCGCGGTTTTTTTTCATGTGTCTAGCTGTTCACCTGCCTTCGTTTCTCTTCGAGAGCGGTCTTTCTACCCCCTGTATGTTTAGTTTTGGTATAGAAAGTCTTATTAGAATTGGTTTGTTCGTTCTTGGTTCATTCCTACAATACTTCCGACTTGAAAATTTGTATGAAAAACCGGGCGACGTAACCACTCATAAATAAATAAAGCTCTTTACCCGCAATTTGTGAAATTAGCCGGCTCTAAAGTAACTAACTAGCTTTATGTATAATTAAAGTTTACCAACATTAAAAAAATTTAAACAAAAAATTAAACCGACTCCAAAAAACTGAAAAGGATAAAATTTATTTATTTTTTGTTTAAATTTTTTTTTCACAATTTTTAGTGATAACTTTTGAAGGTCAAAGCTAGATGGGTGACCGTGAGCTTATATTGTTTTCTACTATCATATCATTTCACTAAAAATTCATAAGAAAGCAAATATCCGCAACTACGCATACGTAGACGACTTAATTTTTCTAGTTTTTTCGATTTAAAAACCAAAGTACCCAATGGATTTTATAAAAAAAATTATTGCACTAAATGAAAACTATTCCGCATCGAACAAAAAAAGAATCATCAATATCGGTTCACCCAGTCAAAAGTTCTGAGGTAACAAATATAAAAAAAACCATACAGCCGAATTGATAACCTCATCCTTTTTTTGGAGTCGGTTAAAAATCAAATGTATTCGTGGGGTCTTTGTCATAGGTTGTGATGAGTTGTGCCAATATCTATTTCGCAATATAGAATTCTAAAGCTCTAGTTTAGTTTGCAAATCAAAATATTAAAAATTAAATAAAATTAAGGATTCACGTTAGCTTTGATCTACTAAATTAAACCATGTATCTGACATAATAAGATCATTTTTACCATGGAGATTAAGCTTTCTCTGATCACATGACTCCTCTGTTTAAACTTTAATGCAATCCATGAACAAATAAGAGGGTTGCTTCTATTGCCTCTAAAGGACAAACAAATAATCAAGTGACAAGCCACAGCGCCAGCAGCCAGACCGATGTTAGCCCAAACTCCACTCTTATTTGGTTAGGACATCAAACGCAGCAAACATTTGTCTTTGACAACAAATATTTGCGAATCAACAGATATTGTTTTCGTCTGATGTTCATTGCTGATGCTCTTTTTTGCAAGTATTACATTAAGCAACATAAGGTTTAAAGTAGTTTGATTTCGGCACTTGATTTGATGCTGTTATAATTGGGAACATCAAAACGGTACATCGCATGCATCTTTGGATTGGACCTTAAACAGCGATAATAAAAGCGGTTTTAACATACACCTGCGCCCTTACCATAAAAAAATCTACCGGAAAAACATCTTCGAAGACCAACGTAATAGTGAAATATAAAACTCGAATACATCAACCTTTCCTTTAGACATTAAATTTTATCGTTAGTTTCTTCTTTTTTTAAATCGAATTTTACATTTCTTACTTTTACATTCAGACAAAGTATAAACCGTCAATGTCGTCTATTGTCTCGTTAAATATTTTTTTATAACTAAGCGTGGTTCAGCCTACGACTATTTAGCAATTATATTTTAAAATAAACGCTAAAATAATACGGCAAGTTGGTTTCTGCTCTTGTTTCTGACTAATAAACTGGAATTCAAAAGTTAGATTTCATGCAAGCACTTTTCTAAATTATTAAAAAATGCCGGGGTAACAAAATAAAAAAGGCTTTATTCAACATTCTCTAAGCATGAGCTTTCGTTTAGTATATAATTTATCGTGGGGGGCAAGTACCAATATCGAACATCTCATTTGCATTAGATTATCTACTAAATTTAAATTGAATTTAATAATTTTTAGGCGAAATTGTAATGGTAAGTAGTGTAATTTTGTCGTGTTAATGTTTTTGTTACTACATGTACTTATTTAATAACTTTCTAATGATCATAACACCTCTATAGGTACAGGGTGGTGCCGTCAATATGACAATAAATTAATACATACATACATAATCTTTCATAGATATGGTTTGCCACTTTCAAAAACATCTTATTCATTTGATAATTTCATTACCTTTGTATGCAATAATATAACATTGGCTGCATTATTTTATAGAAATGTCATTAAACTATCAAATGAATAAGATGTTTTTGAAAGTGGTAAACTATTTCTATGAACGAATATAGCCCATGTTTTAATTTATTGTGGTATTGACGGCACCACCCTGTTTAACAGATGTCAGCTAGTTTAATGTGCTTTATAGAACTATTAAGATTGTGATAACAATCGACCATTGGCATAGTGTGCAAGAAGGGAATCTCGAGCTTATTGATAATTTGGATTTCATAATTTGAAACTTTAGGTAGGTTTCGAGATTAGAACAAAGATATTCAATGAAGTCTATAAATAAGCCAACGGACTTCAGTTCATGCTCAAAACATAAACAAACCTTTATCGATATTATTATTATTATTTTATTATTAAAACGCGAGTATAAATCTATACTTGCTTAAACTAGACGAATAAATGGTCAGTACAATAACGTCCTATAGGTATTAAATTATTTTTGTTTTTTTTTTAAACCTATTATCTAGCCCAAAGTAAGCATCATTAAGAGCTTGTATTATGGATACTAGATAACGGAGAAATAATGATAATAATATGTATATAAATATAAGAAATATACTAAATAAACATATAAACATCCATGACTCGTGAACAAATGCTCGTACTCACCATACAAACATTTGCTCCTACCGGGATTCGAACCCGGGACCTTCCGACCAAGTAGCCTGTATAGCAAGGGGCACAGACCACTCGGCCAGCCGGCCGCTGATATTAATATTTTATATTAGAATCTTACGACCTTTTACTGTATCCTGTAGACGCTTGTAGCGCCAGGGGTATACAAGCCTCAATAACCACTTTATAATGCAAACAGCTAAGCGAGGTTCCCGCCTTCCTAAGATTTCCCGAACGCTATAATGTGAATAATAACTTCCTAGTCAAGCTTGTAACACCGCAGGCTATTACATAATATCATATTTTCGGAAAGAGTTTCGGTCGTCATTACTTTCAAAAGTGAAACGTAAAAATAGCGCATTAAAGTTCCGTATCCTTCAACTCAATATTAACATAAGCTTTAGACGAATGACAAAAACAGCAAAAACCAATTCACATGAGCACTCCATCACACACAATCCCAAGGCCCTCCAAGCTTCAGAAGTTGAAACTTATAACAAATTGATGTATTTTGCAATCTGTTTATTCCACCGTTCTATAATAAACCTTACTGTCGTATTTTTAAGACCGAATACAACTGATAGGGATGCATCTGTAAAATTGTTTAACTAATTTCAACGAGAGTTCATTCTGCCGTTGGTACAACGCAATTCCGATCTAAAATATGCTTAGTTATCTGAGACATAAAGTTGCTTAGACTATTTATTAGTGGCAAAGCAATTGGTATTTGCATTAACGTTCGGCTGGATCAGTTCTGAAACCCAATCTACATGTAAATTGGTCCAAGTAAGATTAACTTTAGGATAGGAATTGGAGAATACACTACTGCTAGTTTATTTTATATTTTTTGTGCTGGACGTTCATTTTCACAATATTAATATTATAATCTCGAGCCGTTGATACCGGTTGTTATTGCAACCACTTTAATACACCATTTGGTGGCGTGTATGATGCCGCTGATAACCATTTGCACAGTTTGATGACGGCGCATACAACCATATGGTTGCGCGGATGCCGACGATTCTAACGATTTAAGGTCTATTCACACATATCAGTGAAGCCACAGTTCCGGCACAGTTCCGGCACTGATACGGCAGTGCGAAATATTATTTCATACATTATCTATGAACGTATCTCCACTTGTCCGTGTCAGTGACGGCACAGTGCTCTCAGTGTCCGTGCCGGCACCGGCAAGCACGGAAGGGATCGTCGACAACGATATTTTTTGCCGGACGGACAGATCACGGACAGATCACGGACGCCGGCATCAACAAAAACAAAATAGAGGACGAGCGATTAATAGAATTGGTTCGTGAAAAAATTTTAAACAAAAATTAAAACCGACTTCAAAAAACTGAAAAGGATAAAATAATTAAATTTAAGTAGGTATTCATCCCCTAGAAACATATTTTGGAGTTGGTGCTAAGTGGTTTCCAAAAACAATAGAAAGTGAAGCACTTAGCACCAACTCCAAAATATGTTTCTAGGGGATGAATACCTACTTAAATTTAATTATTTTATCCTTTTCAGTTTTTTGAAGTCGGTTTTAATTTTTGTTTAAAATTTTTTTTCACAATTTTTTGTGATAACTTTCTACGTTCAAAGCTAGATGGGTGACCGTCAACTTATATTGTTTCCTACTATCGTATCGTTTCACTAAAAAGTCATTGGAAAAGCAAAAATTCGCAATTACGCATATGTAGAAGACTTCATAATTTCAGTTTTTTTATATTTAAAACTAAAGTACCCAACTGTTTTTGAAAAAATTTTTATGGGTACAAATGGCAGTTATTCCGCATCGAACAAAAAAAGAATCACGTAAATCGGATCAGTAATCTCGGCGTAATCGGTGTACATACATAGGAAAAAAAAAAAAAACATACCGGCCGAATTGAGAACCTCCTCGTTTTTGAAGTCGGTTAAAAAAGAGTTTTATATGATTTATCTCATGCAAAGTATATGGATACGAAATACAATCACGATTGACGACGGACACGTTTTCACTGAAGCTCCGTGAACTGAGCAGGCACTGACATGTGTGAATTGAATCACTGACGCAACACTGAAGCACTGATACGGAACTGTGCCGGAACTGTGGCTTCACTGATATGTGTGAATAGACCTTTAAGATTAGAGCCACCCGACGACGTCCACTCCGCACGGCCTCGTCGCGGCGTCCACTCGTTGTCGACAGGTAGTCCACGGGTGGACACCGCGTTACCACCAACCAGTGGACCTCACGCGGTCAACGAGTGAACGCCGCGTGGTCAATGAGTGGGCGTCGCTTACTTCGCGAATATTCGAGTAGTCTGTTAACAATTAGCACTAGGTCAACACGTGTATTTCATAATGTCAAATTTTACAAACCGTGAATTGGCACTCATAGCTATCGCGCTTGATGAAGGAGAAAATGAAGGACGCAACAAAAAAAAAAAAGCTTATTGGGTGCGCGAACTGTTTAAACAAAGAAAAAAAGAGGGCGAACATTGGACCGCTCGTAGGCATTTGTTAGCGGCCAGCGCGGTCCACTCGGGGCCTGCGCGTTGGCAACGCGCAGTCAACGCAAGGGAAGCTTGCGAGCAGCGAGTTGTCACCAAGTGGTCCACCCGCCGTCCGCGCGTGGACGGCTTGCGACCGAGGCGATCCGGTGACGCTACGGAGTTCATGTAGTGAGCGCATACCCATGCAAGTCCATATAAAGAATACTAACCGCACGAGGCGATGCGGTGCGGAATGAGTGCCGGGTGGTTCTAATGAGCTGTGACCTTTAGTCGCGTGGGTGTCGCCGCTTAAAATCATCTGGCTACGTGGATGGCGGCACATACAACCATTGGGTTGTTTGGATGACGGCGCTTAACTACATCCTATAGTTTCCACATGAATTTTATATGTGATAACTTCTCTGTACATGTTAGCTCAATGGGAAAGAGCGCTACACACATCTGAGTGCCTGGCTGTATAACGACTGAATTTCTTTAACTTTCGCTATAAGTACTCAACAGTGAATCTTTAATGAAGTCCCTGAAAGTGCTTTCAGCGTTGTAAGAAATAAATATTACTACCTACTCGAAATACAAAAAGCACTGACTTGTCTATTTAAAAACATTATGTCGAGAAAGACCTGTGACAAATCATTTGAACTTTATTTTTCTGGAAAATAAAATAGGAGTAAAAATATTTCATCTTCATCATATCAGCCTATTGCAGGCCTCTGCTGGACCTAGGCCTCCCCAAGGCTGCGCCACAATACAGTCTCCCGCTTTCCTCATCAAGCCACCACCACCTCCCTTTGCGTACCGCTTCAGTAGTTGTTTCGATTTTACCACACTACTCTTTTTTAAATTATCAGTTAAGAAATGACCATTACGTCTCTTATAGGCTTTTTTTATGCAACTAGATGACAAACTAGCTGACGGGCCACCTGGTGGTAAGCGGTTACCGCCGCCTATAGACACCTGCAATAACAAGGAAAAGCACTTGATATTGCAGGAGCGTTGCCATCCTGAGGCCTAAGATGAAATGCCGTCCATGCCCAGTAATTACACTAGCTACCTTTCCCTTCAATTCGAAGCACAAGCTGCAAGGCTGCAGGCTGCAAGGTTCCAGGCTGCAAGTCCTAAGTCATCTGTTAAAATACGCGACATGGTTCTAGGTGCTATCTTCATCTCCCGAGATAAAATCTTTTACATTCGGACAGGATTTCTCCGAATACTTTCCCTTACTGCTTTGACCACCTTTTCATACGAACCCTACGTGGACGGCCATATCTTTTTCTGTCAAAAACAGAGGAGGCCTCATTGTACCTATTTATAGCCTGGTACACAAACATTTTACTAATACCAAGTGTATGGAGAGTTTCAAAAATTACATTTGGCTCTATACCTACTTTGTGTAATGCAATCACAGCGATTCGGTTCTCTTTATCACCCCACTCCATTTTATTATCGCAAAATATTGTACAATGTATTGGCGCCAAAATGAGAAAACTGAATGAGCAATCATATAAAAATGACAGATTCCAAATTCAAATGTAATATTTTGTTTATTTTTAATTTATGGTAGTAACTTTATGGTAGTATAGTAGTAATGGTAACACTATTTATGGCCAGACTAAGTAATCAGGGACATCAACGTATGTTCCGAAAAAGAATCTAATTGGTGGCCATTTCAATGTTTCGCGCAACACAAATTGTGCGCAATGAAGCGTTTCAGTTTTGCTTTGGTAAATACACTGCATTGAAACAGTTAGCCGCACGCCAAAGATATGTATTCTGCCTATAATTCGAATGTAATAGAAAGTAATAGGGGCGAATGGAATCTGAGTGGCTTAGAAGGAACTTTAAGAAAGATACAGGATTCTATAGGATTATAATAATATAAGGTAATCAAGTATCAGGATATTAAGTTGTTTGATTGTTGATGTTTCTATGTAATTAATAGAGAATACCTAAATAGCGGTAATTTTAATCAAACACTTTAACAGCATGTTCTATATTGAACTGACTCTAATGTAGCAAGGTCCTGTGAATCTTGATTTATGGATTTTAGCAAAATTTCCCCACCATTTCATCCTCGTTCCCTTCAAACTACCACTTAGGTGAAGTCGCAGGAACGTTACGCAGTCAGCAAATTCACATAAACCAATAAAGCATGGGGCTGGTCCCCTCGTGTTTGCGTCTGCGGTACCTTCATATTAAACTATGGAGACTGCAGTAACAAATTAAATTACACTTAATCTTTGTATATAATATTAAATCTATATTTTAAGATATGAAAATTTTCACTGAAATTTAGAACGATGGCACTGAACGTTTGAAATAAAAGCACTTCACTGGACTTAGCTCACATCCGCACCCAGATTTATTTTTTTGATCTGTAGTGCTCGCGAAAATATAAGACAATACTATGGACACCTATAGTGGTACGAGAGTCTATAAGCTTCGGTGTTAACGCGTGAATAGTGCCCAAGGTGCTACCAGCATCTATTAACTACGGTGACAACGCGTGAGTAGTGCCCAAGGTGCTACGAGCGTTTATAGACTACGGTGACAACGCGTGAGTAGTACCCAAGGTGCTACGAGCGTCTTTAAGCTACGGTTACAACGCGTGATTGTGACCTAGGGACTTTGAACGTCTATAGGCTACGATAGCTGTTTACGATCAGAGATTTTCCATCCTGGTCTAATAAAAAATAAATTGAAATCACTTCGTCAGATACGCGCAAACCAGTGAGTATAAAACAAATAAAATTGATACAGTTCTCCGTAAATTTGACACCCCTCTGTTAGTAATTGCATTTAGAGGTTCGTAGCGCCAGAAACGTATGTCGTATAGAAACGCTAATAAATTGAATCCCAAAAATAAGTCTGCAGAAACGAATAAGGAGTTCTGAGCAATCTTTTAGTAGCTTTACAAAGTTTGATTAGGTATCCCAACTAATATTATAAGCGCCAAAGAGAGTTTGTTTGTTATGCTTTCACGCCCAAACAACCAAACTGATATAGATGATAGTCTAGGACACTGGATAGGACATAGAATACTGTTTGGAGCAATAGCCAATATCCACGTGGGCGGGGGGGCACGGACAGATACGCGGGCGGCCACTATTATAAAATATTTTCAAAGCTGTGATACTTTCAACAATTTCGATTTTTTTTATACCATTAAGATGGCAATCAAGTATACGGCCCTACTGATGGTAAGCGGTTACGGTAGCCTATGGACGCTTGCAACACCAGGGGTATCACTTGCGCGTTGCCGACGCTGTTAAAACCTTTTCACGCCTTTTTTGAAGAAGCCCATGCTGTACTTATTCGAGAAAACCTCTGCAGGGAGCTCATTCCACAACTTGAGCGTACGCGGGAAAAAGTTTCTCTGAAACAGTACAGTACGCGACCACTTGGGTTCCAATTTGTGAGGATGAACTCCCTGCCGGTGGCGAGCGGTGCGATGATAGAAAGAAGCCGTGGGCATCATGTCAAATATATCCTCAGAACACGCCCCGTTATACAAACGCTAGAACACACACAAGCGCAAAAAACGAAAAAACGCAAGCAACACAGCTTTAACAATATATATTTATAGTTTAATTCTAAACGGTGTCACTCCTGACCTTCATATTACCTGATGGTAAGTTATGATAATGTCGATGTTGAAAACGAGCTAAACCCGGATTCCTCAACCACAGAGGAACAGCCTTTATTACCTCCAACTGCCACACTACAACAATGCTGTTAACATTATCGTTATGACGGTGGACTTAGGCATGAAGATGTTAGCTAGGCAAGCGGACTTATGAAAGTCCTACTACCAACTAAACCAAGCATGGGACCACCCCACGGGAATTGCACCCCGAACCTCTGGATCAGAGGTAGGTGTCAAGAAGTGATCTCAACCCAGTGGTTGACCTAGTACTAGACCACAGAGGCGGTAAGCGTATCAGTAGATTGACTACACTGGCTTACTCCAGCGGGGCTACCATCGAAAATTCTATCTGAAGCGGAGACGAACTAAATAGTGAGATCGAAACACAAAGATACCATGGTGTTTGCCCTTTGTGGGCAACTGAGCCCACACACGACTCATCCCGCGGGCTCAGTTGACCGCTACTGTTTATATTGGGGGCGACTCGGACCACTCGGTCAACTCAGCCCGTGGGCTCATTTAACCAATCTACCGCTATAGGGTCAACTCTGCCCGCGGGCTAATTTAACCACTATCTACCGCTTTAGGGTCAACTCAGCCCAACTGTATAAATCTAGAATTTGAACCTTCCGAGTATACTCATACTACTGTAGGGGTACTCCCCTAGCACGAACATTTTTAAATTTCGAATGGTAATCGTATCGTTCACGCACGCTTGAAATTTCAAACAAAAGTCATACAAAAGCTAACGTAACTAACTACTCGATACGATGTCGATTCGAAATTTAAAAGTGTTTACTTGCTAGTGGTACAGGATATTAAGGAGGTGAATTAAAGAATAAAGTTAAATAAATGTGTATGCTGCCGAAATGTTTTGCTCCGAAACTGCGGAAAACATCTCATGGTAACGTAATGAATGATTTACCTCACTATCACAAGCGATGATATCCAAAAAGACCTCTTGTGTGTAGTTTTATTGATTACTCGCATTCTAGTAATTGTTAGATGTCCTTTTCTGGTTGAAAAAAATCGTAACTAAACATTCAGTTGTATTTGAAATTAATATGGCATCGTAAAAAATTGTCCCTTGAGCGCGGGTAAACAGTCGTCCGTCATTGATAGCGATGAACGGACAAGTATTAGACACTACAAAAATTATTATGAATAATAGTTTGTTTGGATTCATCTAAGAGCTGTAGCGAGTTACGTCCCGTTTATCTTACGGAAATAAAATTTATGATTCTAGTAGCTTCACCCGGCTTGTTTTGCCGTATAGAGAAAACAGTTAGGTTAGGTATAATTAAGGAACCTTAGCGGGCATCCCCAAAACACCCTACCAAAGTTTTATGATAGTGAAGTTTTTCTGGAAAAATTACCTTAAAATAATTTCTATCAACTTAGATCCTGTGTTTTCTTAGTCCAAAGGTGTAGCAAATATACTATCGGATGGTGGCTAGGGAAGAGTGGAGTAATTACAAATGTGGTGGTTTATATCATGAAAGAAAAAGTAAGAGTCCGTGATGTGCCTGGCACTGAACATTTGTCTCCCTCTCATCCAGCAGAAAGAGATATCAACTATCCTATCATGATGTGCGCGGCGTTATTGCTACCTCGCCTGTAGTGCGAGTTTCGACGTTTGTGAGACGGGATATTTCACATTTTCGAATTCTTAATAAGGTACAAGAACAATTTCCGCTACGTTTACTTATCTAGCATGAATGTTCTCATTATACCCAACTTGTTACTTACGCATAATTGTAGAGTAAAGGATAGAGACATATTAATAATACCTATAACATTAATATTCCAACACTCACACCTGTTACGTAACCCATTGTAGCTAAGCATCAAAACTACTAAGTTCAATTACGACTATTGACGTTTCGTTTGGATTAAACTGTTGAAATCATTTTGCATAGGTCCGAATGGTAACAAATAATAATCATCAATATGCCGACGTACTACATGTTTAATAATCAACAAATTCCATTAGCATTTTTTTCAGTGGAATTCTAAATGCTAAAATCAAGTCGCAGATCTCGTACCTTAAACCAGAAACAAAATCTGAGAAAAACAAATGCGAAAAACAGTGATTTCGGCATCAATTATTACTGTTTCTGCCATTCACAAGTTTGGAAGTACAGTTAGGGAAAAAATAGGTCGGTATCCTTACGACTTTCGATAAACACTCTTGTGGGGCAGAGTACAGTGATTTATTAACTACCTATGTTTGTAAGGGTAATAGTGTTTTCGAGATAAAGAAGTTTATCTTTTCGTCAGATAATTACAGTATTGGCGCCGTTCGTTACAATGGATTTTGGTTTGTTCGTTTTTCTTGTTTTCTTGTTGTTACTTTGTTTTTTGAATGCAAAAAACTGCTAGTCTGATTGTTAGCTGTTAATGTGACCAGCCCTATTACGGCGGAAATCAAAATCAACGTCTATTACGAAGTTATTTTTATTTTCGTGATTTATTTTTGATTTTATTATCGAAACAACAATAAAATTACTATTGACGATACTTTAGCTGTTACAATTTTAATATCAAGGATAACTATTCACGCGTTGCACAGAATGATAAAATTTAGGTAATGTGGACGGGCCCAGGTAGACCCGTAGTAGTATGTGGGATGTTTGTGTAGAAGAAAGTAGAGGAAGATCAAGATGAAAAGCACTGCTCTTCACAATAATGTTTACTGCACAGAATAATGAAAAAGTCATAAAAACTGCTAATTGGGTTAGCTGTCGCCGAGTAATCTATTGTGTCAGCATTAAGTACATAATGTAAATAATTATAATAAAATAACAAGGTACGCTTCTATAATGTTTCATTGACAGCAGAGAAGACACGTGCCCTTCATCATCATCATCATCATCATATCAGCAGAGACAAGCTGTTGACAGCTTATGAAACAAATTCCATACATCATGTCAGCCGAGAAGCGCCTACTGCGGCATAGGCCTCCCCCAAGGCCGATTGGTCCTGCGCTGTCCGCATGCATCGCCTACCTCCGACCCTCACCAAATCAAGTGCCCTCCATAACACTTGCTCGAAGAACCACTCGATCACAACACTAAGAAGTGTTGTGATCAAACAACATTGTGATGTGACAAATTATATTGTCTGTGAACTTCTGTAACGTAGAGAGCGATCTAAATGCGGGGAAAACAGCGGCGAGTGGTTTTTTTTAGTATAAAATGAAGTTTCTGTATGTCTAAGGTCGGCATAGCTCATCGAAGAAGATCTAAACGACAAAATAAAATAAACTATAAGAGTGTCTATTTATTATTTATCTGTTAAAAAAGTTTAAATAATTGGTAATTTTTAAATGAGTAAGACGTCGTCCTCTCTACCCATTGCGATGCCCGACAGGGTCCATAATCTGATCTGTATAATTATGTGTAACACCTATCTACATTATGGTGGCAATAAATGATTGAGTATTGAGTATTGAAGCGTTGTGCTCCGCCTGATTACTATCAAACGGGCCTATGCTTTTGTCGCCGGTACACGAAGAAAAAGATTTTAAGACATATTGATGAGAAAACCAATTATGAAGAGAAGTTGAGGAGCTCAATTGCATAGTGGTTTGAGACCACTGGTTTCGATTACGATAACCAAACAACTTTCGCCCTGGTTGATCCCGGGATGGGTGAATCAAAATTCCGTACTTCGCTTGATACTGCAACCGTTTTAACTCACCAACCCGCATTGGGCCCCCCGGTGGTGTTATGGCCAAATCTCCTAAAGAGTTTCTCCCATGTAGAAAGGCCTGTGCCCAGCAGTGGGACGCATATAGGCTGGCGATGATGATGATGATGTCATTACAGCGTTTTGACTTTCGAAATGACCTCTCCGCCGAATATTAAGTTTACATTTGAGCGATAACATATTTAGCACTCATACACATCATACTCATACTCATCTGTTTATTTTTTTTGTTTCTCATCATAGTCAAAGAATATAATAATACGAATCTACAATTCATAGTTGTCAATAACCATATTTGGTTATTAACATCTCTCTTTCAACCTTGTTTGTAGACACTAATTCAATGTCCCAAATATTCAATTGTTCACAAACAACTATTATCACGGAGTTTACTCAATTTATCAGTAACCATTAATTCACGTACCTCAGGTACGGTATTGAATTTGTCTGAATATTAATACTTTACAAACTCAAAATTATTTCGATTCACAACAGTTAAATTTCAGCGTTTATTGAAAACAATACTTAAGGATGGTAAAGTTTGGTAAAACAAGCGAACAGATTGAATAGAATATCGAAGTTTCATCAAATTGGATTCGTGACAATGTATCGAGATCAAGATAAATTATTGTTGTTTCAAAGTGACAATAATTGGTTTTAAATATTTAAATTGGAACTGGAAATAAAGCAATTCGAGTAATAATAGCTCAGCTGAAAGAGCAACGATTCTAAATTGCACTTAGTGAAATTAAATTTTGTCTAATTACGTTTTTCCTTATCTTAAACTGTTTTAAGATAAGGAAAAACGTAATTACACAAAATGTATTACACTGTGTTTCGAATTGAAGGTAAAGGTAGCCAGTGTAATCACTGGGCCTCCGGATGACAACGCACCTGCAATACAAGTGATTTTTCCTTATTTTTGAAGGTTTCTTTATGCACCTGTAGCCCCTTACCACCAGGTGGGCCGTCAGTTTGCTTGTCCTCTAGTTGTTTTAGACGAAACAGTTCGTATTTTTCCATTTATAAACAGTCGTGAAAAAGAAGGACACACAGGTCCTATTTATTAAAAAGTTTGACCATAATTGCGTGTTTCAACAAGCAACATGCGTCCTGAGTTATTAATTGCTTCTATAATAGATACAATCCAATAATCTCTTACATTTCTAATATTCTACTTTTCTAACTTTATCAAGTTATTTTTAAATATAATAAATTCGCATAAGGCTATAATTAAGTAATTATAATGTAAGTATTTTAGGCTTCCAGTCAACAAAGAAAACTTTTCTTAATAATTTGTTTCTTATCTCACCATCAAATCTAAAGCCCATTAAGCCGTCCCAGTGTTATATTTTAAGATACAAGTCCAAGATATTTGTAAACAACAACAAACTCCGCAAACAATGTATTTTTGCGTTAATTTACACTCAAATCTCCCCGGTGTCTTAACCCCAGAATCTATAGTTTTGCCAAGAAAGGGTCAGTTTGTCTTCTGTTCTTATCGGACCGTTTCAGACGTGACTTCAAGTGACAACAACAAATGTGGACGAGCACCTACCTCCAACTGTATCTCCAAGGATTTGGGCTCAAATTCGCATGCCAAGCGCAAATACTGTTGTTTCTTACGGACGCGTTGAAGATGCAGCTGCTTAGGACCTTAAGGTGATGGTTATAGAGATGATATCCTTAAAACGGCAGGTTTGGATAAGATTGTTTCACAAAGTGGCCGTCCGTTGACAGATGACGACATTGCGAAGGTCTTTCTTGCGTTGTTTCCTTCGATCCTTAACACTATTTGGGTAAATGAACGCTGGACGGTCATCTGTTACATTAACGAGGGATTTCTAAGTAATAGAAAGTGGCGCGGTTTAATTATCTTTATTCTTGTGGCATACTAATTAGAAAAAAGGTTTAAGTGGATAGTTTTGTTATTTAGTTCCGGGTCGAAGCGACGGTGGGGCGTTATAGTATTTTCGAATTTAGACCACTTGACTGTGGAAATCGTCATTATCACCAGCCCATATACGTCCCATTGCTGGGCACAAGCCTTCCTGCGTGTGATAAACAAATGAGGAGTTTGGGCCATAACACCACCACGCTGGCCCAATGCGGGTAGGTGAGTTGAAGTGGCTGCAGAAGAACTGAACCAACGCCTTCCGAAGCATGGAGAAGCTCGAAATTACAAATGTTGATTGACCCATCCCGGTATCAACCATAGCGAAAGTTGCTTTGTTTTCTGAATCGGAACCAGAGCGCTCAAACCACTACGCCACCGAGCTCCTTCACACTACTGTGGAAGTACTTCTACTTAACAAAAGATCCCAGCGACAGTGTTTTGATTCTGTGGTGAGCAAGCCTGGAAGTAGGGTGTTTTAGTTTGTACAGATTGGTGACGACAAAAAATTTAAACTACATATATTAGCACATAGAAATGTTTTGCAACTTTTAAATACATATTATTTATTTGCTAATTTCATGACATTTATATGAAATAATGCCAGTGTTTTTTTTTATACAACTAGATGACAAACAAGCTGACGGCCCACCTGGTGGTAAGCGGTTACCGCCGCCTATAGACACCTGCAATAACAAGAAAAAGCACTTGATATTGCAGGTGCGTTGTCATCCTGAAGCCTAAGATGAAATGCCGTCTATGCCTAGTAATTACACTGGCTACCTTTTCCTTCAATCCGAAACACTATTTCACGGCTGAAATAAGAAAGGCAGCACATGTGTTCCCTCCTTCCTATAACATGGGTTTCTTCAAAAGAGGCGTGAAAAAGCACCTTTCGGGCCGGCAAGGTGGAGGCGGCTAGAGCAGTGTCTGAACTGCACTAGCTGTCTTCGTATATGGACTCTTCTTACCGCTTCACATCAGGTGGTGTTGAGTCATTTGCCGTGCTTTGTATAAAAAAAAGGCGGTGGCACCTACCCAGGCGACCCTACATATGGGTCTGCCACCTAGTAAAAGTAGTGTTATATTATTTTATAGAAATTTCATGAAATTGTCAAACGAGTTAGATGTATTGAAAGTTGCGAAAAAACTCTATGAACTAATTTTACCCTTATTTTAATTTATTGCCCCATTGTCATCACCACCCTATAAAGCTAAATGACAAATAAGCTGACGGCCCACCTAATGGTAAGTAGACACCTGCAATAACAAGGAAAACATGGCTTGCTCTTGCAGGTGCGTTGACATCCTAAGGCCTTTAATGTCCAGTAATTATACTGGCTACCTTTACCTTCAGAGCAAAACCCTGTCTGGGTTAAAACTTTTCCAATAAAATATAAAAAGTTGACAAACAAAAGCTTTTTTTCACATTTCACAATAGGAAAAATAATTATTCTCCCAAAATTCTTCATCAGGGAATCCTAAATCTTCGTCGGTCGTATCAAAATTTACGCTAATGGGTAACGCTGGCTTTAGAGCATAATTTAAGCTGTAAAGCAGTCGCTCCAAGCTTTGCCAGGAATAATAATTTACGAACATGCACGTTAATTTTGACACTGATATTTATTGCAGTTCTACATATTGACGTGAGGTAGTTAAAACATTTTTATTTTATGATATATATTTCATTTCATCTATATTTACTAAAATATAAAAGTACCTACATATTAATAAAGTATAAATAACTTTATTGTTATAAGAATTCATCAATCATCATTCATTCATCATTCTAACAATTATAATTTACAATTTAATAATGATAATTTTAAAATAATAATCATAATAAAATAATATTATAAGTTTTCCTCTCGCCTAAGTTGCCGTGCCCGACAGATTCCATGATGATCTTATTATAATAATGTACCACCTACAATGCATTATAGAGTGCAATAAATATATTGAGTATTGAGTATTAAGCACCTGTAAAATTTATACTACATAATATTAAAACTGTGAAAGTAACTTTGTTAACGCTGCCGACACCTGCTGAACTGATTCAAATGAAATTTGGTATAGAGATAGTTTAAGATTAGGGAAAGGACATAGGATACTTTTTGGAGCAATAACGGACATCCACGCGGGCGGCCACTAGAATAATAAAAATTAAGTTTCTTTATTTGAGATAGTAAAATTTTATACAATAACTATTGAATGGTTAGTAACTGCAGTTAGTCAAGATACTGTGACGCAGTTATTATGGCTCTACCTCAAACATGATATCGTAAGTATGTGTTAGTATGTGAAGTGAAAAGGAATAAAAAATATTGCTACGTACTATCTCTCTAGAGTTAAGACTTATTTGAATTAGAGTTATATTCGGGGTATTTACCATGTAATATATTTGTTACGAGTTCCCGATATCTCGGCGCAGTTGCATGCGCCATGATCACGGGCAGACTGCTGAATCTGCGGGTAGATTATATCGATCTACCCTCTTTCTTTGACGCTTGCTACTATCGATGCCCCTACTATTAGACTCAGTCTCACTTGTACATACTCATACTCAGTCTCAATATCGGGAACTCGTTACAAAGAAATTAATACACTGTAAATATCCCGAATACAACTTCTAATTCTATTAATAAAGTGTAAAGTGCTAGAAGACTAATTATTGCTATGAACAATCGTTGATACAATTCGAATGCATAATTTGTAATGCGCTACGAAAACAGCTCTTAACACCACTAAATAAACTGGGTCATAGCACTGGATAAGCGAATTAACATTGCGGAACGTTATGTATCATCTGATTGTTCAAATTTAATTTACATAGACTTAAGTACTCGTTGACGTCAAATGCATAGGTACACAGTAACTGTTTTTTTTTTAAATTTTAATAATGAATAAGTGGCTCTACCACTGATTCGGAAATTTGGGAGAGCATTTAGAAGAACAAAACATACCCACTCAAATAATATTTTCTCATCAAAGATACCCAAACTATACCCACAAACCCACTCAAATGGTATTGTATTTTCTTAAATGTTTATTATATTTTCGCGAACACTACACATTTGAAGTAAAACCACTATACCGTATTTTAACTCGCCTTTAATTAGATGTTACATTATTATTTTGAAGCCAAAGTTTCGATTACTTTACATCGATCGTGATCACGGGAACTCTGAAGATGTCTAAGGGTATATAATAATTATGTAACATCTAATTAAACTCGAGTTACATCCGGTAAAGTGGGTTGATTTCATACCCACTCAAAATTGAAATAACGTTTTGTTGATCGTATAGCTATGTGACGGTATGACGAACTACTAATATTAAATACGAATATAACTCTGACTGTCTCTACGTCTATAACGTTTTAACTCCGAAACTGCTGAGCCGATTTAGATTCAATTCGGAGCATGGAGATAGATTACAACCTGAAGAATAACTTAAGCTACGTTTTGGCGCGATAACCAACATCCTCGCTGGCGGAGCCGCGGGCTGCAGATAAATATCTAGTTTAAATAATAAGATAAAACTGTTTTTAGCTTTTGTTGCATTCTCATATAAATATTTCTTAACAATAAAACCGTTTCTTAATTATGTTTCAGTCTTTTGTTTTGGACGCCATGTTGAATTATTTAATTTTAATTACATTTAATAATAACTACATCCTTTGATTGTTACTAAATGTGAAAATTTAAACCATACATTTATCAATTCATGCCCATCAGGGGGAATCCCCCTAAAAATCCGTATCCAGGATGTTATGTTACTCCTTCGTCGGCATGATTAATATGCACGCCCATGCCAAATCACAGCTGTCTAGTACTAAGTGAGTCTCTGGGATAAGTCGCGTCCGGACAGACAGTCGGGCAGACATGGCGAAATTTATAAGAGTTCCTTGTTGACTGTGAAATACCAAAAATCTGAAGACCAAATTCATGTCTATTTATATTCTTCAGCCCCAACAGTGCTTACATAAAAAATAAACAAACAAGACCTACCACGCTATATTTTATGGCCGTTGTCGCAAAAATAGTAAAACAAAGTCAAAGTAACAAAAAGCACTTACCATAACCTCAAACTTCTGACACTAATCACAGATTACGACAGCCATTTTAAACATCGAACAAGTCCCATTCGTCTTGTGTATTTTTTTCTCCAAAGCTGGCTTCGGCCAAGGATTATAAACGTACAGCTAATATTAAGTTTGCCTTATAAAACGTCATAAATGCGCACTTTTCTCGCAAGCTTAGACCCATGTCAGGGTGACGTTAAATCTTGCTACACAACCTTGTAGCTAGATGTGGACATACGGGAGTAGTTTTCATGAGTACGCACCGCTTATACCACACTTTACTGTCTAAAGAGCTTCAATTATTTTGAATTGAACGACCGGCTGGCCGAGTGGTCTGTACCCCTTGCTATACAGGCTTCTCGATCAAGAAGTCCCGGGTTCAAATACCGGTAAGAACAAATGTTTGTATGATGAGTACGAGCATTTTTTTACGAGTCATGGATGTTTATATGTTTATATAGTATATTTCTGACATTTATATACATATTATTATTATTATTATTATTTATTTATTTATTCGAGCAACAAAGACTCATATTATTATCATTATTTCTCCGTTATCTAGTATTCATAACACAAGCTCTTAATTATGCTTACTTTGGTTGGGCTAGATAATAGGTGTGAGTTTAAGTATAATTATTATTATCATTATTATTTATTACTAATCCGTTAAATTTTCTCTCTTTTGAGTCGGTGATTTTTTACACAACTAGATAACAAACAAGCTGACTTCTCACCTGGTGGTAAGTGGTAACCGCCGCCTATAGACACCTGCAATAACAAGGAAAAATTACTTGGTATTGCAAGTGCGTTGTCATCCTGAGGCCTAAAATAAAATTACTTCCATGGCCAGTAATTTCACTGGCTTCCTTTCTTTTCAATCCGAAACACAGCAAACTGTTTCAAGGTACATACTACCGCCTTTCTTTTTTAAACCTTAAAAAATAATGGCGGTAGTATGTGCCTTCCCAGACGACCCTACATACGGGCCTACCTGTATTTGTCAAAATATGCCGATGGCTGACACGTCAATAGTATGAAATATGCACTACTTACACTGCACTATTAGGCTGTCTCTCTATTGATGCAGGGACGAGCGAAGCGGAGATTTGATGAGAAAACAATAATCAACCGTATTACGTTGGCTTAGAACACACTTTAACTCTTTCACGGATAGCACATCTCCCCCACTCTACTTTCGAACTTCGCTATGTTTTCTACGAATGTCGTAATTCTTTGAGCATTATTCAAGAAAGCTCTACCCCGCTCCAGTGGACAAATTTTTGTATAAGGAACGAAAAAAGATCTTATGTGTGCTACTGCAAGTAAGGGCCTAGGCTCAGTCACAGAATAAGTAATGCTCAGTGTAATTGTTACCACAAAGCTTATTGTTGATTTTCAGCTTCCATAAAAGTACCACCACCCGTCAAAGTCTAAGGCACCGCTCAGTACTGATGCAAATCCTTAAAGGCATTATTGGCAACATTTTGAAGCAAATCTCCGTACCTTAATTCAAAGAGTAAAAACCGAACGAATAAAAAATAAATAACATTGGCGTTTCTTATCCTCGGAAGTTCTGTATGTTTCCATCGAACGGATTCGAAGGTCTCAACGGTGACGTGTGTCTAGTACATACGTAGTAAGTAATAAACACAGAATAGTGCTCTTTAAATTGGCACCACTTTCAACTACTGGTTAAACTGTCAACTAATATTTTAAGGAAAGTACCTAAATAATAGATCTGAAAAATAATATTAGCAGATTCTACAACTAGTTAATTTATTGGTGTTTCGCTGAACGCGGTCGCTTACTAAGGGCCTTCTGTGCAAGTTCAGCAGGAGCCTAATAAGTTATGGAACGAGCTATGTCAGGTCTTTCTCTACAAGATAGATATATTCAGAAATAAGGGCATGCATAAGAGAACCACTGACACAGCTCATAGGATTAGCAAGTTGAAGTGGTAATAGGCAGGCCACCTAGCATGTGAGACTGTCGACCGATGGGCGTATGTTTTTTCGGATACAAAATATGTACTCATACTAAAGAAGCCAATACTAGAAAAAATTATATCCTATAGCGACAATCGAACCCGCGACATTTCACAATTTTGAACTGCTTTGACCTCCTAGCTACCAAAGACTTGGGATAACCCTGTGTATTTATTCTAGTCATAAATTCTTTTTTGTTCTTTGAGATAATATTAATTTTTGCCTGAGAAATTAACGAGAATTAACGTGTACCCATTACTAATTCACAGTGTAAAAATGATTATATTTTAACAACCGAAAGAGACTTCGTCGGTTTCATCTTCCGCTTAGGATGGAAAATTTTCTTATAGCCATTATCAAGACAAATTTATTTATCATCAAGGATGTCACTTTCAAAGCCTTGTTTCGCTGTCAGTTCAACTCATAGGTCATTCCAAGTGACACAACGTAAGTATTCTGTTGAAAAACTTTTCACTAATTATTTCTAACATTCGTTCTTCTGCATTCACATCACTTTTATCAATTACATTTCTAGTTAGAAAATCAAGTAGGTAATTTATTTATTATAAAAGAACATTTAGCCGGAAGTTAATACGCCCGACATGATGGAATTCGTACATATGAGATGTCATAAATATTAAAGACAAGAAGAAACGCACGGCTTGGAGCAAATATTGACTGGTATAAACCCACCTTAAGGGCAATTCTACACGATATGCCGAGATGAATGTCTGCGATTCGTCTTGTCGATTACTCGAGATAGGAGTAAGTCATGCGGGACTATTACATCTAGGACTTGTGACGTATTGTGTTATTTATAGTTTGATAAAATTTATGAATCGCGATAAATCATCTGAACCCCAGAAACAATTTGTCAGAAATAGAACTGGATAGAATAATTTTAAGGGTAGTGAAGGTTCTAATTGGCGTTAAATTTAGTGTGATTGATGATCGTGTTTCCATGGTCAAAAAAGGATAATGCTGATTTTTATACAATGCACTCAATATTACCTGATGTATAATGGTAAGAAAGAAGTCTATCAGAACTGTTGGCGCCGGATATAACGAATTTCTTTTGGTTTTGAATTTATGTAATCCTTACCTCATCCCCATCCCACTCATTCGCAATCTTTGCGAATGGCCGATCTCGGTGTACCAAACAGTTCCGCCTGAGAGCCGTCAGTGACGCACATACGTCCTGTAGAAATTATAATTAAAGACGCGCGCGCGCAATCTAATGGACAATTATTTAATTAACACCAAAATAGTTGCAGTGAAGTGTTTCTACATCTGCAGTGTTGCGGCTATCAGCAAACCCGTGAGTCCCTCCTTAATACATATTTTAAATTCCATAGGGATTCGTTGGATCTGCCGGCCCGCCAATAAATTTTTCCTTGAAAATATCACACTATTTATTTAAAATTATTTACTCATCAAGAATAATAATGATAATAATCATGTTTATCTTCGTCACAATATACATTAATGTTTAAAGTACAATACGTTTCACATACTATATATCTAACTAACGATTGTTGTGAAGACTGAAGCTTGAAATAGGTTAAAGATAACGAGTCATACAAGATACCAAGCCTCCACTTCTTATAGATAAAGCATTTATTTTCTTAATTGGTTACAAAACAAACAAAATGAATTGTGAGAATTACTCAATCAAGTAATTTACTGAAATTTTTTTCAAAATTTGAGTATTAGATTTAGTCCATTTTTAATACCAATACTTCAAAACATACACCCATATCTTCAAGTATATAAAAAACAGATCGGTGTCCCAGTGACGCCACCAAATAAATTATTTAATACGATCAAAGCTCACAAAGAGCTCGGTCGGGGCCCGCATAATTTCCGTGTATTCTTTGCAAATTTACTGCGACATTTGCAATTCCAATCGGGACACTTTCTGGACGTACATTGGGACCATTCTGATTTGTCGCGAACCAAATCTACAGGATTTCAGAAAAATCGTCTGTGTTTGTCACAATTTGAGAGCTTTTATGGTGTGGTAGCACTACGAATCAGGGGAATAAAAATATTGTCTTTATTTGCTGGCTATTAGGTTTTGTTTTCATATAAAATTGAAAATTTTAAGTAACCCCCGGGCTTATTAATCATCTATCTAACACCATCTCAATGAGACTATTCATAAGAATTTAATTTTCTGGAGAATTAGGGATCCCGACAGACTTTTTAATGGTATAGGATCAGCTCAAGGTTAGTGTGTCATGGGAATGTCACCAAAGAGACAATACACCAAATTTCAAATCAATCGGATCTGTGAAAGTTAGTAAAACCTTTTTATGCAGAAAATGAGGTAATAGTCATCAAACGCCTAAACTGATCTTCATGAACTATAGCTAAGAACCATCCTATTCACGCCAGCTTTCAAACAAAAACAACTGAATCAAAATCGGTCCATTAGTTTAGGAGCTACGATGCCACAGACAGACACACAGATACACAGACAGACACGTCAAACTTATAACACCCCTCTTTTTTCGTCGGGGCTAAAAATTGTTCGTTAGTAGCGTACACCAAACATCTGAATTTATATTTCAAGTTCTAATATTAGCTACAAGTGTTTTTTTATATGTCTAATGAATCTTAGTATGCGGTTATTAAATTTAGACTTCTTGGACACCGTTATATTTAATATTATTCTTTATAACTTCAATACTAAAAGTTCCATATATTTTATGTCCACTTTATCTAAATATCTATATGCTGTTTTCACTAATCCCCTCAGCCCTTGGCGTTTGAACGAACAACGTTGGCGGAAAAATTCTAATTTCCTTTAAAGTTTTAGATTTTCGTACCCGCATTTAACAAAATACTCGCTTTTACATTTTATTTCAATTACGATCCAAGTTGAATAAGTCAAACTTGATTTTACCTTCATTTAATACAAATGTAGTCAGAAATATAATATTCGTGATTTCTAGTTATCTGCCTGTGATTTCAAAGAAAAATATTATGGACATTACCTATTTTCAACCGACTTTGAAAGAGGACGCGACTATTCAACACTTACGGAAGACCTACCTACGGCAACAAAGAACGGAATTCCTAAAAAACGACGGTCAAGCAAAGATGAAAAATGAATTATATGTTTCCTCTAGTGACTGACAGACAAATGATAACGCTAACGGTCTCCCATGTTGCTTTGACCTTGAAGTCTTATCAAAACTTAAATATAACAAACAAAAATTTAAATAACAATGATGAAAATCGTCTTCAAATCAATGACAGACAAAAATATACTCATTTAACTTGAAAAATTCTTTGGAGTTGGTGCTAGGCTGATTACAAAAACAAGTCCAAAAAGTACATTTGATCGGTCAACGCAATGGAAAAATCAATTGTGTCTGGAATCTGAAGCTTGACGGGTTGAAATAGATTAGCACTTGCATTTAATATTTCTTGCCATTTCAGCATCTTGAAGTCGGTTTGTTAAGGATTTATTTTATTTTAATACACTTTTAGTAAAAGTTTGGAAGCCCCGAAGAGACTGGTGCAAAAACGGTACTCCTGGGACCTTAAGTCTGACAGCGAAGTTTTGAAACAATTACACTTTTCCATTTACCATTACTGAGATTGTGTTCTGTTTTACAAAACCGCCTTATCTTTCAACGTGTCAACCAGAAAAAGCTATGGCGTTCCGATCGATTGGGAGTTGGCGCGTTAAGTAATTCACTGACCACGTCGGAGTAAAATTGGGTGTTTCTATTCTCGGCTAATCATTGTTTTGGGCGTAACAAGATTAGTTAGTTCAGATTCTAATTCAGCAGCAAAAAATAGTTTTGCTCACTTGTTGAACAAATAAAGATCTATTTCTTTCTTTATTTGCTGTCTTTCAAAACAGCAGCGCTACGGCGGACTGTTAATAATGTCCATCAACGCTCTTTAGTCTACTAAATAATAGCAACAGTACGGCCACTGAATTTTATAGTGATGACTAGCTGTCCCGGCAAACGTTGTTTCACCATAAAAAATGTCAATAAAAATAAAATAGATAGTAGCCGATTCTCAGACGTACCTACTGAATAAACATATAAAATTTCATGAAAATCGGTCAAGCCGTTTCGGAGGAAGTATGGTAACTAAATTTGTGACACGAGAATTTAATATATTAGATGTAGGTCAGAAAGCTGAAATACTAAAACTTTTTCGAATCCTGATTCCACCGAAGTGCTACAATACTTTTATACAAAACATTACCGAGTCCTTGGCAGAAGATCTGAGCTGTATAAAAGGAACAGATTTTATGTTTGTACAGAGACTTTGTAGAAAAACCATCTCACTCCGCTGGCGTGGAAATTATTTATGTAGTTTCCACTCACATTCGACCCAAAGTAGGATCTTTAACGACTAAACAACATTTTTCCAATGTAAGACCAAAAGAAGGTAGTGTAAAAGTATATTATCATTGTTACAACTTTTCTTTTTATTAGAGTGAATAGATTTTGAAGACAGAAATAGAAAAAAATATTCGAAGGTAAACCAGTTATAATTTATAGTAATAAAGGCTATGAGTCATTATCATTATATTAAGTTTGCTTTGTTTATGTTTTGGGTTAAATTGACCAATCAGTGGATGAAATTTTACCCCCTTCAAGTTGACCGACTGATCTGAAATAAACTCTTTAGCTCTGATGGCAATACAACTATGTGTATTCAATAATAATAATAATAATAGTCATACACTATTATCTAGCCCAAAGTAAACATCATTAAGAGCTTGTGTTATGGATACTAGATAACGGATAAATATTGATAATAATATGTATATAAATATATGAAATATACTAAATAAACATATAAACATCCATCACTCGTGAACAAATGCTCGTACTCATCATACAAACATTGGCTCCCACCGGGATTCGAACCCGGGACCTTCTGTAAGTAGCCTGTATTATAGCAAGGGGCACAGACCACTCCGCCAGCCAGTCGTCAAATCAATATCTTTGTAAATCTTAAATTACCGCCACAAATTGGTGATTACCTATTTTTATTCCACCTACTCAATTCAGTACACCATGAAAAAAAAATCCAAATCCAAGATGGCTACTGCCAAAAAAAGTGAGTTGGTTTGTTGGTTCGTTACGCTTTGACGCATAAATCACTGAACCGATTTAGATGAGATTTGATACGGACATAGTTTGAGACCTTGGATACTTTTTGGATTGACAAGCGATATTCACTAAACACTAGTATTGCATATTTTTTCAATCCTATTTAGAAAAATGTGTAGACTAAAAATAAAAATAAAATAAAATTCCTATTATTCCTTTCCCCATCCTCAATCTGCTTTGCGGTGAAAGCGTTTCTCCGCACAAAGAGCATGCTCCTAACATTCAGGTTGTAACAAACAAGATAAGTTACGTTGACAAGACCGACTCCCAACCCCAGAACTGGTTTCATGGTCCGAGTCCTAGGAAAATAAATTTGAAACCCAAATTTTACTCCCTATTCACAATGAACTGAAACACCAGTAGGTTAATGCGCAATTTTTTGCAAAATAATTCGCTTAAATTTTGATATAAGATATTATTATATTTCTTTTCGAAAAAAGTGAACATTATTATTTATGTTTTATATTTAATACTAGAAGCCTCCCGTGGCTCCACACGCCCTTTTGGTGGTTATGCTATGATGTGTGTGTTTTGTAGCCAGTTGCTTATACATATAGGAATAAGTGGTCGTCTTATCTCGAAACCAAGATACAAACGAAGACTTTTCTATCTTTTCTCGTTACTTTACCAGGCCACCATAAGTATATCGGAGGTTATTTATTATAAAATGATTATTTATATCCATAAATAAAACTCAAACAGGCTTGGAAATTTGAGCATTATTTCTTCGAGATAAATCGAAATTACTGTATTGGCAAAATACATGCAAGCAGTGGCCGGCAAAAGTTGTATGAAAATCCATGTCTGTCGTGTTTTAGTGGCCAAATAAATTATCATATCTGCCGCGTAATTTAAAAATGGAACGATCTTTTACTCCGAAACATTACATTAATTAATCAAAGGTTTTATTTAAATTTCTAACTGGCTTGCAAATAGAAATCGTCAAGTTTCAATTGAAAAAATTGTACACTCAATAACTGTATTTTCAAAAAAAAGGTCTAGCTTTTTACTACTTAGTTTCAATTTCCGCGCATTCTTTGAGAAAGATACTACACAAGCCTTGGCGACAACTAGGCATTGATGGACTTACGTGTGTATGCTATCCATAATTTAATCATCTATAAGAGCTCTTGTTTTGAATACTAGATAACCAAGAAGCATAGATAATAAAACATACAAACCGAATTAAGAACCTCCTCGTTTTTGAAGTCAGTTAAAATGTGTAAAAATATTTAGTAAAATAATAAATAAACTAAATAATCCCTGTATACGGCATAAATTTTTAGTTACACAGACGTTTATCTCTTTTGTTCAAATTCAGAATGTCTTTTGAACGAACGGGACATTACAAAATTTAAAATTTTAAGTAAGTAACCCCCGGCGTCATTAATCTTCTATTTAACACCATCTCATTGAGACTATTCATAAGAGCCCAAACACGCTATATCTACTGTAAGTTTCTGAAGAATTACGCATTTCGTAGACTTTTTGATGTTATAGGATCAGTTCAAGGTTAGTATATCATGGGAATGTCACCGAAGTGACAGTACACCAAATATGAAATCAAACGGATCTGTAAAAGTTAGTAAACTCCTATTATTATGTAGGAAATGAGCTGATGGTCATCAAACGGCTGAACTGATCTTCATAAATTATAGCTAGGAACCATCGTAGACACATCAGCTTTCAGACAAAAAAAACGAATTAAAATAGGTCCATTCGTTTAGACGCTACGATGCCACTTACAGACACACAGATACACCGATACACAGATACACAGACAGACACACACAAACGTATAACACCCCTCTTTTTTCGTCGGGGGTTAAAAATACTGTGTAACTAAAATTATACCATAGATGTAAGTATACCATATTATACCATAGAGGTAAGGCTGTAGATGTGTATACTTTTTTAAAGTAGCTACTCAAAAACCAGACACAAAAAGACAGCATTATTTGACATTTCCAGAACCCACATACACACACGCAGCTGTAAAGATTTTTGATATTCGTAATATAAAAAAATATTCTGGCCTCATTTTCGTTTAAAAATGAAAAGTTATACTACTGATACCATCACAATAGCAACTCTAAAAGAAAACAGCTACAAATTAATCTCATTTGAATATGTATTCATGTTTTGCTATTACAAAATAGTGAACAATTACTTGCTAGGTTGAACATTTGAAAACTTTTAACGTGAATGATTTTGTGGTATTATTGATTAGCAGTTTATTGCTCAAACGACAAAAATAGCCAACAGCATACAGCTCGCCCGATAGTAAGCGGTTGCCTTGACGCTTGCGGTTACTTCGTGGTACCCTGGGCTTCACTCGGAAGGCCTGTGCCCAGCAGTGGGACGTATAACCATTGTCTATTGTTTGTATTGCCCATTGTGTACTGAGAAATGTGAAAGTTGTTAGAAGCTAGATGTCTTGCTTGGCACCCCGATAGTTGCAATATGTAAAAATAGTACTTAAACTATCTAAAAACCGATGTAATATACGACACGATTGCCAAGCAACACGATTACTCAGGAGCACGCGTGCCGTTCTTCGGAGTCATCAATTCACTATCTCCACCTCAACATCACGTACAAAGAAATTTAGTAGCTCTTTTCTTTGTCGTACTTCCAGAACTTGGAATTCTTTGCCAGCACATGTGTTCCCTCCTTCCTATAACATGGGTTCCTTCAAAAGAGGCGTGAAAAGCACCTTTCGGGCCGGCAAGGTGGAGGCAGCTAGAGCAGTGTCTGAACTGCACTAGCTGTCTTCGCATATGGACTCTTCTTACTGCTTCACATCAGGTGGTGTTGAGTCATTTGTCGTGCTTTGTATAATAAAATAAAAAAAAGCATATAGGTTGGTGATGATGACGAAAAAATGATTTAAAACGCACACATATAATAACGTTTATTTACAGTTACTTTCGGTTTATATCAGCTTCACTTTACCCATGGGTATAACTGCCTGTCCTCTGCCTCTCCTGATTTCGAACGTTTTCTGGAGCCTCATTGTAATTCTGGTCACGGCACAATAGGCACTATAAACGTTCCCATATACTTCGGAGTCTTCGACAATTATTACTTCTGTACTTAAATGCATTAAAACTAGGAATTTATGCTTTCTTTGCAGGACTTGAAAACATATTTGTTGAACTTGGCACTTTTTCAACAAAACCGTTTCGATTTTATATCATTCGATTTCTAGAAACATTATTATTTGATATTCTAAACTCAGCAACTGAGGACATTCCTGTATTCCCAATATCAATTCCAGCATATAGAATGAAAATATTCATGAACACAGTTATATTTTTCGCAGCCTAAATACGATAGACCATTTTAATTCAGATCGTTTCATCACATATTGAAATTGGGTTTTCCGTTCGAGTATAAACTCTATTATATGGTTATAGAGTCCAATACAAACAGGAAATCACTTACGTTCGCCACATTAACAAATTGTAAGGTTGTCTCTCTTTGGAGAGTCAAGCATCAAGAATAAAAAACGTTGATCTTATATTTAACTTTGATATTATCTTGATATTATTTGAATTAGAATTTCATAATAAAAACACGCGAGTGCGAGTATAGCAATATCAATGTGAATTTTATTCAAATAATTATGTTTTCCACTAAAATTGGTGCTCAACTGTTTCCAAAAACAATCGAACGTGAAATACCGACTTCAAAAAATACCTTATCGTGAGATAACTACCTACTTACTTCTTTTCAATTATTTGTTTCTTTTTAGTGTTTTGAAGTTAGTTTAATTTTTTAATTACTTTTTAGTATATTAATGTTGTTTTTATCGTAATAATAATGTTGCTGATAGCTAATCACCCTCTTTATAATGGTTTATATTTTATTTTTGTACATATTTAAATTTGTCAGTTTCTTGTTTTTTCTATATGTCTTTTTTAAAGTTGTCAATACACTGCACTGGTGTCATGCGAAGACGTGGTAGAAACAAGACCTTTATATACAGTCCACATGCTCCGACCATCAACAAATAATATACAGGTTTTTCATCGTCAACCCTACCAACACCCGTCAATTTTGCTAAATAACATCGAATGGTAGATTTCCAGTTGTTATTCGCCTCTCATCGGGCACATCTCGCGGAGCGTCAAATTAAAATTTTGAATAAATTATGCCGCTCTGCGGCGCGGAATGTGCTGATGGCGAATGAACGTTTCACGCTATTCATGTGACGAATTTTGTAGAACTATTGCTGCGATGGGGGCGTATCCGTGTGCATTGAGTACGTCATTAAGCACTTTGTCATAATGAATTCGTATTTAGCATTGATGATTATTTAAGCGGTAAATGGTTATCATAATCATTTAAAATTCAGCCTCAACAGCTTAAATGTACCTCACGGTTGATTTTGTCGTTGTTATTAAAAGATTTTGATCGAACAACTTCGAAAAGCTTTCAAAAGATTAAACCTAAGCCATTCGAAACATTGTCATTAACCTACAAAGAGAAATCGTTATTAGACTTAATGATTTATCCCTAGGATTGTATTTATAATTTCAAATATGAGCGGTCCGAAGCCGCCAGAAGATTAATGAATCTTCGTAAATGTTCTAATAAAGTTTACGCTGTATCCGTATCCAGGCAATGATAAGATCTTACAACTGTTAGAGAACTTGCACACTTTGACTGGTCAAAGAACGGTCCGGTAAAACCCGGACGGTGTGTTCGGATGCCATTTCAAAAACCTGCAAAATTGGGAGCAATGTTTATGTTTCTAATTCCTGCGTAGAAATTTTTGTACAAATAGAAATAATTCGTGTTTGAGGCTTTCTATTACTAAAGGGTGTATATAACACTAGACTTGTAATTTCATTTCTAACGAAAGTAATCCTTAAGTTTATAGAGGATGTGGCTGGCAATAAAAGTCCATGAAACGTTGAATGCCGAGTGTCTAACGATAAACGTAAACTATATTTGCTATATAGAATACTGCTAAGCAAAAAATTTGGTAAACATTTCGAAAAGTAAGAACTACCTGAAGTGGTGGTTGGGAAAATATATCATTGCAAAATTTGACCCTTCATATTTTCGCAAGCACTACACACAAAACCTAACATCCAATCAAACATGAGTCAAATCCGGTAAATTGGTTTAATTTAAAACCTGGAGGATTCATAAGCGATCCGAAATCACCAAGTGATGATATTAAAGTTATAATTTACAATAATAGTATAACTCCAGTGGATATAGCCTCTAAGAATTGGCTTGACATCGCAACACGTGATCGGTCAACTCTCAAAAGGGCAATTTGAGGGCCTACTTAGGGACACGTCACACGAGATAAGGGTCTGACCGTAATAAATGATTCGTCGATATTCTGCGTTCAGTCAACTGTGTAGTGAAAATTTAGATGTTTATTAAATCTCTTTATCAATATCTTCGTGTTTGAAAGAAATGTTAAAATATATAAACTTTTTCTTTAAATCAATGGCGGATTTTCAATGAATTCCCTTATTTTCAACTTTTTAAGAAACTTACTTACTAATTAACTACTAACAACTAACTTACAAGGTCTACGAGTGTCCATAAGCTACGGCTTAAATTACGTTTCACAGAATTAACACTAGAATAACATTACAAGAGACAATAAACAAAATAGAGCTTTAAGTCATTTATTCCAGATGCATCCATGGTTTGGTGCTTGATCAACGATTTGGTAATACTCCAAGCACGTAACATATGCAGTTAATATCCGTATCTGTTGCAATTGAAATATTGATAGCAATACATAGTTTAAGAGCGCAAACCCTAGGAAGATGTAGTAATTATAATGTATAACGGAAACAATTTGAATGCAAAGGCAACTTTTAACAAGCTTTTCAGCAACCTTTATATATCTACCTTCAGTTTTTTAATACCAGCTTCCGCAAGCGACTCAGTCTGCGTTATCTCAGGGGAACGTATTCCTGGGGGAATAAGTATCCTAAATTTTAATTTACACTAATATATCTCTTCTTTAACTTTCATTTCAACTGTTCTGTGATTGAGTAACAAATGGTCATTCAACCAGTTTCACATTTTTAATATAAGTAAAGAGTCCATAATATAATATGGGCTCTAACGCAAAACTGTGATCGCGTATGGACTCATTGGACTACAAATGCGATAACATCTAATTTACCAGCTATGGTCTTTAGGCTACTGTGATCATTTCCCATCAGACGGCCGCCTGCACCTTTTTGCCTTGTCGTAAAAAAGGTCAAGGTGAGAGACATTTCCAATGCAACAGTGACCGCGACTCTGCAATCTGTTCAGAGCATCAAGGAGATGCGAGCTTTATTCCATGCTGTATGGACGTCGAGTTGAGTGATAAATTAATTAGTTTTTTACAGAATAACATTGCTGAATCGTTTTAAGGATGATTCGAGCAAAAATGCTAATACCTCTCTGGCAAAACCGGGGTCTTTATACCACACCGCTTTGTAATACAAATATACATATTTTTTTGTATAATAAATCAGTATTATGCGACAATACTTTTATAAAGTCAAGACCTCGTCATGATGAATTTCATGGCAGTTTTGAATAAAATTCTTTAGATATTTCAGCTTATTCATATTTTTTTGTAAAAGCTGTTCCAACTCGAGTATTATTGCTTCCTTTTAAAGATGAAAGGAATAGAATTACTCAGTTTATTGATATTCCAAAATGCTTTGAATATAGGTTAGTATAATTACATTGCTTTTGTACTTTTCTAAAAAACATTGTTTTATAAAAATTGCTCCGCTATGCCTATATTATAGAAGTCATATTCATGCATAACTTATAAATACTTATGTAATTTCCACACGTAGAAAAACAGTGGAATGTATACAGGCTATATAATGTTTAAAATTTTCACACGTAGAGCTGAAACTTGGTTTAATTTTGTGAGGTTAAAGCAGATTAGAAAATTTTGCGTGTACCGACTACCTACTCCTGCTATTGACAAATTGTACGTCATGTTTTTAGCTCACCATCGTCCAGGAGCTTTAATCCCGAGCATGATAAATAGGTCATTTTAAAGGACAGATACTAATTTGCATCAAAGCTTCCTACCAAGCTAGAGTCGTCTTTTAAATCACGTTCAGACGAGCAAGCAATATTCCCTACCCTGTAATTTAAATCAAGCCTTAGATATAGACGGTCTGAGGTCTTCAGTATGCTAATTAAAAGTTGAAAGATTTATTCCTTGCCAGAAATATAGGGTAGTGAGTGAAATATACAGCCTAATTTGGTGAAGTACAGTGAAAATTTAAAGACATTTTGTTGGCATGCGTGTGGTTTGAAATGCGTGGCCAAATGCATCACTTACCTTCAAAAGGCAAGTGTGAGCCAACGTAGATCCTACACATAGGATCCTCACTAGCTGGAAAGAGGTAAGAGTGGAAATGCTTCAACGCTTTCGAGGGCAAGCCGAAGAAAGACCTAGACGTAAGCGTCTAGTTCTAGGTAGCTTATAACCCCAAAATGCTTCGACCTCCTTAAATGAGACCGCAATTTCTTTGTCAAGAACGGCTACATCAACAACTTCCGAGCACATCTGACAAGCCGTGCAGTTCTGTCTTGACCACAATCATTGAAAGGAGTCACCGTAGCTAAAATCGATTGTGATATAATTCAATGAGAACCGGCCTTCCTAAATAAAAGAAACATAATGAAGAGTTGGTTTGAAGGCCATAAGGGTAACACTTTTGATATCCCTTAAAAGATATCAAGGTGTCTTCTTTAAAATACAAAGCATGGAAGAAGGTAGCTAGTGAAGAATGAACACACTATTTTAGCCGGCTTATAAAGTCCTTTTTTACGCCTCTTTTAAAGTTAGTCATGCTTTAATAAGTAGGGAATACATGTCATGTGCTGTTGCTATTTGCGCTCCGCTATTTTTAAGAAAGAGATCCATCGACAGATTCAACTCAGCTGGGCTGCGTCCGGGTAGCTTCGCAGCATATTCTTAGAACTTCCGCAGTGTCTCAAGATGAACATTTTCAATTCGTGTGTTTTGCCAGTGATGATATTCGGAAGCGAAACGTGGCCGCTTACAATGGGCCTCTAAAGGCTCAACGTCATCTAAAAAGGGCAGGGAGAAGGCTATGCTCGGGGTTTCTCTGCATGATTGAATCAGAAAGTATGACATCCGCAGGAGAACTAGGCCTCAAGTGGCCGCGGGGGCGGTTATTCCTTGAGTGGCAGCCGTGTACCTGGAGATACAGCGTTGGTAAGCCCCCGACAAGGTGGACCAACGATCTGGTTAGGGCCACGGGAAGCCGATGGATGCGGGTAGCGCAAAACCGAACAGATTTGAGTTTCTTGGGAGAGATCTTTGCCCAGCAGTGGGCATCTCTCGGTGATGATTTTGGAACGAGAATAATTTGTTATCTTGGATGTACTCAGCCATTGGCTAGCCGCCGACACTACAAAAGATGAAGCTCCACCCCACAGAAGGTAAACAATTCTAAAAATAATTAATTTAGCCAAAGTCTTATGTCGTTTATCAATTTCTCACAAGAAAGATTCTGAAATCGAGCGTGTGTCGCTTCGCCTATAATATTTTTGGAGGAAAAATCTTTTTACTTCCTTATATTAAATCCTTAAAAGGAATCTATTTTTATCCAATTACTCAAATTATATTGCCCTAAATCTCCACAAGCATGTTTTAATGAAAATTTAAATTTATTCCTTGAGAATGCGCAAATACGCTTTACAATATTCTAGAGGGCCCTGTGATGAAAATAGATCTTCTTTCTTGAATAATACGGTTCAATTATTGAGAAATTGTGTAATTTTATACTCGTTGTCAGAGAGATAACTAAGCGAGGCAGTATTTAGAATATACATTGTAAGTAGGCAATCGTATATTTTTATTTTTGTTTTAATATCGATTTTAACGTTCTGTTAGCCTTTTAGACAGATATGTTCTATTTTTAAACATAATAAATGAGCGTAGTAAAAATATCATGACGCATATCTCTTTACTTACTTTTAAACTTATTTTTAAATTATTGATTCGAAAGAGCTTCTTGGGGGCCTAATTGAATAAATATATTTTCATTTCATTTCATTTAATAACCCCCGACGCTGAAAGAGGGGTTTTATAATTTTGACGTATTTGCATGTGGATCTGTGTAACTGTGTGTCTGTCGCATCGTAGCAAGACGATTCGTGATTTATTAGTTGTTTTCGAGAGATAACCCTCGAAAACAACTTCTATACGTGACTCAGAACCGTGATGTTTCTGTTGTTCTTCAGTAAGGTTTTCTGTCGCTCCACGCTTGTGGCGTTATACTCTGATAGACTTCAAGTACGGTGTGCCGCTTTCAGAAGCTCAGCAGTATTCCATACACCCATTGCCCCATTCTCAGCTCATGCTCGCTCTGTTTTCCCAGCCTTGCATTGAAGTCCGCCATAACAACAGAGAAAAAGGTTTTGGAAGTAAGTACGTATGGCACTAGATATCTCCTCATACATACTTTTTACCTCATCTTCAAGATGTTTCGAGGTCGACGCGTACACCTGTATTACCTTAAGTGAATACCGTTTGGTAATTCTGACTTTAAGGTATACTACCCTCGCCGATTTACTCTGAGTCGTCAAAATATTGTTAGTGACGGACTTCCGGACGAGGAACCCAACAACACCTTGAGAAAGATGGTCGCCCTCCCGGTGATTGAGCAAGTTACCGGATTTGGGGATTATCGTGTCCTCCTCCTGTCTTCGGACTTCAGACAATCTTATGGTATCCCAGTGTGATTTGTTTATTTTTTCTTCCAGGTCTATTATCTTTTCGTAGTCCTCAATGTATGCGTGTAAAATGTTGTCAGGTCCAGTCGTCGTTGTTAGTAGCCGAATCTCTGCTGGAGATTCTTAGCACCCCCTACCCCACCGTTACCGTGATCGCTACCGTAGTCCGGAATAGCGGGGCCACCGTGGACTGGGGGCCGATTCCGTGTCCGGTTTAACATGAGGGGATTCGCCATAATCACCTTGCTTGGCAGGTGCATTGGTGATCGCAGTAATTCGGCAGTACCGAGACAACGCAGCTGTCCGTTATCTGGGGAAGATTATCCCTAAATCGGTTCTTACGACACCCACGGGAGTAGATGGGGAGGTGCTATTCAAGCTAGGCACCACACTGGGCCACGGCACCACACGGCACCAAATAAGAATAGTTTAAATGAAAAGGTATTAGATAGATGATGATCGATACCGGGGGTTACTTAAGATTGTAATTTTATATTTTTATATTCTTATTATATTCACTTATCATTGAGCACTGAGGTGTCGAGTGCTCAAATTGTTTGTTGTATGTTAAAGTTTATAATTGTATGCAGAAATCTGTGTCACAGGGTCGATGATATAATTTGATTAGACATGGGGCATAGATTTTTTCTCATACGAAAATCGGTGAAAAAATACCCTTTAGTCACATTTATACGACATGGAAAACCTTTTTTGTTAAAAATAAAGGCTCAGGCCTGAAATATGCATTTTCATCAAATGTACAATTGTCAAAATGTCTGCGTTCTCACAATGTTAGCACTTCTATTTTGTCAGCTTTCTCAAAATGACTGCTTTTTAAAATGTGTACAGTCTCAGAAAGGCCTCTATTCATAATGTTTACATTCCTATAATATTAGCATTACCATAAGTTTTGCTTTTCCGTTCTGTTCACTTTTATATATAGGCTAACGTATTATTATGTTTGATTTCCTATAATGTCTGCTTTATTTCAAAACAATGTTCTAAATGGAAAGGGTTAATTTCTTGGCATACTTACTCTTTGATAAATAATGAGAGTGTGAAATGTTTAAAGCCAATCCATCACTTACATTTTGACGATTGCTGGGAAGAAGTCGTGGTTGTGTTTCGGAAATATCAACGACATGATGAAGTTACTAATGTTTATGATTGCTTATGTCCAAGGCAACAACCTAAAAAAAAATTTACGTAAAATGTTGACATGAATAATCATACAAACTTTTGGTCAACTTTGGGTTGTGGTGGTAAATGAAATCGAAAAATATAATATTTGAAAAATTCTGTTCTACCTTCGACTCAATTATAATTATATCGTTTTATTTTCGTAGTTATTTTATACCTAGCTCTTTCCCCGCCAACGACGCAAATTATAAAAATTTCGCTTTAAAATAATAAAGATATTTTAGGTAAATGTGCTGGCGTTCATGATTACAGACAAAACTGACATTCTTGGAGACAGACATAATAAGAAGCTGACATTTTGAGAAGCTGACATTATGCAAAATACGTGCTGACATTATGGAAAACAGACATTTTGGGAAAAAGACGCCTCCGTATCAGAAAGACAAACTTGCAAAATGCCTTTGAGGCATTAACGGACATGATAGTAAAACGACCTACTAGTAAAACGTTTCAGATTTTACTAGTAGGTCGTTTTACTTAAAAATAGCAAGCAAACAAAACATTAATATACATTAGCAACTTTAGAACAAATTAAGCAACAGTACTGTCGTACTCTCTACAAAATTAAAACTGACCACATCTGTCCAGAGCCTAAAAACAAATAAAACAAAAAGATTCAATGAAAGGAAACAATAGGACAAATGAGATTTGGGGCTTAGTCCCCTCAATACAGAATTCACTCATTGTGGAGGGGAATAAAAAAAGAACAACTCCATTGTACAATACTCATGACAGAATTATGCAAATGTTAACATTGAAAATAAAAATATCTGTATTTTTGGGTTAAAGGATGTTTTATGGGCGCTGTGTTTGACAAAATGTTTATAATTGATATAATTTATGACAGTTTTATGTATAATAGGAACAAAAACAAAATAAGCTCTAATACTGTATGATGTTTCTTTCTTATTGCAAGTGCCTTTATAAATAAATAAATAAAAAAATTTCGTGAAACACAGGTACAAATAGTTGAATTACAATTTATAAATTTCCGCTGTGTTCAGCTGATTAGCGTACGAAGAGTTATTTATAATATGAATTTGGAATCAGATTAAACATAAAAATTATAGTCATAAACTTGACTAAAATTAAGAGTAAATAAATTCATAATAATTTAAAATTTGTCATTAATAAATTCATTAATACTGTAATAACATTTGTCAATTAATAATCTTTCCAATTTTATTCTAAATAAATTACTGTTTAGTTTTTTAATGTCCTTTGGAATTCTATTATAAATTTTTGGAGCCATGCACACAACACTCTTCTGTAGAAAACTAGTCCTGGCTGGGAACAAGCACAGTCTGTCTTTATTACGTCTATTAAAAGTTCCTTCATTAGGTATACGTAAAAATAAAACTGGATTATCCCTAACAAATTTAGCTATCTGCAGTATATATAACGACGGATGTGTAAGAATTTAATGCTTTTGAAATAATGGCCTACAGCTATTGGTAGTATGAAGCCTAAACATACTCCGTATAGAGCGCTATTGCATTTTAAATATCACATCATTGTCGGTCGAGTTGCCCCAAAAAATAATGCCATAACGAAGCACAGACTCAACTAATCCATTATAAGCAGTAAGTAATGCTTTAGTATTAATTGTTAAGGAAAGATTGTAAAGGACATATGCTGAGCTACTAATTTTTCTATATATTTCAAATATATGAGCTTTCCAGTTTAGTTGTTTATCTATTAATAATCCAAGAAATCTGGCAGTATTAACTTCTTTTATATTTTTATCTTTATATGTCACTTCAATATTTGGTATTCGACATCTTTGAGTAAAATACATTACATTTATCTTTTAGAGGTTAATTTTCAAATTATTATTTTCAAGCCATGTAACTACCGATGTGAATGCTCCATTAATGTCGGATTCATACGAGTAAATGTCATCATATTTAATCCAAATTGTGCTATCATCCGCGAATAAAGTCATTGCTTGGTTAGTTGTTTTAGGTAGGTCATTAATATAAATTATAAATAAAAGGGGCCCTAGTACACTTCCTTGCAGTACACCATACATTATATTTCTTACATTAGACATATATATTTTTTCTGTATTCGTTTTAAAGTCAAGTTTACTTATTACTGTCATTTGTTGACGATTAGTAAGATAAGACCGTATCAGGTCTAAGATATTACCACGTACTCCATAAGTATCTAGCTTTCTTATCAGAATGTCATGGTTCACATAATCGAATGCCTGCGTCATGTTACAGTATATTGCACATGTGGGTGATTTTATGTCAACTTGAGGCATAACATGTTTTTCAACACACTTCCTCATAAAGTGGCTCTAATCCCATGGCAATTAGGCACATAATGACACCTATAATCAAACTGTGACTTTTTCATTACTATTATTCACGAGTGAGTAATAGTTTTTTTTAATATTATTGGTTGAGTTACGCTTACATTTGCGCTAAAAAGCTATCCGCGAAAAGCACAAAAAAAAGAAACCTCATTTTTTAGTCTATGGCCGATGCGCGCGCATAGGAAAACTGATTAATTTTTCCCGCCATTACGAAACATTTTTCACAACTCGTCTCGTTTTCTCTTTTGAAGTTATTTAGTTAGTTATTAATTAAGATGTCTGCAAATACAATTTATTAAGAAAATGATTTATGTTGTACACCGCCCGATATAAGATGTGAAGCCCAGAACGTTATGGAAAGTTTACTACCAGAAAACTCAAAGGAAAAATATCTATTAGCGTACCAAAATTTCATACAATGGCAGAACAACAAGAATACGCAGTCTTTTTCAGAAAATGTGTTCATGGCGTACTTTAAAGAATTATCTTCTAAGTACAAACCTAGCTCTTTGTGGTGTATTTACTCAATGTTAAAAAGTACAGTCCGAACAAAGAATGGAGTGGACTTAAAAACATACTCGAATTTGTCAGCTTATCTAAAGAGACTATCTAATGGATTTAGAAGCAAAAAATCAAAGGTTTTATCATCTGACGATATTGAAAAATTTATTAAAGATGCTCCAGATAACCAATATTTGGCTACAAAGGTTAGTTAAATTAATTTTAATTAAATATTTAATAGCAGCTTGTTGACTTTAATTATTGTTTCTTTTGTTTCAGGTTGCTTTAATATTTGGTGTAACTGGTGCCTGTAGGATACAAGAATTAACAAATATAACTGTAAAAGATATAGAAAACCATGGCCAGATGCTTTTAGTGAAGATACCTATCACGAAAAATAAAATACCTAGGTCATTCACCATACACGGTCCATTCTATGATATTGTTAAGAAGTATGAAAGTTTGCGTTCACCAAAAACAAAAAATGACCGTTTCTTTCTAAATTACCAGAATGGTAAATGTACCTGTCAGCCTATAGGTATAAACAAATTTGGTTATATGCCTAAAGAAATCGCTAAGTTTTTGGGTTTAGTAGATGCTGAGAGCTACACTGGACATAGTTTCAGAAGAACTTCAGCTACATTGCTGGCAAATTCAGGAGCTGATATAATGACTTTGAAGCGACATGGCGGGTGGCGATCTAGCAATGTAGCAGAATCATACGTAGAAGATTCCATACAAAACAAGAAGGAAATTTGTGCGAAAATCACAAAAAGAATTAAACTTGATTCTGAGACGCATCCTACTAGCGAAATACCAAGTACATCCAATGATTGGATTTCACCTACCTACACGAATAATGAACCATCACAAATAACAATAGAACATGAAAGTATTTCAGTAAATAATCTATCTGATGAGACCGCTATATCATCAAAAATAGTTAATTATAATTTTACTAACTGCACATTTACTAATTGTTTCTCTAAATAAACTTTTTATCTACTATGTAAAATGGTTTTTTATTTAAGTATTATTTTATTCAGAAGTGTGTTGAAAAACGTTGTATGATACACGTGTGTATTGATGATTACCGTCCTCGGCTCCTTAAGACCCTCGCCTGACGGCTCGGGCCTCAATGCGCCTCAGCGGTAATCACCAACATTACACACTTGTACCATAATGTACTATTAAAAAATCGAAAACTGCCATATTGATTGATTTCCCCTTTCTAAAACCTTTTTGCTCATTGCAGAAAATCCCAGTTTTTTCTAAATAGTTATAAATTTCATTATAATAGTATTTTTCGAAAACTTTTGAAAATATAGAATTTAAAGCAATCGATCTGTAACAATCTAATGATTCTTTGTCGTCTTTTTAAATAGTGGTTTTATTATGGCAATTTTAAGATCTTCTGGAAAAATACCTGTTTGTATGGACAGGTTAATTATATAACATATATGATGGCATATATATCCGTTGACAGCTTTCACTATTTTCGTTAACAAGCCATCATATCCAACACTGTGCGTATTTTTCAATTTTTTTATAATTTTATAATTTTTTTGGGGCAAACTTGGTGATAAAAACATTGAACGTTGACAATGGTGCAAATTTGATGTAACTTTTGTACCACTATTATATATAGGCTTGATTTTATCAATAAGATGATTATTAAATGCCTCAGCTATTTGTATGGGGTCAGTAATGTAGTTATTGTAGGATTTAATCTTATTTATAGTGTGTTTTGGTTCATTTGATCTACTTTTGTTAATAATCTGCCGAGCCGTTTTCCATTTGTTGTCAGATGTGTTCATTTTGTAATTATTTTGAGCACGTTTTGTCAGTGTTATAATTCGTTTAAAAAGTTTACAGTAGTTCCTATATAGACTTTTATTCCTTTCAGTCGGTTTTGACCTGAAGGTCCACAGTCATTCTCGCTTCCTTTTACTACAAACTTTAATTCCACGTGATAGCCATTGTGGCTTTATCATAACTAATTTAACAGGAAAACATAGGTCGTAAAAAAGCTTAAAATTCTCATAAAATAAACGATATGCAGATGTCGGATCCTTAGTGTTATATATCTCTGAAAAAGATAAACTTTTTATACACTCAACAAATTTTATTATATTTTACGCAAAAACTTTACTTTTAATATATTTCTTTTTACTGGTAGTTTGATTAGTAGCGCTCTGTGATCCGACAATCCCAATTCTAACACTTCAGTCTTACATTTTTTCTTGTAATTGTGTACAATATAGTCGATACAGGTATTACTACCTAATCTGGTAGGTTCCTTAATAGCTATTTTAAGATTATAATTTAAAAGCAGGCACTCAACATCTAAAGTACTATTGTTTTCTTTTAACATGGCTATATTAAAGTCACCGGCTACAACTACATTCCGACAATCCATTTTTGATACATGGATTAAGACATTTTCCAACCTATTAAAGAATGTACCTAAATTATTAGGTTTAGGTATTCTGTATAGACAGATAATAACAATTTTATAATCTACAAGTTCAACTGCACAACATTCAAACGCATTACTTAAGGAAAACTTTAGAACTTCTGATATTTCTCTGTATTGATGTTCGTTCTTCACAAGAATGCATGCTCCTCCCCTCTTAATATTTGTTCTACCAAAACATGCAGCAAGACTGTAATTTGGAAGGTTCAGAAATGGTTCATGACCTGCCATCATAAAGTGTTCTGTTATACAAAGTATATCCGGCTGTGTGTTTCTATCTTTGAGCTCATCTAAGTCTATTAGCAATGCATCAGATTTATTTAATAATCCCGCGATGTTTTGATGTAGTAGGTAAAGATGTTTAGTGTCGAAAAAATGCTGATTCGGTTTCTATTCCATACAGCTTCCCAGCAATTTCGTTATTATATTTTATATCTAACATTAGTTTCTGAAGATTGCTGAATACGTTATACATGCCATAGCTATTAATAAGTCCCGAATATCCGCTAAACATGCTGTAGTTGTAGTCTAGTTATTAGAGTCCAGTTTATAAGCGTGTTCATTATTAACTACATCCAAATATAAAAGATTATTAAAATTTTCTACCCGCCAGTTATACATACTTTTAAATTCTCCACATTTATACGTAGGAAGGCAAATAATGATGTTTGTGTACGTTATTTCCTGTAAGATCTCTCTTATATGATAGATCACATCAAAATTGTTATTAGTGGTTTTAAAATCTTCTTCTCCTATCATAATAATGCAGTAGTCATTCATAGTAAAATCATGCAATTTTGAGTGGATTCCTTTCAACAATGCTTTCACATTGCTGTTTGGTTTAAGATAATGACATACATCTGAATTATTTCCCATTGTTTTCTTTACAATAGTCAAAATGTTACTATGTTTGTTAGTATTTAATATGCATAACTTTTTACGTATACTGGTCTCAGTGTCAGGTAAATTATATTCTACAGTGCTTTGCACCAGTTTTTTCGACAGAGCCTCACCATGACGTTCTTCCGAGTCCGCCTTATTTGTATTTGTATCTTGTAGTACTGATTTCTTTGAGTTTTTAATATTTGGTGTTAGTTATTTATTCCGTGTTTTTTTACATTGTATAGGACTACTCGTATTTTTTTTATATAAATTGTTTTTTTTTTTGTAGGTCTTCATTAGTATGTTTTAACTTAGTGTTTTGTAATGAGAGCGACTCAATTTCTTTATGAGCACTTTGCAACTCTAGTTCCAGTGATTCTATAAGTTCTTTTAGTATATTTATTTGGTCAATGTCATCATCAGTTCCGTCAGATAGACTGTTACTAGTTTCATCTAATGTGTTCAAAATGACCTTATTGTCAGTTTGGTTAGGCGACATAGTGCGGTTTCGGCGAAAAGTGATGTTGTCGAGCAAATTCATTGTGAACAAATTACAAACTTCCTCTTAAACTTATAAAGTTCATCTATTCTCCGCTAGATGTCGCTATTTCACGTAGTACTATATAAATTAAATGTATATCGTCCAGTTCCTTGTCTACTATAATTGCAGTATTGTTCTTCTACTTGACACTAGATGGCGCTGTTTTCACTTGGCATAGTATTATTGAGAAATTAAAGCAATCAAGAAATGTCAAAGTGAGTATTGTCAAGATGTCCTAGTCGACAACAGATGGAGCAGCTGTTGAGATATTTTATCACCAGTATGGTAGTAGTATGTCTTAAAAAATGATTATGTAGGTACCTTCATTTATCTGTATTAAAGTTGAATAAATTGTTAGCGGTAGTCAGTTGTATAGTTTAATGGTCAATTACTTTTCTGACTATGACTATGCAGTAATAAGAAAGTAGTTCAAAACGCATGCATAAAACAGTTCAGTGCTATTTTTCAGTGTCGGTGTTATTGTTGTTTGTGATTACAAGTTGCGATTCCTTTAAAACAATATATTGTTATGCGCTCACCAGTTGATACTTTCAGTTTTACTTTTTTTCGTATTAAAACAGTTTTGTCACGTCATGAGCGTCATTCTTTCGTCTATCCCATTACAGAGGCCTGAACCATCATAAGTCGCAAAAATATATATTTGTTAGTATATTAGTAGCAGACGAAATATCATCATCAGGCTAATAAACCAAAATAGACATAGCTGGATCGATACAATCTGTAAACAAAAGATTTTTTAGTGGCCCGAAATAGGACTAAAGAGATATGACAAAGTATCAAAGAGTTTATCTTACAGTCGCTGAGCTAGCACAAAGTTAATAATGATTAAATATCGATCATAATTTAACAGAATCAAAATGATTTAAGTTGCAAATTGTGGTTTTACGATTGCGTCGTGCTAGTTTTATTAAAAAAGAAAAACTTTATGAGAGACGCTAATTTCTTTCTTCAGACTACAGTAACCCTAGTGCAGTTCCAATCAAATCGAAAGGTCTCGACGGCCTGATGGTAATCTGTTGCCGTAGCCCATAGACGCTTATTGCTTCTTTAATTGTATTTACGTTTCAGTCTCGTAAAGATACTGTTGTCACTGCGTCTTGAAAACGAATATTGTTATTGTGACTCGCCACCAATGGGTTATAGTTATAGATCCTTGATTTGGGCACTTTCCTGAAATTTCGGGATCTTGCTAGCATCAAGGTCTTGATTTCGTTTTTCAATTAAGTGTCTCCGCAGATGAAGGTTTCGTTTGTAAATAAGTCATGTGTATTTCATTCATTCTTGAAGGACCCCATGTTATAGGAAGGAGGGAACACATGTGCTGGCAAAGAATTCTAAGTTCTGGAAGTACGATAAAGAAACGAGGCGCTAAATTTCTTTGTGCGTGATGTTGAGGTGGAGACAGTGAATTTATGACTCCCAAGACCGGCACGCGTGCTCCTGAGCAAGAAGGGGGAAGGTGGGATATAGTCGAAAAGCTCTTCAGAGCACTCTCCGTGATAAAGCCGATAAAAGGCGCTAAGCGACGCAATGTCTCGACGCAATTGTAGAGGCTCAAGGTTGTTCGTGACCTCTACATCGCCAATGATACGGACAACAAATTCCCAGATGAATCCCTGAAACGGCGCAAATATGCTGGTTTATCTGGCGATTACGTATTTAAGCCGTTTGGGTTGAGACTTTAGGACCTTGGGGTCCAGGAGCACACCGACTTAGGGACATTGCTGATCGTCTATGTAAAACGTTAGGTGACAATAAGGCTGGTTTATATTTCGCACAAAGATTAAGCATCGCAATTTAACGAGATAATGCGACCAACCTTATTGGTATATTTCCTGTTTCTTAAGATTTAGGCGGTGTTTTTTATTTATGACTTGGTTTTTTCCTTAATGTCACGTTTTAAGGTTTGTAAATATTAGGTGAGTGTAATAAAGATAAGTATTTTCATACTTAATTATGTTAATAATAATAAGACACATTCCTCGCTAAATTAAATTTTAACTTTTGTTGTGCAAGTCATCAAAAATATACTTTCACAAGGTATGTTTATTCAATATTTTCCTCTAGATTCTAGAACTATCGAATCAAGTTGTCATCATCATATTTTCAGCTAAGTATTGAAAACCTTTTAAGTCTTAGCTTACTCGATATTGTGAAAACTTCATACCTAGATGTGCCTTGAAACGTGTGGGAGTATCTCGTGGAATGAATAGCGGAGTTTTTTCCAGGCCATACTAACAAAAACTAAATTAAATCCCATCAAAAACACTACATGTAAAAAATTAGCTACGCAACGCAGGTCTCTTGATACAAAAAAGTTTTGAGACGTAATTTTGATCACATTTTAACGTTTTTGATGCGTTTATACGCCTACTTTATTGTAACAATTACAAATAAAGAAAGAAAGCGATGAAAAAACTATATGCTCCAGGCGGGAATCGAACCCGCGTCTCCTGGGGTACGGCCAGACGCGATTATCACTACGCCACCGGAGCACTAGGTGTTACCTACTAATTTCTTCACCGCTTTCTACCCTTTCTTTAACGTTGAGATAAACGTTGCTATAAACTACTAATTATGTTTCAAATTTTGAGGTTTTGGGTCTGCTAGAAGTACCTTAGAACTATGATGATGACTGAGCAACATAATTCTAAGGTAACATAATTCTTTAGCAGACTCAGTGACAAAACTAAGAAACTTTGTCGGGTAATAGTTTTTGAACTAAAAGTTTAAATTGAATGTTATGAATAATAAATTCAGAGTTCTAGCTTTGTCCAGCTCAAAATTACAGGATGTTGAAAATGGCTTGAATGGCTTCTAGAAAAGATGAAAAGGATGATACGGCCGTGCCTTTTTGTTTTGCTTGACTTTGGCTCAGTTTTCATTTAGGTTTTAGATTTACTTAGGTTAGTAATCCTTTTGTTCCACCACCACCACCACCACCATAATCAACATTATCATTTCAGCAGAAAGACGTGCATAGCTCGACAAAAGCCTCCCCTAAAGATTTGAATGGAACACAGGCTCCACGCATCCACCGGCAACTGGCGAAGGTCATACCTTCACCTGTCTGTCGGTCCACCTTGTTGGATATCTGCTACGTCTTCTGGATCTTCTACGACTAGAAAGTCCTCACTGTAGAACCATTCCACCGCTATGACCTATGTATCCTGCCCACTGACACGTTGACGACAAAATCGACTAATAATAATTTTTAACTTTAACAACAAACGTGAACTCTAATGCTTAAAGTTACGCTGTCCAAAAAATTTTGATAGGTACGTAAAGACAATGTTTGCTGTAGGTAAATTTATAGTTCTCACACTATAATACCTGAAACGCAAGAGACTCTAGATTTCCTGTTTTAATTTTGCCTGAAGAACGAGTAGGCTCCCTTTCTATCTCGTGTCACACTTGGTAGAGATGTCAGGATGTTTGTACTATACTACTATCACCATTGTTATTCAAAGGACGGCGATATTACTTAAATCACGCTGTAATATAATGTGACTGTACCAGAAGAGCATAACTTGTTATAATATTTTTTGTCTTCGTAGTCGACATTTACGCCGGGCATGGCCGACACTATTGACGAGGGATTAACTTAATGGTCTGTACCCCTTACTATACTAGCTACTCGGTCAGGGATCCCGGTTTTGAATCCAGGTAGGAGCAAAAGTTTGTATGATAAGTACACGCAATTGTTCACGAGTCATGGTTGTTTATATTTATGTTTATTTAGTATAATTCTAACATTTATATAACACTGTAGTCAATATTTCTTTGTTATCTTGTATCTATCTATCTGTCGCTTATTTTTATCTAGTCTTTGATAAAGAAAACATATTGCAAACTCTACTGTTTAGAATTATTTAATTTCGTATAACTAGAAAGAGCTGTTTCTTTCTAGGAAGTATGCTTTCCCAGATTATTTTATAAAACTTACTTCTCCCGAAAATATTATATCTAGGCGCCAACGTAATGGATCTGACTGTGTAAGTTTATTTAATAACACGGAGACAAGAGAATCCTTTTATGATGGAAGTTTATAAAGGACTGCTAAAGGGTATTGTTAACAATGACAACAATAGAAATGTTATTCATACAGGCAAAAAGTTTATTAACAACGTAAAGGTACTGCGCTTGCTTAGCATAAATTTGATTTGAAATTAATTAAATGTTTATCAAGTTCCTGATCAGTTGGTGTAGCGTGCTATTTTTACCCCCGACGAAAAAAGAGGAGTGTTATAAGTTTGACGTGTCTGTCTGTGTATCTGTGTATCTGTGTGTCTGTCTGTGGCATCGGAGCGCCTAAACGAATGAACCGATTTTGATTCTGTTTTTTTTTTGTTTGAAAGCTCATGTGACTACAATGGTTCTTAACTATAATTTATGAAGGTCAGTTCGGGCGTGTCATGACTATCAGCTCATTTTCTACATGACAATAGGATTTCACTAACTTTTATAGATCCGATTGATTTCAAATTTGGTGTACTGTCACTTTGGCGACATTCCGATGACATAATAACTTTGAGCTGATCCTATACCATCAAAAAGTCTGCGAAATGCATAATTCTTCAGAAACTTACAGCAGATATAGCGTGTTTGGGCTCTTATGAGTAGTCGTAATGAGGTGGTGTTAGATAGATGATTAATGACGCCGGGGGTTACTTAAAATTTTTAATTTTGTTTATCTTTGCATTAATTAAATATGAACTTGTTGAAAGCATTAACTTATATAATATTAATAGTGTTTAATACTTGAGCCGAATTGCGGAAAGAATAATAGTGAATAAGCCACTGTCATTTTTTATGAGTGATGAGCAAGAAAGGTAGTGAGTGAAAGGGAGACACCTATAAAACTAACGTATGGTTTGTTCACAATCAATCGTTACAGAATTTAGCTCAGAGTAATTGCAATATGATTTTTATTATTTCAAATAGTACTTTTATAAAACGTCAAAAGATTTAGACAGTGAAAGCAATCATAAATTAAGAAAATGATAGCATTTAAACTTAATTTAATTCTAAACTTATTCAATTCGAGTGTGTAAGCTATATTGATTTTTGTATAAGACGTAGCCAAAGCTGCCCTTGCAAACGGCATAATCAATGACTGTTTGCCATCAGGTAATTTAAATTTGTAGTAAAAAGCCTTGGCCTTCAGCTAACCAACAGCTGAAGGCCAAAGTTTGTCAAAATCTAAGCCGCATAACTTTCCCATAAAATTAACTGCGTCCATAAAAGTCCTACGACGCAAGAAATTAAATTGCCACTGTGTACAAAACATTACAGCATTTGCGATAACTATTTTATGAAAAGAGAACTAACACACGTCCGCTTAAAAAGGTCATAAATTGCGAAGACGTGTCAGTGAGTCAAAACGGTTTGTTAACGGCTCATAAAACTCATTGTCCACGAGCCGCGGACTCCACAATGCGGTCTCAATTCGATTGCGACTCAATGAAATTTGTGTGGAGTATTGACGACGTATACAGATTTATAGGCGCAACATTAGGATTTTTGTGGCAGAACAAAGAAAACTGTGGAGTGGCATTAGAAAGTTGAGAAATTTTCACTGCTTACAACCAGAGTTCCTGAGAGAGGGCACCTTTTGGGTAAGCTCGCTACATCTTCGTCTCCTCTTAACTTCTCTCGGAGCAAAAGGGGGACCAAGAGCAAGCCCATTTTAATAAAAAAGATAGTAAAGTATGAAATATTTTGGTTTCACACATTGGATGCATAGTTAGTAATTTTATTTTGTTTACACAGCTAGTCTTGAAACAGGGATACGTCCTGCCTAATGGAAAGCGGTTATCGTATCCCATAGAAGCTTGTAACACCCAAGATAATCAAGCGACACCCACTCCGTGATTACAGCATAGGAGACTATTTGCCCTTTTCCCAACACAGTAATTCTTCGCCTCAGAAACACAACACGATAAAATAGTGGTAATTGGTTGTGATCTAAAACAAAATTAATATTAGTATCTATTTATTTATTTAGTAGTATAACCCTACAAGTCGTCTAATTCGGGTTCTATTTCAAAAGGCACTCGTTAAATTTAGTTGAGTAAGCTCGGTGGCGTAGTGATTTGAGCACTCTGGTTTCGATTACAAAAACAAAACAACTTTCGCCACAGTCGATCTCGAGATGGGTCAACTAAAATTTCTAATCTTGAGCTCCTCCGTGCTTCGGAAGGCACGCTAAGCCATTGGTCCCGGTAGTTATTACAACTGTTTCAACACATCAACCCGCATTGGGCCAGTGTGGTGGTGTCATGGCCCAAACTCCTCATGTATTTTTCTCATGTAGGAAGGCCTGTGCCCAGCAGTCGGACGTATGCGAGTATGGGTTGGTGATGATGGTATTTTAGGTAGACATTTTAAATGATCATGAAGCTGGTGATGAAGTATGTACCTCTAAGGAAGAAACTTTAAAAAATCAAGGTGAAAAAACAAATTACGGCAGCTGGCAATAGCCACTAACTGTGTCTTTTATCTGTTTGCTTGCATCTTGTATAAAAAATGTAAAGCTTTAAGAAAATTGCGATTAGTGCCTACTCCACATTCTTCTCTATCCCACACCCTTTGCACGGCACATTACCCCGACGGGTACCATTCGATAATATTATCGTTTTATTTTATTAAGCCCCAACCCCTCTTCCCAGTTTCCGAACGCTCCCGATCCGCGCTTGTTCGAAAATTTTGACACATAATTTGTTGATTTAATGAACTATACCCTGACAAGGATCGCTACTACTCTACAGTTTATTGTGCTGCTTGTATTTTCTTAGAGGAAGGTGTATAATGGAGTTTGGAATAGCCGGATCTAGTTCTCTACAATAACTAAACCAAAGTTTAGTGTGAATTGTACTAACAGGTTGTTATGAATTATTAATGGACCAATTATTAGTATAGAGAAGCTCAGTGGCCTCGTGGTTTGAGCGCTCTGGTTTAAATTACGGAAACTAAACAACTTTTGCATGGTTGATTCTGGGATGGGTCAACCAAAATGTGGTATCTCGAGCTCCTCCGCGCTTCGTTAAGTATGTTTAGCCTGTGGTCCCGGTTGTTACTGTAATCGCTTTAGCCTACCAACCTGTATTGGGCCACCATTCAGCGTGGTGGTGTTATGGCCGAAGCTCCTCATGTGTTTCTTCCATGTAGAAAGTCCTGAGCCCAACAATGAGACGTACCTATATGGGCTGTAGGTGATAAAAAAACATCCGGTAAGTAATAGGGGTTAAAGTATGAAGTTGCCGTTTTATTGTACTAGGTACTTCGAATTGACATAGAACCTTCATGGTTTGAGATTTTTTAGGTGAAACTTTTTTCAAATGGTACCTATGAGGTTCTTCTTTTAAAAAATGGGCAACATTCGACGATTAACTTTAAGTTGTTTTTTTTATTCAGCTTAGACATAAAATGGATACTTCGAAAATTCGAGTGATTTTTGAATAAGAGTTCCGACGCTGAACTAACGCGGCAAAAACAATCTCGATATATCAACAACACTATTAATTATTCAGAGTACTAATCAATACAGCCTATTTAGTATACAGCCTTAGATGGAGCAGTTTGTATTGTCGGCTATGTAACTTTGTAAAGCAAGCTACGATTGGATGAGTTTACCATTGACAGAATGTGACACCATGAATGTTGTTGCGTCCAAACTGTGAAGCGCAGATCTGGGTTTCTATAGCCCCCAAACTTCGTCTGTGTCAGTAACGTTAGTATAAAGCCTTTTGTGTTTGCATTTAACACGATTTTGGAGTTTAATTCGCGCATCAATAGAAATTGCGACACATTCATGTATTGATCTGTGACCCAAAACACATCATTTATGTATTTGTTGTAAGTATATTTCATTTCTTCTTAAATTATAAAATTGTTTGACAGATCATCATGTCGTGAGGCATGGACCATAGTCAGACTCTAACCCCCTTGTTACTGGTTTAAATCTGACGCTGTCAGTATCTTTTTTTAACAAATTATAGTCCTTATTCCGCGTTTTAAAATAAGGGGGCAAATGTCTGAGCTACCAACTACTTGGAACAAAGCGCATAAAAAATATTATTTCATAGGCTCAATGAAGTATTTTTTTTATGCGCTTTGTGGACTTTTTCAGACTAGAAATAACTTCTTACTGATTCATAGGTTGGATCCAAGAGATTTCTTTTAAGGATAAGTCGACCCTTACTTACTTCATGTAGTGTAATAAAGAGTATGTTATACTAAGATTTACTTATTTTATTTAATATGCATTGCCTGTTGAGCTCAGACGATAGGTAAGTGCATTGTAAGGTTTGTAAAACAATTTTATTTGTCACTATTATACTTAGGTATTCATGTATTACGACATCTGCATATTTTTGTAGTAGTTAATAATAGGTATCTTAACAAATATAGTATATATTTATTTATAAATGTATGTATGTATACATGTATTTACTAGGTGGTAGATCCGTATGTAGGGTCATCTGGGTAGGTACCACCGCCTTTCTTATTTCAGCCGTGAAACAGTTCGCTGTGTTTCGGATTGAAGGGAAAGGTAGCCAGTGTTATTACTGGGCATGGACGGCATTTCATCTTAGGTCCCAGGATGACAACACACCTGCTATATCAAGTGATTTTTCCTTGTTATTGCAGGTGTCTATAGGCGGCGGTAACCGCTTACCATCAGGTGGGCCGTCAGCTTGTTTGTCATCTAGTTGTATAAAAAAAAACATAAATTAACATGTATGTTTAATGTTTATATGTGTATTTTATGTAAATTAGAAAGTTGAAACATTTTTGGTAGTCTCAGTCATATATCGCCCACCTTCCTTACCATATTAGTGGTGGACCTCAGATCATAGAAATAAGAGGTAGACCGATGAAATATGAAGGTGGTGGTGGCTTGATGAGGAAAGCGGGAGAATGTATTGTGGCGCAGCCTTGGGGAGGCCACCGGGACCGGGCGAAGCTATGGCCGTGACCGGCCCGGGGTGAGGCCTGGTGCCCGCCCTAGGACTGGCTCTGGTCGGTTCTAGGATCGGGCTGCCCGGAGGCGGCTCGGTGAAATGCTTCGGCAAACCCCGGGTCGTCTCCATTATGGGCATGGGGAAACCGGAGTGGTTTAGCAGGTATTCCCAGTGCCGCTATGATCAGCCTTTGGGCGACCCCTGCACAGGCCCACGTCTAGCCGACGGTCCGCTGGTCCACCTAACCAGCGGTTTAGGGTATCATCCGTAAGCGGATTCCACTCCGTAAAAAAAAGGTTATATGCTGATATGATGATGATGAAACATTTTTACTCATATTTTCCAGAAAAATAAAAAGATTAAACATAGTAAGTTCAAATGATTTGTCACAGGTCCTTCTCTTCATAATGTTTTTAAATCAACAAGTCAGTGCTTTATATGTTTACGAGTAGGTAGGTACCTAATATTTATTTCTTACAACGCTGAAAGCACTTTCACCGACGTCACTAAAGATTCACTGTTGAGTACTTATAGCGAAAGTTAAAGAAATTCAGTCGTTATACAGCCAGGCACTCAGACGTGTGTAGCGCCCTTTCCCATTGAGAACCCCTTTCCCCCACCATGACCCACTACTGCTGTTGAAAAATAAGTCCTAAATAAAGGACATAAGCTTCTATAACTTTGTTGGGATCATATAAGAGTTATGACTTTTCTCCACTTTCTGGCATTTTGTGATTCTGATTGTAGTGAAGAAGGCTTAAATCTCAAAAGGTAGATACTGGGCCTAATTCTGGGAACACACTTTAATTCTAAATTTAAGTACAGTATATCTCTTTCTCGCAATAAGTAATAGGAAAAAGATAGCAAGAATCTGTTTAGAGCTGTCACTTAAATTTAGATACATTTCTAAGAAACCATAGACAATTTTAGACGGCATGTACGGAGGTGCCTCCTAAACACTGCATTTTAGCACGTTCAATAAGGTCGAAAATTGAACGCACGTTTCTAAATGTCAAATTATGTGACAGCCATCTTTTTCGTAATCCTTTTGATAGAAAGAAATGCGCTGAACTTAAATTTAGACTTAGCATGTGTTTACCAGAATTAGGGCCACTATTTCTCTTACCTGTACCTTTTTTAAAGTAGTTATTTAGATATATTATTGTAAATGAAAAGACTGGTATCCGGCATAATAATGTTTATTTTACGTCCTCTTCACACTTACTACTATTTTATAAACTATCTCGCTCACACACAAACTGTCATTCAAACTATGCTTTCTCTTTCACTCCCTAACACATTCATATATTTTCTCTCATACACACTTAGGTACGTTCCTTTGCACATCTAGTAACAATTATATTTTCACCTTACATTATTATTTTATCTTTATATGATGTCATATGCTTTTGTACTATTTTAATTTTTAGCTACTTTTTTTATTAGACGCCAGATTGAAGCTTTATTACCAAAAATTCTCTGTACCTACCTAACATTCAGCTGTATAATACAATTACACTTCAATAAAACAAACTGAATTAACATTCGAATCATTACTGAACCCATCGATATGGAAATGCTTAATGTCCTAAATAATTTTATTAATCGATTCGCTACCCACTGGGTCGACGTTCAGGTTTTGACACAGTATGCGTTTAACTTTATTATGAAGAAAGTTGAGAAAGAAGCATAGTCGTATGGTAAATCTGTGTAAGACTACCATGAAAGGTTGTTCTCGAGCTTGTGTAAAAAAATCGCGTGATTCAAGTACCCTGTAATCTAGTTACCTGGGATCGCCAAATATTATGATGCTGCTTATGGTATTGCTGCTCGGCGTATTCCTGTAGGTGATGAAAAGGCTAAAGTCGTAGATATGTTGAGACCGCCCGTACAAGAGAACAAACATGTTTTGTGTCCTAATATAGTACCTATATGTTTATCATGAAACTTTATTCTTTAGGTTAACTCACAAACTATTCTCTTTGCGTCAGAACTATAGGTTTAGCTTAAGGTACCTACAACATCGAATCAAATTTCATGGTATACTGTGGTAATTATTACAAAAGTCCAAAAAAAGGTGCTGGTTGCTTGTTAGGAGTTACCTCTGAAAGTTTGACACCTTTCACACGACTTTTATTTTCCGATTAAATTTAAAAAAAAATGCTCGTGCAAACCCTAAAAATGCGTACTATTTTGTTGTGTTTTTTGGACGGACTATTGCTGTTGACCGCAGATTTTCCGCGTAACCGGGGACTTAAGAGGCGAGGACCTTGGCGAGTCCACAAGCCTTAAGGGGCGAATTCGCCTCTGGAGGATTTCTAATCGCATCATCACCCTTCTCCAGGGGAGGTGTCCCGCTGACGCTTAGTCTCCAGGTCGCTCGAGCCATAAGGGAACTATTTTGTGTACTACAGTTATACCACACACACACACACACACACACATACAAAAAATCTGCGCACATATTACTATGATTTCGACTCCCCGCAATCCCAAAGTTGTTTATTTTATTTCGGAATTCTGTAACACTCTGTAGATATACTAAGATATTTTCCAAGAAAATTAAATGATTTAATTCAAAATTTGAAGATTCATCTTTAAAAATATTTAAACTAGTAAGATGCCACGAGGTAGGAAAAAACACGCAAAATTTCACCAGAAGACTGCTCTAAGCTATCCAGGACTTGAAGAACCGCATCAATTTCTTCCAATCTTTCATCAAGACGTAATAAGATGATGTCTTAATGTCTTAATGTCTTAATGGTGATGCCTTACCGAGCATTATGTTGTTGCTTACAGATTGGATCGTTGATGGGCGTACAAAACCGCGCAAGATCAGTTTGGAAATACCGCGTATCAGCTTTCTCTTCATAAGAAAAAGGTAATAAGTATTTGGATATTTCTACACACTTTTCTTTGACGGAACTTGTTTGGGGTTTTTCTGTGAGAATTTAGTGTAAGCGAATCAGCGCTAAGAACCCGCTGGCGCGATATTTCAATTTTGCAACTATTGTAAATACGCGGTATTACAAACTGCACATACGCGATCCTGCACGCCCACTGACAATATGTCCATTGTCCCTCAATTTCAATTTCTTTTAAACCGACTTCAAAAACTAGGAGGTTCTCAATTCAGCCGGTATGTTTTTTTTTTTCTATGTATGTACACCAATTACGCCGAGATTACTTATCCGATTTACGTGATTCTTTTTTTGTTCGATGCGGAGTAGCTGTCATTTGGTCTCATGAAATTTTTTTCTAAATCAGTTGGGAAGTTTGGTTTTAAATAAAAAAAAACTGAAATCATTAAGTCGTCTACGTATGCGAAATTGCGAATTTTTGCTTTCCTATGACTTTTTAGTGAAACGATACGATAGTAGAAAACAATATAAGTTGACGGTCACCCATCTAGCTTCGACCTTAGAAAGTAATCACTAAAAATTGTGAAAAAAAATTTCAACAAAAATTAAAACCGACTTCAAAAAACTGAAAAGGATAAAATAATTAAATTTTTAAAAAAATTGGTACTCATCGCCTAGAAACATATTTTTGGAGTTGGTGCTAAGTGGTTTCCAAAAACAATAGAAAGAGAAGCAACTCCAAAAATATGTTTCTAGGCGATGAGTACTTAGATACCTAATTATTTTTAAATGTAATTATTTTATCCTTTTCAGTTTTTTTAAGTCGGTTTTAATTTTTGTTTAATTTTTTTTTACAATCACAGATACTAAGTCAACAAACTTCGTGTTGATTTGCGTAGATTCTTAAGGTCTTTTCCAGTCTTGTGACACAAAAATAAAGAAGTGTCCAATGTAAGAAAGATTCGGAGAATAATATCTCACAGTCAATTTAGCACAAGAACTTCTGTGAACGTTTAACCAATAGCCTAAAAACAACAATCTCCATCTAGAACATTAGATAGCAATTTGCGTTATAATAACAATTTCCATTCCAAAGCTAAAACTTAATTTATGGCGGCTTGAAACATTAGCATAATATTAACGCTCATTGCGCTTGTATCGCTTGTATTCACAATCTAAATACCTTTTGAACGAATATTGTGCCATAGATTTCGATGCTTAATTATTGCGGGTAACTTCGATTTTGGTTATAGGACTGGATTAAAGTGCAGCATTACAGGGACAGAGGATTAATTTTCGTAGAAAACATTTGACGTTTTCAGTTTGACGTATCAGTTAGTTACATACCAACTCTGTATTTTCACATGAGGAGTGTGAGCAATCACACCATCGTGTTAGTCTAAGCTTTGAAGTACGCAGGAGGATCTCGAGATTGCCGACCTCTGTTTAAAAAACTTCGTATTCTTCCTATGACTTGCATGTATATAAGGGAATTGTGCGTTTTTGTAAAACAACATCCAATTTACTTTAAAAAACAGTCAGAGGTAATCAGCAGAAGCAAAAGGCATACACACAGATTGTATTTCCCAGTTTGTAAGTCACAAATTTTTAAAAGGAACGCTTATCTGATGGCTATCCAGATATACAATAAACTACCTAACACTCTCAAAGATTTACCCCTTATACAATTTAAAAAGAAATTATCTGGATGGCTTCTAGAAAATTGTTTTTATAACTTCTATGAATTCAATAATTATAAAAGTTCTAATTAAGTGATTTGACAGTACCAGAAATAATTGACATAATGTATAAAATTAAATTTAAGTAAGATACGCACTTAGTTATAAAAACAACTAATAGAATCTGTATATTAATTAACTGTAGTAGTATTTAATCATTTCTTTATGTATGACAAAAATTTGCACACCAATAAACTGGTAGAATACGCTGGCACATAATATTGTAATGTAATAACTATATATACACCTGTATTCTGGCAAATAAAGAATTATGATTATGATTACAAATGTTGACCACCTGGGATTTACGAAACCGTACGCTTATTTCTAGGACAAGGGGTAAACCCTTGTCCTAGAAATAAGCTTATTAATAATATAGGAATATAGGAATTAAGCTTATTTCTAGGACAAGGGTTTACCCCTTGTCCTAGAAATAAGCGTACGGTTTGTCTAATAGTGAGCGGTTACCAACCCGCATTGGGCCAGCGTGGTGGTGTTATGGCCCAAACTCCTCTTGTGTTTCTCCCATGTAGGAAGGCCTGTGCCCAGCAGTGGGACGTATATAGGCTGGTGATGATGATGATGATGATGATGAGCGGTTATCGTTGCCTACAGGTGCACGTGGCACCTTGGGTTCTACTCACGCACCGCCTAACCTATAAAATCAAGGAAAATCGTTAGGTTGACGCTCCCCTTGCTTCTAACAGAACGCTTACTCAATAGGCTGGGACTTCACAAACCAGTGTTATTCAGCTGCGATACTTATTCTGCAAGATGGAAACAATACCCCAGTACTGGCTTAAAATACGAGTAGTGAATGATTAAAGCCGATATGTCCTACCGTCGTACGCCTCCGACGCATTTGCCGGCTTCTTGCGAAAGCTCTTTGCCCAAGTGGCATCTCGGTGAGCTTATAGCTACTGGTCATCGGATATCGGTTTCGAAAATGCCCCCCCCTTCGACCCTATGCTACAACCCGGCTTGGGAACCCCTTTGAGCGCCTGCGAGCGAACCGCACCTTACACTTTTGCCAGGAGAGCTTTCCTCTTCCCCACCATGAAGTAAGTTCAAAATTCAACTGCTCAAACCATCATGGCAATGGCGGAGATAAACCTCAAACAGGTAGAGTAACCCTTGATGCTTCTGCAGTCTGTAATAATATTATAAAAATTAGTGTCTTATAAAGCTTCCTCAAGAAGGTATCCATAAAAGAGAATTACCTCATATACAGTCGAATCACAAGTGCTGATTAAGCTTCATACTACCAGTCTTATGTCAAGTCAATAGGGCTTAAAACTGAACTGCAAAAGTGTAGCATTATCTACAATGGATTTTACATCGCCAATTTGGCGGCGCTGAATTCGTACGGAAAATTTAGCTGTACCTCAACTCATTTAGGGGAGGACTGCTATATTACTGCCCTCCTCTTCTATAGTAACAAAATTGTATACTAAATTAACCCCTTGAATAAATTAAAATCTATTGTTTAAGTGGCGCTACTACTGAATCATTCGAGCGTTAATTGAACAAAGGATTTGTTACATTACCTATCTCTGGTTTGTTTATTAATGAATTATTAATCAGGAGTATTGATGACAGTTATTAAAATCTATCTGGCTGGACTTTTGAGCATGAACTATGAGCACTTTATACTCAAGAGTCACCAAAACTGAATCATGCAGGACATTGTGTGAAATGTCGATGGTAAAAGAAGGTGCTCGCTTTCAGTAAAAGCTCAGTTTCAGTTTCATGAAAAGGATGAGAATCTGTTTTCCTGTTTCAACTTCTTCTTCGAGGAACTTCGAGGAAGACTCAAATCTAGCGCTAAAATATGAAAATTATTTTTTCATATTTACGATATATTACAAAGAAAAGTTACAATCATTCACTTATTCTAGAACATTATATTATTTATCTCTTTTCAAGTATAAACATCTTTTATTATCATCTTTAGCGTAAATTTTAGTTTAGTTCTGAGTAAAATTGTTTTCCTGTTCCCCTAAAGGAAAATAATTATACCAAATAGGAACCTGTTCCTTTCTTGTATGAGTTGTAAGTATTGATATCAAACATTTTATTTACTCAACAGAGTTTTCAGGAACATCAACCAGTATTAAGTAATCCCTCCTGATATTTACTTAACCCTATAATAATAAACCGTTTATCTCTCCCACCGCGGCTGTCGCCAGATAACTAAAAGGGTTAAACTCTGTAATACAGGCTTGTACGTTACGAAAGTTAATGTGATAACTGTACCGCTTATTTTTACTTTACCAGAAATTTATTCGCCATTTCATTTTGCGTATTTCTGGTGCTATATTTCTGGGAACAAGTTTTGACTACAAAATGATGATTTAAAGGAGAACTTGATAGCGGTTTCTATAGAGCTAGCTTTTGATAGTCGGTAGGTACCTGTTGGGTGCAGCCAGCATTAAAAATATATAGATAAATGGTTTTGGTGCCTGTTGTATTGACATAAAAGACAGAACATACTTATTTTTCTGCTAACTTGCACACCCTCATAGGAACTCAAAATACAATTTATAAAGTAAACACTAAGAACTAAGACCCAATCCAGAAAAGGCCATGGAAAAGGTCTCCTCTCAGCATAATGAAGCAGGAACCCGTAACGACCCTGGATATTATTGAAAACTAAAAAAGAAGGTTGTTAATTGGCCGAAGACACTATTGCAAAAGGTTTCATTGTAATTTACATGAAAGTTTATATTTAGGCTTTATAATATTAAAAAAAATCTAATGTATTATTAGATTGCAAAATAATGTTATAAGTAATAAGTGTTGTTTCAATTTAGATTAATATGTGTATAATTCGGATTCCGCCCAATAAAGTCGCGGCAGCCACTGTAACGGTAACATTATAATAATTAGAAACACATAAATTGAATGCATTACCTCTTATTACTGACCACTTGACCAGACAGTCATCAAATATAGTATTTAGGTTGAGTGTTGCCAACACCAAGCAAAAACAACAGCCATTTACACCACCGGTCACCGGACCAACATCAAATTCACGTAATAATCTACGTCATTTGTTTCCCGTGACCGGGGGATGCTCACAAAAGATTTTCGAAGCTTTGTAGCTATGGACACATTTTGGGATAGTCCTCCTCCGTTTTAGCAGTCTGTGGTAATTTCTTTTCATAGGAAAAGAGTGGCAATTTGGCAAACAATCGTACAGCCTGCCTGATGGAAGTGGACACCATATACTAGCGCTCGTAGCACTATAGGTGGTAAAGGTTGGACTAATTTATATTGTACCTACTTTGAAATCTGGCTGAACGTCAGGTCGCCGCATACCAATAAGGTAACGTTTTTCAATCCGGCGCGCCGTTTTTAACCGACTTCAAAAACGAGGAGGTTCTCAATTCGATTGGTATGTTTTTCTTCTATGTATGTACTACACTAATTAAGCCGAGATTTCTGATCAGATTTACGTGTTTTTTATTTGATCGATGCACAATAGATTCCATTTGGTCCCACAAAAAAATCAGTTGGGTAGTTTGTTTTTATATAAAAATAAAACTGAAATAAGTAAGTCGTCTACGTATGCTTAAGTTGTTTCCAGAAATATTTATGTAGTCGGTTTTTGTATCATATAATACGCCGTGCGTGTCACAGCTGCCGGCTGTGACACATATACCTAAACTAACGCACTACATCAAACATCGTTGTATGACTAAGTGTTAATAACAGTCTGAACCAATATGGTTAACCGCTTAATATACTGTGCTGAGGACCGCGAGGCAATTATCTGACAGTGACGTATTATTTGTATTTGGGGCTTTTCGGTCCTGTTAGACTGATTTGTCACTGCGCCCTGAAAGATCTATTCGTCGCTGGGCGTGCAAGACCGCGTAAGAGCATTTTGCAATTCCGCGTATTTAAAAGTCGCAAAATTGAAACATCGCACCAGTAGGGTATTAGCGCTGATCCTCATTAAACAACACCCAGAGGAATCCCAAACAAGTTCAGTCAAAGAAATATGTAGAAATATCCAAGATATTTACTTTTTTCTTTGATCATGTAAAATAAACAAAAAGCACATACTTACGCGGTATTGCAAACTGCTCTTACGCGGTCTTGCACGATCACTGACGTATTGTGATTTTAGGATTTTCCCAACCTCAAGGGTCTTAATATCATTTGTGTCGAGATTGTGTCTCCCAGGAGGCTTCGTTTGTGCATAGAAGGTCCACAGTTGCATTGGGGTTTTACGCTCCTGTGCACAGAATCTGCAAACATACGAACCACTTATTTTTAGGTTGAATAAGTGTCTGTTCAGTTTGCAGTGGCCTGCCAAAGCTCGAATCATGGCTCTGGTATGACTCCTGGTTAGCTTTATCAGCTCTTCAGTACGTTTAGCATGGTAGTCACGTTTATGAGACTTTGAATGTATCAGGCCAGGTGTCCTTAGCCGAAGGACTTTTGTATGAGTTTGCTTTTAGGAGAGTGCATGGCCTGGTTCTTTGAGATTTCTTCATTCACAAACTGTTGACTAATAGCTGAGTGTCAGCATTAATCAATCTACTCTTTGCTTTTTTACTTTTGCGTAGATAATTAATTCCATGTCACTAAACCCGCGCTTCCTCTAACCTGGGGTAGGTTAGAGGAAACTAAACTAAACGTAGAGTGACAAGGTAGGTTACTTGAATTTTGTAGTGGATAAAATAAAAAAATATAAAAGAAATCACATGTTGTTTTGTTCTTGAAATATGTCATATTAACTTAGTATAATTGTCTCCGAGGTAACCCTGTACTTATACGTCTCAAAATTGCATCTGTATTGTTTCATACAGGATGTTTACAAAGCGTAACAAGCGGGCGCCTACCTATCCATCTTAACACAGTCATATACAGATTGGCACATTTAGATCGGTCAGTATGGGAAAGTCTGAAACTATAAGACGGACGAAAATCTCTTCTTAGGAACCATGTCATCGATTTTAGTAATAATAAAAACTGCATTCAAACATTTTAAAAAACATATACTCAGCTCGGGAATCGAACCCGGACTTTTTGAAAAATAAAACTAATGCTATTTCTATTTCGATATCGATTGTGTAGGTCTTAAGCAGTAAACGTTACTATGAAACATGATGTCTAAAATGAATAAAATGCATGGTTTTCATATCCTATAATCTATTTTAGTAAGTGTTCGATATTACCACCATTTTTTAATACAACATTTCCAACAAACAAGATGTTCCATTTTCAAATGAGGTTTATCACGTCTCTGTTCAAACTAAAACGTTCCATTTTAAAATGAGGTTTATAACGTCTTTGTATCTACATACTTTTTCTAAGTGAGCTTTCAATTGACCGAAGTAAGTATGATTAATAGAAGTAAGGAATTACAATCATAGATAGATAATATTATCGCAGATAACAATATGTAAAGCAGTGTATGTAACAAGTTGCGACACTAAACGAGTTGAATGTTGTATTAAAAAAATGGTGGTAATATCGAACACTTACTAAAATAGATTATAGGATATGAAAACCATGCATTTTATTCATTTTAGACATCATGTTTCATAGTAACGTTTACCTAAACAATCGATATCGTAATAGAAATATTATTAGTTTTATTTTTCAAAAAGTCCGGGTTTGATTCCCGAGCTGAGTACACGTTTTTTTAAAATGTTTGAATGCAGTTTTTCTTTTTACTAAAATCGATGACATGGTTCCTAAGAAGAGATTTTCGTATGTCTTATGATTTCAGACTTTCCCATACTGACCGATCTAAATATGCCACCCTGTATATAATGTGTTATCAAAAATTCAATATTGCATATTTTCTAATTTCTTTATACAAAAAGTTCTGTCAGTATAATTTTACAAATTTTATTTTTCGATAACACCATAGTACATTATTATGACTATGTTGACATGGGTAGGTGCCCGCTCATTATACCATGTACACAGTCTACAGCATGCAGCCTGGCCAGTAAAATACAAAAAAAGAAACATTAAAATCCCGTGTTCGAAATTTAAATATCTTTTTCTTACATGTGAGCAAACCGTGTTCGAAATTTAAAAATAATTCCAACTTTGCTGCGAGTTTTTTTAGGCAGCAATCAAAGAGGATATAAACACTATAGTATAGAGCAGCAATAGCACCCTTTTCGTGGGGTGAAAAATAGTTATTTGTTATGCAAGGCTGCATGTGGTTTTTTGGCTCGAGTACTTGTATTGAGCAAGCGCAGGATTCTAGGAATATAGAATCCTCAGCGTTGCGAGGGTTTCAATAAGTACAAGACGTAGAATAAGTACTTACCTAACTTATTGCCGCTGAGCGCAACACAGAATTTTTCACCTCCCTACAGCGAGGAAAGCGCTAGATGCACTTAAGTATACTAAGTGCAAAAAAAAACAGCTTAAATAGTATAATACACTAGTGTTTTTCAATAATAAAAGTAGTCAAAGTAAGATTCTATGTATAGGTATGTACTAATCACGCATTTTTTTCGGAAGAAAACGCAATAGGCTAGTTGACAACATTTTTTTTATTTCATAAATAACAACTTTGTAACTCGTAAAGCAATATTGCAAAAGAAATGGTATGTCTAAGATCAATAGTTTCACAGATATAGCGCTATGTTTGATGTGTTGCGGCGCATCGTCCAAAAACGCTCCATAGAAAATCTACGGAACAGGTGACGTCACATGTTCCCATATTACTAAGAAATGTATGGGCATACTGACAAAATGGATAATAACTATGTAATAAGTATGTTTTTAGTAATAGTTGTCATAATAATAGTTGTTTTAATTGATGTCAGCAATCTAATATCATTAACATTTTTGATAAATTTTGAAAAAAAATTATGTCCATTTTTTTTATTTTCAAAACAGTACAACATTAACAATATTCCATACCTTTTAAGTTTGAATCCTTTTTATGGGTCACAGTAGCGTATATTTTCCGAATTTGTGAAAAATAGCGCCATATTCAAACATAGGCAACGTCCCAATTCTGAATTATGTACCGCCTGCACTATTTCTCCAAGTATTAAAATATCTTTGTCGCTGCTGAACGCGCTTAGGTATATGCTATGGTTTCTTACGATTTATCAAAAACCAAAACCAAAATGATCGAAAGTGAATAATTGATTAAATGGAAGAAAACTTTTAAAAGGTTTTTGTGCTGGCCAGTGCAATAATCCTAAAAAACCGGGCCAAGTGCGAGTCGGACTCGCGCACAAATAGTTACGCACCATTATCTATAAACAAGCGTCTACCAGTTGCCGTTATATGTAAATATCAAGAAAAACAAGCAATAAAAATCACGTTTGTTGTATGGGAGCCCCCTGAAATATTTACTTTATTATGTTTATTAATTTTTGTTGTTATAGCGGAACAGAAATACATCATCTGTGAAAATTTCAATTGTCTAACTACCACGGTTCATGAGATACAGCCTGGTGACAGACGGACGGACGGACGGACGGACGGACAGACAACGGAGTCTTAGTAGACTCCGTTGTCTGTCCGTCCGTCCGTCCGTACGTATTACTAAATAGGGTTCCGTTTTACCCTTTGGGTACGGAACCCTAAAAATGAGGTTGGCGCACTGACATATTTAATGCATTTTCAGTGGACAGGTATAGAAACTTAATAAATAGAATGTTTCGAATTATAAGAACTCTTTCGACGCTAGCGAATAAAATTCACTTTTGCATTCAGATTTCGAATGTTAAACAGATTTCTTGCGAGCTTGTGGGGTAAAAATGAGATTTGGTCCCTGCTGCCCTAAACCATGGAAAGCCAAAACAACTTTGCAATGTTGTTTCTGTTATAACTTGTCCATAGCCGATATTTTATTGAGCCACACTCTGATCCTATATCAAAATAAATATTTTCGTCATCAATATAATTTTTATTGTAAGTAAAATAATAATATCCATATCTATTAAACCTTGTCTAAAAATATATTTCAGCGCCATCTAGTTGTATACATCAAAACTAAATACTACTTCACGTCTTCACTTGCTTAGAACAGCATACTTATTTTTGAGGATATCCAAAGCTCACAGTTGATTAATTATCGTGATAGATGGCGTATATCTTATAAATGAAAATTCTAATCAATAAAATAATTTTAAAATTAAAACTTATTTAAAATTTCGAAAAACCAGGTGGGCTGATATGAAAATAAAAATAATGATGTATTTTTTTTTTATTTTATCTATAAAATGGGTATTTTTTGGAGTCGGTGCTTCACATTCATTATTATTATTTTAAACTGTTGCAATGAGCTCATTGCAACAGTTTAAAATAATAATAATAATAATTCGATCGAAACCTAAGCGCTTAAGTCACTACGCCAGAGTTTCGATTACGAAAACAAAGTAGTTTTTGCCATGGTCGATCCCGAGATGGTTCAACCAAAATTTTAATCTCGAGCTCGGACCATGCTTCGGAAGGCACGTTAAGACGTCCCGGTTCTCACTACAACCGCCTTAACTCACCAACCCGCATTGGGCCGGAGTGGTGGTGTTATGGCCCAATCTCCTCATGTGCTTCTCCCATGAAGGCCTGTGCCCAGCAGTGGGACGTATATAGGCTGTTGATGATGATGTGATGAAAATAAAAATTAGTATTTTGTCCGAAATTCAAACATACTCATTCAATCACCTTTTAATGTTTTTGATGAGTTTAAACGCCATGTAGGAAGACCGGTCTCCAACAGTGGGACGTATATGCATTTTATTTATTTTAGACATCATGTTTCATAGTAACGTTTACTGCTTAAGATCTACACCATCGATATCAAAAAGTCCGGGTTCGATTCCCGAGTTGAGTACACTATTTTTAAATGTATGAATGCAGTTTTTCTTATTACTAAAATCGATGACATGGTTCCTAAGAAGAGATTTTCGTATGTCTTATAGTTTCAGACTTTCCCATACTGACCGATCTAAATGTGCCACCCTATATATGTAGTTGATGTGATGCAATCAAGGACAAAAATCAGTATCAAAAGTAATTTATTGTCGTATTTACAAAATGGTCTGCATTACACTAAATTCCTTATATTCTATTAAGTACTTTTATTTCAAGCACCGTTTGTCAGCAATATGCTTATTAATTAAAAGGAGTATAAAGTATTCAAGCTTATTTATTATTATTACCAACTATAAACTAGAACTAATACTCATGATTAGATAATCAAAATTAAGTAAAATTTTATCACAATAATATAAATTCAGTAGGCTTCCCTCAGTTGTTACCCGAGGATAACATTCTGAAAGTATAATATTCAAGTCGTATAAAAATGTTATAGTTACAGTATGATATGTCAGAATTTTTAATAGATTATGTAGATCCATAATAAAATTTTCATCTCGCATTATATAACTCAAAAATATTAATAAATGGGGCATTTTCAAAGTACGAGCGCTAAAGGTATTTTAAACCTGTCTTTTTAATATAAAAATTTCAAAATTATATAACCAATTAATCATAATTATATCAACTTATAACCTTTTTTCGAGGAAATTATATGTTCGATAATTGATAACAATTATTCACTATTCTTATACATAACGAGAATTAGCTCTGGTGAGTATCAAATGCTTTCCTAATTTTAAATCTACAAATACTTTTGTTGTGATGCCTTCGACATAGTATCTTCCATACTTCGAAGATACCTGTTCAAATTATCTGACGTCGTCTGAAGAATGCTTAATCCTAGTCTGTACTTGAATTCAACTAGCCGCTTTAAGAAAGAAAAGAATCCACCTTCTTGATTCAGAGGAGGATAAGTTATGACTTCAGGATGCATCGTCGGCTTCGGTCTCGAAATCGAAGACGTCGGGAGTTTGGTCTCTGATACAGGAGATGGCGATGGTGGCATTGTCGAAGTAGTCTCGGATCTCAATTCTGTCGTGGTTTCTGTCATCATGCTTTTAAAAGTTATCGTCTCCCCTTTCGATCCTTTCTGTTCTTCCTCGGGGTTATTTGTAAAGACTTCGTAGACCCTAAACAATTTCGTGGTTGTTTCCAACTCATTTGCCATATCAGATTCTGTTGTAGTTCCTTCTTTGGCGTTGTTTAGTGGTAAAGTTGACACACTTTCAACGATCATTTCTTTAATAGGCATGTCTTCTTTAGTTGGTTCCATAGAAGTAGCAAACACAGTGACTACGTCTTTATTGTTTGGTGTCGCAGTCATAGGCGCAGGTTCGGTAGGCGAAGCCAAATTTCTGATGAGCATGCCGGGAGCTTCGTCAATTTCATTGCTAATAAAAACGTCTTTATTAGCTTCTTTCAACATTTCTTCAACTGATCCTATTATACTTCGTTTATAATTGCCAATGCCTCTTCTTTTCCTTAAATGTCTTGGGCCGTGTTCAGGAACAACAGCTGGAGTTGCAGTTTCAGCTAACTCTTTTGGCACATTTCCCACTACAAACTTATTATCTACAGCACTAGTATTTTCATCTGTATCTGAACTATCGTCATATTTCATTTCTTGCGGTTCTTCAGAGTCTTTATTGGATCCTAAATACATAGATGTTGGCTGATATGTTACTGGATTGTTAGTTGTTTCACTGAATATTTTTCCCTCAAAAGGATATACTGGTCTAAAGTCAGTATCAGAAGGTTTCACTCCGTATACAACAGAGCTAGCGGCGTCATTGCCATAGGATGAAACTGCAGAAGGTCCCGTTTGAGGGGCTGCATATATTGGTTCAACTGCTGGGTAAGGGGTATAAGCGTTTGGAGATTGATCGTATACGTACTTACTCTCTGTTGTGTAAACATTTCTTGTCTCATACTGCTGCGGACCGTAGTTGATCGGATTTGAGTAAACAGCACCATGAGCTATACCAGTTTTTTGTTGAGGATAGTGAATGTTATAATTGGAGTCGTAGCCTGGGGTAGCTTGACGGTATCTTATATCTTGTTCCTTTTTCACAGGATATCTATTGATATTCGTTTGTCCAGCATAGGGATTTAGTTTTTGTTTTGAGTGTGCAGGCATGCCTGCGAGAACTGTTCCAAGCATTTCTTCTTCAGCTTGTCCATTACCTTCATTTGCATACTCTTCAGCGTTATTTCTGTATATGTCATCTTTTTTGTCGACTTCGTAATTTCTTCGTACTGGTGTTGCGAATGGGTACAGGAAATAACTAGCCAAACCAACTAAGCTAGCTAAGCCTATAACACCGACGCCAACCGAAGGCATAACTTCTCTAGAGAAATAGTTGTATATTTGGGTTGATATTGGTCCACTTTGACTGTTTGGTTTTTTACTAGTTTTAGTTTTCGTTTTATTACTTGTTGTTTTAATATTAGCTACTGAAGTGTCACTTTCAGCCTTGGGCTTTGAGTTTTTTCGTTTTTTAGTCTTATTCTTCTTTTTTGTAGAGGTACGTTTTGGTTTCTTAGTAGTTGTAGCTGGAGTGCTCACTTCTAACTCAATTTCTTGCTCTTTAGGCTCCATTGGTAGAAGAGCTGATTCTTGTATTTCTACAGGGGCCGGAGTGGTAGTTGTCTTTAATTTATTTTTATTCTTCTTTTTGGTTGGTTTTGAAGTTACCTTAACTACTGGAATTATTGAAGCTGGAGCCTTAGTGACAGTCTCTTTTTTTGTTGTTAATTGTTCAGTTGTAGGAGCAGCTGTTGTGGTCGTAGTAGTTGTTGTTGTTGTTGTTGTGATGCGTGGTGTAGGTGTGATTTTATTTTTCTGTACATTAGACAAAACAGTATCTTTGATTTTATTGTAAACATTTTCATTTATTGCTGACCCACCAGCGATTAGATCAGATTTGTTTGTACTGCCAATTATGGGTCGTTTTGCTACAGGAACTTTGTTATTTTGTGGTCTTTTGTTTTTATTTTTTGACGGATTCGGTTTGGTTTTCTTTGGATTTTCCTCGATCTTTGTTGGTTCCGTTGAAACTGTTGTAACATTAGAAGGATTACTTAGAAGAATCCAAGTAGAAATACCTTCATTAGATGTAGATGATTCACTGACTTTATTTTCTGTTTCAAGTTCATCCATTGTCATTGGAACAGCAATTCCAGCGTGAGAATTTTCGACTGGTTCCTCGCCATCTTCATGGCGTGTCTTAATTTTGTGTTTCAATGCTATTTGACTTTGTAGTTTCGGTGGTATTCTTGTGTCAGCAACAAGAGTCTCTTCAGTACTGTTATTTGGTTTGTCAAGTAATTGATTTGCCACAAGCTTAATAGAATCTCGAATGACTGGTCCTTTGGCCTTGACATCTCTTGAAGTCTCAGGAGTTGCAGGAGCTGTCGTTGTTGGAGCATCTTGTTTGACTTCTGTGATCTGCTGACTCGTGTTTCTGAAATTTAAATAATAGCACCGTTATTAATTATTTGAAATTGCATAATGTGGGTATTTATTTTACATCTCGAAATTTTCAGTAATATTTTTTAAATTTTTTCATAATGTTTATCACCTCAGAAACAATTTGTAGTTGTTTGAATTAATTTCCCATCATGATATGAATAATTTATTTGTCCATATTCTTATAAGAGGTTACATAACTTTCTAACCTATACAAATGATTGGGTATATGTATATTTATTTATTGCACCTAAAATAGTACAAAGGCGGACATAATGCTTTACAGCATTCTCTCCCAGTCGACACGTAAGGAAGTACCCAAATTATCTGAAAATCTTAAACAAGGTATTCGCACAGGTTTCTCTTTAATGCATACTTTTAATGCCATTACAATTATTAGAAACATCTTGGCCCAGGTTTGGTAATCTAATGTTTGAAAATGAACATCGACCCTCATAACCTAAACCAAATTACTGAAAAGGCGACAACATCTGAGCTGTTGCTGAGCCACATTAACCACATAATTAATAATCTAAAAAACTTCAACAATACCTAAGTAAATAAAACCCGAACAAGACAAACAAACACGGAATAGACGCCATATTGTACTTCATCACACACAAACATACGCACGCACACACACAAACACTTACACACACACACACAAATACGCGCACAGCACACACATACGCACACACACGCATTAACTTATTTATTTACCAATATTCAATAATACTACAACATAATCATAACTAAACTAATTGCATAACTGCAATACCAAATCAAAACAAACGATACCACCTTTAAAAACAAGCTCATATAGACAGGTGTAGTCCGATAGCACCTGTTTATATAAAAAGCATACATAAGCTTAACTTAAAAAAAAAAAAATGTTTGAATAAAACCAATTTACCGAATTTAACACGCGTTTAATTAGATGTTACATTATTATTATTATACACCCGACGTTTCGATCACTTTACATCGATCATGGTCACGGGAAGACTGAAGATGTTAATGATAAGTTTATTAGTTAACTACCGTCACTTTGTGCTATATTTTGATAGTCTGATTTACGAATACGGAGCTCACGGTATCAGTTTGTCGGACAGTGTGAGTACGGGCTTGGGGCTTAATTATTCGCATAATGGGATCTCAAGCTGGTGGTACACTCCAACCATCCTCTCTATTTAAATTAGGGTGTTTTTTGATTTCATTAGCTTCAGGCAACATTCTGGGAATGAAGCGGTGTTCTTTGGCGAGGATTTGGGGCTTATCGAATCTGATTTAGTGATTGGGTTCATCAAGTGCGTGCTTAATCTAATGTTTCCTAAAAATTACATAAAAGAAATAATTTAACATATCATGCATGACATTTACAAAATAAAACACGTCAGAGATCATTGAATATTTTATTGCTATTTTAATTGTTATATTTATTTTATAACAGTTGACAAAATAAATAAGTACAGCTTAAACCTCCTAAATAGATTATAAAACTATAAATATAACTAGCTTAAGGGTAAACCACTTATTGTAATGCAATAAGGATTATATAAGAATATATAAATAAAAGATATATCAATATTTTTTAAAAATATACCTACACGAATAAATAATATAGGTTGCAATCAAAATCATTCTTCATAATATAAGAGGACATCGTTTAAAATTTATGAACATTTTCTGTACGAGTTATATATATCCTCAGAGATACAACTGGCCCCGAAGAAAATAGTTATACTACTAGTCAGCACAGTCTTAAAAATTTTATGTATTCAATTGAAATCTTTTTGAATAAAATTTAACGTCAGGAAATAAATGCTCGTTTTCACTAACATTTGCTAAGCGATATGAGTCTCTAAGCGATTTTTCGCTCAGTCTATATAAAGGAGATAGAAAGAGGCAATGTCGATAAGAGTCAACTAAGCCTAGAAAATGGAATGGTTAGTGAAAACGGACTAAAGTATTACTAATTTAGTGTAAATGAACTAAATATTAAGCTCGCGATATTATTAATTATAAAAAAGATATAAGTACAATGACTTCAATCATATCATTAATGATAATTAGGTACAAATTCAAGTCTTCTAATAAATTAAATGAATAAATCGCAACTAAGACAAACACTACGAGTATTGTTAGCCTGGAAGGAAGGAGCTATTACTAACACGTATAAAATACTAATCTAAACTAATCTTAACTACGTTTTGGGATCCATGTCAACAAATAATTTTACTGTTTGTACTGTGTTTATGTTAATAGGAAGACTTCTAGAGCCTTAGGTACGAAAGTTGTAGGACTTTCGAGAATTCTTGTAATACAAGTTTGTTCCCCGACATGTAGAATATACTGAAAATTAATGCCATGACACCCCATAAAGTGCCATGTGTATCGGCTTGTACAAAACACAGAAAATTTATTCGCAGGGATATTTTCAGGATCGTAAAATTAATCTCCCGATTAGTTATACTAAATAATTTAAAATTGTGGTCCTAAATTTGGTGATAATTTTAAAAGGGTGTGTTTTTTTAGTATCAAACCACGTCCTTTTAAAATTGCCACCAAATCCAAAATCAATTCTTAAACGTGGTGTTTAAGAATTATTTTATTGGAAATAATAGTATAACTAATGATTTCATGCTAAAATTTTTCTTATGAGCAAGCGGTTAGATAATTAGTCCTACATTTGTAAAATGGACTTTGCATTTGTCGGCAAAACGTTCATCGACGAAAAATTAGTCGGCAAAGCGTTTCACACTCGATGTCGCAGGTGCGCTGGAGTCTCTAATGGCGACGGTTACTACTAACCATCAGGTGACAGTCTTTTTGCCATTCGCTGACAATCAAAATGGTCACTGACTCGTATTACAAGATATTTAACATTCGATGGAGAATCCCAGTAACTGGCTAGGAAACGAATGCTTCCTCATATGTTAACTAATAATAATGTACTGTCGACATGCGTAACAGTATGATCTTGAGATTTCCCTTATTTCGTTCGTAATATAGCCGGATTTCTTAGTGCAACTGACATACTTGGCGTGTTGTCTGTATTACGCTGAAGCTAATTTTGGTTGAGGCAATTTTGTGCACGAATTGTAAACGAATCTATTACACGATATCTTTATTCGAGGATAATTACATCTACGTATTAGTGATCGATTTAAGTAACGTAATATCTTATGCTGTCTTATTTTTTAACGAAAAATCGATATTTAAATTGTAATTAAATCCAAAATTCCTACATTTTTTGATATTCACCTACTAAAGGGTAACCACTTGATGACATATCTAATATTATTAGTGAAACGTCTTCAAACACATTTAATCTGTAATATTAAATTGTAATGTTATACTGTATGTTAATCTGTAATGTTATTATTACTATTATTTTAAAGTTTTAAACTGTAAGATGATGGACAGAAAATCACTGTGGTGAAGTTTTGTGTAAGGCTAGATTAGACGACAGTCTAAAACTATCGAAAAATAATCAGTATTTACATTCACTTTCATAGCGTTTCCAAATTTATTCATAAAAGTACTCAAAATCACTGACGTGCACTAAGTCCACTCCAATTTTCACATGAAACACAATATTGAGTAATTTACTTGGTAACTAGATCAGCTGACGCGATATTTATCCTTGACCATGAAAAAACTCACAACGCTGGCCCAATGTGGATTGGTGGGCTTAAAAGCGGTTGCAGTAACAACTTTGGCTACACAGCAGTGGCTACTTATATTTATCTGAATTATCTATGAGCCAAACTGTAATACATCGTTGAATTTTATTGAATCCTAAATGAATAAACTATCTTAAATGAGGCTCTACTTGCAAGAGTCAAATTGGCGTCACTTTCCTTTACCATGGTATTTAAATACTGCATCATCAGAGGCATACATCATAGGTTAATGATATCGTAATTTTAATTACCCATCATATAAACCCACATTAGGTCACGAAGTAATGTTATGTTTATATTAAGTATAAATGTATGACCAACTCCTCGGCGTGTTTCTTAAATGGCTGGCAGTGAATGTAAAATGTATAATATCATGGTTACATAATTTACTCTTAGCAATGATGTGCTCGATTCTGCAGATAAACAATACGTACGAAGTGTATACGTTGTGATTTCTTGGATTCAGCTAATTCACATATTTACCGTAATACTGTCTTTCAAAAAATAGATTTATAGTGGTATATATATTTTTCGGTATTGTGTTGGCTTACATTTTATAAATTAAAACTTTATAAGTTTTAATTCTTTTGGTCCTTTACCTACTTAATTTACTTTTTGTATTGAAGAAAATTAAAAAAAGCAAGCCACGGGTTATCATTTTCAAAATACAATTTTCAACCTGTTTCAAAATACTTCAGTTCTTAAAACAAATGATAATATATTTAACCGTAAAAATATATTTATAAGGAAACAATTTTAGCATCTATGGATTAATTTGGATAAAAATTAAAACCATTGATTTTCCAAGACGCTTAAATTAAGACCTCCAGTACCTTTGCGACGAGCTATGACCAGACGCTATTCCTCATCTAAGAAAGAATAGTGTGATTTGGCCACGATCATTTTAAAGTAGAGATTCTGTGCCACTCAACCACCTCCGGATCCAAAAGCTAAACTCAGCTGTCATGTCAAAAATATTAATCTACTTTATCCTAGTAGACCATTTTATTTCTCGTCTCTTCCGTTTGTTTTTATGTTTCACGTTTTTATTATTATTTCTTAACAATTGCGTAGTAGATCTTATTAATTCTTTTAATTTATAAAATAGTGTTGATTTTATTGAATCGTCTTTTGTATTTTCTTGCCATTTACTGCTCCTTGATATTCCAGGATTCCAATCCCTATTATTAGGAAAAGAATGTAAATGCCACGTCTTAATTTCATCATCCCAATGCCAGTAAGGTCTGTACACATGAACCACTTTAGGAGCTTCTCTTGCAGAAAAAGCAAACGGAGCAAATAACGCTGCAATACTCGAAGTACCGGCTAGTAAAAAGATTATTGGACTTAACAGCAAAGAAACCAATGTAAAGCTAAAAGGGCTTAAAGAAGTCAACCAGCCCAAAGCACTAAAAGCTGGATTGAAAAATTGTACCCACGAAGACAAACTAAATGCATCGTCATCGTCATTATTAGAATTACTTGGTTTTTGTAATGAAGCTAATGGAGAGCTTGCAGATCCAACTTCTGCAAGATCAGAAGATTCTTGACTTGGAATTGAGTTGTAATTTGTATAAGACAGGCCTTCAATAGATGCACTTTCTACTTGTTCTTGATTCTCTTCAGAATCAAATGCATCCTCACTATAATTTTCAGTTTCTTCCACTGATTCTCCATCAAAAGGTAAACCAAACGAATCCGGAAAAATACCATCTTCGCCATCTTCTTCAGATTCAATGACGACATTTTTGTTGATCACGTTTGTATTGACTGCTATATTTAGATCCGGGCAAGACTCTTTTCCTTGTCCTTGAAAGGTATTATTTAACGTAAGATATATGGTAGGACACTCATCAGCAGACCCATTGTATTCTTCCGGTCTTATTACAATTCTGTCAGTGTAAGTGTTTGTTGGTTGGAAAGTAGTGGCCTCAAATTCTTGTGTTGAGTGTGACGGGTAATTATTATGGTAGTGAAATTGATTATTTATTGGTTTCGACAATAGTACTGAATCCTGCGTTGTTGGCATGTGTTGAATCGGCTTGAAATGTGGCTTTGACCATGGTTTAGGATTACCACTATTCGTTATGATCGGAGTTGGCGAAGGAGTAATAAATGTGTAGATAGGTCTTGTTGTAGGATAAGCATAACTAGAAGAAACATATAAGTTATCTGAATTTGAATCATAATTTTCGAAATTTTGAAGTTCTGGTTTTGGTTTCTTCTTTAGCTTGTTTTTAAGGTCATTGAGTAGTTGCTTAATCGGTTTTGGATGGTTAACTTTCTTTGTATTTTCTATAGAAGTATTACCTACACTTACAATATCATATTTCTCTTTACTGTCCAAATTATTGAATGTTATTTTATCTACTTCATCGGAATCATTCAATTCATAAGTTAAATCTAAATCTTCATATCTTGTAGTGTCGGTCCATTTAGTAATAACTTTCCTAATAGTGGGCCATTTACTTGTACGTATTAAGGAGTGCTCATGACCTAGATGATTCGAAGTATTTTTGCGCGTCTCATTCCTATGGCTGACAGGATATTTTACTTTATGTTTTATTAAGCGACTGCGTCTCTTAAAACTATCATTTTTATTTATTGCTTCTTCCCGAACTAAATCTATAGATGGATTTGTTATTGTAGTTGTCCTATTAAAATTATTTCTAGGAGGTATGTGCTTAGACCTAGTACTATTTACATTGTTGTCTAAAGCTAAAGATACATTTAAACTATTTGAGCTTAAATTAGATTTTCTATATCTATACCTTAATGGATTCTCTGATGTTTTGTCAACATGTTCACTAGTAAGTTCACTGGTTTCTGATGTTTGGGGTCGTGAGTAAACAGACGAACACAGTAAAACTACAAATAAAAGTAAAGTCCACTCTAAACACACACTTTTTTGCTTCGCCATAGTTAGCTACGCGTTCTTTACCTGTAAATAAAGAAAAAAAAGTATTAGTACTCTCAAAATACTACTAAATATTTAGTCTCCGTTAATATTTTATTCCTGAGTTGGAATTTCATTGGTGAAGCTTTCTTTCTTAGAATTCTGTTATTTTTATTCTAAAGACCACTATTTGGCTTGACCTAGTGTGGGCATTGATCAAAATAAATAAACATCGCAAAAAAGCGGTAAATCTTTTAAATAGCAAAGATTCCGTTAAACTATCGCTAAGCCAGTGGGCCGCTAGAGGAATGTAGTGATATATATTTGAAGAAGGTATATAAAATGATGACTTGGTTAGTATAAATGATAGTAAAAATATTTTTTTTGTTATTTTTTAATAGTAAGGAAAATGTAAACAGACGAACACAATAATTCCGCCAAATTGTAACTAATTTTGTGCAATTGAAGATTAAATAAATTAATAAAAATGAGCACCAAAAGGATATGTCACAAATAAAGTACAAAATGTTATGCCAATTAATTATAATGGTTAAGAGTTAAATTTTACAATTGATTTGTAAAAAGTGTAAACCACACAAATACAATACATAAACAATCGATTTTGGCTGATGTGGTTGATGAAACATTGCGGTTTTATTATTGGAAAACTGTACTTTGTTAAAATATTAACAATTACCAACTCGTCAATTGGCAAGCTGCCCAAAATTCTTCAACACTTATCAACAGTGATAGGTATTTCAACGTAATAACCCCTTTTATTTGTAAAATATTTCTTCAAAGTTTTGCAAATAATGTAATGTACAGACGACACTACATCAAGTATAACAGGTTGCACTACGGAAGCCGCCTCTATTTCGAATGGAATAAGGGCGGTCTCAAGGTCAAACTGTTACGCTTGATGTGCTGTCTGGCTTCTTCAATTATAAGTAACCCCCGGCCTCGATCATCAGACACACAGAGAGACACGTCAAATTTACAACACCCTTCTTTTTCATCGGGGCTGATGATTACATTTACATTATATTGCCGAAAATGTAAATGTAATCATTAACGAATAATAGCGATCATTTTATAAATCATTTACTCTATTTTATAGATATTTCTGGAAGAAGAAAACATCAAACGTAGTGACGTATATACTGATTCAACATTGCTCGTTGCTTGAGATGGCTAGCACGCAATGTTTTTATGGAAGAACAAGATAGAGGCAGGTGAACGACCTCGCGGCCATGACCGTCCCAACTGGTTTGGATTTGTCCGCACCACTGACCCACATTTTAGGAATTTCGGCTTTTCCGTTCCGTTACAATGACATATTTATTAGTAAAGTAAATGCATTAAGAGATTGAAAGTTATCCTTAAACTTTCTTCTCGTTTCCTGGACATTCATGCATTTATGATTCTTTTTACTTTATACGCTTTAACCGCAAACGTGTTGCTATTGATCAGTCACCGCAAACGTCCGCAGTCTTTGTTTCTTTGTAATAAAATAATTTAATTTAAATTTAAAGGTTTTGACCCCTTCCTATTCAACAGAGAAATGTTTGTTAGTTTTTACAGTCTCATAATCAGGCTCGTAAACAAACCATCACAATAATTCAAGACCTTCAAATTCTCATTGAAAATATTATCTTTTCTAGGTATTAGATGGGAAGTGGTAAGTATCAAGACTGGTCATCAAAAAGGATTTACTCGAAAACGAGACGTCCCTAAAGCTTTCGCTTCTGGTTGCACCAGGAAAATTAGCTTCACAGTTAGTTTTAATTAGTTTTACTTAAAGACAAAACTAGCAAGACAAATAGAACGCGCTACTAATAGAAGCATTATGAATTTGAAATTGGGTGCAAATCATGATACAAAGTTTTTAAATTTTTGGTGGTCTGAGTAAGGCTCCAAAAGGTTTGTTTTTTTCAGAAAAGCTGTGTTATTTATTACCTATTTATAAATGGAGCAGTAGCTATCTCCAGTTCATTTCTCCCTACACTTACTTTGGAAACTGGTAGAGAAGTAGAAACGAGAACGCATACCGATGCGCACGCGTCCAGTTATATCATTAACATAATAATCAGGCAATCGCCTCCACTCAAGTGACGAGCGTCAGCGTAAATTATCTAAATGAGATGTTAAATGATGTTTTGAATATACATATGTTTCAATTTTAATACCTTTTATTTAGTTAATTAAATTTAAAGATACAACTAATACGTTACAGTAAACCATCTTTAGATAGATCTCAATAAATATAATTATTTTTGAAAACTGAATAATGCCAAGTAATGCTTTATGGTATATATCTATATCTACTTTTTAAGCGACTTCAAAAAGGAGGAGGTTATCAATTCGGCTGAATGTTCTTTTGTAGGTTTACCTTAGAACTCCGTAATTTTTTTATTGAAAGACTATACTTTCAGATATGTCCCATAGAATTGTTTTCAAAATCAATTCACTAGTTTGCTTTTAAAATCAAAATAGCTGGAATAATTAAGTAAGATGTGGTGCTTGATATTTCTATTTGCATTAGTTCACGATCGCGGCTTTTACCTTCGAAATATATCACTAAAAATTGTAAAAAAAAAACTTTTTTACGTGTTTATTTACAGATGCTACTTCTAATGAATAATCATAGAGCCTACTGACAGCTTGATTCTTATCTTGCTCTGTAACATTTGAAATTTTAATCCAAATCAAGATTAAGTCATTAACCGCCAACAATCTCAATTAGTTACAATTACGTCTTTTACTCATCACTTAGCACTTTGTGGAAACGCACCTTAGCCACTATAATTAAGTTGAATGTTACGGTCAAGTATCGTTTAAGTACACTGTACTCTAGGAAGTAGAGGGACTAGAATATAAGCATTTACTATTGGAAAATTGCTAAGAAAACCATAGCTTATAATGGTACAAGAAAAACACGATTAGACTCTTAGCGGTAGAAGTTAAACTGGTTTTTGTTAAGTAGAGATACAGTTATTAGTTTACGAATTCTATATCCAATAACTGTATGTCGTGTCGCTCGTATACGGTAAAGGAAGTTAAAATAGATCATTTTCTAGAAGGCATACAACGTTTATTTATATAAAGCTAGGAAACATCTTTTTACACCAGTCAGTATTAGCATTCCTTTTGAAAAGATTCTTTCTTACTATCTATTTTTAATGTTACTTTATACCAAAAACCAAAGATAGCATAGTTTATTCCCAAAATTGGTGGTGATTAGTAAGCACTTAGTAAGTAACCACTTCCATCATAAAGAATACTGTAGTAAAATATTCCGAAGCTTGCTTTGAGAATATTTTTTACAGCATAATTCCCAGTCAAATTATTAATACTAGTGGTCGCCTTTTGCTCAAAATTCGACCATAATTATTTTAAATTATAAGTTTGAACATTATTAAGGAAAGACAATAGACATTATTAAAGACTATTCTTCTATAATCACTGATTTATTTCCTCTTTTTTTAAGTTTATGTTTGACATTCAGTAATACCATAGACAAATAACAAACAATAATAATCTAATCTCATTTTATTTAATTAATTTAGAAGAAACAAACAGTCATATCGGTATATATATATAAGTAATTTATGGCTAGAGTATGATTATTCATAACAGACCTATAGTTTCCTTTACTTATTTATTTCAGACCTATAATTTAACATATTATATGCATCATCATCATCACCATCAGCCTATATACGTCCCACTGTGCGTGCTATTTACGGACTCAAGCCACGTGATTCACTAAAAGATTTATTTAAAGAAATTAATATTTTGACCATTGCTTCTCAATATATATATGAGAACATAATTTATGTTCACAAATATAAACATACCTTTTCAAAACATAGTGATATTCATAACTTAAACACTAGATATAAAAATAAACTTGCTGTTCCAAGTTTTAGACTTCACAAGACAAGTCGCTCATTCATGGGGAAATGTATACACATTTATAACAAAGTCCCGCCAAATGTAACTGAACTGCCTTTTCACAAACTTAAGTTATATGTCAAACAAACTTTAATGAAAAAAGGCTACTATAAGGTCCAAGAATATTTAGATGATAAGAATGCGTGGAAACATTAAAATTCCAAAATGTTTTTAAGTTTATTTACGTGTAAGTATTATGACTATTAACCTCTGTATACCTATTTTGTGATTGTGCATTGTCAGATAGCTTGAAAATAACGATAATACTTTTGACATTGGGTACCTACTTTGTCGGTACGATGATATTCTCTTCTAATTTTAATTATTTTTATCGCTGGGTGACACTGCACTGCTAAAAGTTATATTTTTTTTTAACTACAAACATTGTATTTGAATATTTATTTTGAAAAGAGTGACTACACGAGTTTGTTGCCGGAATCTTCTCGGTAGTTCAACTTTTGGAACCGGTGTAAATTCAGACATGACAGACAGACAGAGACTATGACGTTGTTAGTTAATATTTTTTTTGTGACAGTTGTAAAAATGTGTTTTTTTGACGATTTAAAAGTGCTTCTTTGTGGCCTATTTAAATAAAATATTTTTTCTTTCTTTCTTTCTTTCTTTCCACTGCTGGGCACAGGCCTTCCTACGTGGGAGAAACACATGAGGAGTTTGGGCCATAACACCACCACGCTGCACAGTGGGACATCCATAGGTCATAAATCTTACCTGCTTTCTTGTTTTACATTTTATTCCTTGTCGTTACATTGGATAGTTGCGGTACCTTCTGAAACTATAAATAGGTCAGTAATTAGAGTGCGCCTTCATTATCTATTGTGCATTCAAAGAGAGCGCATCGCCAATCGTAAATACTGTTATCAGTGAGTCATTAAAAAGCGTGACGTCATTTGTTGTCATTGCGGGACCTGTGAGTGCTGTGTGAGTTTTTTCTGAAATGGATATCCAAGAACAGGGTATGTAATAATTAATATTTTTATTTTAATTGTATCTTAGTATATATTTTCTTTAGTATGTCATTGCTACGAGGCGACTTTTCTTGGAGTATTATATTTTAATATTCAAAGTTTGAATAAACTTTTAAATATGTTCCCACTCGCTCCGACTATGGAGGTATATTGCACCATAATCTTTAGACTTTCTTATCTTAGGAAAATTAAAACTTGGCTGCCCTTATCTGCCCTTTTGGCGATGACAAGGGTGCTACGGTTGCCAGATTATCTCGTAGCATTTGCTACGAAATTAGTTTATTTAGTCTTAGTGCTTTGTGTAGGTTTTGTGACTGAATTTTAACCGTTTTTTTTTTGTTTTAGGTAATTTATATATATGCTCGTTTTCAAGAATGCATATTCTTGAAATATGGCTAACTGTCAATACCGATAATGACTCGGAAAAGTGTCGTCAAGTCCTACAAAGTTTGTTGACTACTCTGAACGATGCTGAGAACATTGATATTCATTATTTAGAGAAAATTGTTAATAATTTATGTAAAGCTATTGCTCGATTCTGGAAAAAATGTAATAGGGATAAAACCAAGCTTTTATATAAGAATTCCGATTGGTTTAATGTTATTGAAAAAATTCAACTTGTGAAAAATAATAAGCAATGTACTCCGTCTGAAACGTCGCCGTGTCATTCACGTGGTCGTCCTCGAAAACCTTTTACGCAATGTAGTAAAAGGACTAAACGTCGGAGAGTAGCTGATTTGTCAAAGTCTGATGATTCTACTGTGAGTGCATTGCTTGATGTTTCAGACTGTTCATTCGATTCGTGTATATCTAGAGTTAGCACTGATGATGTCTTGTCACTTGTGACTGATGCTCAGTTGACAAAACATCAGTATTTATTAATTAAAAACTTTGTTAATAGTAAGATTTCTCCTAATGTATTACCATGTTACCAACAAATTACTAAAGCGAAACAGAGATGTTACCCTTCTAATATAACTGTTTCCGAGTCTTCAGCTGAAGTTGAATTACAAAGTCTTTTTGATCACACAGCTTCTCGAATCCTTGAATCTCAAAAAGAGGTCTTAGATCAGATTCCTGATGATTGTTTGTCTAATATCTCTTTACTTGGGAAATGGGGATTCGATGGCAGCACTGGACATAGTGAATACAAACAATTTTTTTCAGATTCAACTTTAGAAGATAGTAGTTTGTTTGTAACATCTTATGTACCCCTTCAAATTATTGTAAAATTAGCTGAAGATAATTGTAAAATTTTATGGAAAAATCCTCGACCCTCTTCCACTAGGTACTGCCGTCCTATTCGATTTCAATTTTTGAAAGAAAGCACAGCAGTGTCTTTGCAAGAGGAAGCTTATTTTAAGGATAAAATTGAAAGTTTGCAACCTACTTTTATTCAGATCGACAATCGTGAATTGGTCGTTTCTCATAAGTTGCAGCTTTCAATGGTAGATGGTAAAATTTGTAGTGCTTTAAGTGAAACATCTACAAGTAGATGTTATATATGTAATGCTACCCCTAAAGAGATGAATAAAATAGACGAATGTTTACAAAAACCTGTAATAGAGAGTAGATACCAATTTGGATTATCACCACTACATTCTTGGATACGTTTCTTCGAATATTTTATTCATCTTTCATATAGATTAGACATAAAAAAATGGCAAGTTAGGCTAGATAGTGATAAACAATTGTTATCAAATAAAAAACAATATGTACAGTCCCAGTTTAGGGAACGATTAGGTTTAATAGTTGACAAGCCGCGTAGTGGTGGAAGCGGGACGTCTAACGACGGAAACACGGCCAGGAAGTTTTTTTTGGAATCAGCTGTATCTGCTGAAATTACAGGTTTGAATAAGGATCTCATAGATCGTTGTTGTGTAATATTACAAACGTTATCTTCTGGACATAAAATTAATGAATGCAAGTTTAAAGACTATGCATTACAAACAGCATACAGCCTGGTCGAGGAATATCCGTGGTATAGTCTTCCTGCTTCTGTCCACAAGGTGCTCGTACATGGATCAGATATTATAAGTTATGCATTGTTATCTATAGGAGAACTTTCCGAAGAAGCTGCTGAAGCGACAAATAAGTATATCAAAATTTATAGACGAAGTCACACTCGAAAAATGTCACGTGAAGTTACCAATCAAGATTTAATACAACGACTATTATTACATTCAGATCCTTATATTACAAGTCTTCGGAAACTTCCCCCTAAAAAGAAAAATACTCTGTCACAAAGTGTAATAGAATTGTTACATGTTTAATATTGTTAGAATAAGAATAATTTATTTGTATTTTGTTAGTTGTTTTGTTTTTTTTGTATTTAATTAATTTTAATTTATTTATTTCTATTATTTTATTATAATTAAATAATGTGATCAATGTTTTGACTCTTATTTTATTTAAAATATATGTTTTACATTCCAATTTTTAAGTGTTTGTTCATGATAAATTTAGGTAAAAGTATGTTATTGTTTATATTTGTTTTTTACTGAAGTAAACGTTTTTTATTCCGTAAATACATGTACTTCTTTCATTTTAATGTTCCTAATACACTTTTACAACTATAAGTCACTAAAATAATACAATGTATTGATAGTAACAGGACTTTAACTATTTATGACCGCCCTTGTATGGAGCGTGTCCCTCCGTGCGCTGGCCCAATGCGGGTTGGTTGACACAGACGCATACAATATTATGTAATAGGTAGTGTTTCTAATGTTTTTATTTATTAACAATTTATGTATTAACAATTTATGTTTACACAAAAAAGCAACAATTAAAATATAAACAAGGACAACAGAGTACATGGGAACTGCTTATTCCTAAAAGAAATCTCTTTCAGCAGCCCTACGACTAGGAGAATAAACAAATAATGGTAGAAATGGTCTGTACTAAAATATAATCAACATGACAAATATATAAATAATATGTATATAAAAATAAACTTCCATAAATACATACAAATATAACTTAAATCACAAAATAATTATAAAAATAAAACAAGTAAAAAGAGGATTATAGACTGGAAAAATAATATGCATTAACTCGCGATTTGAAAATTAAAACCGACTTCAAAAAACTGAAAAGGATGAAATAATTAAATTTAAGTAGGTATTCATCCCCAAAAACATATTTTTGAAGTCGGTGCTTTACTTTCTATTGTTTTTGGAAACCACTTAGCACCAACTCCAAAAATAGGTTTTAGGGGATGAATACCTACTTAAATTTAATTATTTCATCCTTTTCAGTTTTTTGAAGTCGGTTTTAATTTTTGTTTAAAATTTTTTTTTCGCAATTTTTAGTGATAACTTTCTTCGGTCGAATAGATGGGTGACCGTCAACTTATATTGTTTCCCACTATCGTATCGTTTCACGAAAAAGTCATTGGAAAAGCAAAAATTCGCAATTTCGCTTATGTAGACGATTTCATAATTTCAGTTTTTTTTTTAAATTTAAAACCCAACTATCCAACTGTTTTTGAAAAAATTTTTATGGGACCAAATGGCAGCTATTCCGCATCGAACAAAAAAAGAATCACGTAAATCGGATCAGTAATCTCGGCGTAATCGGTGTACATACATAGAAAAAAAGAAAAAAAAAACATACCGGCCGAATTGAGAACCTCCTCGTTTTTTAAGTCGGTTAAAAAGCGGTACAGTTACGCAATCACGGATAGCGGACAGAATTGAGTTCCAAAGTCTAACAGCGTGAACAGAGAAGGAATAGAAAAAGAAATCAGATGTATGGGAAGGAAAATCAAGGATGGATCGGAGGTTAGACCGAGACCAGGTATAGGAGATGCGCTCACGTAAGTAGGAACGATACAAAGGATTATGGAGGACATTAAAAAGAAGACAAAGGATACGAGTATTCCGACGATGGCGAATAGGTAGCCACTTAAGACTGCTGAGATGTTGCGAAATGTGGTCGTAATTCCGAAGCCCAAAGATAAAACGGATGCAGAGGTTCTGCAGACGCTCCAACTTGTTCAGCAGTTCCTCACTGGCATCGAGGTAACAGGCGTCAGCATAATCAAAAAAATTTTGAACAAAAATTAAAACCGACTTCAAAAAACTGAAAAGGATAAAATAATTAAATTTAAGTAGGTATTCATCCCCTAGAAACATATTTTTGGTCAATTTTTAGTGATAACTTTCTACGGTCAAAGCTAGATGGGTGACCGTCAAATTATTCGCAATTACGCATATGTAGACGACTTCATAATTTCAGTTTTTTTTATATTTAAAACCAAAGTACCCAACTGTTTTTGAAAAAAAATTTATGGGACCAAATGGTAGCTATTCCGCATCGAACAAAAAAAGAATCACGATAACCGAATCAGTAATCTCGGCGTAATCGGTGTACATACATAGAAAAAAAAAAAAACATACCGGCCGAATTGAGAACCTCCTCGTTTTTGAAGTCGGTTAAAAATAGGTTGGATTAACAACTGTTGCAAGTTTGCAAGGGCAGAAAATTTTGATTATTGGTTTAATGTATTTTTTATGCATAATATTAAAAAAATATTATCATTCTGCACTTCTTCTCTATATAAACTTCATTATCATCCATCCGCGGAATTTTCGTAAAAAGGGGTACAAAGTTATTACGTCACATATTAATATTATGACGATGATGCTTTAAAATTTTAAATAATATGGGTTCTGCAAATAAAACAGTCGAAGAAAGAGGTCTTGTTGATGATGAACAGTCAGTCTATTTCTGTTATCAAGATCATCAATCTTAACATAACAAACAGTTCCTAGTCTATTTATGTTGATGAGACGTGAGTGATCACGATTTGAAATTACCAGGAAACTATGTAAAATCACACATAATAATTTGGAATGATATTTTTGTATAATTTTAAACAACTAGGGTAATGAAATAATAAAAGAAGAATTTAACATCAACAATCAAAACTTCTAGGTTTCTTAAATTACTATTTATAAGGTGTGCTAGAAATGATATATATTTATTAAATATAAAATTGAAAATATAACCCCCGGCAATGAGGCCAGGGGTCATCTATTTAAGACCGCCTCATTGAAACTATTCTTTTAAGCCAAAACAAGCTATATCAGCTGTAAATTTCTGAAGAATTGAGCATCCAGCAGACTATTTAATGTAATATTGTTAGAATTGTTAGAATCTATATGTTAGTCTATACCAGCTTCTGAACATGGGTGCCAAATTTCTTGAGTGTATGTATGTATGTTTGTCTATTTGTATGTAATTCTTTGTAATACTTTTTTGTAGGACTTAATAGAGTCCAACTTAGAGAACTGTGCAAGTTTTATGAAAATTGGCTCAGTAGTTTTTGAGATAGAGAGTTGAGTGTGTATCAGTCACAAATAAAACGCTTAATTAGGCTATCATCATCATCACCAGCCCATATAGGTACGTCCAACTGCTGGGCACAGACCTTCTAGTATGGGAGATACACAGAAGCAGTATCTCCCATGTAGGAAGGGATACAATTAAGCTCTAGCTAAACGAAATATAAAAAAAAAATTTAAAAAAAAAAATTAAAGAATTAAACCGACTTTATAAAACACTAAATATAAAACACTAAAAAAAACAAATTTTTAAAATGAAGAGGGTAGGCACTTACCCCATAAAAAGGTATTTTTTGGACTTGGTACTAAACTGTTTCCAGAAACAATAGAAACTGAAGCACCGAATCCAAAAAGTACCTTTTTATGAGAAAAGATATGATTAAAGAAACAAATAAATAATAAAAAAGTTAGTTATTTATTAATAATAAATAATATTATAGTAAAAAAATTAAAACACTAAAAGAAACAAATAAATAAAATGAAGTAGATAGGCATTTGCCTACCTAATAACACTATAATTTTTTTCAAAGCCTAAGAATTTGAATCTAATATTATTACAGTCGCCTGTAAACCTTTCTAGTTGTACACAGCGAAGTGCTAAAGTTCGACACTTTTGACTTTTGACTTCCCCCTTAGTATAAAACGCGGACTAAAGTTAGTCCTGCACCCGTACCACCATCTTTTATCGCGATCCAGTTTAGGACCTAAACTGAGTAGAATCGTTAATTCGTACTACGACGCTATCTACGACTATGACAGCGATGCAGTTTAGGAACCAATACTGAACCGAGCGGAATATGAATCGCTTTTATAAAGATGGTGGTAAGGCCCCTGCTCTAAAACTGATGCCGTCACTCATATTTGTTAAAAGAAAGACAGAGACAGTTTTAAGAATCACACGTTATCCAATATTTTTTTATTTTTTTGTTTACGGATGTTTTATTACATTAGCATAAGTGCCAATCATCGGAATACATTCTCTAAAAACTTTGCTGACACTTGCAAAGTTGAAGAACACTATTACCACAGCGCACATAAAAATGATGTAAGTCCAAACTGTAGAGTATGCGTATCAGGGGCAAAACGGCGTAACGCTATAATGGGGGAGTCACAACAATAAATAACAAGTTATGTGCAACACATCGTCGGTTCATCGTAATAGGAAACACTTTCAACTTGTGACAATCAGCCAATATCACCGATACTTGACACTAAATAAACCTTATTACAACTGCCTAAAGGCGAGGATGAGCTATGGGAACGTGCTTTGATATGTGTAATAATAATAATGTTATAGTATTAGAATGTGACATTTTTGTAAAGTAGAGTAAGTGACACCGTTTTACGTAAATATACCGATATTTTACTGTCATTGCATGTAGGTACTACCTACTTTGGGTGTCCTTATTTTTTTGTAATTAAAAATTTCAAAACAGTATTTTAAAATCTATTTTTGTTTTTCTATATCTAATCTAACCAAGTAATTCATTGATCAATGACATACTGAATATTAGAAATAAAGGATTGTTGTCATAAAAAATATAATTAAAATTAAACACTGATCAGATCAGTAACACCATTTAAGGCAAATGTTTCATAAGCTACGAGAGCTTTCAAAAAGTGAGCATCGTTGACCTCTTCAATGAGGTCGTGTTTTAATTTATCTACTTACAAAGTGTCTGTGCAGTCCATGTAAACATGACTTAAAGCTCTATCTAACCACTATTAAATAACATGTCCAATAATTTGCATTTAATAAAAATAAATGTAGCTTTTTATTTCGTAACAAGATGTGCAACAGTTTGCAAATTAATAATTGTAAGTACATCATCTCACTCATTTCATTTTATTTTGTTTTGATTTCGAAATTGGATTCAGTTAGAATACGTAGTAGTACCATAAGTCTATTTTTTTACGCTAAATATATACAAAAATTTGACTTCAATTCCATATTTACAATAATTGTTGTTCTTCATGTTTGATTTCTTTAAAAAGAATTGATTTTCAAACTTAAAATATGATTGTACATTCTCTATTTATTTATTATTCCTTGCAATTTTGCTTGTCAAATTGTTTACAACTACATTAAATAAGTCTTTAGTATCTACAGATCAATTTTCTGAACTTATTCTCTGTATAACCGAAATAATGTATCCTCAGTGTATGACTAACCAAATTTTTCCTAAAGACCACACCGTTTTTAAATGCAGATTCGCTGTCATTTGCTTCTCGTTTTCTTTCTTTATATAGCCGTCTCTTGAAACTAGTTTTCTTTTACAAAAGCCTTACAATAACGTCTATTATATAGTATTATGTCTTCAACTGTGTCAACCTATTGTTTGTACTTATTAAGTCCCGTTGATTCGTGATCGGTATTTGGTTTATGGGGTCGTAAAATGTCATTTGTATCATAATGGAATGTTGTTTTGGTGAGAGTAATAAGTGTACTGTTGATGACAAGATAATTCTTTTAAAGTCTAATCAGTAAGGGTAATTTATAAAAATAAACAGCAATAAATATGAAGTCATAAATTGGTTATAAACGTTACTGCTAATCTAGCCCTTGATATAGAAGTGTATTCTTATATAATAACTGACAGCGTACAGGCCTTAAAACTATTTCTCATGCTTCCAACCAGCTTTTAAACATTGAAGCTAAATTGATAAATGGCATATATAATACAGAAAAACGATTAATAAGTATAACATTATTTGATCATGTTGTTCGCGCAACAAGTGGAATTTAATATGCACCAGATATCGATACCAACATAACTGACCATAATAACGTATCAATGGATTAATCGGATGAAAGTGCCTTTGGCTGAAGGTCCAGCGTGGAAAGTGACCTTAATATCTAGACTTCTAGAGTACAGGGTTGTCAGTATTCTAAATCTACAATTTTCAAAATTTTTAGAAAGTCTGGAGTCTTTTTTAAGCCTAGTGGAGTCTCAGTAAGGAAGGTTTGTGTTGGCAAACCAGTGACGTATAAGCCTCTAACAAATACTTATAGACTTCTTCTTATAGAATTAAACAGTTAAGTAAGTTTAGATTAAAGTCTTACTTTTTCACTTAGAATTGAGACGGTATTCGTTCCTTGTAGTGTTTTGATCAAAGTTTTACTATTCTTACGGATTGGTGGGAGAATGATAGTGAGGGTGATTGTTTGGGTGATAGTGATTGATTGGGTGACACTGACAATATTAAAATATATTAGCTTAGTACCTTCAAACGGTTTTTGATCTTTCTTTAGTTGTGGACAAGAAACAGCACAAGAAACTTCCTTAACTTTCTAAAGTGTTAATATACAATTACAAATATTTTATGTACGTATCTTCTTTAGTATCATTCATATAATCTGATATCTTATAGAACCCAAGCTATTCTACGCGCTATTTTAAGCAATACAAATATTCATATTAAAAAACTAACAACCCTGTAATAAGTGTGACGCCAGTGCAACAGTATGCAAAGTTAAGAGACCACTCATTCACACTTTCACCCAACCCATACGTTTGTACTAAAGCAAAAGCATAAGCACTGTTATTCGGAACACAAAGAAAGATACTGAATCGCTATGAAATATATGATTAATATTAGCTTAAGAAGTAAAGTAAAATATTAAATAATGATTAACTTTAAATTGATAGACCTTCAAACACGAGAGTTTCAAATAATTCTGAAGATCGATTTGAGCGATTGAAGTTTGTGATATAGAAATGAGCATTTATGTTTTGAGTTTTTTGCCGGTTTATCTCAGTAAAGGCTCTGGGAGAGGAAATTTCCGAACCAATGGTAGATAAAGTTACTATAGTAATATGTATTCAAATTTGACATCAACCAGAGCTTAATAAGTCTATCTTGAATAAATGATTTTAAAATAAATTTAATTGAATGTTAATTTCTTCATTTGTTCGATTAAATGTGATTCGAACGATGTTCGAGTTATGATTTTCTCGGATTGCCTCTCTGTGTCTTTGTATCTCTAATGGAAAAATATTGACTGTTTCGGATTTATACGGATAGTGATGAGTATGAAATTAATTCCATGTAAGTTTAGAAACATCTAGATTTAGCACTTCATTAATCATGCCTCTCACAATATTGTAATTTTACAAAATTTCATTTTTTTCACTACCTACACATTATTATTGAGCTGCAATTGTCTTTGTAATAATTTGTTTCGGTATTTTCATTACGATGTAATTTTAAGAATCTGAAGAGCGTGCAGCGCAAAGAAACCAATAATGTTCGGCACGTTTCTAGATGAACGGTGCATTTTACGGACGTTTTGATTAATCAACGCGATAGTAATTACAATACATTGAATTAATTTTGGGGTTTGTGACACTAAATATTTGCATGTTTTACACATTGACTGTCATTTGTATAGTTTTATAAACATCCATTTAAATTGCTGTTGTTAGAAAGCCAATGTTGGTTTTGGATGTTTAGGTTGTTATTTGATGAAAAAAGAAACTAAAATGATTCATGGAAAGAATACAAAAATAATAGTTACTATTGCGTCTTTAATAAAACTTAAATTGAAAGTAACAAACGTATCTTTGTATAATGTAATGACATGGTGAGCTTACGCGTTGCAACTTTCGCGAAGTGAACCTTTATAGAGATAAGACTGAAATCTGAGTCAAATTAAAGTGTTGTTTAACCGCCCTGAGCTTCGCATTCGTTAAGCTTTTGCCTTCAAGATAGTAGCCGTTAAATCAAGACCAGGCCAGGCCACCCATAGCATGATTAAATCTACACGAAAACTTGAAGACGAATGAAATATGAAACTTGAAGCTACCATAGAGTTAACTTCGAGTTTAAACCTTTTATTTGAACCAATAAAAACCAGTGACGTAAAATAAAGAATATAGGGTTTACTATACATATCTTTAACATAACGAAACACACTTGACTTGATTTTGGATCAAAACTTCAGAAATCATTTACGGTAGGCCTATCAAATAACGATGCCTTCTCCTCTCTAAGCATAAGTGATCCTGGAAGTGTTAAAAAAGTTCATTCTGTATAGGAGAAACATATTATTGTGAACAGTTTAACCCATATCAGCCATAAGCTAGCAAGATACGGGTTTGTGGGTGAAATCTGTTGCAGTAACAACTTCGACCAAAGCGCTCGCACCACTACTCCGTCAAACTTTACGGTAACCGGTCTCCGTTTACCATCAGGCTGGTTGAATACTTGCTTATTAGTATTTTCATCGCAATTACAGATACCATACCGAACATGGTACATAGAAATAGACCAACTATAGTGTGTAACTGACGCAACGCAACCGTTATAGACGTTCCGTTACTTTAATGACTAACTAAGGTAACGTATTGCTTCAAGCTGCAAGGAATTGCAAAAAAATTTGATGAAAGAACGCTTAAAGTCTTAGACATAAGGTTTATTGTTATAATCTTTAAAAAAATGTGGAGCCGCGTAAGACTGCCGGGAGCCTATGCCAATCAATTATTATTATTGTATCTAGAATGTGCTACTTGACCAGTTAAAACTTAGAATAAACTATACTGAAACGTTTGTTTTTGCTGTCATATAAAAGTGATGAATTGCTAGTTTTTTTCATGACAGCGGACGTAAACCAGCTACCTTACCTTACTGTAGAAACGCAAGACTAATTTAAGTAAGTAACTTGGTTGGTTGGTTGTTTTTTGTAAACTATTTGTAGGTCCGCGTAAAGCTCCCGGGGGTCTTATGTCAGTAAAAACCTTTTGAAATTGTGTCTGGTGACTGTGGATTGTCAAACTAAGAGATAGTTCCATATTCCAACTGACTAACCCTTAATACTTAACGGTTTTATATTTCATACATAGTAATTTTAGGAAAATCCAACATTAACTTAAACCAATATTTTGTTGTATTTTTTGATTTGATTTTTCTAGTTTTATTCTATTTTAATTACTAAGTAATTTTTCAAACATTTATAATAATGTTAAAATCAAAAATTAAGAAAGCCTTTGATTTAAAATGAAAAAACTTAAGATGTTTCTAGAAAAATATTCTTATTATTTACAATTCGAAAGAAAAATAAATATAGTGCATATTCACGCATCGTATCCATTGCATGCGCTTGCCGTCTTTAGAAATGTTCTTGATTGGAAATCGTAAATGAATAGTATTGCTAATTGATATATTTTAACGAAAAATATTTTTTAGTATGTAGCCTATACTGAATATACTGCTGATTATTTGGAGGATTTATTGTTATATTTACAAAGAAACGTCAACCAGTATGACCATAAAAATATAATTCATATCACTTTTGTAAATATTTAATTGGTTACATCATTAATATCACTATCCATAAAAGATTATGTTACAATATTTTAGATTACTCGCTGACCCCTTCAAACGTTGTTTTGTATATTAATTTAATTATTTCCACGACAATGATTAAAATCAATTGCCATCTTGCAACCCTATTTAATTGGGCATCTGTGGATGAAAGTTAAAATACTAGCGCTATCCCGCCTGGAGCATATATTTTTTCATCATTTTCTTTCTTTAGGTATTTGTAATTTTTACAATACAAGCGCTATTAAAAAAAGAGGGGTATGGTAAAAGGGTGAAAATTAAGGGTTACAAGTATTTTTGATGAAAATCATAAAATAATAGGTAACTTAAAATAATTTGCCAAAAAGTGAAATAAAATCTGGAGAAGACCACCCTTATTACCTAAGAGCATAAAAAATTGCCCACGACCTATTCTCATACCTACCAAATATACACCAAAGAATTTCAGAAAAATCAGTTAAGTCGTTTTGGGGGAGTTTGATAACAAACACTGTGACACGAGATTTTTATTATATTAGATTAATTTAGCATTTACAATTTGAAATAAAATATGCAATTCATAAATTACTTTGATCATTACCCACATATTACATTAAAATTTATTAGTTTCAACAAAAATAACATTTTAATTTTTTCAAACTGGTTTATAGTTATGGAAATAAAAATATACACTCACCGTAAAAATATAATTAAAACACCTCGGTTTAAGTTTACGAGTGCGTTAGCTAAATACGAATTTTCCCGCGGATGCGCGCGCGTTTCACTCTGTACCGATACAAACTGATGGACGGACAAATATAACGGTATATCGTACTACTTCGTTAGCTGTTCTCTATACGTTGGCCACAGTATACGATGCCAGTACTTACCTTTAGTGAAATTTCTAGTGTTTAATATTTTGACAGATGTCAAAGCAAAGACGTGCCTCTGGTGACTCTGATGCAATATTCTAAATGATTTTGATGTGGCGATCAGCTAATTCTGTCTTGGTAGATAATTTTGCTGTAGGAATATTCTCGTTTCTACATCGTAAGCATCTTGCGAGTGTTAGGAAGATTAGGGTAGTTTCGGACGCGGGGTAGCTTCGGAGAAGGCCGTTTACCATGGTAAATAATAACCACAAATACCATGGTAAGTAATGACATAATCAACGACCGCCAATATGGCTTTCGACACAATCGCTGGACGGGACATCATCTGCTCTACCTAAAGGCGAGGCATGAGCTGTTAGCCCAGTTGTAGCGAAGGCCATGGGTCTTTTTTCGAAGTTACCAACTTACGGCCTACCTGAGGGGCTGTACATATGGGTCGCTAGCATTTTCTCCGGCAGATTCATCAGAACCGTCGTTCATGGCATTTGCTCGGAATGCATGGGCATAAACGCTAGCGTCCCGCAAGGCTCGGTGCTGTCTCCAACACTGTTTTTTTTTACATTATCATGTCGTCTACATGTCTGTCGACTTGCTGTCTATTGGCAGACCTCATTGCTATGCGGATGATAGTAATGGAGACGCCTACTATACAGGCCATGCCAATATTCCAATACCCCTCGGTCTACAGTGAAGGGAAGGCGCGGTCGACTTGTGTCTGTAATCGAGAGTTCTCTAATCAGAGTCTTCGATTGAAGACGACTGAACTGAATCCAATTTATACCCCTAAAACAAAATTCGTCCTATTCGCTGTGTCTCCACAATTCCTTGACACACCCCTTTCCATCTCTAAGAGTATCGGGATCCTTAGTGATGGTATATCTAGTGACGGCAGTTCCTCCGCAGTCATTCCTCCGAATTCATCCTCACACGTTGGAACCAAAATGGTCTCGTACCGTGTGGTTTCAGAGAAAATTTTCTGCCGAGTACGCTCAAATTGTGGAACGAGCTCCTTGCAGAGGTTTGCTCGAAGGAGTACAGCATGGGGTTCTTCAAATAGGGCTGGAAAAGGTTTTTACAGGGTCGGCATGTAGAAAGTGATACACCTGGCGTTGCAAGCGTCCATAGGCTACTGTAACCGCTTACCATATAAAGAATACGATAAAAAATATTATATCTGGTTGGACCCCAGGCGACGCGGGTTTGATTCCTGATTATATCATATATTTTTTTTTCATTGTTTTATTTCTTTATTTGTAATTGTTACAATGAAGTAGGCGTTATAAACGCACAAAATCAAACATTAAAATGTGATTAAAAGCATTATATTTATAATCAGTTTCGGCCATCTATCCAAATCTTGAACAAGATAAATATGGACTCACTTTTGTGATTGTCGTACGAGCAAAATACGCCATCGAGCTTATTATTAGATAGTGTCTCATATATTCAATTATAACTTTGATTGTTTAGTGTATAAAAAGTGTGAAATTGAAAAATCACCTTCTGTCTTCTCTTTTACTATGTCTCGACGTAACCAAAAAATAAATTTTACTGTTCGGATATGAAACACGTTGACAAACCAATCCATTACTATTACGTAAGTATATTCATTCTCTTCTATCATTATAAGACAATTAGAAGATGTTTTAAAAAAACACAAAAAAAAATTTAACAAAAAAAACCGAAAAGGATAAATAATTAAATTTAAGTAGGTACTCATCTCGGAGAGAGGAGCTCGGAGGCGTAGTGGTTTAAGCGCTCTGGTTTCGATCACGAAAACAAAGCAACTTTCGCCATAGTCGGTCCCTGGATGGGTCAGTCAATTTTATAATCTTGAGCTCCTCCGTGCTTCGGAAGGCACGTTAAGCCGTTGGTCCCGGTTGTTACTACAACCGCTTTAACCCACCAACCCGCATTGGGCCAGCGTGGTGGTGTTATGGCCCAAACTCCTCATGTGTTTCTGCCATGTAGGAAGGCCTGTGCCCAGCAGTGGGACGTATATAGGCTAGTGATGATAGGTACTCATCCCCTAGAAACATATTTTTTGGAGTCGGCTTCACTTTCAATTGTTCTTGAAAACAACTTAGCACCAACTCCAAAAAATATGCTTCTTTAAAATATGATAAGTAAAATTTTATGCTTTTCATGGTTTTCTCATGGATGTCATTGTCAGAACTGGACCAAATCGAAATATTAAATAAAAAAAGAATCATCAATATCGGTTCACTCAGTCGAAAGCTCTGAGGTACCTAACAAACATAAAAAATACAGTCGAATTGAGAACCTCCTCCTTTTTTGAAGTCGGCTATAAAATAGTGTAAAGCGGAAGCCCAAGTTATGTGGGTACCGCGGTTTTTTTTTACTTTTCCAATTATTTAACTTTTTTTGTTTTCAACCTGTGGTGGGTAAGGTCACCAAAGCATTATACCTAAATATAATGCTTTCTCTTGAATTTGTGCCCAAGGTGCTAGAAAGTACGAGCGTCTATGCTACGGTAACCGCTTACCGTCAGGCGCCGTACGCTCGTTTACCTCCCTTGTCCTAAAAAAAAACTCTACGTTTTTGTCCACGATAATGTGAAAAGTATGGCTATTGTAACAATTACAAATAAACAAAGAAAACGATGAAAAAAATATATGGTCCAGGCCGGAATCGAACCCGCGTCTCCTGATGTCCGGCCAGACGCGATTACCACTACGCCACCGGAGCACTAGGAATAACCTAATAATACACTTAATTGTTACAAGTAGTATTAATTGTCACAATAATGTAGGCGTTTGGACTAATAACATTAAAATGTGATTAAAGCTATGCCTAGAGCATCTCTCGGCTGAAATGATGATGATGATGATGTGAAAGTTGATAAATGCTTAAGTGCAATAATCTCATGGAGAGTGCCAAAATTACCTATTATTGTATGAGAATTGCCTTAACAAAAAAGTTTTATAATTTTTAACACCTGAAATGTTATTTGTTTTTTAAAATAAAACATAATAGGTTGGGCAAAAAGTTTCTTCGCATTTTTTAAAGAAAATTCAAAACATTTTTTAATATAGTTACAATTTTGTTCGATAACTTTTTGCCATCTTGTAGGTAGGGACATGATCCTATTGCTATAGAAATTTCGGGGTTTCTGATCAAAATACCGCGACAAGTGGTTTTGGCAGTCCTCTCGTGATGTTAACCTGACACTGTCTAGAGAATTCTGAAGAGAACGAAGCGTAAAATTTTAAAATATATCGAATTTCTTAATTAGATTCACTCATCTTGACAGTACGAAAAACAAATGAAAAACACACATTTTCTTAATTTGAATTTGGAATTATCATTATTAAAATCTAAACTTTTAATGATACCAAAACCAGCCAGATACAAATAGTACAGCCAAAGAGATTTTAGTACAAGTTCATACACACTATAATGCGAAAAGACTTTTTCCCCAACCTAATATTATATACCATAAGCTTATCCTATAAAACATTCAATTAACGCGAGTTAAAAAATGTGTACTTGAGAATCAGACGCCATGTGTGTATCCATCAATCGGAGAACTTCAACAATAGACAATTCACATCATTCAAAAATTTAAACAAAAATTAAAACCGACTCCAAAAATCTGAAAAGTATAAAATAATTATAATTGGTGCTAAGTTGTTTCCAGAAAACAATAGATAGTGAAGCACTGACTCCAAAAATATGTTCCTAGGGGATGAGTACCTACCTACTAAAATTTAATTATTTCATCCTTTTCAGTATTTTGGAGTCGGTTTTATTTTATGTTAATTTTTTTTTCACAATTTTTTGTGATTACTTTTTAAGGTCTAAGCTAGATGGCTGACCGTGAGCTTATATTGTTTTCTACTGTCGTATCATTTCACTAAAAATTCATAGAAAAGCAAAAATCCCCAATTTCGCATACGTAGATGACTTAATTTTTCCAAAATGGGTTTTCAAAAAAATTTTATGGGACCAAATGGGAACTATTCCGCATCGAACAAAAAAGAATCATCAATATCGGTTCATCCAGTCGAAACTTCTGAGGTAACACATAAAAAAAACATACTGTCGAATTGATAACCTCCTCCTTTTTTGAAGTCGGTTAAAAACAGTTTCAAACAGGTAATTTCAAACTCTCAACTCGGAGGGCACTCTGTATAGGACCTCGAGGTTATCCCTCTGTGCAGTTACATATTTGGAGAAAGCCTTTGTGGTATCCATAAAGTCAACCAAGCTTTGGTTTGGACTAGCTAAACCGCTCCGAGTGTTTGTATTGCGGTCGACAAACAGTTTCAGAGTCTTGACAGATAAACAGCATTTAGGGGACGCATAAGACGACTTACCAAAACAGTTTTTATAAAGGTTTGAACCACATTGAGGAATTTAGGCAGCAGACTACCAAGAATTCAAGTTTTGGCCACCTTATAACCTTGTCGACATAACGGCTCGAACAATGAGAATGTGACTTCTAATTTGACTCACATTTCAAATTAGTTGTATTTCCTTATTTAGTTAAATTTAGTTATTTAAGTATATCTACTTAAAGCGTTTAATTTCCTAGAAATGCTCTATGCATTAAATAAACCGCAACTTTTAAAACCACACTTTTTGCTTAGTAACAACCAAGCAATAAAAAAATTTTTTACTACATAAGTGGCAAACTAGCTAGTGGCAGCTAGTATAACTTTAAAAGCTTACAATATCATTGTAAAATACGTAACAGCGCCATCTATCACTCTTTGTGCAAACAACTTATAATGTTGTGCTCTCTCGTTGTTAGCAAGTCGTACCTGTTCCAAACTATAAGACGGATTGTATTTTTCTTACTAGATGGCGCTACGTCTGATAAAGTGGCGATACCTCTGATAAAGTATTATCTAACTCCAAGCCGTTACGGAATTACCTTCTTTCGTCAGTTTACCCGAATAACCCGATAGAATACAACTATTCGTCAATACGTACATATAATATTGAAAGAATTATCTTCCAACTCCTAATCGTAAAGGAGCAACACTTTACGATAAGCAACCACTTGAATAACTTTGGAATTTAATTATTTTCTCCTTTTTAGTGTTTTGAAGTCAGTTTCATTTTTGTTGAAAAAAAAATTGCGCCTTAGAAACTATTATTAGCGATATTGGTTGAATCCCGGGAATTGGAATATGAATATTATTGAATAAGGAATTCAATGTTAATGTATAATATAGGTTATTTCAAATTGCATCCAAATCTCAGATCACAGTAAACAGGTAAAATGTTGATGAATAAAAACTTTTTTTTATTAAGCATAAATAAATATTTAAAAAAAATATCTATTTAAGAACTGGGTTTTTGGCGAAGACTTCGCCTTAACGTAATTGAAGTCTAAATAGTATAATAATCCATCGTTAATCTAAATTTTATCATGTCATCTCCATATCTTAATATTATGTGAACACACCCTAATTTAGTATCTACCTACTAATTATATTTAGTAGTATATTACCTACGCAATCTTTAGTCTTCCCGTGACCACGATCGATGTGAAGTAATCAAAACGTCGGGTGTACAATAATAAATAATGTAACATCTAATTAAACCCGAGTTAAATCCGGTAAATAGCTTTTATTTTGAATGTGTAGTGCTCGGCAAAAATGTAAGACAATACCAAATTGTCAATTTTATAACACGACTATCGCAAAAGATATATCCAAGCCCTTTCGCCGCATGTTACCTATCTCCATGACAAATTTCATGTAAATCGGTTCAGTGACTTAGAAGTGAAAATATAGTTGCTAAACAGACAGTTTTATTAAAGCAAAATATTTATTTAAAACAAAAAAAACTGTCTTCAAATACAAAACACTAAAAAGGCTAAAATAAATTAATATATTTAGGTACGTAGAAGGTACTACTTATCTAAATATATTAAAAAGAAAACTGACTGACAAATCAACGCCCAGCCTAAACCGTTGGGTCTAGGGATTCCAAATTTGACACACAGGTTGCTTATGAGTTTTTTGTTTGTTGAGGTTGCGTATGAGAGAATTCACCCTCTAATGTGGGGAAACGGGGGTCTAAAGTTTGTGGGGAAACAAGATTTGTTTGATTGATGTTTGACTATTTTATTCAAAACTTCACATGAGTATTCCTATCGATAAATGAATGAATAAGTGTTTCAGGTAATTTCAGAATTCAACATCAAAAAGGGGAAATGGGGAAACAAAGACTGAAAATCAACATGGGTATTTTTTTTATTCGGTTGCTGATACAATGTAGGGGACGTGAAATACCATCATCCAACCTTTCGTTTTAAGGTATGGCACTATGAGACTCGCGCTATCCTAATCGGTTTTTTGTCCTATGCTTTTCCTAGGGTGTTAAACTATCTCCAAGTCAAAGTTCATCTAAATCGGTTGATTAGTCAAGACGTGGAAGCGCAACAAACAGACAAACAAACTTACTTTCGCATTTATAATATTAGCTAACGAAGATGCTAATGATGCTTTTTACAAACACTTTCAATTCAAATTTGTTTCTTCCCGCCTCAACCTGAACACACTCCAGAATCTGAACTTCGTAAATCGAAATCTTCTAATCGTTATACGTATACGCAACCTATATTTACAATATTCTGTGACAATACAATAAGAAGTGTAATCACGCTGTATTCACAAGAAAGCGAACAAAATTTTCGTTCCCACTTTCCATAGATTCTTGCAAAACATTGTGCACAGTAATTTGCAGAGTATTGTTTTCAAGTAAATCGGAAAATAGTTTGGAATCGATACTGATACCTGGAATAGTGACGTTAAAACTAAACAGAAAACTGTTATTTAAGTTAAGATACCACCTTTCCAGTTTCGGCCATAAAGCAAGTTGCTGTATTTTGCATTATGATGAAAACGCAGCCGCAATACCAATTACTCAGTAATCTTTTCTTTGTTATTGGAAGTGCTTACAGGCGATGGTAGCTATTTACCACCAGGGGGGCTCTCAGCTTGCTTGTCATTTAGTTAATATAATATAAAAAATATGCCCAGGTTACGAAAGGGTGTAATTTTGATACTAGGCAAGTTCTCGATATCTTTTTTAATGTGGGGGAAAGACGGTTACGCCTATCGCTGAGCCCGGGGGACCCTGACAATTATGTGGGGCTCCTGGACGAAAAGTTCCAACTTCACTCCATTAATATTTTGAGGGGCCGTGTCATTCGGCGGAGAGGCACGCTGGCCTTCCATCTACGACACCACTACAATGGGAGAAGCAACTGGGCTATGTAAACGGGGAAGAAGAAATCGATACGCTTTCTTCTTCCCGTGGCCGTTTACGACGGATTGGTTTAGCTGAGGGTTACCCTCTCAGACACAATCCGCAGTCTCCTTCTGGAACATTACTGACTCATAGAAGGAATTCACCGCATCGCACTGATGACGCTTGGGAGTAACAGATTCCCATCAATAGATCAATCCTTGATGACTATCAACGCGTGCATCTGGGGAGCCCAAGCTCCCCAGATGCACGCCATACAAGCGGAGGGTGCCCGCTACAGTGTGATGCGACGTCTCTTCTGGTGCGCCATACTCGTGACAGCCCAAGCAGCGTAGGCCCTCTCCTTGAAATTTGGTGCAGGTACGTTACGAAGCATCCATCTCCGAATAGTACCTGCACTAGCCTAACGTCAAGTTCCTGAACGTCCTCGTTACCCACTTATCGAGAAGTGGAACCAGCGGCCGTGGGAGCCGCTAGATTCTCAGACAGCACTGGATTAGGGTTTACTATCTGCTTTCCCCTACGCTGTGCCTCGTAGGTAATGTGTGTACAACTTGCAATCTCAATTTCCTTACAGGTATGTACATGCATTCTTAAAAACGAGCTTACTAAAAAACAAACCAACGTCTTTCTTCAATTTTGACGCATGACTTCGATTTGACCCTTTGACCGCACGCAGTCGATGTCGAAACTATCTTGTAAAACACAATAAAATTAACCATGGTTAAATGCATAACGTAAAAATAAAATATGTAGTATAGAAAGTAGTAGTAAGATTCGGAAACGTGATTTTAAAATACGAAAACTTCGTAAATTACTTACAAGAAATATTTACTCATTGGAATTAGAGTTACATTCGGGATATTTACCGGGATTTCCGATATTTAGTGGTAGTAGGTGATATCACGAATCTCCCTATCGTTTATATCAGCTGATGATTTACTACATTTAATATAACAAAAATTGTGAAAAAAAAATTTTAAACAAAAATTAAAACCGACTTCAAAAAACTGAAAAGGATAAAATAATTAAATTTAAGTAGGTATTCATCCCCTAGAAACATATTTCTGGAGTCGGTGCTTCACTTTATATTGTTTTTGGAAACCACTTAGCACCAACTCCAAAAATATGTTTCTAGGGGATGAATACCTACTTAAATTGAATTATTTTATCCTTTTCAGTTTTTTGAAGTCAGTTTTAATTTTTGTTTAAAATTTTTTTTTCACAATTTTTAGTGGTAACTTTCTACGGTCGAAGCTAGATGGGTGATCGTAAACTTATATTGTTTCCTACTATCGTATCGTTTCACTAAAAAGTCATTTGAAAAGCAAAACTTCGCAATTTCGCATATGTAGACGACTTCATAATTTAAGTTTTTTTAAATTTAAAACCAAAGTACCCAACTGTTTTTGAAAAAATTTTATGGGACCAAATGGCAGCTGTTCCGCATCGAACAAAAAAAGAATCACGTAAATCGGATCAGTAATCTCGGCGTAATCGGTGTACATACATAGAAAAAAAAAAAAAAAAAAAAAACATACCGGCCGAATTGAGAACCTCCTCGTTTTTGAAGTCGGTTAAAAAAATACTCTCATTCCCGTGTTCATAACCACAGAATGATGGCCTTTTTATTCATTAAGGCCATTTTATTCATTAAGCCATTTACACCATGCAAGTTTCTTGCTTGCTTAGATTCTTAAGCTTGTAGCATACAATACAAATATAAAATATTTTACTAAACTAAATCTTTTATGCAATTTGTTGGGAAAGAGAGGATTCTTAAAGTTTTATAAACCTGAATTGAGAAGATTCCGCTCTTCTGTACTTACATTAAACGTGATTGTTGTTCAAAACCTAAACGCAACACATTAGAATATATGCAGTTCATTTCTTGCTTCAATTTAATTGTATGCTACAGGCAAGAAACCTGCATCGTATACTTAAATAGGCCTTTGATAAGTTAATTAGTGAATTGTATAAACAATACCTACTTATAGTAGCACATTGATATTGACATTTTACGATCATTTACTGATCCATATACCAACCCCTAGCACGTATTAAAACTTTTTCTACCGATCCTACCACACACCTAGGGCGCAGGAAGACGGGCCTCACTACGCCCACCCGTTTTACGCTAAATAGGGGTTGCTAGAGCATCCTCTTCCCGCTCCCTCTCTGCTGCCTCCTTCTGCGTGTAGACAGTCTCACAGAAGAAGGCTACAGCCTCTCATACCTTCTCGCATCCAAGCGTGGCTCCTACCATAGCCAACCATAGCGAGAACTGACCGCCGCCGAGCACCGCACTCCTCAAGGGTATGCTTGGCCGTATCTTCGGGGGAGCCGAAGACATGGCATCGTTGCCTCCCGACGGACGATACTGTACAGGTAGTAACCGAAGCAACCAGTAGTAACCAGTAGTTTAACCGCCTCTGTGGTCTAGTGGGTGAGACCACCTACCTCAGTTCTAGAGGTCGGGGGTTCGATTGCCGTGGGGGCAGAAATTTTCTGCTCGGTTTGGTTGGCGGTAGGGCTTTTCTAAGTTCGCCTGGCTAGCTACCACCATCTTACCTAAGTCTGCCGCCATAACAATAATGCTACCAGCATTGTGTTCCGGCAGTTAGAGGTAAGATAGCCAGTTCCTCTGTGGTTGAGGAATCCGGGTGTAGCTCGCTTCCATCGTCGGCCTTATCTTCACTTAACATCAGGTGAGATAAAGGTCAAGAGTTACCCCGTTAAGGTAAAAAAGGTTCCATGCGGAACGTGAGGCTGCCCAGCTGGCACTCAACCCACTCCTTCAACATCGATCCTATAACCTATGTTCTTTTAATAAAATTGGGTAACTTTAGTCTTAGAACGCTAAATACTGGATCAGATTTGCTTACTTAATCTTAATTCTCTGTATTACATCTTGCGCTTATGTGGATGACAACCGCCGGTCTATAATACTCTTTTGTTGTGTATATCAAGTCTTTTGAGGAGTGTTAAAAACATTTTGCATAAAACCTCGATTAAAAATCTCTAGTAGCGTTGGTCGGCGCCTTAATATGCGACTCGCGGCAAATTATCTTCTAAGCTACCACAATAAGCAATTACTGTTTTTTTAACACAAACTCAAAAGCCTTTGTCGGTTTTTGTTTAGCCCTTAGTTCACCGATTATTACGTTAACTTTTTAATGTCTACTCGTTAGCAAATAAACAAAGGCAGCGAAATGCCGAAAGTGAAAACTGATTTTGAATGATGTGAATTGTCTATTGTTGAAGTTCTCCGATTGATCGATACACACATGGCGTCTAATTCTCAAGTGCACACGGTAATTTGAAATAAAACATCTTTACGGGATTTTTTAACTCGCGTTAATTAAAAGTTTCGTTTCGATTAGGTGGTAGTTTTCGTGTTTAATCGACTAAAAAAAAGAATTTCTCAATTTTAGGTATCTGTAACACTTAAATCTTGAGACTGATCTTATTCTGTTCGTAATAATATTTTTTATGTTTGAATGATACTACTAAGTTGGTACCGTACAAATTAATTCATCTGGATATATTAAAAAACATCGAATATAGGCAACGAACCTCCTCAACAAAGGAGATCAATACGCTAATAACTTTTTAAATGTTACTAAAAAGTAACTTGACAATGATATTGTGTGACATGTTTTTTTTTCATATCAAAAGAGAGAGAGAGAGAGAGCTTAACGCTTAACTCCTTGGGCACTACTGACGTGGTGCCTACCATGTAAAAATGAAGTGAAAGCGTTACGGTGACAGCAGGGGTACTCTCAGCTCCCATCAACGTAACGTTATGTTGACAGCAGGGGAACTCCCAGCTCCCATCAGGGGAACACCCATCTCCCGTCAACGCAACGCTCCTAACAACGCTCTGTTAATGAGCTCAGGATGACGTTATTCACCGCAGGAACACAATAACGAAAATGTGTGGCGATATCACTGTTAAATGAACCGATTTTGATAATTCGTACTTACACAGAACAGTCGAATGAGAACCTTCTAATTTTTTCGGATGCAGTAATATAATAAATGAAAAAGTTTCAGTATTGTAAAAAATATTTGGAACATTCTAGTTAGCCTTAGTGGCTAACCACAATATAAAAAGAATAAAAAATGCGGATAACAAGATAGCAATTGTTTTATTACTTATTGAACTACAGTTCACAAAGACGCCATAGACGAAAGTTGCGGGCCATAGACGAAATTGCGTTAATATTGTAACTTCCGACGTACTAGTCATTCATTAATTGCATACAACGTAATGTATGTGTTCGAAACCTTTTCAAGCCCTTTTTGAAGAACCTCATGCTGTACTCGTTCGAGAAAACCTCTGCTGGGAGTTCATTCCACAACCTGAGCGTACAAGAAAGTTTCTTTCTTTCATTTCGTTTGAATCAGATTGCAAAGAAATTACAAAAATTTTCAACATATTAAAAATACTCTAAAACTAAGCATACACAGATGACAAATCTTGACTATTAAGGGATACTACAGGGTGGTGACGGCAATACGCCAATAAATTAAAACATGGGCTATTAGTTTAATAGAAATAATGTCATTAATAATAGTTCATAGGATTAGCTAGGACAGATTGCACACAGAACGGACTCCGATGGGACGTTAAAGTTCTAGCGTGACAACCACGCACTGGAAAGCACACAGCAGGATGCCTACTAGATGGATAGACGACCTGGTCAAAGTCGCAGGGAGGGAGCTGTTGGACGCAAGCTGCGTAGAACAATTTGGTTTGAAATTTGACGGGGGTGGCCTTTGTTCAGCATAAGAAATCATAGGCTGATATAATGATAATGAAGATAACGAGTTATATAACTTAATTAGTTATATAACTTTGTTATATCACAAATATTCCGGACAGTTTCTTTGCTTTCAAAAATGACTTAGCTCATGCATTTTATTTCGACACGAATGCACTCAGATACTACAAATACAGTGATATCTTGGACTTTCACAAAAAAACTTTAGGAAATTATGCATGAAGTTTTTACTGTCAATTTAAATAAATAGGTACACTCATTATATGCTACTTATTCAGTTACTAATCTAAAGATGGTATGGCTTCAAAAAAAAATACGCTGGACAAAATTGTGTAGTCCGTAATTAGTTCTTGAAATAAAATGATACATTGGTGATTCAATCCGATTTGTTTGTGTCAGGCAGAATAAGGATTAGTTGTCATGGACACTCAATGCAATTCTGTAGTGACTTTAGCGAAATAGATATCGCTACTAAGTAGGTTAAAGCGAAATAATTATATTTCTCTTTTCATAAAAAAGGATGTTTAAAATAATTCTATAGCAACTTAGGAAGAATAGTAATTTAAAATAGTAATTCCTGTTTCGCAAGATTTAGGTGCCGTTTATTATTTGTAAGTTTGTTTTTAATGTCACGCTTCGTAAATATTAGGCTAGTATTTTTCTTTAGTTTTTTATCTGTCACTGTAATCTTCCATAATTATAAAATAAAATTAAAATGAGCAAATTATGAATATCAGACAGAAGTACTAATTTATAAGCTCAGTGTACCTATAGGTTTGGAATACTGTGGGAAGATTGTACCATAGTGGCTTTTATTGTGATGTCTAGTTAAATAAATAAACCACTCTCTAAAAAATGCAAAAGAAATAAAAGCCGCACCTAAAGTAAAATATAATTCCTTCTATTGATACCAAAAAATCTAATTATAAAAATGAGTTTGTGTGAGATTGTTTGTGGCTTTGAATATGTAGTAAATGTAATAAATTTGACTCACCAAGTAAATTCATTTGTGCAGTTTTCAAGCAGAACGCCTAGATATAAAACCTGTATATTTTCTTCATAATAGCGCGACACCGTTACTGCTTCCCGCCACTGCTGCGCTCCGAAACATAATTCCCAGTTGTTGGTTTTGGTCACGTTTCTCGAAAAGCATTCTCTTCAGTCTAATACTACGCTTTTAATATCTAGCCGGTTTCTTATTTAACCTGTACAAAGGTTACGTTATGGTCATCTAGCAATGTTATTTGGGGTATCACAAGTAGTTTTGCTTATCAACATGAATCCTAAAGTTATATTCAATAGAGTTCTTGTGTTAGATTTTAAATTTTCACAACTGCACGTATCTTAGCCGTATTGTACTTTGATAATGTAGATGTTTCTTTGTTTCTTTTCACTTTTCCTTTCTTGCGACGATCGTATAGTTCTCGAGCGTGCCGTATTTTAATCCGTAACATTCATTGGATTTATTGTAGATAATTGACACATTCGTCGTAACCAATTAGGTGAAATTATTTGTGAAGTTTGACGAGCTGTCTTGATTCTAATATTAGCGGATTAAGAATTGCTTTACAAATATTAGTTTTAGCTCCTTCCTTTACAGATGCAAGAAGTTACTCTCTGCGTGAGCTTCGCCATTACATCGTCACGGTCCCTTCATCTATTTCATATATTCTAAAACTACATCTCATTTCGTCCGTACATAAGTGTTCTTGTTTATCTTTAAAATCTTAATGAGCCTTGTCGAATGCCGTTGTAATAGCTTTGCAAGCATCCGTGTAATTCTTCTAATTTCCTATTGCTGTTTTATATTACACTTTCCATTTGCGACGATCACCGGTGATGTATTGGCTGGACCTGTAATAGAGAATTACATGTGATCAGTAAGTTTTACTTTCTTCTATTCAAAGGCTACTTGTTCGGTTGTTAAATTGTAGTTAAGTCAGACGTAATGGCAAGTAATAGAGGTTGTAATTCTTCTATGTAAATAGCCATAACAAATGTGATTACGTTTTAAAAAACGATATTTCTAACTGTTGGTGATTTATTTGTAAACATTAAATATACACAATCATTTTTATTTGGAATAGAAATGTTATAACAGTAATGCAAGAGGGACGGATGAAATCATAACTTTTGAGTAGTGCGTGTCAACAACAAATTTTTAAATGTCTATAGTTTTTTACAATTCAATAACTATAGACATTTAAAAATTTGTTGTTCGTTGTGCATTCGTTATATAAAATTAAGTAGCTTTGTGAATTGTTTAAGATAAATTGTTTTCATCTACATCGTCTGATATTATTTGTTTTTTAATAAACTTGATATTTTTTTTTGTCCCCACTTTGTCCCTATTTCCTTAAAGAAGAGTCCAATGAGAGTTATTCTTGCAATTCTTCAAAATTTATTTACCATTTGCTAATTTAGAAGTGAAAATCTAACGACGACAAAATCTAAATATATTAAAAATGAAAACACGCGTATTATCACTGTCGAATCCTTTCTCAATAACCTCAATGATTACAGTGGTAAACACAACAAAATAATTAGAAAATAAGAATGCATTGATGCCTAATTTAAATGAATTAGAGCATGCCCAAGAAGAAGACGAACTAAAAGTCGTGCATTGTATCCCATTAAGCCAGCTTGAAAGTTGAAAGATAAGCTTATATCGTGACTTTAAACCCCATTATCATGGTAATAGCGCAGTAGTTTCTTTAAGACCAACATCTGTTTTATTTATTGTTAAATATCAAAAATAAGAGCAATTACAGCAGTAACAATTTTCGCTTTCAGTTGTTTATTTTGGCGTGGAAACATGAATAAAAGTTTGTTTTATATTACATTTGTTACATGGATGGATACATCTAAATTATCATGTGTTGAAAATAGCATTATCTTGAAAATAAAAGTAAAACAATAACTTTATCACCCCCATATTTCATTATTTATTGCCTGATTTTCCTTTGAATTGTTTACCTTCACAAAATGCACGACTGACACAAATTTGGGTCAACAATAATTGTTTTGATAAAAGAAATCAAAACACAGATGTCTCCAGTCACGATGTCCGATTAAAGCTCTATTATGACGGAGACAGCGATAACAGGTATCAGAAAAAATTTAGATCAAAGTAATGATTGGGCTTAACAATACTACTGACTGACCATTCCAAAGAGAACCACAAAGACTTTGATGGAGCTGTTGAGGCTGTATATAAATTGCATAGATTTATCTTTTAAGATCTTATTCATGACAAATAAAATGCATTAGAAGCAATTAATGTTGTTAAAAAACAAGATAACACGCCATTCTTTAAAAGCACAACTTTTTTGAGTGATCAATCAAGACCGTAACAAGTTTTGAATAGATTTATTGTTCAAGCATAAAAAAATAAGAATGTAATAATTATAATGATATTAAACGTATAGTTGTTATTACCCGTATAAAAAATGTACTCTATGGTCATAGTAAGATACAAGCAAAAGCAATTTAATAGACCTCAAAGTGAAAAGTTTTGATTGCTTTTAACTAAGAGATCTAGTAATTATAACCATTTTGCAACCACAACGTACTACTTAGAGTGATCTTGACAGTACAAGACTGGAGAAAAGTTTAATTATTTGAATGATTCACATTCAATAATCAACAGCTTTTAAGCGACCGACCCTCAGCTGGTTCTGTCTCCAGTTTCTTCTTTCATGGGAGATACAAACAAAGAGTTCCTCTGTGTAACGGCCACAGATAGTTTATATGATTAACATCATGATTTCAACAACCTAAAGAAGTATGGATTTAGATTTTTAGTTTCAAAATTTCTTATATACCTAGGTATTACTTCATTCTTTCGAACAAATATACTGTCGCAATTACGATATTGTTTTAACAGAAATAAACACTCTTTTGCAATGTCAACCAACCAGTCAATGTCATCTCGCAATAAAGATCAACAGATGTATTTAAAAGCAATTGTAAAGTTAGCAGATTCATTACTGCTCTTTATTAGAATAATCGAGGCTTACTTGAATGTTTTTCTTTAGAGCGATAATCGAATAAAATATGGAGAAGATTTACTATTTATGATTGACTTCCGTTTCGCACACTTATTTACACAAGAAGCATCTATTATTGTTTGCGCTCTCAATCCTCCCATTTTCTTGGAACAATAGTACTTCGAAAATTGGCTACCATAATAATGCCTCGTAAAGATCCCCAGATAGCTTTCCAGAAATCCTTTCACCACTTGGTACATTATGGTAACAAAATTTATTATTCATCATTCATGCACCAAGTGCAATGACCTACATCTGCTCAGCTTTCTAGTGCCCTAGGGACTTAGAACTGGATGTAGATTTCTAAGTCCAGTGTAAGTAGGACTCTAATTGTGAGTTTCTGTGTCTTGTTTACTTATTGTCGATCAAATTTGAAGTGTTATTCTATTGTGGAATTCGTGTCAACTATTTAAGTGTCATTATGATCTGCTACTTTCTGTAAATATTTTTATTTAGATTGCAAAGTCCAAAAAGCGATCATCTTAATTATGTCTAACTAAAGCTTGTACACAATGTTATTCAAATCATTGACAGTATGATATAACTTTAAAGTAAATCACCTGAATGTATAATTATAGTTATCGCTTATTATAATCAATACACCAAATCAGATGATGTAATTATTACTATGTTATTTATAACATTATTTAATATTGATGTAGATACAGTTATTGAGATCTTTCTAATACCTTTCCACAGAACAACTTCAACGTTTTTTAATAAAGCAAATATTTTTCACCAGCAATTTTTAAATGCGTTCCTTACACCCTGTCTGTCGCACCGGAAAGCGAAAAATAGGGCGACCTCCCACTAGATGGACAGATGACCTGGACAGGGCAGCAGGGAGCCGTGTTGGTTGCGAGCTGCGCAGTACTAATTTATTTGGGAGTCTGGGAGGCCTTTGTTTAGCAATGAGGAACATGCCATTCCTTCTCAATGGAGATGTTCTGAATTCGTATGGAGGCTGGTACTCGGCTACCACCAAACTCACCGCGATTAAGACACTCCAAGTCCTTTATGTGGGGGGGGGGGGGGGGTGCAATGGAGTAAATACATCTGTACAAACGGCAGAACACAGGCTCGCTTCCTTACGGGAGCACTCACAGGACATTTTGCCACTAATTACATGCTACACAAAATGCAAATTTCCCCTGCACAACCTTGTCGAGCATGTGGTGAAAACCAGGAATCGATGGAACATCTTTTGTGTCAATGCGATGCCCTGGCTAGGATACGAATAAGTCTTCTGGAAGTGGTGTATCCAAAGACAGAAGACTATAGACTCTTTCACGTCACAGATATACTGAAGCTTATGGCAGCTATATTCAGGACGTGGAAGGAGTGAAGGTGGCACAAAAGATCCCGAAGGGTCGAAGTGCATCGTGGCAAAGTCACGGCCCCATGATAAGATAAGATAAGACTACCCAAGACAAATGTTATATGAGACGAAGGAGTATATTTTTAAGAATATTATAGGACAAAATGTTAAATTTTAAACCCGTGCATAAAAACAAAAATTAGCATTTTAATCTGGCAATAAAATTGTTATCCAGAGATGTAAATGTTATTCGATTTAAAAAAAAGTGACACATGTTAGACGGAGTCACATGTTTTTTAGTAACATTTCGTCCAGCCTAAAGCTATTTGACATTATATCTTTACAATAAATGCTTAAAGAACCGGCAAGTTGGTTTCTGCTCTTGTTTCTGACTAATAGGGATAATTTTTTTAATACATTTCATCAGAGTCATTAGTTAAAATTATCAGCCTTTCACAGGTTTGTTTTATATTTGTATCACAGCTAACCGTGATGGTACTGTCGACAGCACATCAATCGAAACAGTATGACCTTAAGACCGTCTTTACTACGATCGTAATATAGGCGGCTTTCGTAGTGCAAAATTTGGGGGAAGTTGAAATGAAAATTCCGATCTTCTGAAGTTGGGAATAAACGCCTTAGTAGGTATATTGTTTTATTAGGTGGTATTGTGGTGGTGAGGAGCTCGGTGGCGTAGAGGTTTGCTCGCTCTGGTTTAGATTACGAAAACAAAGTAACTTTCGCCATGGTCGATGCCGGGTTGGGTCAACTAAAATTTCTAGTCTCGAGCTCCTCCGTACTTCGGAAGGCACGTTAAGCCGTTGGTCCCGGTTTTTACTGCAACCGCTTTAACCCGCCAAACCGCATTGGGCCAGAGCGAGGTGGTGTTATGGCCCAAGCTCCTCATGTGTTTCTCCCATGTAGGAAGGTCTGTGCCCAGCAGAGGGACGTATATAGACTGGGGATGATGATGATGATGAGGTGGTACCACTTCTGCGTAATAAAGGGTCTGATGAACTAAAACCTTCGCATTGTTCGCGTGTAATAACAAAAAATACAAAATTAAGTACAGACGCCAGTTTAGCATATTAGGCTTACAAAAACAAGATTTGAAATTCCGACAATAATATCGTCTAGACGCATAATGATAATGATACATAAAATAATCATTTTACGACAAAATTAGTCACGCGAGACTTGTCCATCGTTGCTCATTCGTGTTTATGTTAAAAGGTGGTACTTAGCTAGGAATATTTCATGCATAAGTATATCAGCAATATTCGACTTGTGAACAAATCGCCGGAAAATTAAACCTTTCAGACTCGTAAAATGTATTATTAAGATAATTGGGGCTTTTGTCTCTCGGTTCAGCCCGTAATTCTAAGATCTGAGGTTCAGCCAAAACTATATAAAATTGAAAATTTTAAGTAACTCCCGGCCTCGTTAATAATCTATCTAACACTATCACATTGAGTCTTCCGTCTTGACGCGGCTATACCGTCTTTCTCTCTCTTCTGGGTGTGTGCCAAAATATTGGCGAGAGGCAAAATTATGTAGAGAATTATGAAGGAAGAACGGAAGAGAAATAATGTAGCGTCCATACTATACGACCATGACCACGGCCCTAACACCTTTTTCTCCAAGGGTTGAATACCAAGCGATCCTTTCCTTGTAGCTGTCTGTATGCTACTTGCCAGAGCTGGCGGCCCACTTCAGCTTGTTATTTACTTTCTTGTATACTAAATACTTTCCTCTCATCTCATAATGCCAACTTCGCAAAATGCCAACAGCTCGAAATGCCCACTTCTCAGATTGCCAACTACTCAGAATGCCAACTTCTCATAATGCCAATTTCTCACAATACCAACTTCGCCTTTTTCTATTTTATTCGTTACCTATGTAGTAGTATCCATAACATTAAACAAGATAACCAGTGTGAGTGTACGAATAATTTATTATTTAAACAGTACCTAGTAAACGTAATATAAATACGTCTTTTAACAACTTCAGTAGGGTGAACTGATATTAATATGCGTGATTAAGGCGGTGAATAAAACAATAGCAGCCACTTCATGTGAACCAGACCGGCGTGGTAAGCTTCAATAAAAAAAACTGCAATGAGTGAGCGGTCTGTGTGTCTATGGTACAGTATTTATATTTCAATGAACAATTGCAACAATAAAATTATCAAAACAAAATATATCACATCACCGGCCTATGAACGTCCCACTGATGGGCACAGGCCCAAACTCCTTGTGTTTCTCTCATGTAAGAAATATGAGAGAAACACACGAGGACTTTGGGCCACAGCACCACCACACTCCACCAATTCGGGATGGTGAGTTAAAGCGGTTGTAGTAACCACCGGGACCAACGCCTTACCGTGCCTTGCGAAGCATGGAGGAGCTCGAGATAGCAAAGTTTTATTGACTCATCTCGGGATCGACCATGGCGAAAGTTACTTTGTCTTCGTAATCGACACCAGAGCACTCAAACCATTGCCACCGATCTCCACGGGGCTGACTTAGGTATTTTTACCAGACACCTCATTATGCAAGTCTGCTACTGCAGAATAATAGCAATATGTAACTTGAAGTAATATTGTAATTTGATAAAGACACTCGTTTGAAGAAGCGCTAGTTCCCATACCAACATCAAACATAATTTAATCGATAGTTTATTAAATATTTTTTTATACCCTTCACCTTTAGTAACTTTCGTATTTAATAACTCCTAAGTTATAACCATGGTGATCAAAGCTATTCTTTAATCTGTCAAGCGGTGTTATACAATTATAACGTATATGACAATTGAAAAATCAATTTTGTCTGGAATCTAATGCTTGACAACCCGTCATTCACGTAACTTCCAAAAGAGGATGACAACCTTATTGTGAAACCTTGCTCCACCTAAAAACTGACACGTCCAAAAAAGTGACTCAGGCTGCAATTAGGTATTATTATGGCCTATCATCCGTAGAAATAAAATCATTTTTTGTTCTAAGATGCGGTTTCTGAGATATACTTACGTAAAACAAAACCGCAATGTTTTGTTGGACATTAAACTTGGGTTTGGGCAAAAGTTGTCATTCTTAGATCATCTAAAAAAGTCATACCTATAGTTAGTTTCTTGTTTTTCACTGAACCATAGTTTGTAGTACGATGATTTTAAGAATGCTCTAAGAGCCTACGGATAGGGCCTTGATCTAATGATGTAATGATAATAGAAAGCTTTTTCAGTGTGAATACACGGCAGAGCTTCATTTGAAGGCTTACAGAACCCTACATAACATAATAACATACTAGTTATCACTCCAATACCCATATAAATCTACTGTTATTCTGAATCCAATTAAACATTGTAAAGCTATCGGCTTTACATCTGAATTAGAATCAATTAGAAGCTATCTTCGCGATCAGAAAACTAGGTGCATTATTGCATGACGTGCTTAAATAGAAAACTGTCGGTAATTGATATAGAATTATGCATAATCGTTGCATGCAATTTTGTTAATATTATAAAATGTTATAAAGAAGTAATGCTACCTTATTGAGAAGCGATAGGATGCAATGGGTGAGTTTAATCATCTGAAGCAATATCAGGAACTTTATTGTCAGTTTTATTACTAAAGAGGTACTAGAAATTTCCGGACTGGCCACTTACACTTACCTATAAATTCTACGTTTGAAATTGGAACTCTTTAGTTTGTTTCATCTATTTGTCACTTGTTTTTACATTTAGGCGCCATTTTGAATATTGCATGTCTTTGAAATTTGGTTTACTGTTACTTCGGTGGTATTTCCAAGACAGGCTAACCTTGCGCAGATCCTGTACCATCAAATAGTCGGCGGGAGGCTGAATTCTTCACCAACTTACAGATACAGCGTGTTTGGCTCATATAAATAGATGATTAACATGGCTGGGGGTTACCTAAAATTGACAATTTCATATTAAGAGAATTAGTGCCAAAGGGGCTACGAGCGTCTATGGGATACGGTAACCGCATACGTTTAGTTGTCGTATACAAAAAAACGTTTAACGCAAGTGTTGAGGTCGCAAACACTTTATACTCTCTACAATGGCTTTGCTTTGCGCCTTTTATCGGTAATCATGGAGCATTTTTTTTTTATTATACCACAAGGTAGCAAATCAGCGTGCGGCACTACGGCCCACCTGATGGTTAGTGGTAACGTCTGGTCGTATCAAAAAGATTTCAATTTAATTCTAGACGTAACACATCTTGATTTGCGAGAACTCTTAACCTCTTGCGTGTGCCTGTAGTACAATTGTTTTGCAACCTTTTAGACTGGAACGGACCATGCTTACTTGGAAAGAAAGTGCGAATCTGCTTGGCTAATAGATTTGTACTTTTCATCTTACTTTACAGAAACACATGTCCTGTGTTTGTTATTGTATGAGCACAAAACATGAGTTCCTTTTGGTTATCGTAGCCTATAAATGCTCGTAGCACCTTGGGCACTCTCGAGCTACCGACTCTAAAAATAAAAATAAAATAAAAAGTAACATTCCCTGAAGACAAAAGAAAGCGCTATGTTAACGACGAGACCTCCGCAGATACATAGCTCTACAAAGCAGTGTTATTCATCTGCGATACTCTGTAAGGTGGAGCTACTACCCCAGCTTACACCACTACGTAAAACCTCTCTTAAAAAAATTGCTCGTTAGAATTCTTAACAAGTCCGAAATAAATGAACTGAAAATAACTGTTATATGTGTTAAGACGTCGTGATAGATAAAACCTTAAATATTAAGAAAAAAATGGGATATTAAATTTTACAGAAAAAACTCTAGCAAGCCAGAGGACATACACAAAATGCCTTTAAATTAACCATAAGACCTCAAACAACTTTCGATCGCTAAAGTCATATCCATACATTTTCCATTTAGCGATATCCATTATCCATTGCGATTGTTAAATGTCGTCTGGGCTGATAGCGTGACGCTCAAATGCCTAAAATATACTCTCACAATGGATTATTATCTTAAATAGTACAATGAAAGGAAACATTCAAAACATTAAGTTATTGACTCATGAATCATATCTGGAAACACCACTCGAAGCTGCGTGAAATGTCTAGGATTCTGTGTAAGTTTCTAAGTTAGATGAATGAGGCCTATATTAGATGAGGACGGAGGCTACTTAAAATTTTGAATTTTGTATTATACAGGATTACTTTCGAGGCAGCGCGCAAATGTTAAGAATATAAGGTTCTTTAAAAATTAAAATAAATGTATTTTTTTGTTTTATTTCTGTTGACTTGATCCGCGTTAGGCTACTGGACTCCATTTGATTTGGTCATCTGTTGACTCTTGCTACGTTTTCATAACTGTGATAGTGATTTCCAGCGCAAAGTTTATAAAAAGTGTTGTGATCCAAATTGCTAGAAGTTGAATTTTCTCTTTTTCATCTCGTTCCCGTTGTTAACTATATAACAACCACATGAATTTACATGAATTATGTTATGATAATAACGAATCTCAAAAAAATTTTAAATTTGTAAATAATTAATACATAAGTTTTTTTTATTTATTATTAAAAAATTAATGATTTTCTTAAAAAAAAGTAGCTCGAAACAAATAAGCAATAACCTTAAAAATATTCTTAATATTTGATTTTAACATTATTATAAATGTTTGAAAAATTACTTAGTAATTAAAATAGAATAAAACTAGAAAAATTTTCACGTCCTGAGGCAGGAATCGAACCCGCGACCTTTCGCTAAAAAGGAATGTTCGAAAGGTCGCGGGTTCGATTCCTGCCTCAGGACGTGAAATTTTTCTAGTTTTATTCTATTTTAATTACTAAACCTTAAAAATCTCATGTGAAAAATTTTGCTCACGAGGGAATAGTTTGCAAATACTATAGCAGATGTCACTTCATTCACAAACAGTTGACTTATACCTGTATCTCAGCTTAATTATTCAATCTACTCTATGGTTCGCTGACTAATCACTAAACCCGCGCCGCCACAGATTATGGCGCCGCACCTCGCTTGTCACTCCCGCGCTTCCTGTAACCTACCCCTTTCCCTACCAAACGTAGAGTGACAAGGTTACTTGAATTTATTAGTGAATAAAATAAAAAAATATTTTAAAAAATACATGTCATTTTGTTCTTGAAATATGTTATATTAGCGATACTAATTATGGGGATTAAAACAGCGCGCTATCTCCGAGGTAACCGTGTTTAAGAGCGTTGACGTCCTCGATCGTCGTTTTCACACAAAATAGGCAGTTTTGAACGAGATATTTTCTATAAAAAAGTGATCTTAGAAACATGCTAATCACAAATTATTGTAAACAATATCTTTGTCTAAAAATTTATCACAGAACATTTTTCTTTTTATGGAGTATTTGTGAATACTGACAATTTACCCAAACAGTGTTTTCTAAACTTCATCCTTAACATCAATTTGGAAGCTCAATTTTTTTAATACCATTGTATAAAAATAGCGAACAAAATTTTTTATGCAAATCTACATATCATTACGCCAATACTTATCACAAGAATTAGTTAAATTTGAGATTATTTTCATTTACCGAGACTTGTCAATTTTTTTTATGTAAACTGGTCTGAGCTTATGGCCTGTTTGTGTAGCAAGCCGAAAGAGTTTGCTACTAAAGAAAGGTCCAACTAGTTTTTGTATTTAAATTAAAATACACATTCATGCAAACGAGACATTACACAACAAACAGACCGCGTAAGTGACAATGTAGAATCTGATTAATTACGCAAGCGGGACGTGACGTGACAGAAAAAAGAAAATTTGAAAAAGGAAACTTTCAAACAGAATTAAAATATCCAAAGACACGATTACTTCGCGCTTAATCGCAGCATGGGGTTTCGACGATTGATATTTTTGTCCCAAAGAAAGTAAAATCTTTGAACTGATGGGGTTTTTTTTAAAAAAACCGTCACGTCCGCTTTCTCAAACTAATTGTAGCTTTACACTGATATTTTTTATGTAAGTAATTACATTTGTCGTTCGGCATTTGCATATAAAACTGATTCCGTTGCATCATAATCTTGTTAAAAAAGTATGGTCATGTTTACTAATTAACGCTTAAACGATTCAGAATTAATGAATAGCGTACCAAACGTCTGCTTATTAAATTTATTTCATTGTAAGTCTTATCATCATATGACAATAATGTTACAACGCTTTTCGAAGATCAAACCGTTTATAATTGTGCGTTGACAGTTGACAGTTAAAAAAAGTTAAATGCGCACAGATTTCTTAAGGTTATAAGTCTTTAAGACTCCCTGAAGTCTTACGCGACTCCGCTGCCGAAGACTCAAATAACATAAGCAAGTTACAATGTACTATGTACATACAATATGCTATGTAGAGCAGACACTGCTTACCCATCAAGCAGCAGATTCTAGACACAATCGATTTTTCAATTGTCATATGCCTCCGGAGGGATAACGCCGCTCGACAGATTAATATAACTTTTGCGTACCACATTGTGGTGTGGCAAAGTCCCTCATGTGTTATTTTTGTTTTTTGTCAACTATCTCTACCACGCAGAAGTGAACAGATTTTACTTGCAATATTCGCTCTATTAAGTTTAACATTATAACTCCATTTTAGCCCAAAACCTGTAGATTTGCCAATATTTTTTCAATCAAGGTAAATAACGTGTGGACCAATCATTAAAACAGATAGCAATAGAAGTTTATAGTTAGACGATGGCTGATGAGGTTAAAAAAGAAAGACTAGATATATTATGTAGTATTCGAGTTTATTTTTAGCAAGTAGGTATATGTTGGTAATTTATTTTTTACACCGCCATTTTAATTTCTTCAAAACCTTTTACCGGTTCACTGGTAGAGAATGCTTAGGCATTAAGCCCGCCCATTGTACTTTTTTGTGGTTTAATGACTATTTATAAATAAATTGAATAATGGTGCTCCTAAGTCCTGTGAAGTTCAATCACGGTAAGTAAAGATAGCATTTTTTTATACCCTCACCAAGAGCCTAAATTCATGCTATATTTTTCTAGCATGAAATTAGTCTCTCCCTAACTACTTTTCTAGAAAAATATGAGGGGAAGTCCTAATAAATAGGAAGCGCGAATATAAGTAGAAATATAACATAATTCGATTGCCATTATAAATAATATTTTTGCCATTTTGCCAATTGCCATTATATTAAATATTAAGTTTGTTCTAAAGTCAATCATGGTTTTTTCAATGGAGAAGATACGATGGTTTCAAATCCTCTAACAGGGTTTATGTTCTGTGTTCCAATTGGACATCTAAAGATCAAATGGATTCTCTATCAAAAATATCAGGCCAGAATTACGACGGTTTTCGTAGGCTAATAATAGTATTACTTAAGTTAGCTACACATCTTAATTTTTTACAGGATATTTGGTATTTTATGAAAACAAAGACACTTTAAGACAGCATAGTACAAGAGGAGGATCGCATCAAAATTTTTTTTAGTAATGGTTGCTGTTCATAAAACAGAAAGATTCAAACCGCTGAAGACATAAAAGATCCAAAAGGTGATGTTAATATAAACTAAGAGAAAAAGGTATTAGAAAGTTCAGATTAAGCAGTAATCAATAACATTAGTGTTTACTTCTAATTTTATGCAAAAATAATTAAGGCCAATCCAATCACTATCACACATAACATAATTCAATACGGATCAGGAACAGCAATAATACGACTATTGCAGCAATTGATACAATTAAAGCTTTCCACTGTTTCTTAGAAACTAAAACACCTCTAGTTCGAGTGGTTGCTCAGATAACGATCTCGTAATGATGGCAAACCCCAAGTGTCATGGTTTACCGGCCTACTTGGATTGTGGGCCGATACACAGCTTATTGTGAGGAAATTGTGTTTACACACGTTATGGGAGACTGTTTATACAGAGCTCCGTGTATTAATGGACCCACATTTATTTTTCTTTTAATCAAAGAGAGTTTTGTCACACAGTGATAACGCCACTCCCACTACCAAGTCTTAAAATTTTCTTTTCATACATATTTCAACTACTTCTGGCTGGTCTAAATAAAGGAAAGGCTAAGCTATTTACTACAGATGCCCACATCAAGAGAATTTATATCGAAACTGTTGAAAAAACACGACCTTTCAGAATAATTCATCAAAAACTTCATTAAAAAGAATAGTTCACAAACTATTAACAAAGTGGTTGAATGAAAGATGTTTTTATAGAATACATTAACTTAGTGATCTCCTTCTTTTGGTTTTGGATTAATTAATTAATATGATGTAATGATTTTGGTTCTTTTTTTCACTTGTATTTAAATTTAGTTATGCCTAAAAATTTGCACGCCTGCCTGCAGGCTGAATACATGTGACTTTAATTATGTATAACAACTTGAATGAACTGTATTCACGCAAATAAATGATTTGATATGATTTAAAATGATACTACATCCTTCATGATCCCACATCCATTGCCATTTGGTGTGTCTACGTTCATTGGGAAGGCAAGCATAATAAGTATGTCTTATTCGGAGTCATAAAGCTGTTACCATGTTAAATATATTTCTTATTTTAATGGTATATGTTCTGCTCTAAGTCTTTCATGTCGAATCAGGTTCTTCTTAGCTACCCACAAATATTTAAATTCTTAAAATCAGCGCTTTGACTGGCTCATTGCTTTTCATTTACAAATTAAGCTTTCAATCAATCTTCGATCAATATCTGTTTCTGATTGAGGAGTAATTAGTAAAAGGGATATGTATAATACCAACGTTTATATTTTTCATGCCGATAATTGACAACTTAATTAAACATCTTCTACCTATCGATTGATCTTAAGTTTAGTGGGTTACAATCTTGGGTTTAGTTAGTCATAATTAAAATAGAAACAAAATTGTTGTTGTTGCTTTAAATAAATCGATGTTTAAAGACTCGTTTTGTCAACATTTTGGCAAAACGCTCATATTATTATATGAAAATTATAAAAATTGTATAACCAGTGTTTTTAAGCACAAAATCAAAATGTACCTATGCCCTTTATAAGGATGTAATTCTATCTCCACTCAGAATTTCATCTCAATCAGTTCAGCTACTTAAGATTTAAAAAGTAGCAAACATACAAACTGAGTTACTTTTATTTATAATATTAGTACGGATTGAACGAGTAGTTTACTTAATTCGTCTGGGTGAATTGTGTACGACTGTCCCTACAATTTTATTTAAAAGTCTAGTGTATATTAATAAAGTACGCTTCATTTGACTATATGCTAAAGTAGTACTAGATAATACTAGAAATATCACACATTCATGATTTAGCTAGAAGGTACCTTTTATAAAGGTAAGTCCACCCTTGCAAATTATTTATTTACATGTGAATATACCAGTATCAATGAAAGTACTTACATGATGAAAATTCACGTAAAAAAAACCAGAAACCTGAATGCAATCGCTGCCTTCACTATCACAATACACACCGAAAAATGGTCCAAAACAAAAAAATGAATAAAAAATACAAATACTCAACGCTCACGACTGCACGGTCCCGTATACAATGGCACAATGTCAGCGAATGAGACGCGTCCTCCGTTTTGCACTCGGATGGTCTCAGTGTTGATCTTTACTGCCTAGATATAAGAGCGAAAGTACTTTGCATTGTCACTGCAGTTTGAATTCCCGATAAAAGTGAGCGAACTCTTCCGGGTCTGTTTTGGTATTAACGTACTGTCGACGCCAAGTTAACTATCAAAATCAGCAGCTGAGCAATAGAAACAACTGCTTCTGTTAGTATGTCTGATTGTAGGCGATCAGAAGTCGAAACTGTTATGCTGATGTGGTGCCTACTGTTCCTCTTACGTTTCCTATTGTTGTTTACGGGCCATTAATATCTGTTTGATAACATTTTGTAGATTAGAAAAGAAAAATTTATAAAGGCTAAGCGTGTTTTCCTATAGGTAATGGACGTCACTTAAAATGTTTAAAACACAAATGCCGTGTTCAAAATTTTATTTTAAATCAATCAATAAATAAAAAAATAAAGTGAAGAAAAAAAAGTTATTGAAATAGTATACAGTCTGTTCCGAAAGTCAGAAATAAGTAGCTTATAAATAAAAAGTGACTTAACACGTAGCCAAACATAAAGCAGTATAGAGATGCACCGTTTTGTTAAATAAAAAAACTGTAATTACACCTCGCCAAATTTTAGTTATTATTAACTTAACAGAAGTAAGTAGGGTGGTTAAATATTTTTTGAGTGTTTATTAATTTTTAATAAGTATTAAATTGATTGTATTTTTATAAACACTGGTCTAGCAAACAAGTCGACTCAAAAGGATAAAACCATGTTTTTCCTCCTTTTAGTCAACTATTTTTCTGTAGTAAATTAAATATTTTCAGTTTCTCAGTATGAAACAGTTTTAATATTTTAGTTGCTTTTTGTATTATTTTTATTATAATTGCTTGCTTCTAGAACGCACGCAGTCTGCCCCTGTGTCTTTATGCCTTATTTTTAAATATTTTATGTACTTATATATAGTATACATACATTTGAAAGAAAGAAATAAAACCTAATTCCATTAGATGTTGCCTTTCTAATAAATTCAGTTAGAGTTTTACACACATGGTTTTTTATATATAGGTATATACAATAAAGTGGGAAATATGGAATAAGAAAAATCTTCTTTGGGTTTTTCTCTTTCGAGAAAATGGTTTCCATTGATGTTTTGGTTCTTCTAAAATACTTTGTTGATAGCTTAACTCTATCATATTTGAAAACTAGAGCCACAGTACGGTCACAGATTCATAATAGTAGTACGGTCCACCACAGAAGTACCAGAACATTTTAGTATCATGTCACAATAACTATAGCGTCAATATAGAAGGAACTAGTACGTAGGCACGAGCTCAATAGTCGCAGTGACATGGTACTGTAGCGTTAAACTACTTCTGTGGTCGACTATAGTGGGAGAAATAGGATACATTTTTATTAAATTCTGTCTGAGATTTCGCCTTAAGCCATCTCTGTGTCGTCGGCAATTTCTTCTGCTAGGACTTGTACCGTCGACAGCACATGAAGCGTAACAGTTTGACCCTGAGACCGCCCTTACTGCGTTCGTAATAGAGGCGGCTTTCGTAGTGCAACTGTTACGCTTGACGTGCTGTCGTGTGTACATAGAATTATTATTAAATTGACGCAACACCTGTCATGTCACTCTATTTAAAGGTATCTGTCTGATTTTGTTAACCAACTTCAAAAACGAGGAGGTTCTCAATTCGGCCGGTATGTTTTTTTTTTTTTTTTCCTATGTATGTACACCGATTACGCCGAGATTACTGATCCGATTCACGTGATTCTTTTTTTGTTCGATGCGGAATAGCTGCCATTTGGTCCCATAAAAATTTTTTCAAAAACAGTTGGGTACTTTGGTTTTAAATTAAAAAAAACTGAAATTATGAAATCGTCTACATAAGCGAAATTGCGAATTTTTGCTGTTCCAATGACTTTTTAGTGAAACGATACGATAGTAGGAAACAATATAAGTTGACGGTCACCCATCTAGCTTCGACCGTAGAAAGTTATCACTAAAAATTGTGAAAAAAAAATTTTAAACAAAAATTAAAACCGACTTCAAAAAACTGAAAAGGATGAAATAATTAAATTTAAGTAGGTATTCATCCCCTAGAAACATATTTTTGGAGTTGGTGCTAAGTGGTTTCCAAAAACAATAGAAAGTAAAGCACCGACTCCAAAAATATGTTTCTAGGGGATGAATACCTACTTAAATTTAATTATTTCATCCTTTTCAGTTTTTTGAAGTCGGTTTTAATTTTTGTTTTGTTACTCCGGAAGTAAAATACGTAAATTTTAGAATATTTACATATACTATAAAGTGTTTAATATATGTACCGACTTACAAATCAATTCCTTTCCCCAATTAACATTAAAGTGAAATATTATGTATGACTTAAAACTAGATGTTTTATTCAAAATGTTTATTTTTATTTTAATTACGTAATATTGATATTACATAATAAAAATATCATAATATGAAGTTTATACTAATTTGCAAACTAGATGGCCGATGCCCCCAGGCAGGACGTGTGTTTGTTTGCTACCAAAAATAGTAAAATTACATCAAAATATAGATTTTTATCTACTTTTGGCTTGCTTTATTCAGTTGTCGACCTCTCGAGGGTCACTTTTGAAGCTTATACCTACTTAGAAACTTATAAATTGTTACCATATCCTATAAACGCCTATGAATAATAGTGTTAATTTACTGCTTCTACGAGGTGGAGTGGAGGTGCATCCTCACTCTACAGTCGGACACCAAAAACCTCAGAAGCAGGTTATAATGCAATGCCTAGATTAAGCATTATTTCCTTAAGAATCATCATGTCAGTCTATGGTGCCAATGGCCTCCCCTATAGATTTTCAAAGGGATCTGTTCTGCTCCGCTTGCATCCAACGGCTACCTGCGACCCTGAACAGGTCGTCCATCCATCTAGTGGTAGGCCGTCCTACTTTGCGCTTTTCTGTACGTGGTCGCCATGGTAGAACTATCGGCTGTCCATTTTGCGTACTAAATGCCCTGCCCACTGCTACTTCAACTAGTTAATCCTATCAGATGTGAGTGACTTAATTTCTGATGCTATCTTGTGGGAAAATACCAAACATAGCTCGTTCCATAGCTTTCTAAGTGACTGTGAACTTGTAGAGAAGGTCCTTAGTAAGCGACCACGTTTCAAAGCCCTATATCATCACTGGCAACACACACTGGTCGAAGAATTTTGACTTGAGGCGCTGAGTAATTTTGGACGAGAAGATCTTACGCAATTTTCCGAACTCTGTTCAGCCAAGTTGCGAATTCTTATTCTCTCTGCCATCTTTGCTTTTCTATAAATATCTAATCGTTTAGTGTAATTGTAACATTTGTAACGATAGTGGGTAATAAACATAATTGAATTTTAATTACAGTCAGAAATGTTTGTGTATCAAATCTTCAATACAATGTCCGCTAATGTGAGAACCGCCTTTGTGACGCGATCTCGGGAAAGTAACACGATTAAGTACGAAAAATACGCCATTGTTTTATAAAATTTTTGCATACTTTTCCGGGATCCGTAAATGGCGGCATGAAACGTACAATGTCTTTGCCTATTTACAGTATTTTCTTTTTAACTTCTAGTCGGGTGGAATCACATTTTTTATCGGTAAGTAAAAGGTATCTAGAAACCATACAACTTTTAAAAACGACAAACTTTCATAAAAAGTTTTGATGTCCTATTATTCTGTTCATCTACCGGTATGAAACAGCGACAAAATTCTTAACCGACTTCAAAAACGGGAAGGTTCTCAATTCAGTTGGTAATTTGGTATGTTTTTTTTCTATGTAATTCGCCGAGATTTCTGATCCGATTTACGTGATTCTTTTTTTGTTCGATGCGGAATAACTGCCATTTGGTCCCATATTTTTTTCGTATATAAAAAAATCGAATGGGTATAACTACCCATACGATTTTTTAAATCAAACTAACTGCAAGTTGTCTATGCGAATTTGCGGATTTTGTCTTTCCTATGACTTTTTAGTAAAACAATATAAGCTGACGGTCACCCATCTAGCTTTGACCTTAGAAAGTTATCACTAAAAATTGTGAAAAATAAATTTAAAAAAATCAAAACCGACTTCAAAAAACTGAAAAGGATAAAAATAATTAAATTTAAGTAGGTACTCATCCCCATACACAACTTGTTGAGAAACAATTTTTATGGAGTTGGTGCTAAGTTGTTTCGAGAAACAATAGGTATTAGGTAGTGAGGCACCCACTCCAAAAAATATGTTTCTAGGGGATCGATACCTGCTTAAATTTAATTATTTTATCCTTTTTAGTATCTTGAAGTCGGTTTAAATTTTTGTTAAAAAAATATCGATAAACAACTCATTAATCATCTATATAACACCATTTCATTGAGACTATTCATAAGAGCCCAAACACGTTTCATTTGCTAATAAAGTTTCTGAAGAATCAAGGATCTCGCAGCCTTTTTGATGGCATGGGATCAGCTCAAGGTTAGTACCTATGTCATGGGAATGTCACCGAAGTAACAGTACACTGAATTTCAAATCAATTTGATCTGTGAAATTTAGTAAAACCCTTTTATCATGTAGAAAATGAGCCAAGTATTATTTGGTCCATGAAATGAGCTGATAGTCATCAAATGCTTGTACTGATCTTCATAAATTATAGCTAAGAACCATCCTAGTCACGTCAGCTTTCTAACAAAAAAACCTAATCGAAATCAGGTCTTTTGTTTAGTAGCTACGATGCCACAGACAGACATACAGATACACATACAGACCCCTCTTTTTTCGTTGAGGGTAATAAACCAGTGGGTCTAGAAGCATGAAAGTACAGGAATTTCTTACATCACGCTAAACGTAGGTAGGTAGATAGGTATACCTATAGGTTGTTTAAAAAATAAACTACTTACCAATAAAGCTAATTGTTGTCGTGTAAAAGAAACCTTATTATAGGTAATATTAGATCAGCTATGCGATCCTCTAAAGTCAACAGGTATGAATTGCTTTTGAGAGAACCAACTTATTTAAAAAACCAAAGATCATCCTTTTTATCATATTATTAGCATAAAACTGTGAGAAGAGCGTGGTCGTTTCTAATGGTAGATTTAACTTTCGCAGTCATTGATATTAAACGTTGGCTTACTGGAGCGCCATCAGTATGCGGCATTGTCTGACTGAGACACGTGTGGAATAATTGCCATCGGATAACTTTCTCGGAGAGGCTCAGTTTGAGGAGCTCGATGCGTACTTAGTTGTTTGGGCGCTCTGGTTTGGATTACGAAAACAAAGCAACTTTCGCCTTGGTCGGTTCCGAGATGGGTCAATCAAAATTTGTAGTCTAGAGCTCCTCCATACTGCGGAAGGCATGCTAAGCCGTTGTTCCTCTTTGTTACCGTAACCGCATTATCCCACCAACACGAATTGGGTCAGCGTGGTGCTGTTGTGGCTTAAACTTCTTATTCTTATTATAAAGAGCTAAGGTACCATTAAACTTGATAATAATACGCTGTAGTGACTATTTAAGCACTCAGAATAGTTAATACAAACCTTAATATCCTGCCTGCTTATATAGTCACCAACAAAAATGAACGCAATACTTAGTTGTTGTGACATAGTACTAAACTGTTAAGCTACTTCGACCGTACCTGTTCCACCCACTAACTGTCGTCATGACATCAAGCCCAGAAAGTTAACCATCACCAGCATGCTATCTACTTACATGGGAAAAACACATAAAGTGTTCGGATCATGACACGCTCACCTGATGCGGGTTGGTGGGTTAAAGCGGTCGCAGTAGCAACTGGGACTTAAATATTAAGTGTGTTTCAGTTTACTCTATTTTAAATAAAAAATAACTTGGACTTGACTAAATATTATTCTGTGCGAATACACCAATTTATTCATCTCAAAAATCATGTCTTAAATCATACATTGAAGTGTTTGAAATAAAACCAATTTACCGGATTTAACTCGCGTTTAAGACAACTGACAAGTCTTCCCGTGACCACGATCGCTGTAAAGTAATCGAAACGTCGGGTGTATAATAATAGGTACCTAATGTAACATCTAATTAAAAGCGAGTTAAATCCGGTATATTGGTTTTGTTTCAAATGTGTAGTGCTCGCGAAAATGTAAGACAATACATGTTGTTGTGTATTAATTGTGTATTACTTACAAAGTATTCAATGATTTTTTTTTAACAAAATAAAAATATAATAAAATTTTGGCATCACCATCGTAACTTAAGATTACTTTGCTGTTTAGCGCCACCTATTGAATTTTACTTGAACGTCTTGACTAGTGATAGCATGCTAGTAGCAGCTGGAAAGCATTTAAAGGTAAATTTAAATGCTTTGAAGCTGCTACTAGCATGCTACGAGCAACGTTGAATTAGTTTCCAACGTAATCACTAGGTGTCTCTTTCAACAGTTTATAAAATTAATATCTATTAAACTATTTGTGACACAAAAATAAATTATTTTTCGCTCTTCTTGTGCAATTATTTGTATGAAATGAACGAAACTAAAAACAACATAGTATTATAATAATTTCATCTCAGTACTATAGACCGATTTCTTTTTTTCAGTAATAATTGTTAATTGAATTGTTTGAATAAATCAAAATAAAAATTTTAAGCTGCACAAATTGTCCGTTTTCTTGAAAGCCTCACATATTTTTAAATACTCGCTCTTTTATAGCTCGTTAGCTTGAACAGTCTTTAAGGCACGGCTGCTAAAAAACACTTTTGGGGATAAATAAAAGTTTATAATCCTAACAAGAAAGCTCGTAAACTAATAACATATAATAAGTAACAGTCTTTAATAAGCAGCTCCACCGCGCTTTCGATGCCATCATTTCACGCTTTATGTACCTACTTAATTAATTTGTTTGTTATTCGGCGAGACTCAAAATTATTTCCTTACATTAGTTTTTTTTTCTCTCTATATTTAATTTTAGGAATTTTGTCGCTTTTTAATTTATTTTTCGGCGGTTTAATTTATGGCTGATTATTTCTTTTCTTTAGATTGGGTCTATTTCCAGGTCAAATGTACCCTACCCTAACCCTATACCTACCGTAACTAATAAAACATAATTATCAAAATATAAATTCTGTTAAAAAAGTTATATGCGTGGAAAACAAAAAAAATACAGCATAAAGGCATCGTTCCTAACTTGTAGGCTGAAAAAGTATTTCTACTCCGTCTAAAATATTTAAATGAGTTCTTTGAATTTAACCGTACATAATTTTAAATTCAATTACTGTACTTATATACCTACCTACAGCAGACAGCTCATCAACTGATACACTCGTGCTGCAAAAACAGACCTTGTTTCCTCTTTCATAAAACCTATCAAAAGTTTCGTTCTGTTTCGCTGGTTGTAGACTGTACCTACTAACAAAAAGCCAGTCCCTTTCCGTTTAGGCGCGGTCTTAAATTAAATTTTATTTTGACTCTTAAAAGGGGAGCTAATTAAATTATTTGTTTTAATATAACGGTAAGAGCAGTAACGCGAGGCATATCATTATTTACTGCTTCAATTTGAAGTTATTTGACGTATATTTACATTTTTATTCTAAACGGAACAAGGCGCGATTGGAGAGGATCACTCGAAAAAAATGTCTTGGCACTTTAAATGCAATGGTGCTCAAATTTTTATTTTTTTTCCGTTTAATTAAAACAGAAAAACCCCAAAACGACAATGAACCAGCATGGATCAAAAATATACACTTTAAAGTAAGTGTAAAATTTTGAAAGAAAAAGTTACATTGTCAAACAAATTCATACCTAAGTACTGTTATTTTGAAATGCAATAAAGCGTATGTAAATAAAATGGTAGAAAGTGGATGGAGTTATCTCTTTAAGAAATCTCTCACAGCCAACCCATAAATTTATGAGACATACTTCGTGGAAAGTAGGCAGCACCGAGTATTAGAAGAAAGTATGGCCAGTGATTTGATGACAAACAAATATATAGTCAAATGCAAGAATAACCACGCCACACCGCACCACACCACACCACACCGCACCGGTCGGTGGTATAACACCATCACTTGCAATATTTGCAAAATTTTACTAAGTATGTTGGTAGGTAGATATTATATGGACACAATGCAAGTGATAAAAACACAGACACTAGGTGGTAGGTTCGTATGACTCACTCACTCACTCACTCTCTCACTGTTTCCACCTCAACATCACACACAAAGAATTTTAGTACCTCGTTACTTTGTCGTTCTTCCAGAATTTGGAATTCTTTGCCAGAACATGTATTCCCTCCTTCCCATGTTATCATGGGTTCCTATAATAGAGGCGTGAAAAAGCACCTTATGGGCCGGCAAGGTGGAGGCGGCTAGAGCAGTGTCTCTAAACTGCACTAGCTGTCTTCGCATATGGACTCTTCTTCTTTAAAAAACTTGAACAGAGTGTTCATCCTGCACTAGCTGTCTTCGCATATGAACTCTTCTTACCGTTTCACATCTAGTGGTGTTGGGTAATTTGCCGAGCTTTGTATAAAAAATATACGTCGTGGTTTCAGACTGTATTAACACAATCTTCATAGATAAGTGACAATACTCACTACAGGAATAACTACACAAGAAAAGTAGTGTAAGTTAACTGCGACCTTCTTCAAGGTGGAGGAATTTACTACCATGCCCAATCTCTTTAATTATTGAAGCCAAAATAAGTAGGTAATATGGCCGTATTTAGTGTAGAAACAACCGCCTTTCCTATTTCAGTCGTAAAACAGTTCAGTGTTTCGGTTTGAAGGGAAAGGTAGCCACTGTAATTACGGCCATGGAACTTACCATCAGCTTGCTTATCATCAAATTATATAAAATAAAATCTCTGAAATTTAATCAATATCTTAAGTGGTAGACCCATATGTAGGGTCGCCTGGGTAGGTACCACCGCCTTTCTTATTTCAGCCGTGAAACAGTTCGCTGTGTTTCGGATTGAAGGGAAAGGTAGCCAGTGTAATTACTGGGCATGGACGGCATTTCATCTTAGGCCTCAGGATGACAACGCACCTGCAATATCAAGTGCTTTTCCTTGTTATTGCAGGTGTCTATAGGCGGCGGTAACCGCTTACCACCAGGTGGGCCGTCAGCTTGTTTGTCATCTAGTTGTATAAAAATATATATATATATATCTATACTAAATTAAAATAATTGTGAAGGTTATCCAAAGTCGTCGCGGTTGCTCGGTAGTTAGAGTCATCGCACCACCCGGATTGTGAAAGGTCGTGGGTTTAGTTCCCACGCCAGGACATGACTTTGCTTACGTACAAATGGGAAAGTAACTCTGCCGATATGTCTATCTGTGAAAGTAGTTTTGTCTGTCTGCTACGTATTTACTCCTAAGCCGTTGAACTGCTTTAAATGAGTGATGACCGAAATCCACACGTGTAAACTATTGTTAAAATAAAATTAAGGAACTATTATGAAAGGCACCCAAGTTAAACTAATACAAGAAGATAATCCTATCCAGCTACTGATTTCACCAGACCAATTACAAAAAGAACACAACTCTATTTCCTCGAATAAACACCTTAAAGCAGTCTTTTAGAGTCTTTCATTCGTGGAATCAGAATTACAGCTTAACAGAGGCCTGGGAAGCTTAGGTGTACCTATAGCGGCAGGCTTAGCGGAGATTACAGTTATTTCACTGAGACACGATCCTGAACCGTAGTTTAAGCCTCCATCCCATTAATATGTAACTTTGTTTGTTAATTAAAGTGTTCCGTTAACATTTATTAGGTTTAGGCTTGTTATAGTGTGACAGGTTGTTGAGAAATAGGGTTTTGGAGTTCCAAGTGACTTGGTTCAGAAATTTGCATGTCATTTGTCCGTGAATGTGGATTCTGTAGCGATTCTTGTTAAGACGTATACACAAAGCACGGCAAATTTTTCAACACCACCTCATGTAAAACGGTAAGATGGGCTCTCCAGTGCAGCTTGGACACACTGTTCTAGCCACATTCACCTTGCTAGCCTTCACTATATTTACTTTGCTAGCTTTTGCTTTTCTTTTCACGCCTCTTTCGAAGAAAGCTATGTTTTAGGAAAGAGGGAACTCATCTGCCAAATAGTGCCGATTCCATTATTTAATACAGTGCAGGTACAATAGAATGATATTGAAGGTATGTTTTTTCTGATCTACTTTTTTTTCTTGTCAGTGCTTCTCTTACATCTACAATTATGTCCTCATGGAATCTAGTGCTAATAACCAGATCATTAACTTGGTTTGGTAATTAAAACTTGTCATATAGAAGCTGAAAACTAGAATCTCAGTTGATTAAAATAAAAGTATTCATGTTATTAAATTAGTATACTGTGTCTGGAAAATGGAAACAATTTTATTGGAATATGGATAGAACAACAAGGATCCATCACTACAGCAAAAGTTATTTAATGAATAGCATTGTTAGTTTAGTATTTAAGGCTTTATGAATTAAGAGTTTATGACATCTGTAAAAAAAGACTTTATAAGGGTAGAAATAAGATGTTTTTCAGAACACGGTAGCAAACAGCAACGTCCAGTCCATGACCTTTACAGGAGTATGTTTTATACCAAGACTTCGTTGAATTTTCTATACCATATGATATAATACTCATTAGTGATCTGCAAAAGATTCCCTATTGTGTCGATGTCTATTCTGATGTCTTTAAATTATAGCCTAGTATCTCTGGCAATTTCTTTATCATTTCACCATATTTTGTGTATATTATGGATCAAAGAATAAAATACTATACCACAGTCTTTTTGTTTTCTTAGACCACAAAAACTTGAAAAATGACAGGGTCATACACACATACAGAGTTACAGAAAATAAAAAGGTCTGCACCCATCTAATGGACATTGGAGGAACAAAGGAGGGAAAGGTCCAAAAATTGAGATAAAACAATTAATTATGGGACAATGAACATACATCAGTTGGTTTTTTAACACTGAGCATGTTCACCCTTCCGTATTTATTTGTTTAGGCGGTTGCCACATTGTTTCGCAACACATTTTGTTTTCTTTCGGATTTGATTTGTGTTTTTAACAGCTTTTATGTGAAATTTAAATTAATATCATAATCTATTTTCAGCCTAATTGCTTCAAACGCATTTATAAGTTTGACGTATCTGTATGTGTATTTGTGCGTCTGTCTGTGGCGTCGTAGCTTCTAAACGTATGTACCGATTTTGTTTTTTTTATAGGTGAAGTGATCGAGATGGTTCTAAGCTATAATTTATGAAGATTTGTTCAGGAATTTGATAAGAATTAGCTATATTACTTCTGGACTAAAGGGCTTTAATAGCTTTCACAGGTCCAATATCATGAACACAGTCCGGGCTAAAGGTCAGAAAGTATTTTCATTTGTCAAAGTATCATTCCTGTTTCAAGAAGGTATTGAATTTCCCAAGCGATGTTCACAGATGTCTATAGATATTGGTTTGAAATATTTTTTTAAAGATCATTTTAGCAGATAGGTGAATAGACATTAAAAGTAGTTAATCACCACTGTATTACATAATATTCATATTACACACACACATTCATATAATTATGAATATTAAATTAATCCATGCAACTTATCTTCATCATCAGCTCAGCTGAGACACGCCCAATAGAGGGCATAAATATCCTTCACTGATCTCTAAGCCATTCTACGCTGCCCGCATCCATCGGCTTTCCGCGACCCTCACCAGATCGTTGGTCCACCTTGTCAGGGCTACCCAGGGTTACCAACGCTGCGTCTCTCAGTACCCGGACGCCATCCGAGGACCTTTCCGCATCGAGTTGAAGATCAATATGCATCTCAACGAAGTCCTTTTTGTTCATACAACTAGATGGCCTCTCCATATTCAACCTAAAACCAACAAACAAGCCTTTAGACACTTCCACTAACCGTTAAAAAAATCCCTTGGTGTTGCAGGTGCATCGTCATCCTGACGCTTAAGATGAATTGCCTTCCATGCCCCGTAATTTCACTGGCTACCTTTTCCTTCAATCTGAAACACAGTATTGCCAGCCGTGCATTCCCACTTACAGAAAAACGGAGTCCTCTTAGTTCTAAACTAGTATAAAATGGGACTCCTTGAAATATCAAGGAAAGCAAGACGCTGAGGTCTACAGGCGATGGTTGCACATTCCAACCACAGACTAGTAATTATTACTAAGCCATTTTTCTGCAAGGAAAAAACAAAAAGAACCAAACAGATAACGTCATATTCTGAAATGGGACGCCATCATCCTAGCGGCGTGCACTCGCGCGGAATCCAAGATAGAACGGCTGAGATGCTGGGAAAAATGGAAGAAAACCAAATGGGTAGTTTAGCTTGGATGTTGAGAAACTATCGAATATTGACGTTTTAGACATGTTCGAGGAATAGGATAGGTATTAATATGCCTAGTGCCTGAATATAAACTTCATTGATGATACTTTCTCTGATCCCTATAAAACGACGACGACGAACGGCTGGCCAAGTGGTCTGTGCCTCTTTCTATACAGGCTACTCGGTCAGGGGTCCCGGGTTCGAATCCCGGTAAGAGCAAATGTTTGTATGATGAGTACGAGCATTTGTTCAAGAGTCACGGGTGTTTTTAAGTTTATTTAGTTTATTTCTTATATTAATAATATGTATATTAGTATCAATATTTCTCAGTTATCTAGTATCCATAACACAATCTCTTAATGATGCTTACTTTGGGCTAGATAGTAGGTGTGAGTGTAAAAAAAATACCTTATGATCGTCTAGACTATTTAAGGAAGCTAAAGTCATGATTGAATAGAATAGAATTAAACTTCATTGAGCATTATAATATAAAACGCTTGATTGTACTACAAAAAATAATAACATTAGTAGGTGGATGTCTTCATGTTAAATTTGATATTATAAGGATTTGATTTTGAATAGAATAGAATAGAATAGAAATCAAATTGATACTTTGAGCGAACATTACGACAGCAAATTTTATGTATAAAGTTTTCTTTGTATTTTTTTTATGAATGATGATATTTCTAATATATATAAACATGTTAGGGTTAAGAAATATTCCCTTTTAAAAATATCGCGTAAGGAATCGCTACTGTACAATTTATATATTATTCGTCGAAATCGTTTTTGTAATACAAAAGTGGATTCTACATTAACCGAGTTGCCTCAGAAAATAATACCATAAGTTAACTGAGGATAAATATAACCAGAATAAGCAGTTTTCACCGTATCTTTGGAAGTGACATTTGATAAAATTGATATCAGGTAGCAGTAGCTGGTTAGTTTATTATTTATTTTATTTATATGTGACTTCCAGTTTAAATTTGAGTCGATATTTACACCAAGAAAATTTGTTACATTTGTTTCTTCTATGGTTTTGCCAGAATTGTGAATATTTAAATTTAAAGGAGCTGTTTTATAATTTCGAAACTGAACAATTTTCGTTTTAGATATATTTACTGTTAGATTGATGGTAGACAACCAATCAATTGCTTTTTGTAACGTGTTGTTTATTTCATATTTAAAATCAATTAAGTTGAAGTTTTTGTCAGAGATAAAAATAGTTGCATCGTCCGCATACATGATACATAAATGTTTATTTACTAAAGGAAATTCGTTGACGTACACCAATAATAGTAACGGGCCAAGTATGCTTCCTTGTGGAACACCTAATTTTATGCATTTGAAATCAGATATTTGATGGGCAAAGTTACTAGAAAAAAGTTCTATATCAAAGTAGTGGTGTCACTGCGGCTTAAGCTTACGAATAACGGATTATCTCATCTGTGGTAAAGGCGACAATTGATTTTTAAATTCATATAGATTCCAGGGAGTCACCAGGATTCTATGAAAATTAAAAATCTATTGTGTTTCGACCATCTTGACAGTTTAAACATACTTACTTCTTTATATTTTAAGATTATATAAATGGTTGAAAATATTAAATCTTGAAAAATTCATGTTCGCAGGGCGACTGCTGAGGACTTGGGTTAACAATGTGTATTTCCTCTAGTCCATCTGTATATTTGCGTTAAGAAGCTAAAGTACACCCTAAAATGGTGATGAACGAAATCGTAGGTATTTAAAAAAACAGCTTGTTTGTAGCTCACTTGGTCACCAAAACCGTCGTCTAATCGATTGAGCAGTTTGCTTTTTAACCGACTTCAAAACAGAAGGAGGGTATATTATGTTCCACTGTATGTATTTTTTTTGTTTGTATGTTCACCGATTTCTCTGTCAATTGTGAACCGATTTTCAAAATTCTTTTTTTATTCGATAGAGTATACTCCAGAGGTGGTCCCATTGTTACCAAGTCAGGATCTGATGATGGGATCCCAGGAAAATCGAGCGCAAACCTCAAATTTTATTGGCACGTATGACATGTTTTACTTTTTTTCAAAGCTAATCAAGTATTTACTTCTGTTAGTCATCATCTCTTGTTAATGAGATGATGATGGAAGGTACAACTCCTTAACGGTTAGGAGTAAAAAGATAATTCTTTCAATATGTATTTCAACCAAAGACTGAGTCAACTATCGACTTGTCTATCGACTAGTCGATAGTGCTGACGATCACCCATCTTGCTTTGACCTTAGGAAATCACTTAAAAATGTGAAAAAAATATTTTTTAACAAAAATTAAACCAACTTCAAAACACTTAAAAGAAAAAATAATAAAATTTCAGTACATAGTTACTTACCTCCTAAAATGTATTTTTTGGAGTTGGTGCTTCACTTTCTATTGTATGTGGAAATAGCTTAGCACCAACTCCAAAAAATACATTTACAAAAATACCTTTTTTCCTTTTAAGTGTTTTTTAAATCAAAATATCATCAATGTATGTCAAATTGCGGATTTTTGTTTTCCTGTGGCTCTTTCAGTTGCATGAAATAATATATCTTGACGGTCACCTTTAGAAAGTTTTTTAAGAATTTTCAGTAAAAGTTCTGGGAAAAAAGAAAAAGTATGACTTCAAAACACTAAAAAAAGGAAACAATTAGTAAGTAGGTGCTTATCCTAGACAAAGGCATCTTATTAGTTATACAGGTGGTGCCGTGAATACGACAATAAATTAAAACATGAGCTATATTAGTTCATAGAAATGTTTCGCCACTTTCAAAAATATCTTATCGTTTAATAATTTCATGACATTTGTATGAAATAATGTAACATTGGCTGCATTATTTCATAGAAATGTCATGAAATTATCAAATGAATACCTATGATTTACCTATGTTTTGATAATATATAATGTTTTAATTAATTGTCGTATTGATGGCACCACCCTGTAGAGTCGGTTTTTTTTTCAGCAAGCTTATGGCACTTATTGCAATAAATTATCTTTCTTGCAACCACTCTCTTTTTTTTTCTTTCTGCAGTATATTCTGTCACTCCTGGTTGCCTGGAAGAGATTGCTGCTTAGCAATAAGGCCGCCAATTGTATTGTTTTGTTTATTTTTTATAGTTTATTATGTCTGTGTGTCTGTATGTGTGTGTGTGTAATAAAGAGTATTTGATTGATTGAAATTATGTAGCATCTTCAATACGGTTACCGGTCACGATGTCCTTCCTATACAGTAAGCATACTTCCACTGTAGCGATTGCCTACAGAAGCTGGTATCACAGGCTTGAAATATTTTGTAAAATTCAAGAGAAAGTATTGCATGTGCAGCATCAGGAACCCCAAACAAGACTCCTAAAACCAAGCGATGACCCCATTGCCTTCAGTAACGTGAAGATCTATACCATGGTGCAAGCGCCCATAAACGCATGCTATATTGCATCTTATGGATGGTGTACCTTCTTACCACCAAGTAGCAAACATTGGGGACTGTATAGGCAGTATGGTTACTTAGGCAACATAAACTGATGAAACTTGTAATCAAGAGGCTACGCAAATTAATTGGACTTCACTTCTCGGTGGCCTCCGATTTTCCATTAATTGGAAGGCTCTCTCTGAAAAATCGCTGATATTCGCAGTATTTCGAAAATGCTCGCTCCGCTCGGTCTGACTATTGTCGGAAATAATCGAAATTAGAATTTTAAAAATGAATTTAGCGACGGTATTTTCAGTTGGTATTTGGGACGGCTCGACGAGAAAAGAGGATGGTGATTGGTGACCATTGCCAAAATACTTCGAGATGATTTTGGTTATTCACCAAATTATATGAAGGTATTAATATAGAAATTACAAATCTACTTGTTTTGACTTGCATTGTACTGCAGCAGTGGATATTTAACTCAGAGTATAGCACCTCTTGAAGTCCACTACTAAACAAAGGCTTTTCCCATTGATTTCCAGAGGGAACGGTTCTGCGCAGCCTGCATCCGACGGCTCCTCGCGACCCTGACCAGGTCGTCCATGAAGTCTTCCACTTTGGTACGTGGTCGCCATGCTAAACTTTAACGCTCCGTCAAATGTCTCTGTGCGTGCTAATGTATCCTGCCCACTGCCATTTCAATTTGCTAATCCAATTAGATATGTTGGTGACTTTGGTTCTCTTTACGGATGTTCTTATTTCTGATTCTATCTCGTAGGGAAATATCTAGGGCTAGTAGGGCTAGTTCTATGGAACAACCTATGGCTTGTCCTATATCTGGAGGTTACTGAAGAACATAGCCAAATAACTCCTCGCCATGAGGTTAAAGAGAGAAGAGAGGAAGGAGCAGAAGAGTGGGAGCAGAGGGACTCATTTCTCGATTTTTCAGGGCAGGTAACTTGTGAGTAGAAACTTTGTTTGGTACTGCTAGCGCTAAAGGCTTAGGTTACCGCTTACAACCAGGCAGGCCGTATTCTTGTTTGTGATCCTTGTTGTATAAAATACTGTTTTTTCATGTCGAGGTGTCCTAATTAGTGTAATACCTCCTTTAATACCATGTTCGAGAAACTGACTTTCTTATAATATGCCTTAACTTCGATTTCCGCGGTTTGGTTAAGCCACTTTAAGTACTAGAAAAAAATTAGTGTGGTAGGCTTCGACCAAAATTAAATTGTATAATATAAATTTAGGCAATTATTATTTTTATACAACTAGATAACAAACAAGGTGACGACCCACCTGGTGGTAAACGTTTACCGCCGCTTATATACACCTGCAATAACAGGGAAAAATTACTTAACAGTGCAGGTGCATTGTCATGCTAAGGCCCAGGATTGAATGCCGTCCATGCCCAGTAATTACACTGGCTATTTATCTCTCCCCTCAATCCGAAACACAGCGCACTGTTTCACGGCTGAAATATAAAAGGCGATAGTACCTACCCAGACGACCCTAGACTTTTATACAAAGCACGACAAATTACTCAACACCATCTGATGTGTAGCAGTAAGATCCCGGATTGTGGAATGAGCTCCCTGTAGAGATTGTACGCAGAAAGAATTTATTTGATGATAATCTAGCTATAAGTGCGGTGTATAAGCGATCATCACCAGCCTATATCAGTAATACGTCCCAATGCCGGACACAGGCCTTCCTACACGAGAGTATAAACTTTAGACAATGCATTCTATAAGTATAAAAAAGAATGTCAGTGACTAATTTTGTCCCACGGATGCCCTTATTTCGGACTCTATATCCGTACCTAGTTTAGTGACCCCGAACTTCTTAAGAAGGCCATTACCTATATTACTTACACTTTAGTCAAATTTAATGAAGTAAACAAACCAAGTGTCATTTTTTTAGGTCTGTCCCTTCTACTCGCTGCCTTCTTTTCTCATCACTCATAAAAATAACAGTAATTTATTCACATTTATGCTTAATACACTTTGGCTCAAGTATAAACATTATGTAGCAAATATTTCGGTAAATCTAAAAAAAATCAAAAAATAGCTAAGTTCCAGATCCGTAGTATATTAACAATATTATGATTTCATGCTAGTAAATTTATGTCCTTAGGGTAACAGATTTACAGATTGAAACATCACAATTACCTTTAATTACTGTTAATAAAAATATCTATACGATACAGCTGCTGTATAATATATGTAAAACAACTACCTTTCTAGCATGAAATCAAAATTCTATAAAATAACCAAGACTGATAAATAGTGGGGAAAAATCTTATGATAATGTCTATTTTGATGTGATTTTATATTGTCAATTAGAGAAGTTTTAAAATACCTACCTCTTATTTAAGGCAGTTACTTTGAGTGAGTTTATTTTTAAACATTTTAGATTTCCTAATAAAACATTTTAATTACTTACTTAATTGTTTTATTATTAACATTTCAATTACTTACTTAATTGTTTTATTTTACATAATAATTACTATAACTACACTTACTTTCGTGATTCTCCCTTTACTCCATCCGCTGAATAATTTAACTTTTGACAACTGTCATCATTTACCTTGAAAAGTGTCGTCCGTACGACACTTTTTAAGGTAAATAATATATTTTTTATATAAAATATAATTTTCGTCATATTCGAACCACGGTATAGGATATTTTAACAAATGCTTTATTATTTGTCACTGCTAGCAACATATTAGGGGCAAAGTCTCAAGTGGGGGAGACTGGGACATCTAAAAATTAAAGTCCCAATTGTCTCCTCCATCGGTGACACGGGGGACAACTGGGAGATTTTTATAAAAAAACCCAGTTGTTCCCCAAGGGGACAAACGCCAGAGGGGACTACTGGGATACACCCGAAAAGCTCTACCTCCAATCAAACAGAGCATAAAATGTCTGACCCCACGGGAATCGAACCCCGGACCTCTAGATCTGAACTAGGTGGTCTCAACCATTAGACCACTACAAGACCCACTGGACCACTCTTAAATAATTCGACTGGACCAATTTTATGCTTTCATAATATTATCTCACCCTTAAGTAAATTTTCTTTTACGATTCGTTAAATTATATTCTAACAGCTGTGGTTCTTAAATTTTCCAGTACACACCTCCTTCCACGTACTCGGAACTCAAACATTTCACACATACAGTCAACAATAACCTCACTTTGAAAGTTACCATCCGAATTTTCATCCTTAGAACATGTTTACTCTGCATACATACATCCAAATTGATTCCGACAGCTTACGACCCACGCGATTCTCGACTTTACGTCCAAGTAACAGGGTCTAACGTTAAATATTGGAGAGTAGTAGTTATGTGAAGGAATATGAGTGATTTACGAGCACGTTACACGATATTGAGCTTTGATACATTGTGTGTAAGACGCAAATCGTTGGTGTTAATATTTATGAAGGAAACAGGTTCCCGGGACTCGTTCAAGTCCCGTGTTCGTTCGCGAATAATCGATAGCTGACGTCTGGCAGCCCCCCGCCCAGGTGTTCCCCTCTCGCATCCTAGGTTAAGGTACGGTTTCGTAAAACTTAACATTTATGAAACTTCGAAGCTTGACTATCTTCTTATATTAGTAATAAACTATAAGTATTTCTGAATATCTCTGGTGGAAGACTGTGTTTAGCTACAAAGTACAAAACATGTAGAACATTTTGCAGCGTGTGTAATTATGTTTTAGATAACAAACTTTTTCATCGATCAATCAATCGATTTAAGTAAATCATGGGTATCGAACAGCTTATATCAATTATTTTATAAATGAGGATGCATATTTTAGTACCAAACTATAATTATTAAATATATACACTACTTTGATCTATTATTATGATATTGTTAATATGAAAAGATTCCTTTACTGGATAATTAAATCAGAAGATTGGTTACTGAACGAAGAACGGAATGTCGTTTCCTAATATTTTGAAATAACGTTAGAACGTTAAGCTTTCCGTGCAAAAAAGGTTTTGTCCTTCTGCATTGGAAGAATACTACTTATGATAGAGAAATAACATTACAATATAAAAAAATACAAACGTTAATTGTGTTCACAGCTAATAAGTACTTGATAGTGCCAACGCTCTTTTAAAATTATCAGGGTAGACAAACAAGTGTCTAGCACAAGTCGCACTATAATCATCTGGAAGTTACGGTATCGCTATAAAACTTAAGACATGATCAAATAAAGAGTATCTATCTCTCTGCATGATTTTGATTCCTACTGACAAATCGCATCCGTGAAACTGCTCCTTAAATCCAGCACAGACAAGCGTCTAACAACTTCTGCATGAATGATCCAGCTACGTGTTGCGTCAGTAATTGCTCTTTGTCTCGCGTCTGCATTGTTTTATAACAAACTTCCTATGCTTCGATATGGCAATATATTCCTGGTATCACAGGCTCCGCAACGATTTTGTTGCTTTTATTTTGGAGCATTTCGGGACTGGCAATTAAAATAACTGCTTCGCTTCCTGGTGATACAACTATTTCATTATCAGTATTACCTCAAACATATATGACCGTATTCATATCTATGGTTATATTATAATCATGTGCAACATCCCTATGCTAGTTATATTGGTTTGTAAATGAAATATTCAATGTATATTCAACAACGTAATTAGTAGACGTGTGATGTGACAGCAGTTAATCTGATGATCCGATTGCTAGAAACTTTTGGTTAATTTGCAATTAATCTATGGAAAGCGGATTTCTGGTGTACCTTACTACATTTATCTATGTTTCAAACTCTATAATGTCCAAAGAGCTTAGTGAATAAGTATAAGGTATATGGAATGATTTTCTTACTGGCTATCAATTGCATTTAAACTTCACCTAGATCCGATATATATTGCTATTGTTGACCTTCATAAGGTTTGTATAATTCTTTTGACAGCTCGTGAGGTTTCTTGTAGGTACAAAATAATATTTTATACATTGCATAATACAGATGAGTCTGGATACATCTATATTGTAATAACAAAAACGTGTACTACCGTTTCAAGAGATGTATTACGACGCCGTACATTTCATTTCCCTTCATTTTACCTTTGATGCGACATATCATATCACAGACATGTCAAAGAAGTAATGGAGAAATGAAAGACTGTTCTACGGATTCTTTCCATGAAAATATTATTATAAAAGATAATGGCAAGACATGTTAGTTAGTAATAACATGTTATTATTGATGTATTTAAAATTTTCAGTTTCTAGCTTAAATTTAGATCAGAGATGGTAGCTTGATCTGTTTTAAAGTATGTTTAAATATTCCCCTTTGTTATTAGTATTAGTTTTTAAAAACATGTAGCACTAAATACAATTGAAAGTAATTAATTAGTAGTTAATAAATTAGTGCTCATGAATTCTATCTTAACACAAAAAAAACTATTTTTTTAAAGAACGTACTTTTAGTACCTAGGCACAAGTAAGTCAAAATAGGAAAATCATGGTTGGTTTTATACTTTTCTCTACAAGTAACACATATAAATAAACAACGTATAACATAATATGCAAAGATGGGCTTATAAATACCAACTGCCTTCAGAAAGTTCCAAACTTTATGCATACCTAATGTTGAATGAAAATTTTGCCTTGATCGATGTGCGTTGTATTTTGCGTAAGAATAACACGACACCGCATCAAGAAAACCAATAAATTTGGTATCGACAGCAAAAAGTTTACGACAAATTAAAGCACTCGGTTCTCAAATTCTGGCTTGACAATTGTTGTAGATGGCAAAATGCAACTTTCGGCATTCAGGAAAACTTTGGTGTGGACATCTTAGGATTCAAAAATTGTAGGACAAAAAGAAAGGAACGCTGGTATTCCGTTAGTATTATATCATAAATTAAAACAAACAATTTATATATCTAAAGCATTAGTAGAACTAAAACTGACAATTACTAAATATCACTGGATACAACCGGATATATCCAGTTACAACTGGCTACCGATGGATACGCGGATGTAAAAGTGCTTCATCTCAAATAGGCCGTAAAGAGACGGTTGTTTTTGGATGCAGGATGATGGGACGAAAATGGAACAGGGTTTTGTAGATAAGAAATTTTTTACTCTGAGATGGCTTTAAAGTATATAAAAATGTGGTTAAATTTTCTTTCATGTATTCTATTCTTATTTCTTTTGGATAAGGTGATTTCTGCAAGTAATTGAAATTTAATTTGAGAAGATAATAATAAAACTACTCTAAAATTAACTTTTGATGGCAGTTAAAAACATATTAAAAACTTATTCATTTGCGTACTTGATAACTTGAAGAATGAAGGACTTATACATATAATACACGTGAGTGAGTAAGCTTATCCACGACTAAAATCAAGACCATTATTTTCATTCCAATTAGTTATAAGGTATTGAGAGAGACTCGTAGAACGCATGTGTACTATGTAAGATAACGTTATAATGAACACTTTGCATAGATATTTTGATGGGTAATAGCATTTATAATAATGGCTTCTAAGATCAAAGTATCTATTAGAATACCGTTGCCCATATTTCGTGTGTTGTGCTTGTATTAATCAATTTTCGCCGAGTCGTAAAGTAAGCGACATAATGATTTCCCCTTACTCAGTATGACTTACACAACATCTTTTGATCTTCGTTAGCGTACTGTTAATTAATTAGTTTTGTTAATAGTTTGTAATTAGAAACTGTGCTTTATTGTAATCATCGTTTATAATTGTGTTGTTTATACAAGGAACACGTGTGGTTTTATAATCTGCCTTCATGACTTTGATAGCATCGATCGGTTAACTAAGAATGTTCACTAAATGAATTTAAATATGCCCTTTAGATTAAATCAAATATGTCATTTTATTATTTATCTTTTTCCCGTTTTCTTATCTGTTTTTTTTTGTAGGCGTCGAATAAATTTTTCCTTGATACGATGTATACTGGTTTTGTGACTTTCTCGCGACCAATTTCGAGAACATCTGTAGCAAGTGCATGTGCTCCTCAGAACAATTACTATCTCACAACAATGTGCTCTACTATCTGCTATTAGCCTTACCTTTCCGCACGTTCCATTTTCCGAAAGGCACGTTGCAGATTTTCTGCAAGATTTTTTACGATAGGCGTGCTTGCTTCACCGCAGAAACACAACACTACAAAAGAGGTTTCATTTTCAACAACAAACAATAGGTGTCAAACCACAGATTCCAGACACAATTGGTTTTTAAATGTCATAAGCTCCCTGAGGGTATAGCTGCGGCTTGACAGATAAAACCATTCAAGTTACATTAGGGATCACGCCAAACTTCTGGTCTACTCTGAACATGAGTCGATTCACTGCGCACTATCAAAATTCTGGCGGAACAACTCAAAAAAAGCAGTAGGCCGGCAGAGCTGGGCAGCACAGCGCAATGCAACTTCAGAGCGAAGTAGGTGTTTGGCGCGAGCTCTACTTTCACATTATTTAAATCACAATCCTATAGATTAAAAAAAAAACAAATAAAGCCTTAGTTGACATGTCAGTCTGTCCAAGCCATGTCTAATCTTTGGTATATCTCCCCAAAGCTCCAGGTTCAGTCCCCAGGCGTTGTTCGGCTAAGAGGGGGTAGTTTTACAGCGCGCGAGGGAAAACTTTACGGAGGGCAGTACTCTTTACCCTTTATACCTACTTAGAGTTCAGCTGTGTTGTTATGATAGCTACTGAAACTCCCCTTAAATTCCAATGTGGAACTTTTTAATTCTATTGTCTCAGTATAAGGGTGAAAGTTGAATGACTTTTGGAGATGTGTGAAATTTTTTCGTTGAGTTTTTATTTGAATTTATGAGTCGTGTATTCGATATGTGGGGCTCTCGTTCCGTCGTTACCTCATACATATTTAGTGATGGTATTGTTTATATATCTATACATACTATGGTAAATGCTAAATAAAATATTGTCTTAAATGTTCGTGACTACTACACATTTGAAATAAAACCTCTTTATCGAATTTAGGTCGCGTATATTAGTAATGTCACTATTTGTAATGTAATAGATAAATCACGTACTTATAATAAAATAATGTAACATCTACGTAATTAGGTGCGAGTAAAATTCAATAAAGTCGAATCATTCTTAGCTACCAAGGATGTTAGTTTGGAATATGATAACTACGAATGTTTTGTTGTTAATGTTTCTTAACATTCACATTATTATCATAGAGGTAAAAATAACACTATCAAAAATACATCTACCTTAATCAATTTGCATACGTTATCATTTATATTGAAATTGGAATGCTTATTTTAACGAAAATACGTTTACACTAGTATCTCATCTTATCTTACTGTGGGGCCATGACTAAGTCACAGTGCACAGACCCATTGGGATCTTTTGTGCCTCCCCTGCGTTTACTCTTTCTGTGTCCAGAATATAGATGCCATTAGCCTTACTATACCTTTAGGCAGAAAGAGCCTGGAGTCTTCTGGCTTTTGAAATGCCACTTTCAGAAGGCTCATTCTGGTTCAAGCCAGGGCATCACAATGACACAAGAGATACGTCATTGATTCCTGATGTAAACTTGTTACTTTTTATACAACCCGACATCTTAGAATACAACATTATTATTTATACCTTCTTAAGGAAGTTTGTTGTCTGCGTGCAAGAGAGAATCAGCTTTATGTAAATAATAAATGAGTCACTAATCCAAAGTCCTACAACGCGAAAGCTTATCTGTTATTGCGAAATCGCTATCACATGGAAACTCAGTGTCAATGTTGATACTCGGTCTACAGTACACCGTCTTGGCTGCCTTAAACAATATACTTCAGTAAGAAAGAAGGCAGTAATTGTCCAGATTGATGTCGACGATTTAACACGAGCTGGAGTGATTAAGTAAAATCTCTCGGGCACTACGCCTCTTAGCTTCATTATTTACTTTGAATGTAATAAGTGCACTTCGCTGGATGAATGAAGCGCTGCAACACTGGGGATGATAGGGAGAGTGGGGTAGCTACGAACTAGACCATTATATTATTATAGAAAACAATGAAGAGCTAATGTTTAGTGCCTGGCATTGGACAGGGGTCTCTCTCACAGCCAGCAAAAGAAATCAACTATCTTTCCCATCATGATGTACTTACATGGTATGTACAGAAAATAATCCAATTTCAATAATCTTTAAAGTAATGTGTACTTACACTAAAAATAAAAACTATATCATATATTTGCTGATTAAATGTTTAGTTCGTAATAATAACAGTACATACGGTATAAGGGATTGCGGCGAGCTTTTCCAGTTACTTATTAGACAGTTATAGGAGTACCTTTTCGCCTTACTGCTGAAGGAATCCATATTACAGGAAAGAGCGAATTTCTGTAAAATAATTAAAAAAAAAACATTTAGCATCTATATTGTCTACACTTTACGTTGTTTTGACTTGATTTTACTGACACTATAGTTATAATGGTTTTATGTAATTTATGGACCATAGCTGTGAATTTCCAGATTTATTTGCACTAATGAATCCTTGGCCAACAATTTTCGCTGACGTATCGAGTACTCCAAACTTTGAGACTCTCCCGATGAAGCGATTTACTCGACAGATAAGGGCGTGGTTTTGATGTACTGGGTTTCTGTGAAGTCAGCATTTACTCGTTGATCTAAAATCGTGTTTACCGGACGTTTAATGACTTTGTTAAATTTTCTCAACTTAACTTTATGTTAGGGTGAGTCCCATTTAATCTTGAGACCTAACTAACTGAAACACTTCGAGATTACTGATACTCTTAACCTCGCTAGAATAATAAAATTGTATCAGAGCTTATCAGAGGTGTTGCTCACAACGTCAAAGCGTGTTACCTTATCATTAGATCCAAAAGCAAAAGGTCAGTCTAAAATCGTGTTTACTAGACGTTTCATGTAATGATTTTGTTAAATTTTCTTAACTTAACTTTATGTTACGGTGAATCCTACTCAATCTTGAGACCTAACTAAGTGAGACCCTTCGAGGTCACTGATTATCTTTACCTCGCTAGAATAATAAAATTGTATCAGAGCTAATCAGGGATGTTGCTCACAACGTCAAAGTCTGGGGCTACCTTTATCATTAGATCCAAAAGCAAAGTAGCGTCAGTGCTGGTTTTTACCTTTATTTGTTGTGGGGCATGCAATAAGGTTATGCTTATTTCAAATGGAGGCCTTTTTTCAGAAAAAAATTAATCCAGCCTTATGATCTTAAATATTTAGGTACAGCCTACGCGTCATGTTTACTTAGACTTTAATTTGATGCTAACGCGTAAATCGCTTCGCTCAAAAGACTCCAAATTTGCTAACGTCATTAGGGTTCCACAGGGAGCTTTTATTGGACCGAAATAACTGGTCACCGGAATCGTTTGATCATCAAATTAACCGACCGGTTTGGATTCGGGTTTGCGAATGCATCATTTATTAATAGCTAGGGAGCGGGATATTATTTTAAATTTAAGCCTAGCTTCAAAGTGTTTGTGTTTCAAAGCCTTTTGACTTTTAACGTGGTTACAGAATAAGTTATACTTAATTGTTTTGAATTTTAAATGATGTAGGATTAAGATACGGCCTTCGATCAAGGCATTGAGATTAATGAATAATGCAGAAGGAAAATAAAGATTTAAATCTTCATAAAATTAAGTTATTGAGCCGATTCCGACTAAAGTTAACCACTGATATTAGATTTTTGTAAAACAATACCACGAAATTCTTAATTTTTGATTTTAACATTATTATAAATGTTTGAAAAATTACTTAGTAATTAAAATATAATAAAACTAGAAAAATTTCACGTCCTGGCGCAGGAATCGAACCCGCGACCTTTCTCAATCCAGGCGACTGCTCTGACCACTGAGCCACCCAGGACTTGGGATATGCCTGTGAAATTCTTCTAGTCTATCTGTATTTGCGTTTATGAGCTAACGTCCAACCCAACCAGGTCCAACCGAATCGTAGGTATTTGTAAAAATACTCGTTTCGGATGTTGAAATAGAATATTTCGACATTGTAGGGTGGACGTTAGCTCATAAACGCAAATACAGATAGACTCGAAGAATTTCACAGGAAATTTTTCTAGTTTTATTATATTTTAATTACTAAATACCACGTAAGTTTAAAAATAATCATTTAATAAATAATATATTCAAATCATCTTCTTACTTTTTTAAAGTGTAAAAATAACAATAATAACACCTATCACACTAGCCCGAACTAGAATTTTCCTGTGTTTTGAGCACTTTCAATACTGTCTGTCTGTTTTCTGTTCACGCTTAAACCGCTGAACCGATTTAGATGGAATTTGGTAAATATATAGTTTGACTCTCAGGAAAGGGCAAAAGGTAGTTTTTTCCCCGGAAGTTTGTACAAGAAATCAATAACCGCTGAACCGATTTAGCCGAAAAGTATGAAGATAGTTTGAGCTGTGTGGAAGGATATAAAATAGTTTTGATTATTTAACTTTTGTAATTAAAATATAAAACTAGAAAAATTTCACGCCCTGAGGCGGGAATCGAACTAAAAAGCCGACTAATTGATCAAAAATAAATACATAAACATTGTTTTTAACCAAAAGTTATATATTCTTAATTTTTGATTTTAACATTATTCTTAATTTTTGATTTTAACATTATTATAAATGTTTGAAAAATTACTTAGTAATTAAAATATAAAACTAGAAAAATTTCACGTCCTGGGGCGGGAATCGAACCTGCAACTTTTCGCAATCCGGGCGACTGCTCTAGCTCAGCTCTGCTCTGCTCAGTTGGTTAGAGTAGTCGCCCGGATTGCGTACACTATTGTCTACAATCTAAAATGGTGCTACTGAGCTGGCCCAAAGCATTACCATCTCCTTTGGTATGGAGGGAGATAATTTCAGACCCTGGTAAGGAAATTGGGGCACTTGTCGGAGCGATAGGCGACATCCAGCCGTGGGCAGCCACTACTTTTTAATATAAATCTTCTCTATAGACTTTATATATACTTTATTACCCCATTCCTCCACGACACGACTCACCTGAGCCGAGGTCCGAGCCCTTAGATGCACCCTCAGGTTTATCGCTCCCTTATAGCTCGAGCGCCCTGGAGACTCTAACCGTCTTATTACAAAAAACTACTTAGTACTTGGTTTAAACTAGGACTAAGTGGTCCAGGTTTAATACGGTATTAAAGCTAGTACTAGGATTGTTATTAGAAATCCTAGACTTACTGAGGATCAAATAGTACCAGAGTTAGTTCATGGATTAGTAAATAATTCACAGATTATAAATAAAAACGGCATTAATCATTCATTCATTCTCGAACCGTTCAGTGGACCGTTTCGTTTCTCTAATTGTTACTATTTTAAATGCTGATTTTATAGTCATTTAGTAACTTATCAAAGTAAAAATATATAAATATCTAATTATTTGTTATTGTTCGATTTATACAATAAGTATGATTAATAATTTTGATGCTCTTTTTCAAATTTTATAATATTTTGAACACCTCTAGCGTGAAAAGGAGTGTGGGGTTGTAGTTTTTTCCTACAAGCATCTTATTACCTAGCCTATTACCTTTCCGTAAAGTTCTTTAGATTTCCACTAGCCAAAATAAATTGACTTTAAATCGATAAATAAATATTTTTCATAAACTTACTTATCATGGAACAACAAAAGAAAAAAATGGAGTGAAAATTATGGGAGTGATGAAAACAAAATAAAGCTGCAATATTTTCAACATTGTTATGCAATGCTAATCTTCAATGAAAATAATACCGAATGCTCTTATTATCCAAGGAAATATTACGTCAACTTATTGCTCAGTCGACGCACATAATAGAGGACAAGTCGACTAAAACTACATTAAATATGTTAAAAATAAAAGAACAAAAAAATATAATGATCAAGTAAGTACTTAGTTGAATTTTGCTTTTTTCATACTTTAGTGTAACAGAATAGACTACAGATTCGATATGCTGAAATAAATATTGTCTTATTGTATTTGTGTAGGTAATGTACCTACATAAATAGGTACAAATAACTTACAATCACATAATCCTCTTATCTCTATATTATATCCCCTTTGGAATGAGTTTATGTGTATGATGTATATTGATTGTTGGATAAATAAATAAAAGAAAAAAGTCATCATAACTATAATTTAATACTAAATCCATCCAAAATACATTTGATTTCAATTTACAGATGTGAAGAAATGTGTCAGGCTATTGTAAAAAGCAATACAGAATTCAAAGAAAAGCAAAGGAAATGTTACAAGTAGAGCACACTTATAATAACATAAGAAGATGTTTCAGACTGGCCGATGTACTTGTACACATTCTCGAAAAATGAAGAAAAAATAAATGAATCTAGGAAATGTACAACTAAATATAAATAATGTATAGTTTTTTGGCTTAAAAACAATAGAACTTCTTAGTTCACTTTTGATATGGGAACTATAGATAACATATCACAATAAAGAAATAAGCTGAAGTATTCCGAATTGCTGTTTTGGCACATACAAAGTCAGTACTACACACACATTACCCTGTGAAAATAGTATGATGTTGAGCAAATTATGAAATAATCATTTGTGTATAAATGAAATATGCCCAACAATTAAAATATATCACATAGATATTTAAATGTTTTGTCAACTTGTTGGAAAGAAAATATTATGAGTTATTATTGCAACTGCATACAGTAGGACAACATACAGTAGGTTGCTGTCTCCACACTATGACCAATGTCTGGTACCTACTTAGGTTAGCAATTATTGCTGCTCCGGCCTCGCTTCTTGGATAATATACTTGTAATGAAAGATAAATAAAATAATTTATTACTAATGATGTTTTATTGAAATATCTCAGACTACAAAATAATAATCAGCAAGAATTTGTTCAATCTGGTGCTCCTTTGGCTTGTATTAAGTTACAAGCCCAGTGATACACATAGTTTTAGTTCTCAGGTACGATTAATGTGAAGTACATGACCAGTTAAAAGATCTGCGTTATATGTAGTTGTAGTTCTCAGCATAGGTATGATTCAGGTGAAGTACATGACCTGTTGAAAGATTGTGTTATTTATATGTAGTTGTATTTGAGTCATGCACACTATATAATTTTGAAATCAGCATCATAAACCACCTAAAATATGGTTGCTTATTAGTCTTACTTTTCTAGGTATCATAAAAACAATTTTTACTTTTTTTTTTTTTAGTATAAATGAATATTTAAACTAGAAAAAAAGTTCATATCCCCAGGCGTGATCCGAACCCGCGGCCTTTCACGATCCGGGTGCGCTAACCCGAGCTGCCGAGGACTTGAGACCTCTATGAATTTCCTTTAGTCCATCTGTATTTGCGTTACAGTAAAGATACGCCATGTATACAATCAGTTGTATCATCTTGGATCTGTGAATAAAATAACATATGTACCTATATTAGTAGGTACTCGCAAACTATCTGCAATTAATATAGCTATTCATAAAAATCAGTGTTGATTGACAAATATTAAAAACACTTCCTTCGTGGCGATCCCAGTTGGGTAATGCAAAAACCACTTGCATTTCAGGGCTCAAAGAACCTCCTCGAGGATCGTGGGCCAAATCTCTTCTCTTAATAAATCGACTATTTTCTGACCAAAACATTTAGTAAACCTATATTTATGCTTGAAATTTTCGTCAGTCAAGTCGAAGGGGTTGACTTGTTGACGATGTCTATTAGGATGACGACTAGACATCTCCAGTAAGTAAAAGTTTATTCAATCATTAAAATTGTTGTCATTTTTTAATAACAGTAATATTACTATTATTCCAAATTATTCTAACCTGACAACAAACTTCTAGTTCGCTCTGAACACGCGTCGACTGATATGCGCACGGCAGAATGGCGCGGTAGGCGAGAAGCTGCGCAATACAGCGCGGCGCAACTTCAGAGCGAACTAGATGTTTGGCCCGAGCCCGCGAGCGTACTTACTTAGTACCTTAGTACCAAAGATAAACTAGGGGTCACGGCAGTTTATCTTTAGTACCATAGTTAGTCCATGGTTTAGCGTTAGTCTTTGTTTTATAATAACGATTTTGTTTAGTCCTCGTTTAAACCCAGTTTAATCCTAGTACTAAAGTTAGTCCTCGTTTTATAACAAGACGGTAAGAGTCAGCGGGACACCTCCGCTGGAGGTGATACCTGGCGATTATAAATCCCCTAGAGGCGAATTCGCCCCTCAAGGCTTGAGGACTTACCAAGGTTCTCGCCTCCTTAAAACCCCGGCTACGCTGTAAAGGCCATCTGCGGCCAACAGCAATAGTCATTAAAAAAATACTTTATTACACAAAGACCTAAGAAGAAAAAGTACAGAGAAGAAAAACATGCAAAGGCAGCCTTATTGCTGCCTTCGAAATCTTTTGTCCTGCAATTGGCTAACTTTTTTTTTCATAGAGACCCAGCAAATTGCTTCACAGCAGAAACGATGAACGCGGCTGGTGACACCCAAGTGTATTCTGCCAGGGAACTTTATAGGTACCTTTTTTGTTTATGTTAGAAAACCATACCATACCGCCATCTACATACCTCCATCTTACAGAAGATGATAAAGGACAGGAGCTCGGTGGCGTAGTGGTTCAGCGCTCTGGTTTCGATTTCGAAAATAAAGCAACTTTCGCCATGGTCGACGCCGAGATAAGTCAAACTGTAATCTCGAGCCCCTCCGTGTTTTGAAAGGCACGTTAATCTGTTGGTCTCGGTTGTTACTGCAACCGCATTAAAAAACTAACCCGCATCGGGCCGAACTCCTCATGTGTTTCTCCCATGTAGGAAGGCCTTTTAGCACTGGGACGTATACCTACCTATATGCTGAAGATGATGATGATGTCAATAGAAATCGGATGCGAAAAGTTGCGTTCGAATTCGCAATTATTATAATGTGTGAAAACTATAAATACAGCAAAGATCCCATTATTATATTACAGTCAAAATATCAGAATTTAAGCCTACAATTTTCGATAGATTAGTTATTCATCTAATAACCGCTGGTTATTTTACATCAAATGGTGTTGAGTTCCCACCCCCCTTCTCCCACAATATGGCCGGTATTTCAAACATGTCAGGTAATAAACTTGAGAGTCGTCGTACTTCGCACGTAGACACATAAATTGTTTAGAAAGAGCTGCGCGGCTCTGCGGGTAGTTTTGAAATGGCTTTACGTAAATATAGTTTTTATTTACTATCTACCGCAACGTGGACGTGTGCGACGATGCTTACATGTGCAGTTTGTGAGCTTTTAGAGTAGACTCTTGATGAATATTTTTATAATACTTAAGCCCGTCACAGAAGTAGCTATAATATATTAATATATCGAGATATATATTATATTATAGCAAACTACCACAGACGGGAGCTATACTATGTTTTTTGCCCTCACTCGGTCTGCGGTGAAAATATGCCAAAATATACTGAGTTGATATTCAAAATATGCTGATATTTGTCGGCATATTTTGATGACGCCATAGAAATATATATTATAGCTGCGTGTGCGGTCACTCAAAAATTTATATTGAAAATATGTTGTAATATGCCTTGCTATGATTTATATTAATATATATCATAGCTAAATCTGTGACGGGCTTTAATAGGTCTATAGGTCTCTAAATATGAAATGCCGCTTTTTACTAAATTATTTTTAATGAATGTCTACCTAAAATATAACAGTTTATATTCAAAGTGTATACAAGCAGGATTTTATGAATCGATTTATTAATTTTTGTTGAAATTTGTGAGTTGAAAATGAGGATCAATTGAGCTTAACGAATAATATAGCCGATTTTAATGTTTAGATTTGTTCTTAATTATTTTATTTTACTTAATTTTTTTTTACTGCATTTACTTTTAGCAATGAATGTCTTAAATTATCCACAAAATTTTGAAAGATCGGTAAGTGCCAATTTCAAATTAAATACAAAAAATAAGGTCAATCTAGTTTGCACAAAACACATACATAGAGACCTAATACATTAAGGGTACGAAACAAGCTTGGTCGGCCTCATAGTAAGCGGTTATTGTATCCTATAGTGCAGAGTCTACTAATAACTTCCAATAAGGTACTTTCTTTGTAAAAATAAAAAAATATGATGAAATTAACATAATTTCAAAAAACTAAGAGATATTTTATAGGGAAGTCTAATTTTGAGCGCCAGTCTGGGGTGGCCCCTCCACCTTACAGAATATCAAAGTAAATAGCACTGCTTTGTAGTGTTATGGTCCAGCGGTGAATTAAGCTGCCAGAGCTTATTAACCTGTCAAGCCACACATTCCAGACACAATTAGTTTTTAATTGTCATAATAATATGTATTCCGGAAGTTTTAGAAAGCGTTATGGAACCAGGAGACTTCTCTTCTTCCTCCTCGTTTTAAAAGGTAGGCAGCGAGTGATTAGTGCCCAAGGTATTGAAACTTGCAAACATACTCAATTTTGTGTAGTCAGTAAAACCTAATTTACTTCAACTTAATATAAATATTTTGACTCCCCTGGTTTCTGAGGGTTCTACAAAAATACCTCCAACAAATATTCCTCCGTCAACAAGAAATCAAATTACGCCTGTCTCAACATTCCTAACTCTACGCACTTCGCATAACTTTTACCTACCTGGAATGTGGCAATATTTCCACGGGAAGCGAAATGTAATTAATCAAAAAGTTTCCAAAGCTCCTCACCTAACGCCCAGGAGCCGTGACGTCATCCCGTCCGTATTATAATGACGTCATTATAGGATTTGTGGAGCACCAATTATGGGTTACGGTCATTTCTCCTCGGTTTTACTTGTTCTTCGTGAATAACGAACCTTTTTGTTGCGAGTTTTTAAATTCTTTTTCTCTGATTTTCTTTTGTTTTGTTTTTCTGTCTGCGGAAGCGAAATTTTTTGGTGTGATTGAATGAATTTTTGCTACTCTTTAATGGGGCACCTTCTGTTTTTTATTGTGTAATTTAAAATTGGTAAGAAAAATGTTTTCATTAGGGTTGTGTCACAAGAGTTTTACTTTAAAATAACTCAAGATGATTCAGGCTGATACAGTATCTAAATCTGTTATTTATAATTTATAATAATTACAGATTGGTAACATTAATTTGTGAAAGCAATAATATTATGTAAAACCAATTATGCTAGGCAAGTGGAAGTGTAACTCTGTAAATGTAATTAATTATAGTCGGGAGCACCGCCACCAACAGCTTCCAAAACCAATGTTGTGAAAAATATTTTAAAAGTCATATCTCCTAAACCGGTCAAAATCGGATACCATTTGATATAAGGCATTTTTTGACGTCTCCGGTCTGCCCAGTTTTAGCTGTTTACAGTTTTGCTTAAATCAAAAGATTTCTTTTGTGAGTAGGTAATACAGTTGACGCCTTGAATCAAATGGTTAAAAGTGCCAAAAAAATCAATCTAGTAGGCACGGAAACTGAAAGCTTAAAATGATGTACTTATTCATTCTCTTGTGGTTCATTTTCCGGGCATTACATATACTTACATATATATATATATATTACAGTTACCGCTTACCATCAAACATAATTATCGCCTGCTAGCTAGCAACCCTTCTACTAAGATAAAACTGTATAAGTATATGGGTAGTATAGGTACTTATTAAAATTTCAAATTCGCTAGCATCGAAATAAACAGTGTAACAGCCAAGTGACGACTCCGCGAACGGTGACGGACAAATTTTAAAGTCTTCACAATTGCTGAAGTTTGCGCAGTCTGCGAGAATAGCCTTATTCTGATGAGAAATGGAGTTTATAGCAGACTTATTATTTTGGTAAATCAAACAACCCCTTACCTCAAGCTGAATCAAACTGTCAAGATGATAAGGAGCGATGCGGGCGTCAACTCAAGTTTATTTTCAATCCATTGCTGTGTAGCTACGCAAGATATTACAATGTCGTTAAGGCAATGCAGCAGTAGATTTTCAATACTTCATCTGACGCCTATTGCCATTATAATTTGAGTTCCGTAATATGCTCCACACTCTAAGCTACAATTTATAGTATATCGTCTTTCGAATCCGTAGCATCTCGTGACTTGCTTACATGACACAAGAGCTTACATACAAGTCATGACATGTTTCGCAACTTGTAGCAGTAGGAAACTACTACGACATGTATTATTATTCGAATAGCTAATGCAGCCATGACTACCTACCAGTGCCCATATTCTTTGACGTTGAAAGAACTGCCTATACCCAGAAAGTATAGCCTGTGAATCGGGACTTGTAGCTCTGTAGTGATATGACTGTTATCTTATCTAATATAACTTGTATCGAAGCACATCAAGAAAAATACTGAGACTAAAAGCAAGGCGATAAAAGTAAAACATGTCGGATTATCATATTTTAAAGTTTTGATGCGTTCAAACGCCAAACATTGAAATGTGATTAAAATAGCTTTTTTAACCTTAACTGGAAGTTATTTACTAATAGAAATCTTAACTAGTAAAATTTTATGTCCTGAGGCGGGGATCGAACCCGCGACCTTCCGCAAACCGGGCGACTGCTCTTTGGTGCTCTTTGAAATTTGAGAACCGTTTGAGAACCCGTTTGAATCTAATAGTTTTCTTTGTTGTGTGTGATTTTTTTCATAGAAAAGTGCCAGTAGATTGATGCTGGTTAAAATAATGTTAATAATACCTTGGGCATCAGAATACTCCCGGCTGGCGTACTTCCAGCGCTACAAAGTGATCCCAGAAGTTGGGAACACCTGCTCGATGAGTTTTTGACGCCCCCAGAATTTAATGACAACTTGTTCCCATTTTGTTTTGATTGTTGTTATTTTGAAATGTTAAGAATTTGTCAGTTGATATTTGAATTTCTTAGAAATTCGAAAATTTGTATTCGTTAGAATGTCGAAGAGCACAAACTTAATAATAAGTTATAATCGTTTTCTTCTTAGAACAATAGCTATTTACTTATTGCTATTAATGTACTTTTGTACGTCTGTGTTTCTGATTTATAACCAGGGACGATGTTAAAAGCCTATGAAGTTATCGATATGAAAGATCATGACACGCGCAATATATGTTTCATAATCTGTGTACTAGATACTTCCACAATACAGGTATAACCTGTCATAATCAATTTCATTGCCACAACGTTGTATAACTTAAGCTTCTTGTGCGACTATTAAACGTAAAACCACTTCTAATCCTTCCTAAAAAGCATTCTAATGCAGAACTGTGTACATGCTTCAGTCAGAAAGTATACGACAGACCGGACTTCTTAAAGGATTCCAACAACACCTCACTATCTTGGACGCGCGCCAAAAGCATTTGTGAAGCGACGGGTGCCAAGTCACCACAATCGCCGATTCGAGAAGACAGCTTATTCAAAATTAATTCTTTAATATAAGACACTTTTGTCAGTTCTTGCTTTAGTGTGAACACGACCTACTTTCGTCGCATCTCATTACTTGGTACTAGGGGTTTTTGGACTTAAGAGAAATGACCACATTTGTCAATCCGCGTATGACTTCCGGAAGTCTTACGAAGATTAAAAACAAATTTCGTCTGGAATTAGACGCTTGACAGGATAATCATTAAGTTTATCAAACAATATTTAATGCAAGATGTGAGGGGAATGCTGCCTAACACGGCGAATGGCACTACTACATAGTGACTTTAAATACGTCTTGTTCAAAAAAACACGACAATAACAATCAGCTATTTTATACTGAAATTTTAATTGCTACATGACCTGTTTGTATTAAACAGATGATTTTTTACGCGATTTAAAAAAAAATATCATGACTTGTATAGAATCACCAGCTCAGACATTTGTCTTCGAGAGTGTCCCCCCTACACCCTGTATAACGAGCTTCTGCCTGCAGTTTCACCCGCGTGAAGATGTTTCAGAAATGGTTCTGTGAGTTTTTCTTAAGAGATACTTAGACATATTCTTTTGCAGATTTTTCCGTCTGCCTTTTGTACATTGTTGTATCTATGTCACCGCTTTGTAGCTATTGGCACCGTTGATTAAACGCCGGCATCCAATCAAATGCCTAGCCCAATAGTTAATTGAACTAGACTCACTTAACGTTTAACGACTTGGCGTATTGAAAGAAGCGTCTTGTACCGAAGAGTTTGGTTTGATTGGTGGGTTCAAGGCTATTTTTTATGAGCACTTATAACCGACATCGTTTTGGTTATATGTGGTCATAAAAATAACCTTGAACCTACCAATCACTCAAACAGTCACACAAAAGCTCTTCGATTTAAACGACCTGCGTAAGCGTTCAATTGAATGGCTAATTTAACCAGATGCTTGACATGACGTTCAACCATCTGGTTAAACGTTGCGCTTACTTAGCTAATTGTCCTTCAGCCGTTACTTTAATTAAATAATTAGAGACCATGAACTTGTATTGAATGGTATATTAAACAAGAATACAAAAGACAATCAAACTAACATAGAACATCATACAAGAATATAAACTCTTCTTACAGTGCCAGCATCTGATAGCAGATTCATGGTATGATCTACAGATTAATATTACAACAGGCTAGGCGTCCAGTTAAGCGGCTAGCGACATCTATATCATGGCTTAGCCAGTGTTAGCCATAATAAGCGCACGAAAACAGCGGCGAAACTACGAAATGATTCACGAATATCACACAAACGTCTGCCCCGGGACATGAACCCGTCACCGAGTAGTCTCTAGCTAGGGGCACTGACCAGCAGACAGGTGGTAGGAAACAAACAGACAGCAGACTGGTAACATCTTGAAGCGTGCTTCAGTTAAAACTTATTTTAAGCCGCCGAAGAAGACTAAGTAACCAATTCCTACCACCTCTTAAGTTTAACATTCCCTTACAAGATGCGGGCATATACTTACAACTTAGAATGTCACTGCGGACTCTCATATATAGGTTAAACAAAGAGAAGCATTTAACCCTGGTTTAAAGAACATAATATAGCTGACGAAAACACAGGTGCGAAACTACGTGGGCAGTGTGTGTACACGCCCTTGACAGACCCAATCCCTACATCAGATTTGATATGCCCCAAATCCTCGCCAAAAAACACCGCTTTATTCCTAGAATATTACGTAAGGTTATTGAAATAAAAAAAACATTCTAATTCCAATGGAGAAGATTGTTGGGGTGGACCACCAGCTTGGGATCCCATAATGCGAATAATAAAGTCCCAAGTGAAGTCAATGTGAGGACGGGTCACATTGTCCGACAAACTGACACCGTGAGCTCCGTATGCATCAATCGGACCGCTCAAAATTAACGAGTTGTTGTCGTCTGCCTGTAAAATCGAGGGGTTGTGCGCTTTTACAGCCATCTTACAGCATCCATTTTGTTTATCGGGCCGGCGACCACATTATCTTCGGAAAACGAATTCGTCTTGCCCAATCACCGTACAACGTTGCCGCAAGTTACTTGCAGATTAATTTTACTTGACATTGGCAGATTCGTAATAACGAGAGAATAATAATAACTCGGGTTAAATCCGGTAAACTAGTTTTATTTCAAAGTCATAATATGTTTACTTATGATACACCCTTCATCATTTTTAAATAAAAAGCAAGCCAGTCCACTAATCAATTGCCTAAAGACCGTATAAATAATAACTGTCCATCATGGTCCCGCTCACCCTATCAAAGGGTTTGAGGCCTCCCCTTTTTCGAAACGCCGCATTAGAGTAGACGCTGCAATAGCCGGCCGTAAGCGTCGTTTTTGCCGTGCCGATGCCGTCAGATGTAGTAGACGGAACCTATATTAATTTGGGGTTCCGTCGGAGTTCCGTAGGGTGCGTGAACAATACGCCCGTCACGTTGTTATTGTTACCTTTATTCCCCTAGGAGTGTTTTCGCGCCGATTTCGACTTTGCCAGAAAAATTCCGTTATTTGTTTGCGAACGGTACGCCTTATTAGTACATTGTTATCTTTATGTTACTCTTTCAGTTTTATGTTTACGTCTTTCTTGCTGTTATCTTTATTCTAATAAGTGAAGTCGTAAAGAAGAAATGCATAATAAAGTTCAGGTATTTTATGTGAATTTGAATTAAGCGAGGGGAATATTGCAGGTCTGACTGGTGATGGACTTTCCACTTATCGTGTGTCTTTGTTGAGTACAACTTAATCAAATTCTTCGATTACTCGTGATAATCAATAGCCTCTGGGAATTCGACGCAACGGCATACACCGAGAGATGTCGTGTCTTACCTTTGTCTCTATGCCAGGCCCTTACCTAACCTTTAAAATCTTTGGTTCATAAGTGTAATGGTGAACAATTAGTTAATTTATTTATTTTAGATAAAATTTGTAGGCCACTTTCGTTTTTCTTTTGTTTTGGGCGATCTTCGCGAATTGTCGTCTGTTGCGCCTGTTTTGCGTCAGGGGGTATGGGACTGGCTTCTTTTAGCCATCCCAGCTCCTCCAGGAAGTCGCTCAGCGCCTTCACGTCGCCGGAAACGTCCTGGAGGCTACCCGAAGATCCCAGGTATTCAGCCCGGTAGTTGGCTACTCCGTTGCATTCCAGCAGAACGTGAGCGGCAATTTCATCTGCCATGCAAGCTCTGTACAGTGTACTGTCCGTGACACCTAAATTGAAAAGATGCTTGTTAAGGGGCTACCTCGTGCACACTAGCGACACCAATTGATTGTTATGAATTGTGGTGAATTTAGAACGTAATAAACAAAAACGCTTTAGAGAATTGCTAAAGAACAGTATTTGTAATTTTTAAAGACGTATCTTGTATAAAGTGTCTACCTAAAAGTAACCAAATTTTTTATTATTGCTAAAAGTGGCCACTTTCGGCAATAATGAAAAAATAGGTTACATGTAGAGGAATATCTTATACCGATCACATCTCAAAAAATTACAAATACTACTCTTTAGTCATTCACTAAAGCGTTTTTGTTTATTATGTTCTATATTCACCACAATTAATATAAATCAAGTGGTGTCGCTAGTGTCGTCGAGGTATCGCCTTAAAGTTGCTATGACCGGATAAGGCCTCTGTAACTAATCGGAGACATGGTCGAAGTCTACCACTTAGTACTGTAGTAGGTCATTGGAAAGACTCAGCTTAATCTTTATGTTACAGCTGTTGGTTAATTTACTTAATTTAGAAGTGACGTGTTATGCCAACTGTGTGGCTGACAGTACGTGAAGTTAATAGATCACTAATGGAAATGTATATTATGTTCTGCAAGAAAAGAATCTCTGAAACAAAATTATAGTGCGCGGCACCTTATCTTGTAATGGTAGCAAAAAATATTCGTTCTGCGAAAATATTATGTCGCACACTTAAATGCCCCTAAAGTATATTCCGGTGAAACTCAATTTACGAATGTGTCGTATTTATCACTTCTTGTGAAGAAATTCAGAAAAAATCTCGAGGCGTATGTCGTTAAGGTCGTTTTTAGGAGATTTATTTCGTATTAGAAAACGGTAAGAAAATGTAGGGATGTTCCGTGAAATATTTGTCCAGATGTGCTTTGCTTAAAATTGTTCAATGCGTAACATGTTTTCAAATCATGTACTCTTAGTATGAAACTGATCCCAAACCTTTATTACATCAATGTGAAGTACCCACGTAATGAGACACAGTAGATTTTCTATAATGTTTGTGATCGCCGGCGGACTGGTAAGGGATGAAAATTTGAAGTTATACAACTATATGAATATGTTGAAATGGTTCAATTTTGATTGGAAACTTGATCTAACTGGAGTCTTTTCAGAGCTTCTATTATAACAGTTAATTTCAAGTAAAGAATAAATTTATCCTATATCTATGACCTCAGTCTGTTAGTCTTTAATATTTTCTGTCAATAAGTAAAAGAGAAATTGGATTAATAAAACATTATTATCTCAAAACAAACAAGCCCTAATCCATTAATAAAAGAATCGGTAATATACCTCTTATTTAAAAAGCGATATTCGATAAATCGTAAACGATAAATTGGCTGACATCCAATCGGGTTGCTGTGCTGATCGGAAAGTAGATTGTCTACAATAAAGCGGCACGTGTCGTCGGTATCTCTGGTACCTACAAAAATGTATGTTCTATTCTTTCCGTATTGTACATTTAAATATTATTCTTTCTTTGTATGTCGTCTATCTGTTAACAATGTTTTTCTTTGAAAGAACAGATTTTTCATTTCATTAAATTATAATATAATTGTGACATAAGTCACAGTTTTTTACGGTATACGAGATTTTAATGTTTGGCGTTGCAATTATTTGAACTATTTAACGAGTCTTACGTGACGTCACATCCATTTTTTTCAGTTTCTACATATAACAGCACATCTAGTGTAACATTTGCACTCCGAAATCCGCCTTTATTAATAACGGAGTAAAGGCGGTCCTAAGGACAAAATGTTACGCTTGATATGTTGTCGACTGTTCTATCCGGGCTATGTAAGTTTCTAATTGATAGGGAATGTAATAAAATGTAGATAGTTGATCTCTTTCAAAGGAAAGGAACGGAAAAAATATGAAAAGGAAAGCCTTTTCATATTTTTTTAACCAAAATTTATTTGGAAATTCTTCTAGTTCGTGCCACCCGATCTTAGAAACCTCAACCCTGTAATCTCATATAGCTTAGGTTACTATTCAATTGGGAATTGGGAAGAACAAATAATATCGGATAACGTTCCAGTGTACTGAACGAGTTACGTAAGCGTATTTATTTACGGACATTTTTACCTACCTTATAACAGCCTCCACACTGCTCGATTGAAGGACAGTATTGGACAATACTGTATATTAAGTAGCCGGTAACTTAATAGACAGTATACGATAATGACGTCACGTGCCTTGGGATTTATGTTAACTTTACATTATTCAAAGTTGGCATCAGTCCCCACATAGCCCGATTGAATGAGATTATTTGACAATATTGTATATTGAGTAACCGGTAACTTAGTGGACAGAATACGATGATGGCATCACCTGCCTTGAGTTGAGATCTATGTAAATTTTAGTTTCTCCAAAGTCTGCACCAGCCTCCACATAGCTCGATTGCATGACATAATTTGATAATGCTGCGTATTATGTAACTGGTAACTTGTGGACAGAATAAGATACTGACGTCACCTGCCTCGAGATCAATGTAAATTTTTGATTCTCCAAAGTCCGATTACTTTACAGCGATCTTGGTCTAGGGAAGACTGAAGATGTCAAATATGTTTGTTAACTTTGTTCTTTGTTTTAAGTAAACTACCGTCACATTTGTGTTACATTTTGAGCGGTCCGAATTACGCATACGGAGCTCACGGTGTCAGTTCTTTGGACAATGTGAGGACGGGCTTGGGACTTTATTATTACCAGTTTGGGATTCACTTCAACCGTCTTCTCTATTGAAATAAGGATGTTTTTTTTATTTAAATAGCCTCACGTAACATTCTATGAATGAAACGGTGTTCTTTGGAGAGAATTTGGCGGTGTTTTTTGGTTTTATTTCAAATGTGTAGTGCTCGCGAAAATGGAAGACAGCACTATTTCCCATTTACGTTCCGAAATCATTGATCACTTTATGATGAAACTTTGGCAGGGTATTTTGAATACGCCCGCGAATTAAAAACTTTTTTTATTATTGTACAACCTGACAGTATTCTTTTTACAAGCATTGCAAAGCATGGTGGATGCAGTTAGTTAATTATAAACAACATTGTTAGCGTTGCACTTTTGTCTTAGTCAATTGAGAAATGACCGAACTCTAAGATATGAAACATTAATAAAGCATACAGCTGAATCGATAACGTCCTCCTTTTGAAGTTGGCTTTTATACAAAGACTGTATTGTACTTTGTAGGTACTATATTACATGAGTAATTAGTTAAGCCGCGTAAGAATCCCGGGAGCATACAGAAGTCGACTAAATCACGGGTAAATATATTATTATTTCCACATAGCACATGAACTCGTAATGAGCGTCACAAATCGTCTGGCGGGGGAGAGCGATTCAAACTGTCAAACTGTAAATGAGACTCATTCAGTCCCTTTGCTCTCGGAACAATAACATCATGATACTTGTATGTGTGGAAAAGTTTATGTTTCGATTGCAAATTTACTAGGTGGTAGGTCCGTATGTAGGGTCGTCTGGGTAGGTACCACCGCCTTTCTTATTTCAGCCGTAAAACAGTTCGCTGTGTTTCGGATTGAAGGGAAAGGTAGCCAATGTAATTACTGGGCATGGAAGGCATTTCATCTTAGGCCTCAGGATGACAACGCAGCTGCTCCAAGTGATTTTTTCCTTGTTATTGCAGGTGTCTATAGGCGGCGGTAACCGCTTACCACCGAGTAGGCCGTCAGCTTGTTTGTCATCTAATTATATATATAAAAAAATCTAGGTATCCTTCTAGAATACCTAGACTAGAAAGAAGTATTATTCCGGGGCGGAAACCCACGACCTTTCACAATTCGGCGGTCTGACTACCAAGCTAACAAGGACTTGGAATAACCTCGTAAATTAATTTAAGTCTTTGTGTTTCTGGTGAAAGTTTGGTGAAAGCTTCTGCTTAAACTACCAAGCATGATTATCTAGAAATACTTTGTAAACTCTTTATATCTATGTTGCTCCGGTATCCGGTAAATTGTGCAACTTCGCTAAATATCACGTGAAACACCAGGCGGGGACGTGATCACGTTACCAAGTAGATACTCGACGGTACTAAGTAAGATATAAAGTGACTGCTACTTTTTGTCACAGTTTCGCTGAGTTGTGTTAACAAGAGTAATTGCTTATTGTTGGTTATTAATCTTCATTGTTACAAGAGTAAGGCTATTTTTTAAAGACTGTAGATATTGTGATCATTTTTCATTTGCAAAGGAGGAATTTTGAGAAGCCTACTGGGGCAGGAATTCAACCTTAAAGAAGATCATAGTTCAATAGGCACCACTAAGTAGCTTTAAACCCCCCACCTGGGAGTTATAAGTTTGATGTGTCTGTCTGTGTATCTGTGTGGCTGCCTGTGGCATCGTAGCTCCTCCTTAGTTGTAATTTATGAAGATCAGTTCAGACGTTTGATGACTATCAGCTCATTTTCTACATGATAAAAGGATTTTGTAACTTTCACAGATCCGATTGCTTAAAAAATTTGGTGTACTGTCACTTCGGTGACAATCCCATGACATACTAACCTTATGCTGATTCTATTCCATCAAAAAGTCTGCAGGATGCCTAATTCTTCAGAAACTTACAGCAGATATAAGCGTGTTTGGGCTCATAAGAATAGTCTCAATGAGATGGTGTTAGATAGATGATTAGTAAGCCGGGGGTTAATTAAAATATTTAATTTTGTTCTTTTGTTCCTGTGGTGATTAAGGTTGCCTGATGTTAAAATGGCAGCAGGAGGACTCGTCACATATCCTGTTAATACTTTCTCTTGATTTTTACAAGTAATATAGCTACGGTAAGCGCTTACCATCATAATCCTCATCATCATCCTCATCATCATCAGCCTATAATGTGTTACGAAAATCCGAAATAAAATTTAAGATGGTGATTGTGATCCTTGTCAAGAGACCTTTGACAGTTTGACACCTTTCAACCACTTTCACTTTTCGATACAATTAATAAAAATAATGTGCTTGTGACAACTCTGAAAAATGCGCTCTAACATAAAATCCCAAATATTATTTCGAAATTCTGTAACAACCTTCATACGTCCCACTGCTGGGCACAGTGCTTCCTACATGGGAGAAAAAGATGAGAAATATGGGCTATTACACCATCAATGCGGACCCAATGGTGGGTTGCAGGTTGGAGTGACAACTGGGAGCAACGGCTTAACGTGCCTTCCGAAGCACAGAGGAGCTCGAGTTTACTAATATTTATTGACCCAACCCGAGAACGACCATAGCGAAAGTTACTTTGTTTTCGTAACTGAAACGAGAGCGCTCAAATTTCTGCGCCACCGAGCTTAGCATCAGACATAATAATGAAAATTATCCATTCTTCTAATAAAATTTGACTCATTAATCAAACGATGTCTCATCAGACGAGACTATGGAAAAATCCTAAGACTTATTAAATCTAACAAGATATTGTCCAACAATATTGGCAGATCAAAAACTTCTCTTTACCTGTAAGAGGATGAAAAATGGAATTTCCACAAAAGTTACCGATATTCTTGCGTGCACCATGGACTCTATACCACAACAATGGGGTACGGAAATCTGCAGCCAGTCACAAAAGGCGGACTATAATTGAAGGCGTAGTTCGTCCACCGGTACGATATCAAAATCCTATTAAATGGGCTTACTTCCACTTGGTAAAAGTAGAATCGATATTGGGACGACATGAACACGATATAAATGTATTACGAAAAGTTAAACTTATTTTTTTTTTGTAAATAAGAGAAGTTAGCATAGAGCGTTTTCTCTTGGCTACGCGTGAGTAATGCCACGGAATACTCGTAAATAAAACAAGTACCTACGTAATTTTGAGTCGCAATGTGTTATGGCAATAGTTATGGCCATAATTGAAACAAAAACTAGGAGTATCTACGATTTATAGCCATAATTTTATAATGCCAATCAATATGGCATACGGCGGTAGGCGATAAGCTCCGGTGGCGGTCTTTTTTGGCATATGAAAGAAAATTACCGCGGTTAGTAAAGCGTAACCCACCAACCCGCATTGGGCCCGCGTGTCGGTGTTGTGGCGCCAAACTCCTCATGTGTTCCTTATGTAGCAAGGCTTGAGCCCAGCAGGGGCGCATATAGACTGGTGATGAAGTAGTAGTGGGCGCTTGAGGTTTTGAATTTTTCAATCCCATCAACTATAGAACAAGACGTTCTAATAGATTGCTTGGCGTCATCGTGATAAGAGTGAACCAAGTCCAAAACCAATTGTTACCAGCAATATGAAGCGATCCCTTGACATTTTTTATGGTGGTAAAAAAGCGTACAGTCAGCCTGATGGTAAATTACTGTATCCTTTACTATGGACGCTCGTAGCACCTTGGGCACTACTCACGCCTACAACTGCCTACTAAAATCATCAGCCCACGCCCACTGCTGGGCATAGGCCTTCCTACATGGGAGAAACACACGAGGAGTTTGTGCCATAACACCACCACACTGACCCAATGTGGGTTGGTGGGTTAAAGCGGTTGCAGTACCAACTGGGTCCAACGGCTTAATGTGCCTTCCGAAGCACGGAGGAGCTCGAGATAACAAATTTTGATTGACTAATCCGGGATCGACCATGGCGAAATTTGCTTAATTTTCGTAATCGGAACCAGACCTAGAAGAATAAAGAAGTTCAGTAACTTGTTTCTTTGTCGGACTTCCAAAACTTGGAATTCTTTGCCAGCACATGTGTTCCCTCCTTCCTATAACATGGGTTCTTTCAAAAGCGGCGTGAAAAGGCACCTAATGGGCCGGCAAAGTGGAGGTGGCTAGAATAGTGTTGCTTCAAGCTACACTAGCTGGAGACAGCATATGGACTCTTCTTACTGCTTCACATCAGGTGGTGTTGTGTCATTTGCTGAGCTTTGCATAAAAAAAGACCACACGAACCACTACGCCACCGAGCTCCTCATAAAAATCAGGAGAAATCGTAATGATAATAGCATCGCAGTTGGTAGGTAATCCAATCAAACCGATTCTCGGTCCTCAAAATAAGCCCTTACAACTTTCAATCTCACCATACAAGCCCCCCACAAAAACGGCTGATCCCGCGTCCAATGAATTTTCCGAAACCCTCTGAACTATAGGGCTTCCAGTAATAACTTTACGGTGAAAAGGTGTCTAGACTAGACAGGGATAGAGTTTGGAGGGCCTTTGACGTTTTCAAAATTGAATTTGTTTGGCGGTTCAATTTACGTAGTTTATGTTCAATGTTCAGGGTGCCTAACAATTTGGACAATTTTATTCATTGGTAATAGAAGTGGAATTTGGATGGCAACTGTTGTTAATTTTTGTTTTTTTTTTCACGATAAGATTAATGGTTTCAACTGCGACTTTCGAAATCCTTTGAGAATTTTACTAAGTGGTAGCATTCCACGGAAAATTTCACTTTACAATAGTAGCGCATATCATGTTTCTTTCTTTCAAATAAATACAATGTTATGGCTTCCTGAATATTTACTTTTAAATCGATCTGTGTTCACGTAGATAAACATATTTTTGAGCGTGATCTGGTGGATGATCTGCTTGTTACATATTCTTCGAGGTAAAAGATGTTAGCAACAGAAACACTTCAAAACAGAAAAATGAAATGTTAAAAGGTTTTGCATCCCTTGTGATAAAACCACTATACTAGATTTGGACCCTGTGCACCACCTTGAAGACTTACTACATTTTTAACTCTGTGATCCTCGATGATCTACCATTGATTACAAGCTTTTTGACTTGCAATGTATATATATGTTCACGGAAAATCTTGCGACCGAAGTTTAAAGTTTTCCCCAACAGATTGAGTTGAGATTTGTTAAAATTTTACATACTTACTCTTAAAGCTTGGATAGACATCGTTACTAAGTGAGGTCATTCTAAATTCAATATGGTGGCCGTCTCAATGGCAGACTGATGAATTTTTATTTGTGCACTTCCTGAAAAGGTATCAAATGAAAGGTTTTGCTGAGAAGATTACAAAAAATATATACAAACAGCATGAACAAACTGGAATACCTACATCGGACATTAATTATTACTAAAATTAAACACATCCAAATGAACTGCGTAGGTATTCGAAGTATCGTTATTTGGGCCATTAAAAGCCACTCTTCATCAAATTTATCTTACCTTAGCCCTGGGGAATAAATCCTGTAATCTATTTACTTAAAGCGTCTACATAGGCGTTTACAGAAAATGAGCTTACATTGAGAGCTTTTACAAAGTACGATTGATGGGGGCAATAAAGTTTCGTATTTACTACGTACGATACTATCCATCTTTTAAGTTTTAGTATAAAAAATATGTTTTTGAGAAGAATTTGTCTGTCATCGTCGATTTAGGTTTTACATTTTTAAACGGTTTTAAGGTAGAATGCCGTCCATGCCCATGTAATTACTGAGCATGAACGGCATCTCATCTTAGGCCTCAGGATGACAACGCACCTGCAATATCAAGTGATTTTCCCTTGTTATTGCTGGTGTCTATAGGCGGCGGTAACCGCTTACCATCAGGTGGGCCCTTAGCTTGTTTGTCATCTAGTAGTATGAAAAAACAAAAAAAAACAAAAATATCAATGACAACGTTTACTTTGACTTCATGATAACTGGAACATGTACATATGATTATTGCATCAATGAAATTTTGAATTGGAATTTTGAACAAAAATTCCAAAAAAATGCTGTAAAAGTTACCACCAAAAACCATAATAATATATTTCGTTTTTTCGGATCAAAGTATTATCATTTTAACACTAATATTTTAGTTCATTAATAAACCAAATCTATTATTCCAAAAAGGCTCTTAATTCGAATATTCGTGGCAGCTTTTACAATCCACACATTTATTCAAATTCGAAATTTCGTTGGACTTTCACCCTGTCATTTTATCGGTCGTCGCCATCGTATCGTTGTCTTTAAAGATCCCCAAGCTTAGATAAAGCCTCAACGAATGGTGCAGACCGGGGGGCTGTTTAATTGAAACTTAGTCGCACAGGGTGAGGTTTTGTTGGCAGGTTATTTTGGGGATTAACGGGCTTGTTCCCCTTGTATCGAGGGGTATTTTTACCACAGAGTGCCAGAATAGTTCTGAGAGCACGTTCGTGGTATGTCTGTACGTCTGATCAAGAAAACTGTTGTGCTAAGGTACGGAAGGTATAGACAGTAGCTTAAACGTGACGATGCGGACGATTTCCTGGAAACGTTCTGGTGAATCACTCTTGGTGATATGATGATGTGATTTTTACACATGTTTATTTGTATTTAAAATTGTAGAGCTCTTTGTCCCTAGCTCGTTAGAAGTCTATAAAGAAGTATACAGTATTTTATAGGTACAGTCGACAGCACATCAAGCGTAACAGTTTGACCTCGAGAACGCCCTTATTACGTTTGTCGTAGAGGCGTCTTTCGTAGTGCAACTGTTGATGTGCTGTCGTCTGTACAGGAAGTTTGGTACATCACATTATTGTTTGATTTTGTGCGTTTATGACGTCTACTTCATTGTAGAAATTACAAATAAAGAAAGAAATCGATGAAAATTATATGCTCCAGGCGGGAATCAAAGCCGCGTCTCCCGGGGTCCGGCCAGAGATCGGAAAGAGTAGTGAGATAAACGTGGTTATAAAAACATACCCCCGGAGACCCGGAGACGTGGGTTCGATTCCCGCCTAGAGCATATGTTTTTTTATCATTTTCGTTCTATATACACCGTGTTCCTGAGGTTATACAGTAACTTCGGCATGTTACTCAGACTATTAAATAGATCATTTTTTACTATGGACACTCATAAGAATTCCAATTTCTTCAACATTTTTTTTTTCATACAAATTAAATGCTTGGATGTAATTTATCTAATATGAATTACTCTTTACCTGAGCTAGCAACGTCGCATTTGAAACTTTGGTCCACATAAGCTTTTCGAAACTTTTCTTGAATTAACAATGTTTTATGACATAAAGTTTGATAGTTTTGGTTGCACAAAGTGGCAACATATCACAGATAAAGATTCTTTCTCACTGCACAACACAATTAAATTGGTTAAACTTAAATTACCGATAACTTAAAAACTATGCTATTTAAACTACTACTTCCTTTGTACGATATGTTTAACAAGAGCTATAAACTTATTATTCAAAGTTAATGTATATCCTCAGGAACACGGTGTATAATCTAGTGGTGTAAAAAAAAACAAAGCCGGGTGCAGCGAGTATTATCTGAGGAATGTGCCTAACATTAAAATATCTAAGTAAAGGTACCTAAGTGATGATGAAAACTCCAACCGAAATAATCTTTTCAGGTGGAAACGCTCCACCCTGAGTTGATGTAGTTAGTCTGCGATTTCTGAGCTTTAATAACCTTTACGTCTGGCGAGGGAAATTTATGACTACCCCTGACCTCAGTCTGCTAGAAGACAACTCAGATATATTCGTGATGAAATTATTATTAAACTTTTTTGTTAAGATGACAGTCAGTCCTATTATGGCGGTAATCGAAATCAACGCCTATCACGGAGGTATTTTTGTAAGTAGCTGTAAGGTATAAGATATTTTTATGTTCGTGTTTTATTCTTGTTCGTGATAAGTAGTATTTCAGGAGTGTGTTACTAGCTTTGTTCTTGCAAAAAATAAATCTCAATGTGAAAGCCAAAATACAAAATGGCCGTTTCAGTTTATTTTTGTTAAGACGATTAAGCCATCATATTTTGTTCAGAATAATATTTAAGTATATCTAAATATTGGAAACAAAAATAGTTTATAAAATTGTAAAAATGTATTAACTAGTTTTATAATTAAAATAATATAAAACTAGAAAAATTTCACGTCCTGAGGCGGGAATCGAACCCGCGATCTTTCTCAATCCGGGCGGCTGCTCCAACCACTGAGCCACCCAGGACTTGGGATATCCCTGTGAAATTCTTCTAGTCTATCTGATTTGCGTTTATGAGCTAACGTCCACGCTACAATGTCGAAATGTTCTATTTCAACATCCGAAACGAGAAGTTTTACAAATACCAACGATTCGGTTAAGTTGGGGCAGTGCTTTCAAATATTCTTAATTTTTGATTTTAACATTATTATAAATGTTAGAAAAATATTACAAAAAGATTACCACACCTGCTCGTGACAACCCTAAAGAACGTACTATCGCGTATCGTACGTACGGTTGACCACAGAAGTAGCTGAACACTTTAGTACCATGTCACAACGACTCTAGCGTCAATATAGTACGGTAGCAACTATAAAGCATGTGCATAAGATCGGTGTGACATGGTATTAAAGTGTTACCCACGCAGATACTATGACATTAACCCCCCGCAACCCAAGAATACCGAAATCAACAGCTGGCTTTGTATTTCAAATATTTAACGTAAACAGTCCTAAGAAGTAATCAGCGCCTAGTACGGGGTATGTTTTTCGAAAAACACAAAAATAAAAATATGTAAGTATGGTAAGGGATAACGTTATATTTTAGCCTTATTCTTAGAATTCGTATAAGAGAATAGATCATAAAACATAAACCAGGATTCGTCGCGCTAAGTATTGATAAGGCTAGCCTGCTTTCAACACAATACCCAAAAGAGAGGTAGGGCAAAGCGGTATTTACTTACTACTTACCGCAGCTAAATAGCACTGCTTTGTAGTGCTGTTCCTGCTGTGAGTAAGGTCGCCTGAGCTCTTTGAGAAAGCGATATGTTGCAGGGAGGCTTGTCCCTTATTGATAACGTATCTACCCTATAGGCAGGGCATAAGTAGTGCCCAATCTGTTGGCTACGTTAGAGCCTGTCCACATCTCCACGTCACGACGTCGCGTCGTCTCGTCAACGTGAAACGGTGCGGTAACGTGCCACGTTGCCGCGTCGTGCTAGTGCACGGTACGGCCCAGTATTGTCTTTTCACGTCTTTTTTCTTCAACCTCTCTCTCCGTCTTTTTAACAATAGCAGAAGCAGAATACGTCTTGTACGGTCCATATCTAGATAAGTAGTTAAGAATGTAGCAGAATTTTACAAGGCACGGCGACATGCAACGTTGCTGCGTGGTGACGTGCATTTTTACGTTACGTCAACGTACCACGTTACCGAAACGTTCCACGTTGACGACGTCGTGACTTGGAGATGTGGACAGGGTCTTAGCCTCACCATCGGGAGGACTGTAGACTTGCTTGTCATCTTTGTCGTATAATAAAAACCCTTATTTTTTAGCTTCACCTCGATAACGGGTCGTTATCGATCCTTTTTAAAATTATAAAAATGAGTCTTACAAAAAGGGGGCTATATAATTATCAAAAACGTTAACAATTTAATTGTATCAACAAAACCCACATAGCATCCACTATGAACATAATAAATCGAGTCTGTAGATTCAACCCAACATCCTGCGTCTACAATTTTATTCAAAATTAGACCTTATGCCCTAACGATAGAGATGAATGGATGTAATTGAGAGTCATTCTGTGTACAAACTTCCGAATTTAGTCGACAAATACCTATTTGCCGACGCTTTCGAAGTTTGTCATTTCGCAAGCATGAGGGTGGGTTTTGTCCACTTGTTACCTTGATAGTAGCACCTACATTCCTGAAAAAATATTTTTAAAAAAAGCAATAAGAATGACGGCATTTTAAGTCAATTCATTTTCCAATAAAATATTTACGCTTATGTACAGACAGAAAATATAATTTTATAATTTAAAAAATTTTATACAAGCAAGAAAACTAGAATGATTCTAACGTGCCTTGTTAATATTTTTATACAACTAGATGACGAACAAAGTAGCGGCCCACCTGGTAGTAAGTGGCTATCGTCGCTTATAGACACCTACAATGACAAGGAAGAAACTTACTTGAAGCGGTGTCATCCTGAGGCCTGCCTATGATGACATGCCTTCCATATTGCCCAAGCTGCACTGGCTACTTTCCCTTGAATCCGAAACAGCGAAAAACCTTACACCATAACCTTATATCCAAAGAAAGAAAATAGGAAAGGCTATAACTGATACACTAAAAAAAGGATAAATTTTGGGAAAAGAGTTTGAACAGTCTGAAGTAGATAGTAATTTGCTTTAAGCCTAATATCACCAGACCTCTCATTCTCGGAGATTTCTCAATAGGTACATACTCGTAGTTACAGATTAAACAAGACTTAATTCACATAGTTTAGCAATCCCACATTTTAAAGAATCTGCTAAAGAAAAATACACCTATATGGCATCACAATATTTGCAGTAATTGTCACTATCACTAAGCCATTGGAAAAAAAGAATGAATAATGTGATGAAAGAAGAAATTAAATAAAGAATTTAAGAAATTTAATATATTTATGTTTAATTCGAATACTGCTAAAAATGGGCCTCTTTAGGAGTATTAGGCCGTAAAGTTATAAGTAAAAAGTTTAAGTATCGCGAAAATCAAAACTTTGCACTAGCAAACGACAAAATGAGCACCTCGAAATCTGTCAAGCGGCGTTAAACCTCTGGAGGTCTTTAAAAATTGAAACCTCAATTGTGTCTGTACGGGTGTGCTTGACGGGTTAAAATTTAAGAGTATTTTGTTTGTCTTATGCATATAAAACCGTTGAAGAAAGTTCTGACACTGAAATTAATTTTCTTCATCAGATTGATGGGTCCAAGGTGGAGCAAACCCACGGGGAGGCATCTGGGTAGGTTGTAGGAACGCGACAAACTCTATTAATTATATTACACGGCTGTGACGGCGAGTTTGAGTTATTAACTCGTACCTGCGTGTGCGCCTCTTCAGCTGGTACCTACTTTAAGTTATGGCAAATACTTTCTTGTTATGACGAATGTAATTGTCATTGCTAGGATGCTCGTTTAGAGGGTTCTTACTCTTCTTACATTGTTAATGCGTGTAAATTGTTAAGATGATGGGTTGAGATAATTATAAAGGGTAAAATTAAAATGAGATGATCTGTCTGTCCGAATTTGAGAGTGTGGGTCCGGCGGATAAAATCATCTACTGGATCTAAGGACCTTTTGTCCCTTTTTAATTTGGTAATGATCTGATTAATATCATCAGAGGTAGAAAATGGGACAAAAGTCAGCTATAGTAAAAACATTATGTTTATAGCGTGCTTTGTTATTAAAAAAACAATTGAAAGCAAATTTTAAAATTGAATTTATAAAATATTCATATGTATTTTTTGGATGTGGTCCCAGGCTTATTCCAGACAATACAAAATGACGCACCTGATCTTGTGATGAACTAGCATACTTTCGCATCTTAGCCATTCTACTTTACGATTGAGAACACTACTTTGAAAGTGGAAAGTGGATACGTATTCGCTTTATTATCAGCGAAGAGGGTAAAATTTCCATGGAGCAATGTATTCGCTTGCCAACTGTATGTATTTAAGTTTTAAGTTTGCTTGACGTGTTATATGTGATATAAGTATTTGTAAAAACGTGAAACCATGGTTTGGTGTACTATATAGATTTGCCAATCTCGAAGTAACTGCTCGCGCACATGTTAACGCTATAAAGGCTTGTGGTATAAATATTGAAGTTTGTTTTCCGCCCTTCGAGTTAGCTGAAATTGCTTTATCAAATCGGTTGTTAAATTTTGAAATTTCACTCAAAGTATAAAATCGCGTAACTACCTTTTTCTGGGTTAAATTGGCAGTCCTTCCTTCAAAGACGTGAAAATTGACTATTATAAAGAGAAATAAATCTCTTCCTAGAAACCTCAGCAAGATATTACGACTCGAGACCGCCAAAAGCGAATTTATTATAATAAGACCAGCGACCCAATTCGGACCTTAAAACAACAGAGATAAGAACCCGATCAAATCTTAGAGCTTGTCTAATAAATCGGTTACCTACCGATGCCTTAATTGAAATCAATCTTCGTCTCTCTTGGAAGTTTCCAGAAACGTCAATACTACTTTAATTAAAAAGTTTTTCGTTGTATCCATTGGACTTAATAGAAGACTGCTTTAATTACTGAATGTTTTAAATAGCTGAGAGTCATCTTGGGGTTGCTTAGACATCGTTACTCGATTCATTGTCGCCGTCGATGCCTTATTTACATCGGAGAAAGGTTTAATTTCCCATAACAAATAAAATAACGCGGAAAATATTAACGGAGCGAATAATTAACCTTAATATTTGTCATTTTTATGAAGGTATAATTCTCCAATAACAAAATAAGGTGCTTTATTTTATAATAACAATCTATTATAGCAACCAATATAATATGCAACAATCCTTGCGATTACAGTAACAATATACACTGTAAATAGTTTTAGAAACAAACACTTCAAAAAAGAAATTTATCAACTTTTTGCGGATTGAGTTGAGTTGCCAAATATAAGATTTGAACTTAGTGGTGTATTAGGACTACATTTTGAAGTGCAGACAATGAATTTACAGACAACATACCCACTTATGTCTAAGTATTACGCTTGATCTACCGTCGAGTGTGCGTGAAACTGTTCAGTCGATGTGCTATTTTGGATTTCAAATCGATTCACTACCTGTTTATGTTTTGAAATCGAAACGCTTTCTCAACTTCAGTTTCTTTGTTCTTATACCGAAACCCCTTAGACAGAGACAAAAGAATGCAGCCAATGTACCCGTTTATTGGATCGCTGTATTCAAAGACTAGTTACCTGATATGGCCACTCGACGCCACAAACGGTGTCTAAGTGATTTCCGATCCTTTTACTCCAAGACAGTCGGTTGCAGAATTCAAATCTTTATAGAAGTGCCTTCGTGACTTGGAATAATATTTCCTAAATGCTAATAAACAACTCTAATACCCGGATCAATATTTAAGGGGTTGATTTTCTAACTGCATCATCAAACGAATTTCTTGTATCAATTCAGTTGTTCTCAATCTCAAAATCACGAACCAAAAACTTAGCAACTCAATTCTTTGTCGTACTTCTAAAATTTTTATTTATTTACCGGCACATAACTGTTTTTCCTCCAGCCTATAATAAGATCCTTTAAAAGAGGCGGGAAAAGGCACCTGAAGGGCTGGCAAGAAGAAGGTAGCTATTCAGAATATTCTTGCTGCACTAGGTGTCTTCCCATATGGACTCTTCTTTCCGCTTCTCATCAGGTAGTGTTGAGTCATTTGTCTCACTTTGAATAGAAAAATAATTTTGTACATGACCTAACAAAGTCCATAGTCACATTTTTGTTGAAGCAGCAGTAAATGTTAAATTAAAAATTGAAATTACTGTCGTAGTTTTAAAATAAAAAAAAATCTCACACCCTAGTAAAATCTTAAAAACTTCTTATGTCTATGACAAGTTGAATTTTCTGAGTTCATGTTTCGATCTCATAATACGATTGAATTTCTACCAAATTTTTTATGCTTTCAGATGGTTACCAATATGAATAATAAGGAACTGATGCATCATAATCCCTATTTTGGACTAAACTACCTATTTCAGCCGTAAAACATTTTTATCCAAGGGAATATGAAATAGGCTTAGAGTTTTTTTTGGTTTATGGTTTGGCAGGTTATGGCAGGTTTATTTGCGTATACGTATATTTATGTCCTGGTCAGGGTCGCGGAGAGCCGTTGGATGCAGGCTGCGCAGAACCGTTCCATTTGGAAATCGATGGGGGAGGCCTTTGTTCAGCAGTGGACATCATAGGCTGATATGATGATGAGGATATTTATGTCCCGATAGGAATGAAACATTTTCAGTGCAACTACCGCAAGGGTTTTCGCAAGAAATTTTTCAAAATAAATGTAACAACGTTTTGTTTCTTCATTTGTTTTAAATTCACTTCCAGAAAATTCTATTCCGCGAGGTGCTCCCGCGTCTCGCTCGCTTCGCTCGTTCACTTCACTCGATCGAGCGCTTATTCGCGATTACGCCTGTTTGCTCGCGCGCTGACTCAGCGCTCAGCTGAGCAGACGCGTTGCGTTTTAAATCTTAGCTCTTTTTAGATGTAAGGCTTAGATGCATACTTACTTAGACTATTTCATATGGTTTTTTTTGACAGAACTTGAAGTTGAATGAATTATCTCGGGTGTATTAAGATTTTAATTGATGTGTGACTGTAAAGTTGAGCAATTGACCTGAACTTACAACAAACAAGATGACCATGATGAATATATTTTTAAATATTAATGTTTAAAATTCTAAAAAGAAATTTAAAGCAATTTACCAAATTGCAGATTGGTTCCTTTTTTGGTTTTCAGTTATATCCTAAGGCCATAATAATATGTTAATACTTATATATAGACAAAATTATATTAAAATATTCAAACTTATAATATATGTTAAATACAATAAAGAAGGTAAATAGATATAGTTAAAGTATAAGTAGCTTCACTTAAAAAATTCCTTATTTAAAGTAAGCACATCGTGGCAACTTGTAAATAAGGCAAAACTACTGCATGAATTAGAAGAACATATGCATTATAATTATAATAGAGAAAATGTATGTTTTGTAAATTGTTCTAATAAATGAAAAAAATGTATTTTCTTAAATTTTAATTAAATAATATTACAATAAATGTTTGAAAGGTATTTGAAGATTGGCTAGACTTGAAAAAGACATGTCCTGAGGCGGAATGCGAAGCCTCAAACTTCACCCGGATTGGGTAACTGTTATAACCACTGAGCTAACGAAGACTTGGGAGAACCCTGTAAATTACTTCTAGTCTCTCTCTGATTTTGCATCCAAAAATTAAATAGAAGCCTACATTATTATTAGTACTATAATTTTACCATGATGACTACTAAAATGTGTAATGCTAATGAAATTGAATGAAATTACTATTTGAGATACATAAAAAAATACGGCTATAGTTTCAAGCCAATTCAAGACAGAGCTATTCGTTATCCAACATAATATAGAACAAAGCATAAAATTAAAAAATAAGAGTACAAAAATTTATTTTGGCATAATTATGGAAATTATTCAATATCTATAAACGTCTAGGCTTCTCCTAATATAGCAAAATGAATAGATTCGCCTTTAGAAATAAATGGGAATGTACTTTCGCATACCTATACCTTGTAGTTTCAATGTAATCACCAACGTGACTCTCTGAATATGCGTAACACTACTTAAAATTAAATATAAGTCAATTCATTATTTTATCTTTGCTTACAAAATTATAACAAATTACATACACACACTTCTCTTAAAGTCTAATTATTTTAGTTATTTATTGTGATCTAGTCTAGATAGTAAGTAGGATAGTAGGAATAAAATACGCTACTAATTTAATAATAATACCTAATAATGAATTGACGATACTTTGTCTGGTTTTATTCCTATAATATTATAAAAGGCAGAAAGTAATGAAAAACATCATCGAAAAAGCAATTAAGGTCTAAAGAAATATTGTTAGGCTCAAAATTATGGAACAAAACAATTATGGATCTTTTAATATTGTTTTTATTGCAAACTCGAGCTCACTTTACTCGCTGTGAAGGATGGAGGGCCGTTGTCCTAAATTACTTCTTATTTGAGCAGTCTCATGGAAAAAATACGATTTTATCAAATGAAAACCTTTTCTAAACGGATCCGAGCCTTGCAAAAAGGTCTGGGCTCGTTCACACTCCAGATTAGGAGATGTCTAAATTAGCGTGCAAGATTGATGTGAATGAGGTGCACAGATAAAATGGTACGAATGCTGAAAGTCGTATTCAGAAGTGTTGAAACCGGCTTTTAATGCGACAAAAGCCTTATAACAGTATATTAGGGATAAACTTTATCTTGTAGATTCATGTTCTGGGGACAATGAGCTGATTTGCATGGTTTAGATTACTAGCTTCTGCCTGCAACTTTGTCTGCATCATCCCATGGGAACGCATTCTCGAGAGAAAAATTATCCTACTTATGTATAATCAGACTCCAGACTACAATATTTATCTCTGTGCCTTATTACATTTAGATCCATTCAGCCGCTTCGGTGTGATCAAGTAGCAAACATATACAAACTTTTGCATATTAGTAGGATTTTCCATTATATTATTCTAGACCATATCATTATTAATGATTTCATTACTGGGCATTATTTGGTTTATTCCCAACTTCCCCCGAAGATGGGATTTTCCGTTTCATATTCCCTAATATCAAATTCGGGGGAAGATGGGAAGTATAAGTTCCTCTATCAGTCAGTTTTTATGTCCATTCAGAAGTGACACCAGTGCATTGTCATGGTTACTAAACGTATTAGTAGCTATTAGAATGTAAACTCAGTTATCATTTTTAAGGCTGTCTTGCTATTTATCCTTTGCGTCTATAATAAAATGTTAGCAGGCGGATAGGCGTTATAATAAGGGCACCACAATGCAATAATCTATCCGAAGCATTGGGGATTGAGAGGATGCACACACTGGGTTAAAGAAACGACGTATTAGGAATAAACCTGAAATAGAAAGTAATTGATGGTTTATAATTATTTATATCCAATAACTTGGCATGCTATTTTTATATTCTGTTTATTTTTCGCTGAAGGGGGGAGAGATCTAAGCTTATCAGCGACGTACGTCTTTACTGCTTTTGCCATTTTATTGCAACCATTGGTGTTGGCAGGACAGTGTGACCGAGACAGTCCTGTTTCGTGGGTCCACCCCTCCAACTCAAAACTTTATAAACGAACAACAACAGAGGCACTGTTGTGCCAAACATTTTAACAGTTGAAAGCCAACTCGATTGAGACGACCCGATTTGTCACAAGGGTTGAGTAACGTTGTCAAACTATTTCAAGCAAAGGATTCTTGATTAATCATAATTTTTGCTTATTCGATGATGATTCAATTAAAATTTTAATATTTCGTCCCGTCGTAAAGAGCGACCAATCTTGAGTCTGATATTGGTGCTTCACAGATTAAGTTCACAGAGCTTTTTAACTCTAAAATACGGCGCAGATGGATCTGTCCTTCTTACAGCAGCAACTGTCAACGCGTCTCGGATAGTAAGGATTTTCTCTTAGCCATGACATAAGCATTTTATTCTGTGCAAGTGTTGCTGAAAATGAAATGCTATTTTAAGCAACAAAAGTGAGTACTTATTGTTATATACCTTTAACATAATTCAATCAACATTCAGCCTTTATTGCCAGTCTCAGAAAAGAAAAGGAAGTTATTTTTCACCTTTTATTACCATTTCCAATTTAAAAATAGAATCCCTTACCAAAAAACGTCTCGTTTTCACATCACAGTGCGTACAAAAATGACATTTCTAATTGTAAGGAACGCATATTTGCATATAGATTGCATCAGCCCCTTGCGGTAGCGAATCTGGATTCTTCGAGCTTCATCCAGACCGGGAAGGGTGCTCTAATATCCTGTTAAAGCTCGGTTTCTGTTTAACACCCTTAACTGTGTTTGCATAATGTTAGAAATGATTTAGTACTTTTTCCTACCCACATGTGGCCGGGGAATTGCTTTTTGCAAAGTTCTATTTATTTTTGATAACTGGGAAGAGTCGCTACTTTTTCCGTGCCTATTATTATAGGTTTTTGTTTTATTATAGGTACTTACAGCCTGTATATCACAAGGACGTAGAATTTAAGTAGTAGGGGAGAGTGGGGTAATTGCGGACAGTACCTGATAATCTATTTCTGCCATGATATTTAGAGGAGGGTCCGCAGCAAAAAACCCATACCTAGTGCCTGGCATTGAACATGCATATTATGATATCGGCCTTGTCCGGAGTCCGCGTACAATTACCCCACTCTCCCCTAGTGGAACTGCAAATTACTACCTGGTCATCTAAGTAAATCAGCAAATAAGCTGAACTGGCTATACAGGAATCTTTCCAAACTAGCCTGATTAGTACATTCATAGCTGAAACTAATAAACAACAAAAAATGTTGCTGCTCAGAGAAGTTGCTGAGTTGCAAGTTGCCGAACAAAGTTCAGATGGTTCCTTTGATAGTCTGCAACTATTGGTCGCGGTAAGTTTCGCGTAAATGGCGTCTGGCACAAGCGATAAACAATAAACTAGATATTTATAAAAATCAAGCATTTTTTTTTAAATATTTACTGCGACCAGTTTGGATCATAAAATAAAAGCAAATAAATATATTATAAGTAATATTTGATTCAATAAATGTGTCCTCAATGGGTTTGTAGGTATTTACTTATTTCTATACTTTACTGTAACTTAATTAATATTAAAGCTCTTTTTTTAATGACACGGTACTAAAATAATAATTACAACAAATAATTAGTACCATTACTTAACATTGTCAGAAATTGACGTTTCCACTTTTTAATTTCCGATTGCCAAACTACAAAATAAACCGAACTTTCAACTCATACAATTCAAATACAAGATTTCTTTACAAAAATAAATATTTATTTATTTTTATTTATTTATTTTATACACAAAACAGATTACAATTCATTAAACACTTAACTTATAATTATACAGTTCACATCTAGATTGTAATCCACAAATATGTGTATTTTATAAAATTTCGGCGTGATTCTAACCTTTGCACTTTAAACTTGGACAACCTAGTGTCATAGCTGGGAATGGTGCGACTACAATGTTGACGGTAGTACAACATGCGTAGGCATTTTTTCTGTACTCTCTCTATTTCATCAACATGTACTTTATAGTGCGGCGACCAAACAGGGCTGCCATATTCCAAGATGCAATATGGCAGCCCTGTATATGAAACGTAACTGTAAGTAACGTAAACTGTATATAAAACGATTAGTCTCGATTTTATTGTTATTTTTTCCAGTCTGCCACCAGATGGAGCTATTACAAACGATTTGTAACCTGTTACTTAATAGTATTGTAGCTGTTACTTAATATAGCAGGGAACCCCCTGGTAAAAAAGTCTCACAGTCAAAAATACGCATCGGTTATTACAGGGTCTAATAGGCTACGGTAACTGCTGACCACATAGAGAACTGTATTCTTGTTAGTTACCGAAATTATCTGCAAGAGACACAATTTCGGTAACTGTAAGCTGCGACAGTTATTCGCTGAGGTCGAACTATGCGATGTCTATCTAAACTGAATAAAATAAAAGATTTGAAAAGACATTAGAACATGTTTTTGTCACTTACACCACACAACTTAAACGAGATCAAAGCATGTCTTCCTAGACATCATTAAATGACGAGGAGACGAGCAATTCTAAGATTTTCTGTCTACTTAACTCTTATTTACTCATGCATTAGCCATATTTTTGCGTGCATGAACTTCGTTGTAAGTCTGCTAACGGCCGTGCGTGGTTTCCTATCACATAGCCCACAACATGATTGTAAGGGATATAAGAGGGTGTATTCGCTTTATACTTATTACATAATCTTATTTCAGGGAAAGACTGGGATTGTTCCTGGAACGTACATAGGTTTTCCTATTATTACCGTGATTTTCTCATATGTCTTATAATATGTTTTTATATGGCTGTTATGGGTGGTAAATGAACATTATGGTTTGCCTGATGGTAGCCGGTTACGACGACAACGAGCTACAACAACAGGGCACCGATCGCGCTAATTTACAATGTATTTACCAAAGCTAAACCAAAACGTTCCGTTTCGCACAATTTGTGTTACGGGAAACATTTAAACAGCCACCAATCAGCTGTTTTTTCGAATCAAACGTTGATTTCTTTAATTATTATTATATTACGTTCAAATTACATAAATTAATAGAATAAAAACTTTCTAAATGAAGTAAATAATAATAAGTATTGCATTGAAATGTAATAATTTATAAGGAAAGCAAAGGGTGAGGTCCATACATCCTTGTCTAATGTTATATGTGTATATGTATGTGTGTATCTATGTATGTATATGTATGTGTGTATGTATATTTATATATTTATTTATTCAGAGGGTATCTGTTTTCCGTTTTGTTTGTAGCCCATACCTTAGTTTTAAAATATCACTTGTAACTACTTATTATTATCTTTGTTTTAAATATATTTTTATATTACTTCGCGTCATCGGCTGGGCCCTGTCATAATATCAGCGCATTCTGCGAATGTCGTAGAAGCTAAGTGCTGAGACAGGGGCCTATTGGCGTTGCACTGGTGTAATTTTTATTATTATTATTTTATTTTAAATGTGTGCTGTAATGCGCAAGTCAATAAAAATATTTCTTTCTTTCTTTCTTTCTTTAAATATATCGATCGGTTTTTGACAGCACCTAGATACAAAGACGTTACTATGGCAACCAGCTATGAGAACGTATTTTCCGCTGTCCAATAAACATTTTAACGTTTTACGACAAGTTGCATAAGTACTAACTTAATCAAACACGTGCGTCCGACAGCGGAAAATACGTTCCTTTAATTGGTTGCCATAGTAACGTCTTTCTATCTAGGTGGTGCTGTCAAAAACCGATCGATATATTTACTCAATTTAGAAAGTTTTTATTTTACTAATTGATGTTATTTGAACGTAATAAATATGTAATATAATTATAATCAAAGATATCAACGTATGTTCCAAAAAAGAACCTATTAGGTGGCTGTTTAAATTTTCGCACAACACAAATTGTGCGCAAGGGAACGTTTCACATTTGCTTTGGTAAATATAATGTAAATTAGCGCGATCGAGGCCCTCTGGCCACGGTCACGTCTGACTACGCGTCAGATACCGTAGCCAGTTATCGTAGCTCATAATATTGTCAGCGCGTTGTGCAAGGTCTGCCCCATAAAATAAACAAATAATAAAACCGACTTGAAAAAACTAAGGAAATAATAATTAAATTTACGTACTTAGGTAGCTAACTATCCCCTAGAAATATATTTTTTGGAGTCAGTGCTTCACTTGCTATTGTTTCTGGAAACAACTTAGCACCAACTCCTAAAAATAAATTTCTTAATTTTTGTTTTAATTTTTTTTTACATTTTTTAGTGTTAACTTTCTAAGGTCGAAGCTAGATGGGTGACCGTCAACTTATGTATCCTTTCACTAAAAAGTCATAGGAAAGCAAAAATCCGCAATTTCGCATACGTAGACGACTTCCTGATTTCAGTTTTTTTTATTTAAAAACCAAACTACCCAACTGATTTTGAGGTTGGAGGAGGCAGGTTGGTTGGTTAAAGCGGTTGCAGTAACAACCGGGACCAACAGCTAACGCGCCTTCCGAAGCACGGAGGAGCTCGAGATCACAATTTGTGAATGGGTCATTTAGTTAGCAGAAGTTAATACAGCAATTACACTGGCTACCTTTAGCTTTAATCTGAAACACAGAGAACTGCTTTACGGTGGAAATAGGAAAGGAGAGAGGACCCAGACGACCCTATACGGGCCTACCACCTAGTATACCTACCTACACTCTGAACCTGACTCGTTTTATTGTATTACCTACTGTCAACCGAAAATAAAATGATAAAGGTACAAGTAAAAACCCAGACCTTTCTCCGAATTATTGTATATGTGGTATGAAAGCGATTTTTATATTAGAATTTTCGCAAAACGACAATTCGGGACGTCACATCCCACTTAGGGCGATACTGAAAGGGGTAGTATTGTACACAACAGATGTCCGACCTTCTTCAATGTTTGTTTGGTATGTAATGCTTCAGGACATAGGATAGTTGTAAGGATGGTCGAGTGGGAGCGCCTTTTATCAATATTATAGCATAAATTTAAAAGCCTTGCTTTCGTTTTTATTTCAAGCGGCGTTATACCTCCGGAGGTCTATGATTATTCAAAAATCAATTGTGTCTAGAATCAGATACTTGAGGGGTCTGGTCTGTGCCCCTTGCTATACTGGCTACTCCGGTTTCGAATCCCGGTGGGAGCAAATGTTTGTATGATGAGTTCGAGCATTTGCTCACGTGCCCAAGATGTTTATTTAGTATGTTTCTAATGTTTATATACATACTTATATCATTATTTCTCCGTTGTCTGGTATCCATAATATAAGCTAGTGTCTACTTCGGGCTAGATAATAGGTGTGAGTATATGATTATTATTATACCGCAGGCTTCTGTCAAAAGCAGCAAAGAATTGCATAGGTATGATGTTGACATTTATTTAATCAATCTATTAGATTAAATTTTTGTTTTTCTGACACGTCATAAAGTTTGTTCTTTCAATAGTTTCAATCGGGTGATCCGGGATCTAAGCTGAAAGTTAGTTTTTTACTGATATTTTTAACCCCCGACAAAAAAGAGGGGTGTTATAAATTTGACGTGTCTGTCTGTGTATCTGTGTGTCTGTCTCTGGCATCGTAGCGCCTAAACGAATGGACCGATTTTGATTCGGTTTCTTTCGTTTGAAAGCTGATGTGACTACGATGGTTCTTAGCTATAATTTATGAAGATCAGTTTAGTCGTTTGATGACTATCAGCTCATTTTCTACATGATAATAGGATTTTACTAACTTTTACAGATACGATTGATTTAAAATTTGGTGTACTGTCACTTCGGTGACATTCCCATGACATACTAACCTTAAGCTGATCCTATACCATCAAAAAGTCTGCGAAATGCTTAATTCTTCAGAAACTAACAGCAGACATAGCGTGTTCGGGCTCTTGTGAATAGTCTTAATGAGATGGTGTTAGATAGATGATTAATGACGCCGGGGGTTATTTAAAATTTTTAATATTGTAATTCATAACTGATTCTCTTTACGCTCAAGAAAATAATAATAATAATATTTTAGAACTAGACATGTAGATATCGTAGTAAACCAAAGGAGACAAGTCCTCTTTCTCCCATCACAAATATGAATTAGGTGTGGAGACTTCATTCCATTATATCAATCTCATGATATCATCTCATAAGCGACCTCGTAAACGCCGTGTTTACGACTCGGATGCGGTCCGTGACGACCACGTGACGGCTACGTGACGGGAACGCGTTTGGAACTCGTTACCGCTTGTTCCAGGTCATTAACGCGCGATCCAACTTGCGTACAGTGCGACTGTTGCATTGTGGACTTGTCACATTTCAGTATCTGGTAAAAATTTAGTATAGTCCATTGCTGAACTAAAATATCCATTATCAATCTCAACATCACCTGCTTCAATTGATAATTTCATGAACTTTGTATGAAATAATGCTGCCAACGTTACACTATTCCATACAAATGTCATGAAATTATCAAATGAATACGATATTTTTGAAAGTGGCAAACCATTTCTATAGATTAATATAGCCCATGTTTAAATTTATTGTCGCATTGACGGCACCACCCTGTATACGTTCCACTGCACAGGCCTTCCTACATGGGAGAAACACATGAGGAGTTTGGGCCATAACACCACCACGCTGACCCCAAGCGAGTTGGTGGGTTAAAGCGGTTGCAGGAACAACCAGGACCAACGGCTTTACGTGCCTTCCGAAGCACGGAGGACCTCGAGATAACAAACTTTGATTGACCCATCCCAGGATCCACCATGGCGAAAGTTGCTTTGTTTTTCATATCGAAACCAGAGCGCTCAAAGAAATACGCCATCAAAGGTCCAAAATTATCAATCTAAATCTCTTAAATTATAAGTTCACTATTAATGAAAAGTTTTAGTTAAGTTTAGTTCATAATACACTAATAAAGTACAGACGACAGCACATCAAGTGTAGCAGTTGCACTACGAAATCCGCCTCTATTACGAACGTAGTAAGGGCGGTCTCAAGGTCAAACTGCTCCGCTTGATGTGCAGTCGACTGTACAAAGAAGTGTTTGTACAACTTTCTTCACGGGACTGGATAATTTACTATTTTTTTTTGTGATGTTGAACATGAATAAACTAATAGTTGAGGGTGCGTGCCGTTTCACACAAAATATTCGAAAGTATTCACTGGGATAACAATATTTTATTATAGAAACTCTTCATATTCATTGATTAGTCGTTCAGAAAAAAATGTGAAACTCTTATTTTTATCCCCTGACGAAAAAATAGGGTGTAAGTTTGACGTGTCTGTCTGTGTATCTGTGTGTATGTCTGTGGCATCGCAGCTCCTAAACGAATGGACCAATTTTGATATAGTTTTTTGTTTGAAAGCTGACGTGATTAGGATGGTTCATAGTTATTATTTATAAAGATCGATTCAGGCGTTTGGTGACTATCAGCTCATTTCGTACTTGACAAAAGGGTTTTACTAACTTTCACAGATCCGATTGATTTGGAATGTACTTGTCGGTGGTATTTCCAAGACATGCTAGCCTTGAGCTGATCCTGTACCATCAAAAAGTCTGCGGGATTCTTAATTCTTTAGAAACTTACAGCAGATATAGCGTGTTTGGGCTCATAAGAATAGGCTCAATGAGATAGTGATAGATAGATGATTAATAAGGGCGAGGGGGGGACTTTTATTTTAATTTTTTTTTTTTGTCGCATGTTCTCATCTTAGTGGTTCCTCGTAATAAAGTACGTTAGCTACGTGCGTACGCGAGTTACGAGTTACTCCAAGTCTCCAACTTGTGGTAGCAAAATGATGTATACAATCTGTCTCTTATGTGAATGCGGTAGAGCTCAAAATCGTTTATATCTCTTTGATGCTAATACGCCTATATCTATCTTGATTGCTTTAGTAGAACACTTTTTATTGTGAGGGGATGATCACATTTCCGAGCTTATTCTTACGGAATTTTAAAATATTATTTACAGAAATATATCTAGGCTTAAAAATATATGTTATGGGGCGGAAACCCAACCCGCGACCTCTTATAATTATTTTGTCTGCTATGAACATTTAGCTACTGAACCCTTGGGATGACGCTATGAATTGTAGTCTTTCTATTGCATTATACCTAAGTAAGCTAACTTCTATCACAATATTGAAATTAGTATGATTCAATTTCAATTTCAATTTCAACTTTATTGCTTTTCCACAATGGTCTTAAGGTCTAAAAAAATATTTTGTCTGTACATCATGGACCCTCTCGGGCACAGCAATTAGAAGGGAGGAGGATATTGTGTCATTGAATTTATTACTTTTCAAATTACTATCTTTTATTCTTCTAATATTGTTAACTAATGATTCAACACCCCTTAGTATATTTTCACAAATACCGACGGTTAGATTTTATTCTATTCTAGAAATTCTCAATAAAATATCTTTCAATACTGACTATACCAGTAATTTGATGTAAATTTAAGAAGACAATATTTCAAGGCAAATATTAATGTTTCTTTCATTAAATGAAAATATCTTCATAAGTAGTTTTATCATTCCAAACAGAAGCATTAAAAATGCTAAATAATATTCAGTAGCTTCATTAAGCGAAATTTTACTTTTCTAAAGACTCTGAACCACGCGTATGTCCGACTGATGGTTAGCGGTCAATCACCCTTGAGGCACCAGGGACTACACTCGTGTGTTGCCGACCCCTTAAAACTCTTTTACACCCTTCTTGAAACCCCATGTTCTAGTCTCCTGGGAGGAGATAGGGAGATATTCAGATCCGAATAAAACTTTTTTTGTAATATTGTATTCTAAAGAGTTTGCTGGCACCTTCGTTTGGGCGCTTTGGTTCCGATTACAGAAACAAAGCAACTTTTACATTGGTTGGATACATTTTCACAATATCAGATGATTTTTTCAGAAAAGAGACGATACTCGACTTACTGCTTCTCATCAGGTGTTTTTGAGTCATTTGCTGAGCTTTGTATGAAATAGACTAGGTAGTAGACCAGTAAGAGAGGGGGGGAGCGTCCCGACCTCGACGAAGTGGGGTCTCTGCGCCAGTGGGGGGAGGCACTAGTCACTCCAACAGACGGCCACTGGACAATTGAAGCAATTCGTCCGGTGTTGGAGGAGTGGGTTGGGCGATGGCTGGGCAGCCTCACCTACCGCATGGTACAGGTGCTGACCGGACGTGGTTACTTCGGTCACTACCTGTGCCCTATCGCCCGTGGGGAGGAGACAGTTTTCTCTCCGAAAAAAAAATGGTAGTAGACCAGTATGTAGGGTTATCTGGGAAAATACCACCGCCATTCTTGTTTCAGCCGTAAAGCAGTTTGCTTAGTTTCGGATTGAAGGGAAAGGTAGTCTGTGTAATTATTGGCATGAAAGGCATTTCATTTTAGGCCTCAGGATACCAAGTGCTTCTTTTCATATTATTGCAGGTGCCTATAGGCGACGGTAATCACTTACCATCAGGTGAGTCGTCAGCTTGCGTGTGATCAGCCTGCCTGATGGTAACTAGTCACCGCTGCCTATAGACGCTCGTAGCACCTTGGACACTACTCAGGCGTTGTCACTGTAGTCCATAGACGCTCGTATCACCTTAGACACTACCCACGCGTTGTCACCGTAGTCTATAGGCGCTCGTAGCACCTTGGACACCACTTACACGTTGTCACCGTAGCCTATAGGCGCTCGTAGCACCTTGGACACTTCCCACGCGTTGTCGCCATAGCCTATAGATGCTCGTAGCACCTTGGGCTCACGCGTTGCTTACTCTTCGCATTTAGCAACGCGCTGTACTTCGTCGCGTGCCATCACTACCATGTTGTTGCTACCCTGCAGGAAACGACAATACAGTCGCCTGATCTGATGGTAGAAGTGGATGGCATGTTAAAGTTTGCTCATAATACCATCAGCTGGTTAAAAAGAGGGCTTATGGCTGAGGTTTTAGTAGGTGCGAGTCCCACGCGAAGCGACGAGCCCAAAAGACATGACAGCGTATAAGACGTTTCTCCTGCTAAAAAATGTTTGCCACCCCTAATACATGAAAAAAGGATCCACTGATACCCTTCGACAGTTACAGTATAAAGTAAAAATATGTGTGAACTTTGTGAATTCCCAACTTTATTAAGTCGAGTTCGTATGAATTTTCAGCTCAGAGGAATACGAAAATTTTTACCGAACGAGGTTTAGAGAATCTGGAAGGGCCTTTACTTAGGCGTCCAAGAATTGATGTTTGGAACTTGTACAGCCAGCTATTATGTAAGCTTTCTATATCTTATGTAAATGTGACAAGAATCACAATTGCTTACAACTGTTTATTTCTCTATATCATAAGATAAGGCGGAAATAACTGGGGTAATGCTAATAAACCTTACAGCAGCTAAATACCACTAACTTTGTATTGAAATGTTTTTGCGGTGAGTAAGGTTGCCAATACTCATTAAGAAAGCGTTATATACGCGTTTTATACGCTGTCAACATAACCCTTTCTCTTGATTTAATAGGGTAGCGCGTGAGTAGTGTTCAATGTGCTACAAGCACCTATAGGCTACTGTGACAACGCGTGGGTAGTGTCCAAGGTGCTACGAGCGTCTAAGGCTACGGTGACAACGCCTGAGTAGTGTCCAAGGTGCTACGAGCGTCTACAGGCTACGGTGACAACGCGTAAGTAGTGTCCAAGGTGCTACGGGCGTCTATAGCCTACGGTGACAACGCGTGAGTATTGTCCAAAGTGACAACGCGTGAGTAGTGTCGAACGACTACGAGCGTCTATAGGCTACGCAAACAGCTTACCAACAAAATGACTGTAATGCTTGTTGGCCAGCCTTTTCGTTTAAAAAATACCGCTAATGTGGCAATCAAAATTAGCCCATAATTACTTAAATGGTCATCGTAGATTCGTAGCCTATGACCGCTTGCTACACCAGAGGTAGGTGTCACTCGTACTTGTTCCTGAAAAAACTTCACGCCCTTCTTTTTTAAGGACAGAAAGTGTCCACCTAATGTGTGAGAATGAATTCCTTGTTGTTGGTGCTAGTAGAAACAAGTCATGGACAATTGGACATTATGAAATTTTTGTGGTCTCGAGCGGCGTGCTTCAGACGACACGTTAAGCCGTTGTTCCCGTTTGTTACTGCAACCGCTGTAAACCACCAACCCGTATTGGGACCAGCGTGGTGGCGTTATGACTCAAAATACTCATGTGTTTCTCCCATGTAGGAAGGCCTGTGCCCAGCAATGGGGCGTATATGGGCTAATGATGATGAAAACATAAAAAGATTCACAAAACAATATTTAATCGTTTCCGGAGCTTTGTGTTGAATAGCTTTGCTGTATCCGAATGCCCATTGCATCTCAAAAACAAAAAGCTTTCAAATCTGTTATTTCTATGTGACATTCTATACTTAAATTGGTAATAGCGTTTCGTAGTGATCCGAGATGACACAAATAGGTTCTCGAGTGGGAGCCACAATATTTAGTAATAGGAAGCAATCCCACACTGACAAAACGTGAGATCACCTCCCACAGATAGTGGCAATAGTGTAAAGAAAATTGATGGTTATGTTATTAAACGGTTAATAAACGACTTAATCATTCTGCTTATCAGTACCAATATTATAAATGCGAAAGTGACTCTGTCAGTTTGTCTGTTTCGTTTTCTCTGCTAAGCTGCTGAACCGATTTAGATGAAGTATATAATGAAGTAAGATTACAACCTGAGAAAAGGCGGAGCCGATAGCGCTAATAGTCTACAATATCGTCGATGGGCGTGCAAGATCGCGCAAGAGCAGTTTGTGAATACCACGAATCAGCTTCTTCATTTTAAAAAATGAAAAAAAGGTAATACTTATATTGGACATTTCTACACATGTAGTTAATTGGTGTAGTTAATACCCAAAGTGTAGTTCATAACTACAGGTGTAGTTAATGGGAATCTAGTATAAGCGAATCAGCGCTAAGATATTTCAATCTTTCAACTTTTGTAAATACGCGGTATTGCAAACTGCTCTTACGCGGTCTTGCACGCCCACCGACGATATAGTTTTTAAGTATTTCTCTCCTTCTATCGACATGACTTTACGCAGACTTTATTCAAATTATGAATGCTTTTTGATCTCATTGAAAAGATCGGATTTTTAAGGCAAATAAATACAAAATTGTATATTCCACTTTACCTTTGTAAAATCTAGTGAAGTCTTCCACAAATCTAATTCTGCGTTGAGCACGAACGAGAGGGTCGTTACGATACTGCGACATTATGAATAATATCCTTTGAAATCTCGAAATATTTAGCATATCCTTTTGTATTTTCATATATTAGCAATAAATAAGTACCTACCTACTTATGTCGTTTCGATTACGAAAGTAAAGCAACTTTCGCCACGGTTGTTTTCAGATGGGTCAATCAAAATTTGAAATTTTGAGTTTCTCCGTGCTTCGGAAGACCATAAACGGTTGGTCCGAGTTGTAACTGCAACTGCTCTGACCCTCCAACACGCATTATGCCATCATAGTGCTATTAATATTAACACCACACACTGAACAAAACATGACAATTAAACTTTCGATTAGGCACGTGTACCTCAAAAAAGTGACTACTTCATTTAGGGTATCTAGCCAAAAAAAAAGTTGCTTAGAGATGCACCGTTTTGTTAAATTAAATAAACTGTAATTACACCTCGCCAAATTTTGGTTATAAATGTAACCTAGTAGTTTAACTAAATATTTTTTCAGTGTTTCACTGAGAGCTCCTGTGCTTACCCACACATTCGCAGCGTGTTTGTATACTCGAACTCGAAGTTTTATCGCGACAGCGCGAACACGAATCTTCGCGAACAAGTGTGGCCCCACACGATCAATACGATCAAATTCAGCACATCTTTCTAAATGTCAAACTATCTGACAGCTGTCTTTTTTGTTTTCTTAGTGAGAGAGCGCGCTGCGCTGAATTTATATTTCGATTTTTAATAATCAACATATTAACAAGTTAATTATTGATTTTTATAGAAATGATCAACACCATCTGATATGAAGCGGTAAGAAGAGTCCATAAGCGAAGACAGCTAGAGCAGGTTGAACATACTATTCTAGCCGCCTCTACCTTATCGGCTCATAATATTCCTAATTCAGGCTGGTAAAATCTAGAAATATTTAGTGTTAAAATCATTAAAAAAAGCGGTGAAATAATTTTGAATGTTCTTCCTTTCAATACACAACAAATAAAAATCTCTACACAGACCAGCCAATGCAAAAAATATTCGCCATAAAACGGTGTTTTAACCGCTTCCCGTCACCGTGATGACGTAATCACGCGCTGAACAGTGCTCATGAGAATTAAGCTCAAGGATAGGGTTGTCACGAATGCGAAGTGGCTAGCTCTTTAGATAACTCACTGCATTTTGCTGTAAATAGGCTCTAGTTTTCTACCTTGCGGAACCCAAACCTAAGAAACGTCCGATTGACTTCCATTGTTTTATCAAGTTTAATTGAAATGAAAACAGAATTACGTTCCATAAAACAGATTTCGTGAAATCATCTTATTTCAATCTATTTTCAAATCAAACCTGTCGCTTTTCCATTTATGGTTAAGCTAATTTCAAGCCATCGTCGACTGGAGTAGCATCTCCATCTTACAGAAGTTCGCAGTTGAATTACAATATTTACGTTTTGGAAACCATATATCTCTCAAACAACCTTAGAGTAAGGAGTTGACAGAAATTAATCATACTGTTAGTAAGAAAAATAATAAACAGATATAATAATATTCAAAATTTTTGATTCTAACATTATTATAAATGTTTGAAAAATTACTTAGTAATTAGAATATAATAAAACTAGAAAAATTTCAAGTCCTGAGGCAGGAATCGAACCCGCGACCTTTCGCGATCCGGGCGACTGCTCTGACCACTGAGCCACCCAGGACTTGGGATATCCCTGTGAAATTCTTCTAGTCTATCTGTATTTGCGTTTATGAGCTAACGTCCACCCTACAATGTCGAAATATTCTATTTCAACATCCGAAACGAGTATTTTTACAAATACAGACGATTCGGTTAAGTTGAAGCAGTGCATTCAAATATTCTTAATTTTTGATTTTAACATTATTATAAATGTTTGAAAAATTACTTAGTAATTAAAATATAATAAAACAGATTTTTTTATTTATTTTAATTACCAGATATAATAATTTTACAAGGAAATGAAAGACTTACTAGTAAGATATTGTTTTTGCAGGGCAGTTGAATATTGTTTTATTTTTATTGCAAGATGTTAAAAGTTATTTTATAACCACTTCGTATAAATATCAATAGACGCAATCGTACTTACCCTCACTGCATTTAAGTTTTTATTTACGGCAACCCTACTTTTAGTGGAGCTTAAAATTATAATTATTTATTTGTACGGAACAACTGAACTGAATATTAAATGTGGTTTCGCTTTTCAGAGTTCTGGTGAACAATTTCTGTTAATAATATTTCGATTGTACTTGCACGGAGCGAATCATAGAATTGGAATTAATTATAAAACGAAGAGAATATAATTCAATTCGCATAAAGCAATCGAGATACTGAATTGAGGAGAGATTTTAATTATTATTTGCAAAAGAGATAATTGCTTTGATCGTAGGACGGTTTTGTTTATTTCTGTTTGCCATAATTATATTCGTTTCATTACACAACCTTACACAAGTAAGTTATTTAAAGTGAGAGCAATTACTGCCGTACCCCTTAACCAATGAGTTTCATAACATTATTAATTCCTAGTTATTGCTAAATTCAGTGCAATGAGAAGGTAATTATGAAGAACAAAAAAAAAGTTCATCCTTAAAGTGAGAAAAAATATCTTGGTTTCCAATGAGTCTAAATTTTAAGTACGATAAATTTAACTCTGACAGCATTTATCAGAGCTCATAGTGTGGCCCTGACAACTGGCGTTAAGGTTTCTCCCAAGTCCTCGATAGCTTAGTGGTTATTCAAAGCAGTCTTAACATTGTTAGAAATATCTTTCGGAAAATTTAATTCCGTTTAAAATCTAATTTAAGGTTATATTTTAGAGCTTACTTGCCTTTACTTTCAATTTTCGCGCCTGGAATCAACACAAAGGTAATGAAGCCTTCATCCAGCTTCCATGTGAACCTCGATAGACTTCAATAGAACGTGCGATAGTAGGACCGTTTGAATTTAATATTGTACTGGAATGACCCTAGGGTACGAATTTATTGATTAAATAATTACGTTTTATTGTATTTTTTGCTAGAGCTTCTAGACAAAGTGATTTTTTGGACATTTGCGAATTTTTCCGAAGATCACCTAAGATGAGGGGCATGAATTATTCTATGGGTTACAAACTGCGTTTTATTTAAACTAGAAAAGTGAAAACCTTATACGTGAAGGAACTAGTTGAATAATGACTGTCAGAGCTAAGATTTCTTCAACTGATGTTGTTAACACTTATTTGTGAAACGCATGAGACACCTGTGAAGCCACAGATTTCAGAGAAAATGCTGAAGAAGCTTTGTTTGATAAATAAATAACTCAAACATCTGCCACTACCAGAATTTGAACCCGGGACCTGTCTTAGTAGATAGGGGTACTGTAACTACTGGACCAGAACGGCTATCAAACTTAAACGTAGCATAGTTCAGTATCAAAGGGTTTGTCCCAAACAGTTGCCCACCTCTAACGTCAAACGGAGCAATAGCAATGCTCTAGAATAAAAGCTCATAAAAGTCCAAAGGTTGACTGCCTCTGAATTTTTTAAGCGTGAAAAATTGTATTAGCTTCTACTCGTAGCTCAAACGGTCGCCGCGCATAAAGCTAACCTTCCATCGGGTAAAAAAATGTGGTGGTATGAAATTGAATGTTGTATAGCAAAATGTGATTTTTTAATTTTGTTTTAGCATTTTATGTTTGAATTTTTTATAAATAAATAGTTCATAATTTTTTATCTCCGGTCAGTTGTAATGTTTTCCTGACTGGCATTTAACATACTACGTTTCCACAATTCCTCTAAAGGGGAATGAATATTCACGCTTTAATAAGACGCTTTCAATCCCCAAACATCTTTACCACCTCTGTGGTCTAGTGGTTGAGATCACCTAGATCTAGAGGTCCGGGGCTCTATTCCTGTGGGGGCAGAAAATTCTGCTCGGTTTGGTTGGTGGTAGGGCTTTTCTTAATCCGCCTGGCTAGTTAGTAGCTACCACCATCTTACCTAAGTCTGCCACCATAACAATAATGTTAACAGCATTGCTGTGTTCCGGCAGTTAGAGGTAAGATAGCTAGTTCCTCTGCGGTTGAGGAATCCGGGTGTAGCTCGCTTTATCTTCAGCCTTATTATCACGTAAGATGAAGGCCAGAGCAATGAAGAGCTAATGAATTCAAAATTAAAATGATTGTAATTTAAATAATGGCTTAACTATGGAGGAGAACATCATAAAATAATAGTTTACGATACCCTTTGAAAAGAATCTACAACGTTTCTCCGACAGTCATTTCGCCGTTTGACCCTTCGCCGACAAAACGTTTCGTCATCCGGCAGTTCACCGACAGAATCTTTCACCGAATAACAATTCGCCGACAGAATGTTTCGCCATCGGGCAGTTTACCGACCAAATCTTTCACCTAAGAACGATTCGCCGAGAGACGTATGTAGGCGGGAGTCGTGTAAAAAAAGAAAAAAAAAACGACGAAATGTTTCTAACCTACCACGGCCGTGTCGGGCTTTCGCGGACAGCTCTGATCTCGTTTAATGTCCGAGGAGTTCCGTCCGTCGGCTAATCGTTCTTAGGTGAAAGATTCTGTCGGTAAACAGTCCGATGGCGAAACGTTCGGTCGGCGAGTGTTATTCAGTGAAAGATTATGTCGGTGAACTGCCCGATGACGAAATGTATTGCCGGCGAAGGGTCAAACGGCGAAATGACTGACGGAGATACGTTATTCACCCCTTTCTCTTTATTCGTAAAGGTTACTCAGGCAACACGTGAGTAGTGCCCAAAGTGCTTCGAGCGCCTACAGGCTGCTGTAACCGCTTACCCACCAATTGGCGGGCCATGCGCTTATTAAACACACTTTTTTTCATACAACTAGATGACAAACAAGCTGACGGCCCACCTGATGGTAAGCAGTTACCGCCGCCTATAGACACCTGCAATAACAAGGAAAAATCACTTGATATTGCAGGTGCGTTGTCATCCTGAGGCCTAAGATTAAATGCCGTCCATGCCCACTAATTATACTGGCTACCTTTCCCTTCAATCCGAAACAAAGCGAACTGTTTCACGGCTGAAATAAGAAAGGCGGTGGTACCTACCAAGACGACCCTGCATACGGGCCTACCACCTAGTAAACTTGTCGTAATAAACAAAAAATACTGGCCATAATCATCATCATCATCATCACCCGTCTATACGACCCACTGCTGGGCACAGGCCTTGCTCTACGGGTGAAACACATGAGGAGTTTGGGCCATAACATCAACTCGCTGACTCAGGGCTGGTGGGTTAGATGCGGTTGCAATAACAACCGGAACTAATGGCTTAGCGTGCCTTCTGAAGCACGAAGGAAAATCGAACTTGGCGAAAGTTGCTTAGTTTTTGTAATCGAAATCATGTCATTTGACAATCGCTAAATGTATGGGATTTGACATTTGCAATTGAAATTCGATTGAGGACTTATGTCAATCCCATACATTTTTCGCTCAGAGCTCCTCACAGGCCAATATATCACAATGATATTATAGTAAAGCAACAGCGGATTTGTAATTAACTCAGTAAAGCTATAAGTTAACGAAAAACCCGCATCAGCATTGGCTATCAATTACATTTTCTATATATGGTTGGTAACATTTTGACAATGAAACCCGAATAAGGTAACCTTTGCCTATTATAAAGGAGTTGCCCGCAAAAGGATAAAAATATATTTTTATTATTAGGGTACGTACTTCTTATTGCGCTCGCTAAACTTTTATATGATTATAAAAGAGGCTTTAGAAGACGAAATACTCTTGTTTCGACCTTCAACTGAAAATTTGTTGTATAATGCATTATTATTTCAATATTTTGTCATTTATTTTATTATTTAAGTCACAGTTCTAAATTAACCTACCCAATTGTATACATTTTCGTTCCTTATAATAGGTCTAATATTGCCGTTTTTTCCAGTGCCGTTTCGGTTTCATTTTAAATGAATGTCATAAAATACAAGGAGGATTGTAAGATAGGATTGTAAGTATAATTATTTTCTAATATTTTAATCATTTTTCTCTTACTTAACAATGAATGTCTTTAGTTATTTACAAAACTTTAAAAAATAATCGGTCATGCCAATTTCAAATTAAATACAAAAAAAAACATAGTATGGTAATTTCAATGTGCACCAACACGTAGTACTTAACAACTAAAGGTCATGGCTCACCTAAACTATAACCACAGAGCTATATCTTTATTCTTTATTCTGTGCTATACTTAATATACGGCACTCCGGCACATCATGCGAACGAACATTATTAAAGTATTGGCTTGTAGGCCGTGTTCCTTAAAAACACTTTACAATGACAAAACAGATAACGCCATCGGCGCAGCAAGCGGACTTGTCTTTGTAAAGTATTCAGCACCCGTACCACCATCTTTTATCGCGATAAACTGAGTAGAATCGTTAATTCGTACTACGACGCTATCTACGACTAATGAAAATGAAAATGAAAATGAAAATATCTTTATTCAATTAGGCCCCCAAGAAGCACTTTTGAATCGTCAACAAAAAAACCCTTAAGTCTATCACATAAAAATAATATTAACTAACTAACAATTTCATAATGTTTGTCTCTCTGTCTTATCTGCATCTACGTAAGCTAAGAATGTTATGTCAGTCTGTCTATCGGTCCGTCTGTCCGTCAGTCAGTCTGTCTGTCTGTCCGTCAGTCAGTCTGTCTGTCAGTCTGTCTGAATTTACAGCGGTTCCAAAAGTTGAACTACCGAGAAGATTCCGGCAACAAACTCGTGTAGTCACTCTTTTCAATCATTAAGTTACAATGTTTAATTACACAGTAATAGTATTTAGCAGTGCAGTGTCGCACAGAGTATAAAAAAGGTATATTAAAGTACCAATAAGTACCTAATGATAAGAATATTTACTGTATTTAAAGGCTGTCCGACAATGCACCTTCACAATATAGGTATTACAATACACAAAGGTCAACAATTAATATACAAAGACCTAATAAAGCTAAACATCTTTCATTAATTTTAAACACTTGTCTGAGCACGTCATTACAATAATAATTGTATTGTTTTATATATAATATCCTATAATGCCATATACCTCAAAAATCCCTCAAAAATGATACTATTGATGAATATGTAGGTAAATTATTACAAAATCAAGGAAGCTTAGAGATGACCATTTCCACTAGTGGCACCTGTTCACAAGTATGACGCATGTGCCAGCCATCGCTCCGCTCAACCATATCATAGGGAACGGAGCGACCCGGCACACGACGCCACCACCGCAGAAACTTATAGAGAGCATGACATCTTCCAGCAACCACAAAATCAATGAAATGCTATTGGTGGAAATAACTATATGACATTATAAGTTACAACCAAGCATTTTTGTCATTTATATAATCGTTAATAGTATAGTAACCTTTGGACATTAGAATGTCCTTAATGTGAATTTTAAATTTGTCAAATGGCAAGTCTAGTACGTTATTAGGAATCTTGTTATAGTAAAGTATGCTTTGACCCATAAAAGTATTAAAAACTTTATGCAGTCTTAGAGACGGTAAGATCAACTTATTTTTATTTCTTGTATTTAATGCATGTACATCGCTGTGTCTTAAGTAGGAATTTAAATTTTGACGTACAAAAATTATGCAAGCATAAATATATTGAGAAGCCACTGTTAGTATATCTATTTCTTTAAATAAGTCTCTAAGAGATGTTCGAGCAGCAAGGCAGTAGATTGCTCTAATTGCACGTTTTTGCAAGATAAATACTGTTTCAATGTCTGCTGCTTTACCCCACAGAAGAATACCATACGACATAATACTATGGAAGTAACTAAAGTAAACCAAGCGCGCCGTGGCAATATCAGTATATTGCCTTATTTTTCTAATAGCATAAGCCGCGGAGCTAAGTCTACTACAAAGTGTTGTGATGTGAGGGTTCCACTGGAGTTTCGCATCGATTGTAATGCCTAAAAACGTGGTGGATTGAATTAAATTTAGCGACTGATTATTTAATTTAATGTTTGTATCCACTTCCCTAACATTAGGTAAAATAAATTTAATACATTTAGTTTTCTTCAGTTGTAAATTGTTCACAGTAAACCAATTCATTACTTGAGATAGCGCATTGTTTACGTCGTCAAAGTTAACTTTATTTCTATCACATTTAAAAATTAAAGAAGTATCATCTGCAAACAACACAATCTCACAAAATTCCTTAGCAAAGAAAGGCAAGTCGTTTACGTATATTAAAAATAAAAAAGGCCCTAGAATTGAACCCTGTGGAACTCCCATTTTGACATAAGACCCTGAAGATTTTGTTCCATTGATGTCAACTATTTGAGTTCTAGAACTTAAGTAAGATGTGATTAACTTCAGAGCTGAATTTGTAACCCCATAGTGTTGTAATTTTAAAATTAGCGTCTGATGGTCAACGCAGTCAAATGCCTTTGATAAGTCACAGAATATACCAATAGCATTTTGTGAACTCTCCCATGCATCAAATATGTGCCTTAACAGCGCTACACCAGCATCTGTAGAAGAACGACCCTTTGTAAATCCATATTGCGCACTATGGAAAAGATTATTTAAATTAAAATGCTTAATCAATTGTTCCAAAATAATTTTTTCAAATATTTTACTAAGTGCTGGTAAAATAGAAATTGGACGAAAATTACTAGGATCCTCTCTATCACCTGATTTAAATAGCGGAATAATCTTACTGTATTTCATTAAATTAGGAAAAATACTTTCATCTATACAGTTATTAAAAATTTGCGCGAGATAAGGGGCAATAATATCAATGATATTCTTAACTATTTTTACAGATACATCCCATAAATCCCCTGTATTTTTCAATTTTAGGGATTTAAAAATTTTAATGATTTTTTGAGGAACAACATGGGTAAATTGGAAAGTCTCGCTACACTCGGGCACACAATGCCTCAGGATGGAACTTGCTTCAAGAGAAGAAGAATCTAAATGAGATGTTGTAATCGAAGGTATTTTTGAAAAGTAATCTTCAAATATGCTAGCTATTTCGTGGTCAGAATTAATAATTTGATTATCTACATTTATTGTGAACGTGGTGTTTTGTGACTTGACTTTACCAGTTTCACGGTTTATTATATTCCATGTAGTTTTTGTTTTGTTATTAGATTTTTCAATTTTGTCTCGGATGTGTATCGCTTTGGCGCGGTTACATATCTTTTTGAAAGTCTTGGAATATTTCTTTACATACTCATGAAAGTCCTTATTGTGATTGTATTTCTTTTGTGCGTATAATTCATACATCTTATTTCTACTTTTATATATACCTTTTGTAGCCCAGTCACCAAATTTCATTTTATTATTTGAAGATTTAACTGTCTTTTTTGTGAAGGTATTTTCGAACTCATTTTTTATTACATGAAACAAATAAGTATATTGATCGTCCGGGCTGGAATGTGTGAGTGGCAGTGTGGCTACCTTTATAGCCAATTTATTCATAAAAATGTCTTCACGACTCTTCGTAATAGGTCTATATGTTAAATATTTTGGTTCAATCAATAAGTTATCAACAAAAGCAATCAGCAAACCACAATGATCAGACGTAAGATTGGTAATAACAGACTTTGAAACAGGGCCTTTATTTGAAAAAATATTATCAAGACAGGTGGCCGAGTGGGAAGTGATTCTAGTAGGCTCTAGAAATTGATTAACTAAGTCAAAGGATTTAAAAACGGAAAGTAAACGAGTACATGATGGTGTGCTCTCTAACAAATTAACGTTAAAATCGCCACAGATAATAATATGTTTCCTTTTATTACTTATTTTTTTGAGTACATCTTCCATTATAGACTCAAATGTGTTATAATTTCCAGAAGGTGGTCTGTACACACATACTATAACATAACTCTCTAATTCCACACAAGACAATTCAATTATACGCTCGACAGAAAGACCTACGATATCTTTACGTTCTTTACATTTCATTTTATTGTTAACAAGTATTAAAGAGCCACCATGAATTGCAGATTTCCTTACAAAATTGCTTGACAACTGAAAATTGTCAATAGACACCGATTCAAAAACTTTTAGCCAGTGTTCAGTTAAACATACCACATGAATATCTTGACTTTTTGTAAACAATTCAAGTTCTAGTTCTTTGCCAGCTAATCCTTGTAAATTTTGGTACACAATATTTAATAACATAGGCTTAGCTTTTGTCTTATGGTTCAGTTTAAAGATAATGAATTAATATTAGGTGAGACCAATTCATTAGAAAATATGGTATTGTTTTTATTTTTCTTAGTTATGGTATTCATAACCTTGTTCCTTATATTATATGCTAACAATGTAGCAATTTGTCTTTTAAATCTAGGTGACAGATACAATGTATCTCTGGTCAGTGTAAAGTTAGTAACAAATTTGTTACAATCAAACTATGACAGCGATGCAGTTTAGGGACCAATACTGAACCGCGCGGAACATAAATCGCTTTTATAAAGATGGTGGTAAGGCCCCAGAGCTCGACTTTAGGATCAGATTTCAGCATTCCAAAACTGGGAATCCTTTCCTAGCACATTACTGTGTTCTTTCCTTCCTTAACATGGGTGCCTTCTAATGAGGCGTAAAAAGGCACATTTTAGGCCCGCAAGGCAACCGCGGCTAGAACAGTGTGTTTCAATCTGCACTATCTAGCTGTTCTCACTTAGGTTTGGACTTTTCTTATTGCTTCACATCAACAAATAAAGGTCCTAGCTCACCTTTACGTTCGCAAGTAGCTTCATAAAAGGGTATAAGTATTCAGGTTACAAATGTAAGAATTACAAAATCAAGTGACTATAAGATTTTATCATACTTATTCTCATTTTTAATTATAAATATTTAATTTGATTATAAAATTAAGTAATATGGTCGGCGATATATATATATATATTTGTAATTCTTTAACAAATAAGAAGAATGTTGATTATTTTGTCAATGTAAGAAAGAATAAGTTAAGTCTATGGGATAGGGCGAGCCACTAATTTTTGTAATGGTGGTGGCGACTTGCAATGTTGGCAGATGAATAATGATCGGAAAAGCAGACGGTTGTAGCTAAAATTATTGTGCATTAATGTATTTGTAAAGGTTAGTCTCTGTTTTATTCTATAACTTTCTGATTCCTAATACAAATAACATTCGGAAATCCCAACAATACTCCGATATAAACATTATAAATTAACTTAAACAGTCCCGCATAACAATAACTGGACCAATCCACAATCAGGGAAACTCAACTAATGATGGGCTAACCAAATTGTGACCCTCAAATAGAACAGTTATTACTAACTAGCACAAATATAAGACGAGCCGCAACTCAAACACGCCTAATCGAAGGTTTTGGGATATAGTTGTATGTTTAGGATCTAACCTAATTTGGGGAGATATGAAAATTTCGTGTTGAATCTATTTCGGTAAGTTTAGTACGTTATGCTATCGATTCTTCGATATTTTTTATCCTATCTCAATCTCCATCCATCTCAATTTCCCATCTCTTATTCTTTATTCGCTCCCATTAATTCAATTCCTTAGATATAAAGAAAATTTCACCTTATTTCACTACGCGTACTTAGGATAACGTTATATCTTATTCATTTTACACACGAAATACTTAGATTACAGTGAAATTAAACTATTTCTACAATAGTGTACGAAATACAAATAAAGAAAGAATTTTCAGATTTTTCGCGCGAAATTAGCTTTGCAAAGAAAAACTGTTTTCCTTATTAATAAATTAGGTATACTTATTTTAGCTAATGATATTGCGCTTTGTGTTTTGTCAGCCGCCTGAGCAAGTGCTCCCCTCTGTCTGAGGTCCTACCTTCGAATCTTTATTCCAAACTGCGGCCATCCAAGTCGATTGTATGATGTGTTATTCTCATTATTATGCATACAAAAAAAAACATATTTTTCCCTAATTTCTCCATAACACAAGCTCTTAATAATATACAGGGTGGTGCCGTCAATACGACAGTAAATTGAAACATGTGCTATATTAGTTCATAGAAAAGGTTTGCCGCTTTCAAAAACATCTTATTCATTTGATAATTTCATGACATTTGTATGAAATAATATAACATTTGCTGCAACCGTTTTGAGCGTTAAGCTTCAATGCTGTTCCAACAATCTTTATATTGGTCAATTTTTTGGAGTAACTTTGAATCATGCTAGGTCGGTACTCCCTTTTGTAACCCTGTATTATAATGCCGCAATCGGAAGCTACATTCCAGAATATATCCAATATAAAGGGACTCCAATGTTATACCTAAGTCATATGACACACTATCCCTGTTTCGGGATCCGCTGCACGCTAATCAAACTATGACGCGGTGACGGAGCGAGACTTTGGTTGTTCTGCAGGAGTGCTTGTGAACCCGTAATTCTATTATACGGAGTATAAACTGACTAATACCGGTGTTTTATTCATCTGTGTATATTTTATTCTCCAGAAGCAGAACTGATAAATCAGATGTAAGCCGTAGGGGAGAATTCCGGACGCGGGATAACTCCAGACAAGGTATTTTACAGAACGATAAGCATACTTAACGCCAAGAAACTATTCATGGGTTCTTTGGGGTAGACACACCTCTGAATATCAAGACAGAAATAGATTATCAAGTGTTGTTATTATTTATCATGATGTGAACGGCCTTGTTGAGTTACCCTCAGTCCGAAATTACCCAATTACCCTACAATGAGAATGCATATTACCCTTTTTGGTGTTAATATTTTATTAATAAATTGCGACTTAATTCGCGTGGATGTCGGTTATCTCCAGCTCTAAAAAGTATGCTACGCCGTTCCCAGAGTCGTTAATTATTTCCATACCAAAATGGTTCAAAGGGTAACTAACAATGAGACAGAGTAATTTTTGCATATGGATTTAAATAAAACACCTGGCCAATATTAATTGAAGCCTCCAAGACATAAAATCATTCTGGAGACGTCTGGAGACGCGAACAAAAAGAACAACATAAAAGTTATTATTGATAATTCTTATGTAGTCATCAAAACAAAACATGAGTGCTTTTTACACAGACTCGTGGAAAAACCATTCCGCTGGGTTATTTTTACATCACAGCTGTAAATTTATCGCTCTCCACAGCCCTAACGCGATAAAAGTTCTGGAAGTAGGTATTCCTTCCTTTTTAATAGTTTGCAAGTTTTACGCCCCGCGAATGGAGTTCGCTTCGTAATTTTGCGTCGGCAGCATTTTTATAAGCGGATCTGGGATTGGAATAAACGCATTAAGATTTGAGATGGCGAAAGTATAATTAGTTCTGTAACTCTAAGATCTGGAGAGCTGTGGAGTCGGCTTCTGTTGGAATTAGTAGATTTTTTTGGCGTGCGACATAAATGAAAATGTTAAACATATAAAGGGGATATTCCAGAATGTTCCAAGACTGAAAGTTATGAAAAAAGTTTCTTTGCCATAATCCTAATAATATTATAATAATGTTACTAATCCATTCATACTTTTATAAATGCGAGAGTGAATTTGTTTGTTGGTTTCGCTTTCGCCCCTAAACCTACACCGATTTAAATGAAAGGAGATGTTTTATTTCCGGCTATGAACATGTATAGTAAATTAAAAAAAATTTAAACAAAAATTAAAACCGACTTCAAAAAACTGAAAAGGATGAAATAATTAAATTTAAGTAGGTATTCATCCCCTAGAAACATATTTTTGGAGTCGGTGCTTCACTTTCTATTGTTTTTGGAAACCACTTAGCACCAACTCCAAAAATATGTTTCTAGGGGATGAATACCTACTTAAATTTAATTATTTCATCCTTTTCAGTTTTTTGAAGTCGGTTTTAATTTTTGTTTAAAAATTTTTTTTCACAATTTTTAGTGGTAACTTTCTACGGTCGAAGCTAGATGGGTGACCGTCAACTTATATTGTTTCCTACTATCGTATCGTTTCACTAAAAAGTCATTTGAAAAGCAAAACTTTGCAATTTCGCATATGTAGACGACTTCATAATTTAAGTTTTTTTTAATTTAAAACCCAACTGTTTTTGAAAAAATTTTTATGGGACCAAATGGCAGCTATTCCGAATCGAACAAAAAAAGAATCACGTAAATCGGATCAGTAATCTCGGCGTAATCGGTGTACATACATAGAAAAAAAAAAAAAAAAAAACATACCGGCCGAATTGAGAACCTCCTCGTTTTTGAAGTCGGTTAAAAATGTCAAAATATGATTAAAACCACTACAAATTATTTTGCGTGATATTTTCGGCCGTTAACCACGTACAATAATATTTTAAAGCATCCGTAAAAAACTAAATATGGCAATATAGGAGGCCATTTTAAGACATAATCTCTATAATCTACGACCACATTTTTAAAACTTTCGGAAAAACGATCGTTTGTAGTCTAGGAATATGGACTTAGTAGTCTGATAGACAGATAATAATCATAATCATAATCATAATCATTTTTTTTTGTGAGATCAATAAAGTTTTTTTTTTTTTATACAACTAGATGACAAAAAAGCTGACGGCCCACCTGGTGGTAAGCGGTTACCGCCGCCTATAGACACCTGCAATAACAAGGAAAAGCACTTGATATTGCAGGTGCGTTCTCATCCTGAGGCCTAAGATGAAATGCCGTCCATGCCCAGTAATTACACAGTTTTATGCTTTCTTCAATATTTTGAGTAGTAAGTACCTATAAATAATTATAGAAGTTTGACGTTATAGTGTTGCCATTATATTGATAATTATAAAACTGCTACTTACTTCTCATCAGAAATATTTTGTATGGAAAAACAACAAAAAAAAAAGTTTTGTTTCCATTTCCCTAACTTAAAAACCACTAGACATTTTTTTTATCTTAACATAGTAACTCTTGACCTTCATCTCACCTGATGGTAAGTGAAGATAAGGCCGACGATGGCAGCGAGCTACACCCGGATTCCTCAACCACAGAGGAACTGGCTATCTTATCTCTAACTGCCGGAACACAACAATGCCGTTAACATTATTGCTGTGACGGCAGACTTAGGTAAGATGGTGGTAGCTAGCCAGGCGGATTTAGAAAAGCCCTACCTAGGGGGTTGAACATTCTCATAGCCGGGACTCCATATAACCCTGAAACATCTCATTTGGTATGGAGATAATTAGTTTGTGATCCTATGTATAACATAGGATACTTTTTGGAGCGATTAGCGACTCTATTTGGTATTATTAATGTAAAAGTTTGGATCGATGTTTCTTGCTCAATCACGGCTAAACGGATCTGGATATACAGACACAGAGGTGGATTATATTCTAGAACAGCACAAAGACTTTTCATCCCGAAAAAATGTACTGTTGACGTGGTAATTGTATCAATACGAAAGTAACTGTCTGTTACGTTTTCACTATTAACTGCTGAACTGATTTAGATAATATTTGGCATGGAGATAGATTGCATCCTGAAAAAGAAAATGGGCTTTATTTTGGCTAAAGTATTTCATATTTACTGTTGCATCAACAGTTTTGACTTTCATAATAATTAAGATTATAATATACAGAACGCCAAAATTTTGAAGCTGTGTTTTTTCGCCAAAATAAATGTATTTTTTCCAGTCTCAATAATAACATAAGGGTAGCACGATTATGCACGTTCTGTCCGTATGGGGTGAATAGTTAAGAGACTGTACCCTCCATATCGTCCGTTTCCAATGCGTTGAGCAATTCGTGTGGCCTTTTGAACGTCATTGAATACGTACGCCAGGAGAATAGTAGAAAAATGTTATGAAGCGCATCGTGTATTTTTAGGTTCATATTGAAGCGTAGTGCAGTGGTTAAGATAGCCTATACATTTAGACAATGGCGCCCGACAACGGCATATACAGGCTGGTGACGATAATAAATGAAAACATTTGAATTTCTATGAAAAAACATCACAATGGCGGCACTATTTCATTATTTTATAGATATATGTCATGAAATTATCAAATGAATAAGATGTATTTAAGAGCTGTCAAGAAAACATTTCTTGTCACCTCTCATTGTCACTAACCTGTTTAATGTAGGAAATGTACGAGCAAAGAAATATGAATAATTTCTGTTTGTCTCGGCAATAAGTACTTATTTAGAAATAGAATTAATATGTCTAGTTAGTGATTCTATATCGTCCAACTCGCAGGCTTATGTCTAAAGAGAATATAATAAAAAAACATTAAAAATTCATATTTATGAAGACCGCAATGTTCAAAAAAGGAAATTTTAAAAGAGCCCCGCAGGATATTCCCGGCGCTTCTGCGGAGGAAGACAAACAGACTTCCATTTCCGTGCCCACCTCTCCCGGTGTGGCACGCAGGGCCGCACTTGGGCTTTGGCTAATCTGTTTTAGACATTTTGGTTTTCGGGCAAGTGATATTATTTAAGGCTACTTATCATTCGGACACATGATTATTATGTCACAAAACATTATGACACAGTAGATTAGGGATAAAAAAATTATGAGACAAAATAGAGAACCCATCCTGAGGCCTAAAATGAAATGCCATCCATGCCCAGTAATTACACTGGCTGGCTACCTTTCCCTTCAATCCGAAACACAGCGAACTGTTTCACGGCTGAAATAAGAAAGGCGGTGGAACCTACCCAGGCGACCCTACATACGGGCCTACCACCTAATAAAAGTGATATTTATTTCAAGTGTAAATTTCAATCCAAACAAGAACGTCTCAATAGCGAAGTTAACTAAAATAAAAATGTAGTTTCCGATACTTATTTCTGTCGCTTTCAGATATTTTTTTTAACTACATATAACAAAATCATAAGTAAGGTGGTAAGTGACTACCGTCGCCTATACTGGCCGGATATGAAACATCTCCTTTGGCACAAAGGTAGACTTTAATCTGGATGCATTTAATACTTTTTTCCTGGGAATGCGTTGCTATTGAATGACGCAGATGAAGTACGCTAGTTAAACTATAAATTAAACGGCAGTATTACAGCCCTTAATCCGTCCCTGAATCTGTCAACGGCACAAAGCTTCCGACAACCTTTGATTGCGTTTAGATTATTGGTGGTTTACGTCCGTGCTTATGAATTGAGTAAAATATCAAGACTTAAGTATTAAGAAACAAATCCACCGAGATAGGGCTATGCTTTATACGAGTAATAAGGTCTAATTAGTAGTCCTAGCACGAACATTCGAAGTTTTCGTAGGTTCTGGAACTATGTTTTGAAACTTTTATCTCGTCCTCGTCATCTAGCGTGAAGGTAGCATTTGTATAAGAAACATGACCTAACAACGATAGCATAACGTCATTTTCATTTTCTTGTCAAAGATTGGATAGCTATTCGAGAACCTTAATGTGACCATCTTTAATTTTTAACCGACTTCAAAAAAAGGAGGAGGTTATCTATTCGTCTGTATGTTTTTTTTTATGTTTGTTACCTCAGAACTTTTGACTGGGTGAATCGATATTGATGATTCTTTTTTTGTTCGATGCGGAAAAGTTCCCATTTGGTCCCATAAAATTTTTTTGGAAATCCATTGGGTAGTTTGGTTTATAAATCAAAAAAACTGGAAAAATTAAGTCGTCTACTTATGCGAAATTGAAGATTTTTGCTTTCCTATGAGTTTTTAGTGAAATGATACGATAGTAGGAATCAATTTAAGCTCACGGTCACCCATCTAGCTTTGACCTTCAAAAGTTATCACTAAAAATTGAGAAAAAAAAAATTTAAACAAAAATTAAAACCGACTCCAAAAAACTGAAAAGGATAAAATAATTAAATTTTAGTAGGTACTCATCCCCTAGGAACATATTTTTGGAGTTGGTGCTAAGTTGTTTCCAGAAACCATAGATAGTGAAGCACCGACTCCAAAAAGATGTTCCTAGGGGATGAGTACCTACTAAAATTTAATTATTTTATCCTTTTCAGTTTTTTGGAGTCGGTTTTAATTTTGGTTTTTGTTCTCAATTAAGATCTCTTTCAGTGAGAAGTCTAAAAGCGACTACGATACTAAAATTACGAATGTTTCTAGGCGTACAGAAATCTTAAAAGCATCTACGGTTTTTAAATACTATGAAATTCAGACGTTCGCAAAGAGATGTTAAAAAATGTATGGAACCCGGCTAGGTCTATGTATTGTACAGTATATTGAAAAAAAGGTAAAAATATGCAAAACAGTGTTCAATTGTCCGCTCTCTTTTTATTTTATTTGTTGCGTGGTACGAAACAAATAAAATAAAAAGATATTATAGAAAAAACTGCAACTCAGTCGAATATTCATCATGGCGCATATGTCACTTTTATGACGTTTAGTTGACTTCTATATCACCCGCCATATTGCCACATTGAAAAAAAGATGAAAACGACTAAAACTTTAAAAATTTTATACAAACAAACCATGAATGAAAAAGAATTATTAGTATTTTTCCCGGAGTCAGGAGAATTTTACTAATTTTTTGAGATAGTGTACATATGCAGTCGACCACAGAAGTAGCTGAACACTTAAGTACCATGTCACACCGATCTTGTACACATACTTTATAGTTGCTACCGTACTATATTGACCCTAGAGTCGTTGTGACATTGTATATTAGTGTTCAGCTACTTCTGTGGTCGACTGTACATCTTCACCGTTGCCCACCCTACACAATTAAAAAAGATGCATTAGGTTGATGTCACGGTATTAAAGTCCCCTAGCTTTTCCTCGATGAGCTTTAGCGACTCTATTCACAGCCAGAACACAACTCTCTAAGCAGAGTTGCTTGGCTGCGATCTTCTCAGTAATGCTGAGGCTACACTACCGTGATATGGCAATAATTATGGCCATAATTTTACAATGCCAATCAATATGGCATATACAGGGTGGTGCCGTCAATGCGACAATAAATACATCGGCTATATTAGTCCATAGAAATGGTTTGCCACTTTAAAATATATTTTATTCGTTTGATAATTTCATGACATTATCAAATGAATAAAATGGTTTTGGAAGTGGCAAACCATTTTTATGAACTAATATAGCCCATGTTTAAATTTATTGTCGCTTTGACGGCACCAACCTGTATATGGCAGTAGGTAATAGCTTACCGCGGTAAGTAAAGCGTGTGCTTTACTTACCGCGGTAAGCTATACACGAGCGTTTGTCCAGTGTGCAACAGAGTTTATCGGAAACGCACGAGTCGACCGACATTGATTGGTTGAATGAAAGGGCGCTTGAGTTTTGAATTAATCTAATCTAGAGAAGTGGTCATCAGGTTCGCTGATTGTGAAACTTCCAAAATTATGACCAGAGGGTGCATCCAGGGATCCGTGTGTGGACCGTATCATGTGGAACCTGATATTGGATGACTTGCTGACTACAGCTCTGCCTGAAGGCACTTACCTGCAAGCATATGCAGATGATATTCTCCTGATCGCCGAAGATACTAATAGCAAAAACCTGCAACATAAAATAAATAATACTCTTAACCTCATACAAAAGTGGGGAGAGAAAGTTAAACTTACGTTCAGTCCGGATAAAACTAATTTTATAGGTTTTACAAACAAAGCTAAGAAAATAAAAATAGCCATGAACAATCTCGCAATCAAACTTGTAACTCACATTAAATACCTAGGCATATATATAGATAGTAAGCTCCGTTTTACCACCCATTGTCTGGAAACTATACACAAAACTAAAGCACTATACAATAAACTACAAATATTTGTACGCTCCACTTGGGGAGTGCATTCTGAAAATATCAAAATTCTCTACAACCATGTCATTTTGCCTATATTCTGCTATGGGGCAGGAGTCTGGTCATCAGTTTTAAAATACAAACATATCTGCAAAAAATTACTTTCACTACAACGATCTTTCTGTCTGAATATAAATCGTAGTTTTAAAACTGCTAATACTCCAATCTCTATTACTCTTGCAGACCTCCCCCCTCTTCCAGACCAAATTTGCTCCACTGGAAAAATAGAAATTACAAAGCTCCTAAAAACTAGTGAATACTTACCACACGAAATCTTCCTTGAAATACCGGCTAAGCCAAAAGACTTGATTCACCCAGCAGCAAGAAAACCAATTACATTACACGAAGCAGCTACACAATATAACCTGAACAACATATTTGATGCACACCCTACCATCCAACACTACTTCTACACCGACGGAAGCAAACACGATGATTCCGTAGGAGCCGCCATCATTCTGATGAAACCCAAGGGAAATACGGAAAAACGCACATTCAAGCTTCACAACACTTGCTCTGTGTTTCAAGCAGAACAACTAGCTTTCAAACAGGCGTGCGCATGGGCCTTGACTAGAAATGTATCAGCATTTATTGTTACGGATAGCAAATCATCTCTAACAGACCTACAAAACACTCTAAGCCATAATCACCACACAAGACAATTCGAGATATCGAGATGAAAGGCCACAATATTGAATTTATTTGGGTAAAAGCACATGTAGGCATCCTGGGCAATGAGCTAGCTGATGCTGCTGCGAAATCTGCAGCATCATCACATGAAACCCTCTCTTACAGCAACTTTCCCATCAGTTACATCAAGGGTATCGAACGAACATTTTTAAAAGAAGCCAAAAAGAAGTACTATGAGGAACCTGACAACTGCAAATATACCAAAACCATGTTTCCTAACTACGATTCTCTTTCATCTTTTCTTAAACATATCCCAGTCACTTTTCAGACTTCACAATTCCTCACAAACCACGGCTATCATAAATTCTACCTCCATCGGTTTCATATAATATCCGAGTCTCTTTGTCCTTGTGACTCCTTTTCCACACAAACACTCCACCATCTATTTTATAACTGCCCCCGGTTCAACGTAACAAGACATAACCTCATAACCGCCTGTAACCTTATGAACATCGACCCTCATAACCTAAACCAAATTACTGAAAAGGCGACAACATCTGAGCTGTTGCTGAGCCACATTAACCACATAATTAATAATCTAAAAAACTTCAACAATACCTAAGTAAATAAAACCCGAACAAGACAAACAAACACGGAATAGACGCCATATTGTACTTCATCACACACAAACATACGCACGCACACACACACACACTTACACACACACACACACACTTACACACACACACACACAAATACGCGCACAGCACACACATACGCACACACACGCAATAACATATTAAATATTTATTTACCAACATTCAATAATACTACAACATAATCATAACTAAACTAATTGCATAACTGCAATACCAAATCAAAACAAACGATACCACCTTTAAAAACAAGCTCATATAGACAGGTGTAGTCCGATAGCACCTGTTTATATAAAAAGCATACATAAGCTTAACTTAAAAAAAAAAAAATCTAAACCATGTCTATGCTATACCAGTCTGAAGAATCATAGAAATCGGCCACCATCTTTTTCTTAATCTTGGTTCAGCTTTATTGAAATGTAAACGATTCGTTCCACCGTAGCATCGAACGTCCATCTTGAAAAATTATGTTTTAACAGCACAGTTCATTGGCATATCTAGGTAAACTGTAGTGTAGCCACACCACTTGAGGCATTAATTGAGGCGGTAATTAAATGCCACAATTATGGCGGTAACAACAGGCGGTAGACGGTAACGGTAGTGTAGCCGCAATATAAGATGTAGGGGGTTCCCAATGAGGCGGCCTAGATTCGCGTGGAAAATACTATAAAGTTATAAATAAATATTCATACACTCACACCTGTTATCTAGCCCAAAGTAAGCATCATTAAGAGCTTGAGTTATGGATTCTAGATAACGGTGAAATATTGATAAAAATATGTAAATAAATTTGAAATAAAACCAATTTTTACAGCGATAAAGTTTTTACAGAATCGCTGTAAAGTAATCGAAACGTCGGGTGAATAACAATAATGTAACATCTAATTAAACGCGAGTTAAATCCGGTAAATTGATTTTATTTCAAATGTGTAGTGCTCGCGAAAATGTAAGACAATACTATGTAAATTATTAGAAATATACTAAATATACATACAAACATCCTCTATGATTTGAGTAAACATCCATGATTCGTAAACAAATGCTCGTACTCATCATACTAACATTTGCTCCTACCGGGATTGGAACCCGGGACTTCTTGACCGAGTAGCCTGTATAGCAAGGGGTACTGACCACTCGACCAGCCGCTCGTCCAACGGTAGCTATACTATAATACTAGGTATATGAATAAAGCAACACATATATACTGATAAAGACTTTTACTTTTTAATTAAACTAACTGTTATATAGTCAATCATTCGCGCGGGGCACCTTAACTGACTTCGATCTGTCTTAAAAGTAGGTATTTAAAAGAAATCCAAAACAAAAAAACAACATTCAAAACACACATTTAATATTAATAATACACATTGAAAGAAATTAAGCCTTTATGAGAAAAAATAGCATTTCCCAATGGGAAATGCTATTTTTTCTCAATCAAAAGGAATTGAAATCAATCATCCTATCGTAAAACTAATAAAATCAACCCAAAAGCTATTATAATAACAACCTTTTCCATTTTTAATAACGTCTCTGGAGGGCTTTGTTTACCGAAGCATCTTACTCCATAATGCCTTCTCAGACGCACTCCTAGTCCAATATGTTGCTACCGTGCCATTATTAGCCACTTGTCTGGTTAATATGAGAAAAACGTGTAGCTCGTATGACAAGGAAAATAGAGACTAAAATAAGAAGATAACTTATTGAGGAAAACTCTATGTGAAGGTACGTGGGAGTAGAAATATTTTCCTAAATCAATTTTGGTGCTGCGTTGATTTGAAGGTTTGGTTTTGTATGTGAAATTATTTTAGGTATTCAACAAAGATGGGTAGAAACATGGGTAACGCCTGAATATACCTACAGTATGGTGCAGTCAATACGAAAGTAAATTAAAACATGGGCTATATTAGTTAAAAGAAATGTTTTACAACTCACAAATACATCTAATTCATTTGATAATTTAATGACATTTCTATGAAATATCATACCGAGTGCAAAATATACTGTAGTATATTTTTATTGTAATTAAACAACTAACAGTTGAAACGTGACTGTTGGTTATCACTCCAAAAGATTAGGATCTGTTACTCGTATATTAATAAAATATTTATCTTCCATGCCAAATTTTATTAAAAAATTATTTATATTTTAATAAATTTGTAAATTCATTAGGATAAACCCGTTTCTATATTGTAGGAGACATGCCTCGACATAATATACCTCGCAAATAATGAAAATAACTTGGACAAGTAACATCTAAACTAACATTGCATAGTTCAGGACCCTACGCAATGTCAATAAAAATATACAATAAACTACGTAATTACAATAAAAATGAAAAAGATTATTCAAAATTCATACATATTATTGTGTTAAGGAATATTTAGATGATATAGCAAAATTTAATTAGGTATAATATTGGAATCTAATATTTAGTGACTTTTGGTTGTTTGTAGGAGATATCTGCTCTCTCTTTTATGTTGCAATGCCCTCCAAGGCGCATAATTACAAACATATGCGTTTGTGATTGATATTGTAATTTGTGTTTGTGATATTAGTTAACATTCATATGTAAATCAATTATACAAAATCAATAAATAAATAAAAAGTATTTTGGTTCAACGGAGAAATGAAAACATAACATACAGACAGTTACTTTGGCACTAACCTTATTATTAGTATGGGCTAGTATGGATATTTTATTAGTATGGGCTAGTATAGATATTTTATTAGTATGGGCTAGTATGGATATTTTATTAGTATGGGCTAGTATAGATATTTTATTAGTATGGGCTAGTATGGATATTTTCGCGCATATTCTTTGTACTAACATCATAGGAGGGTACGTTCGTCAGAGTTGCTGAAATCAACGCCTTGGGGGTCCGCCATTACGGAGCCAGCAATACGCGTGGGAAGGAGTGCCCCGCCGGTAGCAGCATTATGAACCTTAATTCTTAGTAACTGAAATGAGCTCGTAATGAATTCGAGAAACTGATGAAAATCCTGCGTGAACGCCTACGCAAAGAACAAGAAGTTCGAGGTTCGTAATGGAGTATGTAAGAGGACTAAAGCAAATTACCATTATCGCTTATTTATTTATTTACAACTACCCGCGGCTCCGCCTGACTTGATAGCGGTTTTCGCGCCATAAGGTACCTAACCTCTGGCCTTTCTCAGGGTGTAATGTAACTTCATGCCTATGTTCATCATCACCAGCCTAAATACGTCCCACTGCTAGACTTAGGCCTTCTTAGATGGGAGAAACACATGAGGATTCTGGGCCATAACACCACCAGGCTGGCCCAATGCGGTTCAGAAATGTCTGAAATAATTACATTTTACTTATTGCAAAATAACGACTATAATATTTAAATAAGTATAAGTCACATAAGTGTAACCATCTAGCAATAATTTTGGCATTTGAACCCATTCTTGTGATACAAATAAAAAAATCAAAGATTAAATTTCATTTGGTACAAAATAATAAGAATAAAATAGTGGGACCGTAGGCTAACCTGAGAACACCTGTAAATAGCATTTTTAATGACATGTGTGGTGTAGACTTTTGATTGAAAGTAGAGGATCAAAAAATGTATGAAGCCTGGGCTTAATATAATTTTATCCAACTATTTAGTCACGACAACATCATCAGATTGAAAGAACAAATTAAAATGAATACGGCACGGTTGATCACGAATAAGTTCAATAAATAAATAAGTAACCATTTTTGTTATAATTTTTTTAACAAATCTCTTAATTACCGTAATAATTTATATATCGATAATCTAAAATTACAATCACAATACAAGCAATTATATTCTATTAGTTAGTTCATTTGAACGAATAACACACAGCACTACGGTTCATTCAAACGGTGCAAACGCGAATCAATTTTAGGAAGATGATGGTACGAAAGAAAACGATGCAGTTTAGGAACCAATACTGAACCGAGCGGAATATGAATAAAGATGGTGGTAGGGCCCCTGAAACCAATACGCCACCGAGCTGCTCTATGCCTATAATGCCTATATTATTTCATAGAAATGTCATGAAATTATCAAATGAATAAGATGTGTTTGGACGTTGCAAAATATTTCTTTGAATATAGTGGTAGCCCATGTTTTAATTTATTGTCGTATTGTTGACACCACCCTGTATAGGTAAGATAAGGTAGTATTAAATATATACATACTTATATATAGCTTTACTAAATTCATGACAAAGTTCTAACTAAAATCCTTTTAAAAGCGTTTTTCGATGAACAACATTTTTAATTAACAAGATTCCAAGAATACTTTACGGGCTCTTAATTACAAGAAAGTCATTGAGTGCACTTCCTTCATTCTCCTTTGTTTCTAATTAGCACTGTTTTAAAAGTTTAACAATATTATATTAATTTTAAAGAATGTCTTCACGAAAAGTAGAAATAATTTGCTTCCTTATGTGTGTTCTACCGTTAGTATAACGGGAAATCTGAGGAATTATTTGACATGATGCCCACGGCCTCTTTCTACCATTCGCCATCGGTACGGAATTCATTTTCACGACCAAAATGGTCTCGTACTGTGCGGTTTCAAAGAAACTTTCTCCTGCGTACGCTCAGGTTGTGGAGTGAGCTCCCTGCAGAGGTTTTCTCGAACGAGTACAGCATAGGGTTCTTCAAAAAGGGCTTGAAAAGGTTTCTATAGGGCTGGCAACGCGGAAGTGATACCCCTGGTGTTGCAAGTGTCCATAGGCTATGGTAACCGCTTACCATCAGGGCCGTATTGCGTATGCTTAATTGCCACCTTAGTGGTATAATAAAGTACAAATAAATGGAAAACCCAAATAGGTGGTGGTTACTAGGTGGAAGACCCGTATGTAGGGTCGTCTGGGTATGTACTACCGCCTTTCTTATTTCAGCCGTGAAACAGTTCGCTGTGTTTCTGATTGAAGGGTACGGCATTTCATCTTAGGCCTCAGGATGACAACGTACCTGAAATATCAAGTGATTTTTCCTTGTTATTGCAGGTGTCTATAGGCGGCGGTAACTGCTTACCATCAGGTGGGCCGTCAGCTTGTTTGTCATCTAGTTGTATAAAAAGGTAATTCAGTAGTTTAATACTTAGGGAACGCTTTAGCCTCCTGATTCTTTACCAAAATCAATGTACATATATAAAAAACTGTTTTATAATCACTGGACACCAAAAGTACAGTCGACATCACATCAAGCGTAACAGTTTGATCTTGAGACCGCCCTTACTGCGTTCGTAATAGAGGCGGCTTTCGTAGTGCAACTGTTTTTTCATTATTTATAGTGTTGTAGTGTAGGTATTCATCACCAGCCTATATACCCACTGTTGGGCACAGGCCTTCCTACATGGCAGAAACACATGAGGAGTTTGGGCCATAACACCACCACGCTGGCCCAATGCGAGTTGGTGGGTTAAAGCGGTTGCAGTAACAACCGGGACCAACGGCTTAACGTGCCTTCCGAAGCACGGAGGAGCTCAAGAGTATAAATTTGTTTGCCCCTTCATGGACCGACCATGGCGAAAGTTGCTTTGTTTTCGTGATCGAAACCAGAGCGCTCAATCCACTACGCCACCGAGCTCCTCCGAGTGTAGGTATTCCTGTGGGGTAAAATAGTTTCGAAACTACTCAAGAAGGCGATCAACAGTCGACAGCACATCAAACGTAACAGTTGAACTACGAAAGCCGCCTCTATTACGAACGACATAAGGGCGGTCTCAAGGTCAAACTGTTATCCTTGATGTGCTGTCGACTGTACAGTTGACAAAGCAATAAAGTAGGTCAAAACCCAAACTATGTTACTTCAGTTAAAAAGTTACTACATTGGTGTCACAAAAAGAAAAAATGTTTTCTACAAAAATAACATTAGTTTTTAAGCAACAAGATGGCTAGCATACTGACAGCCCTCCTGGTGGTAAGTAGCAACCGTCACCTATAGATACCTATAATAACAAGGAAAAAATCACTGGGTATTGCAGGTGCGTTGTCACATGGGGCCTAGCTGTGCTGCCTTCCATGCCCAGTAATTATACTGGCTACCTTCCTGTACAATCCGAAACACAGCGAACTGTTTTACGACTGAAAGAAGAAAGACGGCGGTACCTACCCACACGACCCCACATACGAGCCTACCACCTAATAAGTAAACATGTGATGATTCTGTATGTGTGCATATTCGCAGACAGTATGTGTTATATTTCTTTTCAAAAGGGAGCTGTCGTTAGTATCTTATCTTATAGTGAGGCCATGAATAAACCACAGTGTGCTTCGACCCATTGGGATCTTTTTTGCTTCTGCTTTGATACTCTAGCTAGTTATATATAGCTTTGATGTCCAGAATATAGATGCCATAAGCCTTACTGTATCTCTGAGCAGAAAAAGCCTGTAGTCTTCTGGATATGCGACTTACAGTAGACTCATTTTGATTCTAGACAGATTACCAATCGATGCAAGAGATGCGTTGAAGATCAGGCGCAGGTTCCTTGCGCTCACCACATGCTCGAAAAAGTTGTTTTGGGCAGAATTGTATTTTGTGTAACATGTGAGTAGTGGCGAAATGTCTGTGAGCGCCCCAATTAAGAAGCGAGCTTGTGTTCTACCGTTTGCATTGATGTATTTACTCTATCCTCCTACTTCCTCCCCAAGGAAGGATTTGGAGTGTTTTAATCCCGGTATTTCATGCCATTTAGTCTTTTGTATGTAGTAGTGCAATTGTACCTAACAATCTGCTACTAAGCCTGCTGAAATTACACTCTATCGACTTAGAGACGTACTGAAACTCCACCAAGATGTCATCACAAGAACAAATATGCATTCATTCATAGATCTTAAAAATATGAATATTTGTTAAAAAGCCTTAATAGAGTATCATTTGTGAATTGTTTACAGCAAGTATACTATGACATACATACCTACCTGTCAGTGACATTATTTTATTAAGTCGCTTCAAAAGGCACTTTCAATAAAAAGAGGAGGACAAGAGGAAATCACTGCTCGTCAGATTGTTAGCGATCACACAACAAAATGGAGGATGTTCCTTTCTTCAATGCAAAGTGGCAATAAAATATTAAGCGTAAAATGAAAACCATTTACGTTATCATAAAAATACAAAATATCTTATGTTCCTTTTGTCGATACAAAATCTCGTCTCTTCAAGGCGCTTCCTTACGAAAATTGGTTCGTGGGCGGCTGGGCGCGGATACAAATAGAATGGAGGTCGTACTACATACGGACTACGTTGAAATTTTTTGATATATTTCTTTTCTCGCATCTACAATATCAAGTGATTCTGGCTAAATTAGTTAGTTAATGAGTCGACACCTTAGCCATGTCCCATCTTTCAAACACTTCATCGACACCAGGATCAGCTGCTGCTACTGTTGAATCCCGAAAACGGCGCAAATATGCTAGTTTATCTGGGGACTACATATTTGAGCCATTTGGGGTTGAGACTTTAGGACCTTGGGGTCCAGGAGCTCACCGACTTTTTAGGGACATTGCAGGTCGTCTTTGTGAAACTTTAGGTGACAATAAGGCTGGTATATACTTCGGACAAAGATTAAGCCTCGCAATTCAGCGAGGTAATGCGACCAGCCTTCCTGTTTCGCAAGATTTAGGTGCTGTTTATTATTTGTAAGTTTTTTTTAATGTCACGTTTAAGCTTTGTAAATATTAGGCTAGTGTTATTTTAATTATTGTAATAAATTCTGTACCCGTTAATGGAAGTCTGGAAGTCTAGACCATATTATATGTCAATAGTTATTTGAACTACAATCACTTAACGTTTAACAACTTGGCGTATTGATAGTAAGCTCAATTGGACGCCTAGGTGGATCGTCTTGCACTGAAAAGTTGTGGTGTTATCGGTAGCTTTAAGGCTATTTTTTGCGACCACTTATAACCTAAAAGATTTTGGTTACAAGTGCTCTTAAAGAAATAGCCTTGAACCTATTAACCACACAAATAGTCACACAAAAGCGCTTCGAACTCAACGATATGCCTAGGCGTCTAGTTAACTGGCAAAAGAGATGTTAAAATGTATGTAGACCCGGCCAGACCCCTTATTCAGAAACTGGCGGATCACGGATTCGATTCGAGAACACACATGCCGTTACGCTTTGACGCACCGTAATAAGAAGTGACAGGTATAGAGCTTCCGAAATTCGAATTTTTTCCGACAGTTGTGAATAAGGGGGATGGTCCACGTACACTATATCTACTGAAAAAAAGATAAAAATATACAGAACAGTATTCAATAGTCCATTTTTTTATTTGCTTTGTTGCGTGGTAGAAAACAAAAATATTCATACAAAAAACTGCAACACAGCCAAATATTCATCATGTCACTTTGGTGACGTTTTGTTAACCTCTATGTCATCCGCCATATTGCCATAGTAAATAACGATGAAATCGACGAAAAATTTCAACTTTTAACACTATACGTGAAAACGAATTGTTAGTATTTTGCACGAGTTCAGGAGTTTTTTCATGTTTTTTTAAAATACTGTACATATCTGGCCGGCTATGAAACATCTCCTTAATCAGATGGCTGAGACGACGTTAAGCTACCCTTTTAAACGTTCGCTCAATGATTTGGCTAGTTGCCTTTCAGGCGATTTAATGCCGGCATTTAATAAAGGGCCTAGGCGTCAAATTAACTGAATAACCAGATGGCTGCGACATATAAAAAAAGTATAACTTGAAGTTTGACTTATTAACTATGTCACTTCCAGTTTTCAACTAACCGCGCCCTTGCTTGCGACGTGTGTCAGTTATATATTTTACGGCACTCCTGAAAATGTTATTTGCAGGTTGAAAAGAACGATTTTCAGCGCCCCTACTTGAGACGGCGGTGTTTAGGAAGTATTCTGTGTTATTGTATTAGATCGTGAGGGGAAGGCTTTGAATAAAGCTAGACGTTTTTGGCGACGGTACTTTTTATTTACTTGTAACGTAATGTAAGGTGTAAAAAGGACCTCACTACATTTATTCTTTAAAATGTGTTCATCATCATCATCATCATCACCAGCCTATATGCGTCCCACTGCTGGGCACAGACCTTCCTACATGAGGAGCTTAAGCCATAACAACGCCACGCTGGCCCAATGCGGGTTGGTGGGCTAAAGCGGTTGCAGTAACAACCGGGACCGACGGCTTAACGTGCCTTCCGAAGCACGGAGGAGCTCGAGATTATAAATTTTTGATTGACCCATCCCGGGATCGAACAAGGCGAAAGTTGCTTTGTTTTCGTAATAGAAACCAGAGCGCCTGAACCACTACGCCACCAAGCTCCTCAAATGAAAATGTGTTCAATAATTTATATTTTTTTTATTGACGACATAAGAACTTTATCCAAGTGACATTTTGTTAAAGGGTTCGGTACTTGACAGCAACAAATTCATAATCCGAAAATTAAAACGGGGTATTTTGTCATTTAAGCTAAAAAGTTAAAACATTTTTTGATGCAATACTTATCCAAGCGCTTTCACGAAAATGTGACTTGTATCATTATGGTTCCGAACATCACATGTCATCTGTTGGCAAATGAAATCAATGGATAGATTATTTATTTAATACGGCAAGGGCTACAGTAACCTACAGACGTTCGTAACACTTTCACCACTGCCAAGGAAAATGGCACTACTCATGCGTTGTCTAGCTATGTAATAATTAAGAGGAAGCTTTGTATCGACAGCATAGGAGACAAGTCCCTCTGTTCCAAACACTTTCTTAATGAACTCGGACCTTACTCGCTATCGGAACCAGCAATAGACCGTGAAGTAACTTAGCTACATTCTTCTGTAAGATGGAGCTGTCCCAGTTCATTGCATCATCATTATCATCATATCAGCCAAGAGACGCTCCCTGCTGGGCATAGGCCTCTCCCAAGGATCTCAAAACGGATCGGTCCTGCTGCCCTCATCCATCGTCTTCCCGCGACCCTCACCAGATCATCGGACCTTGTAGGAGGCCTACTAACGTCTGCGTCTCCTGGTACGAGGCCGCCACTCGAGTACTTTTCCGCCCCATTGGCCACTGTGTCTTGAATTCGCGAAGTATTCTTCGACGGTCATATAGGTTGCTAAAGACTAGAATTGGTCTGTAAAATCTTTAATCTCTCAATTTTAATTAGCTAACCAGATCCGAAATCACTTATGTAATAATGGTAAACTATATTATACTAATAATTTTCATTACTATCGTGGTTCCTTACATGGCTTTTTTCAGCTTGTAAATAAATTCGAGTAATATTTGATCCAAGTTCTGTATTTATCGCTTTAATATAGTGAACAACCGAGTCGCGACCTTGCAGATATAGTGAAAATAGCGGGCAAATAGGTTCCATAGCGACAAAAACAATAGAACTAACTTGAAACTTGGCAACGGATGCCTGACGTTAATATGTTTAAAGTAGAAAAAGTAGTCGGATATGAAGATCTTGATATTTTGTTTTGAAAAGGTAGTTTATTAATTTTTAGTTACCTTAGTGGTGATGGACAATAGATCTGCGTTCACAATTATCTATTTGCTTTTAAGTACCGTAGTAACTAATCGTCATAAGATTTTTCAATTATCATAGGCCTCCGGTGGGATAACGATGCTCTTGATGGATTAAATCACAGTTGATCCATTCACTTATGGTGAGCTGTTTATCTCTTTGATATTGAATTTTGTAGTTGATGCGCGAGAAATATGTAACAATTATCAATCAACTATTATCATTATGTAAAACTTAACTGACGGCACTCTCTTTAAAGTCAGCTAAAAACCCAAGGTTGTAGGCCCTCAGAATTAGTCCTAATCCCAAGTCACTCTCTTAGAAACCGACTCGTGCTTGGAATTCCTGGCCGAGTAACCTGTAGCTAGAGTACTCACCAGAAGTGGTGAGTATGGCTTACCAAAATATGCCCTATTTTGGTAAGCGATTATTCACCTATTTTTCAGCGCATAACAGTAATTGCGATAAGTAACTTGCATGTCGTGCGTCGAAGCCTCGAACAGCCGGAGACAAGTTCCTCAGAGTTTTAGAAAACCCAGGGCAACTTTCACCAAGTAAGAAACTTAGTACTTCAGTATGCCACGAAAACTTATAATTCTGATCCAGACCTGCTACACGCATTTTCACCATCCGTGTTATCGCCCAGTTCTGTGCTTCCTTGTTTGTTACATTGTATTACCTTTCTTGGATCAACAATTGTACGTTTCAATCTTCTACTGATCATTTGCAACAAAACCCTCAACAGCATAAAGTATTATTTACTATTCATCTAATTAAACTTTTAATTAAACAGACATAACATCAAAACAAATTAGGTGAACATGATCTAAAGTGTTGATGATTCTGAATATTCTTTCGATCTCCAAATTAAAAGTTCAGTTAGAAAACGTGAGTGTATTAGGTTAGGTGGTTTTTCAAATATTTTTAATAATGTCAAAAATAAAATAAAGAATAAAGGTCTAGCTGTTAAACCTATTCTTAATGGCAAAAGTAAATGACATGACAAGAACAAGACTATACTGCCTTTCTTTCAGGCTTATAAATATGAGCTGCTCAGTGAATGTCACATCGAATTCCCTAAAACTCTTAAACCCTTCACAATTACCAAACGTACGCTGCAAATTCCGGTCTAAATAAAATTTAATTGTTACGCATTCCAAAACCGTCTTAATCTTCCTTACAAGCACCGCATCAGAGTTCTCAAGTTAATCCAGTGCTCCACATTGACGAGGGTACCAACCATAACGGCCAATCAAACCTGACCTCCCACGTGCCATTCAGTACCTCCCAAATACACATAAATAAAGGCTTTAGAATAGCCAAGCATGGTTCTTTGTACGTAAGTCAGGATATAATGTAAAGGGGCATGAATGATAATGTTTGTGCCCCGTTATATTTCACACGTCGTAATGTGAGGGAATGCGAGCGCCATTGTTCTAAGATTAGTATTATTTCAGTTATTAGGGTAGTTTTATTCGTGTCCATGCTACTATTAATATTAAGTATTATTGCTCGGTGACGTTCCTTCCGGAGCACGGAGGAGCTCGAGATTATAAATTTTGATTGACCCATCTGGGGACCGACCATGGCAAAAGTTGCTTTGTTTTCGTAATCTAAACCAAATTGCTCAACCGCCACCGAGCAGCAAAATCTCCTATAATCCGTATAATAAATTGAATTTATTGTCAATAATGATGTCCTTAAAGTACCTGCAGAAAATATTGTTGAAAAGGTGTCTAGCAAATAATTCTTTTTCAATTTGCGTCTCGCACTTTATTTATCGCATTTTTATGACGTTTCGTTCAAACACTGAATGGAGTTATAGAATTCGCTTGTCAGAAACATAATTCCGAACGAGAAAAAACTTATTACGGCATTCCATTAGGAAAGTATTTCTGGGAATAATTTTGTTTTCAAAGCAATATTTGGTTTATGTGTATAATATATTAACCACTATTTTAGAGATGTTTAAATCAATGGTGACATCGGTGTCAATTTTGTTCTTTTTTAATTTATTTGTGGTCTACTTAAATGTTTTTTTTTTTATATATACAACTAGATGACAAACAAGCTGACGGCCCACCTGATGGTAAGCGGTTACCGCCACCTATAGACACCTGCAATAACAAGGACAAATCACTTGATTTTGATTTTGATTTGATGCGTAGTCATCCTGGGGCCTAGGATGAAATGCCGTCCATTCCCAGTAATTACACTGGCTACCTTTCCCTTCAATCCGAAACACAGCGAACTGTTTCACGGCTGCAATAAGAAAGGCGGTGGTACCTACCCAGACGACCCTACATACGGGTCTACCACCTAGTAGAAGCTCTTTCAGTTCTGACAGAAGTTCTTAGACGGAAAATCTCATTTTACGTTTACATCGTCAAATTAGCGCTACAATGCCAATCAACAGAATCGCTCAATATAAGTCACATCATAGTAAGTCGTAAGTCATCGTAAGTCACCAGCCCACCAGCCCAGGTCTTTTTACATGGGAAAAACACTGGAGGAGTTTGGACCATAGCACCACCACAGTGCTGGTGGGTTAATTCGGTTGTAGTAACAACCGGGACCAATGGCTTAACGTACTTCCAAAGCGCGGAGGAGCTCGAGATTACAAATTTTCAGTGACCCATTTTTTTTCATTGGGATCGACCTTGGCGAAAGTGGCTTTGTTTATCGTAAACGAATCCAAAGCGCTCAAACCATTAAGCAACCGAGCTGTGATTCATCATCATCATTACCACCCTATATACGTCCTACTGCTGGGTACAGGCCTTCCTACATGGGAGAAAAACATGACGAGTTTGGGCCATAACACCACCACGCTGGCCCAATGCAGGTTGGTGGGTAAAGCGTTTGCAGTACTTTCCGAAGCGCTGAAAGTTGCTTTGTTTTTCGTAATTGAAACCAGAGCTGTGATTGGCTGAAGAATAATATTTTTTGACACAGTCATTTGTTCGAATGTTAAATATTAGGTACGCACCATACAATAGTGTGCGCTAAAATAGGCACTCACACCTAAGTACTTACCTGTTGTACCGCACTCTTCATTTACGTTTATCGTTATAAGTTTACCTTTGCCTACTTTATTGTAATAATTACAAATAAATAAAGAAAGCGATAAAAAAATTGTATGCTCCAGGCGGAAATCGAACCCTCGTCTCTGGGGTCCACTCAGACGCGATAACCGTCACGCCTATATGAATCTATGTACTCTATATATCAAAGTATGCTCAGGAATCATCGTCAACAAATAAATAGACCTAAAACCTTAATACTAAAGAACCTCAAGTAATTTCAATTGAAATATATTTATAAACGAACGAGTGCTCCGCTCGCTTCGATCGCTCGCTTGTGCTCTCCCGGAAATTCCTATATACATCTGATGAAAACGTGTGCAAACATTCGTACGTGACTTCGAATAGGCCGCCGACGAATCGATGTTTGTACTGCCGTTCTGGAGATAAATCGAAACAGCCGGGGATTTATTAGACGAGATCTTGTGTTGTCTCGTTTTTAGGGATAAGGAATCGGTTTCATGAGGCCTCAAATGTCATAGTAAAATAGAGAAATAATATAATGGTGATAGGCCTTTATGTAGGGTCGTCTGGGTAAGTACCAACCACCGCCATTTTTGTTTCAGCCGTGAAACAGTTCGCTGTGTTTCGGATTGAAGGGAAAGGTAGCCAGTGTAATAATTGGACGTTATCGGCATTTTTATATTTTTTATTATACAACTAGATGACAAACATGCTGACGGCCCACCTGGTGGTAAGCAGTGGTATTTTAATGAAAACACCATTTCCTTAAATCGAATTAATGTAATTGAGTTTAGCAATGTAAAGGATATCCCACTTGGTATAGCGAGCACTGATAATAACATATCTGAAGAGAAAGGTTCGAGTGACATTGAGTGAAGTAAAGATTGTTACGTGTTTTCTTCTAGTTTGGTGATAGAGAAAGAGGAGAGTAGGAAGTTGTGTTCTAGTCAGTTTTCGTTGTGTTGATAATAGTTTGTGTAGTCCTAAAGATAGGTTTGTATGTAGAGATATAGTAGGTAAGGTAGAATTTAGTGTTGAGAGTAGTCAAGGTGATAGGTCGGCGGGTCAAGTTCCCCCTGTCCGGCGAAGGATGGTGAACACAAAAAGGAAGGTGACCAGAAAAGGTGTAGGGTCAGAAAAAAATTAGAAAGTAGATCGAGCTGTAAATAGTTGTATAGGTGTTCGTATGGATATCGGTAAAGGTAGTGCTGGCCTGGATTTGTCCTTGTTTAAAAATAGGAATTTAAGCTTTTGGGGGTAACTCAAAAAGAGGATATAAGGTTCCCTGTGAGGCAGGCTGATGGTCTATATACCCCGGGGGTAGGTAAGTTAGGATGACGTCATTGTTGTCGTAGGTTATATGCATGGGGCTTACGAAGGTAGTATTTTGTATTGTGGGAGTGAGACAGAGAGATTCGGGCCGAGAGGCCACACGCGACGGCCGGTTGCTATACATTTATGGAAATAGAATTTTATACCGCAATGATTGTATTAGCAGCGAATGAAATATAGCGATTACAAGATTCCCCGGTGTTTGATTACGGTGAAAGCCGGGACGCGACAATCGGTGGAGGATTGAATCTTGTAATCGCTTGTATTTCTTTTTAGAATCTAATACATAGGTACAACGCTGTTTAAAATCGTATGGTCTGGATTAAAACATAGGATACTGTTCCCTTTATAAATTTTCCATGAAATACGTTCCCATTATGTGATTCTGAAAAGGTAAATCAAACAAGCTATTAGTGCCCAAACGTGCTTTATTGACAATCCATGGACATGCCAAGTTATTTACAACGGTCAAAGCCACTTGTTCGGACAAGCGTGAGCGTCCCGGACTAGGTTCAACAACATGGCCCTTAAAAACAAGTACTGACAATTAGTGTGAACCGAAATTAACAATGTGCTATTGGGATATAAATATTTACGTAAAAAGGATTCATTTACAGTGGTGATTTTGCCGATGTCTGAGGATGACTGGACAGTACCCTTATTCCTAACAAAAAAGAAGGTCTCTTGAAGCCTTAAGATAACCTCAGAAAAAGCGGATAGAAAATCTAGCTGCCTATAGAAGCAGGCGCAGGTGCAGATATCTCGACAAAGGTATCGAGATACACTGCGACTAAACCTGACAATCCGTTAACCAAACGGAATGTAGCCAACGCAAAATCAAAGAGGTTTTATTTAAATACAAAGCACGGCATATGACTCAACACCACCTGATGTGAAGCGGTAAGAAGAGTTCATATGCAAAGACAGCTAGTGCAGCCTCAACATAGGTACTGTTCTAGCCGTCTTCATCTTGCCGTAGGTACTGAAACGTACTTTTTCACGTCTCTTTTGAAGGACTCCATTTTGTAGGATGGAGGGGGCACATCAATATGGTCAGGGTGATACCTCGTGTTGATGTTAAGTCCCGCGCTTATTTTTTTGAGTTTGACAATACTTCCAAATTACTTATAATAATATTTAAACGATTCCTAAATTTGAGGCTATCTTAAGCGTTTGAGTATTTTACATCCCAGTTGATCGCCTGCAGGCCTAGCACGGGTCGTGGATAAAATCTCGCTCTTCCGCTTACGTCCACTTATTAGGAGACAAAATATGTTTCATCTCTTGCTTTCTTTTGTACAAAGAGAGAGACAACCTTTTATTCACATCCTACGGAGTTTGCCATGCTACTAGGCCTGAACAAGGAACCATCAGATTTCGGAAAGGTATACGCAAGCAGAGCCTATTCGCAGTCATCTGCACTTGTTATGAAAGATCGAAACATAATGTGCCAGGCAGCGTAAGATAGCAGACTTGAACAAACGATATAATCATCCCGTGTAATTGAATCCTTTCTCGTAATTAAGTCCTTGAAAATGTGAAAAATATTCAAAGGACCACATCTAAAAAGACAGTCAAAACACGTCAAAAATTGAAACAAGACGCAAGCCTTGTAGCTGTGGGAGATACATCTGTAGAAGTATATAAACGTGAAATTGCTGACATTCTTAAAAAATATAATATTGTTCATTGAATATAGGAAAAGTCTTATTAAATAGATATGAAACCTGAAGCTGCTGTCATATGAATGAGTATGACTCTTCTCTCTTCACATCAACTGTAACTAAGTCCTCGTGTAAGTATCAAGCTTCATACACATTATATTAAAATACAAAAAATAATTACGATACTGTAATAAATTCCATATGAATTTACAATGTAAACAGTCAACTCAAATTCAACACTCAATAAAACAAAAAAAGACAGACAAACATCATGTCGCACGCAGTTACTTAACAATGTATACTTTTCAATATAAAAAAGGACGAAGACACAGAATCTGTTTTATTTTCGGAGTCGGGGCCTTACCAAATGAAACTTCGTGCGTTTTCGATTTTATATTCAAAAGCAGACATTTTAAGGTTCAAAATAAAATAACAATAAGCACGTTAGTTCATTTTCTGGAACATGTAATTAAGATTACCTATAACATGACCACAGTCAGAGTGAAAATCGATTACAAACATTGTATACATACGTATGCAATATTAAATTTTATACACGTAACATTACATTAAGGACAGTATTCAGAATACTGTAGATTACTCGATAGTAAATTATCAATATAATTCACACTGACTAAAACTGTTCTTACAATAAACTCTCACTCATAAAAAGGACTCGTATTCTACAACGACCGAAGTATTAGCTAATCATGTAAAACACAAGTATTTTTCAATTTACGCTTTCATTATTTGAACATAATTATTATTAGCGATCATACATAATCACCAGATATTATGCGTAATAAATAAAATGTGTAGATAGGTATTATGATATGATATTATTATTTTTCTCACAGTTGTAACCTAACCTAACCAATTGAGTTGTTATACAAAATTCACACAAGACCGCTTAGCGTAACTTGAAAATTACAAGTGTATTACAAACGAGATGTTTCATATCAGGCCAGGTAAATGTACACTATCTCAAAAAATCAGGAAAAATCTCGAAAATCCGGGGAAAATACTAATAATTCGTTTTCATGCACAGTTTGTTAGTAGGTACAAAAGTTGAAATTTTTCGTCCATTTTACCATTATTCAATATGGCAATACGGCGGGCGACATACAAGTCAAACGTCACCAAAGTGACACAGGCGCCACGATGAATATTTGGCTGCGTTGCAAATTTTATCTAAAAATTATTGTTTTGTGCAACAAAGAAAATAAAAAGAAAATGGACAATTGAAAGCTTTTGTGCATATTTTTACCTAATTTTCAGTATACTGTACATAAGACCTGGCCGGGTCTCCATACATTTTTGGAACAACTCTTTTACAATAACAAAGAAATAATATTACAATAAGCTTAGTGACACTAACACTTTTGTCGTACAACACCATAATCGAGGGTTGACATCTGATGTCGATTTCGGTAACAGCTCGGTAACGAATTACCGAAATTACAAAGAACAGTAATGTGACGTTGATACCTCGAAATTAAGTAAACAAAGCTATAATTTTACAATGTAGGTGATCGAGTTTTTACATCGAAAACACACATTACAACGCCGAAAGCATCACATAATCTTACTCTAAACTTAAACAAAAAACAGACTTAAATTAAAAAAAGAAAGTAACAACTTATTTGGGGCCCACGTAGCAACTATTAGCTAACTAAAATCTTTTGACAGTCGACGTCAATTTTATTTAGAATTATTTGACCAGGTGACAAGTACTCGTGATTCCTGTCATATTTGCCCCATTAAAACGCCATTGGCATTAAAACAAAACTATTCTTCAAAACTGTGCTTCAAGAAACATATTTTTAATTTTGATTGTCATTAAGAAAGTCGTAGAATTCATTGCTTATTCGTACACGTTTAAATATACATGGATCTAAATACATCGAAGTTGATAAATGTTGTATAAATTTTAGTACAAAATTTTCATCTCTGATATTAATCGATTAACAAAGAAAAAATATAATTATTGACATTTTCCTATGTCACAATCTATGATGATTAATAATGCATTTAATGATAGTTTTATTTGTGTCGTTGCAATGCTTTAAGCGATTTTAAATTCATAGCTAGTTACTATATACACTAAACTGAATATTGAATACAAAACAATGTTTTATTGTAAAATTGTATGTTCTAGAATGTAATTTAATTCCACATTGAAATGACGAAGTTCATATTATAGATGCTACTACGAAAATACCCACCAAAAAAGAAAATATTGGGATTTTGATATTAATTGCTCATGACATATTTCATGCGCATGTTCCAGAAGTTTCACAGGAGATATCTAAGTTTGTTTGTCATGATTGAAGAAACACACGAGGAGATTGGGACGTAACGCCACCACATCAACGTCAGCTTGTTTGTCGTCTTGTAGTGCCTATACAAAAAAACGCTGTCCCAGTAAGATTTGGTTGATTAAAGCGGGTACAGTAACACCGGGGTCAACAGCTTAACGTGCCTTCCGAAGCACGGAAGAGCTCGAGTTTACAAACTTTGTCCTCATGTGTTTCTTCCAAGTAGGAAGGTCTGTGCCCGCGGAGTACGGTGTATATAGGGTCGTGAAGATGACCATGACGATGCCGGATCCTGAGTTTTACAAGACCAAATTATGGTGGTGGGTACAGGACTCATAGCCAGCTTAAATCTTCTAAAGTTATGAAATTATTTAGGATACCACTTTTAAATTTTTTAATTGTTATTAGAGACCAACGATGTTGAGTTTATAATAATACATTCTTTACCAATTGGTTTAATAATTAAGTACCTACAATTGTAAACTTGTTTGTGGTTCTACAATAAATGAAAAAAAAAAAAAAAAAAATCACTCTGACAGGAAAATTTTGATGACAAATTTGGAGATCACAACTAAATCACAATGGTCAAAATAAACAGAATAAGCCAAACCAAAGCTCCACAGAAGAAAAGTATGCTATATATTGAAGTTAGCAAATAATACTTCAACGAAACATTCTTTTATTATTAGAAACAACAATAACTGCATTCAAAGATTTATTAAAAGTCTTTTCTGGACCGGGAATAGAACCCGCCAAAATGTAGAAAATAAACACTTGTATTATTGACACCGATCGATAGGGTCCCTCATAAGAAACCAATCTCTCTCAAAACATTGCCTCTAAAATCTTAGGAAGACCATAGAATCTAACGATGTAGGTAGGTTTCATGCGATACGACGAAGCAGGGCCAACTATTGGAATTACTGAATGTTTCTTACTTTAGATTTGCGACGTATACGATTTTCATACACATACGAGTATAATATGTAAACTTCAATCAATAGGATACTTGGTTTCACTTAACCTGGTATAATCTATATCTAGAAATTATATTTTACTTTTTATTTCAGTAACATCTAATAGCGAACTCCTCTAACATTACAATTTTAATCCGCCATTCAATATAGCTCAACGTAATGTACAGTTCAGCACATCAAGAGTAACAGTTTGACCTTGTTACCACCCTTATTCCGTTCGTAGTAGAGACGACTTTCTTAGTGTAACTGTTGCACTTGATGTGCTGTCGTATGTACAATTTATCAATCACAGTCGGGATAACTCGTCTCACTGCTAAAACAACATTATCATTGCTTGTAAGTGAAGGTAGTAGCTTTATTTTCCATTCGGCCGTGTATAGAACCGTAGTTTCGGAACTGGTTCCGACCGAAGCGTTTTTATAGTAAAGGCACGCTTTCTTAAAAAGTTCGGTCAAATGTGATTGTAAAATTGATCACGTCTCAAAAATTAGGGCTTCTAACGTAGCTGCTGGTCGCTTTTTGGTGAAGCAGATTCACCACAGAAATTTTGAGCGTTCTAATTGGTAACTTCTAGTATATTGCACATTGGAGTTTCAATATTGGTTACTTTATTGCTATCTATTAACATGTGGTTGGTCTCATCAGTAAACTTGTTTTCTTTTATTTCCTTTAAGTTCATAATTTAATCAAAAAGTTGAACACGGAATAGGATCATTGAAACCTGTACAAATTTTATTTGAAATATTTCACATGGGTCTTTAGCAGAATATTATATTTTTTATTCTTTATTGATAACTTATAATTACTTTACAAGTAAATTAGGTTTTTATCGTTACTATTCAATAAAATAGGTAACCATTTAAAATTACGATATGATATTATTTGACCAAATTCATGTTTATCATATTTCATTCTACAAATTAATTAATAACGAGTGCTCTGAGAATATTTTTGAATAAATCTATAAAAATTCTGCTAAGTACCCGAAGTTTATCCAATAGTAACAACTCATACTATATTTTATACTTATTGTAAGCGTTTGATTTAGTTAAAAAAGATTATAATTACTTTCTATCCAATTTCAATTATATTGCAAATTTGCACACATACTATTTACATATACAATTTAGATAAGATACAAGCTTTCATATCGAATAGAATAAGCCTAGGCACTTGTGGCAAATGGATTTTGGCATGTCAGTGTTTTAATTGTTATACTACAAAACACTTCCCGTGTTACTACAAATATGGTGAACCGTAGTTTAATTTTAATACTTCAGAATGTTTGAATTATTAAATCTATACCCGACTATTGTAGCTTTCAGATCTCGTTTATTATATAGCATTATATATGCAATGCATGATTGAGTTTGAGTAAGTTCATTTTGCAATACATAAACATATAATAACAATTCTTTGTTGTATTTTGAAAGACTAACGATTTCAGGCAACTATCTTCCGTCATCTTTCGTCCTAGACTCTCAACCAACAAAAATGCAGTATTTAAGTTGAAACCACGATTCCTATATTTTGTAGTAAAATGGACAAAATTTACCTTATACATAATTTGAGTGTTACTCTGTACAATATGGTCACAAAGGAACAATTATTATCATACTTACCTTAAAAATAAAACAACTTATCATGTCTAAGCAATTATGTAATTTTTCCTTTATTCAAAGTGACTTATTTATTCTAATTTTGAAATTGTTAATGGCATATTCCTACATTCATCCAAAGACGGCGTTCTAATCCCAATTTGAATTCCGAACAAACAGGAGCCCCGACTATAAACAAGTAATTTAATCAACGCCATAAATGGACAGTGTGTAAGAATTCCCAACGTGTGAATTTATTGTAGGATACAATGAAAAAGTATCTACCGATTCGTATTTGAATATCGAAGCGATATAATCCGATTTTAAATAGATTGTGAAAAAGTGTAAGTGAGAGGTAAAGAGATTTGTCTATTTTTTTATTGTCACGATCGAATTGGTTCAGTACAAAGCACAGGTCCTATGCTAATTACTTACATATTGACTTGTATTGTTGTCACAGCACGCTTTGATTAACATTTATCGTAAAGTACTTTACACACGAGCGTAGAACGATGTTACTAGTGGGATTTTACAGTTTGAATTAAAAGCCCGACGTTTCGGAATCACTTGGCGAGGTTGGCGAAACTTTGATGAGGTTTGATTGGTCTGTTTCGGATGCATTCGGTTTTTGTCGCTTCCAGAAAAATGAACGTTATGTGTCGGGATTTTCCTGACACGTTTAATGGCACATTGTTCTAGTAAAACATACAGCAGATAATGTATATAGAATTATCGTGTCATCTGCATACGTCTTGGAACAAATCGTAATAGATATTTTTGCAAATCCAAACTTCATAAATCCTATTAGTAACACGGTTTTATTGTGTGGGTATATGATACCGTGTGTATAGACTTACAATTCTCACAAAAGTGCTTCTAACCACAAAATAGAGGTAAAGATTTATCGTCTGATATATCTGACTACGTTCTTAGCATTCTATTGCATATTCATTTACAGAACGCTTAATTTTTTTAGAAATAGACTAATTACTAAAAGTGTATGGTCAGTGCTACATTAAGCAGAAAGTGTAATATACAACTGATGGCGGATTTTTCGTTTATCCCACCAATATTAAAATTAAACAAGTGCGAAAAATCAGTAACGGAATTTCCACTAAATTGGTGGGCACATAAGGCTCATAATAGTTATAATAGAGCGCAACCACAAAACGTTATATTTAATGACGAGTCCCCAAAATCCTCATCTTCAGAAACCTATTTCTAGATCTGACGTTGTCAACGAACGTAGTCAATCAGTAGATTGTTACAGATATATTGATATCAATTCAGAAACTCCTTCCTAAACTGGTATTCAATAACTAACTCAAAACGATACTCAATTTCTTTCTACTTATAATATAAAAAAGGACAACACTCATTAAATAAGTTTCATCATCAATACCATTGTATTCTTCATTCACCATCTATTTTGTGTCACAAATGATAAAATTAAAAGCAACAGCACACCACTGATAACACTCGATATGTTGACACGAGGTAACGTATAAAACTAAGCCTAAGTAGAAAATTTTAAAAATGTACTTCGCCTTGCACCTTTGAAAAAGCACAACTTTGACTGCGTGAGAAAATTAAGTCCCAAACAAGACTCACCCTTTCGTAATTGTATTACAATCAGTGAATATTAAAAACACATCAATTTATTAACTATTTCTTACAAACTCGGTTTCGAATATGAAAATATTATATTTTAGATAAAACTAACTGAAACTAATTTGAGAAGTTTTCAAGCAGTCAAACTTTACAAAGGATTTTTTAAAATTGTATTAAAATTGTATTCTATTGCTTCATTGATTGCTTGGTCGTGAAATATTGATTAGTGTACTAAAAAAACAAAATAGCTAAACACCGTGGTCACATTTGGAGAACCAAATATTAATGACACACCATCACGAAGAGTTCGTTACGCAATATTAACTGAAGAAACTGACTAGTACGATAAAAATCTAATTTAAAAGTTTCCTAATTTATAACAATTTATAAAGATTTCACGACCATCCAATCAATTCTTATGAAGCTGCGTTACCAGAAATACCCAAAGACCGCACAAAATATCTTATATTGTAAGAAGGTGGATGCTATGAAGAAACTGTGTAGGATCAGGTACCGAAGGTTATCCTGCCTGACTTGCCTGGTGACGCTGGAGGTGGAGCCAGCAGGGAACTTGCCTGTGCGATAAAATTCTTCAAGCATCTTGTCCTTCTCTATGAATCTGTCGTAGAGCCAGTTGGTCATACCCTCGGTGTCTGTTGGGACCTAATACGAAGAGAAAATATTAAACATATTTTTAAGTAGAAATAAATCTAAAGATCCTCTCCCCAATGCAATGAAAACGGGAAGGGCCTTTATCTTAAGTTTATTATGAATCATGGAGTTGGACCATAAGCAATATAATTTTCTAAATAATTTTTACTGAAATATAGAAGTATTCAGTATGTGGAATCTGAAAATAAGTTGTAATCTCTAACCTCGTTACTAGGGTACAGCCTGTAATGTACATGTGTGGTGCAAGGTGGCCTGATGGCACAAACAATATCCTGAAGATGTAGAGGAACTCTGTCAGGGTACGCAATGGTCACGTCCAGGATCCACTCGATACTGTCTCCGATTTTGTAGTCGATGATCTTGTTGGCGGTGCTTTGGTTTAAGTTACCGTCTATAAACAGAACGAGAATGATAGATATTAAAAAGATTTTAAGAAAAATGAATATTAAAAGATTTAAAAGCCCGAGAGTTGGTCTTTACTCATATACTCAAATATACGAACCATCATAAGGTAAAGTGGTATTTTGGTATTCACCAGTCGAATTTTAACACATTGGAGTAGCAGCTCCACCTTACAGAAAATCGTAGGTAAAATAATTAAGACTATTACACTACCTACTTAGTGGTGTGATAACTGCTTATTGAGAAAGCGTTTGTTGGGGAGTAGAGTGACTCATCTTCTATGCTGTCAACATAACATGAGTAGTGCCCAAGGTGCTCCGAGCGTCTATATAGGCAACGCTTGTACCACCCTGTTGTTGCCACCTTGTAGGTATAAAAATACCAAATAATTCGATCCTCTTCAAATTGGACACAGTCGAACTGAAGATGGCCTCAAGACTAATATCTCAGGTATATCACTAAATATACCTTTCTTAGAAATATCTTTAGACGTACTGGCGACTGCGATCTTTTGTGGTCCAATCTCCTCCATGATGACCTTCATGGCTCCAGCTCTTGGCAGCGAAACGTACTCCAATTTCGGCAGGTTGTTCTTTTCCGCAAACCTTAGAAGAAAAAAAGTCAAATTTAGGAAACTACAATACAATACAACAAAAAGAACATACACACACGCAATTTTTTATACTATTATTAAATAATATTTTTTATACACACAATATTTTGTAGTATTATATAACTACCTATTTGGATTCAATGAGGAAACGTGTTTTTTCCTCATTAGAGCCAATGTACCTACGCATGGTGCGCGAGGTGGTTTTAATCGTTCAGACAGGCATAAGACTTCCTACTGAGAGGATCCGAAAGAAATCTTACAGCTGAAGATATATACCACCAGTACTGTCTGATAAAAAAATTAATGGCGTTATTCAAGGGGAGGGAAACCAAAGAAAAGATGGATAATCTAGGTGAAGACTGATATGGCTAAGAAAGGAGTGAAAAGTTGAAACGTCGAATGATAAAGATGAAAATAACTGGAGGCGACATTATTATGCCTACTCTGAACGAAGTTACTACACTTTAATTTTTATAGCGCGAGTGGTGTTAGGTGCTCCAAGCTACGATAACTGCTTACAAGCAGCTGGGTCATATCATCTGGAGTTTGCTATTGTTACCACATCATATCTAATCGTGGGGTCATGACCAAGTCACAAGGCACCTCGACTTTTAGGATCATTTGTGCTTCTCTTTTACTATTCTTGTCCCGAATATATTAGCTGTCATCTCATCAGCTAGCTTTACTATATCTTAACCGAGATTGACTGTAGTCTTCTGGCTTTAGATATGCCACTTCCAGAAGACTCATTCTGGTTGTGGCCAAAGTTTTACACAGATAGAAGATATGGGTCATTGTTTCCTGGCACTGACCTGTATTTATATTTGGTACATATATAGTATACACACTTATTTCTTGTCAATTCTCTACCTATCCATCCGTACGTAATCTATCTTGAGAAGAACGACCAAGAAACTTATAAGGTTAGTCCCTCCCTTTAGACGAGTTTCCCTTTTTCTTTTTTTTATATTTGGGACAGTTGCATTTTGTGAAGCATGTGGATAGTAACGCTTGCCCTGTGAAAGCTGCAATTAAGATCGTTTCCACAAAAACAACAATATTTTCTTTTCAAGGTACACATTCCAGAGACATTCCCCCTTATTACAAAATGGGGACTAAAGTTGGACCTGGTTTAAATCTGATGGTGTCACCTTTATTTGTTAAAAAAAAACGTATAAGTTCTGAATAAAGTTATTAAAGTATATTAAAGTTGCGTAAGACTCCCGGAAGCTGACGCGAATTCCCGGATGATTGAATTGAAAGTATATTATGATAATATGCTGTCGCAGCCTGACGCAGCTTAGCAAATCAAGAGGGCATTGAAAACTCTTTTCTCACCTCTGACTAATTTCTCTCCTTTTATGCAGGAAACCACCTTCGGGGAACAGCACCATGAACTGCCTGCCAAGCGGCACGTAGAACCTGTGGATGTGTTGCCGCAGCTCCTCCAGGGATATCTCTCGTTTTTCTTTACCCTGAAAAGAAAATACCTTTTGAGTATACCCTCTCTTAAAGATGATGACCATAGGATGAAAGGCCAAGATGGAGAAAGCTAGCCTTAAATATTTGTAGTTGGATACATCTTATTCAAAGGCCAATCGTAAAATTAAACACAGTATCGTATTGTCGTACTGGAGATAGGATTGGCAAATATTCAATGCATTTTTTATTTTGCAAGGTTATAAACGAGGAACAAAAATTATGTGAGGAATTTGGAATATACAGGGTGTAAGGAGAACGCTCTCGAGAACGACGGCAGATGTTAGTGCTGGTCACCCTAAACATGACGTGTTGAAAAATAAATTTAAAATAACGAATAAAATTAGCTGTTTCACACAAATTGTAATATTTACACGACCTGTTTGTATGGAACAGCTGATTTTTTCGCTTTAATATTATTATTATTACTATAGTTGTGTTCGTTTTCGAGAGCATCCGCCTTATATCCTGAATTTGAATCAGGAAGATGCTGAATAAAAATACGCTCAATATTTTATAGCTAGGTGGTAATAAGTTGAATATGATAATTTTCTCAGTCTCAATCTCATCCACTTCTATTTATTTTTATTTTTTATTTTCTGTTCTAACCTAAAAAATCAATTCAATTTAGTTTGGAAGTCAATATTATACTTAGGTCTTTAAAACAAATGAATGAATTTGACACCGGGCGAGTTTATAAGCCGTTATTGTAATGTAAACCAATTAATATTTTTTTTATGCCTTATATCTAAAAAAACTTACAACAAATTATTAAAATAATACTAATACAATAATTAAGATCAACCCGTATCAATGACAAGGATACCGCAACAAATGCCAATCAAATGTATTCAATAATATTCGGAAATGCGGGTACGCACACAATACGTTGACTATTAAGGTATTCCACACCATTACGTCGACGCACCGTGTGGGGGTGTGATAGGGTTGACACACGCAGGAAAATGATTAATTATTTATCATTATTATCACTGCTATTGTAGAATATACCAAACATTTTATCAAAAAGCCAACTGTATTAATTAAAAAATCTTTATCATTGCAATAAAAATTATAAACGAGAAACTTACAAGCCTACTTTGTATACAGAGTGGCACATTTAGATCGGTCAGTATGGGAAAGTCTGAAACTATAAGTCATACGAAAATCTCTTCTTAGGAACCATGTCATCGATTTTAGTAATAATAAAAACTGCATTCATACATTTAAAAAAAACGTGTACTCAGCTCGGGAAACGAACCCGGACTTTTTGAAAAATAAAACTAACACTATTTCTGTTTAGATATCGATTGTGTTGGTCATAAGCAGTAAATGTTACTATGAAACATGATGTCTAAAATGAATAAAATGCATTGTTTTCATATCCTTTAATTTATTTTAGTATAAGTGTTCCGGTATACCTGAATTCAAAATCAATTAAAAATATTATTTACTGGTGGCCGCCTGCAGCTCCACCCGCGTAGATATCAGCTATCGCGACAAAAGTTAGCATACGTTCTTTATCAGAATGTAAACTATATCCTTGCCGAATTTCATCTCAATCGTTTCAGTAATTTAGGAATCGAAAACGTAGCAGACAGATAGGCTTTCTCATTCATTATTATTCATTTTTCCATAACCCAACTTTTTAAGAATACTGTAAGGCTTATTAGTTGAGACCAATCACAGTCCCTCTTTAAATTTTTTTTTTGTACAAAGCACAACAAATGACTCAACACCACCTGATGTGAAGCGGTAAGAAGAGTCCTTGCGCGAAGACAGCTAGTGCAGTTCAGACACTGCTCTAGCCGCCTCCAACTTGCCGGCCCGAAAGGTGCCTTCACGCCTCTTTTGAAGGAACCCATGTTATAGGAAGGAGGAAACACATGTGCTGGCAAAGAATTCCAAGCTCTGGAAGTACGACAGAGAAATTATCCCTGAGGCTGATGAAATATTGTAAAAATCGTCCTGGTATTGATTAGATGCGTTTATCATACTGGATTTTTTTTTTATGTGGTAACTTAAGCTATAAAAACTTTTACGATTATATTTATTAAATATTGTTAGGTGCACTGTGGCAGCCCTACGTACCCATGGTCATTATCAACATTGGCCGATGAGCATGCAGTTTCGTCGGACCCCCACCGTCGCTCACGATCGCTTACTTTCTTGCACTTTCCTTCGGCAGTGCCACTATATTTTTATATTCGTAGTCACGCTATGTAATGGTTATTTTTACGTATACGATCAGCGGTCAGTTATGATTATTATACAGGTGGTGCCGTCAATACGACAATAACTTGAAACATTGGCTGTATTAGTTCATAAAAATTGTTTGCCACATTCAAAAACATCTTTCAAATGTTTGTATGATGAGTACGAGCATTTGTTTACGAGTCGTGGATGTTTATATGTTTATCTACAATATAAAAATCGCTGAATGTGTATTTATATATATATATATATATATATATATATATATATATATATATATATATATATATATATTATTATCATCATTTCTCCGTTGTCTAGTATCCATAACACAAGCTCTTAATGATGCTTACATTGGGATAGATAATAGGTGTGAGTGTATAAAAATTTATTTACTTATTCATTTGATAATTTAAGGACATTTCTGTGAAATAATGCAGTCAATGTTATATTTGGAAAACCATTTCTATGAACTAATATAGCCCATGTTTTCATTTATCGTTGTATTGACGGCACCACCCTGTATATTATCAATGACTAGTCTAAATAGTTATCAGATGATTTTTCAACAAACAGTTAAATTGTTATGTAAAAGCAATGTTTAGCTTTTCCTTCAAACCGAAAATCTCCAATAATTACTTTGTTATTAGACTTTTCGAAGAATCCTCTTACATTTTTTTAAACCAGCCTGACTTGCTTATACATGGCATGTTTTGTTAGAATCAATTTGTTCGATTCCAATACTTTCTACTTGAAAGTTAGTATGAAAAGGCGTGCGGTGTAAACGGTCTTCAAACTACATGGGTAAAGTTGTTAGGTTTGTCTGAAACTAATTAACAATTAAAACATCAACATTGGTGTACGAAAATTAATAATTTAAAAATATAGGTAACATCAAAACATGCCCCTTATTTTGTATTGTCAAATCACATAGATCGGACTACTAAAATATTCAATCGAATGAAATATAACTGCTTTCTCTTACAATGACAAGGACACCATGTGCTTCTCCTAAGCAAATAGCAAAAGTTTTAACTGGCACTCCGCATCCTTAGACGAAGGTTCAAGGTTCGACGTCCGCGCTATAGCGCGCCGTCCAACGTCTAGGGAACTCACGACGAAGGCGCTTTTCCATTGTTGTCGACACGAATATAATTCTTATAGAATTTTTATTGTATTCACCACAGCATCAACAATATTTGTTTTTTTATAAAAGCAGTTATTCACGTATAGATGCAGTAATCTTATAATAAAGTAATGTATTTTCCACAACAAGGTATGTTAATCGTTCTATCGTAACCAAAAAGTAAAAACTTTAATAAAAATAATGATATTTATAGAACTTTTAGTTATTTAAGTACTGCAGTACGATTCACTAACAGAAATATTCGAAATCGAACTTGACGACTGAAAAGGTGACGAGCCGCCATTGTTTTTAACGTTTGAGCACAGCGCTGCACGTAAGCGTATTCAAAAAAGACTTCTAAATAAAATAAAAAAATTAAATTGAAGTTAAGTACCTACTTATCTCATACAAAGGTATTTTTTGGAGACGGTGCTTCACATTCTATTATTTTAGAAAATAGTTTAGCACCAACTCCAATACAAAATTTATAAAAACCGTGAAATTCTGCAAATATTACATACATACAGGTCGATAATAGCCTTTTTTTTTGAAGTCGGTTTAAATATTAACTAAGTAAAAAAAAAACACTAAGTCCGCAAATTATTGATTTCTCGACCATTATTGGACATAAACCTAATAGTAGTTTGACTGATATAATTTACAATGCAGCTCAATAGAATAAAAATAGTCGTAATGTCGACAACACTGGACAACGTTTCAATAGCGATCGTCAGTGTTTTCAAAAGTCCTTGATTCTAAGATGAGACGGCTTTAATCGAGATCACCGTGGGAACATTCCTGGCTCCTTAAGAAATAGCACGCAAGGTATAAAATTTCATCAGCAATAAGTTTTTAATTCCATTTTAATTTAGATTTAGTTGAAAAAATAGTAACCGACTGATTTTTTTTATTTACATACGCGACGCTTAAAGGCATTGCTGTCAAAATTGCTATGGTTGTTATTAATTTAAACTTTTTATACCAAGGGCGTCCGCCCTTGCCTAATAGCATTCTTTGAATTTAAAAAACGCAAACCAACCTATTAGCACTCATGACGGCATATCGTTCTATATGGACATTCTATCGCTTTTTCACCTGTTTCGTCATTTATTGATAGGAGTACTCCTGTGAAGTTTCGAATAAAATAGTCTAACTAAACTTGTTTCCCCATTCACGCTTTGGACCCCTGTCGCCCAAAATTAGGGAGTGAATTTAGCAAAGTCCTTTCTTAGTGCACCCCTAGACCTCATAAGGAACCAGTGTGCTAAACTTGGAATATCTAGACCCAGCGGTTTCGGCTGTGCGTTGATACGTTTTCCTTTTTAAATATTTGGACTAGTGTTTTACTTACAGTTTTCCTTTTTAAATATTTGGACCAGTGGATGTAAGGTAATCAATCCAAAAATCATAATACTCCCTTCGGCCGTGTATATGGATTTCACTGTTAGATACGAGTACGGAGTTACAATTGAAAGACTGGAAAAAGTAATCACATTATCTGGTTATTCACACACAGCTTAGCGACTACAAAAGATATGTAACAAACGAAGCCTTTACATAAACCTTCCAAATCCACCCGAAGAGAGCAAAGCAACAAATTATCTAATCAGTGACCTGGATCCGTGTCTGTTTGATCAGAACCGTCGAACATCTCCAATCGAACACGGATGCCAGTGTGCATCGTACGGGCAAAGTTATGAAGCGTTATTAAGGCACGTTTACACTGGCAAACGAACTAACGATGCGTTATGGCATAACAACAGTTATCACGCAGTTCCTAATATTGAAGGAGCTCGGTGGCGTAGTGGTTTGAACGCTTTAGTTTCGATTACGAAAACAAAGCAACTTTCGACATGGTCTAATTCAGGATGGGTCAATCAAAATTTATCTCGAGCTCCTCCGTGCTTCGAAAGGCACGTTAAGCCGTTGGCCCCGTTTGTTACGGCGGTGTTATGGCCCAAACTACTCGTGTGTTTCTCCCATGTAGGAAGATCTGTGCCCAGCAGTGGGACGTTTATAGGCTGATGATGATGATTATTGAAGACCTCCAAAATTTGTTATTCTTTGCTAGCCCATTTGTATTCCCTCCTTCCTATAACATGATTTCCTTGAAATGGGCGTACTTTATACATCTGCAAGGTGGAGGCAGCTAGAATGTGTGCATGCTGTGCTAGCTGTCCGCGTTTAGGGACATTACCACTTTTCATCAGCTAGTGTTGTGTCGCTTGCCGTGCTTTAAATGAATAAAACCAACGATCTGACCTATGGGACGGCTCAGGCAAGCAGCGATTTGGTTTTCTGGATCCAATGAAACGCAAAGCTTCACAGCTTGAACCAACGCCGAAAACTTCTAGATTATACTACAGAGAGGGTGCCCAAGAGAATCATGACCTCATTTCGCAATGTCCATTCCAACAGAGGACCACCAGACGTTCGACAGGCTGCCACCTACACCTGGTGGTTATTACAATAATAAACGCTTTTCTTTCATAATGCGCACAGCCAGAGATTAGAACGTACTGCCGGTCTTGGTGTTTCCTGTTACATGGAATAGGCACCTTCTTGGTAAGCTCGCTATATCGTCGACTCCTTAGCGTCTTAGCAAGAGTGAGATCAAGAGCAGGCCCATTTATTATCGAAAATATCCCTAAGTCGTACAGACGACAGCACATCAAGTGTAACAGTTGCACTACGAAAGCCGCCTCTATTACGAACGTAGTAAGGGTGGTCTCAAGGTCAAACTGTTACGCTTGATGAGCTGTCGACTATACATATACGCTAAGAAAGTTAGATCGCAATCTTTCAATTTTATGACTTAAATTATTATTCTTCTAATACAGATTCGTGTAACATCGCCTTAAAACACCTGAGATCCTCACTTGGCAAAGTGAGTGTGTTTGCTCAGTTCGGCACTCGTGACAATCAATATGGAGGGCTGTTTGGTCGTTCATTAGTCTTAGAACGGGGACTAATTGGATTCGGAACAGGGATTGTGTGGATTAAAATACGTTGTCAACTTAATGACGACTTAGTTTACATTCTACCTTCACTATTGAAGAATCAAGTATTTTATTTGATTTATTTATTTATGGAAAACCTTCACCATAGAAATAACTTATAAACGACATAAAAAGATGTTTTCTAATACATTTTATGCTATTACAATTAATCTCACAATGTTGGAAGCTGAGATTCATTGTATATACCATCTAAATTATACTAGCACCTCGTCCTCGAGATAAGTATCCTGAAATAAAGTTATTATACGTAATATGTAGTACCGCATAGGTGCTACCGTTCTTGCACTATCGTTTAGAGAGAAAAAAAAAAAAAAAAAAAAAAAAAAAAATCTATGACATGACAGATCTCCCGCCCTCGCTGCCTGTCAGTTGGCTATGTTTGGCTCATTTTGTCTCATTCGCATTTTTGTGCCCAACCGTTCTACACGTTATCTGCGCACTCGTAACAAAAGTACTTAAGTACCCACTTTTGATTAGACATCATGCCAAAACGTAAAAATGATAGTGATTTAGACTATATAAGTTCTCAAATCAAAAAGCTAAAAAGAAAGTTAAAGCGAGTTCGTAAGCATGATGAATCATCATCTTCAAGCGAAACGGAATCAAAAAATAGTACAGAAGGTCAGTAAATATTCCTTTGTATTTTACCTCATTATTACGACAAAAATGCACTCGAGCTGATCATGGGACTGTCTCACGCATTTTTATTTCGTATTTACCCACATTAAAAATAAAAAATAAGAGTTTATTTTTTTACATACAGACAACGTAATTATCACGTTTTTCAAATGCAATTCGAGCAGATCATGGGACTGTCTCACGCATTTCTATTTATTATCTACCCACTATAAAAATTTTTTTTTTTTTTTTGGGTGAGTCTTTTTATATTTACGTATTTGCTACGTTAAATCAAATGCAATTCGGGCTGTTCTTTGGACTGTCTCACCGCATTTGTTTTTTGTTATGGAATGTAATCGAGCCGTTCTTTGGACTGTCTCACCACATTCTGCTAATACTTACCTACATTATCCTTATTTTTGGAGTTGCATATTTCATTAGTGAAAATATAACTATCGGGCACGCTCTTGGGCTGTTCCTCTACACTCAAATAAAAAACAGTACACCGTACACACGTAGGATGTACAATAAAAATAACTATTACCTACTTTAGTTACACAAGTACTTATAATTAATTTCAGAAAACGGCTTAATGCCGGAACAACTGGTTGACGAAGAGGTTATAATAAATGATGAGATTACTATAGAACAAACCTTGCCGGAACTAGCGGAAACATCCGATATTCCAAATAATAATGAAGTACCCTCTGACTTAACTTTGGATAATAATTTAGACACAGATATTCTAGAAATACTGGGAAATGACCCTTCAAATACTACGCAGTATGGTAAAGATATTCACAAAGAACTAGCAAGTCGCTTACAACACATTGCAATTTCTGGTCTATCTAAGGAGGCTAGAAAAGAGTTACAACTAAAATATTTGTTACCTTCGAATGGGATACTCCTCGGGGCTCCCGCAATGAACCCCGAAATAAAAGCGGCTTTATCAGACGTGCTAGTTAACAGGGATACGGCAATAGAATCAAAACAGAAATTACTAGCTTCTGCCATATCGTGTATAGCTTCAGCTACTACACAATTGCTAGAATCCAAAGACAAGAATAAAGAGCTATTGCAAATGTTAATGGACACCAATAGAATACTGTGTGACATACAACACTCTGACTCCAATATTAGAAGAATGTTCAGCACATCTGTGCTCAAAAAAGACGTCAAATCTCAGATCCTCAATTCAAAGATTGACAAACTCTTATTTGGAGAAAATTTACCCGATACACTAAAGACTGCTAAGGCTGTCTCCAAATCTAGCGCGGAAATAAAAAGCGTTATTAATAAAAACAAAAAGCCTCAACCATCGACTTCAAAAACGAGTACTTTAAACTCAAGAGCGCCGGCGGCCCCGAACAGGAAGCCGCCGCCGGCGGGTCCTCAAAAAACGCGCCAACACACCTCTCAACCGAATCAGCACGGCAGATCATTCAGGACGTCATTGCAGCAGCAGAGGACGAGCAACTTCCGTCGATAGAAGAGGTAAAATATGCAGGGCGTTTGTCACAGTTTTATAGACAATGGTCACGCATTACTGGTGACAAAACTATCTTATCGTGGATCTCCGGCTATAAACTTACATTCTCAGATTCTGTAGAACAAGTTTTGGTTCCCAAAACTCCTAACTATTCTATTAAGGAACTTACTCAATTTGAGAATGCTATATTAGACCTTTTAAACGTTGGAGCAATATCCAAATGCAAACCATGTAAACAGCAATTTATATCCAGCATATTTCTTCGACCAAAACCAAATGGCAAGATGCGTTTTATATTGAACTTAAAAAATTAAATAAATTTATTAAAACCAGTCACTTTAAGTTAGAGGATCTGCGTACCGTCTTAAAACTCGTTACAAAAAATTGCAAAATGGCAACTTTAGACTTAAAAGATGCGTATTTTATGATAAAAATAGACGAACAATCCAGGAGATACTTAAGGTTTATTTTCAAAGATACTCTTTACGAATTTAATGCCTTGCCATTTGGTCTAAATACCGCACCCTACATTTTTACAAAAATCATGAAACCTGTTGTAAGTTTATTGAGGTCAGCTGGATATATATCATCTATTTATCTTGATGACATATGTTTAATATCAGAATCATATGAAAACTGTCTAGAGAATGTACAAACAACCAAAAAGCTTCTTACTAGCTTAGGCTTTCTTATAAATTTGGACAAGAGCGTCGTGACACCTTCTTCTACATGTAAATACTTAGGATATGTAATAGATACTTGTAAGTTTACTGTCGAATTGCCCGATGACAAAAGAAATCATATTAAAAATGAAATTAAAAAAATTATGAAAATAAAAAGATGCAAAATTAGATATTTCGCGAAATTTATTGGATTATTGGTATCCGCCTGTCCTGCTATCGAATACGGGTGGCTCTACACAAAGGCCTTAGAGCGCTGTAAATTCTTAAATTTACGAGACCACGGGAACTATGACAGGAATATGCAAATAGCTCCGTCATTGCGTCCAGATCTAAAATGGTGGTTGAAAGTAATTCCAACTTCATTTAAAATCATAAGAAATGACAATTATAGCTTAGAATTGTTCTCTGACGCCTCAACAACGGGCTGGGGCGCTGCGTGTGGAGAAATGACCGCTAGTGGTCCATGGTCCAACAAGGAGAGCGAATATCACATAAACCAACTAGAACTCTTAGCAGCCTTCATTGCCTTAAAAGTATTTGCCAAAGATTATACTGACTGCCAAATACTAATGCGAGTAGATAACTCCACTGCGATCAGTTACATTAACCGAATGGGCGGAATACAATTCCCTCATTTGACACAAATATCGAGAGCTATTTGGCAGTGGTGCGAACAAAGGAGAATTTATTTAGTAGCTTCTTATATAAAATCCGAAGACAACAAAGTAGCGGATGCGGAGTCACGACGCTCTCATCCAGATATTGAATGGGAACTAAAAGACGTAGCCTTTAAAGAAATTTCTCATAAATTCGGCTGTCCTCAAATTGACTTATTTGCAAGTCGAATAAACAAAAAATGTGACTTGTATGTATCATGGCGAAAAGACCCGGATGCCTTCACTATTGACGCATTTACTATAGTGTGGACTCCATACTTTTTCTACGCGTTTCCACCGTTCTCGATCATTTTAAAAACGCTTAGAAAAATAATAACTGACCAGGCTACAGGCATTGTTGTTATACCCCTGTGGACCTCACAGCCATGGTACCCAGTATTTAAACAACTTCTCGTATCTGAATTATTGATATTCAAACCTAACGAAAGAATTATTGTCTCTCATTGCAGCAAAGGCAAGATTCTCGAGAACCTTACCCTGGCTGCCGGTGTCTTGTGCGGACGGCGCTGCTAAAACGCAGTGTACCATCATCATCAATAAATGTCATGCTGGCATCGCTAAGTGAGAGTTCAACTAAACAATACAACGTATGCCTTAAGCGATGGCATGAGTTCTGTATTCGTAACAACCATGACATTTACAAGGCAACAGTACCTACTATCATATATTTCCTAACACAGATATTTAATTCCGGTGTTCAATACGGTACGTTAAATAGCTACAGGGCGGCGCTTTCTCTTTTAATTGGTTCACATATATCCACAGACGATAGAATTAAAAGATTCTTTAAGGGCGCGTTTAGGCTCCGACCACCAGCGCCAAAATACAACGTCACCTGGGACACGTCCAAAGTTTTGGACCATCTGAGTTCGTGGTACCCTAACGAAACGATATCGTTAGAAAAGCTCTCTAGGAAGTGTGCCACCCTGATAGCTATTACAACAGCCCACAGAGTCCAGACACTCCAAAAAATTAAAATTAACAATATAGAATCACTACCAGCTCAAATCAATATCAAAATTCCTGACTTAATTAAAACCTCTGGCCCTGGCAACCATTACTATGCTTACCTTTCTTTGCTGAAATGCCACAGATATGCCCAGCGACCACCTTACTATCATATATTAATCGAACTGCCCCTCTACGAAAGCAGAATAATTTATTTATTGCATTTAGAAAACCACATGGTGTAGCAAGCACCCAAAGTATCAGTAGATGGATAAAAGCTACCATGCAAGATAGTGGCATTGATGTCTCTATATTTACGGCCCACAGCACCCGTCACGCATCCACCTCCAGAGCCCACGGACTAGGCGTCAATATTGATGTCATCCGAAAAACCGCGGGGTGGAGCGGCACCTCCTCCACTTTTGGAAAATTCTATCATAGAACAATAATTAATAATGATGAGACCACCCTAGCCAGGGCGGTACTAAATTGTGAGTAAAAATAATACACTTATTATTATTATTGTTGTATAAAATTATTTTTACTCACAAAATTGTAATGATTTACCAATGAATGTGATTTCCTACTGATTATAATAAATATAATTAAGAGTTAAATCCGTTTGTGAAAAAATAGAAAATATAAATTTAATTACATATATATTCTCTTTTTTTTATTGGATAAAACCGGTTTCGCTGTGAGGTTATCAAAATTCATCTCTCAACATCTACATATTACGTATAATAACTTTATTTCAGGATACTTATCTCGAGGACGAGGTGCTAGTATAATTGATGATTAAACGAACTTACAAAGTGAAGTTCTATCATAATTATACGAAGCACCTCGTCCGAAGAGATAAGTATGACCCCCTCCCACCCATACCCATTTAATGATTTGACAACATCACATCGAACAAACCTGAACAAACACTCTAAACAAATGAGACAAAATGAGCCAAACATAGCCAACTGACAGGCAGCGAGGGCGGGAGATCTGTCATGTCATAGATTTTTTTTTTTTTTTTTTTTTTTTTCTCTCTCTAAACGATAGTGCAAGAACGGTAGCACCTATGCGGTACTACATATTACGTATAATAACTTTATTTCAGGATACTTATCTCTTCGGACGAGGTGCTTCGTATAATTATGATAGAACTTCACTTTGTAAGTTCGTTTAATCATCAATTGTACCCACTCAGAAAAAAGTCAAGGTTCAGCCGCCTCTTCGCTTGTCATGCCGATGTCAGAAATGGGTCAATATCAAATTCTTTGCAGATACCATTATACTGTCTACTTGCTCACACCATATATGAGTTTTGCCTATGATTTGAGGAAGAAAGAGGAACACTGATAGGTTTCCTCACTGAAGTTGCTAAATAACAGACCTGTTCAAAACTCAAAATCGTCTGTTATTAATACAACTAGAAGCCAAGCTATTGACAGCCCTCCTGTAGACACCTGCAATAAAAAGGAAAAGTCACTTGGTATTGCAGGTGCGTTGCCATCCTGAGGCCTGATGTAATACCTTCCATGCCCTGTAAGTATTTGCTACATTTACCTCTAACCCGAAGCACAGCGAACTGTTTTACGAACGAAACGCGAAAGGCGGAGGTAGATACTTACCCACACGACCCTACCATCTACAAGACACTTCTTGAATATAGTTAAGCTTTGATGTACAAAACAATATACAGAGATTTCACTTTGATCGATTCCAATTAAATCAAACAACTGTCAGCTGCAACAAAGCAATCTTTTATTTTCCGGCTACCCGAAAAATTACTTGTCGCCTCACAAAATAAGTCTTCACGGCAACACCTTGAGAAAGACTTTCCCCTCTATTAGAGGACATCAAAAAAACTAACGCGCCCTACAAATCAACAAGAGAAAAAGAAGAAAAAGGCGAAACGGCCGTAATCCAATAAAAGCTTACAATTCTCAGCGGCGATCACTAAAACTATTACACTGTCGCACATAAAAACTATACACACAACTGTCCAGGAAAATTCGTTAAAAAGAAAAAGAGTCGAGGACCCTTAACGATGCCGCGTAAAACTTTCGCCTCGTTACCGCTACCTACTGAGAGATAAGAGAAAAATCTTCGTCCAACGTGTACGAGTACAGTGGCGTTACAGGAAAGTATACATCAATTTGGTTTAGAAATTAATATGAACTTATAAGGAGACCTAGTCATGACGTCATACTTTCATTAAGAACCGCCTCGACATCATCATCACTGGACAATTTGCGTCCCACTGCTGGACACAGGCCTTCCTACATGTCATATCACCATCACGTTGACCCATTCGGGTTGGTTCCGAAGCATGGAGGAGCTCGAGATTACAAATTTTGATTGTCCCATCCGGGATTGACCATGGCAAAAGTTGCTTTGTTTTCGTAATCGAAACCCAAGCGCTGAAACCACTACGCCACCAAGTTTATTAATGTGCAACCAATGCATTAGTGTCGCAGGTACGGATATAACGCCTATCAACGCAAAATTATCGTTTTATATAACCGCTTGTCTCTGACCTACCATAAAACCATTTTGTGCTGTTAAGAAGCAACAGTAAACTTTAGTAGTCAAGCAGGGTAAGCTTAATATAAATATGGTCAGCAGTAAAAGTCGATCAACACTTTAGTAGGTACCATGTCACACTATGAACTTCACAGTATTCATACAAAATATCAAGATTATCTAAACATGTTATTATGAAAAGGTACTAAAGTATTAATCGACTTCTGTTTCTGACTGTACCTATCATTGTAATACTGTCGTATCTTAATGTTTGACAGATATTTGAAATTCTAGACTTGAAAAAGAGTCGTTCAGCGGGAGCCGAAACCGCGACCTTTTTACGATCGGGTGGGTGACAGCTTTGACCACTGAGCTACCAAGGACTAGGTACTAGTTTAGGGTTAATTAATTAATTGATTCTTTTTTTTCTTTTATTCTTTATTTCAATAAGCCTTAAAATTAGTATACAAAGTAAGAAAATGAAAGGTAACGTACACATCTTTACGGGAACCTTTCTTATTTCAGCCGTGAAACAGTTTGCTATGTTTCGGACTGAAGGGAAAGGTAGCTAGTGTAATTACTGGGCGCGGAAGGCATTTCATCTTAGGCATCAGGATGACAACGCACCTGTTTTACCAAGCGATTTTTTTCTTGTTATTCCAGGTGTCTACAGGCGGTGGTAACCACTTACCATCAGGTCGGCCGTCAGGCTGTATGTCATCTAGTTGTATATAAAAGAAACCTGCTAACCTTGATTCGGCCAACAGTTTGTTTGTCACCGTTATGTCTAAGAAATGACCTGATACGTGCATTCGTCATAATAGATCACACAAATATTAGAAAAATGTACTATATAAACATACAAATAGACTCAGTTCGTGAAAAATGTTCAAAATCCTTAAAAAAACATCTGGGATTTGTTTGATTTAGTAAAACAATCACCTACTTATATTACGGCCGTGTATTTTTGAATTGATCAACGGATTACGTCACGTTTATTTTATTATTGTGACATTATCACGAATCACTAATGTAATACTGAACAACACGTCCTAAGATTAAATAGTTATGAGCCTAAATAAACAAAAATCAAAACGCCTAACCATCAAATCCGTTCTATTTTACACAGAACTTCAGCAAATGAAGGCAATTTACAATTCAAATTCCAGTATTGATTCAAGTTATAATTAAGAGCAAATCACACGTTTTATTGGTAATTACGAATAATTTAGTATCTGTTTTAGTTGTAGTCTGTATTACGTGGTTAACGTTCGCTCACAAAAGAACAACTCATTTAATACAAGTTTAATGTCCATATGTAAAATTAAGCGTGGTCTTCATTTTCATATTCCTATTTAACTTACGTCGAACCAGCTACAGTCAAGCGTAAAAGTTTGGACATACTCCGTTCGTGGTAAAAGCCGCTTTCATTGAGCACGTATTTTCATGTATTGTCGACATCACAAAACAACAAATTAAAAACAATACATTAAAAAAAAATTGTACCTAATTAACTACATGAAAAAAAAAAAAAAAGGTACGGAGTCAATTATCACGCTCGCTCTAATAAGAAAATGATAAAAATTGTAAATTTCAACCAGGTACTGTACCAAGGTACCCAACGTTTTCTGCGCTTTTAAATACCGATAACCACGGTACGCGAAAATTTAGATATCAACGTTATCATTTAGAGGATACCATAATTTAAAAGGTACCCGTAATAATGGTACTTTAATATTTAAGACGGATAGTGTAGGAATGTGCATTTTTAGGTGTCAGTTTGTGTGATCGGTATCCAATTAAATACAGATACCCGAATTTACAAGGTACCCATTACGGGTATTGAGATATAGGTTGCGTGATTTTTATGAGTCACTGAATTTGGTTATAGATATCGTTAATAATGATACCAGAACTGTGTGTTATCGGTTGATAGCGGTTTCTCAGTCTCTGCTTTCAACTGGTGGAGTGGTAAGTACCCTCGTCTACTATACCAGAGGTTCCGGGTTCAATTGTGAGTACGATTTGACAACACAAAGCTCTAGAGATATATTGTTTTATAATTTAAAAAGCTTCTAGTAGGAGGTAGGCACACCCGTAGAGTGGTAGGTGGTTTACCTGCCTTACCTATTTTGGTCGTAAAACAGTTCGTTGTGTTTCGAATTGTAAGGAAAGGTGGCCAGGGTAATTACTGGGCATAGAAGGCATTTCAACTCATGAGGATCACAACGCAACTGCAATATCAAGTGATTTACTCCTTGTTTTTGCAAGTATCTAGAGGCGACTGGAAGGCGGTCAGCTTACTTGTCATTTAACTAGTTGTATATAAAAAAATAATATTGAACAAAAATAGTTTCATAAGTAGGTAACTATTTATTTCTGTGGCCTACAGTGTACGTTTAAAGTTGCTACATGTGCTCTTCTCATAGAAAAGCGTGCCTAATTACCTGTGGCCAAGTTTCCACATTATTTTTACTCTGTGACTAAAAAAAGTAACTTAATGACCTCATTTCGTATCTTGCAAATTAAAAACTTTTTTGATATAAATTTTCATAAAGCCATTATCTGACTGAACTTAAATAATGAACCAATTTGGACATTCTCTATCTACAAAGAGAATAAAATAAGCAGCTTGTACTTTCGAATGAATTTAAAAAGTTTTTACATTTTGTTTATTCAAAAGAAAAAATATATTTTGAATCGGATCCAGTTTCACTTTAGTTGTTAATCGTTTAAAAAGATGGACGTAAATTTGTAATTAAGGAATTTCCTGTTTATTGTTTTTCATTCATTAAAAAGGTAAATAATAGATAATACAAAGGTAAATAAAATCCGTAAGGTGAAATTATTTAGTCAAAGATACTTACATACTAATTTATCTAAGTAATAATATTAGAAATGCTCTGTGGCGTATTAGTTTGGCCTGTTTTCGATTACGAAACAAAGCAACTTTCGCTATGGTTAATCTCGGGATGGGTCAATCAAAATTGGTAATCTCAAGCTTCTCCGTGCATCGGAAGGCACGTGTTGGCCCCGGTTGTTCCCATCAACCCGCATTGAGCCAGTGTAGTGGTTTTATGGCCCAAAACTCCTCATATGTTTCTCCCATGTAGGAAGGTCTGTGCCCAGCAATGGGACCTATATTGGCTGGTGACGTTGATGATGATGATGATTATAAACGCCAAAGTAACTCCGTCTATCGGTCAGCTATATTTCATTTCGCCGCTGAAATAATTTAGATAAAAATTGCGTAGGAGATAGATTCAAACGATAAGTGCCTACAATGCGACTACTAATCATTGTATAACATTCTCACTCTTGTGGCGACCTGCCAAGACGGTTACATGTCTCTTCCTGGCCACCGACGCCTTTTGATACTATTATACTTTTAATTATTCTTTTGTTTTTATCTATCACTGTTGTTTGCTATATTTTCAGAGAGTAAACTATTTTATGCTGAACGTTATTGTTTCCATAATAATATTTAAGCTTCGGATCGCATAATTTTTTAAAATATTTTTATTCTCTTACACCTATTATCAAGCCCAAAGTAAGCATCATTAAGAGCTTGTGTTATGGATACTAGATAACGGAGAAAATAATGATAATATTATGTACATAAATATCACAAATATACTAAATAAACATATAAACATCCATGACTCGTAAACTAATGCTCGTACTCATCATACAAACATTTGCTCCTACCGGAATTCGAACCCGGGGCCTCTTGACCGAGTAGCCTGTATAATAAGGGGTCCAGACCACCCGGCCAGCCAGCCGTCAAATCTTTAATCCTGGAAATATAATCAATCTAGGCTCCATTCCCGGGCAGAAATGTGGAATAACCGGCGTCCATACGGTCAAGCCTTAATAGGCTAGATAATTCTAGCCTAATTAAGCATTAAAGATTACCTTCTGAGAAAGGATATACTTACATAAGTCCTTAAAAATAGATTTTGGCGTCTAGCCTACATCCACATGGGTGGAGTCGCTGGCCGCCAACAGTTTCCTATACAAAGGAATAAATTCTATCCAAGCCCCTAAATTTGACATCGTAAACGAATTCGTGCATGCTGGCGTAAATAATGCAAGTCCATCTGCCCTTTGATAACAAGCGAGGCATCCCATCCCAATCAGGCGATCCTTGTAATAAAACGAACCATCACAGATACAGCGAAAGGCCTATTGTCAAGTTTTTTTAAATGTCATTCACCCCATCGTAAGCGTGTCAATTATGCAAATGTTACAAGTTAATTATTTTCAAATTGCAGCAAAAAGGCGTTGTAAGGCCCCTTTGAGGAGGACTAATTTGCAATCACAAGCGGATCGTGTGGGGGCTTCAAATACCATCACGCATGGTGTAGTCCGGCTGGATAGCGAGTGGTAAAGTCGACGAAGCCATTTTTTTTTACCTAAGTTCGCTGTCTGCAGGTTAAATTCACCTGCACCTTCTACTTCTTCATGTAATTTAAGACCAGGGAAGACGATGGACCATATTTTTTTTAATACAAAGCTCCGGAAAATATCTCAACACCACCTGACAAGAAAGAGTAAGAAAGGTCCATTTGCGATAAGGCATGGACAAACGACCACCAGCCTATGTATGTACCGCTGCTGGGCACAGGCCTTCCTGGGGAGTTTGGGCCATAACACCACCACGCTGGCCCAATGTTGGTTGGTGGGTTAAAGCAGTCGCAGTAACAACCGGTACCGACGGCTTAACGTGCCTTCCGAAGCACGGAGGAGGTCAAGATAACAAACTTTAATTCACCCATCCCGGGATCGACCCTGAGGAAAGTTGCTTTGCATTCGTATTGAAAATAAAAGCTCCTCAAATAAATACTCATGATTAAACACAAATTTCAACACTCACTAGAGAAAGCTTTTAATTTCACATGGCAATATATTTTCTTTAATCGTCAGATCAATTATAATACAAAGCCCTAAGCCTTTCAAACCACGTGCCTTTGATGTAGTAATGTGGGCGCGGTCACGCTCGACGGACGGGCGCGTGCGCAGGTCGCGTGCCGAACAAAAAGCGCCACGCTATGGAGAGCTCTAAATTAGTAGATGTTAAAAGGATGCGTTTTTGTTGAAAAACTGAATATGTTAGCATGTATTAAATATTTATATTTTCTCATAAATAATAAAAATATGAGAGATTAAAAATATTACGCTTCTAAATAACAGTTTTAATAATCAGATTACTTTGACTATTTGCACAAAACCGTTTCAAGCGTTTTGTATAAAAGTTAAAAATGTAAAAGTTTCATAGAGCAATAAAATAATTTACATATACAAACAAATTGGGCATTTTAGCTCACTCCAAAGTCTATAAATTACTTGCAATTTCATCCATACTAAAACGCTAAAGTAACTCCTTCTGTCGGTTTGTTTGTCTAACTGTCTATAACCGATTTAGATGAAATTTAGTATGGGGATAGTTTGAGACCCTGGGAAGGACATAGAATAGTTTTTGGAGCGATAACCGACATCCACGCGGTTGGAGCCGCTAGCGGCCACTAGTTTCATTATAAGATCATACTTTATGAGTTTAATTCTACATTGGTCTATGAACATTATTATAATTCACTCAAGATAAAAGTCTGCTCCTGACGGTATTACGCAAGAACGCACATTAACCAGCATGCGCCACTTTTTGTTTACAAACATATGTGCGCAACAAAAACATTCTACGGCACGTGGCGAAAGGGCAAACCTGATGATACCTCAAACAGGAACTTTGCACCGCTGATTCTTCAAACTACCATACAGTTACTAATAAAAAATCTAAAAGTTACATTTTGAACTTTAAATCAATGCCATAAGAGGCAGTTTATTTTGAAAGGGACACGGTTCACCTACCGTATGCTAAATGAGCGTGTTCGCTCGGAACGTTATCTTTATAGAGAAACATCTATTAACCTATCCGTGTATGAAAGTAAATACCTAAGCAATTAAAAACAACCGGTGATGTTTTTTATCAATCGTCAATATCTTCAATATGAAGTATATGAGAGATGGGTGTCACGTGCAAATAGTGGCTATGGGACACTAGGCAAAAAAGTTCGAATTACGTATAACCATTAAAAACTATATCTATCGTTATAAAGCTATACAATTCTCATGTAAGCTGGAGTATTGCAATTCCGTTTAGTGTCCGAGTTATAACATGCATGTGGGACGAATTGAGCGACTTCAAAGAAAATTTGTTAATTTTTTGGCCGACCATTACAGAACGGCAAAAACATATAAGACAAAAGTGATACATTTCCACATGCCCTCACTACAACTACGTCGAAAATGCGTGGATATGTCCTTCTTGCATAAGTTAATGAACAACGGTATAGACAGACCTCCTCTGCTAGAGAAACTTGCATTTAAGTTGCTAGCCAGGACGCCACGCTTCCCTTGTGGACTCTTCAGAGCGAGGCGTTGTAAAACGAGATTGGGTCAAGACTCACCCATAGTCCGCCCGCCTAATCTGTACAACAGCCTTGCATGAGATTTTCCGGAACTGAACACAAACTAACAAGGCCCGAGCAAATTTATTAAAACTATAAAAAAATTGTTGGCGCATTTTGGTTTATACTAATAATATTATGACATCCTTATTAATGTAATTACTGTATTGACAACTTTAATTTATTATTTTTTATTGACTGTAATCGATAAATTGAATTGAATATTTTTTGTAACAAATGACTTTATGCATGTTGTGATTACCTCTTAATGTAAGAACAGTTGTAAGAAATGTAGCAACCTATTATATATCAGTGTAAAACTGCTGTATCTTAATAAATAAATAAACCGACCAAAATGCTGAAAGTGTCTCAGAAACATTGTCACAAGGAAGAACATATTCTAGATGCGCCAGTGGATTTTATAACTACACTAATAGTATAAGCGAAGAAGAGACTGTAGATCTTTCATACCGGACTACCGATGCTGGTATAAAGAAGCACGCGTAGCAAAAGGTTGAGACTGTGATACTATCCATGCGATTAACAACTCGAGAAATAACCAGGTTCTTGGATAAATAATATCAATCAAGAGTCAAGAACATTATTCTCGCAACCCAAGAATGAGGTCGACCAGACAGTTATTTTACAGTTGATACAGTTGATTGACATAATTTATCTCCTAATCTTTAAGCTGCCGCAGAAGTAAATCTTAGAAGATGTGTGTGATGCATGAAAAATATGTATTTCATTTTAATCATTTTATGTTTCTGTTGCTGGAAGCTGGTGTCCAAAATACGTATATATATATATATACGTAGTCATACTTTTGTTCCCACGCATATTTTGATTAATAGATTGACAAATGGAAACAGATAGGGCACAAAACTCTCTATAATAAATGATATCCATAAAATACCTAAATTCAAATTCAAATGCGAAAAACAAACGACCTAAAAAATATTTTCAATCAGATAAAAAACTTTGTTCAACAAAAGCAGGCGAGGTAGGTACATGAAAAATAAAATTAATCGCCGTCCACATCGGAGATACCAAAAGTAGGACCACAGTTAATTTCCTTCAGACGAAAACTTGGAACAAATTGGAGTCGAGTTGTGGTCTTCATTTCCTGTCTCCCGCCCTTGAGCCCGGGTGAAGGACTCCCCCTGTTGCCCTCTTTTTTCCTAAAGTTCCTGTTTTGTCTATGGCCAGGGCTGTCATTTGGAAATTCGTTAATATATGTGTAGAAATTAAAACGGCTATTTGAGCTTCAAAAGTTTTGAAGAGAGATGATAGGCTAACCATATACTTATGAATGACGTGACCCAATATCTAAATCAACAAAATTTTATTACAAAGATTAGATTAATCAGGTTGAAAATGACGATTATTAACAAACTGAATAAGGTGAATATGATTATTAATAATGTCATTGACTAAGCGAGGCAACATTAAATTAGCGGCAAGTTTGTATGTCTTTTGTGCTTTTTCCATAGAATACTGTACATCGAATCTGAATGAAATCCACAGACAGCGTAAAAAAATATGGTGTGCCTTTGCTAATTGTTGTTTCGTCTCGTTCTGTGAAACCCCTGATACAGAAGGAAGGCATGATGTGTTTTAATAGAGAATTTCATGCTGAAAGAGTATGATGTACGCTGAAATAAGTCACTAATTACGCAAGAAGTTTGACTGTTACGAATTCGGCTGTTAGTCAGCGTTTATCATCCATTAATGCATTTTTACCATCATAGCCACCATCACAAAAGCTTATTTCTTTTGAAGAAGATGAAGATGAACAGATTTAAATGAAATTAACTGTATTTGAGACACTTCTTTCCAATTTTCGCATGGCAGCCCCAGTTCTAGCTTGGGGCCTTTAGGAATGAACTTGTGTAATCACGAAAGTAGTGTTCTGATTTCAGAGATTTCGCCTCTTTTGCGGGTAGTTTGTGAGTTCCCTGTTTTTATGCTTCATTACTTATTGAAAGTTATTTTCACTAACCGTCGTCTGTAGATTATTCGTAAGGTTACGCTGTTTATAAGTTTCCAAAGAAGTTAATAGAAGTGACAGTGTTTATTAGTGCATTTAAAGCAAATACTCACGACATCTAAGAAGTTTTAAGCACGTGGGAAGTTTTAGGCCGAAACACCACCAAGCCGGACCAATACGGTTTTGTGGGTGAAAGCGGTTTCAGTAACAATAACAACTGAGATCAACGGCTTTACGTGCCTTTTGAAGCACGGAGGATCTCAAGATTGCAAATTTTGATCCGGGATCAAACATTGCGATGGTGGCTTTGCTCACGTAATTGAAACCAAATCTTAATCAATCTTTATTTAAAAAAATAATATCTAATGTGTAAATTAGTTGCTTCGTCGCTTATTTACGGGACGTGATCAAATGAGTCATTAAATTATTTGGATACGTAACTATACGGCTTCGCTAGCGTGTCTGCTATGGCGCTAAATGGTAGACTTTGTATTTTCTTACGATGTAATGTAGTTATCTCCATTACGAAGAATTCGATCTCCTTTTTTACATCCTTAAAGATGAAACTGACAAATCCTGAAACAGGTGCTTACTTATATTAATTTTTATTGAAGAGTATTTATGCATTATATCTTTTTTTCTTTATATATTTATATTTATCTCTCGGCTGATATGTGATGATGATTGATGCTTAATTTTTAAACACAATCGTCTATTTAACGATCTTTGTCACCCATATAAACTTTGCCACTTCGTTTCACCCCCTTACAAGTTTTATTTCGTAAAATACCATTTAAGTCAGAGCGTCTACGTCACAAAAACTAACTACTGTCGTTTCATCGTGTTTTAGCTTCTATAGTTTCGTTCGAGCGTTGATGGGAGTCAGTCTACCAGCTTCTTTATATAATATATATAGATATATATTTATTCTTAATTTTTGATTTTAACATTATTATAAATGTTTGAAAAATTACTTAGTAATTAAAATATAATAAAACTAGAAAAAATTCACGTCCTGGGGCAGGAATCGAACCCGCGACCTTTCGCAATCCGGGCGACTGCTCTGACCACTGAGCCACCCAGGACTTGGGATATCCCTGTGAAATTCTTCTAGTCTATCTGTATTTGCGTTTATGAGCTAACGTCCACCCTAAAATGTCGAAATATTTTATTTCAACATCCGAAATAAATATTTAGATACGAGATATACGATATATATATTTAGTAGCCAAAGAGCAAAAAAGTAAATCCACAAAATTATAACCCTAGGGGTCGCCATAATTGCGACCGCATGCGTGGGTGGCCCCCACGCATGTAATAGAAAATAGACATTGTTTAAAATACTTACTTATAAGTTACTATCTAATTGTTAATAATATGAAAAATGAAATAAATTATAATAAAACAAATGTTTGTGAAATATATTCCTTTCTTTTATATTATTAACAATTAGATAGTAATTTATAAGTAAGTATTTTAAGCAATGTCTATTTTCTATCACATGCGTGGGGGCCACCCACGCACGCGGTCGCAATTGTGGCGTAGTAGTTTAGTGCTCTGGTTTCGATTACGAAAACAAAGCAACTTTCGCCATGGTCGGTCCCGGGATGGGTCAATCAAATTTATAATCTCGATCTCCTCTGTGCTTCGGAAGGCACGTTAAGCCGTCGGTCCCGGTTGTAACTCTAACAGCTTTAACCCACCAACCCGCATTGGGTCAGCGTGGTGGTGTTATGGCCCAAGCTCCTCATGTGCTTTTTTCATGTAGGAAGGCCTGGGTCCGGCAGTGGGACGTATATAGCCTGATGATGATGACGATGATACTTTTTGTCTCATGTTGACACGGTAACAAACCTGCATTTGCGTTAAAAGAACACTAGTGCAAAACAAATTATTGGACCACGAGCAAACAGACAATAAGCAATCACCACTTATATTTAAACTGGAAACAACGCAGCTGGATACAAATTGCGAGTGTTAAAACACAACTGCTGGAAGGGCCTGTAAAATTATCAATTAAAACAAATCGCAGAACTTGGATACCTCAATTACAATAATGGTGACTTTGTATTAATCAAGCGATTGAACTGCTCCGGGTGGGGTTGGGATACCGGAGCGTGCCCTAAGCCCTTTACTCTGTAAGCAGCTGGAAGAGACTGCAATATTACTTCAAACTACTATGTATTGTAATCGAGAAGTGAACTGTATTAAAGATGATGTAATATGGGTTATTTATAATGCAATAAAAAGACTAAATAAAAACTGCCAGATTGACACCTTCGTACATTTTCCCCGCATACACCTGACTTACTATAAAAAGGTCTACCATGGTTGCCATAGGAGTCGTGGTACGATCCAGCCAGTTGTCAACGTACCTATACTTTAAGCTCCAAAAAAAATAATACAAAACTGCCAAACTAAAGAGACAAAATGCTACACAACATACTAAGCGTAAACTTTTGCTTATCAATGAAAAATTTAAACAGTCATTATCTACTAATTTCTTTTGTTTCTTCGCACACATTTGGCTATGGAGTAATGAGAATAACAAAACCTGGCTAAATAGTAGTGGAATCTTTGTAGTGTTGATACTTTTTTACACTTTTGACCAAAAGAGAAGACCAATGTTTTATGTAGGTCAATATATGTTAGTAAATCAGTAAGTCTTTACTTTAAACTTCTAAGCGGAACTCTCAAGAGTGGCAAATAACAAAAACATTCAAAAACAGGAACTAAACAGTTACTATCAAATATTAGGCAGCCCCTTAATTTGCATTTCCGTGCCACATTTTTTTTTATTCGACAATATTTCAAAACATTCCCCTCCCCTGCCACTTCCAGCGTCTATATCAAACCTAAGCCTTTGTTTGAGCACCAAGCAGTTTCCGTCCTAATAATTGCTCGGTACATAATTTTACTTTGAATAGCTGATTGCCAAGTTTGTCGGACAATCGGCGAAATTTGGCCATTGTCAGAGGCGCCTAAAGGAAACGCCCCGTCATGTATTTAGATGCTAATGGTATGTAAATTTCCGAGTACCTACTATGTGGTATTAGGGACTGGCTTCTTTATAATAATAGTGTTAAGTCGAATCAAGAATTATAATTATATTAAATGGTTCCTTATTGATTATACTAGGTGCTAGACCCGTATCGTATACAAGGTGGTGCTGTCTATATGACAATAAATTGCAACACGGGCTATATATTAGTTTTTTTTAATTCATTCTCCCTGTAATATGAAGGCAAAGGGCACTAATGCCCATACAGCCATGTCTTCAGTATTTGTTATTTCTTTATTTATTGCAATAAAATGCTGGCATAACACATTTTAAAGCATCTTGGGAGTATTTGACACGAAATATACTGATACTGATGACAGTCTCCATATGATGCTACTTGATGAGGTGGATAACCATGAAATGGACAGTAATCTTATTTTGTTGCACGTCAACACAAACACTTATTTTTAATTATTGTAATAAAAATCTTCACTGACACCACAAAACCCCGCCAAACACCCTATATATTATTAGTTCATGGAAATGGTTTGCCACTTTGAAAAACATCTTATTCATTTGATAATTTCATGACATTTGTATGAAATAATGTAACATTGGTATGCATTATTTCAAAGAAATATCCGGGAAACCATTTCTATGAGCTGATATAGCCCATGTTTTAATTTATTGTCGTATTGACAGCACCACCCTGTATAGGATAACCTGGGTACGTACCGGCAGCTTTCCTATTTCGGCAGTTAAATAGTTCACTGTGTTCGGATTGAAAGGAAAGATAGCCAGTGTAGGTAATTACTGGGCATGGAACGCATTTATTTCGGTGACACTTTGAAACGCATAATGTTTATTGTCATAATTTCAATTGACATACATCATAAGGCATGCAAATTAAAGAGCATAATAGTTTTTAGCAAAGTTATAATAACGCATAAACATAATAACGCAGATTTGTTGAAAGACATAATAATGAAACCCATAACCATATAAATCTATATTTTCATTTGCCGTATTTTAATAAAGCATACTTTGAAACGCAGATTTTAATTATGCATAAATGACCATATTCATAATTTTGTTTTACCTACTTTTATAATGCATAACTCAGTAAAGCCATACTTTTACAAAACGCATCTATAAATATCCATAAATTTATTGTTAACTTTTACTATGCATATTTACTTAAACCTACGTTTATTTTTTTTATTCGACACAATGACGTATTTTTAATGCTAAAATTGTGTATAAATTTCAAAGTAAAAATAAAGAAATCAATATTAATACGTAATTATTATTTTAAACCCTACTGGCCGTGGTCCTTCGCCGTGGTACTAGTCTGCCCAATACTAGAGTGTAATTTAAAAGCCGGAGGCGCGGAGGGAGGCGCCTGGGCGCATGAGACTCGTTACGTAAGGGCGGAAGGGCTGCACTTCCCGCAGCGCCGGAGAAGAGCAGAACCTATTGCACGCTGCATGCCTGCATGCCTGCTTGCATGCATGCATGCCTGCTTGTATGTATGCAGAAGAGTTTAGATATTATGCTTGCATGTATGCATGCCTGCTTATATGCATGCAGAAGAGTTTCGGTATTATGCTTGTATACATGCTTGCTTTCTTGCTTGCATGCATGCTGCTTGCTTGCCTGCATGCATTCAATCAAATCAAATCAATTATAAAAAAATCTTATGCATAGATAGTTTATGCTTTTGGTGAAATTATGGTAAATAAGTGTTATTCCTTGGAAGTTTAGGGATTTTGCCGGTTATTCTTATTAAATATATGCTTTTTGAATATTATGGCCAACAAAAATTATGCCTTTCATTACTTATGCTTATCAAAATTATACCTTTCTATGATTATGCCTTACAGGTTTCAGCCATATGATATTATGCGTCATGAAGTTATGCTATAATGTCTTATGGCAAGTGACTATTATGGCCAGTAATATTATGAATTGTCAGTTTATGACAAAAAACGTTCTGCGTTTTATGAGATAACCGATTTGTAGCGATAAGAAGAGTCTAAAACAATCTGTTTACAGCGGCGTACAAGCCCTTTATAAATCTTTGAAGTCTTGGACAGAATTTTTCAGGGTTTTCATACTCAGGCCTCATGCACTGGCAAAGTTACACCTGATTTGTAACGGCTATTTGTAGCCAATTACAAGCTAACGTCTACCCACACAATATCAAAACTGTTGTTTTTCATCGAGCGAACAAGTAGCTTTTTTTAAATTAATTGACTAAAAATTACAACCTAATTAAAATTCAGCAATGCTCTTATCTCTAGTACCAAAACACTGGCAGGCACAATTTCATAAGAGTTCCTCAACTTTTCCCCCATACCTCGACATGGGGTAGAGAGAAAAATGGATCGCCACTTCACGAACACCTGCTCACTTCATCCACATTCATTAATATTCGAGTACACGCACGACTCTTGGGCGCTTTTCATTATGTCAACGACCTCACATTTTTTAAGAATCCATCTTTATTTTTCACGGGATTGATTGACTGTCACACGGTCTTTTGATGGCACGTGAAAGTTTTTTTTAGTATCAAGGTTTGTTTACAAGTAGATGCCCCAGATGGTAAGTGGTACCTTTGCCTGCATATCAAAGACAGATATAGATCTTAAAAAATAAAAAAAATATACAGAGGACAAAGTCACCGACATAACACATCGCTCGCAGAACTAATGCCTGTTGGGGCGGACACTACAGTGGCGACCACGGGCCGGTAGACATGGGCTGTGCTCTGACAAGGTGCACCGACGATCTGGAGAAGGTAGACGATTGAAAAAAAATGACAACTGAACTTACTACCTGTAGCTCATAAAAGTGACTACATAACTTAGGGTAACACCTAGGGTAACCTAGCCAAAAATAAAGTTGCATAGAGACGCACCGTTTTGTTAAATCAAATCTGTCAAGCGGCCTTATACCACCGGGGGGCTATGCCAATTGAAAAATCAATTATGTCTGTAATCTCATGCTTGATATTATGACGATAATACTTTTGACATTGGGTACCTACTTTGTTGGTACGTTGATATACATTCTCTTCTAATTTTAATAATTTTTTTCGCTGGGCGGCACTGCACTGCTAAAAGTTATATTTTTTTTAACTACAAACATTGTAATTGAATATTTATTTTGAAAAGAGTGACTACACGAGTTTGTTGCCGGAATCTTCTCGGTAGTTCAACTCTTGGAACCGGTGTAAATTCAGACATGACAGACAGACAGAGACTATGACGTTGTTAGTTAATATATTTTTTGTGATAGTTGTAAAAATGTGTTTTTTGACGATTTAAAAGTGCTTCTTTGTGGCCTATTTAAATAAAATATTTTTTCTTTCTTTCTTTCTTGACGGGTTAAATACCTCGCAAAATTTTGGTTATTACTTATGTAACCGAAGTAAGTAGTTTGGCTAAATATTTTTTTTGTGTAGCCCCTGGATGCATACAACCGATCGTCATGGAAATTGTCGTGGAAAGACGAAAATATCATTTAATACGTCGATTTCCAAACGGAAAAGTTCTACGCAGCCCGCATCAATCAGCTAGAACTTTAACGTCCCATCAGCCGTCTGTTCTGCGTGCCATGTGCCCTGCCCACTGCCACTTTAACTTGCTTCTCCTATGAGCTAAGTCAGTAGCTTTGGTTCTCCTATAAGGCTCAATATAGATAAATAATAACGTCAGTTGAAAACTATGCTATCGCGATTTGCGACGACAAGGTTTACTGATCAATTCATCATCTCATTTGTATTCTGCCAACTTAGCATTACATAAAGTGACTATAAAATTAAACAGTAAGCATTTGGCTTTTCTTTGAAATCTAATCAATAAAGTGAGAATTTTTGCGTTTTTTATTTTATTTCTTTATTAATACCTGTGGAGCTCGATGGGGCTGTGGCTCGAGCGCTCTGGTTTTCGATTTAAAAAACAAAGCAACTTTCGCCATGGTCGATCTCAGGATGGGTCAACCTAAATTTATAATCTTGAGGTACTCCGTGCTTTGGAACTTTGGAAGGCACATTAAACTGTTGGTCCCGGTTGATACTGCAACTGCCGTATAGGGCCCGCGTGGTGGTATTATAGCCCAAACTCCTCATGTGTTTCTCCCATGTAGGAAGGCCTGTGCCCAGCAGTGGGACGTATATAGGCTGGTGATGATGATGATTTATTTTTATAGGTTTAAATCATCATGACACAAGTGAAGACGATTACAACGTAAGACCATATATAATTTGTAAGCGAATAATTAATCGATTCAGTTCGTTCAACCTGCTTATTACTATTAAACGGTCCAAATAAGCAATATCGTTCACAAGGGTCCCTGATTTTCTTGAATCCCACGTTTCCCGTTGTTTAGCTTAAACAGCACATAATGATAGTATTAGCGTCGTGTCAAACGAGCCGGTAACAAGGTAATTGGGGCCGCATTTGTGGAGCTTCAGTATCGGGTATCTATCGATACGCGAAGCCAGATACCTTGATACTTACGTACACAAAGGTTCCTGCAGCTGTTTTTCTTATTTTATTTTTATTTTTTATTTGACGCACCGGATATTGCTTTTACTTCCAGTTAAATATGTTACAGTCAAAAGTCAAAACCACTTTTCACTAAAGGCACCGGTCAAAAGCACTTTAGCCTGATTTTTGCAGTCAAAAGTGGTATAAGTGATAGGTCAAGGTTTTTTTTTATGAACAATCAAACGAAAACTCTTCAAAAACACTATTACCCAATTTTTTGCAGTTATAAGTGCTTTTGACCAACGTCTTTAGTTAAAACCACTTTCAACTGCTAAAACCAGTCATTACTGTTTTCAACTATGGGTCACAACCACTTTTACCTGATTTTAGCAGTTAAAAGTGGTTTTGATCTGTTATGAGTTTTGACTGTAACATATATACCGAAACATTTATGAATCACCCACACATGAAACACAATCTTCCTTATTACAAAATGCAGACTGAATATATACCTGGCTTATAATTCGGTCTCGGTTTTTCTTTGAACAAATAAAAGTGAGAGCATTAGTTTTAAAACAGTACCCCTAGCACGAACATTTTTAAATTTCGAATCGTAATCGTATCGTTCACGCTTAAAATTTCAAACAAAAGCCAGACAAAAGCTAACGTAACTACTCGATACGATGGTGATTCGAAATTTAAAAGTGTTCGTGCTAGGGGTACAGATATAATTTTACTCCATGTTTTAAAATAAGCGGGAATGCCTTTTCAATTGTGTGGTAAGGTTCAAACTATTAGAAATAAATATTTCCTGTTACTTTACTCTTAGCTCTTTTTTGAATCGACATTCTAAAGGTAGGTCGGTAGGTCAGTGCTCAGAGTGTCTTGCGGATTATTAATAATTATTGCGGATTCAACTCCCAGTCCAGTTGATATTTTTTTCCAGTCAAAATATTTTTCATAATAACTTTTTTAAAGTTCTAAGAGTGTGAAACTAATATAATAACGTCCAGCGTGATTGCCAGTACATGCTTGCGATAGATATTTAAAAAATCATGAAAGGTTGAGAGAGAAAAATATGTAGATTCATTGCAAAAGCTCAACTTTTGGCCAAGTTAATACAATACGAACCCTGATTATTACCTCTCTTGTTACGCCCTAGTTGCCTTAAGAGGTAATTTCGTCCAGCTGTAGCTATATTCACACTAGATAAAGTTATAGGTCAAAGCACAAAGATTGGAATGAGCCAGATCATCGACGGACTGCGGTCAAAGCTAATGAGACACAGTTACAAACAGCTCAAACACGTCAGCTGTTTTAGTAACCGCGGTAATGAACGCACGGACAGACAGAAACGTAATCATAAAAATGATTAGTTTATTCTCTTGTAATTATTTCGAGATTACTTTTATTTATCTAAACAGGATGTTTGGTGCATGGTATAACAAGCGGGCAGTAATATGTTGATTAAAAATTCGAAATTGAAAAATTAATTATTAAAGGAGATGTTAAAGTTTTGGGCCAGCTAATAAGCACAATTTCAGATTGAAGATAATAATGTACTGAATAACATGGTTTCCATTAAATCACACAAAACACTTTTATTTTATTGCAAAACAATAACGAAATAAAAAAAGTATTGTATAAAATGGCAACATATAAGTCATAAAAGTGAACAAAAGTGCTACTTATATTTAAAAAAAATCTAGACCTTTAGTTCCCAAAGTGGTCCAAGTTGACCCCCATGGGTGCGCGGTATCTAATCTTCAATTTTTTTTTCTACTTTTGGGAATATAGTAGAAATGTAGCTGCAGGGGTCCATAGGAACGAGCTAAATTTTAAAAGTGGTTATTGAAAAAAAAAGCCTGGAAACCTCTGATCTAGACTAAAAAATAAATAAAATTGCAGTTTTCAATAAAACATAATTATTATTATAATAACTGGGACCAACCCATTTAATTGTTATATAAATTGAATTTCAACGCTTAATTTTCCGACTGTACCAAAATGCGTAGAGTCGCAACACTATTTGCGTACGTCAGAATTGCACCAATTATCCGCGATGCGCGTACCCGAACGGATATTACATTCCCGTTACGTAGATATGCATGGACCAATCATCTTTGATGCATGTAATGGATACGACTTTTGTGAACAGAACAGAATGGAATTCTACTGTGAAATATTTTCTTAAACAACTAGATGACAAGCGAGCTAATGGCCCACCTGGTGGTAAATGGCCCCCGTCACCAACAGACACCTGCAATAACTAGGAAAAATCACGTGGTATGACAAGCCCTTTGAATGACAAGGCATCAGCGCCTTGTCATCCAAAGGGCTGATGAAATGACTTCCATTACCCAATAATTACAATGGCTAACTTCCCCTCTAAGCCGAAATACAGTTAATAGGAGACGCGACCCTGCACCCTACGGGACTACCACTGAGTAAAAATCATTTTCTTAAAGCTAGGTCTTTAATTGATAGATAGATAGATAAAAGATTTATTTTCATTTCTTTATCACACACAAAAATAGTTTGAATTTGAATAAACAATTACTTAGGTATAACCAATACACATTAAACAACAATAATTTTGTGCGTTGTAGAAGTGCAAAAGGGTCGCAACTCCGTGACTGGATTTTGTTCACACCGCGGGATGTGAACAAAGCACTGGTATTCTGTTACAAATCCGAGGGCTTCTTGCTTTTAAAATGTAACAGACATATAACACACTAAATAAAATAAGATATATAATAATAATAAAGCAACTAAAACGGAGACTAATGTAAAATGTGAAATATGTGTGTGAGTATACTTATGATATGATACCCATTTACAAACTCACACTCATGAGTCATGATCCCAAAAATAGAATAATTGCAACAGTGAGTAACGAACAGTTACCCTTATCAGGCTTTGAATAATAAATAAATACAAATTATCACTTTACAGCAATAGTTTTTATAAAACTTACACTACAGTTAGAAGAGTACAAAGATTTTGCACTAATGGTACAATCGCGTGAATTATCCGGATCGCACGCGGTAGTCCGTGGTGATTAGGGACCGGATTACGTCACTAATGTAATGAAAATGGCAAGCACTACCGTACGTGAGAGTACTTACGCCCACATCAGTGTCTGATTTACAGATTACTATCGAATTATCTGAAGACTGATGCTGAATTCTGTATTGTAATGGTAAATACGATTATCGAGTATTTTTTTATTATTACTACGGAATAACTGCAGATAGATATAATAAATGAAGACAGTATAAGGAACTATTTTTTAAGTTTTTTATATCATAATTGCTCGGTTGCACTTTGGACAATACTTGCGAGTTTTCTTTCTATGCCTCATATTGATAGCATAGGAGAAATGTTCCCAAGATCATAACGCTTTCTAAAAGTGCTCTAGCGACCTTACTGACCTTAGCGACATCACCGCGCGCGTGCTGCATCTCGGCAACCACTGTGCGGTTTCGTTGACGAGCTGAGTAGCCGACATCGACAAAGCGCGCAGTGGCTGCCTAGACGCAGGACGCAGGTCGCGCGCAGTGGTTGCCGAGACGCAGGACGCGCGCAGTGGTTGCCGAGACGCAGGACGCGCGCGCGGTTATTACGTCACAATAGTGAAGCGTACAGAGTGTCAGCTTCTAAGGAGCGGCCAAAATGTTTACCTATTCTCGTAGGGTTGGCACAGGAGTATGTGCTGTCCACTGTAATACATACTTACAGACGGATCAGAGAACGACATTTTTTAATTCATAAATTCATTTCTTTGACGTACTTCCAAAACTTGGAATTCTTTGCCAGCACATGTGTTCCCTCCTTCCAATGGCATGGGTTCCTTCAAAAGAGGCGTGAAAAAGCACATTTTGGGCCGGCAAGGTGGAGGCGGCTAGAGCAGTGTCCAAGCTGCACTAGCTGTCTTCGCATATGGACTTTTCTTACCGTTTCACATCAGGTAGTTTAAGGTAGTAATTTGTCGTGCTTTGTACATAAAAAAATCAATCACTATTACATCGGTACAGACATCTGTAGCACATCACGGTTGCACTAACATTAATTAAATTTAAATTTAAATCTGTTTATTTAACTTTTAATGACATGCACAGAAAAATATTCCCGAGATATAAAAATCTTATTACTACGATAGCCGCCTCTATTATGAACAGATTAAGGTCGGTGTCAAGGTCAAACTTACGCTTAATGTGCAAAACATAACAATATTGTAAAAAATAAGCTATCATTACCTATTCTGTGCAGCCTACTTAAAAAGTACCCAATAATTATACTAAATCGTTTTATTGTTCCACCACAATTTATACTATTTACCATATTTAAAGTAATAAATTTTCTACTTATTAAATTTATTATTTTGTGGAGTCTAGGTTTGAGCCCCGTTAAAGGCAAGTTCGTACGGTAAGTATAATCATTTCGCCACGAATCATGGATATTTACACTGTATATTTTCTAATATTTATATACTTCATAATACCCATTAGCGACTCCGCCAGCATGGAATCTAGGTTTTGTTTTTATACAACTACATGACAAACCAGCTGACGACCATACTAATTTACAATAAGTATTGCACTGTGTAACTTAGCCTGTCTTATAAGATGACAGGTATTGATGGTGAGCAGTTACCGCCGCCTATAGACACCTCACTTCATATTGCAGGCGTTGTCATCCTGAAGGCTAAGATCAAATGCCGTCAATGCCCAATAATTGCACTGGCTACCTTTCCCTTCAATCCAAAAGTTATCACGTCTAAAGTTACCCTATGTCCTTTCTTAGGATGGACAGGGTAGGCAACGCGTGAGTAGGGCCCAAGGTGCTACGAGCGTCTTTAGGTAATCGTAAGCGCTTACCATCACGCAGACCGTATCCTTCTTTGCCGACCTAATCGTATTATATAGGAAAACAGCTAAATAGAATTCCCACTAGCTTTACTATTGTATCAGCTTGTCAAAAGCTAATGCGTTATCACTAAAACAGTAGCTCTGAAACTAATGAATGTTCTGCTATACACGGACTTTTGGGCACGATATTCGGACCAAGCGCATGCACAAAGAGATTTGAACACCGGATTACTTCACTAATGTAATGAAAACGGCTTAATCAGCGTTTGATTTCGGGATTTCAGCGTTATTGCTGATTTTATGGAGGTCGAGCTGAAATGGCGATGTCAATTTGCAAATGCACAAAGGGACTGGCCAATCGTGATTAATCTGATTGTTGTTTTAAATCGAAACGTAGACTTTCTGCAGCCCAATCAACATGATGTGAACTGGCGACTAAATAGAAATATAACTCTCCACGGCCACGCTAATCACTGTGCCTTTTTGATGAAAGAAATAAAAATAATTTATAAAATAATAAAAAATAGAATCAAATAGATCCTGTTATTCACGTGTCAGTTTTACTATATAAAAATGATATAGTAAATTCAGGTAAATACAATCCTTTTAATGGAGTTCATGACCTCATTCAAATTCAATTAAAACATAAAATTGAAACTCTAAAGAGTAAAAATTAATACGACAATGTGCCCTTTTCCCTATTAGTCGTAGTGACGTGGCGTACAGTTAGCAAAATTGAAAAGGTACAACTACTTTCTTTCTGTGCTAAAATTAAAATTCAAGTCGATGTCAAAAGCATTCCACTGAATCATAATATTTTCAAAAAACAAAAAACTTACCAATACTCAAACCTCTGGCTAGGCAACGTTTTGAGTCCGTCAGTGGCCTAGGAATAATAAATCATCAATTAAAAGTAACCAGTCAATTAAGCAAGCATATTCCACCAGCTCAGATTGACAGGTCTTAATGACCTGTAACTTTTAGAATATTAAAGGAATATTTCGAAAACTAATTTATTTCTTAGCACTTTATGAACTATTTTGGTTTGTATTGGTTAAAAGTTGACGAACTAATAGAAAAGTTTGATCGTTCTTTATTGTAAAAGCATAAATTATACAGACATTCAAATAAAAGTTCAAATTAGGTTATCGATAAAAAGGTTTTTACGCGTTCACTTAGCGATCGGATAAGTAAAGCATTGATGGCCAGTGATCGATTTAGAGGTCTCGAAATTATCTGTGCTTCAAAAGCTTAATGAGCAGCTGAAGACAACTCAGGGTTTTGTTTGTTTTCTTAAACAGTAGTTAAAATAAGCCCCCTTATTGATAGCTAAACTATGAGTGGGCGGCGATGGAAAAAGGAAATAATTAAACATCACGTTTAATGAAATACGCAAGAATTTAAGTTGCTCTTGAGCATTAAGTGTTTAAGTTGGTAATGAAGCAGACATCATCATTGTTGGATGTTATTTTATTATTAAATAGATGACTAGCCTTTGTAGATGCACAAAATGATAGAAAACTTGAATTGACCTCTTGTAAGACTATCAACTCTTTACCTGCAAATGTAGTATATGTTTGAGAAACATAATGAACCCTTTTATATGAAAAAGGTTTAATAGCTTCCCAGCTACGATAAAGGGCCACAGTTGGGTTATATGTGAATCTCCGACTGGCATACTCACTATAATGGTTAAAACCATCAGTTCTTCCTACCTCGCTGCCTAGCGATGCAACCACACAGGGAACTTGGTAGTCATTCGCGTGACTGTTTGCAGCTAGCCTCAGCAGGCCACTACAAAGGTTTAAGGATGTCCCAGAAGAATATCGGATACCACCACACCGGGTGACGATAAAGATAATGGAGCCTCATTCCATCATCGCCCAAATCTCGGCTAGGGCAGATGGAGCGCGGTGAAGAGCTTCCTCCTTCGGCCCATACGCCAAACATATATAATAGGTAACTCGAATTATAGAAACTCCTGCAATTTCTGGGAAGTGCTACGAGTAAATTAAAGGGAGTTACCCTGTCGTAACACGTCCCAGAAATCATCGACACAAATTATAATGTCAAGTGTTAATTTAAAAAATCGATAAACATTATTTTCATTTTCTCGCTTAGCTTAAATTTACCTACTACCTAATAGGTAAACGTGTTGTGTAAAAAAATATATTTACCCAAACTTTACGGTAGTTGCTGACTGTATAAGCCAAGGGTAAGGTAAAAGGCATTCGAACACGAGGGGGATCGACAATGTAGCTCGTTTGTCCAATTGCTATATTGTTGCACCCGGAACACAGCGCCAGTCTAACCAGACCACCCAACCTTGTAACACGTCAAAGATTCTACACATAACCAACGGTTTCAACAGCTCAACTGATCCTGGATTCGAAGTCGCGTCGAATTTTTTTGCTGCTCGTGGAATTCCATTTGTTTCGCTGCCGGCGGTGTCTGTATTGTGTGCAATTTGGAAGTTGTTGCCGTGTCCGAATTATACCAGAAAATCACTTTTCACTTTTATTTTAAGCTGGCTTTTTATTAACATGTCTTTTTGCGATTGGTTTATTATCACTAATAAAGTTCAAGAAAAGATTTAACCCTTTCCATATTCTCTGATATCCATGAAGCCAGCCAGGAATCTCCTTTTATCCGTGTACCGATTTATACCTGCCATATTTTGACAGATAAACCTTTAAAAGGTACCTTGCCGCAAGGAGGGACTGCGTCAGAGGTTATCTCAGACTCCCCTTAGTACTCAACAAGTTACCGAGTAAAAAACTGACAGTCTTGTAGGCGCTCAGCGATGGTGGCGCATCATACGAGAACCTTAGACGTTCATATGATACGTCAGCAGCGGTTGATATAACCTAATCTACGGGTCGAGAATGCCCCTGAGGCACATCGGAGATTCCCAAAAAGTGCTGGAGCTTTAGTGGCGAGCATTAGGAGTCCCTTCTATTACCCGCCACCCGCCACTCCTGACTAAGGCATCTGTTGGAGTTGGCCATATTGCCGCCGACGAAGACTAAGCCGTCTGGGTCTGCGTTCAGATCATTTTCACATACTCGTTCTGCTGCCTCTTTGTCTAACTTTGCTCGCAAAATGATGTCGTCGCCTCTCATGACGTTGTGTTACTGACCATGGCTTGCATCACAACCGGTAGCAAGAGGTCACTTTGTTGCAACGAGGACCCGGCGCTGTGTCGCCCATGCCTGGCAGGATTCCAGGGTTTGTTGTGCCGTGGCCTCGTCGCAACCACTCTCGTTGTATCGACGGACGGATTCTTTGCCGATTCTGTACAAGTATTGAGCGAAGTAACCGTGGTTCGTCAATACCTGCACAAGCCTATAGGTTAAGAAACCGTGCTGTCGAGCGACTCACCTATCCAGGTTAGGCTGTATTCCGATTATAGTCCAGTGATCGGCTGTTGCTACCTCCAAGCGCTGCCGCCACTTCCGCATTACGACCCTTTGAGCCCTTCTCTTCACCGCATCACCATTTCTGGCGCAGGGCGTAGACCCTCGTTTCGGACTTCCACACTCCGCCTGTAAACCTCGCCCGGCTATGATACACGCGGCTTCGTGCGACACCGTGCAATATCCACGTATGACCCTGACAACCATGACCCGCTGCGTGCTACGCAGCAAAGCCTTATTCTGAGATGACAGGGTCTCCGTCCAAACGGGAGCGCCGTACAAAGCCAGCCCACATGCATAACTGGTATAAGAGTAAAATATAATTATACTTTAGACTGAACTACATATCTTTTTATATCAAAATTGCTGTCGCTAATTTGATACGACACTTTATAAAAGATCCTAGTCACTGCACAGTTAATGTAATGACATTGTAAGTGCGGTAATTTTTCAAATTTGAATTGTATAGTTTAGTTCCTATTAATACCCAGAGATGGCGCTGCGCTGTGGGGCTACATGGCGTTGTTAGAGTTTTGTTCGGTGCAGTATAAAGTCTAAGAATTTGTTTTAAGTAGCTTTCAAAATGAACCGTTTGTGTGCAAAGGTTGTGTTTTTTTTTGTATTCGCAACCTAGTAACTCTCGAAAGTTTATTGACTTATACAGCTGAGTGGTTGTTCAGTCAGACAGACGTTTAAGCTTCATAAATAACCAAGGACATGTGGTTATCTCGTCGTAATGTATTCTTCTAAGTTTTACAGTATCAATGATACCTTACCGACACACAAACCTACTAAGCCGAAAAAACCCTCTATTCTTTATTTAGCACGCATTATAACCTTATAACCACCCACGACATGAAAGGTAAGCAAATTATAACGAGAAAAAATACGAAGCTCGAAGACAATATTAGAAAGAAAGGTACAAAGACGATGTTTCAATAATAAATTATTGGGGGAGTCCCCTTTCCTCCCGACGGCGTGAGGTACGCCGACACCTCCCTGCGTCTCCACTGTGAACTTAACCTTCCTCCTTGGGCCAAGGGAAAAGAGAAAAGCAGAATAGTTTTAGATTTAAACACAATTACAAGCAAAAAATTAGCTACAAAAATATATGTTAATTTTATTTATCATAACGTTTACTTTACATAATCTTCATTTTATATAATACCATTTAGTATAACGTTCTTAACGAATAATGCCATTTAAAATAAAACTCATTTAATATAGCGTTCATTTCATATAATTTTATTTGATATACGCGTCATTTTATATAACTATTATTTAAGATAATAACATTTCAAATAATGATTGATTGATATAATCTTCACTTGGTATAACAATCAATTGACATAGTAATCTGTTGGTATACAGTGTCAGTGTCAAAAACAAATCGCTGCAAAACCGACTCCACGTAGTCTTGTCTGCCCTATCCCTAGAGTGTAATTTAAGCTCGCGAAGGCGCGGAGGGGCGAGGCGGCCCGCGAGCTGAGGAGCAGGTGGTTTTGACGACCTTCAAGTCAAGCTTCGGCTTGCTGGCCATACGGCCCAGCTGATGGTAAGAAGTTACCGTAGCAGGAGCATCACCTGAGCATTTCCGACCTTGAAAAAACCTTTTCATGCCTTTTTTGAGAGCCCCATGCTCTACTCATTTGAGAAAACCTCTGTAGGGAGCTTATTCCACAATCTGTACCTCTAGCACGAACACTTTTAAATTTCGAATCGCCATCGTATCGAGTAGTTACGTTAGCTTTTGTCTGGCATTTGTTTGAAATTTTAAGTGTGCGTAAATGATACGATTACGATTCGATACTTAAAAATGTTCGTACTAGGGGTACTGAGCGTACGTGGAAGAAAGTTGCTCTGAAACAGTACAGTACGCGACCGCTTTGGTTCCAATTTGTGAGGATGAACTCCCTGCCGGTAGCGAGCGGTGCGATGATAGAATGAGGCCGTGGGCATCATGTCAAATGATTCCTCAGAACATACCCCGATATACAAACGGTAGAACACACTCATGAAGGCAAAATCTCTCCTTAGGCCTAAAGGTTCAATATCGCTTGTGAGCTCAGGATAGACAATAATTCGGAGCATGTCAAAAGGTTCATACTGGTATCTAGGTGCTTCCGTCCGTAAATGGCAACAGTACTCCATATAGGACCTGACTTGAAACTTATACAGTAACAGTCTTTGCCCCGAAGTGAAATACCGCCGCGCACTATTGAGCACACCAAGCATCATGGATGCCAGTTTGACTTTATCTTTAATTTTTTTTTACATGTTTTACAGAAGTACTTGACCAACTCGACTTGAGCCCGCGTGGTAGGTGTTATGCCCAAATTATCTTTGTGTTTCGGTGGTAACTTTTTGGTGGTTTAAAACCACTAATGGTCTACTAGAACTTGCAAGAACATTCTTAAGGTATAATATATAAAAGAATATTAAACAATATAATGCCATAACTTGTACCAAACTCAAGTACGCGTTCACGTAGAAGTTTGAAGACATAAATTAGCGTTCGGAACAAGACAAAGAAAATGTCCGATGGCAATTCGCGGGGGACGACAGAATCTGTACCATGTGGTGCGTTGATTGATTGGACAAAAATCTACTTTCAGCGCCTAATGTAAGGTTTTTTATCCAATAAAATATTTCAGATTTCACCAAAGGTGCCGGTGGAGACAAAAAAGATTTTCCTCTTTATGAAGGAACATTGAAACCTCTATATTTAAATCTTGAAAAAGACGCAATTACTATTTATGAAGTAAAATCCGATATTAATGTCTACATTATATCGCGAAATTGCATCCGAGATAAGAAATTAGCAGGAGTCAACGGCACCCATCGAATAATTCCTACCGCTGCTGTGAGCGATAAAATCGTTTCCAAAGAAAATCGTTTATATTAAATATTTTCTTCTCAATAAAACTGGAGCGGCGAGCGTTAAATAGCAGGCATTCCATTCGATCATAAACGTGGAAAATTTGAAATAAATGAAAATAACGACGGCGGATGTACTACTGGGGGAATATTGCGATATCCTTAAAGACTTATTTAAAGACTCCAATAAATTTCTAAATAAAGCGACGTAAACAAATAAACCATTGTATAGACATTGGTTCATGATTAAAGTGGTTTAGAGAAGCCGCTATTGATGTTTGAAATGTGATACGATGAAACGAAAATACAAAAGTAACTTAGAATAAAAGAATGAATGTAAATTGAAATGGACAGTAGAAAATTACTAAAAAGATTTTCAGTTCTATCTCAGTATATTAGGTTAGGTATTTCTTATTTTTAAGATTGAAAAGCTACTATTAAATACATTGCTGGATGGAGAATATTAAAATTCTGATCTTGTACAAAGCAGTGTCTAAGAAAGCGAACATTAATTAGATACAGCATTTAACATAAGTACAGACGACAGCACATCAAGTGTAACAGTTTCACTACCTTTATTGCAATCGGAGTAAAAGTGGTTTCAAGGTCAAACTGTAACACTTAATATTTTCCTATTGATTTAATTTTAGCTTTGCAGTTATTTAAACAATTGCGTAAGATGATAATTCGCATTATGTTTTAGAAATAATGTTCATTAGGAAATGAAAGGATATGTATTATTTAACATCTCCAGTTTAGTTTTCAAGCTGAAGTATTTTATGAACAAAAACTCAAAGCTCCCTAAAGACGTAGCTAAACCTTAATAAAGGCGATAAAATCAACAGTAACGTTATTGATTACAAGGTGAATGCTATTCTTAGGCTCGACAGGCTGTTAGCAGTTATTAAGAGCATTTGACGGTGTAAAGGGGTGGACCGTAAAGTGTCTAAGGTCCTTATTGTGAAATTAATGAAGCTAATAACAAAAGAGGAGAAGCGGTTTACTAATCGCCATTTAGTCAAGTATTTTTTTACGATTTAAGTTATTTCATTACATATTTGTTTGTCATAAAGAAGGTTTCTTAAATCTTTCGGTAGTTCATTATTTAATTTGGTAGCCAAAAGATTGTAGTCACAAAACAGTTATTTTCTAATGTTTGTTCCTGCGGTTAGTTGGAAAGACACATGCGTGACAAGCAAAAGGCTATGTATTACGTTTTGCTTCTTTGCCACCCTTACTTTAAAAAAATTAAAATATGTAATTACGGATGTCAAAAAATTATAACTTATCTTAGTTTTTTTCTCTTAGCTAGCAATTAAGACATCCTCGAGTTCCTTGTGTATAGTCCTGTCATATCGTTCTTTCAAACAGCAGGAAACTCGCATTCTACAATAATACAGACTTCTTTCGAGTTCGAAGTCTATTAAAAAGTTTATGAATCATAATGAGATTTGTTTTCGTATAACTTAAGAGGCACATTTAATATTATGATGCCAAATATTATATTTTCTTCTCATGTATGAAGTCGATTAATAAGTAGCAAATTGTTTCATGCTTAAAATATTTCAGCCTTCGCTGCTATCTACCCCAACATCTAGTACCATAAAACCCCAGAAGTAAATTTTAGCGTTATTACTACGGAAGCATTTACATTATCTTGTAGCTAAGTAATATTAACAACAGCATTACAATTAATTTGAATGATATTACAAAAGACTATCTCACCTGTAGAGATGACCCTAAGTCACAACAGAGCACTCCCATCGCGCCCTCTTCACTCAGAATAACCCCATTTATAAGGTACGAAGGGGACATCACATCGTAAATTACCCTTGATTTAGGAATCATATCCTTATCTTGATCGTAATAAGGATCGTTTTGGAATTTCTCATGACAGTTACGGTGGTTGAATTGACAGATTAGCGAGTGGGTTGGGCTCATGATTTGAGCCAGGTACGTGTCACTAACCTTGATTGTCTGTGCTGTTATTTCAACGAGACTGTAAGAAATTCTCATATATAATCATAATATTGTATAAAGTAATAAAATTTAGTCAGTTCTTATAAAAATATTTCAAAGGTAAATATCCAAAATTTTCTTGATTCTCTTCAAGAGCTAAACTAAAACAAAATATAATTACTTTAAAAATATATTTCTTGGGATATACGACGACAAAATTCTAAGTAGATACTTATCTGATTATTATGAGTTAGGAGACTAAAGAGCAATTGGCTTTACATTTTTTTTGTTAAAGAGCTCCACCATACCAATCACCACACCACCATATCAACTCCATCTTACCAATTTTTATATTTTCTTTCTTTAAGTCAAACAGCATTGCATACCATTTCAGCTAAGCATCGAAACTGAGATAATGGTTTATTTGAAATATTTTTATTACCGAAGTGGATTCGTTAAAGACAGTTACATTTTGATTTGATGATACCAGTTCTCACAAAGCAATTAAAATCTTAAGAATCCTCGTCTATTTAAGAACGGAAGATATAAGCTTCTCCCAAAATTAAATTCCGGGACCAACTTAGAGCATTCGGATTATTTATTCCAGACTCGAAATTATTTACAGTTACACAAAATTGCTTTACGCTGTTTTTGTCTACTTTATAGTCTGATAAATAAGGTTCAATATCATTGAATTTATCTCCGTTTGCCAGGTGGTATTAGTTGCCGGGGGTCAATTCTGCTCGCGTAATGAATTCGGGTCTAACGTTTATTTCATTTAGCGTTCTAAATGTTACGTCACGCTTTTGTTGATTGTGGTAATAACCTATCTCTTCTCGTAAATATTCTATGAAGAAAAAATATTAATTAAAACTTTATCTAGATTACTTTTGCTGATATTAAATTTCAGAGCTTTTGCTGTAAGTGCCTGAATAATTGAATTTGTACTACACAAAGAACTTCACTTTTTAGTTATCTGTAGACGACCGTTAACATTTTCATTAACGATGTGATTTGAAATCATCGAACAATCGAAATCAAATAAACCTTTTTTAATTTTTCACTCAGTCGCCGAATACGACCTATTCACAAAATTTAAGCCAAAACGTTGATCAACCATTCTTATTTTACAAGCGTAAGATTGCTAAAACTAATTAAAAATGTGAGATTTCTAAAATTTAATATCTCTAAGTAATATTTTGGGGTATTATGACTTATAATTATGACTTATAAAGTTGCAATATATTTAACTATGTTTGTTTGGGAGGAATCTTGCAACTCAATTTTAAAGCAGATCTCTTCAACCGATTGAAGGAATTTTTATATGCAAGTTTACTTTGGATGATAATGCATGTTCAGCTGTGTGACTTCGTTGTAAATCCAACATGGCGAAACACCTAAAATGGCGAACTAGATATTTTTAATGCACTCCTACAATATGGGTATCCATAAAAAGAAAGAGCTTGCTGATAATAACTCAAAAATAAGTAAAAAATTGGCGGACTAAGTTTTTTATGCTTTCCTACAATATGGGTAGCATATGAGACAGAGAAACCTGTCCAGCGAAATAAGAAAGAAATAAAGTTAAAAGTAAAGAAAACCTTTTTTAAAAACAAGTTTTTATTTAGATATGCAAAAAAGATTTAAAAAATCCTATAAAACTGTTAGTATCAACCTATAACGTCATTACACAATTTATATGATATAAAAGCTTGTCTGGAGAATCGCCTGTGTAGATTAACAAGGTAAATTAAATAACATGGCAGGATTGAGGCTCGTTCAGGTATCAAAATAAAACTTCTTGTTAGTTTCAACGACGTACACATCCAGGTTTTTTTTTTAAATATTAAACATTGGCGGCGTACCAAAATAATTAATAAATGTAAAGAACAACAAATTAATACGCAGGTAATACTAAGTACTCAACTTAGGAAATTACAATTATGTGCAATACAAAAATAGTTAATTAATGTAACAAATTGTCACTGTACTGTATTGTAAGTACGAATAAACTAAAAACACAATGTAAAATGCCTGTATAATACCTCTTTACTACGTAATTAACTTAAAATTACGAGGTACGCGCGCAGGTTGCGTTGTCAATTAAAACTAACTTAAAAAATACCTGAGATAGATTGTTGGGTGATTACATACTATAAATAGTCCAAATTAGCTTAAAACGTTAAACTTTCATTAATTAATTGAACTCTGTATCAAACCAAGTCCGCTTTTCTTCAATATAAAGTCTTCGTGTTTTGTAGCAATGTTTTAACGCAATCACTCCAAATCCTTATATAAAGATGTAATTCATAATAATCCTGCACATGATCCATAAATTTTAATTTAAAATATTTCAAACTAAGTCAATTTAAGTACCTACTTAAATCTCGCGACAGCTAGCTTTTATGTCATATAGATTGTGTAATGATGTTATAAGTTGACGGTTAAAATTTTAAGGAAAACTTAATTTTATTCTTTTTAGCGATTTTTAATAAAAGCTTTTAAAAAGTTTTTACTGTAAAGTTATTCGATACTTAACTTATTTCACAACGAGACGAAAAAGAGTAGGTTAACATTTCTTTTTTAATGTTAAAATTCAACAACCCATAGTATGTTTCTCAAAATAAAATGTACTGAACAACTTAAGATAATTCATGCCCAAAAGGAAGTCTATATCAATAAAAATCAATGTTTGTCCTCTATGCGTTCCGAAACCATTAATTAGATTGTGATAAAACTTTGGTAAGTAGGTGATTCTGGGGATGCCCGCGACAGTTCCTGGATTATAAAGTCTATCAGTTTTCTGCATGCCTGGGACAGCTAGTTAGAAATATAAACGAACAGTTTGGAAATTGGATAACATTGATGAAACAATATTTTCTTACAACATTGATATTATTTTTATCTAACTGTCTGGTCTGAAAGATTTCCTTCATCACTTAAGCAAATTAATTGATACAGTTAACATCAATATCAAACAAAAGCTAACTGTCAAGAGTGTAATATTAATCTCTGTTTAGAAATACGATATTAAGATTCTAATAAGGTTAAAGAACAGTTTAATTAAGCCAGGACGAGACTTCTGGGATCATAAAATCCGAGAATCCTATTATTCTTCCTTAAGAGATGTTCGTCACCAAATGGAGGCGTATTTGTTATCTTCACTGCGAATCTGACTTTCAAACGTTTATTTTGCATTTGAATGTTTTCTATTTCTTCTTTAAGTATAAAAATCGAATTAATATTACGAAATAGTTATATGAGGAGCTCGGTGGCGTAGTGGTTTTAGTAATCTGGATTTGATTACGAATCTGTCACCATGGTCGATCCCGGGATGGATCTAACCAAATTTCTAATATTCGAGCTCCTTCGTTCTTTCGAAGGCACGTTAAGCCGTTGGTCCCGGTTGTTCCTGCAACCGCTTTAGCCCACCAACCCGCATTGGGCCAGCGTGGTGGTGTTATGGCCCAAACTCCTCAAATGTTTCTCCCATGTAGGAAGGCCTGTGCCTAGTAGTATAGGTTGGTGGTGTGGTATGAGCACTAAAATACTTTTCTAAATGAGGTGATTATTTGATGACTAAATCGTTAAATATAAAATATAATCCCGGATATATTTCAGTTCTAACTTAGATAAATTCATTGAAACCTCTCATGTAATTATTTTGATCAACATCAATATCCAGAATGAGTCTCACTTCACCAAACTCATCTCAGACAGAGTATACAATGGTACAGACTTTTGTAAAGCAGCACTAAGGAACGTCATAAACGAAAAGGTGTTCATTAGAACCCTGGTCACGCGTCGGTCGTTTGAGTGGCCCGTCCCGTACAATATTAGGATGTAGAAAGAGTCGGTTTTTTAACTTATTATTGCTTGGAAACCCCATTTTGTCTATTCGAACGATAAAATAGGTCTCTTTATGACAAAATTATGACAATTGTTTTACGCTAGATATGAGAGCTTTTTTCGTTACATATAAAATAAGTAAGAAGGTCTATGACAATTTGTTATCCAAACGTGCTCCTTAATTAACATTATTTCAATCCGGGATCTACAAAAGATTGTAAATCTTAAATCACGTGATGACATTTAGTAATTGTGTTTTGGATACAAATATTTTTTACGTTAATAGTTGAGAAGTGAAACTGAAATAACTAAGTAATAGTTTATAATGTTATCAAGACTACTCTTACTTGGACATGTTCCACATCAATATAAGCTAAATAATAGTCAAATTAAGATAAAAATAAAATACTTAGCTTTCTAAGATCACTTTTACTAGTCCCATCTTGATCTTATGTATACCTCAGAGTAATATAATTGAATTGAATCAAGGAAATCGATCAGAACTGGAGGAGAAACTTTGAAGAATCGACATAAATCCGTATTAGTTACTCTGAAGGAATTTGCAAGATTTACTTAAAAGCCAAAATCATCACGATAAAACATATTACTTACCTGTCATTGAAATCAGAAGCAAAGTTCTTTTCCCCGATACGAGGAAAATCTTTTACAAATGACATAAACAATGGGAAAACGTAGAACAAAGAAATAGAATAACTCAAGTGTCATTGTGAATCCGAAGTGCCATCTTGAATAATCTTACGGCGAAAAAGTCGCAAGTGTGATCCGTTTTCTTGATAATGGGTTCCGTTCCTGTCGCGAATAATATTTCCATCTAGTTGTCACTCTGTATTGTTTTTCTTTGATGATACAATCTCTTTGCTGATCATTCAAGATATGTAACTTTTGACATAGTAAGTTCTTAACAACTTCTTGAACTTCCGGAACGTATATCCAAAGGCATTTTTCTTTGCTCTATGAACGATTAGAAAGTTTCGTCTATAAGAATTTCGGTGACATACCTCTTTCACAATATGACTACCATTCTCCATACGAATATCTATCTAGCTAAACAGGTGGATACTAGTTTAACATACTGTACAGAAGGTTGAGGTTTCTTATAATACAAATTCCTGTTCTTAATTAATTTCGGATTTTTACTAATCATGATTGTTACAATGGTACAAGATTCTTTAATCGTATTTGGTAGCTTGTAGTCCATACTTACCTAAAAGCAAAAAGTATGTAGCCAAAAGAAAATTACATTGACTTATTTATATGACAACATAATTTATAACGGTCTAAATGGACATAACGGTCAAAATATTAATTTCTTTAAATAAATCCCTGAGTGAATCACATGGCTTGAGTCTGCAAATAGCACATAAAAACGGATCGCTATCATACCGATTTCTATCGCTAAGTCGTAACAATGTCACTTTCGAAGATGACTTAGACAGAAGATTTATATCTTTTGCGTTGCATCATAATGAATTAGCGCTGATCTTAATGGTTTTAACGCGATTGTTAAATTCCTTTTTGGTTGAGGCTTTGGCCAGCTTTTCGGTCTGCTCCTACAACCTAGATGAAACGTTGACCAAAAAGGTATTTAATCGTAAAGTTAAAACCTATTTTAACAGGTCATCAGTGCTAATTCATTTCTCAGATGAAATAAATCACTCCGTTGTGTAGCCATTTTTACATGCCATAAAATTATCACCAAAAATTTTCATCGCTACCACAATGAAACACTTGTTAGTTTAACAATCACATGGGCCAAATCTGACATACATACCGAATATTGTTGCCGCAAAATTTGTGTTATAGTGTACACAAAGTCTTCTCCTACTACACTATATGTACTAATAAGGAGATAGGATTTAAATACTATCAATTGTGCCTTCTTCAGAGAGATCCATCAATTAATTATTTTGAACCCTACAGAGCAATATATGTTTGTGTTAAATTAATCATCAACTTACCAGCTGCTGTTGAGCTGGCTTTTAATTGGCACGTGCTCCGTTTTTCAAATGCTTGACTTTCTTCGATCACGCGGACGATACCATCGTGACCAGGATAAATGGCTGTCAGTCTTCCCTTAGGTTATAAACCGTATGGGGGATTACCATCACAAACTAACGCTACATCGCCAACAACGAAGAAACTTATTTCTAAGATGCAGCTACTACGATGTACTGACCACAAATATTCGGTCACCAAAAGTCGCCAGAAATTATCGCCAAATTTAATTAAATTTAATATATAAAAAAGGCAAGTAAAGATTTTTAAAGACCAACTATTATAGTAAACAAGATAATCGCAATACAATAAAATGCAACAAATAAAATAGACAGGTTACCAATCAGACTCACCTCCAATGATAGAGATCGACTCGGCATGAAGACTTATCTAACGCTTCAAAATGGTGAGTCCCATTGATCAGCTAATACCTTTGAGATGCCATTGATTCTGTACCCCTGGCACGAACACTTTTACATTTCGAAACGATTATATTCGGAGCGTTGCGCAGACACATCGCTTACGCATCACAAACTGTGCCTGTAGTGTAAGTTTCCGTCGAATTAAAACAAAAGGTCCGTCTTCGTGATAACTGTCAAATTGTATGAAACAGCAGCTTCTGTTGTGAATTATTGAAAACCACTTTTTAAATAGGTGAACACGATACTGATCGTTTCGTTTCATTTAGATTGAAACTTACACTAGGGGTACTGAAAGCAGCCTTAGCAAACATGCCAGATGCACTACAGTACCTCGCCAGGCCTGATAGCACTCTAACGGCCTGGCCACGGGAACGGGCGGCGGCGGCGTCTCGGCAACCACTGCGCGGTCACGACGACGCGCTGTTAGGCTGACATCAAGACAGCGCGCACTGGTTGCCGAAACGCGAGACGCAGGACGCGTGTGCGGTGATATCGTGGCCAAGCCGTAGACGTAGGTGAACATGCTTTTCTTTATTATGGGCTACTCAATATAGGGTCGATAAATCAATAAAAATGAACATGTTCGTAAATGGTAGAAAGACATGACTGTAACCCATGATTATCGTCAGTTTCTTTAGAATTTACGAAAAACAATTCATACTTGATTTACTAGGTGATACATGTCGTTAAGTAGGTATGGAGGGCTTGTATGTAGGGTCCTCTGGGTAGGTAAAGCAGTTCTTTATGCTTCGGATGAAAAGAAAGGCCGCCAGTGTAAGTACTGGGCTTGGAAGGCATTTCACCTTAAGTCTCAGGATGAAACGCACTTGCATCAACAAGTGTTTTTTTGTTCTTGTTATTGCAAGTACCTATCTATAGACGACTATAGCCACTTACTATCAGGTGGGCCGTCAGGTGGATTGTCATGTCACGGAACGAATCTATTTTGCATACTAAGTATATCTTGAATTGAACAAATTAAATGCCGCGTTCCCAGATCCCACTTTCCAAACTATTAATTTCTTCTGCATGTTAGCCTCCCACAAGAACCTCGTTACAACTTTTCCATTCCAATTTTACTGCGGTACCCAGAAAAGGTACGCACGTGGGAAGATCGCGTTACGTCTCAGGAAATTAACATTTCCCCTTCGATAACTACGGTAGATATGTATAAAACGAAATAGCGAGGCCACGGTGGTTAACTATGCTGATTTGGATTTGAAGGTGATATGTATAAGCTGGGTGAATACCGCTTCATGAAGTCAACTCCAAAAGAGATGTTTCCAAATGTATGGAGTCCCGGCCAGGGCTATGTGCACTATACTAAAAAATAGGTAAAATTGTCCATTTTCTTTTTATTTGCTTTGATGCGTGGTACAAAACAAGATTTTTTACAGAAGAAACTGCAACACAGCCACATATTCTTAGTGGCGCGTATGTCACTTTGGTGACGCTTAATTGACTTCTATGTCGCCCGCCATATTGCCGTAGTGAATAACGGTGAAATGGACGATATTTTCAACTTTTGTACAAATAAATTATGCATGAAAACGAATTATTGATATTTTTCACGGATTCAGGAGATTTTCATGTTTTTTTGCAATACTGTACATATACCCAGGTATATATATGTACAGTATCTCATATGAAGCATCTCCTTTGAGTATTTTTATTTAAAGAATAGCAAATGAGTCTGTAAAGCATATTAATGTAATATTGTCTTTTGAAATTGAAACCCTTTCCCGTAAGTAAATCGCGTGTAACCCGTCTTTAACACTGTCCGACAAACTGACACCGTGAGCTCCGTAAAAGTGAATGGGACCATTCAAAATATAACACAAAGTGAAGTTAGATAACTCATAAACGTAATAAAGACAACTGACATCTTCAGTCTTCCCGTGGGATCTCTGTAAAGTACTTGGGTATAAAATAATAATGTAACATGTTAATGCGACTTGAATCCGGTAAAGTGGGTTTATTTCAAACTCTAATAAAGCAACATTCTGTATCCTGAAGACGTAAAAATGTTTGCAACAAAATCAGGAGCCAGGTTTGGACTCTCTATCGACTTGTTAAAACTTTGCTAAATAAAAAACCTTCCGGCAACTTCCGCGGTTGAGCCCGCCATGATATCGGTTAGTTATCGCACCAAAAGGTAGTTTCGGGAGAAAACTACAGATCGGATATTCGGATTAATGTTTACTTAATCTGTCAAGCGGCGTTATACCTCTGGAGGTCTATGACAACTGAAAAATCAATTGTGTCTACAATCTAAATAGCGAAGTTATTAAGGGAGCGGTTTTTTAGAATATTTTAACACTAATAAATTTTCTGCATTCTACTTACCAATATTTTATGTTTGTTATTAGAGTATAATAGTCGATGCTGTCTTCGTAACTTACCTGAAAATAAAAATTTATTTATTTATTAATTTTACGTTTAAGTGACAACACAGTCAACATGATATTAGTGCATTACAGTAACACTTAGCTAACAGCAAAGGAATCTCTAATGAATATTGTACTAAGAAAGACGTCACGTAGGGTAGGTTTTGGATTGACTAAATTGTTTGTAAATATTCTAGAAACTTGCTAGAATAAAGAAAATTAAAATCCGACTTCAAAACACTTAATAAAGAAAAACAATAAAATTAAGAAAAAACATCATTTTTGGAGTCGGTGCTTAATTTTTTATTGCTTCTGGAAACAACGTAGCACCAACTCCAAAATATGTTTCTAGGGGATAAGTGCCGCCTTAAATTTTATAATTTTATCCTTTGTAGTTTTTGGAAGTAGGTTTTTATTTAAGTTTTTTTTTTTTACATTTATTAGTGATATCTTTTTAAGGTCAAAGCCAAGATGGATGACCGTCACTATGAATCGTTTCTTACTATTGTAGCGTTTGACTAAAAAATCATAGGAAAGCAAAAATACTCAATATCGAATACATCATCATCATCATCATCAGGCACAGGCCTTACTACATGGGAGAAACACATGAGGAGCTTAAAATACATAGACGACTTAATTATTCCAGTTATTTTCATTTAAAAACCACGCTGGCCCAAATGCTGGACCAAAGTTCGAGTAGTCAATACTATTGTGAACTATTCCTTTTTCATACAAAGCTCGGTAGAAAACCCATGACGGTGCCTGATGTTAAGCGGTAAGAAGAGTCCATATGCAAAGACAGCTAGTGCAGTTACAAAATTTAAATCTATGTTCTAGCCGCCGCCACCTGGCCGGTCCAAAAGGTGCCTTTTAACGCTTCTTTTCACGTGTTCCCTCATTCCTATAACATGGGTTCCTACCCATGTTATAGGAATGAGGGAACACGTGCTGGCAAAGAATTCCAAGTTTTGGAAGTCCATCAAAGAAACGAGTTACTAAACTTCTTTGTGCGTGATGTTGAGGTGGAGACAGGACTCCGAAGACCGGCATACGTGCTCCTGAGTAGGAAAAGGAAAGTTGGAATAGAGTAGAAAAGCTCTTTAGAACACTTTCCATGATAAAGCCGATAGAAAGCGCTAAGCGACGCAATTGTAGAGGATCTAGGCTGTTTGTGACCTCTACATCGTCAATGATACGGACGACACCACGTTGGTTCCGCTTGTAACTGCTGCCACCTTAATCCACCAACCCGCATTGCGACTCAAACTCCTCATGTGTTTCTCCCATCTAGAAAGGCCTGTGCCCAGCAGTCGGACGTATATAGACTGTTGGAATTATTGAGAACCCGACTGCGGTGGTCCCTCCACCTTACAGAAGGTTGCAGCTAAATAAAACTACTTTGTAGTGTTGTGCTCCTGCGGCGAGTAAGGTCGCCAGGGCCTTTAGATTACGGTAACCGCTTAGCATGATGCAGACATGTTTATTTGCCACCCTTCTCATATAGAAAGGTAAATATTCAACAATGACGTATTTCACAATATTTCCTTTCGCGTGATTCAACTTCGTGACGTTGATTAGCTGAATCTAATGCTAAGTGACATGTTGACGATACACTGTAGCAAGGCAACAAATATTTAAAACGACTTGTTTAACACGACGACAAGCAAAGTGTTAAATAATTGCTTTACATATAATAACGACGCATAAAACCATATCTAATAATGCTATAACGACATCAATGGTTAATTAATCGAGTTATTAAATATATAGCTTATGGTTGTCTGGTAGGATCGCTGCTAGCTGTTTGTTTAATTTCTTTACTTTTTAAATGTTAATATGCAGAATGAAGTTTATCTATCTTTATTTAGCTTCCACACAACATTTTACAGGTTTATGATTTATTAAAAGTGTTTTAGTTCAGCAAATGGATCCATAATAAAAGGTGTGAATAGTTGTCAAAATAATGGAAGTTACAAATCATATTTATAAGCTACTAGTGACCGTCCGCGGCTTCGCCCACGAGTATTTTGGTTATCGCGTCGAAAGCATAATGTCGTTTTTAGGATGAAATATATCTGCATGCCAAATTTCAACTAAACCGGCTTAAGACTGAAAACGTAATAGACACACAGACAGAGTTATTTTTTTCATTTATACCATGAGTATGGATACGTTGGTAGCTTTTACAAGAAGGTTTTCACGAATTACTTATGCCAATGTCAAATCAGTCGTGGGAGTGAAACTACGTGTATGGCTTCATTCATTCCACAAAATGCCGACGGCAAAATCAAATTCAGTCCAATAAAATAGAAATAGATAAAGAAGCGATCATAAATCACTTGTTTTTCTGTTTCTCTTGCGAAATATCAGTACATTTACACGCCTTGACGAAGATATAAATGCACTCTCCTATATTGAAACTTAAAAAAAACCGAAGCAAAAGCAGCAGAAAAAGTCCGTCGTTTCAACGTTCTAAGCCGTCGATTTTGGATGGAAAAACAAAAGACGACCGCCCACAGCCTCCGGGCGACAGAAAATGAATAATCGCGCATTAAAAGGGGGCTGTATATTTATACGAATGTTTATTCTGCGCGGGCCCCGCCAAGTTGCCAATAAAAACATTTCATAGCTCGCATTAAAACAGTGGCGAAAGTGAGCGGCCCCGAATAATCAATACGGACCTCCCCTCTCTGGGCGCAGGTACAGTGCCGCGCCCGCGCCCCGCGCCCCCGCCATAGACTAGAGATAGATAAGAGAGTCCAAGTTTTATGTAGACTGAACTCGCGGTCGAGCACCACGTAAATATATCACCTCCTGCCGAAGCGAATCCGCTTCCTTTTCAAATTAGCAACAGCTATCTTGGCAATAAATTTACATACGATAAAAATTAAACTTTCGTAGCGTCGTAAATAAAAATATACGTAGAACACCGTTGCCAGCACTAAATATTTTACTATCTCACAAATAAAGGCTGATATAATACTGGTGACGTACTTGGAGTAGCTCATAAACTTAACTGTGAATATAGAACGAATCCTAAAACTTTTATGCATCGATGTAAGTACCTACACAAAAGCTAATACTTACTATTCTATAACAGAAAGAGAGGTAGAACATAGTCACATTTTCCATTTCACTTTTAAGCATATGTGTGAGGAAGCATCGCAGCCGAATAAAACTACTTGAGAATAAGATCGCAAAAGCTCTTCAAGGGAGCTTCGTGTTAAGACCAAGAGAATCTTTCATCTATGTTGACAAAATAATACTACGTCAAGAATTTAACAGGATGGCTAATCCGGAAGCAATCTGTAATAGCTTAACATCAAACGAGCCGTATGCTTGCTTACCACAGACTATCATAATATCTGTCAACAGGTAAAGCTATATGTTTATTAATATAATATCTTTAACAATTTCGTACAATCTATCTATATAATCTGCATAAACACCAGTGATTATTAAAGAAACGTTTAAACGCCTACTTTATTGTAACAATAAATTTTAATTTATTTAAATTTACAATTTTCAAATCATTGAATAAAAACCAAAGGTCAAAAAAGTCTCTGCGTTACATCCTAATCTATGATTCAGCTTCCGACCAGTCAGCGAGCTGTCTCTAAACCGATTGATGCAAGTGAATTTCGCAAACGACACAGACTCTGTTTCGTTTCCATCAAGACAAAATGCTCTGGGTTAACAAACTCGTTCATGCGCTTCTACATGAAAATCCGACGTAATTTCTGAAAAAAAATAAGCCAGGTATTCATAATTAAAATCTTTCAATCCTTCGAAAAAACTTAAACAATGCAAAATGGTCCTTATTTATTAAGCCATAATGTTTGTTGTAGCAAATGGAAATGATTAATTCAGAGGCCGCAGAATGCTAGTTGCTTTAATTAATCATCCGCTGGGGCGGAAAATTGTGCAGCTGTTCGCCGATAACGACATCGTCTAGAAAGTTCAAAACCCGACAAAGATTTCGCTGAAACCTCTACTGTGCTCACTTTACACTGACGGGTGCATTTACAAACTCATAAAACACTCTTTCGACTGAGGAGAAATGAAGTTATTGACACTCGTTTCTTTCTTGTGATTCGCTTCAGACCTTGCAGTAGCTTAATTGTGGTTTTAAAATGACAAATAGATCGGTCGTGTCTACAATCGAATGCTTTGACAAAAGTTAGATTAGTTGAAGATTACTTGAGAAACAATAATGTGGTCTGAACCTAGCGGCAGGTAATTAATTGATAACTTTGTTCGTCACAACTTTGACTACTATGAGTTATGCTTTGAAATTTGTCCAATCAAGGAAATTTCTCCAATTAGTTTGAAAACAGAGATTTGGATATTCATTTCGATGTGAAATATCAACCTTATTTTAAGGTACAAGACATTGAGATTTGATATAAAAATGAAGTGATTTAAAATCTATGATGATGATGGCTATGTCAAAGGTCGATCGTAAAATTTACCAGTTCATCTGGTACTAAAAAGTGTTTGAGTGATTGATAGGTTTCACTTTTCATTCACTTAATAAATGGTTTGGTTTTAGACGGTTATGAAAATTATACTTGACGATACGTAATGTCGTAGGACGAATCACAGATCTGAAATAATAATTTTTCATTAACTGTTGAAAGTCAATCATTGATTATCGACTTTCAACAATTAATGAAAAATTATTATTTCAATTATTCAAAGTAAAATTTAAAGCACATGTACTCGTACATAAAATTGCAGAAAAACTTAATAGCAATGCAGATAACATTACTCAACCTTCGTACCTACATTAATAACAATTAGCTTCGAACTTAACCTGACCGGAATTATCGTCTGCCGTAAATTCAGACCGAAACAGAGTAAAGTCCGGCTATAAATTAATAACGATAATGCTCAGATCCTCACGTGCGGATGCGACCATTCATTAAAACTTACAACAATGGTGGATAAGAGCTAATTCAATAAACCCTCGACCCAACAACTTGAACAATATTTTACAAGTGTGAATATGTGGGGTGAGGTTACAAGAGATTCGGGCTTGTTCCGCTATCTAGTTTATTTAATGAAAATGGGAAATTATATTGGGATCGTAAACAAATTTGTAGGAAAACTAAACTTAACTAATGGATGTCAATCTGAAAACATAACCTTTGACTTGTGAACTACGATTCTTACTAATCAGAGTAAAGTAGATAAGCTTTTAAAAATTGCAGCAATATCAAGTTTTGATATTTTAAAAGCGCGCCAACTAATTCATTTAGTAAAACAAATTGAGTGGCAGAAAAATACGTCATAAAAAGCAACAAAATATGCTAATGCACATCTCATATTTAGAGCATTTTCGGCAGTCACGTAAATTAAAACTTTCATCAAAATAAACTATCCCAACGTTCTCAATAGAAATTTTAAATTATAATTAAGTATTATGTACTATTTACGATTTTTTTATAATAAAGATATTATACCAGCAGCAGCCTACAAAGAACTGTGTCCTTTCTTTTTTTATATACAAAGCACGGCAAATGACTCAACACCTGACGAGAAGCGGTAAATAGTATCCATGCCTATGCGAAGACATTAGCATACAGTATGAACACACTTTTTAACCACTTCCACCTTGCCAGCTCTTCTTCAAAAAAGGGGTACTTTTTTCAAAGAACCCATGTTATAGGCAGGAGAGAACACAAGTACTGGTAAAGATTTCCACCTTTTAGAAGTACGACAGAGAAACGAGCTACTAATTAGTTTGTGTGCGATGTTGAGGAGGGGACAGTTATTTGAGAGCATCTATAATATACGTTGACAGATATCAGGCGCGCTGTACTCCTTTTGCTACCCTTGACGACTATAAAAAAGGCCCTGGAACTGTGTACTGCTGATTAGAGGTCTCGTCTCAAGTTTTCCTCGACGATCGGTCGCGCGCTGCAGGGATCCAACGGCCGACTGCAACTTTTACCAGATTCGGTCTACCTTATTGGAAGCCTGTCAACGCTGCTTTGTCCGGGTCGCCACTGGCCCCAACGGCCATCGGTTCTGCAAGCGACGTCTTGCCCACTGCCACTTACGTTTAGCAACTCTTTGATCTACGTTGGTGACTTCTGTTCTCCTAAAAATCTTCTCATTTGACTCTGAGCATTGCATTGATATGTTGATAAGCCCAAGAATCTTAAGTTATTTAGTGAGTGTAAGTAACGGTTATCAAGTTGATGTAAGTAAACATAACAAATAAGGTCCTACAAGAATAGACACTTACCAATACGGCGTAGGAGGAAAACTATACAACTTTAACGACTAAGTTGTAAATCTATATCAACATTTATCAAACTTCGTGTTATTTTTAGAAGCTTACGTCCAGAGGGCTATTGGGGAAGTATTAGGCCCTTGATACAGGGATTATGCGGGTGTGAGTAACGATGACTGTAAAGATTATACTTGGTATCCATACCATTAATCCCCGAACACTTACGCTGGAAATTATGGATTATACATTCAGTAATGTTTGAGCGCAAACCTGTCACGTTTCAGTCTCAAACGGAGTAGCAAGTGATAACATTATGACTGAATGAGGAGAGTCCATTTAAAAAGAAAACTAGTGCAGCATGAAGCATGAACTGCATAATGTGCCTTTTCTGTTTTGAAGGAACCCATGGTATAGGAAGGAGGAAACATTTTTGTCATAGATGATAGTTACTGATTATCATCTTGCTTGTTTTTTTCCTTATTAAACCAGATAAATAACAAGTTCTTTATGTATACAACTACAGACTGTATTAAAAATCCAATAAATGGGTTTGTACGTCGTACTGCAACGGCCGTGTATCGTGGTGCGTTCGACTAATCCCGCGTCCCGCCATTATAAATACTATTATCCCCCTTCGCCCCTCTTACGGAGTCCCCCAGGGACTCTTGTTAGTGGAAATTTGAAATGATGTAACGTGTTTATAGTTTAAAAAGGTACACTTTTTCCATCTGCGAGGATTTCATTGACTACTCAGAAATGATTCTGAAATGAGAGAAAACTTCTTCGTTGCTTTAAGTCGCAATAATGTAACTTTTAAATTCATATGTTTTAAATTTTTACTATCTTATTTAAGAAGATATTTAAGATTACTCAGATGCGTTTGTTCAACCTTCATTTACCAATATTAAATTTGGTCAAATAGTGCTTTTTTTATTATTTTTTGTCAAAATGCCATTACCGTGTTTTGCAGCACAACAGCACGGCCCGGCGCAATTTCCTCAACCTAAAACTATCGTACATTATTCCGAGGACAAGGTAGGTAGGATCTAAGGATATTTTTCTTCTCGAATTTGACGAAACAATTATTGATCACGAATGAGCAAATGCTTTAAGATTTTTATCAATCCAGGGCAAATGGAGTTCCAATCTTGGTCAAAACTCGCTTTTAAATCAGATAATTGAAATTCAGCTGTTTCATAGCTGAAATAAGAAAGGCGGTGGTACCTACCCAGACGACCCTACATACGGGCCTACCACATAGTAGAATGTTTGAAGTTATATTTTGTATAGTCATGTTTTCATTCCGGTGTTGAAGTGGGAGGTTATATCCACTCAATGTAATATACTCATAATATGTGTTTTTATTGATACCAATGGACTTTCTTACTTCTTTAGAACTGCTGCTTGCTTTATTACACAACCATCATAAGAAGGGCACAAATATATACAGCACACACCCAAAATACGATACCAGAAACTCGCGAAAGCCTAATAAGGTATTCACGGAGCAGTGACGGGATTGCTGCGGAGCTGGTCCTAAATATCAAGTTATTTGGATCACGTATTACGGCAGTCACTCCAGGTGAGTCGGCCGCCATATTTTTGCGTCAACTCCGCATTTATATGATAATGCGACGCGGCATTCAGTACTGATCCGTCGGGTTCCGGGAAACGAAAAACTCTGAACAATTTCGCAGTCGTAAATCTAATTTTGCGCCTAGATTAGGATGTGGACACATTTTGGGGCTTCGTAATTTTCGTTGGGTGTCATATAATCATATTAACACTACGCGTGTACGATTCTTAAAACGTTCGCCGCAGACATGCGCAATCGAATCGACCGTGAATTATTCGTAATTTAATGTAAGATGTCAAATATGAAAGATAATGGCAATAATATGGCAATGGCCAAGCAAGCTGCCAATTACGAATAATACGTTTATTTAATTATTTATAAACTATCATGTACATATAGTTTATCGCGAAAAGTGTCCTATGTCTTTTTCATGGTCTTAAACTATCCCCATACCAAAGTTCGTCTAAATTGGTTCAGTATTTCCAGATATTACTTCCTACAAACAAACTCACAATCTTACAAATTTTACCTCTTTATAATATTATTATTAGTAATTAGTAAATATAGATAAGTACCTACTAAAAGCATATAAATGTAACATTAAGTGCTCGATAACAGATGTCTATAGTACACTGTGTTACGTGTTTAGGTTTTTATAATATTTTATTAGCAACAAGACGTCCACATAAATCGTAAGTCGACACTAGCCATTCGACCTTGACCTTGACATGTGAATAACAAGCAAACATCTCACACCCACCCGATAGCAATCAAATAAACCACCGAAACCCACGCAAATCACCCACCAAACAACGCGACATGTGCGTATACTCTGGATATATACAAGAAAGGTTACGTAATCATCCAACGGGATAGCGAACTCTGCTATCAAGGCAAGACTTCCAGGAGCTCTAAGGAATAACTACGCTAATAATTTGAGGCTTTAGACCTTTTTCAGGATCTACCCTGCAGGTCCACATCTAGATTTTCCACTAGTCCCCGCGGAGGTCTGGAGGCTCTGGAGCACTCTGGTCACATTGCAACAAAGCAGTGACAATCTGGAGATGCTGATAGTCAGGAGTAAAGTTAAGGGCCAAGCGGAAGCATCCCGATACACTAGACAGAATGAATTCTTTACACCCTGGGCACAAAAGTGATACAGTACAACATGAGCGATTATCCTGGAGATTTCTGTAAGAGAGCTGCATCATTATTCAACAGCATAGGTCACCCTGCTATGAAGGCAAGCTTTCCAGAAGCTCCAAGGAAGATAGGTGTAACACTTTAGTCCAAAAGACCCTGGAGGTCGATAACCAGATTTTTCGCTGTCGGTCTTCCTTCGCAAAGTTTTGGAGCATTTTGGCTACATTGTAAAAATGCAGTGTCGGAAGACGCTGATAGTCACGGGCACTCACGGGTAAAGTTAAAGGCAGGAAACCGAGCAGAAGGAACCTGATTGGAATCTACACACTCTGAATACTGCCATCAACTACGCTCTTACTACACTCGTCAAATGATAAACACAGATGGTGTCAATTAGTCCGTGACGACAATTCTGCAAAAGGTACGACCCTCCGCACTGAAGAAACTAATGAGATGACACAACATAGACCCTCAAATAGTCTTCATACAGTGAAACACGTTTTTTTTTATACAATTAGATGACAAACAAGCTGACGGCCCACCTGGTGGTAAGCGGTTACCGCCGCCTATAGACACCTGCAATAACAAGGAAAAGCACTTGATATTGCAGGTGCGTTGTCATCCTGAGGCCTAAGATGAATTGCCGTCCATGCCCAGTAATTACACTGGCTACCTTTCCCTTCAATCCGAAACACAGCGAACTGTTTCACGGCTGAAATAAGAAAGGCGGTGGTACCTACCCAGGCGACCCTACATATGGGTCTACCACCTAGTGTGCAATACGTGCAACTGTTCGAGTGCGTACACGAACCGTGTGTAAGCACACGCCAGAGCCAGAGACCTCTTAAATCGACGGGCGTGTGAGGAGGAATCTGAGATTGGTGCGGGGTGAACAGTATAGATAATCTATTTATTACGTAGGTATTTTATGGCGATGCGGAGGAACCTGAAGGTATTAAAAATAAAGTCATGGAGAAAAGTAGATTTTTTTACTTATTCGTAGTCTTCTCTTGCACAAACTTTTAGGAAGGGCTGAACATATTGTATTACTACTTATTGCAATGGGAATGTTATACGACCTACCCTTACACTGCGTACGCGCAGCAGCTATAAGGACAGAAACTATATACCCGTTAACACCGTCCACTCAGCTAGTAAGGTTGTTAGGGGCAATAGGGGCAAGAGTAAAGATAAGTTGCGCGTTGAGTGCTAAATAGCAGATTGCAAGCTAAGCTTTATAACAATCGCTATGTCTCTTTGAAATTAATTGCAATAACGTCAATGGACCGACGATCTGGTGAGTATCGCGGGACGCCGATGGATGCAGGCGGCGCAGGACCGATCGGTTTCGAGATTCTTCATAAAAGCCTATGCTATGCCTAACGGCCTGGCAACGAACTCACCGCACGCGCGTCCTGCGTCTCGCGAATCGGCAACCACTGCGCGCTGTCTCGATGTCGGCCTCGCAGCGCGTCGTCGTGACCGCGCAGTGGTTGCCGAGTCGACGCCGCCGCCCGTTTCCGTGGCCAGGCTGTAACAGTGGGCGTCTCTTGGCTGAAATGATGATGATGATGATGAAACAGCTAATCGTGCTCGGGATCACCAGCTCTGCCATTTACAAACGTTTTAAAGCGCGTTCCTTTTTAGCGGACATGACTTTTTTATATACCTTTGACATCTCTTCGTCACTATCTGTTAGGTTATCTAACATCGAAATAAAATATAAAAACTTTTATATGTAATGTCATAGGTCGTTAAAAGATCTTACGGATTTGAAAATCGATATACGTTACTTCATATCTTCATATTTTGCTTCGATATATTTTACTCCGAAAAGGCCTCTCTTATAAATAAGAAAACTTAAGATTATTGGAAAACGATAATTTGTATTCAATAGGAAATTACTTTAAATAGGAGGTATCATTAATATTCACAATCGTTAGAGGCGTATTTTTTATCCTCAGTTATTTTTAACCCCCGACAAAAAAGAGGGGTATTATAAGTTTGACGTGTATCTGGGTGTCTGTCTGTGGCATCCTAGCTTCTAAACAAATGGACCGATATTGTTTTGTTTTTTTTTTGTTTGAAAGCTGACGTGATTGGGATGGTTCTTAGCTACAATTTATGAAGATCAGTTAAGGCGTTTGATGACTATCAGTTCATTTTCTATGGGTTTAACTAACTTTCACAGATCTGATCTATTTGAAAGGTTTACTATCACTTCGGTGACATTCTTAGTACACATACTAGCCTTGAGCTGATCCATTAAAAAGTCTGCAGGATGCTTAATTCTTCAGAAACTTACAGCAGATATAGCGTGTTTGGGCTTAAAAGAATAGTCTCAATGAGATGGTGTTGGATAGAGGCACTTGAGGCTCGCGATTCTTTGGGCTATGTTGGTGACCTTAGTTCTCCTGCGGATCTGACCATACCAAATACTAACACCTACACGGTCTGTATGTATGGAACAGCCGTTATTTTTTTGTTATTTTTTTTAACAGGTAGTGTTTCGAATCGCCAGAACTGACATTTATTTTTATTTTGGAGACCGCTTCCCTTACACTCTGTATTTTTCTTTGTCTCCATCCATCCAAGTTAACGCTACAGTATGCGCGGACCCCAAGCTAAAGTTATGAGTAGTGAATGGGGCGTGTTACTGTCGCATGGTGGCAGACATCCTCCCTTCATGGGGTTCCGCTTTTGGGACTTCAGAACCGTTTGACATCCGCTTTCACTGACAATTATTGACAACTTAGTTTTGACATTAGCTAATTACCTACTTTCAGGAAATACAAATGAATCAGATATTTAAATTACTAATTATATTGAGTTTTTATCAACACGTATTTAATATCCATACTAATCTATACTAATATTATGAATACGAGAGTGTGTGTGTCTGTTACTTCTTTACGCTTAAACCGCTGATCTGATTTGATTAAACTTGGTTTATAGGTAGAGTTTTTATCCTAGACATCATGCTTGAAAGGGGTGAAAAGCGGGTGGAAGTTTGTATGGGGAATCAATAACCGCTGAATCGATTTATATCAAATTTAGTAGGTATGGTAATAGTTTAAGACACCGGGCAGGACTTTATATGCGTTTTGGAGCCATAACCAACACCCCCGCGTGCGGAGACACGGGCGGCCACTAGACGCTAAACAATTAAATAAATGTACTGAACTCCCAATTCTCTCCAACACACGCTTCCCTTCTTTATTCGTAGCTCGAGCTTTAGCTGTTACTGAAACTATTCCTTTTTATATGAAAGCCTATACAAACAAGACCTTTATAAAGATGGCAGTTTTGTTTATGAGTTCGACATCGGAACGGACCGACTCGCTTCCATAAATAAACAAGAAAAAACCCCTTTGTGTACTTTCTACTTTCCAGATATAGTTTGCGAACCTATTAAGGATCTGCGGAAGTGAGACTGCTGTGTCCTCAGGGATGGGTGAAATAGGTGGTTGACTTATGAAAATATATCAACAAGAACAATTTCACGTCCTGAGGCGGGGATCGATCCCGCGACCTGTCACAATCCGGGCGACAGCTCTTACCAACTGAGCTGCCCAGGACCTAGGATAACGCTGTGAAATTCTATCTAGTTTAGATATTTTTATAAGTAAATATATTCACTGTTTCCACCTCAACATCACGTACAAAGAAATTTAGTAGCTCTTTTCTTTGTCGTACTTCCAGAACTTGGAATTCTTTGCCAGCACATGTGTTCCCTCCTTCCTATAACATGGGTTCCTTCAAAATAGGCGTGAAAAAGCACATTTCGGGCCGGTAAGGTGGAGGCGGCTAGAGCAGTGTCTGAACTGCACTGGCTGTCTTCGCATATGGACTCTTCTTACCGCTTCACATCAGGTGGTGTTGAGTCATTTGTCGTGCTTTGTATAAAAACAAAAAATTCAAACATTTACTTATTACAATGTTAAAATAAAAATTAAGAATATAGGTAGGTGAATATATATTTTGATTTACTCAAAAATTGTGGTAATTATTTATTACCCAGTTAGTATCAGTTGTGCTGAATAGTATTCTGAATTTTATTTTCAGCAAAGTAGTAAATAAGTATTCCACCAAGTAATAATAATTATAATAATATTCATACAGTCACACCTATTATCTAGCCCAAAGTAAGCATCATTAAGAGCTTGTGTTATGGATACTAAATAACGAAGAAAATAATGATAATAATATGTACCTATTTATATATTAGAAGTATACTAAAGAAACATATAAACATCCATGACTCGTAAACAAATGCTCGTACTCATCATACAAACATTTGCTCCTACCGGGATTCGAACCCGGGACCTCTTGACCGAGTAGCCTGTATAGCAGACCACTCGGCCAGCCGGTCGTCAAAAATGTTTGAAAGGTATTTAGAAAAGCAAGAAAATATCAAACAAAAAAGCATACACAAAGCTAATACATACTTAGCTCAAAACTTGCCAAACTAATGTGGCCACTTCAGCAATCGGTCGTATTTCCGAGGTCTAAGTTGCGGCCACAGACTAGAAGTAGTGTGTGCAGGCCCGCAACAAGATGGACCGACGATCTGGTGAAAGTCGCAGGTAGCCGCTAAATGCCTTCATACGTCTCTGAAAGTTTTTCGGCTGATGGTGCGAAAAAAATCATGTCGCGGAGTAGAGACCGAACCCGCAACCTTTCATAATCCGGGTGACTGCTCCGACCACTGAGCTATTGAGGGTTTGGGATGAAGATAAATAAAATCTGTAAAAAATGTAGGTTTTTTTACTACTAGATGACAAACAAGATTACGGCCCACCTGCATCATGGTATTCTGTAATGAATCTCGCATGTCACTTCGCAAGTCGATTATGAATACCACCGTTATTATACAGAATATTTTTACGAGGAAGGATATTGGAATCGCGCCAAAATTAGCCTATGTCCTTTTTAACCCCCGACGAAAAAAGAGAGGTGTTATAAGTGTGACGTGTCTGTCTGTGTATCTGTGTCTGTCTGTGGCATCGTAGCGCCTAAAAGAATAGACCGATTTTGATTCGTTTTTTTTTTGTTTGAAAGCTGATGTGACTACGATGGTTCTTAGCTATAATTTATGAAGATCAGTTCAGGCGTTTGATGACTATCAGCTCATTTTCTACATGATAATAGGGTTTTACTAACTTTTACAGATCCGATTGATTTGAAATTTGGTGTACTGTCACTTCGGTGACATTCCCGAATTAAGAAACTTACAGCAGATATAGCGTGTTTGGGCTCTTATAATAGTGCTAGGTAGATGATTTATGACGCCGGGGGTTACTTAAAACTTTTAATTTTGTATATTTTTCACGGTGAAATCTATCTCCATGCCGAATTTCATCTAAATCGGTTCAGCGGTTTAGGAATGAAAACGTTACAGACAGACAGTTACCTTAACAACATTTGTCATTTTTTAATACCATTATGGTGGCAATCAAGCATACGGCCCACCTGATGGTAAGCGGTTACCGTAGCCTATGGACGCTTGCAACACCAAGGGGTATCACTTGCGCGTTGCCGACCCTGTAAAAACTTTTTGACGCCTTTTTTCTAAGAACCCCATGCCATTTTCTGTCTCCTTTAGATAGACTGAGATAAAAATCGCTAAGAGACTTAACGCTAAACAAATGTTAGTAAAAACGAGCATATCTGTTTTAACTGCGATTAAATCTTCCTATTTCTTAGTAAGAAAATAGGATAATATAATAAGTGCTTAAGCCTTACAAATCACAAATAGAAATGCAAATCCCACAATTCATTGTAAACCAAACCAAAAGTAGGTCGAGTCTCTCCCCATGCAGATTTCCACCTTCAGCTTGAAAAAACTGGCCCTTTTAACTTCCCTTCCCTAATCCTTTACTGATATTAAAGAGGTGCCTCGGAAGGGTCGGCTAATTTAAAAATACCCCCTCGCCCCTTGAAAGCGGAGAGCCCGCGATAAATTACATTAAATACCAAATTAATTAAATCCATAGCGGACACGCCACCGAAACCTTTTCGCTAGAATCTAATAAAAATTCATAGCTCGCAGGGATTGGTCACGATTGCGAATATTAAGATTTCACGTTCAGAGGTGGAAATATTAAAGTGAGGGCGCACTCAAATATTTGGTTAACCTGGGCATGCAGATTTGCGATGGAAATTTTGATCGAAACTAAAAAGAATCGATTTAAATAATTGCATACTGATTGGTTTTTTGCAATATTAATCATCATTCATCAATTGCGAAATGACAACGGAGTCGATGGAAGCCGCTCGAATACTTCGATTGATTGATTATCTGTTTTAATAACTTTCGAAACCGTTTTAATTAATTACTAACCCTTATAGAACTCAATTACTTATAATTGACTACGCTAGCTAGGCAGAGACGATAAAGTATATTGTACTTGAATCACATACTCGTTAAATAAAAAATAGAATTGACATTCAATAAGTGTAGTGTGATATATGTACAGAGCACAGCATATCAAGTGTAACAGTTGCGCTGCGAAAGCCGCCTCTATTACGAGCGGGTTAGGGCGATCTCAAGATCAAACTGTTACGGTTGATGTGCTGAAAACTGTTTTAAAGATAAAAATAACTTTGCTCTTGGTCAAAGTCATTTTACTGATTCCGTGTTTCGGACGACCCCTTATGCCGTTAGTCGCGGTTGTTACGGCAACCGCTTTCACCCCCAACCCGCAATTGACCGACGTGGTGGTGTTATGGCCCATGTGCTTGTCCAATATTGGAAGGCTTGTGGCTAGCAGTGGGACGTAAATAGGCTGGTGATAATGATGATGATGATGATGATTTTGCTGATGCAATAGTAGGACCGATTTTTTTTATACAACTAGATGACAAACAAGCTGATGGCCCACCTGATGGTAAGCGGTTACCGCCGCCTATAGACGCCTGCAATAACAAGGCAAAATCACATGATATTGCAGGTGCGTTGTCATCCTAAGGCCTAAGATGAAATGCCGTCCATGCCCCGTAATTACACTGGCTACCTTTCCCTATAATCCGAATCACAGCGAACTGTTTCACGGCTGAAATAAGAAATGGACAAGATCTGGTCTCTTCATTTCACATCCCCCTCGAGGAGCTTTAGCGAACTTCACTTCACGACCAGGTTGCGTCACCTCACCAAATAGGCAAAAAAGTACCGGCTTCTTTTAGTTATTTATTTGCAAAATATTGAAAACAAATATTGATTAGTCTCTTCGTTGGTCCATAATAAATGTCTCATTTGTCAAATTTTACGGCGGGTCGGGCCTTATTAAGTTAAGGCGGTGTCCGTTATTGATGACCCTGATCAGGCTCTAAAGCTGCTTTTGATTGATTCTCCTCGTTAGATTTAATGTGTTCGCGGAATAGTCCGATGTTACTCGTAACTACTAGCTTAGACATATTGTCGATTGATTTAAAGGCCGCATTAGTACTTAGTCACTCTAATTAGTGACCGGCCGCGTGGACGTCGGAAAGCTAGCCTATGCCTTTTCTTGGGATGTAAGATATCTCTATTATAAATTTCATCATAATAAGCTCAGCGGTTTAGGAGTAAAAACCGAAAGGCTGACAGAGTAACTTTATCATTTATAATATTATTCTGTGATATATTATCAAAGTTTAGGATACGATTTCAGAAGAGAGAAATTAAACTTATAATATTCTAGAGATATTCAAAACTAATAAGTTGCATTTGAAGGACTCAATAAAACGCCAACATATATACGTCCCACTGCAGGTCTTCACACATGAGGAGTTTGGGCCTTATGGCCAAAGGCCCAAACCTGGCCTGGCCACGCATTGGGCCAGCGTGGTGGTGTTATCACCACCACGCTGGCCCAATGCGGGTTGGTGGATTGTTGCAGGAACAACTGGGATCATCGGCTTAACGTGCCTTCTGAAGCATGGAGGAGCTGAGATAGCAAACTTTGATTGACACATCCCAAGATCGACCATGGCGAAAGTGGCTTTGTTTTTCTTTGATCAGAGAGCTTAACCCAATACCCCACCGAGTTCCTTGATAAACGTATAACGAACGATAAAATTCGCACTTGTGTCTATGTGAAGACATACTGAATACTTATACCTACTAATTTTATAAATGCATGACGTGAGTCCATATGTCTGTGACGTTTTCACTCCCAAACCGCCGATTTGGATGAAATTTGGCATGGAGAGAATTTTTTTCTTGACGGGGACGCTCTTGGCCTTCACCTCACCTGATGTTATGTGATGAGAAGGCCGGAGATACAAGCAGATATAGCAAGCTACACCCAGATTTCGTTATACGGTATTACTGTTATGACGGCAGATTTAGGTAAGATTGTGGTTATTCAGGCGACTCAAGAGAGGTCTACTACCAACCTAACTGAGCAGAAAAATTATGCCCCCACGGGATTGATCCCCGGACGTCTAGATACATAATCGGTATTATTTTGGGGGCTATAACCAACATCCACGCGGGAGTAACCGCAGGCGGTTACTAGTAAGCCCATAAATGAGTTTCGTTTTTATAATAAAAGCATGGAAGTTCATTCAGAAAAAAATCTTTTCCTTTCGCAAGGTATGCACAAAGTCCCGCATTCACACGAAATAAAAAACCCCAAACCTGGCAACACGTGTGCAACATTTTCCGAATGTTTCGCGACATACGAATTCATTACGCGACTCAAAGCAACACTGTCGAAAGAGTCGGCAAAAGAGATATTTTTTGTCAAACTCGACTGTGTTGATTAAGTTAATTCTTAGCTTCATTAAAAATAAATTCTGAATGGAAATTTAATTTTTGTATATGCTGATATTTTAGCTTACTTCATGAAGCGACATTTTTTGGGTATTTTTATTTTGTTATAAACCAATTTTAATTCTCATCAACTCCTACCATCACTTTATAACAAAGCTTGGAGCATCTATAGGCTATAGTGACCACGTGTGAGTAGTGTTCAAGACGCCACGGGTGTCTATAGGCTACAGTGACAACGCGTGAGTAGTACCGAAGATGGTACGGCGTCTATAGCCTGCGGTGATAATGCATGTGTAGTGCCCAAGGTGCAACGAGCGTCTATAGGCTACGGTGACAACGCGTGAGTAGTGCTCAAGGTGCTACGAGCGTCTATAGGCTACGGTGACAACGCGTGAGTAGTGCTCAAGGTGCTACGAGCGTCTATAGGCTACGGTGACAACGCGTGAGTAGTGCTCAAGGTGCTACGAGCGTCTATATGCTACGGTGACAACGCGTGAGTAGTGCTCAAGGTGCTACGAGCGTCTATCTATAGGCTACGGTGACAACGCGTGAGTAGTGCTCAAGGTGCTACGAGCATCTATCTATAGGCTACAGTGACAACGCGTTAGAAGTGCCCAATGTGCTACGAGCGACTATAGACTACGGTAACCACTTACCTTCAAACGGACCGTACAATTTCTTGCTATCTTAGTCGTACAAACAATATGTAACATAAAAATACTTAACTAAGTATATATACTATCGCCAAAGTACCTATACAATCGTCATTCAATGTCAATACGTCCACACAAACACAATCAATAGTAAGCATTAGGGACCCTTCCAACGCGTCTTGCACCGGACACGAGCTAACACGTTTATGGAAAAAATATCCATCAAGAGCTAAAGTAGGGAGAATAATAACTAAAGGCCTGTGCACAAAGGACTTGTCAGAAACATCGAACCTTTGAAATAATTGCCCCCGTGTGCGCGCCGCTTTGACAAAGAGAAATGTGTTGTGCTGATGTCATTTATTATTTAGGTAATTTTTAGGGATCCGCGTGTAAATGAGCCCTTATAATTTGTCACTCGTGTGTGCTTATTGAAAAAGTGTTGAGTTTATATATCGAGCGCGTAAACATTTTAGTAGTCTACTGACTCAAAGCGTGAGGTATAATAAATGTTTTCTGAGCCGGATTCCAAGATTTTCTTAACGGTCAACCGGCGGACGCAACGTTAGGGAAGAGTGGGGTGATTCCGGGTGGATTTACAATGAGGCCGTGTACTAAGTTAATACAGAAAAGGATTGTTGAAGATCCAGGTTCAATACCAGGCACGGACACATGAACATGTATACTTTCTAACCCTGCCAGACCGCCAGCTGTGTATATTATAAAATCAAAATAGCTTCACTCCTAGAATGTAACGTGAGGCTATTGAAATAAAAAACATCCTAATTTCAATAGATAAGATAGTTGGAATGTACTTACCACCAGCTTGGGATACCATCATGCGAATAATAAAGTCCCAAGCCCCTCCTCACACTGTCCGACAAACTGACACCGTAAGCTCCGTATGCGTGAGTCGGATCGCTCAAAATATAACATCAAGTGACGGAAGTTAACTTATAAACTTGTTAAAGATAATTGACATTTTCAGTATTCCCGTGACCACGATTGCTGTAAATCAATCGAAACGAGTCGGGTGCATAATAATTATATAACATCTAATTATACGCGAGTTAAATCCTGTAAACAGATTTTATTTTCAACAAAATCAAAATCAAAAATATATTTATTCAAATATTGAAGGTCTTTTGAATCGTCAAATATCCCAATAAACGTTTGCTAGCAATGCCATAATGTCTATCTGTCTGACGTGTCTGAATTTACGTCACTAACAATATCATAATGGTTTTCTTTCTTACTTTTTTTCTAACTGTCGGCCTGTCTCTCTGTCATATCTGAATTTATACTACTTTCAAAAGTTGAACTATCGAGAAGAGCCCGGCAACAAACTCGTGTAGTCACTCTTGAATATTAAATCATAATGTTTGTAGTTACACATTGATAATATTTAGCAGTGCAGTGTCGCACATACAAAAAATATATATTAAAACAAAGAAAAATCGTCAATAAAGTACCTAATGAAAAAAGTAATCACATATTAGTGTCCGCAGCTCCACTTGCGTGGATATCAGTTACCGCTACAAAAGTAAAAGTTCCGACAGGCAGAGCTTTTTTTGCATATGCATTTATTTATTGTATGGAATAATGGATTTAATTGGTTAGACGCATTTTTACGCCTTAAGATTAATAAATGGTAAAGCACAAGAGTTAAGCCAATAAATTTAAAGAATCAATCGAGTTTTCATTTGGGAGCTTGTAACTACAATGAGCGAGTTTGACCTCAAATTTGCTTGTTAAAAATATTTTATGCCTGCAAAAATAATTTATCGAACCGATTTCCCCCAAACTTTAATGTAGACTACTTAAATGACAAAGAAGCTTTCGTCCTACGAACTTTGCTACAGAACCGTGAGAATTTTTCAATGAAAATACATAGCTTCAGTATAATTTTGAGAAATGAATAAATTAACTATTACTAGCGTTAATAGGTGCTAATTAAATATTTTTATGGTTACTGCTAATTAATAATGAAATTAAGTTAAGCGATAAAGGTCAAATTTTGACCTTACTAGTAAATACAGACCTTAATAGTACAGAAATAAAGCAGCAACCAAGCGTGACTACGGAGCATCAACATCATATGTACTAAAAGCTACGGCCCTACGTAATTCGTAGTCGTCTACGTGCTACGTGCTACGGAAGCCAGATGCTACAGTGAATATTGTAGAGTAGATCCATAGTGCTTGCTACGTTCGTTTGTTTATAGAAAATTTAATATGACCTGAAGTTTGCGTTTAACTATTAAAAGTAAATTTTGAAGTATTCTTCTACATTTATTTGTGTTTTTTTTTCCACAATGAACTGATACCTCAATCGAATTACTCTAACAATCCTATCTCTATCGGTTGCTTCCTATTCATATAAATAGTTGCCAATTTTTAACTTTGCGGTTGGTTAAATGAGTTATATTGACATCATTTTCTTATCAAAATTAAACAAAATAAATAGACATAAAATTCAGTACAAATCAAGTGTAATTAACAACTATTGATACATATTACGAAAAATACATAAGCGATTATTTAAAAAAAAAACATTAGAATCGCAAAGTAAAGATAAAAAAAAACATAGTGATGGATGAATCTGGTTTAACGGATTAGGAGTAAAAACGAAACAGACAGACAAACAATATTAGTACCAATGTATTTCCGATACCGAAACCACTTTCGAAAACCTCCAAAGCAATAACCGCTTTTACCTTTAAGCACTTTGAGGCAATATAACTATTTCCAAACATTATTCAAAACCAGACCTTATATATAAGCAATTAGAAACTTTTGCGACTGCACAATGTTGTTGGTAGACGAACCAATTGACGCCAATGGACAAGGTAATCGAAATTCGACATAAATGTATAGTACATATGATATATGTTGCTAAAATTGGAGTGGAGGCTTAGAGTCTGACCAGATAGCGCTTTGTTGACGCCATCGATGTTTGTCAGGTCATTTCAGACGTAAGCACACTTTAGTCACGCTGCTTTGTAACGACAGACCGGATTTCATTACAAGATTTTAATACTTTGTATGAAGCAGTAGTACCAATGTGAAAGTATCTGTACAACTAATAATTATTTTTATGCAAATCGCAAAGTTGTATTCTTACAATTTCGGTCCACATGCGAAGACTAATGCAGCATCATACACTGTTCCAGAAACCTCCACCATGCCGTGACTTTTCGCCCCTTGACGCCCCTTTTGAAGAAGAATGTTATAGGAAGGGGAACACATGTGCTAGCAAAGAATTCCAAGTTTTGGAAGTACGATAAAGAAACGAGTTTATAAATTCCTTTGAACGTGATGTTGACGTGGACAGCAAATTGATGGCTCCGAAGACTGCCAAACGTGATTTAAGTAGGTATTAATAGTGAACAATAAAACGTTCAATTATTTGACTTCTAGTTTATACACAGATAGGAACGACCTATAATGAAGCTATGATAAGATTATCAAATAAAATATAAATCCGGAATATTGTGGAATACCAAAATACGATTATTATTATTATTATACTAGTTTTTATGATGACTACAGAAAATGGCTTAGTAAAATGATGTAATATTTCTATACATAGGTATGATTATGTATCTATATTTCTGAGCTTTCTAGTATTAGAGATAACACGAGCTCTGTGTTAAGCTTGTTATACGATTGCTGACTTGGTTTTTGACGACTCTAATAAAAGAGCACTTCTAAAAAAATATTAAGAAACAAAAATAAGAAATAAAAATAGTCAAAAGTTATGCGTAACCTTATTTTCGTAGAGCCGTAAGGGATTTGTAGTAAGCATCGAGGCACATGGCCAGGCATTAACCCACCCGTCGCCCTATCATTTCTATTACTCACATATTATGTAGGACCTGTGCGGGATAAGCCTTTACCAATATTTTGAGGGTAGTAACTGACCCGAGAAACGTAAATATAAGTGGAAAGGCCAGATAATAAATAAAAGTTGCACCTGCTACTCCGATGTGATTTATATTCAGTATTCAAGAGGAATTCTATGTTGACCAAGGTGAATATAGAGAAAGAAGTAATTTATAATACTTTGAAATTGAATGGTAAATCTAACTTGTTTTTTTATTAAAATAATAGCAAGAAAATATTATGCCGTTTTAATGACAGGGTTAAGAAAGTAGAGTATTATGAACACTCTGACCCTTTGTATTATGTTAAACAATGTATAGCATTGAACATGGGTCTCCTCTAAGCCAACAAAAAGTCAAATTGGTCATCTATCAACTATCACTAGTTGCTAGTCTGTTTCCAGAAACCATAGTAAGTGCAGCACATACTTATTAATAATGTAAATTTAATTTAATTTAAGAAAAAATATTTTCTGTCATGACCTTATGAGTAAAAACACTGCTATTTACATAACTTAAAAAATAATTTATCAAAATTGTTAATAAATAAATGTTATTACCATTTATAAACGAATGTGAAGGTTAATAATGGAAAGACCTGGTGCTTGCTTGTAATAGATATTTATTTATAATATAGTTTTAATTGAGTCTTGATTCAATTTTAATCTGATTTTAATGTCATTTAAATTGAGTGCTGATTATCTTTTAATTTTACTTGACTAACTTTGTGTAAGTTTTAAAGGCCTAAAATCTAAAAAAAAAGATAAAGATCTCTTAAAATCTAAGCAATCACAGCTGGATAATGATAAAATGAATTCGAATTTGAACAATCAATCCATAATCAGCCCTAATTTCAGTGAAATAAAGTCCAAAATGACACACTTATTACGGCAGCGTAAGCAGCGAAATGAAAATAATAATTCCAAGCGGAGCTTTTGCGTGAAATTTCGTAAAAAGAAAGTTTTTTTTTAAATCGGTTATTCACCAGGGTTCCATTAGTGGGTGGTATGTATATGCGTTCGGTTATCGGTTATCTGTGCGGGCCAGCCCCGCACCGTGCAATATCCGCCGTTGCGATAATTGATTCCGACGTGAGTAGTGTTGTTTCGGATGTTTTATGTATCCGTTGAAAATAGAATTCGGCTGATATCGTAACTAAACGTTTTAGTGACTGTAAAACGGTTTCCGAGGGTTCAAACCGGAATTGAGCGACTTTAGTGACATTTTAGACGTTTATTAGCAAACCCCGACCCACAAGGTCGGGGTTTGCTAATAAATGAATGTTCTTTATTAGTCTAAATAAAAGGTTCAAAATCGAATTTATTTCAGCGCAATGTAGCTTTGTATATCGTTTTTCATTATTACCTACGTTTTGTCTTCGAGCTTTCGGATAGAATTTTACATGGTAACTGCTCTGGTCTTATTCGTTTCTATGGCAACGGGTTTCTAAAAAAATAGAGATTCTATATTAGAAATACTATAGTATAAAAGTTTAGATGGTAAGTACATTATTACATTAAATTAAAGTATCGTCACTAGTATAGTTTTTCTATTGGGTACCACTCTGGCAACGAAACTGTCATAGTAAATTAATTATAATTGTCTTCTCTTCTGTAATGAATATAAATATTCTAACGCGTGATTCGTAGTTTTTAATCGACTTCAAAAAAGAAGGAGGTTATATGTTCCACTGTATGTATTTTTTTTTTGTATGTATGTTCACCGATTTCTATGTCAATTGTGAACCGATTTCCAAAATTCTTTTTTTATTCGATAGAGTATACTTCTGAGGTGGTCCCATTATTACTAAGTCAGGATCCGATGATGGAATCCCAGGGAAATCGAGAACCTCAAATTTTACAGGCATGTATGACATGTTTTACTTTTTCCAAAGCTATTCAAGTATTTGCTTCTGTTAGTCATCATCTCATGTTGATGAGCTGATGATGATGGAACTCCTTAACCGTTAGGAGTTAGAAGATAAATATTTTACAATTTATTTTAACCAAAGCCTGAGAGACAGACGAGTCGATATAGCTGACGGTCACCCATCTTGCTTTGACCTTAGGAAACCACTTAAAACAGTGAAATTTTTTTTTACAAATAGTAAAACCGACTTCAAAACACTAAAAAGGAAAAAAATCAGTATCTAGGTACTTACCTCCTAAAATGTATTTTTTGGAGTTGGTGCTAAGCTGTGTCCAGAGACAATAGAAAGTGAAGCACCAACTCCAAAAAATACATTTTAGGAGGTAAGAGTACCTAGATACTGAAATTTTATTATTTTTTCCTTTTTAGTGTTTTTTTATACTACTAAACGACGATCTGACGGACGGCCCACATGGTGAGAAGTGACTACCGTCACCTACAGACATCTGCAATAACAACAAAAAATCACTTGGTTTGGAAATATCACTTCCATACCAAGCAAGGCCTAGGCCTGGCATATTGAAATACCAAGTGATTTTTTGTTGCATTGTCACCAAAACGGCTAAGATCATATTGACGTCTATTGTAATAATTTAAAAAACAACACTCCGTCACATCACTACGTTTTATTCAGTTCAATATAAATTGAACTTTGTCAAAATTGGCGCTGTAAAAACCTATCACTTTACTGTTGGAACTGTATTGGAAAATCGTTTTTTTTTTCAGAAACTCACTCAAATTTAATTCGACGCGTAACGATGCCGGAGATTTCACGGAGTTTATGTTTGTAGTTTTTATATGCATCATATTTAAATCTAGATGTTTATTCAGTTGTAATGTTTGTTTACTATATGATCGTTCATAGGCTATCTCATCTTCGTCATCATCATCATTATCATAATCATCATTTCAGTAAAAAGACGTCCACTGCTGGACAAAGGCCTCCGCTAAAGATTTCCACGTCGACTGGTCCTGCTACCTACGACCTTCACCAGATCATCGGCCCACCTTATTGGAAGCATGGCCACGTTGGTCTTAAAGTTCGTGGTCTCCACGGCAACATGTTATTAGTAAATACTCAAGCAATTCCTAAGACTACCTAGTTAGAAAGATAATAAGCAGGTTATGCCATTCTATTAAAAAAGTAAAATTATTGTGATCAATCACACTGTGTTACGATCGGTATAGTATAATCGTGTACATTTGTGTTGTTCAGTGTTAACTCACAGGATACTGTCCAAAACAACATTATTTGTACCTGCACCAATACCGCCTGCCATAGCACTTAACAGTAACTTTAACTACTAATGTTTCCTCTCTTATTGAATTTGTAAGTTCTTAAAACACTAAAATGCGTATTTAGATGTCCGTTATTATTTCATAATATCCAACATTTCTGTTTAAGGCGATATATTGAAAAAAATCGCACTTTTATAAGTAATGTCATACGTTGCTGAAAGATCTTACGAATCTGAAAATCTAATATACGTTACTTCATATCCTTATCTAGATACGAGTAGAACGAAAACACGATTAAAGGAATTTGCCTCGATACATTTTATTTCCGAAAAGACCTCTTATAAACAAGAAAAGTTAAGATTATTGGTGAACGATAATTTGTATTCAATAGGAAATTACTTTAAATAGTAGATATCATTAATATTCAGAATCGTGTAGAAGCGTTTATTTGTAGTCCATAAGGTTATTTTTTAATAAAATAATTTGTGTATTTCGTTTACTTTTCAAGCGCGATCGCTGTTTTGTCTTTTTTCCTCCCGCTGAGTCAGCCATATCTCTATCCCTATCGGTCTTGGCCGAAACAACGTTTCGATAGATCGCCTTAACTAGCTCATACCTTTACCTCCGTAACAATTATTACGTAACAAACACTAAAATTAGACTTGTATGTAAGTGTACGAAGTAGGAAGATCCACTTGTCAAACAAACCTAGATTTGTCCCTTTCGCACATAATGATTTATGGTTTACAATTGACACGGACGAGTGCGTAGTGACGTAATAAGTTTCTCGTGCAACATTTTGCTTTATTAGAGGTCTATAACATGTAGTAAAAGTATTTATCAGGTACAGCGTCTAGAAAATGAAAAAAGCAAATCCTACGGCTAAACTATTGATTACTTATAGGTACTTGAATGATTTTTTGTATGGTGATTAATATCGTAGATATACATATGATAATTAAAATATAATAAAACTAGAAAAATTTCACGTCCTGAGGCAGGAATCGAACCCGCGACCTTTCTAGTCTATCTGTATTTGCGTTTATGAGCTAACGTCCACCCTACAATGTCGAAATATTCTATTTCAACATCCGAAACGAGTATTTTTACAAATACCTACAATTCGGTTAAGTTGGGGCAGTGCTTTCAAATATTCTTAATTTTTGATTTTAACATTATTATAAATGTTTGAAAAACACAAACGATGTTAAATTAAATGTCGTATTGACACCACCATCCTGTATATCTCAACTATTTAGGCTCAAGAACAGTATAATGACTATTGTTGGAACACATAACTATTGTTGGAATGTAAGTACGAGTAAAATAATTTCCTTTAAAGCTTAAACAAACGGCCAATCAGATAGAGAAAGTAATAACATTACTCTTCAGGTCGTAAAACTATAGTAATTATTCCGTTTGACCTTTTTGCGTACACTCGACAATATAATTTAATTACCGCTTTAAAAGAAACAAAATTAATGGATAGGTACGAAATGGCCGATATTATTTTTTAATTGAAACTAAACAAAAATTAAAATTAATTGAAATGTAAAAACTAATAAGGCCGAAATTTATAAAATATAATTGTTTTACGGGTCTTCAGTGTTCAATTAAAATTAATTTATCTTTTCTTAAATTTAATTCTACTCATACTAAAGTTAAATCTATTTGGGTGAACGTTAGTACTATCGGTTTGTCTATCTGTCAGCAGCTAGTTATACTTATAATATAAGAATAATATAATATTACAATAGTATTTTGCGGGTTGGTTGGTTAAAGCGGTTGCAGTAACAACCGGGACCAACGACTTAACATGCCTTCCAAAGTACGGAGGAGCTCGAGATTATAAATGATTGACCCATCTCAGGACCAACCATGGCCAAAGCTGCTTTGTTTTCGTAATCGAAACCAGAGCGCTCAAACCACTACGCCACAGAGCTCCTTAACGCAGAAGGCGAAAAAGCCAATCATTATAAAATTCGACTGTCAAAATTCGTGACGTAAATACCAGTCTTGTTATCTTAAGTTATCGCCTTGCCCTTGCACAAGCAAAAGTACTCCGAGACAAGCCAGCTCAACCCTCCTCGCCTCGTGGGGTACAGTTGCTTCCTAAATAATTACGAGCGTAGTTTGCGCAATAAATATTACTTACGCGGTGATGCCGACTCATATTACCCTGAACATTCCGGCTGGATGACGGTAAAGTTCCTCGGTAGTAGGTTAACTTTCGCAAACAAGATTTCGGCGAAGAGCGTTTGTATAATGCGAATTGATATAATAATTTTAATGCGAGGTATAATGCGAATTGATAATGAATTCAATGCGACCAATATCATTACAGATTCTTTTTTACCATTTATAGGCAAACATTTGACCACAATCACACCTGATGTCAAGTAATGATCTGGCCTACGATTATACATGTTTACCTAGAAAGATGTCCAAATTGCAGGTTTCGGAAAACAGATTGGCAGCCAGAGATTTTCCTGAAATTTCGCCTAGGCATATTCGATGCAAGTCTCTTAGAAAAGGGTCGCTTGGAAACCCGAAAAGAATTTAAAAGGCCTCATAACAATTACAAATATTCCCTTTTAAAGATACATATGGCAACATATTGAATAAACATGTTGTACAGGGTGGTGCCGTCAATACGACAATAAATTGTACCATTGGCTGGATTATTGCATAGAAATATCATGAAATTATCAAATGAATAAGATGTTTTTGAACGTGGCAAACCATTTCTATGAACTAATAATATAATATAATATAGCCCATGTTTTAATTTCGTCGTATTGAAGGCACCACATCGTATAGATGTTGTAAAAAACAAGCTTATTAACCCTTCCTAACCCACATACGAGACACAATTAAATTTTAATTTACGTATTACGATTACGAAAATTTGTCAAATTACATCTCAATCGGTTCAGCGGTTTAGGAGTGAAACCATCTATCGCCCTTATAATGTTAGTATGTATTACAAGATATTATCAAAAACATGTTGTCCTATCAATAAAGTATTTTACAAAACCCAAAACATGAATAGTAAGAATTATCTTGTTAGAAAAAAAATCCAAATATGGTTCATTTCATTCCGTTTAAGGATAAACATTCAAAGCCTAAAATAAGTTTCAGAAAAGGCAATATACTAATAAAAACATAATAATTAAAATAATATAAAACTAGAAAAAAATCACGCCCTGGAGCGGGAAACGAACCCGCGACGTGAAACTAAAACGTGAAATTTTTCTAGTTTTATATTATTTTAATTACTAAGTAATTTTTCAAACATTTATATTAATGTTAAAATCAAAAATTAAGAATAATAGAAACATTGTCAAAAGAGTTTTTTCAAAAATCAATTAGTTTTAAACGTCTAAACTATTTTCAATTTCTCGCTTAAGTAACGCGCGCGAGCTCTATTGTTTTCTTTTTACCTTGCGCTGAAAAGTTATATCTCCTTTCCTCTCAATCCTGGTCGAAACAAAATTCACGAACTATCACCTTAACGAGAGATACTTAAGTATAGTTGTATCCTAGTGTATGTTCTTCGACATAATTTTATAAGAAAATTTAACCCATTGTTTCATTTTACTATACACCCTTAATGTCTCTGTTTGTAAATTCGATTGCGTTTTCATAACTGTAATATTACACACATAAATTACGAGATGGTATAATATTCTTGAACGGAAGGGGAACTTAATATCTGTATTCAATTAACTAGGAGATAAAAACTTTGATTGTGACTGTGTCTTTCTAAGTTATCTGTGTGTATCATCACCAGCCAATATACGTCCCACTCCTGGGCACAGGCCTTCCTCCATGGGTGAAACACTTGAGGAGTTTGGGCCATAGCCCCACCACGCTGGCCCAATGCGGGTTGGTGGGTTAAATCGGTTGCAGCAACAGCCGGTACTAACGGCTTAACGTGCCTTTCTAAGGTAACAAACTTTGATTGACCCAACCCAGGATCGACCATGGCGAAAGTTGCCGTATCGAAATCAGCGCGCTCAAACCAATATTATCAATGCCACCGAGCTCTTCAAACCGAGCGCCACATTAAAAGTTATTGATTGTAAATTCTAAGCAACTTTGAAGAAGAACAGGCAATCAAGAAACAGAATTAGTTAAGTAAATTATTGCACAATTTCTTAACCGCCTCTGTAGTCTAGCGGTTGACAAGTTCCTGCGGTGAGTAAGGTCGTCAGAGGTCATTATAGGAAGCATTAATATGTTGTCAGCAGGAGGACATCATATATGCTGTCCACACAACGCTTTCTCTTGATATTTACAGGGTAGGCAACGTGTGAGTAGTGCCCAAGGCGCTACGAGCGTTTATGAGCTACGGGAATAACGACAATATACCATCAGGAAGACTTGTTAAGGCCGTACGATAAGGGTAGCAAACCCTTGTAATTTTAAGAAATACTTGTCTTTACTTTTTGTCTTTACCCACCAGTTGGTGGGTTAAAGGTTATTTTTAATGACTGCCTAGAAATTAAAAACCAACCATAGATAAAAACTAAGATAATAATATTGTATATGTTTGACATTTCATCACCTTCCGCAATCCTTGGTATCTAAATTTTTCTGCAACATAATATAATGTACCAACGATGAATAAAACATTTTTATAGCTCACCCTATAACTCGCTGAGTTACTGAGCTTGTTAATGACACTGTATAATAAATAAATAAACATAAAGATAAAGAGAAACTTTCAATTTCGACTGACCTTATCCCGTGGTATTAGAATCTATTTTGCAATGCAATTGTTTTGCTCTATTCTGCATCACATTTTATGTTATACTGGAAACCCTAAAATTCAAACACGCTATCAAAGGATTCGTATAGACAATCAGCCCGGCCGACGCTGATTTGAAATTTATTTACCGTCTCCACGAACCGCTTTGATATCGGTATTAGGTATTTTTTGTTTCTGATTTGGGTTACAGAATTTTGTTTGAACTTTCAACCCTAAAATCCGATGTGTATAAATTAGCTCACAATACAATGAATGAAATGTTGTGGTTAAAGAACATAAATGTGCGATGGTATGTATTGTTCTCAAAAACATGGACTAGGTATCTTTTGTTATTCGTTATAACAGTATGAAATAATTCTAAATGAATTCTACATTCCTAGTACTTTTACAATATTCGAGTTGAAGATCTCGTTCTAAAGGTAAATAAACATATACATTTTTAAACAAATTTACCTATAAATGGTGCACATATCAGCATCATGATTTTATAAATGTTTCTTTGTTTAACTACATATATGTACTGTTGCTGTATCTAAAATAATAAAAAATATGGATCCGATTATTTCTCCTCTTCTTCTTAATATTATTAAGTGAAGGTGAGTATACTTCCGAAATGTCAGATTACTCAAACAAAAAAACTATTGACAGTTTATGAGAGCTTATGCCCCCCTAAAAAAACATACAGACGAATTGATAACCTCCTCCTTTTTTTGAAGTCGGTTAAAAATGGTATTTACGATGTTCAAAAAATAACTCATAACAAGTTCTGCGCTCTTGGTACTTCTATATTTGCATCGTCTATTAAATAGCTGAAGCTTTACCAAATTATTGTTTATAATGTCGCTGATTTTATTCAATAATTGAAATTATAAAGTCTTATATATAATACATGATTAAAGTTATTATTACAAAAATAAATAGAAATTGCATAAAATGGTCACTTTTCAAACCATTCTTCCGAAAAAGGTCTGTTTAAATGTGAATTCCTTTTGCTCTTTCTCCCCGTCTTCGATAGAAGTGTAAGCTGCTCATGCCTTAAGACCATGGGAACATCGAGCAGACTGAACTTCTTCTCGTTGTTGACAGCAATCAAGCCAATCACCAGGCTCTCACAGACCCTCCACTCCAAACACCCACCACTTTATTATTCCGTCACAATATGACGTACACTCGTTAGGGCTGGCACAACATGGCTTTCCGGCGAACGAAACACCCGCGCCCGACAGGGCCCAGATTTTCATATCATTTGCATAATCCGTGGACTGGGGCGACCTTGGCAAATTTACAAACCCCCCACCCCCTTAATCATAACATTGGGACAGAAAGTTTTATTGTTTTACTGTCTGACGGCTTTTGTGACACTGAATAGTAATTTTGAAGTTGTTTTGTGGGGCAATAGAGAAAGTGATATCCAATATCCGACTTCTATTTTGTTAGAAAGGAGAAATGTTTACTTGATACTTTGGTAACACTTGATACTTTGATACACACACGCACTAACTGCTTTTTATACGACTAGATGACAAACAAGCTGACGGTCCACCTGGTGGTAAGCGGTTACCGCCGGCTATGGACACCTGCAATAACAAGGAAACATCACTTGATATTGCAGGTGCGTTGTCATCCTGGGGCCTAAGATGAAATGCCGTCCAGTTTCTTAAAGCAAACAAAATACAAGCAGGACACGGCGAGCAACTTAAAAATTAAGACTGTCAAGTTAACCTAAGCAATACATTACATTTCCAGCCCAACTAATTTGTGGGTGTCTCATTAAATAGTACGAAGTACTATGTGTAGCAATAAGTGCCGCGTTGACACATTGTCGTACTAAAGGAATTGAATTAACAAGGAAAGCCCGCTACCAGTTGCAACTATTGCGAGTTGCAACTGCAAGGTGACTTTTAAGGTAATTTTATCATTGGGCAAGTATAGATATTATTCATAAGGAACTTGGCAGTTGCACTTCCTTTAGACGAAAGCAGAGAAACCTTAACTGCACTATGACTGTTATTGCTAGCACCATAAGGTATTTTTCGCGTCTTAATAATGATGGGAATTGAAGATAAAACTTAATCACATTTGTGTAAACAAAACGACTGATTCAGCAGCTGCATTATACAAATAAGACAATAAGATGCAATCTCGTAGCCAAGTATTTACATTTGAATCAAAAATAATCACACACTTTCAACAAAACATTTAATCACACATAATGTTTTGATTGTTTGTTCAGTGCACAATTATTCGGAACTGCCGAGGGTCCACATTACAATGTTTATACAAAGTAACACCCCTGACTTTAATTAACTTCCTACTTCAAAAAAGATAGAAAGCAACTCATTAACGTAGAAAACAAGACAAGCGAATACATAGTGATGAGCGTTAGTCAACGATAAAATCGATGGTTAATCTAATCGAATCGATATCCACGATTTATATTTTAATTTAAAATCTAATATATTACTATCAGTAATAGATGGTCATAACAAAAAAAAGTTTTTTTTTTATTAAATCATGTTTCAGGTTTTTGTCGTGTCTAAATAAAGTAGCTATATAAGGAAATGTATATCAGACTTTCGGATACAGAAGATCTTTCATTGATCTACGGGATTTCATAAAATTGCGAAATTTTAAAAGTATCACTTGAAATGGAGCTGTTCTGGTGGTAAGTGATGATAAGGCCAACAATGGAAGCGAGCTCCTTAACGACATAGGAACTGGCTATTTTACCTCTATCTTCCGGAACACAATAATGCTATTAGCATTATTGTTATGGCAGTAGACTTAGGTGAGATGGTGGTAGCTAGCCAGGCGGACTTAGAAAAGCCCTACCCCTTACCAAACCGAAAAATGAAAAAATCTTTATTCAATTAGGCCCCCAAGAAGCACTTTCGAATCGTTAACAAAAAAACCCTTATGTCTATCACATAAAAATAATATTAACTAACTAACAATTTCATAATGTTTGTCTCTCTGTCTTATCTGGATCTACTTAAGCTAAGAATGTTATGTCAGTCTGTCTATCAGTCTGTCTATCGGTCTGTCTGTCGGTCCGTCTGTCCGTCAGTCAGTCTGTCTGTCAGTCTGTCAGTCTGTCTGAATTTACACCGGTTCCAAAAGTTGAACTACCGAGAAGATTCCGGCAACAAACTCGTGTAGTCACTCTTTTCAATCATTAATTACAATGTTTAATTACACAGTAACAGTATTTAGCAGCGCAGTGTCGCACAGAGTATAAAAAAGGTACATTAATGTACCAATAAGTACCTAATGATAAGAATATTTACTGTATTTAAAGGATGTCCGACAATGCACCATCACAATATAGGTATTACATACAATACACAAAGGTCAACAATTAATATACAAAGAACTAATAAAGCTAAACATCTTTCATTAATTTTAAACACTTGTCTGGACACGTCATTACAATAACAATTGTATTGTTTTATATATAATATCCTATAATGCCATATACCTCAAAAATCCCTCAAAAATTATACTATTGATGAATATGTAGGTAAATTATTACAAAATCAAGGAAGCTTAGAGATGACCATTTCCACTAGTGGCACCTGTTCACAAGTATGACGCATGTGCCAGCCATCGCTCCGCTCTACCATATATACCACCGAGCAGATAATTTCTGCCTTTACGGAAATCAAACTCCGAACCTCTATATCTGACGCAGGTGGTCATTGGTCAACCTCTAGGCCACAAAAGCGATTATAATCCACGAAAAATATATCTAAACTAGAAAAAACAACATTCCATGAGCCGGGTGACTGCTCTGATCTCTGAGCTACCAAGGAACTGGTATAACTCCATAATCTTCTAACGTACACCCTCACAATGTCAAAATATTCATAGCATTTCAGCATGATTGTAAAAGGTCGCGTGTACGTTTCCCGCCTCCTTGTCTTTTTTCCCCATTTTAGATATCTTTCAAAATATCTTTTAAATATTACTAAAATGTTAGTTAATTGAGCCGCATAAGACTCTGGGGAGCATATTGACAATTAAAACCCATTGTATCTGGAATATGTACCTTGGCAGGATTAAAATAAAATTAAGAAAAAGTACAATATATTAAGAAAAATAACTCAAAACCCTGTAGGATCAAAAACGGTCGCGGTTTCGCATCCCACACAAGAGATAAATATATTTTTAACTCCAAACATCATTCTAAAAATATCGATTAAAACCTGGCACATCTCTAGAATCATACGGCATCATCTGGTGTCACTCCTCAACCGATTCACCCCCTCGAATCTCGCAAACATTTGTCTAACGCCTTCAGGGCTGTCACACTGCGAAATTACATTCATTTGTATGCAGACGTCAACTGAGGAATTAAGTAGAGTCGCTTTTGACCCGATGCAAATAATTCACGGAAATTAACCCATCGATAACTGGCTCCCTTACGTCTGTGTTAATTGTGCTATGTTACCATTTATATTAAGAGAGGTTCTGCCTTGAATTTAATTAATTAATCATAATAATAAGGTTGTACCACCTTAAGTGTTACTTGAACAATATTGATTGTACATAAATGATTAGAGGAAATCCATGCAAAACTGAGCGAAACATGTATAGAGTGACTTTCATGTTTTTTAAAGTTGAACTGTACATTCCGTTAATTCTTCGGAAAACTATTTTTTGTTCAGGAAGAGGACTCGTATATTTTATTTTAGTAGAATAATCAAATAGTTGCGACAAAACAAATATCTATTTTCTATTATTAAAAATGTGGTGAGAACCAGTCTTAAGGTTTTTATGTTGCTATACCAATCGCTATTTTATATAATACATTAGCAAGGTGATTTTGGTGATAGCGATATTCTTCCAGATTTCCAATTCACTAAGACCATCTACCTACTACACAATAAAGGGAAAAACAAATTTTGTACATTAAATTTTGGTTTAAGACAACAGTTACTATATTTCTTAAATATTGGTTAAAAGAGACTGTAGAAAACAAAATGCCTGACGAATAAAAAAAAGGAATTTAAGCTATATTCTCATCCCAGAATAGCGGTCCGAAAGTCTCCATAACCTGTAGATGACAAAATTGACTTAGCGCGAAGTAAAAATGATGGAAGTTTAGAGCATTTGGCTCTAAACTTCCATCATTTTTACTTCGCGCTTGAAGCGAGACTATATCCTCGTACTTCACAGCAAACAACCTTATCAAATTAAAAGATAGCGTTATACGACAAATGCAAAAAAATGAAAACTCTGTTTAATTGACTTCATGGGCGCGTCATTATTCTGCGTCCAATTTGCCCCAAAGACAAACCACCCCGCCACTCGTACGGGTTATTCAATACAGACATCATCAGCATTGTTTATTAAGGGTGGACTCTCACTGATTTAATACCTCCTATCTCATTCGTTCTGTATGGAAGGGGTGATAACGAGGTGAAATATTACCTAGAACTGTTATTCAATGGTCTGGATGCTTTTGGAGGGGAAGTAAATAAGTTCCGCTTTGAATAGTGTATAATTAAGTTACTTCCTTATAATTATTTTCACAATTCAATTTTTTAATATGTAGCTGTAGAATTGAGGTCCCAAATCTACCACTTGGCATGAAGAGACAAAGAAGCAAAAGACAAAAAGATAAACAGACAGACTTATATCACACAACAGTTGCTAGATTGGAATTTAAATTCATAAATTATGCAATAACTTTTGTGACTTTCAGAATGACTGGATCAAAAAAAAAATATATCTAATTATAAACATAATTTTTTACCAGCCTTCTACTATTTGATACCAATACCGATAAGATTTGCCACTTTGGTAATAAGAGTTACATTGAAGAATTTTAGTGGTCAGACTTCAGATTCTTTTCTGAATTCAGGTTGACTGAGCAGCTGAAGTCAATAACAGAGCCAGTATTATATCAGATAGGCGGCGGTAACCGCTTACCATCAGGTGGGCCGTCAGCTTGTGTGTCATCTAGTTGTATAAAAAAAAAGATAGTTCTGAATTTTTAGGACTCTGCAAAAAGAAACATCATACATTTCTTGCCCAAATGAGAATCGATGTTGCGAAGCGCCAGGCCCTACAGCTACTTAAAAAAACGTACCCGCTCACGTTTATAATTCTGAGGTTTACAACACCTCGCAGCACCAAATTGATGTGTATATTCTGTATCTTATCTCAGTGCGATAGGGGCCAAAATCATTGACAAATTATTGAAACCGTCTATACATGGAGGATTTTCTGTTTCACCGCTATCCTAACTTCATACCAGCCTATTGCAGTCCACTGCTGGTTCTAGGCCTTCCCAAGGCTGTGCCACAATACACGACCAACACGCTAATATCCTTACGTAATTCCGTAAATTCCTTGATAACCTTACGCGAAGCAAATAAATTTTTCAAACGTAGCTATGTCGGTACTGGGTTATTACTCCATAAGTCTGTCTGAGTCGGTGCATTTGCGAATATATTAGCAATCTTTTCCGCTGCTTCACTTACGAGATGTGCATAGTACTTATTTATAACATCCCTGGTTTCAAAGTGGCTCTGCCTTTTGATACGTTGAAAATTGATAAGATAAAAGTTTTGGCGCAAACATTCATAAAATGAGCTCGCACATAATTAACTTAACAATTCTTCATCTTCCTTCTACATATAAATAGATAGAATACGTAGATAAATATAGTATTCTTATATATTAGCGAGCACTACACATTTGATATAAGACCACTTCACCGGATTTAACTCGCGTTTAATTAAATGATACATTATCAATAACATAAAAGCAATCTAATTTCAATAGAGAAGATGGTTGGAGTGTACCACTAGCTTGGAATCCTGTCGTGCGAATAATTAAGTCAAGCCCGTTTTCACACTGTCCGACTGTATGCGTGAATCGGACCACTCAAAATATTACACAAAGTGACTGCAGTTAACTAATAATCCTATCTAAGACAACTAACATCTTCAGCCTTCCCGTACTAGGATCGCTGTTAAGTAATCGAAACGTCGGATGTATAAAGAAGAAGTAATATCTAATTGAACGCGAGTTAAATCCAGTGAAGTGGTTATTGGTATTATAGATCAATAAAATACGCTGGCCTCATACACCGCAAGATAACCACTCACAGACGGTTCTCGAGTTGTGTTCTGTTTTCTTAATTTTATTTCATCCTTAAAATAAATGAGCTTAGTGTGTATATCTGTGTTCGACTAGTGTAGAAGTTTATTGAGTTGTGTTCCTGCGGTAGCAGGGAAATCCCCTTGGTATTCAAACTGAATATGCAAGTAATGCCCAAGGTGCTACGGAGCGTACGTGCGTATATAAGCTAAGGTAACCGCTTACTATCAGACCTACGCCGTTATCGTATAAAAAAACAGTAAATTAATAAATATACTAATTTTATATAATATTATTTAATATAATTTAACTAATTTAACGTTTTACAAGATATTTCAAATTTTTCATTAAAACTAGGACTATAAACATGAATACAGCATGTTCACAGCAATAAAAAAACCAGTCCACCCTTAACTTTAACACGGAACAAAAATTCACCCCTACTAATGGTCCCGCATGCAGCTATGAAATTCTCGCAACAAAATACAAACACACAGACAGACGTGTAGCGAAAACGTATCTCATTAACTCGGCGCATTCCACCGCACCAGACGGATTTGTTCGCTGACAAATACCTACCCTCGTTCCGTGCGATGGAGGGCTGTTGAAAAGGAGTATGATGGCTGGTCAAATAGAGATTCGGATTGACAATGGCGTCGCATTTTTATGTCTGTAATAAAATGAATTTTCTCTGCGAGATAGAATCAGAAATGAGGACATCGGAAGAGAACTAAAGTCGCAGACATAGCTCATTCGATTAGCAAATTGGAGTCGACAGGGCACATAGCCCGCTGAACAGACGGCCGATGGGGCGTTAAAGTGCTATGGTGGCCACGTACCGGAAAGCGCAAAGAAGAACGGCCTCGCACTAGATGGACAGACGACCTGATCAGGGTCGCGGGGAGCCGTTGGATGCAGGCTGCGCAGAACCGTTTCATTTGGAAATCGATAGAGGAGGCTCGAGGAGCTCGGTGGCGTATTGGTTTGAGCGCTCTGGTTTCGATACAGAAAACAAAGCAACTTTCGCCATGGTCGGTCCCGGGATGGGTCAATCAAATTTATAATCTCGAGCTCCTCCGTGCTTCGGAAGGCACGTTAAGCCGTTGGTCCCGGTTGTTACTACAACTGCTTTAACCCACCAACCCGCATTGGGCTAGCGTGGTGGTGTTATGGCCCAATCTCCTCATCTGTTTCTCCCATGTAAAAGGCCTGTGCCCAGCAGTGGGACGTATATAGGCTGGTGATGATGATGATGTGATGAGGGGAGGCCTTTGTTCAGCAGTGGACATCATAGGCTGGTATGATGATGAATAAAATTTTTACATTCGCACATTATTAAGCTACCTACAGTTGTTAGTGCAAGTCTGCAACCGCTTTAGCCCACCAACCCGCATTCGGCCAGGGTGGTGGTGCTATGGCCCAAACTCCTCATATGTTTCTCCCGTGTAGGAAGGCCTGTGCCTAGCAGTGGGACGTATTAGGCTGGTGATGATGACATTATTAAGCACACAGACACGCACATTGTCTAATTTCTCCGTTATCATTTGGGCTGAAGAATCGATTTGAGTGTATGGATATTAAAAATTATAATTCTTTTGTCAAATTTTTAAGGTGGTATGCTCTTTTACGTGGAAGGTACCTATTTTGGCAAAAGCACGGGCTTTTGCCCAATATGTAATGGATTTGCGTGAGTTTGTGTGTAGTTGTGGTTGTGTTTTCGTTATCAAAACCGAAGTAAGTATTTGAACACCAGCGACTTCTAATTGATTCATATATTTCTGCTATTTCCTCTAGTTGAGTCATATAATATGTCATAATTGTCAACAAAGAATTAAACATAATATTATTATTAGACTCTACTTTCATTTTTAAATACCTAATCAATAATGAACTACTTTCAGTTTAAAATTGCGTATCTCCTCATCTTGACATAGAAAACCGTAGTCTCGTTATTGATCGCCTAACAAATGCAGTACCCTTATGACGAATAATACGGCCCGCTTAATGGTAAGCGCTTACTTTGGTAATGGACTCTTACAAAAGCTAAATCCCAAACATAAAATCTATTATCCTAACAGTAGAGCAAAGATAATAACACCCGTATTCACAAACGATACTTATGTAAGTAAAGGAGCAATACATAGCGAAGTAAGGCATTTCTTAGTGCGTTCACTTTGACAAGTCTTTCAATTCACAAACAATACTCAAACGAATCTTTACTATGCGGACGCATAGCGTTGAATATAGCGCTGTGATTGGTTGATTAGTGTTACGTAGTTCACTTCACTGACTGACATTTCAATTTTATTGTTTGTTTGCTTTTTATCGTAAACTCCGTAGTGATTACATTCTCTTTGGTGAGCTCGACACTATGCGTTGATTAATATAGCTATCAGGCTCCCTTAGCTAAGTGTTCATTATGACAAACGCATAGTGCCGATTGTCACTCAAGTATTGTTTATGAATAGGAATTTAGCAGCCTGTGCGTCCGCGGGTACTGTGAGACCTCATAGTGTCGTTTGTGAATACGGGTGTAAGTTACTCTGTTGCCTGCCTCCGGCATAAACTTTTATTTTTTTCAAATCACCGTCTTGAAAAAATAGTTGGGTTAGGTCATCATCATCATATTAGCTGAGAGACGCCCACTGCTGAGCATAGGTCTCCCTTAAGGTTCTCCGATCGGTCCTGCGCTGCCCTCATCCATCGGCTTCCCGTGAGCCCTTTGGGTGACTTTAGGCCTTCTTATGACGCCCATTGTAAGCGGCCACGCCTCGGCTAAGTTAGGTAAGGAATTTTTAAAGTGGTATTTGACAAGTCAAGATCAGTCAAGGTATTAACACAGTTGAGCGCTAAAAAAACCACATTATATAGCAATAGTAAAGCAAAAATTTCTCTGTCCTAAAGAAAATCAAAATATCACATACCTAAGCTATATTTGGTATCAGCCGGATTAATAAAAACTTACCTGTAAAAAGAAAAAAAAAACAGTAAATAAAATTTAATATTCAAATATAGGCGTGTTTAGCTTAAGATAATCCGTTAATCAAATAATAATTATGTTAACATACATATATAATTCTTCCCTGACATAATTAGTTAATAGATACCACTTTATGTGTAATAATTATGCATGATAATAAAATTTTATAAACCATAAATTTGGTGAGCATTTAATCATTCTTGGCGGCTTGATTTGGTTGACTATATAAGTCAGAATATTATGGCTGGTTTGTGAGTACTTCCCAAATCAAGTAAGCTATAACCAATCACCACTTACACGAAAATGAATCACAAACTGTCAAAAGTAAAAAGGATCCTGTGCTAGCAAAATGGGTGTACCCATAAAAATATTCAATTCAGTATTATAAAAATTTCCAGCCACAAAAAGAATCAAACCCACCCTCCCATCGCAGGCAGATCGGAACAACATTATACAAATAATAGTTGTAGTTATGAAAAAGCAGTCTAAACATAGACATCCTTTGGAGGGCTTAATTAAAATAGAGCAAACTGGCAAAGATTACTAGCGAACTGAGCAGAAGGTCAATGGTTTTGTTTGTGAACTGCCTACATTTTTGATTTTGTTTTAAAAGATACTTTCCCTTGGGCATTGCACTGTTGGGATTGGTGCAAATATGTCTTCAACTTTTAATCTTTTCTGCCATTCAACATCTCAACACACACTCTTCTCTTAACTGAATAATCATTCACATTAACCACACATATCCTTCTTCTACTCGTCGAGCATGTGCCTCGTCATATATCGTCATTTTTTTTCACCGAGGCCATAACCTGCACTTCCTGTAAGCGTTCACCGTGGCCTAACCAAGCACGCTTACAACACCAAGGGCATCTCTTGCGCGTCGACCTCGTAAAAAATTTTTACACCCATTTACAAGAACCCTTTGCAACACTCGTTTGAGTAAACTTTTTTTTTGACAGGTGGAGACAGTGAATTGATGACTCCGAAGACCGGCACACGGTCCTGAGTAGGAAAGGGGAAGGTGTGATGAGGTCAAATAGCTCTTCAGAGCACTGTCCGTGATATAGCCGATAGAAGGCGCTAAGCGACGCAATTGCTGAGGCTCAAGGTTGTTCGTGACGTGTACGCCGCCAACAATACGGACATCACGACGCTGCAATCTGTCCAAGGCATCGAGTAGGTACTTGGCGGAGCCATCCCACAAGTGCGAGCAATTTTCCACGCAAGACCGGACCTGAGTTTTATAAAGCAGGCATAATTGGTCAGACGTGAAAAATCGACGCACCTTGTTCAGGACACCGAGCTTCCGTGAGGCTGTTTTGATCACGGTTTCGATGTAGTTCCTGGAATTCAAATCGCACCATATCTCCATGCCTAGCAAGTTTAGGGAGCCCTGTGCCGAAAGAGTCGTGCCCTGAAGAGACGGAAGGGGAAGGAACGGCGACATTTTAGCTGTAAACGCGCACACCTGTGTTTTTTTAGCATTGAACTCAACAAGATTGTTAGAGCCCCATTCAGATACAAGGTTCAACACCCTGCTGAGCTAAATGGACCAAAGATTCTCTCTCTCTCTCTCGGTTTCACCGCGCCTCTGCATGGGAAGCCTTTCCACAGCCGGAGCGTACGCGGAAGGAAGTTTATCTGCAAGCGATTAATTTGATTTAAAGTGTGACGATGTCCGATGGTTAAAAGAGGCCGTGGGCATCGTGTTAAACACTTGCTCATAACATACCCGTTTCACAAGCGGAAGCACACGCAAAATATTAAAATCTCCAAGACTTAAAGTTTTAACCGCCTGTGATCTCGGGATCGTAGACAACTCTCACAAAACGTGTTTGGACCGCATCAAATAGTCCGAGCTGATATTTTGGTGCTCCCCATCTACAGGTTGAACTGGGATATCTGTCAAGCACTACTCCATATCTAACTTACGAGTTACCTACATTAGTAATAGCCTCTGTCCCAAATATAAGTAACACTGCGCTCTATGGAACATACCGGACTTCTTAGACCCTCATGATATGGTTATATTTTTGTATACAAAGCACTGTCAATGACTGTAAATCGGCAAGAAGAGTCCACGTGAAAAGAGTTTAAATCAGAAAAACTAAAAAAAGTATTTTATTATTTTTTTATATTTATTTTAACGAAGAAAGTCACCAATATTTTTAATTAGCGGTAAGTTTCAAAATATCTCTCAGAATCGTAATATCATTTTATTGACATTTGTGTTTTGTAACTCGAGGCCATACAGGTCGTTATTAATTATTTTCTCGTAATCAAATCACGACGGCGTACAAACTCGGCAGATTTCCCAAGGGCATGAGTCTTAAGAGCTTCGGCAGCTAAGTTTATTCCGTGTACTTAAATTAGTTCACCCTTGCCGCTGGTTAATTAGACACCGAGTCAAAATTAGCAAAACTCGTTGTGATTTCGCGAAATTAATCCTTTTCTATTTGTTGTTCCAATTACTATGAAAACTTGGTGATTGGGAAGAAAATTGAATATTCTAGGTTTCAGGTTGGAAATTAAGCAGCTGTTACCATGTCGACTACCTGAAAATCTTGCCAATTAACCCATCAAGCATCAAATTCCATAGACACAATATTGATTTTTCAATTGGGATGTTGCCTAAGTTTGAATTTGGAGATATTTTTCACAAATTCGGAAAATATACGCTACTTTTACCCATAAAAACAATTCAAACTTAAAAGATATGGAATATTGTTGAAGTTGTACTGTTTTGAAAATTAAAAAAAAGGTGATAGTTTTTTTTTCAAAACTTATCAAAAATGTTAATGACATTAGATTGCTGACATCAATCAAAACAACTATTATTATGAAAACTATCAATAAAAACCTACTTAATACATAGTTATTATCAATTTTGTCAGTATGCCCATACATTTCTTAGTAATATGGGAACATGTGACGTCACCAATTCCGTAGATTTTCTATGGAGCGTTTTTGGACGATGCGCCGCAACACATCAAACATACCACTATATCTGTGAAACTATTGATCTTAGACATACTATTTATTTTGCAATATTTCTTTATGAGTTATAAACTTCTTATTTATGAAATAAAATAAAAGTTGTCAACTACCCTATTGTCATAGTAGGAGGTTTATGTGCTTAGCAATAAATGGAGGTGGAGCGATATTTTCGCTCTGATCAAGGGTATTTTAAGGATCTTTTATTGAGCAAGCCATTTAATACACGCAGAATTAAGAGCGGAGTTTGAGTTGGGTGTTGACGTTCACTTAAGTAGAGTTTTGTCTTCTCATGATATTAGTCCAAAAATATAATTTTAATTGAATATAAAGTTTTTTGAGTTTTCCATGCTCGCACCAACAGCATCTTAGTCTTAACCTGAAAAACACTATTTTTTTTCAATCTGCCTACTTGGTTTTCCAATTGCTTAAAAAATAGTACAGAAATCTGTACATGTTATTCGCGATCTAGCGAGCTTTTGGAAGTAGCTACAGTATTAGCTATAAGTATCACGCGTTGCTCGCGCAGCAAAATTAAGAGAAGGCAGAAGAAGGCAGCAGAAGGCAAGAGAAGGAATAATACAAAATAGTCTTATTACGGTGAAGTAGAGGTAGTACCCAATATTCTAGAGGTAAACCGCTATATCCGACCTCTCTTAAAACTATATTCTCTACCGGTTGTCTCGTCTGTTTATTATTCTATAACTTCATTTAGAGCCAACGCAAACATTAGCCTTTTCACTGAGCACTGAACGCCGCTAGCGTCCTCCAACAAACGCCGTCTAAACATACAGTACACAATTAGTTAGGCATATAACGATTCATGTTTACATTGTCACGTCTGTGCGTTTACCCTTTTACAAATTTAAATTCAAAAAACAATTCTCAATTATAATAACGTGATGATAAATGTTTCAAAGATTTTTTTAAAAATATTGAATCCCAAAAAAAAAATATGTGGGACGGAAACCGAATCCGCAACCTTTCACAGTCCGGGAACGGTCTGACCACCGAAGGACTTGGGATAATCATTACATCATTTCACATGATAGCTGTCCACTGCTGGGCATAGGCCTACCCCAGGGATCTCCAAACCGATAGTTCCTGCACTGCCTGCTGCGCTGGGCTTAACAACATTGTGTCTCCCGTCACGCGACTGCCACTCGACGACCTTTCCGCCCCAACGGCCGTCAGCCCTCCTTGCAATTTAGCCTGCCCACAGTGCAAGGAGGACTGAGGAGGATTGCAACAAGGACAATTTCTTTTAGTCTATCTGTATTTGCGTTTTAAGCTAACGTTTGCCCTCACAATGTTGAAATATTCTATTTCAACACCTGAACGAGATTTTTTTAAATACATACTATTCGGTAATTTTGGTCGCGTAATGTTACAAACAAGATCTTAAGGCTTAAAGCTAGATATAACATCATTATGGACCCTGTCGGGCACGGCCAACGGAGCAAAAAGAAAGGAGAGGAGAGGAGACGATTTATTTTTAGAAGATTTATTATTATTAAGTAGCTAAAATCAGTGTCTTTGGTTCTCTTGCGGATGTCCTCATTTCTGATTCTATCTCGTAGGGGTTTCCCTATGTAAGGTGTTTACGTAACATAGCTGGTTTATATATAGCTCTTTGAGTGACTGTGAACTTGTACAGAAAGCCCTTAGTAAGCGACCATGTTTAACAGGCTGCAGTGGCAGAAGACAGGGCATTTAACACGCAGAACGAACAGCCGATGGGGAGTTAAAGTTCTAGCATGGCGACCACGTACCGGAAAGCGCAAAGTAGGACGCCCTCCCACTAGACGGACCGACGACATGGTCAGGGCCGCGGAGGGCCACTGGATGAAGTCTGCGCACGACGAATACGTTTAGAAATCGATAGGGGAGGCTTTTGTACAGCAGTAGACATCATACACTGATAAATATGATGATGATGAGTAACACAAAACATACAGATATACAGGATGGTGCCGTCAACACGACAATAAATTAAAATATCGGCTATATTATCTTGTAACTAACACAATGGGCCCTGATGCCTGAAATAAAAAAAGTTTATTATTTATTATTATTATTAGATCATAAAAATGGATTGCCACCTTCCAAAATATGTAATCATTTGATAATTTCATTGCATTTCTACGAAGTAATGCAGCCAACTACTTCATACAAATGTCATGTAATAATCAAACAAATAAGATGTTTTTGAAAGTGGCAAACCATTTCTATGAACTAACATAGCCCATATTTTAATTTATTGTCGTATTGACGGCATCAACCTGTATAAACATGCTCCAATTGGTAGATTAGTATCCACCTTTCTTATTTCAGCGGTAAAGCAGTTCACTGTATTTCGGTGTGAGGGGAAGAGTAGAGTAATTACATGGCATCTGAAACTCTTGGCTGCAGAGCATTCAATTCCAAGAAATTGCATTAATTAAGTAAAAAAAACAGAAACTTAGATCCACTACTTAATTCTCGCGAAGTTACATTAAAGTCATGCCACCAAGCTATACAGACGTGCCAATGTAAACAACTCAATGCAACGCCTCCCTTGTATGTTCTATGTGCAAATGACAGTTCCAGTTTGGCCGGCATTAAGCCCGGGGCGCCCTGGAAGACTAATGAAGCTATGGATTATGACCGGGTGAAGATCTTCACGCAATCGAATACGAACCGTATCAACGTCACCTTGTGGTTGGTTTCTGTTTGTGATAAATAATAGCAGTGAAAAATTTAGTATATTAAAATCTGTGTAATTCCACGAAGGGATTTCTATCTGCGCCATCTTTAAGCGAAATTACTGTGAAATGAAACAAGAAAAATATTTGGTCTCATAAAAAAATATTTTCAAATGAGATTGGTGTTCGTAATATCAGGCAATGCACGGTTTTAAATAAGTCTTAATACAAAGAAGTAAGTACTAAATTCAAAATGTCAAACTTAATCTAAATATCAGACGAACCTTTATTAAATTAATCATCATCATCATCATCAGCCTATATACGTCCCACTGCTGGGCACAGGCCTTCCTACATGGGAGAAACACATGAGGAGATTGGGCCATAACACCACCACGCTGGCCCAATGCGGGTTGGTGGGTTAAAGCTGTTGCAGTAACAACCGGGACCAACGGCTTAACGTGCCTTCCGAAGCACGGAGGAGCTCGAGATTATAAATTTGACTGACCCATCCCGGGACCAACCATGGCGAAAGTTGCTTTGTTTTCGTGATCGAAACCAGAGCGCTCTAAACACTACGCCACCGAGCTCCTCACCGACCTATTAAATTAATAAAAATGGTCAAATTAAACTCCCCCTTTTATGTTTGGGAAGTTGAAGCGCTCTAGTTTCGATTAAGAAAACAAAGCAACTTTCGCCATGGTCGATCTCAGGATGGGTCAACCATAATTTCTAATCTCGAGCTCCTCCGTGCTTCGGAAGGCACGTTAAGCCATTGGTCCCGGTTGTTACTGCTACCCTTTTAACCCACCAACCCGCATTGGGCCAGCGTGGTGGTGTTATAGCCCAACTCCTTATGTGTTTCTCGCATGAAGGAAGGCCTGTCCCAGCAGTGGGACTTATATTTATAGACTGGTGATGATCGTAAAGTTTAAGTAAGTTAGTAGTAATGTAAAATGTATGTGTAATGAAAATAGTATTGTAGTATGGTTAGTTATAGGGCTATTTCCCCAAAATTATGAGAGGGATGAAAAGGAAATAGTAAAATAATGATCAAATAGACTCTCTCACGCCTATTGTCTAGCCCAAACTAAGCACCATTATGAGTATTAGTTACGGATCTAAATAACAAATAAATATAACAATCCATAATGGTACTGTAAATTCGAAAGTAACTGCGTCTGAATAAGCAAAGTTTTAAAAATAAATTCTTGCATGTTGCATTGAGATAGCAGGTCTTGTTTTTCTAAGCCATCCCAAACCCATAGCTGCCCATAGACCGTATCCACAGCGCAATGTTACAAAAATAAATAAAACAATACCTACTATTATATCAAGAGTTTTCGAATCAGTCACCACTGACCTTTAATAATATTTCGCTCACGGGTCCCCAGAGACACAGCCCCGCGTGGAATGCATTCATTAAGCTGCATTGTGCACGGTTGAGGTGTGGGGTCGAATCGACCCTCTCTGATGCGAATAAAATGGAACAGACATTTCCTATAGAAATTGTTATTGATGTTTGGTTGGATGGAACAGGAATGTCTGTCCAAAGCCCAAAATTTTGCCGAAAACAATTTTTACTTGAAATACAATTATGACGTAGTATGTTTGTGATGCAGAACAAAATATTTCGTACAATATTATACATTTAAAGAATATAACGTCGGTGAGCGTACAAGACTGCGTAAGAGCAGTTTGCAATACCGCGTATGTGCTTTTTGTTTATTTCACAGGATGAAAGAAAAAGATATCTTGGATATTTCTTCACATTTCTTGACTGAACTTGTTTGGGATTTTTATGGGTGTAATGTAATGAGATTCTGGTATTTTTAAGCGCATCAGCGCTAAGAGCCCGCTGCCGCTATATTACAATTTCGCGACATTTGTAAATACGCGGTATTGCAAACTGCTCTTGCACTCCCACAGATAGAGATGCAAACAAATACGTTTACAAACATCGATGTATCGGTCATAAACATTGATGTTAACATCGATGTTTTGATGAACGATATATCGTCGATACATCGTTCACTACATTCACAAACATCGACATCGTTCTTCAGTCTGTTCGGATTTTCGGAGTCACTGTGACGTTTGCTCGCATTGCTTTGTTTGTTTGACACGTAAAGCGTAGATGAATTTGATTCAACCTAATTAGATTTTTCGACTACCTAATACCTATTACACATTTTTGATTACTTTATTGGGAGAGTAATGTAGTCGTTGTATTAATTTATAAAGTAGTTAGGTTATGTTTGTGTGTGTTTTTAGTTGGGTTTTTGTAGGCGGGTACGTGCAAAGTGCGCATGTCATTTTTAGGTTACAAAGAAATTGCCAAAAACGTATAGCTTGTCGAGCTTGCAGCTTGTGAATTTACAGTTGATATTAATTTGTTTATTTGCATAATTTAACTCTGTTTCAAGATTGTTGAATTCAAAATAAATAATGTTTATGTAACAAAATGTGTTTAAATGTAATCAAATGTTTTAATGGTAGGATTAATGAAGCATCCTATTAAAAAAATAAAATATCGGCAAAAACATCGATATATCGCTCTTATCAACGATGTTTTTGCACATCGATGTTTTTCATGCAAACATCGATGTTTTAAAATATCGATGTTTATCAGAACGATGTTGCATCCCTACCCACAGACGATAAGGACTAAGAACCGTTCTTACCAGTGGCCGATAATATTCCGTGTAGATATTCATCATCACCAACCTAATCATGTGCCACTGCTGGGCACAGGCCTTCCTACATGAGAGAACATGTGGACCTTGCACCACGCTGGCCCAATGCTGGTTGGTGGGTTAGAGCGGTTGCAGTAACAACCGGGACCAACGACTTAACGTGCCTTCCGAAGCACGGAGGCGCTCGGGCTTATAAATTTTGATTGACCCATCCCGGGATCGACCATAGCGAAATGTACTTTGTTTTCGTAATCGAAACCAGAGCGCTCAAACCACTACGCCACCGAACTCCTCATAGTGTAGATATTAATACATAAAAAACTTACAGAAAGTGCATACTTAAAGGTACACAAAATTTACACATAAAAGTTAATTACAAAATTGCGTACAAAACATACATACATTGAAAGTTGGTAACTGTCAACAAGTGAAGCATGAACTGTGGGCCTGTGGGTAGCATATTTTGACAGAGAATCAGTTCATTGCTTATGCTTTGCTGCATAACAAGAGGGAATGGCAGTGGAAATACAAATAACATAAAAATTGAAAAGTTGAAACTGAGCAAATAAAGTGTTACCTCGGGTTCTGAATAAGGTACTTCACTCTTCCGTAATAGAGACAGAATGTAGTTCAATATCAATAACCTTGTACCGTGTCAGTGGTCAACGAAGCTCTGCACCAGACATTTATGCTCCACTTTAGATTTTACAAGCAATAAGGAATACCAAATAGCTTGTAACATCTATTGTAAATAGAACGTTACTGAAAATATGATCGGCTTATTCATATTTTAATTGAAATTAGCATCTCATAACGCACTACTAACTGGAGGACCTGTGTCTATCGCTTTTTTCTGTTCAAGTTTCCAATATTTCAAATTCTTTGTCTATAAAAAAACCAGGACATTGCAGCTAAAAACGTATTTTATTTAATTTTGGTTCAATATTCACTCACGCACTCGGACAACTCGCAACGCTGGGAAATTTTGTTCATAAAACAATATTCGTGTTTCCCTTTATTTGAGGCAGAAATACGACGAAATAAAATTATGGATTCAGAATAAAGTGGCGATGCAAAATCCGTTTTAACGGTCGTGTTATAAAGTTTATTTTTGGAAGAATCTATCTCGCTTTACGTATTTAAATTTAATTTATACGTATTAATCTTTGTGAGTGAGATATTGCTTTTTTTATAAAAAGGAAACGGTAAACAAGCTGACGGCCCATCTCATGGTAAATGGAAAGTGGAAACCATTGCATAGTCATTTGCAATTTAAAGAAAATCGTTTTACAAATTCCTTCATTTTCTAAAGTAAATTGCTACTTTTATGATTAAACCAGCTTATGTGATTCGGAAGACACGTGAAGCCTGTTTCGAGATCAGTTTAGTAGCCACCTACTTGCCATATTGCCTACAGAAGCATTTCGATAGCTTTTGGGTCTTAGATTCGAGTCCTAGAACTATTATCTAATATGTGGTCCTCGTTACGCCTTATGGGATAAATTGGATTCGAATCTCAGACTTAGTAAAGTTAGTAACACCTATAGGTGTTACAAGGAATCTTCCTGGTCTTAGATTCGAGTCTTAGTAACACCTTAGTGGGGATAAGTGGGACTCGAATGTAATGCCTAGTAAGTCCTAGTAACACCTTATCTACAATAATGTGGTACTGGGACTCGAATCTAGGACCTGAAAGACATCGAAATGTTTCTGTAGTCAAAATGGCAGTTATCGGAGGTGCAGGATAAGGTGGAGGCTATACTACACTAGCCGTGCTTCGTATAGAAAAATATAATATTGTCGAAATGTTCTAAATTACTAAGAATGTCCTGTTCATCGTTTTTGATTGAAATGACAGAGCAAACTGAACGCAATATTGAGTTTATAAAACCTAGTACGAGCATCAAAGTCATGTTTTATAAAGTCGTAACTTCTAAAGTAAAAACACACTAGGAATCCTAACTCGTTTCAAAAACTATAGTGAAATATGCGAGTTTCGCAATGAAAATCAAATTTACACAAGTCTAGGTTAGTGCAACGAGAAAAAGCGAAGTTTATATAAAATGGCGGACTGAACTGGAAAATTCCATTTCATGCATTTTGCGAGCTTCAATGTGAATAAAATGTTTAGTTTTCCGTTTGGTTTGGACGAATATTTCTTACGGTGGTGTTATACTGTAAGTGAGGAGGAGCGCTCTGGTTACGGTTACCATAACAAAGCAGTTTTCGCCATGGTCGATCCCGGGATGGGTCAAACAAAATATCTCGGTAGTTCAACTTTTGGAACCGGTGTAAATTTAGACATGATAGACAGATTTACAATAAGACATTGTGAGATCATTTCTTAAGAGATCATTTCTTAAATAGATATACATAATTTGTGATTATTGACGATTCGAAAGAGCTTCTTAGGAGCCTACTTGAATAAATATATTTTTGATTTTGATTTTTGATTTTATCTTATCTTCTAGCTCCTGCATGCTTCGGAAAGCGTGTTAAGCTGATCCCGGTTGTTACCCCACCAGCCCTCATTGGGCCAGTGTGGTGGTGTTATGGCCGAAACTCTTCATTTGTTTCCCCCATGTAGGAAGGCCTGTGCCCAGCAGTGGGACGAATATAGGCTGGTGATGTGCGTGATACTATAACTTGTTCTTGCAAGTTGCTTGTGGGTAAATTATTTTTTATAGATTGATAAACTTCTGCAAAGAAGCTATTTTATATTAATCATTTATTATATTAAATCAGCGTAAAAAAGATAATAATAGCGTTCCCACGTGCAACGTAAGCGAGAAAGAGAAAATAAATTGCATTTTAATGTTATTAATGCGTTTAAACGCCTACTTTATTATCTGGCCGGACATCAGGAGACGGGTTCAATTCCCGCTTGGAGCTTTTTTTTTCATTGATTTCTTTCTTTATTTGTATTTGTTACAGGAATAACTTCTTAAAATAACTCCTCTGAGGCTAATTGAAATAGTTTGATGCCCTTCTTTTATACCTAGTTTAAGTTATAGTTTAAGTTTTAAATAAACGGCCGTTGGCTTAGAGGACAAAAAACTGAATTATAAAGAACATCTTTGGTATTTTTCTATCGAGAAAATTATATACAATCATGTTTTGGCTATTATAAAATACTTTATTGAAACAGTATTAAATCCGTCTTGAAAATGTTTAATATTTGCAGGGTAGCCCCTCAAATGAACAGTTTTGTAATTAAAACGTTCCTTAATAAGCCTCTAAAGCATAAACTGTAAATCGCAGCTGAAAACAGGAATTGCGTTCGCGGGCTTTACAATTCCGTAATTCCGTTAGTTTCTCTTATATGGAATACGCATTATTTCTGTATTAATCCGACTGCGGACCACAATAGTTGTTATCCTGTATGAGATTAGGTTCAGTTCAGCTTGGAATATGCTGTGGAGTATAAATTTTGATGCTGAAATTAGAAATTTCAAATGTTCAGTTGCTTAATCAATGTTCGTAATTTTACTTAATAATTTTAGATAGAGTATTATAATGACTACATAGACAAGATATAAATACAATAAGTCTGCGAAAGTTTCCGCATGTAGAAAAAATACATAATAAAATATAGATAGGTATAAGATATAATATTACGATCTAACTAAATAATAACACACGGCTTTGTTTTGCAATAGAACATACGTAAGGTGCTTGAATTCAATTCCCGTAGTACCCACGAGGCCATGACATCGTCTACATGATTTTTAAAAAAAGGAGGACCTTGCAAATCTTTGCTTAATTGGATGCCTAGCCCGATAGTTAATTGAACTAGACTCAATAAACGTTTAAGACTTGGCGTATTGAAAGGATTGTCTTGTACCGATGAGTTTTGGTTTGATTGATGGGTTCAAGGTTTTTTTTTATAACCACTTATAACCGACATCGTTTTGGTTATATGTGGTCATAAAAAAATAATCATCAACCTACCAATCACTTAAACAGTCACACAAAAGCTTCTCGATTGAAACGACCTGCCTAGGCGTCCAATTGAATGGCTAATTTAACCAGACGGTTGACATGACATTTAGCCATGTGGTTAAACGTTGCACTCAATGACTTGACTAGTTGTCCTTCAGCCGTTTAATTTAATCAACGGGCTAGGCGTCCAGTTAAAAGATTAATGCGATAAGTATATGTCCTACAATAGGGAAAGGCAGCCCAAAGTGGGTACCCCGCCTGAAGTTGCTAAGTTCCTGTATGTCCGCTTCATGATGACGATGGTCATTAAGATCATCATCATCATGGATAAGATCATTCGTATCGCATAAAATATTAACTCATTGTAAGCTTTTTATGTCAATAAAACAATTACAAACTTTTAAAATAAACCACTTTACAGGATTTAGCTCATTCCGCCTTTTAAACGCGGACTAAAGTTATTACTGATCTAAAACTAATGCTGTCACTCTTATTTGTTAAAAGAAAGACAGTGACAGCATCAGTTTTAATCCAGCTCTTACTTTAGTCCGCGTCATCATTCTTATAAGGATAACACTATTCTAAGTGTTAGATTATTATTTTATACATAAGACATTTCGATTACTTTACAACGATCGTGGTCATGGGGAAAGTTATGTGAAGCAACTTCTTTGTTTTTTTATGTAATGTTTGAAGACACAATAACATAATCTAAAAATACAAAATTAAAATTTTTAAGTAACCCCCGGCGTCATAAATCATCTATCTAACACCATCGCATTGAGACTATTCATAAGAGCCCTAACACGCTTTATGTGCTGTAAGTTTCTGAAGAATTAAGCATTTCGCAGACTTTTTGATGGTATAGGATCAGCTGAAGGATAGTATGTCACGGGAATGTCACCGAAGTGACAGTACACAAAATTTCAAATCAATCGGATGTGTTAAAGTTAGTAAAACCCTATTATCATGTACAAAATGAGCTGATAGTCATCAAACGCCTGAACAGATCTTCATAAATTATAGCTAAGAACCATCGTAGGCACATCAGCTTTCAAACCGAATCAAAATTGGTCCATTCGTTTAGGCGCTACGATGCCACAGACAGACACACAGATACACAGATACACAGACAGACACGTCAAACTTATAACACCCCTCTTTTTTCGTCAGGGGTTAAAAACAGCAACCAACTTCTGATTCGAATATTTCAATACACGTACTTTAGAACATTACATTCCTAATCTAATATTATGTAGATAAAGTGACGTGACATTCATACAGAGGTTTACGTATGTAAATTTAAACAGATCACTTAGTGTTAGATCTTATCCTTGAATAATACGATAAGCATATACCTAGCTCGCTGAGCGACCTTATATGCATAATTGAAGACGGTACTCGACAGTAAAAATAGCAAGGCACGTTCTCTGAAGGACGTCATAGCATTTTGAACATATAAAATCGATTGCACTTGCGATAACTAATTCAATTTATTCGAAAATAAATGTTCAATCACATAACATAGTATCATTGCTATGTAGATCAGGAAATCAATTCACAGTCTCCACCTCAACATCACGCACGCACCGAGTTGAATACCACGGTCTACTAAACCAGGAGCCATCTTTCTTCCAGATACCTTCTGCTGGTAGTGGATAAAATGACTCTACACGAGCTAAGCTACATAGAGCACAAGCCTTGTATAGTATATCTCTATGTTTGCGGGACGTAGGACGAGTTGTCCTTTATGCACCTATAGGCTGGATTGCGTATGACACTGCCGACGGTAAGAATCGGTCCGGAACGGCGAGAGTGGTACAGTTCGCAAGTATCTCTTCTGTTCGAGTAACAGCCCCCTTATTCTCAACTGTCGGATCACGGATTCGATTCGTAAAGTCACATGCCGTCTCGCTTTGACGCCGCGCGATAAAAAGTGACAGGTACAGAGTTTCCGAAATTCGAATTCTTTCCGACAGTGAGAATAAGGGGGCAGGGATGTGGAATAAAATACTTGGATTCTTCTATAGTAGGTGACCTTCTGTCTTCTATGTGTTGTTACCATTAAGATATCTTTCTCGGATTTGAGAACGGTTTTTGGAGGAAACTGGCTCGCTTGAGTACAAAAATATAGTATTGCAACTTGTGCAATGCTTCGCGAGTCATTTTCCTACTGTTAAAAGCTATATATCTAATGTACCTAGTCCTCACTTGTCCTATCGGTCGCCTTTCTTTATTAGCAATTAACAATCTACATTTAATTAAATTATTTAACTTAACACTATCATATAAAACAAAACAAACTTACTAACTATTCTTATTCTATAAACTAAAGGGAAATAAAACAAAATAAGGACGAATATTTTATACGACTATACAATAGCACTTAACACTACTTATACCTATTAATTAACAAAGATAATTAGCCGTCCGGAACACTATGGATATTTTTATTATTACTCTGAAAGGAGTAGCTTATTATCTCACCTGGTGCTAAGTGATGATAAGAATGAAGATAGAAGCGAGACACTCCTGAATTCCTCTAACACAGAGAAACTGGCTACCTTACCTCAAACTGCCGAAACACAACAATACTGTTAACCGTATTGTTTTGGTGGCAGAGGTAAGACAGTGGTAGCTAGCGATGCATACTTAGAAAAAGCCTTACCACCGAATTTCCGACCCCACGACGACACTACTTATACCTATTAATTAACAAAGATAATTAGCCGTCCGGAACACTATGGGTATTTTTATTATTACTCTGAAAGGGGTAGCTTGGAATTGAACCCCGGCCATCTAGATCGGAGGTAGGCGGTCTGAACCGCCACCACATACCACAGAGGTGGATAAAATATGTCGTCAGTTGACGAATGTCATTTATTGCAACGGATTAAGGTATCAAAAAGACAAAGCTTTTACCTAGATCTGTATAGACCTGTGTAGCTATAGGCATGCTCATCAAAATCGCCTTCAAAAAGTAACTAATATCTCTTCCATCTGCTTCACAATCGACGTCATTTATTTCAATTCCACCTAATACTACTATTATGTTTTATTTAAGGATTCATTCGGAATGTCATTGAACGCTTCAATGGGTCCAACATACGTGGGTACTTTTCTCCCACGATCCCGGGGGAATCGATGCAATTTTCCTCGTCTCCCAATTTCATCCTTACAACCAACATACCCTTTCCAGTACGTCATCTTTTTAACTGAGCCAAAAAAGGACAATAACAAATCACGCATCAAGAAAAGTAGCTCGTTTCTAGGATGTACTTTCATAACTTGGAAGTTTTGCCAGCACAATTATGTTCCCTTCTTCTTATAACACGGGTTACGTCAAGAGTCGTAAAAAGCCACCATGTGTGCCAGCAAGGTGGAGGCGGCCAAAACAATTGTTCAATTCAAGCTGCTCTATCTGTCTGATGTGCATATGGAACGAACTCTTTTCACCGCTTCATATTAGGTGATGTTGAGTCATTCATTAGGCAGGCGTTGTATATAAAATGGGGAGATTCTGAATTGACAAGATAACATTAAGACCAATTAACTAGAAAACATTTTACTGCATTGTGTCATATGACTACTAGCTTCCCGGAAACGCTTCACGGATAAGCCTGCACACGCTTGCAGATAAAGCAAAAGAGGTAGTCATTTGTGGATAGCTTCATCATCACCAGTCTATAAACGTCCCACTGCTGGGCACAGGCATACATGGGAGAAACCGGGACCAACGGCTTTTCCGAAGCACGGAGGAGCTCGAGATAACAAACTTTGATTGACTCATCCCAGGATCGACCATGGCGATAGCTCCTTTGTTTTCGTATCAAAACCAGAGCGCTCAAATCAAAACGCCGCCGATCTCCTTATATATTAGTACAGATTAACAAAAATGTTTTTCTGTCAAAATTGAGATACGGTTTCCCCTTATTTTATCACCACATTCCTCTTCAACGAGTCCATTTTGTGCAACTGTCAAATTCTATTTAATACCCGGGACACGTGTCGCGTTTCAATTGCGTTTTTTATGTTGAAACCGGATCACTGGATAATACGAAAATAATTGCTGTTCGCCGACGTATGACAGGTGCCATCGGGATAGCAATAGGGATATCAAACATCGCTTGATATTACGTGCTCACTGCTCACCTATAAAACTCATAATCATCACAAACATGCTATCTAAGTCGTATACTACCGCTGCCTGGGCAGACGTCTTTCGCTCATAGACACAGAAACTTGTGTCGGAAAATTGTAAGTACTTATATTTTGCAACAAATTATAAACTCAATTACAATAAAAATCTAAGCCGTCGCTATTAATTTCGCCGAAAACTCCGAATATACTGTAGAATAATTAATATAAATTTTACGGATTTTCTATAATACATTTGAATTACGTATTATTCTTACGTCGACGCTTTCTAGATCGATATATCTGCCCCCAATAAAGTTGACTTCTACCCTCAGATGATATGATCTGAGCTTCTACCCGTTTTTCAGCAGTCTATGCGTGATCATGGCATATAACGGGTCGTATGCTGGTTAGCTATCCTTGTGGCAGCATCATCCAGCCTATATACGTCCCACTGCTGGGCACAGGCCTTCCTACATGGAAGAAACACATGAGGAGATTTATAAGTATTTCTTTTTTATCTACTATTCATAGTACCAGCTCTTAATTTATCCTCTTTTTGGGCTAGATTATTGGTTCGAGTGTGAGCACATTATCATATTACAAACTTCATAAAGCGACGAAGACAAAGTAACAAAGTGATTTCACTGAAATTGGTCAACAAAGAGGAGCACTTAAAATAAATTTACATTAAAATATTTTTATTTTGATACTTACTAACATTTTAGCTGTTTTTATTACTTTGATATAAAAACAAAGTCTAGTGAAATAGCGATGAAAAATATTAGGCTTGCCAAAAATAGAAAATTGTATTTTGAATTGTATTGGATAAAGGAGAATATTAAAGAATTATACGAGTCCTCTGCACAACCTTTTAAGTCAAAGAAAGGTTATAATACTAAGGTTGTAGTTTTAAGTTAAATTGTGTTCTTCTATCTATATTAAGAATTTTTTAAAATTCTGATGATAGAATCTGCTCATTTCTTCACTGCTCTCTTTTCCTTTTCTAACGTTTATCTCACCACTCATTGAAGTTAACACCTCTAGTGATCCGAAAGAATACTTTTACAAGTATTTTGAAACTTCCAGTTAAGGTGAGAAAAGCTATTTTAATCACATTTTTAATGTAACAAACACACATACATGTGTGGTGTACAGGAGACGCGGGTTCGATTTCCGCCTGGAGCATATATATTTTTTCATCGCTTTTTGCTCTATTTGAACTCACTTTTAGGTTTGTTTAAAAAATTTAAGCAGGAATGCCTTTAAGCATCACAACATTAAAATAACCACACGTCTTATACATCCTGTGATTTACTTGAACGGATTATAAGAAGATTTACATATAATGATAATTATTTATCATTGGATCATCTTACATTATAATTATATCCTATCTCTATTTCTCCACACTAATTAAACACTGACATCATTTCAACGTATTGAAGCTGTGATAGAGAAAGATATGCAGTGTGCTATCTTCTTATTAAATAAATAAATGGTTTTATTGACTAATAAACTCATCATCATCACCAGCCTTTATACGTCCCACTGCTGGGCACATGCCTTCCTACATTGGACAAACACATGAGGAGTTTGGGCCGTAACACCAACACGCTTTCCCAATGTGGGTAGCTGAGTAAAAGCGGTTGTAGTAACAAAACCATATCACCGAAGTAAAAATAGACTTACTTTAGAATAATATATGTAGAGTTGAAGCCTATTTCAAACCTTATTATCAATGACAATGGAATGTCGATAATCTTCATATATTTCACTTGTGCAAAACCAAATTCAAGGTCAAATTTCTAAAACTCGTGTTATCACATGTCATCAATTATATGACAAATATGAGTAGACTACCAAATAGTGAAACATTTAAACTGAATATAATCAATTATGTTCACTGATGTGACAATATCAACTATGGCACAGATCTCAACGAAGAGCCGACATTAGATACAAGCGTGGGTGCGCGTAGGCGAATAACAGGCGACGAGTAAGTTGCACAACTTAAACGTGGTGATGTGCCGCCAACCCGATATAGAAGAACAATAGATTAAGATAAATAAGGAGAAAGTAGCCGATGAAAATGATAATCATCTAATTGTACGATTATGTCATAAAATATCAAAGTTTATTCATATACGCTTGAAGCGAAAAGTGACGAGAAAACAAGTCTGTTGACAAAGATTGGACCCTAAATCGGGAGCATTATGAAATCTGCTATATCAACTATATAAGTTAAACTCAACCCCTCTTATTACAAAACGCGAACTAAAGTTAGTAACGCTAAAACTCATGCTGTTCAGCTCATCAGTTTTAGTCCAGGACTAACATTAGTCTGCGTTTTATAATAAAGGGGTATGTGTGAATTAATGTGCTTGCGTGGTTCCAACCAATAGGAATATTAGTTTTGACAAACTATAGATTATAAGAAATAAAAATAAAGAAATAAAACGATGAAAAAAATTGTATATTGCAGGCGTGAATCGAATCCGCGTCTCCTAGGGTCCAGCCAGACGCGATAACGCTACGCCACCTGAGCACTAGGTGTAACCTACCAATTGTTTCATCACTATCTACCCTTTTTTAAACGTTTTTATAGCAATGTTTAGCTCACCACGTGAGATAAACATTGAAGTTTTACAACCTCTAGTGATCCGAAAGAAAACTTTTACAAGCATTTTTAAACCTTCAGTGAAGATGAGAAAGCCAAGAGCTTTCGTGCTTACGTCTAGCCATTTAAGTTTGTTTAAGTAATTTTTGTACCTGTAATAATATTAAACGGAATCCTGTTGTTTTTAAATAAATATAAAAATCGACTGTTTGTTAATTATTTATAACATTAACACCTGCAGATCTGCATGGTCATTAGATAACTGGGTCTACAGATCGTTCAAAGGTGAGCTCTGGGGCTCGAGTCGTCACTTGACCCAACGTATAGCCGTTGACAGCTGTTATCTCAGAATACCAACTATCAGGGGCTTAACACGTCTCTTAAGCTGGATCGCACCTAAAGACCTGTGTAGGATTGTTAAGATTCCCAGCTTAATTTCTTGATGTTTGAATGAATTAATGAATAGATATCAGTACTGTTTCAAAAATAAGACACACAAAAGGGGAAACAAATCTGATCAAGTATCTTAAAGAAAAATTGCTTGTCATATCTTAAAGTTTGCAAAAAAACATATAAAGACACGAGGAGCTCGGTGGCGTAGCGGTTTAAACGTTACGCTATGAACGATTTAAAAAATCTAGCAATTTTCACCATTGTCGATCCCAGATAAAAGTTTGTAATCCCGAGTAACTGCAATCGCTCCAACCAACCAACGCGCATTGGGTCAGCGTGGTGGTGTTATGACCCAAACTCCTCGTGTGTTTCTCTCATGAAGGAAGGCCTGTGCCCAGCAGTGAAATGTATGGTGACGGTGATGATTTATAGCTTTAAAATCAGGCCATTCCAATAAGATTGGAGGATGATTGAGCATTGGGTGCTAGGTTTAAATAATTATATTTTTTAATAAATATTCATTAAGTTACGACCACAAACAAGTCCAAAAATAAGTTAGCATTACGTTTTATCATTTTTTTTTTTATACAAATTCATAATTCATAATTCATAATAACTTTATTTGTGGCACATAGGTAGATACAATTATATAGATGTATAAATTTTTACAAGTTCGAGACTATGGCCCGCCTGTAGGCATACAAATATTTAACATAATAAATTAATTACGATACATTAATAACAATGTCATTACAATATTTTACATGTCAACAAATAAAATAAAAGTGGAATCAAAAATAAATATAATTTTACAAATAATTACGGATTTAAAATTGTAATTCTATTAAAAATAAAAAAATAGAAAATAAAACTAGCGGCGCACAGACTTGTCATTAATAAATTCAGCGACCGAGTAGTAAGCCCTGTCCAGCAACAAACGTGATAACTGATTTTTAAATAAATGTATTGGTAGCTGTTTCAGGCTGTCAGGTAATCGATTATATATTTTAATAGCCATAGCAAGAACACCTTTCTGATACAGCATAGTTTTTGAAGGGTGTATGTAAAGCTTCGTTTTATTTCTTAAGTTTATTTTATTTATAGTCTCTGCGGCTACAAATAAATGAGGATTGATTTTAACGAATAAAGCTAATTCCAATATATATAGACATGGAAGTGTCAAAAGTGTCAAAGCATGGCAAATGACCCAACACCAGCTGATGTGGAGCGGTAAGATGAGTCCATATGCGGAGAAAGCTAGTGTAGTTTGAAACACACTGTTCTAGCCGCCTCCACCTTGCCAGCCCGTAAGGTGTCTTTTCACACCTCTTTTGAAGGAACTCATGTTATAGGAAGGAGGAAACACATGTGCTGGCACAGAATTCCAAGCTTTGGAAGTCCGACAAAGAAAAGAGTTACTAAACATCTTTATGCGTGATGTTGAGGTGGAGACAGTAAATTGATTTATTCATTGTTGTACTTCCGTTAGTCCTCATAACGTTAGGAATTTAGTAATGTTATTTTCGTGTAAATAAATGAGGTTAATGGGTCTTGAAGCAAGAATATCGTTTAAACTTCCATCCGGATAAGTTTGGAGTATTCCTCAAACTTTCGTTATTTAATACGAATGGAATTATTGGAAATTTTCACCAACAATAAGAAGTTAATGACGACTTGTAAAGGAGTAGTTAAACTTGAAGATAAATTAATTCTATAACGGAAAATTATAGACACATTTACAAGTAATCTGAGTCGTGAACAAAGTATGTTCATCACACATAAAATTATGTCCCAAGGAACTCGAAGATGAACATGAACCTCTGGCTCAGTGCCCGACAACACCAATTGCCAGTCATTTCGCTCTTTCAGCTGCAATCTTCCAAAATCCTTATGTTTCTCCCATGTTAGAAGGCCTGTGCCCAGCAGTGAGACGTAATTAGGCTCAGGCTTATCGCCTAAACGTATTGCTCACAAAAATACTTAATTTCATGCCGCACTGGCCGTCATCGCATCATGGGCGCTTATTACCGCTTCCCGTCAAGTAGTGTTGAGTCATTTGGCGAGCTTTGTGTCAAAACAAACGTTTATAACTTTATGTTTCGTACTTTCAATGAATATCGCTATCGCACGTAGATACTATATGAATGAAGAAAATTTTGAATGCAATAGACGAAAGCGACATAGCCCAAAGACGCAGCGCTGTTAGGCCTCCGTCAAGGTGGACCGACGATCTAGTAAGGGTCGCGGAAAGCCGATGGATCCGCAGGACCTATCAGTTTGGAGATCCTTGGGGGGTGGCCTCTGCCCAGCAGCGGTGTCATTCGTCTGACACGATGAACGATAGCGATATTGCTTTCCTAGGCGGTAAGAAATGGCAATATGACTTTAACGAAATCAATTTTGAAAGCAGTGCATTTAGGTGTTAGCCCCTGCCGAGATCATTTTGAAAATGGCAAATCAATATGGCGGCCCCCGCCATGATGGCACCCACCATTCTTCTTAATAGCAGAGCAGTTAAATCTTAAGATTAAGTGAATGGAATTTCAATAATAAGTGGACCATAGAAAACAAATTCCACTTACGTTTCGTATACGCTAATAAAACTAGAGCTTTCTATTAAAATACTTAGCAGTACTCGAGAGCACCGGAGCGTGTGCATCAGGGGGAGTATTACTCAGTTCTTAGTAAATAAAAGTGCAGGGAGGTAGGTAGGGGGAGGCATATCGACATACGTTTACAGGCAATATTCAGGCAGTTTTCTTTCCTACGCCCTTTTCTAGTTGAAACAATCAAAGATTATTTAGAGAGTAGACGGTTAAATGTTTAGCAATGTAAATTATAATAGCAGTGAGATGTATAAGGTTGTTAGTGATGATGATGATAAACAGAGCAACTTTGTTAGATTTTAGTGTACAAAATAAAGGGTATTATTTTTATCTAACACTGATGACTCAAATAACCGATTTCAAAGCATTTGAACTTTTTTATACCCAGCAAATGACTCAATACGACTTGATGTGAAGCAGTCAGAAGAGTCTAAATGCGAAGACAGCTAGTGCAGCTTGAACTGTTCTTACCCCTCCATCTTACTGGCCTATAAGGGGTTTTTCACGCCTCTGTTTAAGGAACCTGTTATATGTTACAGCAAGAAGGGAACACATGTTTGCGCTGGCAAAGAGTTACAAGTTTTTGAAGTATGACAAAGAAATGAGTTCCTAAATTTCTTTGTGCGTGATGTTGAGGTTGCAACTACTTGCGACAGTGGGTTGATGACTCCGAAGACCGGCACACTTGCTCCTAGGTAGGAAGGTAGCAAACACGCGTCGGTCCGCCTTATGATAACTAGTTACCGTAACCTATAGTGCTTGCATCAACCTAGGTACTCACACGGTGCCTGCCCTTTAAAAACAAGAGGAAGCAATATGCTGACAGTAAAGGAGATATGTTTTCTTGCTTCTTACATAACGCGTACTCTATATTAAAAAGATATTTCGACTTAAAGATTTCTGCATTATGAACCTCTGAGATGCCAAGACCTTTTAGGCTAAAACTGCCTCAAAACGCAAACAGTACAATTCATTGCAGATCTTTACGAGAGGGAAGTCCACGTGACGTAGCGCGAATTAAGGGGCAGTTTACATTGAGCCGTTTGGCGAACACGACCGACAGCCTCTGATGGAGAAGTTTGTGTGGTATTCCCATTTGCAATGTGTCTGGGTAGGTATACTTAGCTGCGAAATAGTTCGCAGAGTTTCGGTGTGAAGAAAAATGTAGCCAGCATAATTACCGAACCTGGCAAACATTGTTACTAAGTTTTTTTTTTTTTATACAACTAGATGACAAACAAGCTGACGGCCCGCCTGGGTGGTAAGCGGTTACCGCTGCCTATAGACACCTGCAATAACAAGGAAAAGCACTTGCTATTTGAAAAACACTTGCAGGTGCGTTGTCATCCTGAGGCCTAAGATGAAATGCCATCCATGCCCAGTAATTACACTGGCTACCTTTCTCTTCAATCCGAAACACAGCGAACTGTTTCACGGCTGAAATAAGAAAGGCGGTGGTACCTACCCAGGCGACCCTACATATGGGTCTACCACTTAGTAAATTGATTGTGTTGTTATAGTCTTTTTCACATAAGCATAACATGGGTCCGGTTCTCCCTCTTTTATTTTCATGTCAAAATAATGAAAACTTGAATGAGAAAATTTCGAACATAATTAATGAAGTAGTTTACTGGATTAATTAACATAATTAAGACAGTTAAAAATAACAGATTACATTTTTTTTTTGTACAACCAGATGACAAACAGCAGACATGCCATGTACGGGTTAGCAACATAAAACAAATAATAAATAATATTAGATTAATACAATTATATTTCTTCAAAACTATGATTATAATGATTAAGATAATGATAAGTAAATTCACCCGGTCGCGACGGTAATTGATTGTGCACTGACAAGCTAATACTCTAGCCGTCGCGTCGGGGTGGGCGGCATGTGTGTTACGTCGAGGCGGTGTTCGGTAACATGCAATGCACCGAACAGACCACCTGGTGGTAAATGGTTACCGCCGCTTAAAGACACCTGCAATAACAAGGTAAAATCAGTTGATATTGCAGGTGCGTTGTCATCCTGAGGCCTTTTTTTTTCTTTTTTTTTTTACCAGGAGAAATCCATTGACGGACCTACCCGCCGCTGGCGAAGCAGCGGGCGTGTGCGGGGCTCGCCCAGCGTCTGAATTGACCCTGGGAATACCCGCTAAAACTCCTGGATAACTCCTGTGCCTTTTGAGGAGGTGGTCTGGGGTCTGCAAGCAAATTCACCAGACCACCGCCAGGCAACCGGGCCTTACGGCCCGGTTTCGTCCGGACGGAGATTGCCCAGAGTTATCATAGGCAATCTCAGACGTCGCGGCCTTTGTATTGCGCGCGTGGGAGCCACCCGACGCGCGCGGCCGCACCTAGGGCGCAGGCAGACGGGCGATCGCCACCCGCCTTCTTGCGCCCACCCGTCTACGCCTGAGAGGGGCGGCTAGAGGGTCCTCCTCCCGTCCCCTCTCCGCTGCCTCCTTCTGCGTGAGAACACTCTCGCAGAAGTAGGCGACAGCCTCCCATACTCTATCACTGTCAACCATGGCTCGTACCATAGCTGACAATGAGAGAGGACCGCCGCCAAGCACCGCACGTAGCTCGTGCCGCTCGTGTCGCCAGGCCGTGCACTCCAATAGAGTGCGTTCGGCGGTGTCGTCGGGGGAGTCGCAGTGGTGACACCGCGGTGTCTCCTCCCGACGGGCGACACGGTACAGATAGTGACCGAAGCAACCATGTCCGGTCAGTATCTGTACCATGCGGTAGGTGAGGCTGCCATGCTGGCGCCCAACCCACTCTTCCAACACCGGACGGATCGCTTCGATCGTCCGGTGGCCAGCAGCTGGGGTGATAAGCGTCTCGCCCCATTGGCGCAGACCCTCCGTCTGCGCCAGGGTGCGGATCCTTCTAACTTCTTCGGCGATGGGTCTTTCTCCCCTCATCCGCGCCGCGACCCGGTGTTGGTGCACCCTTGCCAACACCAGGGCATCAATTTCCCACGGGGGCGTGCCTGCCAATACACAGGCAGCCCCGTGACTGACCGTGCGGTAAGCCCGTACGGCTCGGGTCGCAATAACTCTCTGCGGTTGCCGCAGGAGAGCCTTCGTGCGAGGGGAGAGGCATTCCGCCCACACCGGAGCTCCGTATAGTGCCATCGACCTTATCACTCCGTGATAAAGCCGACGGCAAGGCGAGCTGGGCCCCCCAATATTCGGTAGGAGCCGTCCGAGCGCGGCTGCGGCAGCGCACAGCCGGGGGGCGAGGAGTTTGAAGTCATCCTGAGGCCTAAGATAAAATGCCTTCCATGCCCAGTAATTACACTGGCTACCTTTCCCTACAATCCGAAACACAGCGCACTGTTTCACGGTTGAAATAAAAAAGGCGGTGGTACCTACCCAGACGACCCTACATCCAGGTCTACCATGCACTTAGAAAAATATTTAATTTAGAATAGATATCTAATGATAATCTGCTTTCGTTGCTAATCGTGCCTCGGCGAGCCATGTAAACTACCCTTAAATCAGGCCAAGCCACACGATAACGTGGTGAATGGCCGTCTTTATTTACGTGCAATTACCTCATTCACTGCATGGCTGGGCTTTGTGAACGAGAATCTGTGTAAGAAAAATAATTAACAAAAGGAGTTAAGAGTTATGGGGAAGCAGCGCGTATACATGGTCCAAAACTAAGTTCTACTAAGAGTCCATGCAATAGGGAATATCATCATCATCACCAGCCTATAACATGAGGAGTTTGGTCCATAACACCCCCACGCTGGCCCGATGCGGGTTGGTGGGTCAAAGCGGTCAACATCAATGAGTGGTAAGGTAAACGTTGCTATAAAAACGTTAAAAAAGAAAGGATAGAAAGCGGTGAATAAATTAGCAGGTGCTGTGCGTAGTGGTAATCGCGTCTGGCCGGACATCAGGAGACGCGGGTTCGATTCCCGCCTGGAGCATATATTTTTTCCATCGTTTCAGCTGAGAGACGCCCACTGCTGGGCAAAGGCCTCGCTAGGGATCTCCAAGCCGATCCAAGGGATAACTAAATAACTGAACTTAAAACTAGCGATCCTCTTTTCGACTCCTGTACGTATTCTTCATTTGAACGGGTATAACTCGGTATAATAAAAATATTCAAACAAAAACTCAACACGGAAGTTCAGAAAGAACATTGTGCTAGAACTTTTATCAAAGTAACGTAAAACAAAATAAATGTTTGAAATGCACTGAATTGTGCTCCGGTAATGGATATCCATTATCACCTAGATGGTTAAGGAGGTTTTAAGACTAATAATTTATTTAATACTAGTTGCCGCCGGCGGCTCAGTTCTGTTAGCCTACGTCCTGTCTCAAGATGTAATTAATATACATGCCAAATTTTATCCAAATTGGTTCAGTGGTTTAGAAGTGAAAACGTACAGATAGACAAACAGACAGACAGATAGACATAGTTACTTTGGAATTAAATATTATAATATTACTACATAGTACATATTTTTACCGTATTTTTTATCAAACCGCTTTGACACCATTCCCAATGTCCATACATTTCAATAAAGGAAGAAAACTCCAGAAAATAACTCAGCCGATATTCAAAAAAAAATAGAACGTCAAATCAAATAATACCGAGATCAAAGCCAAATCGCAGGACTCGCGAGCCGTAAAAAAATAACACGAGCGCGCAAATTGAAATCTGGGAAACGTTCTAATTTCAAAAACATAGAACAGCGTTCTAATTTTAAATTTTCCACCGCGGCTAGTCACCGGCGGGCGTTAGGGCGCAGAGTGCACCTCCGTCGTCCAGGAGACGAGCTTTGCCCGGGTCGTGGGGTGTAAACAGCCCTTTATAGCCCCCTCACTATAACGTCTCACTAAAACTGTGCCTTAATCCTTAAGAAATAAAGCTGATAGTCAATTGACTACGAACGAAAAACTTGAATTAGCGATCTGTATGCTATGCAGCACGGAATACGGTCTGCTTTTCGAACACTAATTCAGTTATTGCTTCGCTTGTTACTTTAAATAGCGTCTTATGGAGATATGTTAAGGTTGATAATGGTAATTTTTTCGTCCCGTGTAGGGTGGCAGGGGTGCCTCCTCATTCATAATCGCGGGGATGTCGAACGCTCAGGTGGTTTAGGTTTTAGATTTATAGCCGCGAGTGATATTGTCCGATATAATCTGTATTGTTTTGTGGTACTGAATATTGTTTAAAATTCCCTTGTAATGTGCAGGGATAAAAAATCTAGTTCAGATAGTTTTTTTTTCTGGTCATGATCTTTCCGAATCTAAATACATATTTCGAAGTTAGACATGTAGTCGCTGATGTATGTGATTATTTATTTGGTACATTTTTAGGCATAACCTTAAGATTACCAAAAAATCCTTGAAGGACTGTCTTTTCCTCTCGAGGAAAGGAGAAAAGGGTGTGCGATAATGGACAGTAGGATTCTCGGTACTCATGGAGTATAACTTGAACTCGCTGGTGTGTCACAAAGGTGAATGAACTGCACTGAAGCAGTCGCAATTTTTAGGGGCTGCAAAATAAGACCAGCCTGGGCAGGCCTCAAATAAGATGTAGGTACCGGCGATCAGTTGAAGATCGCAGATAGACAGATGATGATACAAATGAGACTCCTGACCGTCTTTACGCGTAGCTTCTTTATTTGATAAGCTTTTGTAGCTACCCTATCCGTTTGGGGCCGAAGTGGGGTTATGTGCAGTGTTGCCAGTGACCGATAGTCAATAGTAACACGAGACAGTTCAACAGTAACATTTTCATGTCAAAAGTAACATTAGTTTTTTTTTATGTACAAAAAAGAGTAATACTAAAACAATTTTTCATTCTTTCGAAGAAACATGTTTTAGAATTCATTTTTCATTATTTTCCAGTTCTTTAGAAAGAACTCACAAAAAGTAACAATCTTTTGATATCGTAAAACTTACTGTTCAAAAAAAAGGCAATTAAAAGCTCGGTGTGTGAATTTTTTCGCTACTTTTGTTTAAATCCTAAAAGTAATATTTTGAGTCGTATATAAAGTAACATAAGAGGGTCGAAAGTAACATAAAATATTACAAAAGTTACATTCTGGCAACACTGGTTATTTGAGACTCTGTGTACACAGGTAACCTAACACAGCAAACTAACTAAAAACAGACATTTTTCCTTCATACCGCTAACTGGCGCGACGCGGGGGGCAAAGTAGGCGTCCGCGATAGCGATAAAAAAATTTTATCAAGATACCATTCTGCGGTCATCGGGCTGACCAATTAAAGATATAGTTTGCAACTAAGAGGAACTTTATGGTGCTTCGTGAAGACCTGTAGGTATATTTCAATGTACAGTGGACAGCACATCAAACGTAACAGTTTGACCTTGTGACCGCACTTACTGCGTTCGTTATAGAGGCGGTTTTCGTAGTGCAACTATTACACTTGACGTGCTGTAATAATTTGTACTTACATTTGTTAGTAAATTTGTCTGACAGATTCACCACTTACCTGTAAATAAAGAAAACAGGATGAATAACATAGGTATTCTTATAAAATGTAAGAAATGTATTATTTAATGCCAAAAACACAATAGGTACAAAATAATGGTAAGCTACATATACATTAAGCTTAATAAAAATAATTTTACAAAAAAACTGTGTTGCACTGAAGTAGTTCTGCATACGCCAAACAATCCAGCTGTAATGTCAGATACAAAGTTATTTAAGTATATTAAAAAATATATTTAAAGGTTTGGTAGAATATAGGTACATTGTTATATTCTAGTTAGATTTGACTCTGGTAAAGGTGATATTTTTCGCAACTCACTACTTAGTTGACCGGTGTTGACTAATCAATGGCATTAAATGCGCTAATTATACTATTTTTATGTGCAATTAAGTTTTAATTAATAAGTTTGAATAAATATTACTACTGCATTCATGGACGGTTCAAGGCATTGAGAAAAACATAATCATCATCGTCATCACCAGCCTATTTAAAATAAAAATTGACATTTTAACACACACATTGTCATTTTTTTAAATTGACATTTATTTGTAATTCTTGACATTTTATTTTATTAATTTGTAGGTAATTTTATTTGTGTTGTTTAATTTATTTTTGTGAGTATTGACTGTGATTTTATAATTTTATTTGTGTTGTTTCAATTTATTCTTATGACTATTGACATTTTATTTTATTCATTAGTAATTTTATTTGTACTTTATTAACATAAAATTGACATGATAATCAACTGTTTACAGTCATAATATTTTGGACTATTTATTGTGAGATACATTTTTTTCTGTTTGTCTATTGTTAACTTGCTGGCGTTTGGATACAATCAGTAAGCCTGCATGTGATTGAATAAATAAATAAATAAATCTATATACATCCCACTGCTGGGCACAGGCCTTCCTACATGGGAGAAATACACGAGAGGAGTTTGGGCCATAACACCATCACGCTGGCCCAATGCGGGTTGGTGGGTTATAGCGGTTGCAGTAACAACCGGGACCAACGGCTTAACGTGCAAGATTATATATAAATTTGATTGACCCATCCAGAGACTAACCATGGCGAAAGTTACTTTGTTTTCGTGATTGAAACTAGAGCGCTCAAACTCCTCAGCCACCGAGCTCCTCAGCTTGAGCTTGAGAAAAGAATAGTAATAATAAATAATAATGGAAGAAACACACGAGGAGTTAGGGCCACAAATAACACCACGACGCTGACCCAATACAGGTTGGCGATCGAACATAATAACAGTTACCAAAGTGCCCACCAAAGCAGAGAAGCTTGAGATCAAAACATTGACCCATCCGGAGTCAGCCATAGATAAAGTTGCCTTGCTTTAGTAATCGGAATATGAACGCTAAAACTACTACGCCAGTAAATCCCAACATTTATATTCAAATAAAAATAATAGATTTAAATTATATGAAGATAGAAGAAGAGAAGACAAAGAAATGTCTGTGACCTTTTACGTAAGAGCTTAATTTTCTTAAATTTATTACACTTTGAATTCGTTTCACGAATTTAACAATTCAGGGAAAGCTCTTATACCTAAAATTTGGAATTTACCAAGAACGCTGTCACCATCTTACCAGTTTACCAGTATTTAACACTTTCTTCTAAAAATCATCAAATATTTGAGGGTTTTCGGTAAGGCCTTGCCACACAGAAAGCAGGGCTGGGCTTGAAAAATTCACGTCGTGTGTAGATCGCGTTTTCTTGGCGCGAGAATTAATATGACAATTTAATGGAGACGCCACGCAGCCACAGCTGAGGGCTGGTGGCGTACTAACAGGTACGGTCGACAGAAGTAGCTGAACACTTTAGTACCATGTCACAACGACTTTAGCGTCAATATAGTAGTAGCAACTATAAAGTACGTGCACAAGATCGGTGTGACACGGTTCTAAAGTGTTCAGCTACTTCTGTGGTCGACTGTACATTCCGGCCGCCAGCCCTCACCTAGCGGCATGTACCGCGGCGGGCGGTATCTGTGTAGCGTCTTCCATAAATGGCCATAGTCATTTGCACTCCAGAAACACGTGATTAACACGTGACGTAAATTTTACGCGTGGCGCTCTCTGTGTGCCGAAGCCTTGAAGCACCATTCTAAAAGGACACCAGAGAGTTAGGCCTACCATAAAACGTTTTCCAAAGTTTCTGACAAAAATTACGCGTATTTTGTAACGTTAAACATGTTTATTAGGAAACCACGTGCTTGTTTATGTGCTTGTATACGTGTTTTGTATTTCAATATTTAGTTCGTCTCCGATGTTTTCGTGGTGGCCCTTCATCATTTTACAGTTACCGGCATAAATAAACATTATTCCAACTTTAAAGGTTCACCATCTTTACATTCCGCAAAAAATATGACGTCACAAAAACGGTTCGACAATTCCCATGAACAGCCTATACGTTGAAACCGCAAACTTCGTTTTACGACAAGCCGGGTATCCCGGAGCAGCCATTAAATGTCCTAGAAGAATCTCGTAAAGTCACACTACCTTGCCACACACCTAACTCCTGTTATATAAGCCAAAAGGCCCAATTTTGAATGGCTAATACAATTCCAGGATGATTCTCCAACCACCAGCCGCCATTTTGTTCGTCGTAAAAAGTTAATAGCCGTTTCTGTAATTTAGCGTAGCAACAAGTAAAATTAAATATGTAATTACATAAAGAAGAAACAATTATGTTGAGTCACTGTTTAAAAAATAATTCTCGACAAATTATTTGAATAAAGCCTGGGCAGCATATAATATGAAATTCCCAGTCTTTCAGTGTGTATTGTGAATAATCATTTTTTAGGTAAGCCAGTACCGCATTAGGTAGACCACATCAGGACAACTTCTAACGATCGCTTATGCGATTCTGTAATGAACTCAATGTTCCAGAGAAAGTTCTAAAGTATGTATTAGATTTGTAACGTGGTACTATAACATTACGATGTTATAGCATCTCGTTTCCCCTTCCAAATTTCCTGACAATACTTAAAACAACATTAATTCAAAATTCAAATTCATACTTTGGCGTTTGATTCGGTTTTATCTTTAGAAATCATTATTTTGCTGACCACCAGAGAAGACGTATCTCCGTTCTTATACCAGTGTCTCGCTCTCGGCGATATTATATTAATATTACAGTAATTATTATTTCGGATTGGATATTAAAGTAATATTTGTGTACTTTTAAATCTCAAGGCACTTTTGTAAGTACCTTTTTTTATAAGCCTATTTTAGTGTTACAGTGTTTAAGTGATCAGTTTTATAGTGTATTTTATATTGTTCCAGGGTGCCTTATTTTCCTACCTTTACTTTACAATTTTAATATACCATAAGTGACGTATTCCGGTGCCTTATTTATTGGACCCCATACCACCATACGTTACAGATTAGTTTTTTTATTTTTTTATACTACTAGATGACAAACAAGCTGACGGCCCACCTGATGGTAAGCGGTTACCGCCGCCTATAGACACCTGCAATAACAAGGAAAAATCACTTGATATTGCAGGTGCGTTGTCATCCTGGGGCCTAAGTATGTATATTTTAAACAAATCACGGCAAAGACTCGACAGTACCTGATGTGACGCTTCACTTTCCGCTGATGGAGTCCAGATGCAAAGACAGCTAGTACAATTTATACAATAATACTTCAAAAACTTGTAATTCTTTGTCAGTACCTTTAAAAGAGACGTGAAAAAGAATCTTTTGCGCCGGCAAGGTGGAGGCGGTTTAAGTAGTATGTAACTACTCAAAGCAGGTAACGTTTGTCAAAATAGGAAATAAGTCCCCTGCTCTCAACATGACGTTATCTCAATGTGCTCTTTTTTTACGCCAGGAATATACAACTGCAGTAGTGTTCTGTGCTAATCAGCTGCAATCTTCTGTAAGAAAACGAGGAGGACTACCCGAATCGAGTGCTCAAGATTAAGTTTGAGTGGTCAATACCCTACCACTACACACTACCCCTCTTACGATGTTACCTCACCGATTACGCCGAGTTTTCTGATCTACTTGAAATAGTTGCCATTTGACTAGGCCCAACTGACTTTAAAAAAAAAAGTCACAAACTCACAACAACTATTTCTTTCAAATTTGTAGCAACTATTGATACGAGCGCAACAGTCGCTTCATTTGATATAGTACTAGCGTGTTCAGCTACTTCTCAGTTGGACTGTACTACTGGTACTCCTAATACAGTCTTCGAGACTAGTCAAAGATTATTCATTACCGTTCTGTATTTTAAATATGACATAAATTACTTCATAGTTAAGGTGAACAAGAATGTTCTGAGTCGATCTTATCTTGACCATTAATCATTCCAGTCTAAGGTCAATACAAACCCATATTCTGTAATAAAGAAGCACTATTATTGACACGTCCAATTCTTTTAGACATCAGATTAAGTTGAAAGTCGTATTGTACAACTATACTAAATTATTAGCCCCATAAATGTTTAGATGAGGAGTCTGTGCCATAGCACCAACTGGACCAACGCGATTTGGTGTGACTTAACGTGCCTTGGAGGAGCTCAAAATTACAAAATTTTGATTGACCCATCCGGGGTCGACCATACCAAAAGTTACTTTTTCTCGTAGTCAAAATCAAAGCTCTCAAACCAACGCCATCGAGCTCCACAAACGTTTACTTGTGTTAATATTTTTAGTAAGGGGATTTAAAATTTCTGCCCAAGTTCAAAAGTCTGAGAAAACAAAGACATCTACACCAAGTCTGTCCCGCTATAACTCTGGCAAGAGTTGAGAGCGTAATCCCAGACGTTACGGAATTCGCCTGAAGCTCAGACGGAACACAAAGCGACAGGCTGACCAATTACGGTCATTTATAACAATGTCCAAGTGCTCTGTATCGCCATTGCACAGACGGATTGGCCAGTACATTCAACACGGTATAATATCTTTACTTGATTTGGTCTGTAAATAACTTTTGCTTCGGAAAATCTGCGTGTTAAATGTCGAAGTTTATTTTTACAGGACGAAGCTATATTGTCAGCTTAAAATTACATTTTGCCAGTCACGCCCATAACGAGTACCAATTGGTTTAGCTACCAACAGCTTTCAACTTGCAAGTATTGCGATAGAAGTCGATTTTTTTTTATATTTGTGCTACGGCACTGGTTTGAAAATGACGAAAAACAATGCTTCACTATTGCAATTGTTTCATTGTGCAATTACTGCACCAACTAGGCTCCTTAAAATCTCAAATATATCCAGACAAATCCAGTTAATTTACCGCACTTTCCTTTACTGCGCCATAACCTAACTGCAAGTATATAAATTCGGGATACGCTATAGTGTTAAGGGGGAGAGAAGGGGCAGTAAAAGGCCAGTTAAAGGGAATGATACTCAGGTGGTTTGATACGTAGGGGTCAGAATGGGCATTATTAGCAGACGCTATTACTGGAATATATCTTAGGAAAGCTTAGTAGATAATTAGCGGGAATAAAAATGAGTGCGACTCAACGAGCAGCTGATTAAAGAACTCTGAAAATGTTACCTACAAACAAAAAAAAACAAATTTTAGTTTCGAGAACTATTTCTAAATTCTAAAAACATTATAGTTCATCATAAAACGTCTCATGCATCCACTAACCTTATGAGATTACCACATGCCACTTAAGTAAGCCATAAACAAATGCTGACTGACGTTTCACTATCAAAGCTCAACACGTACAGAAACTTGAAATTTTGCCAAGCGTTCTATGTGACGTGAGCAGCCACAGAGAAGGGATTAACAAATGCAAAACGGTACAACAATCAAATTACACGTTACCCAATTTGTTGCCTTGTTAAGGAAAACCTAATTCAGTGCAAGCTTCACTCGCACCGTGGAAGGCAAGGGAATGTCTGTAATTTTAATACGAAGGTTTTGTTGGCAAAGTGGTAAAATCTTACCCTGAAATGCAGGTTTATTTAAGAGATTCTGTGTGAATGGTTTTCGTCGCAAGTGTGAAGTATGATGGTAAGTTTATATTGAAATTCTTTGAGTTAAGTAGCTTTACCCTAGCTTCATATAGTCAAAGGGAGTGACACAATAATATCTTATTGAAGCATGTCGTATTTTCACCACTGCTTTAGGAGCGCTTTCATGGCTTACGTTGGTTTATTTATCCTTACGAGATCTGAACAATGTACTAAAAAATTATATACAGGGTGGTGCCGTCAATGCGACAATAAATTTAAACATGGGCTATATTAGTCCATAAAAATGGTTTGCCACAAAAATTTCGTATTCAATTGATAATTTCATGACCTTTGTATGAAATAATGCTGCCAACGTTACACTATTCCATACAAATGTCATGAAATTATCTATGAACCAATATAGCCTAAGTTTAAATTTATTGTCGCATTGACGGCACCACCCTGTATATCATCTCCTACAGATGGTTGTTTTAAAACTTCTCCACGCAGGCGGAGCGGTGGGTACAAAAGCTAAGTAGTTATTCATTTCATTGTGTGATTTTTATTTAGTGTTCCTAACTACATCTTTATTTTATCTATTTTAATATTTAATTGCCTTACGCGAAGTATTAGATATGAATACCCAAATAGGTACACATAAAAATGTATAATCTAATTTTGACCAAAATGCCAATGTGAAAGTTGCTTTTAAAAAATATCACCGGCATCTACCCTTTGGAATAGAACTTCCTTGTACCCCAAAGGATTGTTTGACAAAATAACAGCGGCATCCAAGTCTCCTTTAGATTACGTGTCCAGAGCAATTTCTCAAAGGATACAAAAACGGACGAGCTGTTTCATCCGGTTGGTATTTTAAGAGGTCAACGAGAAGCCACCAGAAAAATTGGAATGGATATTTTAGGTTCTATTTTTTTGACGTTTATGTTTTATGTATAGCACATATGAAAAATATTGTATTCGCCACTTAAGGAAAAACTAAAGAAAGCCTGGAACATAAAAGGCGAGCAATCGACCACTTCAGAACCATGTTTTATCTTAATAAACGGTCTTGAAGAATATCATAAATTTTAAGGAATCTCCTCTAAAGAGATACCAATATCATAAGGATAATAAAACTGATTTCTGGTATCTTGTTATGGTAAAGTAGTTCAATTAATTCGTGTAAATCTCGAAGTGAAACCTCTAAAATACTGATAGACAGGCTACCTCACAGCGATATTGGAAGTAGGTATTGGTGAGTCTCAAATACAAATACATCGAAGAGAGCTAAGCTAACAAGTTACTAAAGTGTTTTGACCTTGGCATTTTGCTTTGTTTAAAAGAAGCGGGTATCATTTTACTAACTACAAATATATTACAAAAGTCTTAGTAAAGTTCAAAACTAATTTTCACTTTATAAGTACTTATTATATAATACAAGCTCTCCTTTATTTCATAGATAATGGATGTGAGTATTAACATTGGGTTTAAGCAAAATTCGAATCCCATACAAAAATAGAACAATCAAATATTTACGTTCAATCATTTACAAAATGAGGCCACGGACAACAACGGTTAATACATACGACGACGAAGAATAACTGTTTATAATTAAATACGAATTGAAAAACGGTGAAATTAAAAGTGTGGTTGGATGTAATTTCGGGAGGGTAAACAGGGATAAGGGTAGAGTGACGCGACGTGTTTGTCGCGCTATAATCAAACGTCACGTGATGGGGGGATATGCCCTCTCCACAAACGTGTGCCACGCCACCTGTTCGCGGATTAAGAATAAGTAGTCTAGCATCCAAAGTAAAAATTTACACGACACGACTTCCTTTTCTTTATTCAAAAAACGAAGCAAACGCAAAATTGAAAGACTAAAAGAAATTCAAAGAGAAATCCTTTAAGCCAATCCTCTGTAGCCCAGTAGCAAGAGCAGCACAAGCAGATTCGTCCTAATATTTTAAAGGTCGAATTATCTACAAAATGTTTACTTATTGAACTGGCCTGATTCTGATAAAAATATCGAAAATGTTAATCACACGGTTGGATTAATAATTTCCTGTTCATTCAACGGATGCATCCGGCAGAACCATTTTTGTACAGAACCATCCGAATTTTCCGTACCAATGGATGGGCAACCAACTTTTCTTACACGGCAACTCTCGAGCTAGGTGTTTGTATTGCATTAAACATTCTTTGTTGGAAATAATGAATGAGGCGAACGAAAACTTGGTTCGCACAGCGAATATTAAGCGGTGTTGATCTTTTGCTCTTTTTGGAGATCCACAGGCTTGAAGGATTATTGGTAATATAAATGTGAGTGCCTGAGCATTATGCACTAGCACTTAAAGTAAACGCGATTTATGTCGCGAGAGACCGTATTTTTATAGTGAAGAAATTGGAACTACTTGGGTCGGCAAATACAAAAATAATCTTTAAGTATTATTGGTATATCATCTTTTGCCTTAAAAGTAAGTACTTTCTGGTAGAACAGTTATGTCACATGATACCTAAGTAAATTAAGATATAGTTGAAATTAAAAAGGTAATCAATTTGCCTTTGGCTGAAAACACGTGTCTTTTAACCCGTCAAACATCAGATTCCAGACACAATTGATTTTTCAACTATAATAGACCTCCAGAAGTATAACGCCGCTTGACGGACTAACTAACAGTACAACCAGTGAATATATGTATAATTATCAAACGGCAGGTTCAGAATCTTTAAATTATCACAGTATATAGTCATATTCACGTGACTTTACGGAACCTAAAGAAAATATGATACTTAAATATTTTCCTTTGTTTTTCAACGAGATCATACACTTTTCTTTAAGAAGCTCCACTTATTCCTTCGGGAAAAATATTATAATGCTTTCACGGTGACGGGACTAACTTAAACATATGAATGAAGTACGGTTTCTCTAGTAAGTTAAGCTTTTGTAAATAATATCCAAAGTTATTTATTTAAATAAAATATTCAGAATATAGCTGCCATTAGCCTTACTTATATCTTTAGGCAGAAAGAGTCTGTAGTCTTCTGGTTTTGGATATGCCACTTCCAGAAGGCTCATTCTGGTTCTAGCCAATGACACAAGAGATGCGTGATTGATTCCTGACATTCACCATATGCTCGACAAAATTGGTTTGCGGATAGTTGCATTTTGTGTAGCATGAGGTTAGTAGCAAAATGCCCTGTGATCACCCCAATTAAGAAGTGAGCTTGCGTTCCACCGTTTGTATAGATGTATTTACTCCATCCTTCTACCTCCTAGAAAGGTTTAGAAGTGTTTTAATCCCGGTATTTTATGCCATTCAGCCTTGTGTCTGTTTAACTAAGGTTGACGTCAAGTAAGAAGAAGCACCGTTATTGTCAAATATTCATCGTTTTATATTTATAAATATTAAACAGTTCGCCGTGTTTTGGGTTGAAAGAAAAGGTAGCCAGTGTATTCTCAATTTTATTTTTTAACATTATTATAGATGTTTGAAAAATATATTTACTTAGAAAAATATGAAAACTAGAAAAATTTCACGTGCTGGCGCTTTTTTTTTGAGTGCCCAGTGAAATTACTAGGCACGGAAGGCAATTCACCTACGACCTCAGGATGACAATGTTATTGAAGGTGTCTATTAAAGGCGACGGTAGCCACTTACCACCAGGTGGGCCGTCAGATTGTTTATTATCTAGTAGCATAAAAAATCATAAAAACCTTCTATCATATCTTTCATCTATGTTATGTCTAACCATGTACACTGTACATTTAGATGCTCGAAAAAATTGCATTTTTATAGTATAGTACAGTCGACAGCACATCAAGCGTAGCAGTTTGACCTTGTGACCGACCTTACTGCGTTCGTAATAGAGGCGGCTTGCGTAGTGCAGCTGTTACACTTGATGTGCTGTCGTCTGTACAACAGTGACGAGATATGCAATAAGATAAACAAAATAAAAAATAACTACATCTTATTAAAAAGATCCGAGGAAAGAGAATTAACTTGTTCAATACCACAGGGAAGTGTTCTTGGATGCATTCTCTTTCTCATATACATAAACGATCTTCCGAAAGTAATAAAAAATAACGTATATTTACCGGTATTGTTCGCAGACGACGTATCAATATTGATAAAGTGCGAAAATTCAAATAGTGCCAATTATTTACTAAATAATATAATACAAAAGGTAAATACTTGGATGGAACAGCACAATCTTGATTTAAATTACACAAAAACAAAAATCATCCAGTTCAGACCTTATAATAAAACTCCTTTGGCTATAAACACAACATTCAACAATAATAAAATTGAATCAGTAGACACGTTTAATCTTCTTGGAATAATAGTAGACTCACATATAAACTGGAAATATCATATAGAACGTATAAAATCAAAACTCTCAAAATTCACGTACGCCCTGTTTGAATTAGTACACAGCACAAACACAGAAGCAGCATTATCGGCTTACTACGCATATGCATACTCACAACTAAAATACGGATTGATACTTTGGGGATATAGCACGGATGTAACTGACGTATTTATAATGCAAAAAAAATGTGTGAGAATAATTGCCCAAATAGACAATACTCAATCTTGTAGACCTTTCTTTAAAAAATTTAAATTACTCACCCTACCATCCTTGTATATATATGAGATATGTATATTTACTTACAAAAATATTGGACAATTTACAAAAATAAAAGATACCCACAGCCTAAACACAAGACATAGAGACAGGCTTCACCTGCTAAAATCTAGAATCAAAATGTTGAACACCAGCCCTTACTATATGGCGGTTAAAATTTACAATAAATTACCAATCACTTTAAAAAATGAACAAAACTTTAAATCGTTTTCAAAAAACCTTAAATGCTACTTGATTACCAAGTGTTTCTACTCTGTATCTGAATACTTAAGTGAAAAAACTTAACAATAAATTTTAAAAAGAGTGCTCTGCTTGATAAAGAGACTAAATGACTTCAATATAATATTATTTTAAAAGAATATGCAATATGTTCGATAATATTAATATGAAGATATTTATGTTAGTACATAGATCATTGAATTAATAGTGTATGTGATTTTTTTAATTTAAATTTAATTTTTTTTTTTTTGAAATTGATTTGACTGTTGTAAATTGTATTAATTAATAATATTTACAATTCTGATTCTTATTTATTGTGATAACTATAATTACAGAGGCTTGCTGTCCTCAAATTTGCTACACCTCGCGGTAGCTAAGTTTAAAGTGCCTATATAAATTTATACAAAAATCCAATGTACACTTAGTGAGCAAATAAAAAAAAAAAACTTTGAAACTTTGAAGATTGTTGGGAGAAAATGTATCATGGAATTTAAATGTATTATGAACATAATCACTAACGCAAAAAAGTGCTACTTGCATTTTCAGACTCTTTATCAAACGCTTCATAGGAATCCACGGCAGCGCCACAGGCTCTAATAAAACACAATCTCTGGATTTTAATTAAGCATTATGTGCTTTAACTCTATTTACAGAGTTTCGAGAATGTGAAAACAAACGAAAAGTTCCTTTTAATGAAATTTAATATCAGAGCAGATCTGGAGTTTGTTGCTTGGAGTCTCGGATTGCGATGCCTCTAGGGAGCTTTGTTTCCAGAGAGACGTAAGTTAGATTATCACGTTACAGTTTGTGACGATATAACACTAGGGAAGAGCAGCGTTTAACACTGAAACTGATGTAGATATATTTAAAATTTTATGATAAAAAGTTCCTACTACTGTTCCTTAGCTAAGAGATGATCTTTTAAGTTCAAAACAGTTTAAGCTGTTTGGAATTGAAGCACAATAAATTGACAGGTTTTAAATTTCCATTTTCGAATTCTGTTCTATTTAAAATCAGAAACCGTTGGTAACGAAATACAATTTATTCCTAATTAAATTAGACCAAAACAAAAGAGTGCTCTCACAAAATTAATTACCTATATACTTACTTGTTTACTTCGTCACGTTTTATCTGTATTCAAAGCGCCAACATCCCAAGATAATTTCATTTCAATAAACGTCGCCTGAAAATAGAACAGGCAAACGATTTTGTGCGCAAATATTTTCACATTCAGAGAGGGCCTTTAAGAATGTCACGAGTAACAAGAGACATTATGTAATTGTAGGCTTGAACAATAAAACGGAATTTCTTACGGCTCCGAATGAAAAATTACATTCGATGATGACAAACAACGTCTTTGGGGACCCAAATGGCGAATAAATATGATTTGTATGCGATGACTTATATTATCATATTTTATATTGTTTTTACAGAGAAAACATATTTTGGGTGTTATATCGTTCCGAATATTACTCAGAGTTAGAGCATAGTATGTACTAGTTTTATTAAAAATTTGAGTATCTGACTGGGATAAAACATTTTCCTTGATCACAGTTAAATGCTACCATTTTGTGGAGTTGTATTCCTGCGATGAGCGAGATAACTAGATCTCATTTACACAGCCTTATGTTGGGAGCAGTAGGGGGATTCGTCTCCCATGCTTTCAACATAACACTTTCTCACAGGATAGGCAAGGCGTGATAACTGCTAGGAGTATACGCTACGGTAACCTCTCGCAATAATGCGGCCTGTATGTTTGTTAATATATAAGTTGGAACATGCTTCATTCTAACTCTTATCAATGAATGTGATACTCACTATCCTAACGCCAAAAATAGATTTAAGATACCTTTTTTTTTTTTTTTTTTTCGGGGAGAAATCTGTTTACAGACCTACCCGTCGCTGGCGAAGCGACGGGCGTGTGTGGGGGTCGCCCAGCGCTAAATGATACTGGGAATACCCACTAAAACTCCCCGGTAACTCCACTGCCCTTCGCGGGGGTAGCCTAGGCTCTGCCGAAGCAATTTCACTAGTCCACCCCCAGGCAACCCGGCCTTACGTCCAGGTTTCGCGCCCATGGAGATTACCCAGAGTCACATGGGTAATCCCAGACGTGGCGGCCTATGCAATGCATGCGTGGGGGCCACCCACGCATGCGGCCGCGCCTAGGGCGTAGGAAAACGGGCGATCACCGCCCGCCTCCTTACACCCACCCGTCTACGCCGGATTGGGGCGGCCAGAGGATCCTCTTCCCGCTCCCTCTCCGCTTCCTCCTTCTGCGTGAGCACAGTCTCACAGAAGAAGGCGACAGCCTCCCATACCCTCTCGCTACCAACCATGGCCCTTACCATGGTTGGCAGTGAGAGGTGACCGCCACCGAGCGCCATTTAAGATACCTAAAAACTTTTGCTGTAAAACTCTAAGAATCAACAAGTAGAAATTAATGTTTCAAAAATGTGTATTCAAATTCTCAACCAAAAGATGTATAAAGTTGGTATTTTGCGTGGGGATATTCCCGTAATCGGCTCTCTTAACTGAAATGTATTATGAGAACTTTCTGTGCCTGCCTAGAAGTGATGTATGGCATGAGTCTAGACTATGCGGTGCCTGGCAACAATGGAAATGAAAATTGTTTCGGGGGATATCAGAGGAGATGGTTTTAGAGTTATGCTTATTGTATGCGGCTCACAATCATTGCTTTCAACCTTGCACATGTTTGTAATCTCGATCAGGGGTCCCGGGTGGAATGTTTGTATGTTTACTTAGTATATTTCTTATATTTATATACATATTATTATCATCATTTCTCCGTTATCTTGTATCCATAACACAAGCTCTTAATGATACTTTATTTGGGCTAGATAATAAGTGTGAGTAAAGGAAAATTAATATTATTATTATATTATCATCACCAGCCTATATACATCCCCCTGCTAGAATTAAGCGGGAGGAAAACATGTGGAGTTTGGGCCATAACACCACCACACTGGCCCAATGCGGGTTGGTGGGTATTAGAATATTTCTACATTGTAGAGTATACGTTAGCTATTAACACAAATACAGATGGACTAGAGGAAATTCACAAATCATCCCAAGTCTTCGGTAGCTCTGATGGTTAGAGCAGTCACCCGGATTGTGGAAGGTCGCGGGTTTGATCCCCGCCCCTGGACGTGAATTTTTTCTAGTTTAGTTATTTTTCTTTTTTGTTTAAATATTATTAATGTTAAAAATTCAAATTTACAATATCTAGACTACAGAAAAGGCTTCAGCTTACCTACAAATAACGCAAAAACTGAGAGACTAGAAGAATTTCATAGGGTCATCCCAAGTGTTCGGTTCCTGAGTGGTCAGAGCAGTCTCCGGATTGTGAGGACATGGACCTCAGGATATACATTTTTCTAGACTATATTTTTTTTATGAAATAGTGAATCCTAATAATCCGTCTGTCCTCCAGAATTTAATAGTCATACTCTGCATGAATATATGTATAGCGCTGAAAGCCTACAAAAAAAATGTAACCCTCCAACATGAAATGTAGGGAAAAATATTAGCTTACTCCAGTCCGCTAATTACGTTACTCCACTTAATTTAACCTAACTAGGATTTTTTATATTGCTCGGTGAAAAAGTAATGTATCGTGTAAAAATAAACGTCTCCAGTAAAGTTACGTTTTTAGGCAGTTTTTTTTCTAAATACCTTTATGGAATCTGGAATGGAATGGAAGCATACAGTTATTACAATGCTTTCGAAATACTTTCCCTGACGAGTGCCCTTTTGAGTTGAAGTTTGCGTCTTTTAGAATTTACCGTTTTCAGCAGTAAATCTAACAGCGCAAACTTAGTGTCATTTCTCATATTACTTTTTTTATTTTTAATAGCAAGCAAAAGCGCTCTGAATCAGTTTATATTACAGCCAACACCCATGGCAGTGCACGGTAAATCGTTAGACGTAAAGTAAATACTTTTAACGTCATTAATCAATACATTATAAATCTATATCGTTCCTTTCCCGAGCTCACGCCCGGTCCACCGCCTTCAGGGTCTACACGTGATTTGGACATGAGACAAATGACAGAGTGAGAACGAAAGAAGGGTCACAAGACGAAACTAATTGGACCTTATAAAAGAAAAACGATTAATCTAAAAGCAAGTTGCCTCAATGTGATCATTACTCTTTGCCGCAGTTTATAGGAACGTTTATTACGGGAGCTTTCTTGAAAGAAGTTTTATCGGGCTTTATGTATTAGTCATCAAAATAACCCAAAAAAGAATATTGGAAAATTTTGTGAGACGACCTTTTAGTGGCAAATTCTCTTCTGAAGGTGGCGTAATTGTGGCGGTAGCTGTAATCGAAACCATTGAAATCATAGATACAACTAACACTTTAATGTAATTATGATTATCTTACGTTATTCAACCTTATAAATGTAATAGAGATAATAATATAATACCTAAACACAGTTCGAATTTCATTTCAAATTGAAATTCCTGGAACGAAAATTATTCGAACACACTTCAAACAAATTAGCAAGGATCTTAATCAGGACCGCTTGCTAATTACTTAGTTATAGAACGGCCACTTTCTTCACATCGAAACTTCGTAACCCAAAGCTTCACTCAAAACGTTTCCACAAGAGAAAATACACATAAACGATGAACTCGTTCACCTAAGATCCGATACGAAAGGAAATAACGAGGCCTCGGATAAAGATGGGGAGAAATAAAGAATAACAGAGGCGGTGCGTTTGGGAGGAATAACGAAATTGGCCAGGCATGAATGCTTAATGCTCGGGGGTCCGACCGGGATTAATTTGGCGGTGAGCTGAAAGCCACAGTTGGAGAAGCAGCGGTGAAAAAGAAAACAGAACACTACATATTACAAATATGTTCGCAAAAAGAATGAAGTTTTGACTGGCAATAATTATTAGGTAGATCAATTTACTAAAGTATATTTTTGAAAACAAAATTAATTAGAACGAATTTGATGGATACCTTTATGAGCGAGATCATTAGACTAAACCACAGAATTTGATGTCGAGTACGATAGATAAGACAAAGGAGTCCGTTTAAAAAAAGAATCCATACTGTATCTCCTTTTCTTATGGCCGTGTGTTATCCCTTTGGACTTGTGGACGGCGATTACGTGATCCGTTTGGGATTCAACATTAATGGCGACGCGATCGTCTGTTGCCGATTTCATTAACGATCTAATTACAAGCATCACGTGTTCTATACCTTAATTTACAAAATATCCAAGCGATATTGTCATTATGTACCTACGAAAATTAGGATACGATAAAATTGCACGTTTTAATTAATAAGGGATACGACAACAACCAATTTACATTTTTGTGTCCTTGACGTCGAAAATGTGTTTATCCGAGGTTTCAGTTAATTTACTGGAAGCTTTCAAAGCGGCTTCGGTTTATCAATTAAACGAATATGCTTTCATTATTTCAGGCTATTTAGATACTAATACCTATCCAAATTCAAATTTGAAGTAATATTGGCATGTGTGCCAAACTAAAATTAAAATTCAAACTAAAATACCATATTCTTTCATTTTACTTAAATTTTATTATAAATGTTTGAAAAATTTAAGTCCTGGGTAGCTCAGATGGTTAGAGCAGTCGCCCGGATTGTGAAAATTCGGGGGTTCGATCACCGCTTTAGGACGCGAAAATTTTCTAGTTTAGATATTTTTACAAGTAAAATATCATTATTTTATGTTTTTTACTTAAATGTTTATACTGCTTTGAGTAACGACAATGGCCATGTAATAGGAAAAAGATAACAAGAATTGGTTTAGAGCTGTCAACTAAACTCAGATTTTAAAGCAACCATAGACAATTTTATACGGCAATTACGTTAATTATGGTCGAAAATTAAACACACGTTTCTAAATGTCAAAAAGACATGGCCAAGATTCCATAGTGACTTTGCCTAAGTATCAATTTCCATTTACATTAATGTTTTGTATCGTTATCTTTTGTTGAATACCTACAGATTAAAATAAAATAAAAACAAATCCCAAAGAACTTCTTAGACACGCGTAGCAAATGTTCGATACTTCGATTATTATTAATACCATTTTTGTAACATGTTCGCCGAAATATGAACGCGCTTATTTCACTTGATATAATCCTAAAACAAACATTATTAAATCATCCTAAGTATAAACTGAGAAATAGATTGAGAGACTGCAATGATGACAGTGAACAGCTAATGTCACTTATCTTACAAATTAAGTGCCGTTTCATTTCAGGTATTTTTTGTGATAAAATATAATTAAATGATGTTTCAAAACAAAATTAAAATTTTTAACTAACCCCCGGCGTCATTAATCATGTATCTAACACCATCTCATTGAGACTATTCATAAGAGCCCAAACACGCTATATCTGCTGTAAGTTTCTGAAGAATTAAGGATTTCGCAGACTTTTTGATGGTATAGGATCAGCTCAAGGATAGTATGTCATGGGAATGTCACCGAAGTGACTGTACACCAAATTTCAAATCAATCGGATGTGTAAAAGTTAGTAAAACCCTATTATCATGTACAAAACGAGCTGATAGTCATCAAACACCTGAACTGATCTTCATAAATTATAGCTAAGAACCATCGTAGGCAGGCACATTAGCTTTCAAACAAAAAAACCGTATCAAAATCGGTCCATTCGTTTAGGCGCTACGATGCCACAGACAGACACACAGATACACAGACAGACACGTCAAACTTATAACACCCCTCTTTTTCGTCGGAGGTTAAAAATAATATTTATCAATAATTGTATAGTTAAACATTGTATTCTTAATTTTTGATTTTAACATTATTATAAATGTTTGAAAAATTACTTAGTAATTAAAATATAATAAGGGTCGCGGGTTCGATTCCTGCCTCAGGACGTGAAATTTTTCTAGTTTTATTATATTTTAATTACTAAGTAATTTTTCAAACATTTATAATAATGTTAAAATCAAAAATTAAGAATATTTGAAAGCACTGCCCCAACTTAACCGAATCGTCGGTATTTGTAAAAATACTCGTTTCGGATGTTGAAATAGAATATTTCGACATTGTAGGGTGGACGTTAGCTCATAAACGCAAATACAAGATAGACTAGAAGAATTTCACAGGGATATCCCAAGTCCTGGGTGGCTCAGTGGTCAGAGCAGTCGCCCGGATTGCGAAAGGTCGCGGGTTCGATTCCTGCCTCAGGACGTGAAATTTTTCTAGTTTTATTATATTTTAATTATTAAACATTGTAGTTTTTAAAACAGTACTCTTATTTTTGGGCCGACTTCAAAAAAGAAGGACTATGTTTTTTTTTGTATGTATGTTCACCGATTTCTCTGTCAATTCTGGACCGATTTTCAAAATTCTTTTTGTATTCGATAGACTATACTCCAGTGGTGGTCCCATTGTCACCAAGTCAGGATCTGATGATGGGATCCCAGGAAAATCGAGGGCAACCCTCAAATTTTATTGGCACGTATGACATACTTTTTATCAAAGCTATTCAAGTATTTGCTTCTGTTAGTCATCATCTCATGTTAATGAGCTGATGATGGAAGGTACAACTCCTTAACGGTTAATAGTTAGAAGATAATTCTTTCACTATATATTTCAACCAAAGACTGAGAGACAGACAAATCGATTGTGCTCACGGTCACCCATCTTGCTTTGACCTTAGGAAATCACTTACAAATGTGAAAAAAAAATTTTTTTAACAAAAATAAAACCGACTAAACCGAAAATAAAACAAAACACTAAAAAGGAAAAAATAATTTAATTTCGGTACCGAGGTACTTACCTCCTAAATATTATTTTTTTGAGTTGGTGCTAAGCTGTTTCCAGAGACAATATAAGTAAAGCACCAACTCCAAAAAATACATTTTTTTTGTTAAAAAATATTTTTGTTAAAAAATATTTTTGTTATATTATTTTGTATTTAGTGTTTTGCTGAAGTTATTGTATTTTTAAGTCGTCTGTGGGGTAAGAAACGTCAAATGTGAAAGTATAACCGGAAGGCTGCACTAAGGACTATTTAAATAGGTTAAAAACTGAAAAGTTCTACAGGATTAATAAATATACGATAACTCATTATTTTATTTTAATATAATTTGATATACAGGTTGGTGCCGTCAATACGACAATAAATTAAAACATGGGCTATATTAGTTCATAGAAATAGTTTGCCACTTTGGAAAACATCTTATTCATTCAATAATTTCATGACATTTGTATGAAATAATGTAACATTGGTTGCATGACTTCATAGAAATGTAATGAATTTATCAATTGAATACGATGATATTTTTGAAAGTGGCAAACTATTTCTATGGACTAATATAGCCCATGCTACGTTAGGTATTATTGTCGTATAGACGGCACCACCCTGTATATCAAATTATATTAAAATGCGAAAAAAGTTACCTAGGCAGAAATTGGCCATGTCCTTTATAACAGCCATCCTTTTTGTAATCATATTGAGAGAACGAGGTGCCCTAAACATAAAGGAGTTGGTGAAGTTTTGAGCCAGGTCATGAGCACCATTTTAGATTGTAGACAGTAATGCACTGAATAACATGGTTTCGAACATATTTTAATGTTTTTGATGCGTTTAAACGCCTACTTTATTATAACAATTACAAATAAAGAAAGAAAACAATGGAAAATTATATGTTCCAGGCGGGAATCTATCCCGCGTCTCCTGATGTCCGGCCAGACGCGATTACCACTATGCTACCGGAGCACTAGGTTGTAGTTGTAACCTACTAATTTCTTCACCGCTTTCTACCCTTTTTTAACGTTTTTTAAACGTTGCTATAAAAACGTTAAAAAAGTTTAAAAAAATATGTTTTATTTGTTAAAACTTTTTTTTACAAGGTTGGCAGACTTAACAGCATCGGGCATTCTCTACCCGTCAGCCAGAAAGTTGAGTCCAGAAAATTTTAAGAGTGCAAAATGGTTTACACGAGTGTGTTAAGTGTGTGAAAACTCACGAAAAGATAAAGAAGTAAGATTTATCAATAATAAAGCAAGTAAATACACATGTTGAAAATTAGCTGATGATCACACTTTTTATAGCACTTTTTGATTCTCTATGATTATTAAAATACCTTTTTAGCTTTTTGTTTTGACTTTGGGTCGATTCAAGTCGGTTGGTAGTATCTGTCGCTGCCTATACTGCACTTACTAAAATATATCATGTTAAAATTATACATTAGTGTTTATAAACAGATATCGTAAATATATATTTAGATAAATATAACAATGGATAAATATGTAAAAAAACAAGGATTGTTTAATTGAATTATAAACCGCAAAACTGCAAGTTGTTTATTTTCATTCCATTATCACCGAAGGCAGTAAAAGAGAAGCTAAAGAGCACGTAATTAAAAAGTAAAAAAACTTCAAGACAAAAGAAGGTTGTAATAAGATAAGTAAAACAAGGTTAAGTTTAACGTTTTATTTAATAATAACATAATAATGACGAAGAGAATGTAATAAAAGCTAAACAATATTAAAAGACCTATATGCAACGTCAGAATGCAAAATACAAAAAAATAGCACTCATAGTCAAATAGAAACAAACACGTATAAAATACTCCTTAGTTAGTCTTATAAAAAGCAGTTCAACCGTATAAAAATAAATAAATTCATGTCTTATTTCGACAAAGGCAAAGAAAGTCATCGAAGTAAAGCATTTCTTCAAAGACTTTTTCTTATCCTTAAAAAGTCCCTTTGAAAACTCATTTCACTAACGTTCTAGGTGAGCGAAATACGTCACATTTTTTTATACACCTGCCTCCTGTACACCACTTTTCTTTCTTCTCAAAGGGACCACTTTCTCGAGTTTCTTACACAAACTTGATAATAACCTTTGCTTATATCCAATTTCAACATTGGCTCTTTAGATTTAAGGGTTAGTATAGCTTGTGATTGCTCAATCGGACGTTGAAATAAATTGGTTGATCTTGATGTATTCGAGGGGAAAGATATCAGGATTTAAATCTGTCTCAAATTACATACTTACCTTGACATCCCCTTTTGAAGGGGCCGAGGGAATTTAAAGTTTCGATACTTTTTACTCGATGTCCTTTTATTTGTCTATGGTCTTTGTCTTATTTAAAATAAAAAGGATTTTTGTTATAAAGTAACGTAATTTACGTATTGCGTTTACCATTCCAAAAATTTTACTGTTGATAATTACAAAGTCCGCCAAATATTACCTCAACAGAATGAGAAGCACTGAAATGCATTCTCATGTTCAATTGTGTTATGCATCATGTAAATTAAACTTGGTACTATGAAATGCTTTTCATAGAACTGGAATTCACTCACTGTCAGAAGAAATAATTCCCAACATTTCCATAGAGGGAAATAGTCACTCCAATTCAGTTTGAGCCCGCAAAACTCGCTTTGAAAAGGTATTCCCGTTTCAAATCATGCTAAATTGCATTCATGGCCGGGTTGGTTGGGGACAGCCGCATAATGTGAGAAAAAAGTCGGCTTTCGGCTTTTTTAATCGGTGATAAGAGTTAATGAGGGTGAAAATCTAAAATTTTAGACAAAAGACGATTTGAGGATAAATTATTTTGAAGCTTGAATTTGAAATAAGAAGGTTTTACATAAAGCAGCTCATCACTACAGCTGTAAATATAAAGATACAGAATTAATTGATAAAAGAATAAAGAGTCGAGAATGTTGAACTACAGAAGCCAAATAGACTTGTAGTGTTGTGTTCCCGCAATGAGTAAAATCGCGAGATATCATCGAAGAAGCGTTATGTTGCGTATGTTTATTATATCTAATATAAATATTAGTTAAGAAAACTAAACTATTCGCTTCCTGAAACAAGAAGAAGAAGATCAACATGGTAGTTGAGAACTTTTTATTAGTTGAGTTGATTACTGTTGGAAGTTTGCAATTTATGCATAAAATTCATGAGCCTGCAAAATATAAGTATTTCATTGGAAAAACTCGCGAAACAAGACTCGGTTTCTTCTCCAATCTCGCTGATTCCTTTATCAGATAGATGTTTCTTTTCAATTTTGTATTTATTTTTTGTACCTTGAGGGATATTAATTTAGCCGTATGTAGAATCGCCACCAATGCTCCAACGTTGTGGGTTCACGGAACAAGAAACAGATAAAGGAGGGTAAGTACCCGAATTAATTGATTGATGCTACAAAGGGCGGATCTTATTGAAAAAGGTCGCATTTTCCATTCCACCTTTATGTATGTACCTTACTATTGATTTACGAGTGCGTTTCGCTTTGTAATAGCATTCGATTGTGACGAGGATTAATTTTATGTCCTGAGATCTTTGGGTCCCTTATTGCTTTTCCATTAGCTCACAAGGGTTACAAAGACAAATTTTATGAGCCAACATAGTATATTTCAACAAGCCATCAAACCTATAAGCTATGAAATGTTTTGCATATTAAATAATTAGCTATTCTTACGTTAAAGCCAGAAAACAAACATCTGCATTAATTAAAAACTATTGGCGCGACACACAATGTCAACTGAAAACGCACAATCGAAAATAAACAGTATACTTTTTAGATAAAACCGGTTTTTATATTTTATTAAATTAAATAGTAGGGGGCGAGTAACAGCCCAGAAATTCCCAGCAAAGAGATCAATCTTAAAAAGGCCCGATACACACTAGAGCCTCATTTGCTGATGGATCGGTCTCACCGCGCGCCGGATAGCTTTAAATTTTTCAACGGAATGACTTTTGATACAACTTTCAGACGTATCGAATTTCAGTTTATCTCTGTCATAAAAACTATAATAAATAACGCTCTCTCTGTGTTAAATTAATAAACACGTATTTCACCGTATTACCGTGTTATGCTGACAGCTTTAGACATTTCAATGAATCATTTAATATTATCAATACTTTATATAAGCCCCAAAGGTGTCAAACACATGAATACGCAAATCGAACACAGTCAATATAAGGAGCTTAGCAAAATTCTGCTATTTACACATCTCAAAGGAAATTCAAAATCCTCTGTCACAAAGAGGACGAAGTCAGCCGAGAGGAAAACCTCCCAAGTTATAAAGATTTACTATTACAGGCGGGCCCGATAATAATGGAATTTCAATCAGTTGCGGCTGAGGACTGCGAGGGCTTATTGGAGGTTCTGAGGCTAAAATGGCGCTTCACGACGACAACGAGTCTCCTACAGAAATAGGTACGGAAAACCTCTTACGGAGATTTATATCGACAGTGAGTAACCGCGCAGACGATTTACCTTAGAAAATAAATATACTATAGGTATTTTTATAGTTAACTGAAAGATTTTCCAATAATTATTATTTTTCAAATTTTATAGGCAATTATAGCAATGCCAGCGTTAAAGGAGATTTTCTTTAACGCTAAGCCATGATGTAGTATGATGATTGATATGAAGAAGATAAATCTTTAGCTGTTCGTGAACATAAAATGGATGTTTACATAGTATATTTCTAATACTTGCATACATATAATTATCATTATTTCTTCGTCATCTAGTATCATAATCATAGCACAAGCTCTTAAAAAAATAAAGATGTTTTATTACAGACCACATAGTCCAAACTGTTAGTAAATGTAATACTTACTTACAAACTATGTTAGTAATAATCTTAATGAAGCTTCCTTTGGGATAGATAATAGGTGTGAGTGTGTGACTATATTAGGGAGCAAAATAAGTTTACAAAACGAATTGTATAAATAGCTGGAATGTTTAAAACGTAAGGGCGAAATGACAATTTTTTAATTACCTGCTGATATTTTATGAGTTTCGTTTATTCTTAACGGTATAGCTATTGGCCTTCATCTCACCTGATTATAAGTGATGACAAAGCCGAAGTTCGAAGTGACCTACACCCGGATTCGTAAACCACAGAGAAACGAGCTATTTTGCTTCTAACTGCTAAAACACTACAATGCTGTTATCATTATTGTTAAGGTGGCAGACTTAGGTAATTAGTTCATAAGATTACTTCACACACACATTAAAGCGTAATTGGTATCTGAACTAATACTGATGGAATGTTTAATACCTGTGAGATATTCATTATGGACTAGACGCTAAAACTGAGAAAACCCACTTTCTAAACTACTAATATGGCATAGAGTTAGATTACATCCTGGGAAAGGACATAGGTCTCTAGGTAGAGATCTCTTATAGAGATAAGTTTACCCTTGTTAACTAATTTTCATTAAGTATTGATAAACTTTGTTACAAGCGCAATAAAGAGTATAATAGGCAGCCAATGTTTTGGAGCACTAGCTGACATACATGTAGCCAAGCGACGGGTAGTCACTAGTCTTTACATATTTCCTAATTTATACAATCCTCATAAGGAGATAAATTGATGTGGTAACAGTAAATTATTTGTGTTTATTTAAATGTACCATTCATTATACTAACTTAAGTTCACGTTTGCATGGCAATCTATAATCAAGTCAGAACTTAGCTCCAATCGATATTTGAATTTAGTTCTTCTAAATAAATTAATGATAAAAATGTTTTGGTCTTTAAAGCTTTATCCTCTTTAGGGCTCCGCAAACTTTCTTATTAAAGTATTATGGTAACGAAGAAAGCGTCAGATAACAGTGCTAAGTCCCGAGACTGAATATTCCATTAAGTTGGTGACAAAGACGATGAATTATTCGATCTCGCCTCGAAATTAGGTGAGCTCCATGATTAAACAGGAGATACTATCTTATTTGGTATTGGTCATTGCTATTATAGGAAGGCTTAAAATCGGCGATCCATTTGATCCAATTTGAGTTATCGAAGCCTTTCTAATGCAAGAATCTAGTGGTATTGTGCTGAGTTAATTGGTTTATTCAAAATAACAATGTAAAATAAAATAGGAATTCATTCAGGTAAGGACAGTGCAATTTATTACCATGCGTATTTCTATATCTCAGCCAACATACAGAATAAATGTAAACAAACCACTATCATTTATGAGAGATAAGCAAGAAATGTAGCATGTGAAAGGAACAATCCTATACAAAATAACATTTAATTTTGGTTACATCAAATTTATTCTTTATATAAGTTGGCTTAAATATGTTGAAATTTGTCTGTAATGTTGATTTACCGACATATTTTTTGCAAGACCTGACCAGGCATTACAATCGTTCACCATCAGATGGACAAACTAATGCGTGAACTTTGACAGGAACCTCCTCATATTCATAACCGACTAGCCATTAATTTTACTTAAAGGCTCCGATTGACCTTAATATGGTCTTAATAAAATGGCTCACGATACAGGTAATAAACATAAAGTTCGTGCTTTCATTAAAGCGCCAACGCAGCCTTAACAGCCGTCGAGCGACCGACGAAGATTAACAATCTGAGTACAGCGAGGTGCATGCTCTCGCGACCTGCCTCGACCTGGCGAGATGGGTGAGGGTAGCCATTGTATAACTTTTGTACGGACTCCATTTTCTTTTAAACAACTCTGTGGTTGAGCCCACCAGCCTACCTTAGATCTTGACGTCCGGGGTTGAATTCCTCGTTTGGCAGAGATTTTCTGCTCGGTTTGATTGGTGGTAGGGTTTATCTAAGTCCGCCTTTATAGTTCATGTAGCGCTATGAAGAAAGCGGTTTAATATTTCATTCAACCCCTAAAAGCTTCTTACGAACCCCTTATTTGCATTTAAACATTTTTTAGCACTCTGAAAACTTTACTATTCCAAAAAGATTATGACCTTCAAATTTTAAAATCTGCAAATTAAAATTCTTCGCAAAGTAAAATGCCCTTCAATTTTGGAATATCATATTGTTGTTCGTAATTATTTACTTTAAATCTCAATTTTATCAACAGTAAATTGTACATCCATTTGCCCTTTTTTACCACTTTAGTAGTAAATCCATACCATGGCTCAAATTAAATACACGACCACATCAACCTAAACATCAAACTAATTTGGAACCGATATTCGCAATATCCGGCTCATAACCTGCTTGTGGTCACACTACAACGCAACATGTGGCTACATGTACTATATACAACACATCAACTGTAACATTTGCAACTTTCGATCGACCTTTTCCCGTCTTATTAAGGGTGGTTTTTGCAAAGCTAATGTTATTTATAGCGCGAGGGAATGGTAGACGGCGACACTGCGATCTAACTGTAATGCCTGTAAATAACGACCGCGTCAAATTAGATCGACGATTAGATCACAAGATAAGCTTTTAGATGTTTTGGCCGTTCCTACATAGAAAGCGATAAGTCAAAACACGATAAAAGACAGCTGAAACAACATAATATCTATAAAACTGTAGAATCTAAAATTGTTGCTTTAAGAGAATGATAAAACTTAAAACGTTAATAAAAAGAGATTAACAGTATTGTACATCATTACTCATTTAGACCTGTATAGTTTGTCGGTTGGCATCACATCACTTCTATTACCAAAACTATTTTAGAAATTGTTAATTTTATTTGGGCCAGCTTTTGATCCGAAAATCAATACCAATGGTTTAATATAGGTATTTTTTTTATTATATTTAACTATTGTAGTGACGAGTTCGACATTCAATGATAAAAAAGGTGGGAATGCCATATTGAAGTGGCGTGCTAATAAAGAAAAATTTGACACGTGGCATTATATACGTAAGAGTCGTCGATTTCAACCCTTTCTCCTAAACGAGTCTGTGAAGTATTTAGAATTGTTGAAACATTTCAAGCCGTAATTTAAACTATAAGTGGCGATTTACGGTTGAACTTTCTTGAACAATTTGTACAATTGCATGTATTAAATTTTATGAGTATGTTGGAGGCAATTGGAACTGTCTCTAAGCCGAAGGGTTCAGAAACAACTTTATGTGATTACATGTTTGGTTTGAGTGGTTCGAGACCTTCTTCAACCCTTCGTGTTAATTAATTAATAGTAACCATTGCCAACTCATCTAGTGATGTCTCCAAGTAAGCTTGCGGTTGTACGTTTGAAGTATTGGGAATGCAATTTATATTTATTACATTACTCAGAAACCCCTAGGTAGTATGTAGATAAAAGATATGGCATCTACCAGCGTAGGCTCTTCTTCCCGACCATTAGCTAATTGATAAAGAAATGCAACAATGATGAACTAAAAAGATTTGAAACTTCTTAAATGAGTCCCATTTTAATAAACTTTTCAGATATGAATTCATCACTAATTTGGACCTTATTACCAAAGCAGCATGGAAAAGAGAGGGGCAGGCGATAAATTTTGACATTGTCATTTGAAAATTCATTGACGGTATAATAGCTATTATATCGTCAATAAATCAAGATTTTTAAGCTGCCTTCAAATGTTAGTGATTTAAATGTCTGTTTTTAAATATTTATGTAACTCATCAACATTTTTAAAACCTTATGTCAGCATATGGAGCTACTTACGCAGTTATAAGTTGCAGGTGTTAAGTATAAAGTTGTCTTACATAAAGAGCGCCTTAACGCTAAATTATGTCTGTTTATGCCTCAAAACTGTTAAATTCAGATTTGAAATCAAATAATTGGCTAAAAGTCCAATTTAAAGGAGTTATAATTCAATTCTCATCGAGAGCTCAAGAAAGCATTTCACGAGTATAATGCTTTATTGCATTATAGGAATACAATTCCTTTTTCATACCTTGTCATCTCATCATTTCTCATGGAAAGCCCAAGAAAGCATTACACGAATGTTGTCGTTTATGGACTGTTTCTGCTACCTACACACCATATTTATTGTAATTGAAATAGGTCATAATTCTAGCGATGAACAACTTCTACAAGTCCTAGAGCGTCTCAATATTTTCGACGAGGCAACTCTTACCCTAAATAGCGTCACGTATTCCGTACCCTTTACGGTTAAGGGCAATTAAAGTTGTAACTTTCCCGAGTTTTTTGAATTCAGTGAGGGAGTTTCGAAGTCATTAACATATTCATTTGAGTCGTGCATACACAAAGGACACCTTGTTGACAATGTGTACCTATATGGAATTAATACAGTTGTATAGAGTATCCAGAAAATAAACGCTATGCCTCTTAAGATTAAAATATTAAATGTTGTTAGGCAAATCAATAACAAAACAATCAATCAATCTCAATCATAAGTAGGGTGAGGCACAGTTTTTTTTGCACTGTCTGCTGTGGGCCGCAGATGGCCTTTACAGCGTAACCTGGGTTTTAAGGTGACGAGAGCCTTGGTGAATCCTCAAGCCTTAGGTAATCGAGGATTTCTTACCGACAGGCATCACCTCCCGGGAGGTGTCCCGTTGTCACTTAGATTCTTGAGGGCGCTCAAGCCATGAGTTAGAGTAATATATTATTTAACACTCCAATTATTATCATAAGTGTTTTTTTTAATGCGTTGAAGTAGGAAAGAATTTTTAATTAAGTTTTTTTTTTTTTTACAAACTCAACGTTCTCATAACAGCATAGTCATAGTTATATCCATTTATTGCCACATGTTGGTATGACAGATGTTACATAAAAATAAATTTCCCATAATCATGACCCTGTAAGGGTATCGCAATATAAACTAATCCACAATTTATATCAGTAGGTATTTTAAGGTAGATAATAACAAATAACATTTCCCACATAAATAAAGAAGGTATGTATCTATTAATAAACTTTACAATTAAACATCAAAAGCATGAGACACTATTTCATTAAAAACGTAACAGTAAAAATAGTAAGACATTGCGGAGTCATATACAGCTGCGAACCACTTAAAAGGATCATCAGATATGCACCAAAAGGACCAAATCACAGGGAATGACACAAAAGTGGATTCAACGGAACTCAGAAACCCACAGAAAGCATTCAGAGGCCTGTAGTAGTAGTAGCCAATTCTCGACTCGTTCGTATTCTATCAGATCAGTCATACCTCTCATGCGGTGGTAATGATAAACCGGTAATGATGATTATGACGATGAAGGCGACACTTTATGACCTTTGCATTTTAACAAGGCTTTAGTCCAATTAATCCGACTACTACTATATTATCCTGACCTTTGTCTGAAATGGTGATGATGATGATGATGATAATCCAACAACTACTACTAATGTTCTTGTTTTCAAATATAATTTAGAGTTGACTAATTAACAAAGTATTTTACAAAAGCCCAACATGAACCGAATCGATTTTGTGGATACAAAAGAAATCGAAAGATGATCCACTCATTCCTTTTTTCTTTGTAAGTAGAAGCAAACGGATAAATATTAAACTCAAACTAAGCTTTTTAGAAAGACGGCAATAAACTGATCAAATGATTCTCAAAAGAGTTAGTCAAAAACCAGTTCGCTTTTAATAAATAATTTATTTTCGATTTGTCACTTGCTTTACGCGTGCGTGTGCATTGTTTGTATTGTTGTCTTTATCTCTCGCACTGGGAAGTAACATCTCTATCTCTTTCTGTCTTTGCCGAAACAAAGAATTTGAGGTATCATGTCACCTCTTGAACGGTTTCTCTAGCTGTGCCAACCCGAAATCTAGCTATCTATATTTTTCTCCCTAACTGTCGTGCCATTTCTTTACGCGGGAGATCTTCCAAACAATCATGTTGCGTTATATTTTTTCTAATACAACGAAAACGACAAACGAACGAAACAACTCGTCTTAATGTAAATATTGAGCGCCTTTTTGAAATCTCCACCTACCAAGATTGCAACTAAATAACACTTCTTGTGTAGTGTTCTGTTGAGTACGCTCATTGAGAAAGGAAGGTTGTAGCTAAATCGCACTTCTTAGGTAGTGTCGCGTTAAGTAAGCTCATTGAGAAAGGAAGGTTGTAGCCAAATGATACTGAAGAGGGAGACTCGTCTCCTCCGCTCTCTCAACATAACGCTCCCTCTTCATGTTTATAGGGTAGTTACGTGAGTAATGCTCATGATGCTATAGTATACAGTAGCCGTTTACCTTAAAAAAATCATTAGTATATTGTCATAAGCAATCTTTGGATATTCACCAGTCCACATATCTATCGAATACTCTCTCACGCTCCCAAAATATCCCCCCACTAACAAATGCAAAAGGTTCGCATGCGGAAACTTCCTGTTTCTACGCGTTTTATCATTATAATTTATTCAAACGACACGTTTAGACTGACATCTCTCTCGCTCTCAACTTTGACATTCCTCAACATAAAACACTAATGGGACACAGTGGTCCACATTTTCCGTAATTACATTGTTAATTATTTAAGCGATTGTAGAACTGCGAGTATGACTTACGTAAATTGTCACTTTAGAATTATTTTGGGGGTAAGGGGAGTACCACTTGATTTGCTATTAGTAGATTGCTATCTCTTTTGTAACCAGTAGCTCTACTGGCACTGATTACAAAAAGGGGTCTTACTTATTCGAATTAAATTGATGTAGCAGTCAACGAACCGAGATTAAAGGAATCGAAAACTCTTCTATTTTGCTATGGGCTCATTTAGCTCCTGAAGGTAGAATTTATGATAATACAATTAAATGACGAAATGTTATAAAATAATTTAATTCAGGCGCTGTTAATACATTGCAATACATTGTTAAAATTAGTGATTAAATCAATTCAATAATAAGCGAGCATGTTGCACCGCTTTGTGATAGTGATAGAAGAGAGCGAGAGAGTGTAGATCAATGAAAGAGACAAATATTTTTTGTATTTATTAATGTGTCCCGTCAAATTGCAGCGTTTTTTGAACTGGCGCGACTCATAATGGACTCGTTTGACACTTAGTTGGCAAAGACGATCCGCGAAAAGATACAATAAATCTTAATCTTTAACAAAATAATACTAAACACAGCTAGCTAGAAGATCTGAATTAGAGAAAACCGGCCCGTACGCTCCTTCTCAAAACAGAGCTCAAAAAAAATTTATTGACGCGGAGTCAAAATTTTCTTTCCATCTCTCCTTAACTTTAAACACATATTATTATAGTACACGAAGACGAAGTACACAGAGTACTTTATATAAATGCAGTATACACGAAACTGTGTGTGTACGTACACATTTTGAGACAGCAGTACTTGTTCCCTCTTGAAAATACAAACGAAATAGTTGTTAAAAATTCCCTAAACTCGCTTATGATGAAAGGCATCGATACAAACAGGTACATCAAGTTTCGGTAAATAATAAAGTATAATAAACTGGCTCACTGCCAATCGGACAACTGCTGAAATTTTCAATGAGGCAGCTACGACTTCCTGAAAATTTCCTGCCAACCTCAAAGGGAATAGGGCTGACACTTTCATACAATTTTAAATGAAACAAATTATTTTATTAAAATATTTATCTAACAATGGTTTGATATAGAAGTATGGAACGAGCTATGGAACGAGCTATGTTAGGTGTTTCTTTGCGAGAATCAGAAATGAGGACATCCGTAAGAGAACCAAGGTCACTGACATAGCTCATAGGATTAGCAAATTGAAGTGGCAGATTGACATAGCACGCAGAATGGACGGCCAGTGGGGCGTTAAAGTCCTAAAATGGCAACCACGTACCGGAAAGCGCAAAGTAGTACGGCCTCCCACTATATGGACAGACGACCTGGTCGGGGTCGCGGGGAGCCGTCGGGTGCAGGCTGCGCAGAACCGTTTTATTTGGAGATCGATGGGGGAGGCCTTTGTTCAACAGTGGACATCATATGCTGATATGATGATGATGTACGATATTTTTTGCATTATTTATAATATTAACTACGTCTCAGTCTTCGCCTCCTGACTGAGTAGGTGAATCAAACGTCCTAAAATCGAAATTAAAGCCAGCATTATACTTGTTGACCCAACGCAGCCGAGTCAAGACCAATAATTCCAACGAATAGACAATTTACTTGAATGGCGAATTGGTGGCGTAGTTTGAGCGTGCTCGTTTTACGAAAACAAAGCAAATATCGCCATGGTTGACTTCGGCGGGCTTAAAAATACAATCTCGTGGTGCCGCTTGTTACTGCAACTACTTTAACTCACCAAGTCACATAAGGCCAGTGTGGTGGTGTTATGGCCCAAACTCCTCGTGAGTTTCTCCCATGTAGGAAGGCCTGTGGCAGTATATTACTGGGCAAGGACGGCATTTCATCTTAGGCCTCAGGATGACAACGCACCTACAATATCAAGTGTTTTTCCTTGTTATTGCAGGTGTCTATAGGCGGCGGTAACCGCTTACCACCAGGTGGGCCGTCAGCTTGTTTGTCATCTAGTTGAATAAAAAAAAAATTCGCTAGTGATGATGAGACAAGTTATAAGTCTTGTTGCCTTGTCATTGATCGCTTTTATTGCAAAGTTAGTACAGATTTTGAATATCAAATGTGGATGCATACTAATGACTGGGATTAGGCTAAAGAAATGAAAAATAGTTTAAACGCTTAACATAATCAAACTCAAAAAAGTGACAACCCTACCCAAAATACACGAAGAATCGTTGTAAATTTAATTCGTTAGTATTTATCCAAATTCTATTTATACTGTAACTGATAGCAACTGGTACCGGTAAGGCTTTCTTTGCAGTTTCAGAAGTTCCCGAATTCAATTACTTTTACACCAGAAGATTCAATCTGGTAATGTCCCTGAAGATATTTTTATTTTATTTTTTTATACTAAGCACGACAAATGACTCAACACCACCTGATGTGAAGCAGTAAGAAGAGTCCATATGCGAAGACAGCTAGTGCAGTTCAGACACTGCTCTAGCTGCCTCCACCTTGCCGGCCCGAAAGGTGCTTTTTCACGCCTCTTTTGAAGGAACCCATGTTATAGGAAGGAGGGAACACATGTGCTGGCAAAGAATTCCAAGTTCTGGAAGTTCGACAAAGAAAAGAGCTACTAAATTTCTTTGTACGTGATGTTGAGGTGGAGACAGTGAATTGATGACTGCGAAGACCGGCACGCGTGCTCCTGAGTAGGAAGGGGGAAGGTGGGATAAGGTCAAATAGCTCCTCAGAACACTCTCCGTGATATAGCCGATAGAAGGCGCTAAGCGACGCAATGTCTCGACGCAATTGCAGAGGCTCAAGGTTGTTGGTGACCTCTACATCGCCAACGATACGGACAGCACGACGCTGCAATCTGTCCAGGGCATCGAGTAGGTACTTGGCGGAGCCATCCCACAAGTGCGAGCAATATTCCACGCAAGACCGGACCTGAGTTTTATACAGCAGGCATAATTGGTCAGGCGTTACAGATAATTAATATTTTGAGAGCTGAGTACTCAGAACGGTACAAAAGCACATTAAGAGCAACAGCTTGTATCGTTTTTATTGAGCCTACAGAATGAAATCCTTGGCTTTTAAGAACCTACCTACGTTAGACGTTTGAGCGCAATAATCAAGTGAAATTATTTGTAAAGTACCTACCCACAATCAAACAAATTCAATCCGTACTAATATTATGAATGAGACAGTAGACCTGTCTGTCTGTCAGCTACCTTCTCACGCTTAAAACCCTGAAAGATTTTCTCTCTTATTTCCATTTATGAAGTTGATTATAAATTAACGGCACTGTCTGCTATCCGTAATAGTTTCTAAAGACATTAGTCCACTCAAAGTAGAGACCATCATCATCATCATCATACCAGCATACGATGTCCACTGCTGTACAAAGGCCTCCCCTACCAATTTCCAAATGGAACGGTTCTGCGCAGCCCGCATCCAATACGGCGGCCCCGCGACCCAAACCAGATCGTCTGTCCAAATTAGAGGTGACCAGTCAGGCATCAGATTCCAGATACAATTGATTTTTCAATTGTCATAGCCCTCCGGTGGGATGACGCCGCTTGAGGGATGTAAGCTGGAATCTCGTATACCTACACCTTAATTTTGGAGTCCTAAACGTAGTCTCAAAGATTCTGAAAAAGAAAACGAATTTTGTGACATTCAACCTTGAGCCTCTGCAATTGCGACAAGACATTGCGTCGCTAAGCGCCTTTTATCAGCTATATTACGAAGAATGCTCTGAAGAGCTTTTTGATCTTATCCCGCGGGCCGGTCTTCGGAGTCATCAATTCACTGTCTCCACCTCAACATCGCGCACAAAGAAATTTAGTGCCTCGTTTCTTTGTAGTTCTTCCAGAACTTTGAATTCTGGCAAAGACATGTGTTTCCTCATGCCTTTAAAATAGGTTCCTTCACATTTTGGGCCGGCAAGGTGGAGGCTGCTAGAACAGTATCTAAAATGCACTGGCTGTCTTCGCATATGGGCTCTTCTTACCACTTCACATCAGGTGGTGTTGTGTCAATTGCCGTGCTTTGTATTAAAAAAAGCATAACTTACGACGCAGCCGTGACTTTTGATACAATATTAAAACGGCCAAAATGAAATTGTGCACGAGTTTAAAGCTTACGAGTATTATCTCCCATCCCTTTGATGACGGGACTACGTATCCATTTTGATAAAAGAATACCTTTTGCAGCGATAACCAACACCGTTGCTGCGGCAAAAGTACTTTGTGTATCGGACACTGTATCGGAGTAAACATATTGTTAAAAGCCTCAAGTGTATTGTGTACAAATTCTCTTGTGCTCGACTGTACGCGTCCGACCGCGTCATAGCGAACGGCCTTACAGGCTTACAGCAAACCGCGACACGACCACGGCTGGCGCCAGTCCAACCGGGTCACTGTGTTAATGCCTGTGACGTCACACGTCAAGTTTTCAGCGAAGTGTGCTAAGTCACAGTTGAAGAGAAGCAGTAAGTGCGGACTCTCGATTCTTAAGCATAGGCATAGTAAAGCAAAACTTTGATCCACGTCAGGCAGATTATATTAGCATAATTATCATCTGCGGAATTAAAGAACAAGACATGAACGCTCCCCGAAGTATGCCATAATCTTTCAATCGCCCAGGGGCCTTCCCACCATCTTTATAAAAGCGATTCATATTCCGCTCGGTTCAGTATTGGTTCCTAAACTGCATCGCTGTCGTAGTCGTAGATAGCGTCGTAGTACGAATTAACGTTTCTACTCAGTTTAGGTCCTAAACTGGATCGCGAGAAAAGATGGTGGTACAGGTGCAGGTTTCATAGAATAGTGAAAATTGTGGGTGGAGGAATAACAACGGGTGGACAATTAATAACATCATCGAGTTCACCCGAAAATCGCCGGCGTCCGCTCGTGATGTGGCTCGTGATCACAGCTAGTGCGACCGGGGCGAAACAACGAGCATTTAAGTATAGGTTTGAGGTTAAAACCCGTTGAATTTAGTGCTAATCCCATCTCTACAGCTACATTGTAATCAAGGTTCGGGTGACAATTTGAATTACCCGAACAACGCTACAGGATACGAAAGTACGCCACAAAGTAACCAGATCAACAGCTTGATACATAAAATAAAAATAAAATCACTTAACAACTCGAAAAGAGAGGGCATATGATATTTTTCAGTCGATTTTTGAGCGCTCAATCTTACAGAAGACTGTAACTAAATAACACTACATTTCTGCGGCGAGTGAAGTTACCAAAACTCATTGAGAATTTTGTTAAATTTTATTTTATTTTGTTTTTATGTTACATTTAATAATGTGAATTATGGAATCACATCCTGGAATAAAATAATGCTTATTTTTATTATATTATTTTAGAAGTATATTTCTCTAAATTATACAAGTTACGCATGAGTCAGTGCCCAAGGTGCTCTCTCGATGTCAAAAAGTAGTCTGCATTATCTACTTCACAACAAGCAACTTTTCTGGCCGGCAAGGTGGAGGTGGTTAGAGCGGTGTCTAAACTGCACTAGCTGTCTTCGCTTATGGACTCTTCTTACCGCTTCACATCAGGTGGTGTTGGGTCGATTTATGTGCTTTGTATAAAAAAATAAGCTACTGTAATTTTCTTGCGATCTAACTGAAGTCTGAACACAAACGCGAACACCAAAACCACGGTCTCAGTTGTCACAATAAACTATCCTACTGACCGTCTCTCCACTGTGACCAATCCTAGTGTCACACAAAAGGTAATTTTCAGCGATGGTACATTTTTTACCACTGATTTACTTGTATAAGAAAAGAAATTACCGTCTGCAGTATAAATTCGCGTCCTTGCCAACTTTCTTGGCAGAAACGTAGAATGATTTAGTTAGTAATAAGTCAAGTCTGGCACAAACGGTACAAGAAAAATATTGGAGCAATTATTACATGGCGTTCTCTGTTGAAATTAATATGGATATTCTGATGCTATACCTACGCTAATTAAAACCATTAGAAGGAATAATAAATTCATAAGAATCCCGGGAGTCTTACGCGGTGTACTGAAATTTAGAATCAATTAAAACAACTAATAGGAATGAAAATAAAGTAAAGATCAACTCTTCAGAGCCCTTTAGTCAAAATTGGTATTTAATTAGGCAGAAATCAGGTGGCGCCCCACCTGTGAAAGCGAGATAAGGACAGATATTTTATGACTTCTATGAAACCGACGGAACAGCTGAACAAAGATAGGAAACTGCGAAATAGCCCCATGGAATTTTGCGATAGAATACCTTCCATCTCTTTCTTATATATGGTAACGACAGAGAAGGTTGTTTAGATGTGACAGTGAATAACGGAAAGTGGAAATGAACCATTCAGTGCTGTGATAACACACTTGCGTCATCAATAGCTTGTTCACCATATTTTTTATTACATTACAACAAAAAAGCACACTACAAGCAATAAAATTATTTGTCTGAAACAAATAATTGGATTGAATCCGTTTATTATCTAGGAAGAAAAATACAAAGCGCATTTTGATGGTTGACAAACTTTGCTGGTTTTATTATTGTTATTACTTTGACAAACATCGATTAATCTCCACAGATACTAGGTCATAACAATATCCAATTGCGAACTGAATCACTTTTGGATGACCCAGTTTTTATTTTAGGGCGTGGCTAGGCTTCATAAAATGGTGGTCATCCTCCTTCATATCTATTTTTTATTTTATCAGCCTCTCTTGCAAATTATTCCAGTCACGCCCATAACATAGCCGACAGGGCTTGTTAACTTTAATTTGTCAGTGGTCCGGACAACATCCAAAGAAACTCAATTATCGTAATGTTCGGCGAAAATAAACAAACATTCAGAAATTATCCGCGGGCGAGATTGTGCGACTTTAGTTAGGTCACAGTGTAAAGAATCACGTTCTAATTACTGCAGTGTATCAAATTAATCTGTCATTTTTTTAAAGTTTTTTTATTAGTGATTTTGTACGGTATAACCATACATTCTGTACTACTATTTAAAGAAGACTATAAGATTTATTAACGCAATATTTACTCATGATTTGAGTGTATCATTTCTAACTCCCAATACCATCCTAATATGGCGCTTAAATAATAATATACAGGATGTTAGGGGGACGCTCTCGTAAACGAAGGCAGGTGGTAGTGCTAGTCACCCTAAGCACGACTTGCTAAAACATAAATTTGAAATCGTTAAAAAAAAAGGTGTTTCATACATATTGTACTATCTACACGACCTGTTTCTCTGAAAACATCATTTAACTATTGAACGAACTAACTATCAAAATAGACAGGAAAACATACAACCATAAAAGGTGAAAAAGGCAACTTCATACGTAAATGCTCATTACTTTTGGAATTATGTAATTAGTTAGCTGGTCCAAATTATAATTTTGCTCATACATTTATCTTTACCATTACTAACTTGATATACGATTATCACATTTTTAAAGGTTTTTGATACGTTTAAACGCCTACTTTATTGTAACAATTACAAATAAAGAAAAGAAAACGATGAAAAAATATGCTCCAGGCGGGAACCTAACCCGCGTCTCCTGATGTCCGGCTAGCCACCGAGTTTTTTTTTTTAACATTTTCTTTTCTTTATTTGTAATTGTTAATATACGATTACTGTGCATGGAAGGCATTTCATCTTAGGCCTCAGCATGACAATGCGCCTGCAATACCAACTGATTTTTTCCTGCATTAGCGGGTGTCTATATGCGATGGTAACCATTTACCACCAGGTAGGCCGTCGGTTTGGTTGTCATCTAGTTGTACGAAAATAATAACTCCCACGGTCAGTTTGGTTTGCACTACAAGTCGCTGACCCGATTTAGCTGAAATTTGGCACGGGGATGGATTACACCCTGATGAAGGATATAGGCTACTTTTGGCTGAGGCCACAAGTCTTGTATAATTCTGAAAAAAAAACATCAGCATCTAGTCATCTGTATCCCGCTTTCTCTGTGGCAAAGTTAGGGATTTCTGTTCTAATAGAATTTCAGTGTGCCCGTGATTGTTGGCTGAAACGACGGCTGTACGACGATAAAGGAGCAGTTTACTTTCTAATTAGATCTGTAATTGGTTCGGCTCTACCCAGGGTTTGGTTTACGGGCACCATCGCGCCATCAAACAGATCATTATTTTGTTTCCCAATTTTTACAAGTTCTATTTTTTTATACACTCACACCTATTATCTAGCCCAAAGTAAGCATCATTAAGAGCTTGTGTTATGGGTACTAGATAACGGACAAATAGTGATAATAATTTATAATTAAATATTAGAAATATACTAAATAAACAACTTCAAAAAACTGAAAAGGATAAAATAATTAAATTCAAGTGAGTCGGTGCTTCACGTTCTATTATTTCTGAAAACAACTTAGCACCAACTCCAAAAAATATGTTTCTAGGTGATGAGTACCTACTGGGATTTAATTATTTTATCTTTTTCAGTTTTTTGGAAGTCGATTTATATTTTGTTTTTTTTTTTCACAATTTTTAGTGATAACTTACTAAGTTCAAAGCTAGATGGGTCACCGACAGCTTATATTGTTTCGTACTATCAAAAAAAAGCAAAAATCCGCAATTTCGCATACGTAGAGGACTTATTGATTTCAGTTTTTTTGGCTTACTTGAAATTTTCAATTTTATATTATAAGTTCTTTTTTACAGCCAGTCGGGTAATTCAGTTTTGAGCTTGACAACCTTTCTGGTATTCATTTTTTTCTACCATACAAGTATTTTATTTTATTTCAATGACCGGTCGTCCTAAGCCTTTCCTGTCGTACGGTCGCAAACTTTGCTTTATACTACTTTTAATGTCCGAAGTTACTTCCATTAAGGACACACGGAATCCAAACATTTGTGAAAGGAATCTTTGTCCGGCCACTCATTATACACCGGCATTATACGTAGTCGTATAACGATTTTAGTTTATTAGTTCTGTCTATAAAGGGGCGGGGGCCGTAAACCGGGCACACGATACATTGTTTTTCATGGTGCTCGGTGAAATTATGTGGTACAAGTCACAGGAGTTTTCACCTTACTATTTTCACCAAAAAACAATGAGGCACACCACGTGACGCACATTTTTTTATACGAGAAGGGTGGCAAATAAACGTACTGGCCGTCTCATGGTAAGCGGTTACCGTTGCTTAAAGACACTCGTAGCGCCTTGGTCACTAGCTCACGCGCTGTCTACCTTTTATAAATCAAGAGATAGCGCTATGCTAACACTCTGACAGCCCCGTGCTTCCAACATAATGCTTTTCTCCTTACTACTGCAAAGAACACATTAATACGGGGCAGTGGCGATCTTTTAAATTAAATGTTTTAACTGCCCCGGGGTAATGGAGCATAAATCAGGTGCTAAACGTTACTATGACCTACCTTTCTTAAAAATTGAGCAACTTTTCTCAACAGGAAACGTGCATGCAAAAAATTATAATTTAGAACATTTAGAAAAAACCTTAAAATTATACTCCTAATAAAGAAAACAGAATTGATTTTAGCCAAAAAATACCCGAGATATTGTAATTAGTAATCGGAGGATTGCTGTCTCTTTGTAAAATAATTTATTTTATAAAATATGTATAGGGGGTGTGTAGTCAGGTAAACATCAAAATTTTTCTATAATTATTTCGTTTTGTAAATTGTAACTGTCTAGAATTAATTTTAAAACCTACAAAAATATGCATATTCCCAATTATGTACGACATTGTTCACCGATGAATGATTGTATATAGTACAATATAGATTAATTGATATTGGATAGTATCAATTAATCTATATTGTACTAGCTGTGCCCGCGACTTCGTCCGCGTGGAATATTGACCTTTTCCATACAAACTTTCATCCCCTATTTTATCCCCTTGGGGGTAGAATTAATCAAAATCCTTACATAGCGGATGCCTCCGTCCAGTGGTTTGGGCTGTGCGTTGATAGATCACTATGTCAGTCAGTCAGACACCTTTGAGATATATATTATATTTAGATTGAGAATGGAATTGTGTCGTTGCTGAAACTATACTTACAAAGATTTTCAAGAGGTTTGATGAGCTCAAATATTTGACAGTTCAAATAAGTACTACTTTGAATTAATAAAATGAATGCATAAAATCCAAGGCTTTAATTAGGCTTTTCACGAAATAATATGCGGCCCTTCTAGTAATATCAGTACCAGCGCATATCATACCAAGGGTAAGGTCAAAGGTATGCATGAAAACGAACTAGCACACAGCCGACATAACAAGAAAAATGATATTTTTTATTACAGCATCATTGACTACTAAAGCACTATGAAAAAGTATTAACCAAAAATGTTCCAATAAAGCTTTCCTCTTTTAACTTGCGGCATGTCAGCTACTTGCACTCACCTCGAAGTCCAACGTACACTGACAATTAAGTTTTAAACTTTGTTGCAACGTTATAAAATCTACAATAGGTGCACGAACTAACTTTGTTACGGCACGAACGTGTCATTTCCGTTCGAGCTTCACTCAGCGGGGTATTGTATGTTTTTTTAATAAGACATTGATTTTCTTTTGTTAATATTTGTCGGAGCAATGACAAAACTTTACTCAGCGAGGGTAGTAATCTCCTAGTATTTCGAGAGGGGCATTTGGAAGTAATTTGAAAATCTCATAAATTATTAAGAGTAAAAAATGCAAATCTCTTTGGAGTTGAAGAAAAATACAGGGGGTTCCTGCAATTTTGCACGTTGACGTTCTAAAACAGTGTGGAGCAGAATGTGCCTACGTCAGATTCTAGTAGCTTTGGCTTTTATAGGACACCGATCTTTCGTGAGGCTGTTTTGATCCTGTGATTATGATGGAGCCCCGTGCTGAAAGAGTACAGCCCTAAAAAGAAGGAAGGGGATGGAACGGCACACCTGTGTTATTATAACTTATAAATTAACTAATTTATTGTAATAGTTTGGTCGGTTTTTTAGCAACGCCCGCGATCTGCTTGACATCAAAGACCCGGCCCGTATTACAGAACATTTCTCAGTAAGGAATCTAGTTTTAAAACTAATTTCAATACGAGATTTAATTATAGAACTTTACTTGAATACTAATCTCCCAAATAAAGTTGTAATGCTAGTTCAATATGTTTGACATAACGCTATATTGTTTTATATTACGGGTTATATTCGCCCATGTTTTGACAGTTTCGCTTTTCTGTACTTGTCATTGTTGCTTTGTCAATTACTGATACAAATAACGTGTCTGCTTGAAATGGAGTTGGTTATCATATCAGTAATTAAAAAAAATTCAAAAGTGTAAAATTGAAAACAAACTTGACTCAAAGACAAATTTGATCAGAGTTCAAATCTATTTTTGATTTCTATCTTCAAAACATTTCTTAAAACGCAACCTGTAATAAGCTGGGCAAGCAGTGATCTACACTTAAAACTAGTTTTGAGTGATTCGAGTTCAAACGATGCTTGAGCCGCGTTCTGTAATACGGGCCTAAAGTCTCTTTGTGTAGTCTATGTAGTCTATGAACACTATTCTGAAAAATAGGTAAAAATATCCAGAACACTGTAATGTTGTCCATTTTCTTTTTATTTGCTATTGTTGCGTGGCACAAAACAAGATTTTTTATGGAAAACACTGCCACACAGCCAAATATACATCACTGCGTCAGTCACTTTGGTGACGTTGCTGACTTCTAATATATATCGCCCGCCATATTGCCGTACTGAATAACGGTGAAATTGACGAAAATTTTCAACTTTAAATATGCATGAAAACGAATTATTAGCTTAATCCGTACAAACATATAATATGCATGAAAACGAATTATTAGCTTAATCCGCTACTTATTGCACCTACCAATACTTATTACTAATATTATTGAATACTTACATCAATAATACTTACTTATTGTTTAATAGGTAAGTAATTGTACTATCTTTCCTAATGAATTAATTAGTATAATTCGTATTTATTATCTGTCGACTGGGTACATTATAAATAATGCTAATGAGCCAATTGGCTTTCATAATTTTTTTCCAGAAATGTAATGAAATAATAGTTATAGACTTTTTATTGTCTTCGTGCGTGCTTGCGTTTGTGTGTGTGTGTGTGTATTTGAATTTAGTCGTTCTTAATCGTATGTTATTATCAAGTTGGGTTAAGAATCAGTAAATATTATTTCAAAACAATTAGCCCAAAAAATACACAAATCTAAAAAGCGACTAATAAAAGTTGAAGCGAAAAGAAACGTTGCGTCACTTTCTATTGTTTCTGAAAACGTCATAACAATGAGTCTATAAAACGCCTTTAAATTATAGTTAAGTAAGTACCATTTAAGTTTAATTATTTTTGCCTTTTATATTGTTTTCTTTAATGATATTTCAAGGTCAGGTAGATGACCTAGTGAGCATCCAACATTCTCGAGTTGTCTGTCTCCAGTTTCTGGTTGAAATGACTTCATAAAACAGGAAATCAAAATACGCAATTTCGTTACCTACTTATATGAAATATTTTATCCTCTTCTTTTTTTGTTAAAAAGGAAACAATGATTTTATAAAATCCTTTTCCGAAAAAAGATGGGTGTTATAAGTTTGACGTGTCTGTCTGTGGCATCATAGCTCCTAAGCATAAGGACCAATTTTGATTTGTTTTTTTTGTTTGAAAGCTGACGTGATCGAAATGGTTCTTAGCTATAAATTATGAAGATCAGTTCAGGTGTATGACGACTATCAGCTCATTTCCTACTTGACAAAAGGGGTCTACTAACTTTCACAGATCCGATTGATTTAAAATTTGGCTTACTGTTACTTCGGTGGTTTTTTTTAAGTTAGACTATCCTTGAGCTGATCCTGTACCATCAAATAGTCTGCGGGATGCTCAATTCTTCAGAAACTTACAGCAGATATAGCGTGTTTGAGCTCATAAGACTCAATAAGATTTTTTATGGTGGATACATGATTATTGACGCCGGGGGCTAGGTACTTAAAATTGACGCCGGGGGTTAGGTATTTAAAATTTTCAATTTTGTTTTTTATTTGAAGTCAATTAAACAGAAGAAAACTGAACCTCTCACGTAATTATTATAGAAAGAAAAAAATATTTAGGAAAGTCGGTTCCCGTTACTCGTTAAGTACATGCAATCAAACTGATAGGGAGTGGGGTATATCATGTAATATGTATGTCATGGTAATGTAGGTACGCCGGAATAAAATCATAATTGTGGGGTTTGACAATAGTGCCTCCTAGAGTTTAAAACCAGGGATTAAAATACCGGTATGATTTTGATAACGATAGCTAAAACTTTTCGTTAAAAATAAAATTTTACTTACTGGTAGGCCCGCATGTAGTGTCGCCTGGGTAATGGTATTCATAATGGTATTTTGTCAGTTTTTATATTTTATGATTTGCTTAAGCTATTAAAGTAGCAAAACATGTGCACTAAAATCTATTCCTTATCTGATTTAAGAGACCGTAATTCTAGTGCGGTTGGACTTGGGACAAGCCCGCCCCAGGACGTAAGTAATTTTTTTCTAGTTTAGATATTTTTCTATTTAAAAATATTTTTCACACATTTATATTAATTAAGAATATCTACCATGTTTTATGTGAATAAATGTTTATAATTCATAAATCATAATACAAACATCTGCCTCTACCAAAATTCGAACCTACAAACGTTTCAATTACTTTACGGCAATCGTTCCATGACGGTAAAGTGGTGGTTTTCTTTCATCATTTTTCTTTATGAACATGTAGTTTTTTAACAGCAAAGGTGCTCATATCACTAAATAAAGCTGATTTAAAGAGTAAAGCTTGAATATGCTATTAATTGTGCGATTTTATTAAATTCATTAAGTTAATAATGTTTATCAATGGAGTTTAAAAATAAGCATTCCAATTACGTCATAATGTCGACTCGCGTTCACGCTCAAAACCAGCTGCGTAGTGTGTGACTTGTGTGCCGCTATCGCGACAGCGCGGGAGGGAGGAGGGAGGGAAGGAAGGCGCTCCCCGCTCCATCGCGTGCCAGCGACCCAGCGCAGTATAGTGTGCGCCGCGGCCACCGTCGATTGTTACTAAGATCGCGCGCGCCGTTTTATTAACAACCACGAGCATTTTTAAACGATAACATTACAGATTCATACACAACATGGATATCAGTGAACCAAAAATCAAACGCCAAAAAATCTCCGATCCCATTGAAACACCGATCCACGACTCTGTTGAGTATGAGAAGTTGAGTGAACTGATAGATATCAAAATTGAGATTGATACCGATGAAGATACAGTTGCTCCAAACATACCCAGTACCTCAAAAATGACGTCGACACCTCACGTTAAGGCTGAGGCAAAGATGATGAAGCGTTTACCTTTTACGAAACAGAGTAAGTTTAGTCGTAAAACATCTGGCGATGAACCTAGAGAATATTTCAATTTGTTCTTTACTGACAAGTTACTTAACATAATTTGCAAATGTACCAATATGCACGCTAAAAAAGTGTTAAGCACAGAATTAAGTCTTAAACAATGGAAGGATCTAGATAAATATGAATTAAAAGTATTTCTTGGTTTACTCTTTCACATGGGCACAATTTCTATGACGAATTTACGAGACTATTGGAAAAAACACAGATTATTTCAGATACCTATCTTTAGAGAACATATGTCCAGAAACAGATTTATTTTCATTATGAAGCATTTGAGGTTTACTGAGGAACAAAATGTGGATCCTGAGCTTGAAATAAACACCTTGATAAATTACTTTAATGACCTAATGACAGAATTATACTATCCTGGAAAGGAATTACTGTTTTCTGATAACGTTTTAATCCGTAAAAAACATGTAAGGTTTGACTTTCAAAATAAGTTAAATGAATCAGGTTTTAAATTTTACATGTTATCTGAACCAGATGGTCTTATTATAAAATTGCACGTGCACACTGGCGGCGAGACGTCTCTCCCTAATGTCAATAAAAAAATAATCATAGAGCTCATGAAAGAAAAACTGAACAATGGCCATGCATTGTATACGAAATTTTGCTATCCGGGCTACAAGATAGCCAAACAGCTTTTGGACAGTAAAACATACTACACGGGGATGCTGCAGAGACTCCCGAACAAATATAAAGAAAATGCAGTAAAAACACTCAAACTTGGAGAATGCTCGTCCGTATTTCGTAAGTCTGTGCACTTGGCGACATGGCGATGTGAGGAGCCGATCGCTTTTATCTCTTCAGAGTTTGACAACAACGTGGTCACAATTCAAGACAAGCATGGACAACTCGTACAAAAGCCTGAGGTGGTAGCTAAATTCGAACAAGTTATGACAGTAGATAACAGAATGAAAGATATGATGGAATTTTATCCTTGCGAAAGAAAACCAATGCGAACAACTATAAAGGCAGCAATACACATTCTACACTTACTAATGTTAAATTCCTATTACATGTACAATAATTATTCCGCACAAACAATAAAACCTTTTAGTGAGTATCGATTGGCTGTTTTACGTACTCTGCTGCTAAGGAAGAATAATCCGAAACCCATAATATGGCTAGGGCATACACTGAGGAAATTAATCAATAAGGATGATTTTGGTAAAACCAAGCGAAAATCTTGTCGTTATTGTATGAGCATTGGTAAACGCAAGGACTCCGTGTGGTGTTGTATAGGCTGTTCTGATAAACCGGCACTTTGTGTCGAGTGTTTTAACGATTACCACGTAGGCAAGTAGGTGACAGTGGCGAAGGGACCCGATTCCTGTTGACTTTTGAAATAATCATTACCTTACAAGTTCAACATTGTTCGTCACACCGTGCTAATATTAATTAAGTTAATATTAGTTAAACATAACTAAAATTATTAATTCCTATTATAATTTATAACAATCTTATAGCAATATCACACATAGTCATCGTTGCAATTCCATTGCGTTGCGTTCATTCGCAATGAGCAATTTTCCGGGTTGTTAGACCTGTACGGGCTATCTCTTTCTTACGCATATATTTTTTCAAGCGCAGTCTCTTTCTCACACGTACCAACGGGCGATATAAGCCGCGCCCGATCGAGTTATGACAAAGATAGCAATTTAAGCTTCTGTGAGTGTGACTAAGAGAGACAGTGAGTAATATTTTACCATACAGAAAGTAAGCATATAAGTAAGACAAAATTAAAAATGTCTGATTGTTATGTCATTCACCGATAAAATCTTATATATAAATTTGTTTGCGTTGCGCAAAGGAATGTGTAAACAAAGAGTGTTGGTGTTTTGTTTGTTGTTGTTGTATGATGGATGATGTACAATTTTATGTGATTTTATCATTGACTGTGGATTTCATATTATTATGTGAAAAATGTTATCTTCGGTATAAGGTACATTCTGTTTCAGGTAAACTGTTGTTTGTTTTGATATTTAGTTACTTCAGGTTAAATTTAGGTTACATCTGATTTATTTTTGTTAAATTCTCTGTTCGTAAGCGCCGATTGCTTTTATTATGGCCATGTTGGTTATTGGTGCTATAGTATATGTATATATTGGATACTAGAGGTTATAAAAGTAAAAAAATATGTAGGTATACCTGGTAAGGCTAGTATGTGTTTTTAGTATTTTATTATTGCTAATATGTATGATTACTGTTGGTTAGTTTCCAACTAAACGATGACGTAAATTAAAAAAAAAATATTTTCTATAAATGGGTATACAGTGATTACGTCTCTTGATTTTAACCATGGGAGGTACTATTTTTGCGGTGTTTTTGTTCCGGCTTCCCTGATTTTATAATTCACCCTTCGCCACTTGTAGGTGATAAAAGAAGAAGTAAGAAGAAATAGATGATGAACGTTATGTGACTTTTCTTCATTTATGAATAAATAAATACGAATCGAAATATTTTTTATTTATTTACGTAGGTAACCCTATCATGTAACGTCATTTAATTACTATTGAAAGACCCCTCTTTCCCACTGGGCACTTTGGGCAATTGCCCAGGGCCCCCCTCAGATCAAATACAAAGTCCCTAGTTCCTATCAGATCACCAAACGATAACCAATATTTATTACCAAAAAACTTATATAATTCGAAGAAATCGAAGAACTAACCTGTAAATGCTAAAAGAGTTACTTTTGTGGACTACATTACATTTATAGGTATATTTGTTTCATGTGATTGTTAATAAAAATAAATATTTAACCTTGTTTATCTACTTTCTTTGTCTATGCTAACAAAATAGTGTTCTGTCAAAGTCATAGGGGCCCCATTATCCTAATATGCCCAGGGCCTCCAATAGGTTAAAGACGGCCCTGACTATTGAGCTTTGGCTACCCTACTTGGCTGACTTTCTTTTATACAGAGCACGAATAAAATAAATAAATAAATAGTCAATTGAACGAGAATCACTCAACGCTTAACAACATGGCGTATTAACAACAAAGTCGGCTCAGTTGGATGCTTAAAATAAAAACGGTTTAGGTTTTTCAGTAGTAATAAAATAACCTTGAACCTTGATAGGTCACATAAAAGCTCTTCGAACCAAACGATCTGCCTAGGCGTCCAATTAAATGGCTAATTTAATCAGATAGCTGCATGGCGACATATACAAAACCATAAATAAACATCTTTTCAGACGTGACCGTGAAACCCACGACAGCCAAACCAGCGCCAGTATCTGTGATAGGTAGAAATATACATGCTTAGGGGGTGTGTAGGTATTTCATAGATTAAGTGCTAAAAAAACGTTAACATGCAAACCCAGGACTATTCACAATCCGAGTGTCTGCTGATTTCAAAAAATCTTAAGTGCAGACTTCTACCTGTGCTTCTTGACTCAAGAGCACAAGCAACATTTCAAATATCAAAAACCTGTCAAAAAATGTAGGTACATATTATTGCCCACGACTATACAAGTATTCTTTGACGTCCAAATAATACTAACTGAACATAAATATAAGAAATAAATATTTATAAAAAGTGTCTCTATCGCTGCACGCTAAGAGAAGCCAATTGCGAAAAGTCCTAGAAATAAGGTTGTCATATTTTCTCCATCCTTTGAAATACAAACAGAAATATTATAAAATAAGAATAAAATAATAGTGACATAAAATAGCAATTTAACAATAGGGAGAGTAAGACTGTTTATACAGGATGGTGCCATCAATACGACAATAAATTAAAATATGAGTGTTCATAGAAATTGTTTGCCACTTTCAGAATCATCTTATTTATTTTATAATTTCATTACATTTCTGTGAAATAATGCATCCATTGTTATATTATTTCATACAAATGTAATGGAAATAGAATTATCAAATGAATAAGATGTTTTTGAAAGTGGCAAACTATTCTTTAGATGAATAGAGACCATGTTTTAATTTACTGTCGTAAGTATTGATGGCACCATCTTGTATACATTTAACTGCAGTAGTCACTGACCTACTTAGATTTTATATTGGTAATTTTTGAATTTATTAACAATAAGGCTCGTAAATTTCCAGGTAGATAGTTGATTAGAAAAATTGATACAATTTCCTAAAAACGTTTTATTGCTCTTTTTTTAAATGAAAATGCATTTATTCCATCATCACAATAAATATCTAAGCGTCTATCTGTCTCGACAAACATTGCGACTAATGTATGTCTGTTATATCTGAATCTGCACCGGTTCCAAAGTTGAACTCTACTGAAAAATTCTGGCAACAAAATAGGACCTCGTCGCCTCGTGTAGTCACTCTTTTTAACCGACTTCAAAAAAGAAGGAGGTTATATGTTCCTCTGTATGTATTTTTATATAATAATAATAATAATAATATTTATACACTCACACCTATTATCTAGCCCAAAGTAAGCATCATTAAGAGCTTGTGTTATGGATACTAGATAACGGAGAAATAATGATAATAATATGTATATAAATATTAGAAATATACTAAATAAACATATAAACATCCATGACTCGTAAACAAATGTTCGTACTCATCATACAAACATTTGTTCCTACCGGGATTCGAACCCGGGACCTCTTGACCGAGTAGCCTGGGGTACAGACTACTCGGCCAGGCGGTCGTCAAATAAATATTATTTATGTTCATCGATTTCTCGGTCAATTGTGAACCGATTTTTGAAATTCATTTTTTTAAATATTATGTAAATTATGTTATACATATTTGTATTAATCTAACTATTAATACATTAAAATAATATTTTCTTTAATGCACACAAGACAGCATCAAAAATTGCACACATGACTATGTTGCATAAATATATAGGGAAGCTCGGTGGCGTAGTGGTTTGAGCGCTCTGGTTTCGTTTATGAAAACAACGCAACTTTCGCCATGGTCGGTCCCGGGATGGGTCAATCAAAATTTATAATCTCGAGCTCTTCCGTTGCTTCGGGAGACACGATAATCCGTTGGTCGCGATTGTTACGGCATCTAAACCACCAAACATTTTTTTATACACTCGCTCACCTAATATCTAGCCCAAAGTAAGCTATGGATAATAAAATAAATAACGGATACATATTGATAATAATATGTAATGTATATAAATACTAGAAAAATACTTAATAAACATATAAATTTCCATGACTCGTAAACAAATGCTCGTTCTCATCATACAAACATTTGCTCCTACCGGGATTCTAACCCGGGACCTCTAGACCGCTCGACCAGCCGTTCGTCAAAGACCAGGCATTAGGCCAGCCATTGAGCCAGCGTGATGGTGTGATGGCCCAAGCTTCTCATTTGTTTCTCCCAAGTAGGAAGGCCTGTGCCCAGCGGTGGGACGTTTCGTATCGATTTTTTACATGATTTTCTTTTGTTTACTGAAACAGTCCTCTAGCTCGACCACTTTTAAATTTCGAATCGCCATCGTATGGAGTAGTTACGTTAGCTTTTGTCTGGCATTTGTTTGAAATTTCAAGCGTGAGTGGACGATACCAATACGATTATGATTCGATATTTAAAAATGTTCTTGTTAGGGGTACAGGACACTGGATATTATTTGAAACAAATTGTAAATACTTGCTTTTCTTATGGAAAACTTGCTTGCGGTTATTTTTATTATTTAGAGCAACCAAAAATTCAACACAGTTTATTTTGTAATGAATAAATGAAGTTGAACTCAAGTTTAAGTTCATTTATTATTAGATTAAGATAAAAAACATATAAGATTAAAATTTTAAGTCACCCTCGGCTTTGATCATCATCTATCTGACACCTATTGAGACAATTCTTATGGGCCCAAACACGCTGTATCTGTTGTAAGTTTTTGAAAAATGAAACATTCGGCAGACTATCTGTTGTTATAGGTACTCAAAATACTCGATACTCGAAATACCACTAAAGTAACAGTACACCAAGGAATCAATCGGATTTGTGAAAGTTTTTAAAACTCTTTAGTTAAGAGGAAAATGAGCTGATTATCATCAAACGCCTGAACAGATCTTCATAAATCTTAGCTAAGAACCATCTCGATCACGTCATCAGAACCTAATCGAAATCGGTCTCTTCATTTTGGAGCTACGATGCCACAGACAAACACACAAATACACAGACAGACACGTCAAACTTTATAACACCCCTCTTTTAGCATCGGGGGTTAAAATAAGTATTTGTTTTTTAAACCAATTGCTTAGTATTGGTATTCGTTAACACCCTTGTAGTTCGTTGCATCCCTTATTTATTTATTTCATTGTTGTTTGAAAGACGCCATACCTGTATGGAATACGTCGGTTATCTCTCCATAAAGTAGTAAATGTCCTTTCTCAGGATGTAATCTACCTTCCTACCAGATTTCGTCTAAATCGGTTGTGCAGTTTAGGTGTAAAAACGTGACAGACAGACAGAAATACTTTTGCATTTATAATATTAGTAAGAAGAGGCATAGACCAAATAAAATCATAAATTTTTACGACTAATTAATGAAAACATGCTACTTTAAGATTCAGGAATATTTAAATGAACTTAAAACTAAGTTGTACCTAGCCAGAAATTTTATTTGAAACAGTTATTGAATGTAGGTACAATTTTTGAAATTTAAAGTAGTTTTTTTAAAAAAAAACAGTTTTTTATTTGCAAGCCAGTTCGAAATTTAAATAAAACCTTTAATTAATTACTTCCTTGGTTGCGATGTTTTGGAGTATTTAAAAGAGCGTTCCATTTTTAAATCACACGATATGAGTTTACATAGTAATTTATTTGGCTGCTAGAACACGACAGATATGGTTTTTAACCCCCGACGAAAAAAGAGGGGTATTATAAGTTTGACGTGTCTGTCTGTGTGTCTGTCTGTGGCATCGTAGCGCCTAAACGAATGGACCGATTTTGATTAGATTCGGTTTTTTTGTTTGAAAGCTGATGTGACTACGATGGTTCTTAGCTATAATTTATGAAGATCAATTCAGGCGTTAGATGACTATTAGCTCATTTTCTACATGATAATAGGATTTTACTAACTTTTACAGATCCGGTTGATTTAAAATTTAGTGTACTGTCACTTCAGTGACATGCCTATGACATACTAACTTTGAGTTGATCCTATACCGTCAAAGTCTGCGAAATGTTTAATTGTTCAGAAACTTACAGCAGATATAGCGTGTTTGGGCTCTTACGAATAGTCTTAATGAGATGGTGTTAGATAGATGATTAATGACGCCGGGGGTTACTTTAAATTTTTAATTTTGTGATTCATACAACTTTTGTCGGCCGCTGCGTATTTGGCCATTACAGCAATTTCGATATATCTCGAACAAGGTTATCAAAATATTGCTCAAATTTCTAAGCATGTTTGAGAAAATAATATAACAAACACACACACATGTAATAGGGAACTCTAATATTTTCTATTTTAAATTTTACTTTTTCACCTTGTTACAAACTTAATAAATATTTATTAATTTCATTATGTTATAAATTATTATGGAAAACAAAATAAATATACATATACCGGTTGTTTAGTATACCGGTGGTATAACATGCAGGCACCTGTAACCAATATGTAAGTAACAAATAGTAGGGGATATCTATATAGTAGGGGATATGTGTGTGGAATGGAAATACCGCTACACATTTTAAGTGTAATTCTAAATTTATAGCAGGTAGTACTATATTTAGGTACTTAGTACTATTACTTTATAAATATGAATATTATCTATATTTTTTTAATAAGAACGCTAAATAACGCTATACCAAATAACGGATGCCTTGATGATTGATATTCTAAAGGAGATGATAAAACTGATATTTTAGGCAAAGGGGCGAAAGTTGCGGGTCGAAGGGGTCCGAGACCGGTCGAACGGGTCCGAGACCAAGTGTTGGGCCAGCTTATGAGCTAGATTTCAGATTGTAGACAATTGTAGTTACTAATAGGTGGTAGACCCATATGTAGGGTCGCCTGGGTAGGTACCACCGCCTTTCTTATTTCAGCCGTGAAACTGTTCGCTGTGTTTCGGATTGAAGGGAAAGGTAGCCAGTGTAATTACTGGGCATGGACGGCATTTCATCTTAGACCTCAGGATGACAACGCACCTGGAATATCAAGTGCTTTTCCTTGTTATTGCAGGTGTCTATAGGCGGCGGTAACCGCTTACCACCAGATGGGCTGTCAGCTTGTTTGTCATCTAGTTGTATATAAAAAATGTACTGAATAACATGTTTTACATTAAATAAACACATAACACAAAACTTTTTTATTATAGTGCACAAAAAAGCGAAATAAAATAAGTATTGTATAAAAAGGGCAACAAAGAAATTATAAAAGTGCCCAAAAGTGCATAGTACATAGCCACAATAACGGTCTAGTATCTCTATTTAGTCACTTTTAAATGTTTTTGATGCGTTTAAACACCTACTTCATTATAACAATTACAAATAAAAAAAGAAAAAGATTAAAAAAATATATATTTTTCTTTCTTTATTTGTAATTGTTACAATAAAGTTGGCGTTTGAACGCATTAAAAACATTAAAACTTGATTAAAATAGCTTTTCTCACCTTAACTTGAAGTTTAAAAATATTTGTAAAAATATTCTTTCGGATCATTAGAGGTGTTAACTTCAATGAGTGGTGAGATAAACGTTGCTATAAAAACGTTCGAAAAGGAAAGAAAGCGGTGAAGACATTAGCAGGTTATACCTAGTGCTCCGGTGGCGTAGTAGTAATCGCGTCGCGGGTTCGAGTCCCGTCAACGTTTCCTTTCTTTATTTGTAATTGTTATCTCTTTGTGATAACGCTGGTATAAAGTTGACTTTAATGTTATATTGAGATTTATTGAAACTGTCATTCCGTATTATTTAACCATGAATGTTTCGGTGCATTTAAACTGTTTTTCAAAAGTCAGGGTCAAACGACCCTGACTATGAAAGAAATAAAACGACAATAATCAACGTGAAGACGTAAAAAACAAATTTGTATTTACAACATTGACATTTTGTTTTCCTCAAAATGGCAAACTCAGTGATGTTTTTCGGCAAATTAAAATATTTTTTTGCCAATTCTAACAGTCAAGATTTATGGAAATGATAAGGTTAGATCAAGACAAAAGACAAAAAAAACTTTACGAAAAAATGGTGCTCAAGATCTGGCCAATATCCCCTAGAAACTTTTCTATCTCTTTTTATACTGTATCTGTATGACATTATTTAGCAGTCTTACCACTAAATAAAACTAATCTAAAACTTAAAGTTTGTTGTGATTTTATTTATTTGCTTCAAGTCAATATACTAATTAACTATAATTTGACATTTAGAAACGTGCATTCAATTTTCGACCTTATTGAACGTGCTAAAATGCAGTGTTTAGGAGGCACCTCCGTACGTGCCGTCTAAAATTGTCTAAGGTTTCTTTGAAATCTATCTAAATTTAAGTGACAACTCTAAACAGATTCTTGCTATCTTTTTCCTATTACTTATTGCGAGAAAGAGATATACTGTACTTAAATTTAGAATTAAAGTGTGTTCCCAGAATTAGGCCCAATGACGATTCACGCCGAGTTTACGTGACGTGTCGTCAGATACGACAGATTAATGTAAATCTAACTATAGTAGTGATACGAAACTGATTCCCGTTTTGACGCGTAATGACAGAAGGCACCAGCTAAATGTAAATAAATAAATAAATAATATTCATACCGTATACCTATTATCTAGCCCAAAGTAAGCATCATTAAGAGCTTGTGTTATGGATACTAGCTAACGGAGAAATAATGATAATAATATGTATACATATAAATATTAGAAATATACTAAATAAACATATAAACATCCATGACTCGTGAACAAATGCTCGTACTCACCATACAAACATTTGCTCCTACTGGGATTCGAACCCGGGACCTCCCGACCAAGTAGCCAGCCGCCAGCCGGTCGTCAAAGTTATGTAAACGCGGCGTCAGTGAGATCACGCAGCGCTCATGGCTAGCTGCGTGATTAGCGCGGTAAGTAGAGGGGGAGGGGCAGCCGACGCACCGCCACCCGCCCGGCGCGAGTTTCGCCCGCGCCATCGCGTACCCGCCCCGCGCCCCAGTTTACGGCTCCTGCCGATCGCGGTTAGTCGTTATTGCGCGCGCCGGTTTCAAAAAATACCACGCGTAATTTCACGCGTTAACATTAGACACGCGCAACATGGAAATCAGTGAGCCAAACAGCAAACGTCGGAAAGTAGACGCTTCAAGTCAAATGAAAGACGAAACGATTACGAGTAAAGTTATCAAGGATGAGTTGGTTATTGATGAAAGGTTATTTACTCAAAACATTCCACCAACCACTACTTTAAGACTCTCAGCACCTGCAGTTGCTACAGTAGCAAACAAAATGAAGCATTTACCTTTCACGAAGCAGTGTGAGTTTTACGGAAGCCCGGCTGGTGAGGACCCAATAGACTATTTTAATTTTTTCTTCTCCAAAACGCTACTTAAAGTAATTTGTAATAGTACCAACATGCACGTTAGAAGACTTTTAGCGCAACCTGAACTGAGCAGCGAATCAAGGCTTAGAAAATGGAAGGATCTATCTGCAACTGAATTAAAAGTGTTTCTCGGTTTGCTCTTCCATATGGGCACAATTAGAATGGCAAATTTTCAAGACTATTGGAGTAAGGACAGATTATTTCGGATACCTTCATTTAGAGAACAAATGACCAGGAACAGATTCATTATTATATTCAAATGTTTGAAGTTTACTGAGGTACTGAATGCAGATGCTGCGTGTGAAGTAGGTACGTTAATAAGATACTTTAATGAACTGATGGCAGATTTTTATTATCCCGATAAGGATTTAGTACTTACTGATAGTGTGTTAATTCGTGGCACTCGTGTTAGGTTTGATTTCCAAAATAAATTAAATAAATCAGGTTTAAAATTCTACATGTTGTCAGAACCAGATGGACTTGTTCTGAAATTGCACGCGCATCCCGGTGGCGAGATTTCTTTATCTGATCTAGGTAATAGATTAATTATGGAGCTCGTGAAAGGGAAACTAAACGTAGGCCACGCATTATATACGAATGTTTGCTATCAGGGTTTTATGATAGCCAAACAGCTATTGGACAATAAAACATATTACACGGGGATGTTGCAGAGACTTCCAGAAAAATATAAAGAAAATGCTGTAAGTGCCCTTAAGCTTGGAGAATGCACGTCAATATTTCGTGAATCTGTGCACATAGGAACATGGCGAGGGCCACAACCAATAACTTTTATTTCTTCTGAATTTAACAACAAGGTGGTTACAGTTCAAGACAAGCGTGGACAACGCGAACAGAAGCCTGAGGTGATAGCCAAATGTAACCAAATAATTATACAACATGACAGAAACAGAGAAATAATGCAATTCTATCCTTGTGAAAAAAAACCGATGCGAACAACTCTAAAGGCAGCAATACACATACTTCACTTATTAATGTTAAATTCCCATAAAATGTACAATAAATGTTCCATTCAACCGAAGAAAACGTTTAGTGCTTATCGGTTGTCTGTTTTAAGTACACTGCTGCCACAGAAAGAAAATCCCAAAGCCATAATATGGGAAGGCCATTCATTAAGGAAGTTTGAACGAAAGAATTCCGTAGGCCAAACCAAGCGAAAACAATGTCGTCAATGTGCGAAGCGTCTGAAACGCAAGGACACCGTGTGGTGTTGTATAGGCTGCCCTGATAAACCGGCACTTTGCGTAGAGTGTTTCAATGATTATCATTCAAACAAATAGGTGTTAATGGAAACTGTGTTCATTAATTTGTTCTTATTTCTATTAATAATAAATATAAATATCAGATGAAACAATCTTTTATTATCTACACTTTACCACTTACTAGGTAGTAGGCCGTCTTGGTAGGTACCACGGCCTTTCTTATTTGTTTGAAACAGTTCGCTGTGATTCGGATTGAAGGGATAAGTAAGCCAGTTTAATTACTGGGTATGGACGGTGCGACAACGCACCTGCAATACCAAGTGATTTTGCCTTGTTAATACAAGTATCTATAGGCGGCGGCAACCACATACCACCAGATGCACCGTCAGCTTGTTAGTCATCTAGTTGAATAAAAAAAATCCTATCAGTTTATCATATAATGTATGTGTCGCTGCAATCTTATTCAATCAGCCACTTCATTGGACGACTGAAAAACATTCACTTGAAGTTGAACCTATCAATCACACTAAAACTCTTAAGTATTAGACAATCCGCCCAGGCGACCTATTAACGGCCTGGCTACGGGAACGGGCAGTGCGGCGGCGGCGGCGTCTCGGCAACCACTGCGCGCTGTCTCGATTGGCGACCGCGCAGTGGTTGTCAAGACGCCGCCGCCGCCATTCTCGTGGCCAGGCCGTAAGCCGACTTTCAATAATACGCCAAGTCGTTGAAGGTTAAGAGAGTCTAGTTCAATTAACTATCGGCCTAGGCATTTAATTGGATGCCGGCATTTAATCAACGGGCTAGGCATCCTATTAACTGGCAAATTTAACCAGATGGCCGCGACATATGTACTGCAAGTACACAAAACCTTACAAAATTCATGTACAATTTTTCTATAACGAAATGACACTTAACTAGAGTTGTGTGAGACTAAACCGATTATTGTTGTTGTGAGAAAAATTAAGGATCAATAATAACATTGTTTCTGTACACACGGCAGTACATCAAGTGTAACAGTTGCACTACGAAAGCCGCCTCTATTACGAAGACAGTAAAGGCACAGGCGGTCTCAAGGTCGAAGTTGCTGAAAGTTACTCTACTCTTGATGTGTTTGAAATAAAACCAATTTACCGGATTTAACTCGCGTTTAATTAGATGTTACATTATTAATTTATTATACACCCGACGCGTCGGGTGTATAAACGTTTCGATTACTTTACAGCGATCGTGGTCACGAGAAGGGGTCTTGATGTGTTGTCAATACTCTATCCAGGCATTTTTTTTACTAATTTTACTTGCTCGTAAACTCATCAGTATTTTTAAGTTTTGCAAATTTTTTCAATGGTTATTTTCCAAAAAAAATCGTGAGAAAATCGCTCGTTCGAATCGATCGTTCGTGGGAAATGCTCACGTTTTTTTTGGACGGGCTATTGCTGTTTGCCGCAGATGGCTTTTACACCGTCACCGGGGTTTTAAGGAGGCGAAAACCTTGCTGAGTCCTCAAGCCTTGAGGGGCGAATTCGCCTCTGCACGACATCTAATCGCCAGGCGCGGCGGCAGCGCACTCCAGTCAAGCAAGCGGTCACCGTCATCATCATCATATCAGCCGAGAGACGCCCACTGCTGAGCATAGGCCTCCCCCAAGGATCTCCAAACTGATCGGTCCTGGGCTGCCCTCATCCAACGGCTTCACGCGACCCTCACCAGATCATCGGTCCACCTTGTGTCCATCGGTCCATCGGTCTACCAACGCTGCGTCTCCCGGTACGCGGCCGCCACTCGAGGACCTTTCCGCCCCAACGGCCATCAGTCCTCCTTGCAATGTGACCTGCCCACTGCCACTTGCGACTCGCAATTCTTTGGGCTATGTCAGCTTAGTTCTCCTGCGGATCTCATCATTTCTGATTTGATCACGCAGAGAAACACCAAGCATAGCCCTCTCCATTGCCCTTTGGGTGACTTTGAGCCGTCTTATAAGGCCCATTGTAAGTGGCCACGTCTCAGTTCCGTAAGTCATCACTGGCAACACACACGAATTAAAGACTTTCGTATTGAGACACTGCGGTAGTTGAGCCGAGAATATTCTGCGAAGCTACCCGAACTCTCGAAAACCAAGCAAGCGGTGCCCAGAAGCATTCACGTAGTGTTGTTATAACAAGTGTATTGTGATTTTTATCGACGCCGACGCGACGTTTTAAAATGCCTGCGGACGTGGTGGTGCAAATAATTTGGGCAATTTTAGACACCTTTACGGATCAGCAAAAAAGTGACCCATAATACTAAATGTTTTTCGTTGTTACTGCAGGTGTCTATAGGCGACGGTAACCACATACCATCAGGTCTGTCTGCTACGTTTCCACTCCTAAGCTGCTAAGTTGATATTGATGTAATTCGGTAAACTTATAGATCACCTTTCGAATACATAACATTACATCATCACCAGTCTCTATTTAAGACTCATTGCTAGGAACAGGTCTTATCCTAAGTGGGAGACACACATGAAGCAGCACGAGGCGGTTTGCGAAGGCATCGGTATACACAATACACAACACGAATAACAAAAACTTTTAAACTGTACGGAATCGATTTTTAAAATGAAAACCGAATTTACGGACCCGCTTTGACTCGGTCAATACCTACAATGTAATGACACAGTGAAAATAATGCAGCAAGACAAATAAATTATTTTTGTAAGATAATGTGGGTTTCACACATTCTACTAAATAAATAGCTGGCTTATCTCAGTTTCATTATTATGAAATGAAATAATTGTCACATAATTATTCATTAAATGAGTAGGTATGGTTTTGAACAAACTGTAATTATCGTGTAATGGAACTTTAAATGGAAGCCACACAAAATATAAGAAACAACAGTGGCCTTAAAAAATAAAAGTTGAAAAGTAAAATTTGCAAAGTTGAAAAGTAAAAAAAAATTAACGCAAAGTATATTCCGAAACGGTGATAAGCTCGTATTATATTTCTTTTCAACAAGGAATCCTTACGTTTGATGTTCTAGGAAAAAAAACACTCCGAAAAAAAAACAGTTTGTGAATTTGTCATTGATAGTTGTTAATATCAAGACGCGTGAGTCCTCCGGAGGTCTTATGCCAATTAGAAATCAATAATGTTGTATTGTAGGTATTATAAAATTGTTTTAACGGAAAATTAAAATCGGTACGTAGGTATTTATTAAAACCAACTGCTTTGTACTTTTTAAACCGTATTTTTTTAAATCCCTTTCTAATATCCTTTCATTGGTTGCAAGCCCGCCCGGGTCCGTCCACCTTGTTGGAGACTTCCCACGCTGCGTATTCCGATAAATGAGCAAGGTAATAATAGTCCTGTCTAGATTGAATGGAGACATCGAATAACACACACAAAAATAAACATCGAATTGAGAAGCTCCTCCTTTTGTAAGACGGCTAGAAAGGAGAAGACTCGACTCGAATGCACGTTTTGTGTGTGTTTTACCTATACACTATATTCACATCAGATGTGAACCCAATACGATGATTCATAATGTATTTAGGTGTACTATACCACCATAATATTTTGTGTGTCACTAAACTTATAAATAGGTTAAAATTAGTACTTAATTGTTAAATGAGTAAGAATTCGTCCTCTCCTCTACCCATTGCGAAGCGTGACAAGGTAAATTGATCTTTATGTCTCTGTGTAGCACCTACGAGTACGTACAGTCGAGATCACATCAAGCGTAACAGTTTGAACCTGGAGACCGCACGTACTCCGTACGTAATAAAGGCGGCTTTCGTACTGCAACTGTACTTTAATTAATAAGTATGCAAAAATAGGTATAGAGTGAGTTATATAGGTACGGGCTAAGCATTGAGTAGACCTTTTTTTAGGGGGGAAAAATGCATTTACGCATTCTAATGCCGGGATATGTGGGGCTCCTCTGCCTAAGATTTTTGCGGCTGAGCCTGCCCACTAAAAAATACCCCTGTGTCCCTTAGTTCCCGCATGGACAGATTTGGGCGACAGTTTCCCTTCTTCCAAAATTCTGTTATGCGCGTGCCCGTTTGTCAGGCTCAGCATTGAGTAGACCTGCCAAATGCTGCTGGCTCTAGACAACTATAGCTACACTCACCGCTTGTATAAAGAAGTCCTCGTGCAGCACGCTGACGATGCCGAAGTTCGTGAACTTGAACACCCGGTCCATGATCCACATCAGGTTGGGCAGCACACCAGGCCGGGGGTTCCACGCTGCCATAAGCATTGGCACGTCTGCTGTGCTCTGGTGATTGGCTAGGACTAGAGTTCTTCGGCCGGAGCACGCCGCTGGCTCGTCTCCGGATTCCATTACTGAAAGGAAAAGGCTTGTTGAAATCGTGATGCGGCTGCAGAATATCTTAATTATTAGGTATTTTGTAGACTTGGACTTTACACAAACATTTGTTGTACTTAAATTTTCAGTACCCCTAGCACGAACATTTTAAATTTCGAATCGTAATCGTATCGTTCACGGACGCTTAAAATTTATAACAAAAGCCAGACAAAAACTAACGTAACTTCTCGATGCGATGGCGATTCGAAATTTAAAAGTGTGCGTGCTAGAGGTACTGACGTCGTCAGAAACACAACAATGAAAATACAAACAAGGACAACAGAGTACAAAGGAACTGCTCGTGTTTTGGTTAGATCATGGACAAAATAATCAATCAATCAAACAAACAAATACTCTTTATTACACATAAGAACACAGACATAATAAACAATAAAAAATAAACAAAACAATACAATTGTAAAACAATAAACAACAACACAACAACAACATTGTATTTGTTGTATACAATTGTATGGTTGTTGTTGTTGTTAATAATCTCATTGTTCTAAATAATCAAATAATTCTATCATCCTTGGTAACAAAAAGGTTGAGTAGAAAGTATATATATACATAGTTTTTGATAAAGAATCAAGAACTAGGTATATTATGTCCCATAAGTCAAAATAGCATCCACTACTTAGTCTGCGTTGTCCCATGGGTACACTTTACCGGGTAAAAAAAGTATCTTATGTTTTCTATCTGAGTGCCTTTTATCCAGATGCGGTCAGCTGTTCTGGCAAACAAACATCCTTGCAAACTATCGCATTTATAAGATATTTATTTTCATTTAGAGAAAAATAAGTCAGTTTCAGGAAGATGAATTTAGAAAATCTAAGTTAAATAATTCATCATCATCACTAGCCTATAGTATACGTCCCACTTCTAGGCACAGACCCATCCGGGATCGATCTTGGCGAAAGTTGCTTTGTTTTTGTTATCGGAACCAGAGCGCACGAAACACTACTTCACCGTGCTCCTGAAAAAAATAGAAATAATTATTAATACATTAAATATCACGCTTATCTCTGCTGCTTTACCTGTACCAGTCCTGAAACTATCCATAAAGAGTAGATACCAATATCCCACTACCATAATGCCAGTTCATAAATAAATAAAAATAAATACCAACGAGGTTTCTCCAAACCGATCCCCTATTGTGCAAACGTTCGTACCGATTCAGATGCAAGGAGCACTTCTTGCGTATCTCGTAAAATAAAGCTTAACAATACTATAGGTACGAATACCTAGGAGAAACATGAAATAAAAAAAAACATACAAACGAATTGATAACCTCCTCCCTTTTTCGAAGTCGGTTTAAAAGCATGAGGGATTGCAAAAATTTCAATATTAAACTAGCTAGGTTCTCAAAAGACTGAATCATAGAATCGAAGAGACTAATAGAGGTAATATAGAGGGGAAGTCAAGGCTGTAGGAAATGTACAGTCGATAGCACATCAAAGGTAACAGTTTGACCTCGAGACCGCCCTTACTGCGTTCGTAATAGAGGCGGCTTTAGTACTGCAACTGTTACACTTGTCGTGCTGTCGTCTGTACCAGCGTATGGTTTTAATTTTTAAAATAATTAAAACTGAATTCACAGATTTATGATGAAAAATCTTTTTGTACAATACATTTTAATGTTGTTAATAATTAATTTAAATTACTAAACTAAAATACGACTAAACCAGACTTTCTTCACATTCCTTTTCAGGCAACTTTTAAGAAATAGACGTAAAACAGTTTCCGCTAACATTCGTTTCTCTTCTTTATCTTTTAGAAATGTACACAGTTTCATTGCAAAATCACTCCTATTACCACTGGTTACGGTTCATTAAATGTAACTTGTGTGTTCATGAGGCGAGTAGGCACAACATAGGGTTGGCGAGACGGTGGCGACGCCAATAAATCATACAAAAAGTTGATAAAAATGGAATAAAAGCCGTACTGTGTAAAAAGCGAACTAAATTGGTAGAGTCAGATGAAAGGGAAAACGAGGATCTTTCAGTCCAGTTTTTAATTGGTCGTTAGCGTATTTCTATCTAGTTTATTTGCTCAAAATGTAGGTTCAAAGTAATAGGATTTTTACGGAATTGTTTACGACCATTTATATTTTATCTAAGACCATATGTAATGAACTTGGTTTCAGCAGGGACAGCAAGGGATAGAGATACGTGACTTCTCAGCGAGGAAAAAGGACAACATAATTATTTAATAAAAAACTAACTGGTTTTTACTCTATTGTCTTTTCACGCCTTTTCTGATGAAATCCATGTGCTAGCAATTAATTTCAAAGTTTTGTAAGGAAAACAAAAAAACTAGTTTATAAATTTCTTTGCGCGTGTTGTTTGAGTTGGAGAAAATTGATAATTCCAAAGACCGGCATATGCGCTCCTGAGTAGGAAGGTAGGATGAGACCAAAAGGCTCTTTAGGGCACTCTCCATGATAGAGCCGATAGAAGGCGTTATGCGACGCAATGTAACGACTCAATTGTATAGGCTCAATGCTGTTCGTGACCTCTACATTGCCTATAATACTGGCATTACGCTGTAATCTGTCCATTGCGTCGAGGAGGTGCTTAGCGGAGCAATCCCACTAGTGTAAAAAAATAGAGGCAACACCAGGAATTTATTACCTGCCAGTGTGTACCCCGAGCATTACGAATCGGTTTCTTCAGGCTCAAGTGAATAGGCATCTTCTATGCCAGCATGCACCTTAAAATCAGGTTCATTTAATAGCCAAATGCTTGCCAAAATGTTACATATAAAAAACTCTCTACTTCAGTAACAAGCAACGTGTACTTTTAGACACAATAAGTACTGAGTATAACAGTTCAATTCATATTGAAATTTCAATCCCTTCGAATGCCTTATCTTTGTTACACAAACCAGCGGTGAAAGGGATGGTAGATATACATTTTTATGCTTAAAAGAAATAATGAATGTCTAAGCCTACTTTTTAAAATAGCCGTCTTTCTGCAGAGGGCCACCAATCTCCTTAACTAAATAACCTCCCCTCTGCCTCTTCCCTAAAAAAAACTTCCATAAAATTATCAACGTTTTCATGAATTTGCACTTCTGTTTGGGGTTGTTTTAATCTCACCGCGCTAGAGAGTAGATAGATAATATTAAAAAATGCTTGTAATTTCATTTTTTTTTATTAATATATTAATATTTCCAAGGTAAAAGCTAGATAAACCTAAGTCCTTAATAAGAATTATGGAAATTGGTCCAGATTTAGGTGTTATCGCTTAACGGATTCTATAAATATAGGTACTATTGTACTTTTAGGTATAAAAGTTGCTAATATGTCCATATCTCATTTAAATGTGTATTTTTTGGAGTTGGTGCTAGATTGTTTCTAAAAACAATAGAAATTGAGGCACCGAAGTATTTAGTTTAGAGTCATTTATGCGTACAAACGACTTTAATAAGTACTAATTTACATTTTATTTTCCTTGCCCATTTACCTGCCAAGTCCCGGGAAACATAACGCAGCTTCACAGACTAAAAACCGAAGCATTGAACTTGAGCCGAAATTTACTGAAAGACAGGTTAAAAAAAGAAATGTTATGCTGTCATATGTACAGAGATACAATGATAAATTATGCAAGTGGTCAATTTAGTGCAGACTCCAGTTTTCTTGATAGATAAGTATGGTACTTACTGTTTTTGAAATGATTTTAGCAGTAATGTTGGTCGAAGAATTTGTCACATAATCAACATTAATTTCAGTGGGTACATAAATACTAGTTATGTTATGTCAAGCATTCGTTTGCAGAAAATGGTTTTCATATACAAACCCAAAAATAAGCTTAGGTAATAAATGAGAATATTCAAGGAACCGGAGAGGTCGAGGCTGACGATGCCACGAGGAGAGGCGAACCACCCACCGCTTGTCTTTGTCTCCACTGAGGATGGTTCACATCATCTGCTTTGCATAATTTAGTGCATACCTTTATGAAGGAGGGTGGTGCATACTGTATGAGGTGTGCTTATGTTTGATCCCATTTTATTATTAAATTATGATTAAAAACCGCGCGAAAAAGAAATATTATCAGAGAATTTCATTTCCACGTCCGTCGATAACGAAAAGCCAAAATAATACATCATTAAACTAACTGTAATAATATATCTTGTAACCTGTCATGTAGTGTTTCTCCCATGAAGGCCGGCCTGTACCAAGTACTGGAAGTGGAAAGTATACATTATCATTAGACTCCCGGGAATCTTACTGCGGCTTAACCAGTCAAAGTGTGTTTCAAGCTCAATAAAGTCTGTAAAGACGTGTTATACAATTAATAGTAATCAATACCATGCCGCCTCCTCAGGAAGAATCGTGGATTAAGACGTTCATACTAAAGACACCGATGAAATTACTGCAGAAGCAGAACACCACGCTGCTAAAGGCGTTTTTTCCGTTGCAGTATTCCCAGAAATACTTTCAATAATTCACCAGTATCACTATCAACCGCCTATAGACGTCCAACTGCTAGGGACAGGCCTTCCGACATAGAAGAAGCACATGAGGAGTTTGGGCCATAACAACACCACGCTGGTCCAATGCGGGTTAGTGAGTTAAAGCGATTGCAATAACAACCGGGACCAACGGCTTAACGTGCCTTCCGAAGCACGGAGGAGCGAAGATTGCAAATTTTGATTGACCCATCCCGGGATCGACCGTGACCAAAGTTGCTTTTTTTTCGTAAAAGAAACCATAGCGCTCAAACCACTACGCAACCGAGCTCCTCAATTATTAACCATTGCTAGAAAAATATTAGGAATATTATTCCTAGCTTTACTACCAGTAAGAAACATGGAATGTCTCAACATTATCTACAACCGGTAAGAATAGTGGGATTTTATTTTCTGAGTTTAACTATTTTAATCTACTGCTGTGAGGATAGTTCTCGACAACCTAAACTAAAAGAGAAGTTGCACTGAAAATAAAATAGCAAACGTATTCTTCGTTAATTAAAAATAAGTTACCTTTTGCCGAGCTAAAATAAAAAACCAAAATCTTAGAACATTTTTTTTTTTTTTTTTTTATACAAAGCACGGCAATTGACCCAACACCACCTGATGTGAAGCGGTAAGGAGAGTCCATATGCGAAGACAGCTAGTGCAGAAAAGGACAATGCACTAGCTGCCTCCACCTTGCCGGCCCAAAAGGTGCTTTTTCACGCCTCTCTTGAAGGACCCCATGTTATAGGAAAAAGGAAACACATGCGCTGGCAAAGAATTCCAAGTTCTGGAAGTACGACAAAGAAACGAAGAACTAAATTTCTTTGTGCGTGATGTTGAGGTGGAGACAGTAAATGGATGACTCCGAAGACCAGCACGCGTGCTCCTGAGCAGAAAGGGGGAAGGTGGGATAAGGTCGAAAAGCTCTTCAGAGCACTCTCCGTGATAAAGCCGATAAAAGGCGCTAAGCGACGCAATGTCCCGACGCAATTGTAGAGGCTCAAGTTTGTTCGTGACCTCTACATCGCCAATGATACGGACAGCACGACGCTGCAATCTGTCCAGTGCATCGAGGAGGTACTTTGCGGAGCCATCCCATAAGTGCGAGCAATATTCCACGCAAGACCGGACCTGAGTTTTGTACAGCAGGCATAGCTGGTCAGGCGTGAAAAATCGACGCACCTTGTTCAGGACACCGAGCTTCCGTGAGGCTGTTTTTATCACGGTTTCGATGTAGTTTCTAGAATTGAGATTGCAGCATATCTCCATACCGAGCAAGTTCAAGGAGGCCTGTGCCGAAAGAGTAGTGCCCTGAAGAGAGGGAAGGGGAAGGAACGGCGACATTTTGGCTGTAAACGCACACACCTGTGTTTTCTTAGCATTGAACTCAACAAGATTGTTAGATCCCCATTCAGATACGAGGTTCAACACCCTGTTGAGCTCAATAGTAAGATTCTCCCTCTCTTTCTCGGTTTCAGCGCGCCCAGCCCCTGGGCGACCGTAATATCCCCCATGCACTGTACTGTCATCCGCATAACAATGAATGCTTCCTAATGGAAGCATATCATTGATATGAAGAAGAAAGAGTGTGGGGGATAAAACAGAGCCTTGTGGTACACCAGCATTCACAGACATGAACCGCGAAGCGCATCCATCTGCGAGGACGCGTATTCTCCGCTCATGTAGGAAGCCGGCGATCCAGTTGCAGAGCTGATCGGGCAGACCGTATACCGGGAGCTTGGAGAGAAGAGCCTTGTGCCAGACCCGATCAAAAGCTTTGGCAATGTCAAGGCTAACAGCCAGTGACTCACCACGTTTATCAATAGCTTCACCCCAGACATGCATTAAGTACGCTAGAAGATCACCCGTTGACCGTTTCGGCCGAAACCCGTACTGTCGATCATTAATATATAAACCTCAACCCGTGATCTAATTTCGTGGTTGAGATTGACCTCCTGGCGAGTCTGGCGATTTCTCCCACTAATGTCCTGAATTTCTTCAAGGCTAGTTTTATTCAGGCTAGACATGGTATTAATGGAAAAAGGATTGAAAAACTTTAAAGGACTATAAAATGTAATAAAGCAAAACATTTTAAGTACAGTTACCAATCAGAAGCACCAGAATTTTGCTGTGCACGCCACAAAGGACATGCAAGACTGGTATTACCGTAATTGAGCAGTACAATTCTGCTATAAACTGTTTTATTTGGAACTCATAAGAATATACAACTTGAATACTGAAGGTAAATTGATTTCTCAGTAAAAACTATTTTATGTTTTAAAAAACATAAAGAATTATTTATACAGCTCTTTTTCCACCATTTTAGAAATTGTTATGTTATTGCAAATTAAGAAGCAACAAATAGAGAAGATGGCGATACAAAATGGTATCGCATACACAGATTAGGATTAGTAGAGCTATAAGATCCCGGTGCTGATATCACCACAGCGGCTGACTGCTGTACTCTCAGATTTTTTTCAAAATCATGATGATTGTTAGGATGAGCTCCAACAGCTGTTGAGGCACAATTTATAGCTACAAGATATTAAAGAAAACGATTACGATAATATTACAGGGTTAATATTTTGATTAACTTCAAGCATATTTTACAGCAGAACTTCAAATATTTAATGTATGCAGTTAATATATGCAGATCCATTCATATTACTGCTTTTCCCAAAATATGAATCGAGCTTAAACTTCGAGCTTCAAAACTCCAAAACAAAGACATAAAATCCTCGAAATCCAAACAAGATTTGTTAACAATAAGAAATGCGCCCGAAATAATCTCTCCGAGCCGCGGGCAAGTGAGTAATTACAAAAGGAGCTTTGGAGCAAATACAGTCTCCTTTATCGCGATGTGAGTGTGAGGGTGTATGTCTACGGCAGTATGTCGCAGGGTGGTAGCAAAAGGTGTACCTTGACGAAAATACTAGACTCTGAGCAAGTTTTGCACATTTGGGAACGGTACTATCAACCTGTTGGTTTTCAATTATTGAACTGTGTAAGTTTACCTAACTAAGTAGCTGTTTATATCTATTCCACTCAAGTATCTTTGTGCTTAATATCTAATTCACCTTCCTAATCTAGAAATAAAATATTTATAAAAATCAAGACGCTTCATCGATGACGTACTAGTCTACCATTTTCGGCGTCCTGAAAGTTTTCGCGAGATCACTGATTTCAACTATCTTTCTCGCTAACTGCATGTTTAGAAAAAGGTTTTTAATGATAAGCACATTAACATTCAAATTGCTAGTAATTTAAGTTAATCCTTTTAACGCTCTAACTACCTTCGCTTGATACTCGGTAATTTAGACAAGTTACGGGTTTAACTACTATTCCGTGACGTTATTAGCGAACCTCGATCATGAACTGCTTACAAGCGACGACGAGACGGGGACACAGAATAGAATTATTTGTATATCCTGAAGAAATAACGCTTGAGATGAAGAATAGACCTACTTGATCATATAGTATTTATAAAAAACATACTAAGGCCATAAATCCTCGATATTTTAGTAGGTATTATGTACTAAACATAAACTCCTAACACTACGTTTATTTTGTTATGACTGATTTAATTTCTCATTTGATAATAACATCGACGAGCTGGCGCCGTGTTCAATCACCCAGCACTAAATCTCAGAGGCTCCGCGCTGGAATTTCTTTATTATTCGTATTATACAGTAATTATACTGTGTCACCTTGTCAAGGCATGCCTTTGAAAGTTAACAACTTTCAGAACACTTTTATTTTCCGATTAAATATATAAAAATATTGTCACACCTGTGGTGCGAGCACGGAACTTTGGATACGCCAATTTACATTAAAATTCGACAAAACGGTAGTTTATCGAGTGTTTATTGATCTCGGCAGCACAGAACTCAGTTTATCGATCTCTCGACAAAGAGCTGCTAGTGACAACTCTAAAAAATGTGTACTATCGCGTATCATACAACACACTACTGTTATACCACCCAAACATTGACCATCCGCAACCCCAGAATTGCTAATCTTATTTCTGAATTTACTTTCACCTGGTATAGGTATAAAACCTTGTTAATATTAGTAGTAAGATAAAACATAGTCCTGGCACAGGCATTTAAGCTTATGAGTGACCATAATAATAACATCACTCTCATACTTATTATCTAGCCCAAAGTAAGCATCATTAAGAGCTTGTGTTATGGATACTAGATAACAGAGAAATGTTGATAATAATAATCATACAAAGATCTATGACTTTATCTAGCAACAAGCATTTTTATTTACTACGTTTATCCATTATTTATCACCCAAAACAGAACAGATTCAAAATGATGCTTAATTTTGCCTGGATAATTGGCATGAGTGTTAGAATAATATAATTATTTATTTATTAATAATAAGTTGGTGGCGGTTGGCCCGTATGTAGGGTCGTCTGTGTAGGTAGGTACTACCCCCTTTTTTATTTTAGCCTGAAAACAGTTCGTTGCCATTCGGATTAAAGGGAAGGGTTTCCAGTGAAATTACTGGGCATGGAGGACATTTCATCTTAGGCTTCAGAATGACAACGCTCCTGCAATACCTGCTATTTTTCCTTATTATTGCAGGTGTCTCCAGGCGGCGGTTACCACTTGCCACCAGGTAGGCCGTCAGCTTGTTTTTTAACCGACTTCAAAAAAAGGAGGAGGTGATCAATTCGTCTGTATGTTTTTTTTTTTTATGTTTGTTACCTCAGAACTTTTGACTGGGTGAACCGATATTGATGATTCTTTTTTTGTTCGATGCGGAATAGTTCCCATTTGGTCCCATAAAATTTTTTTGAAAATCCATTAGGTAGTTTGGTTTTTAAAACAAAAAAACTGGAAAAATTAAGTCGTCTACATATGCGAAATTGCGGGTTTTTGCTTTGCAATGAATTTTTAGTGAAATGATACGATAGTAGAAATCAATAGAAGCTCACGGTCACCCATCTAGCTTTGACCTTCAAAAGTTATCACTAAAAATTGTAAAAAAAAAATATTTAAACATAAATTAAAACCGACTCCAAAAAACTGAAAAGGATAAAATAATTAAAATTTAGTAGGTACTCATCCCCTTGGAACATATTTTTGGAGTTGGTGCTAGGTTGTTTCCAGAAATCATAGATAGTGTAGCACCGACTTCAAAAATAGTACCTACCTACTAAAATTTAATTATTTTATCCTTTTCAGTTTTTTGGAGTCGGTTTTAATTTTTGTTTAAATATTTTTCATCTAGTTGTATAAAAAAAGTTGCCAGAAAGTCATAAATCAATTATTATTTTGAAAATTTTAACAGCTGTCGCGATCACAAACCTCTTTCCACATAACAACTAACATTTCTACTTTAACCGGGCCTTACTTGACTATCGAATGATAAATTACCCCTAGTCACCAGTGTTTAGACGGTAACTACGATTTCGGTATGATGACGTTGGCAAATAGTAAATGTAAATACCAATAAAACTAGCGGCGAAGTTTTTCAAGTGTGATTCATCAAAAGGGATTTGAATAATGTCAAAAATAAATATTATACAATCTCGCTACGAAAAAGTTAAATGTTAATAAGCATTTTCGTTGAACCAAAAGACTGTGACATTAATGAGTTCGCGGGTGGCTATAAGCTTTCAGTGTTTACTTCTCCATTTATTTTGGTCATTCCTTTTTGTGCGGATTCTGGCGTTTTAGCTCAGACCGTGGAATGAACAAGCTTTTGAGATGGAATAAAAGTCCTTACCTTTATATAACTTCGCTTTGATAATGTTATTGCGGTTGTTGGACTAAAATCAGCGACCAGGATTCTCTTTTATACGTTTCTATAATAATATCGCAGTAAATGCAATAAGCGGCATGCTATAGCAATTTATTTAGATATTAATATTGAAAAGCTATCGGATCTAAGAATTGGAAATTCGATTTCCCGGCCATTGCTTTTCTAATATGGAAATACTTGATAGCTTATTATGTGTCGTGTTTACGGGTTCTTCTCTTTTCAACCTGCACTTTTCAATAGAAAGAAGTTCCTAGATTTCGAGACTAAGAAACTCGCTAAGCTTCTTAGTCTCGAAATCGTCGATGAAAGAGGTAAAAAACGGCCTCCTTAATTCCACGCCCTGAACAAACAGCCTGAATCCGACTAATACCTGACACAGTATAGTCGACATCAGTAAAATTAAACGCTCTCTCCGTGTCATGAATGTTAGTGGTCTGATTTTCTTGCTGAAGTCCAAGGGTTCACACATTTTTTCCAGAAATGGTGTGAAGCACACCAAAACTGATAAAACAGTTACCTTAGCCAATTTAGACGCCAAGGATACTTACGCGTTGCCATTGTAAAACCTACAAGTTTGATAATTTTTCATGCCACTCCCAGACACATTATAAAAAATATATTTCATATGCTCACACACCTATCACCGATTCAAAGGAAGCATCATTGAGAGCTTCTGTAAGGTAGATAACGGAGAAATATTAATAATGATAATTTATATAAAAATCAGAAATATACTAAATAAACATACAACCATTCGTGACTCGTGAACAAATCCCCGTACTCATCATATAAACATCTGCCCCTGCCGGGATTCGAACCCGGGTCGAGAAGCCTGCATAGTAAGGGGTACAAACGACTCGTCCAGCTGGTCGTCCAGTATGTGCGAAGGTACAGTGAGTAGCTGTACACTAGAGGGCTATAATACAGCACACACTATAATGAAAGACCCCTGTAATTGCGCAATCAGATGAATTTTATTAGACTTTGAAGGAGAAGGTATACCGAAACGCAGCTGTTGCTTGCGAATTGCAAAAAATAATACACTTAATTTAATAAAAACAAGTACTTTGAGTGACGTTTTCATAAAATTCGGAGATACATTGAGCTCATTACGGACTTAGTAAAACAAGACTTTATGACACTAATTGAGACGATTACTCTTGCTTTACTAAACCGATACCTTACATACCATCTTAATCAATATACTGTGACTCAGTTAAATTTAAATGAGAAAGGATACCGTAATTAAACATCTCAAAGGGGCGCTAGCTTAAGTAATTGAAGGTTGAATCTCGACCGGATTTGCGGAGCGAAAGCCTTGGATCCGCTTATATTAATTGTCGAGCTCGTAGTTTTAATTTCGATTCTTTCCTAATCTTTTTCGGTTGACCAATTTTAAGCCGAAATCTTAAATAATTGCTCAGTAGAAGGGTACAAAAATTAACTGCAGATTTCTAAATCCCACAGAGTAAAATATTAATACTAGTACGCTAGTACTGCCAAATGAAGTGTTGAACTTGAAGGGATAAAAAATTATCTAATAGAGAAATTATATATAACTAATAAAATATTGATACTGTGAATAAAAACAAAGTCCTAAGCGGCATAAAATGAATTTGAATTTCTCAAAGGTTCAGATAACTTTTTTAAATATATTCAATGAATATTACAATTTACCAACTTCTTCTAGAGACTCCACCCACGCAAGGAGTTTTGATATCCACCTTTGACCTTTAGAATATTGTTGAAATATTTTTGAAATCGGATAAGTAGTTCCTGAGATTACCACCTACATAGGCTACATATTAAGTTAGTAACTTTACCACAATATAATATATGTAAGAAGACCAACCTTGTGGAATTCTCCTGAGAAAACGATTTCCCGGTAATAAGTGATAGGAGTATGTCATATACTACAATTATACATTAGGTAACCAGTTCGTCTGTGGCTAAGGATTCCGGCTTCCACTTTCGGCCTTATCATCACTTACCAACAGATGAGATGGAGGCCAAGAGCTAGCTACTCCGTTAAGAATAAATATACCAAAAAAATCTGAGGATGAACAAATTTACAAAATATACCCTCGAACCTATAAATAATATAGTTTTCCAGCCCTCTAGTGTACAGCTACTCACTGTACCTTCACAGTGAGTAGCTGTACACTAGAGGGCTATAATACAGCACACACTATAATGAAAGACCCCTGTAATTGCGCAATCAGATGAATTTTATTAGACTTTGAAGGAGAAGGTATACCGAAACGCAGCTGTTGCTTGCGAATTGCAAAAAATAATACACTTAATTTAATAAAAACAAGTACTTTGAGTGACGTTTTCATAAAATTCGGAGATACATTGAGCTCATTACGGACTTAGTAAAACAAGACTTTATGACACTAATTGAGACGATTACTCTTGCTTTACTAAACCGATACCTTACATACCATCTTAATCAATATACTGTGACTCAGTTAAATTTAAATGAGAAAGGATACCGTAATTAAACATCTCAAAGGGGCGCTAGCTTAAGTAATTGAAGGTTGAATCTCGACCGGATTTGCGGAGCGAAAGCCTTGGATCCGCTTATATTAATTGTCGAGCTCGTAGTTTTAATTTCGATTCTTTCCTAATCTTTTTCGGTTGACCAATTTTAAGCCGAAATCTTAAATAATTGCTCAGTAGAAGGGTACAAAAATTAACTGCAGATTTCTAAATCCCACAGAGTAAAATATTAATACTAGTACGCTAGTACTGCCAAATGAAGTGTTGAACTTGAAGGGATAAAAAATTATCTAATAGAGAAATTATATATAACTAATAAAATATTGATACTGTGAATAAAAACAAAGTCCTAAGCGGCATAAAATGAATTTGAATTTCTCAAAGGTTCAGATAACTTTTTTAAATATATTCAATGAATATTACAATTTACCAACTTCTTCTAGAGACTCCACCCACGCAAGGAGTTTTGATATCCACCTTTGACCTTTAGAATATTGTTGAAATATTTTTGAAATCGGATAAGTAGTTCCTGAGATTACCACCTACATAGGCTACATATTAAGTTAGTAACTTTACCACTATGGGAGTCATGGTGCATAACATGGCCGAGGCGCGGCAGCGCCGTACTGGTGTGGCGTAACGAGTCCAGGCATATTTATACGTCTAGAACGAGAGGACCGCCGTTGTGTCTCGCTCCCACACCGCCTCGCAGAGCAGCGTAGACAAATGGATGTGCGCACCAACCGACCATCGGCCGGGCACTGAGACGACGAACGAGAGGACTGGACATATTAATACTGGACTATAATATTGTAAGTGCTTTTACAAGAGAATCTACTATTAGAGGTGGATCCTTGATATTATTATTAAATAATATAAAATATAAAGAACGACCAGATATTGTTCGTCACTCTATTGAGCGAACTATTGAAATTTCCTGCGTAGAACTCGAGCAGCATATTGTTGTATGTGTATACAGACCTCCCTCTGGAAACTATGATCTATTTGAGACTTCAATGGAAAATGTTTTAAATATAATATGTAGCAATAACAAGAAGATAGTTGTGTGTGGTGACTTCAATATAAACATTTTAGTATCTTGTTCATACTCAGATAGGTTCCTTAACTTATTCAGATGTTTTAATCTTCTTCATACTTTCTTTGAACCTACTAGAATTACACCAATATCAGCTACCTGCTTGGATAATATTTTTTGTAACTGTGATGTACTTGAACAATCAATTATAAATTGTATAAACTCTGATCATAGTGGACAGAAAATCGCTATTGAGCACCATCATGTTAACCAAATTAAAAATGTTACTTATAGGCCTATTACAGATAGTCGCTTGAAGAAATTTGAAAATAATGTAACGAATACAATTCACTGTCTTAAAGAAACCGATGATCCCAATAAGTTATATAGCAATTTATTTGATAATTTAAATATAGAATTCCAAAATATTTTTAAACAAAAAACTTTTACAGTCAGTTCTAAAAGGAAGTTTAGTGATTGGGCAACTCCGGGTATTTATATTAGTAGAATGAAATTATTTGAACTATACTATCAAAAGTCCACTTCCACTGATCCATTTTTTATTGATTATGTCAGAAAGTACTCCAAAATCTTTAAAAGGGTTTGTAATACTGCTAAAGCGAACTTTTTGAGTAATAAAATTAAGACATCAGACAATAAAATAAAAGCCACTTGGAAAGTTATAAATCAAGAAAGTGGTAAAACAAAAGTTACTGATAGGTGTTTTAAAATTAATGTCAATGGCAAAACGATAGAAACAGATGATGGAGTTGCAAATACCTTCGAGACTTTTTTTTCCGAAATACCTATTAAAATCACAAAAGAATTGAATTCGTGTACTAAGCGCGCACTTGCTCTCATAGAGTCGAATGTTTATAAGTGCAATATTCCTTTCAATTTCCATGAAATCAATGTTAATACGATCATAGAAGCTTTTAACTCTTTGAATATGAAAAAGACTGAGGATTTATGGGGCTTTTCTGTTAGTGTTATAAATTCGATAATAAATGTTATCTCTCCTAAATTATCGTTTATATTTAATAAATGTATTAATGATGGTGTATTTCCCAATCAAATGAAATTAAGTAAAATAATACCTTTGTTTAAGGCAGGAGATATCAATGACCCCACTAATTTCCGTCCCATTTCTATTTCGCCGGTTCTTAGCAAAATTTTTGAAAAAATTATTCTTAACCAATTACTTTCTCATTTTACGAGAAATGAATTGCTTCACAATAGACAGTTCGGATTTACTAAAGGAAAAAATACTACAGACGCGGGAATTGCGCTTATAAAACACATATTTGATGCTTGGGAAAATAGGCAGGATGCTCTAGGTATCTTCTGCGACTTATCCAAGGCGTTTGACTGTGTTGACCATAAAACATTATTAGGTAAATTAAAGCATTATGGTGTATCAATAAACTCATTAAAACTTATTGAATCCTATTTGACCAATAGAATTCAAAAAGTTGTTATAAACAAAACTGAGTCTTCTGGTGTGCCTGTGCATATGGGCGTGCCTCAGGGTTCGATGTTAGGGCCATTGCTTTTTTTAATTTATATCAACGACCTCCCTTACTTTTCAAAAAATTTGTGTGAGACGGTATTGTTTGCAGACGACACCTCACTAATTTTTAAAATAGACCGAACTAAAACTGACTTTGAGGATGTAAATAATGCCATTTCAAAAGTGCTATCCTGGTTTGAAAATAATAATTTATTGTTAAATTCAAAGAAAACTAAGTGTATTAAATTTACTTTACCAAATGTAAGGCAGGTTAGTACTCATGTTGAAATCAATAAAGAAACTATTGAATGTGTTGACTCTACAGTATTTTTGGGAATTAAGTTAGATTCTCGTTTACAATGGTATCCTCATATCTCGTCCCTATCTAAAAGACTTAGTTCAGCTGCTTATGCTGTTAAAAAAATTAGGTCTTTGTGTGATGTTGAAACAGCAAGACTTGTTTACTTTGGTTACTTTCACAGTGTTATGTCATATGGCTTGTTATTGTGGGGCACAGCAGCCGACATTGAAGATATTTTTATTTTACAAAAAAGGGCTGTGCGTGCTATTTACAGACTCAAGCCACGTGATACACTGAGGGATTTATTTAAAGAAATTAATATTTTGACCGTTGCTTCTCAATATATATATGAGAACATAATTTATGTTCACAAATATAAACATACCTTTTCAAAACATAGTGATATTCATAACTTAAACACTAGATATAAAAATAAACTTGCTGTTCCAAGTTTTAGACTTCACAAGATAAGTCGCTCATTCATGGGGAAATGTATACACATTTATAACAAAGTCCCACCAAATGTAACTGAACTGCCTTTTCACAAACTTAAGTTATATGTGAAACAAACTTTAATGAAAAAAGGCTACTATAAGGTCCAAGAATATTTAGATGATAAGAATGCATGGACACATTAAAATTTCAAATGTTTTATATATTTATTTACGAGTATTGTGACTATTAATCTCTGTAACCTATACTGTGATTGTGCACTGTCAGATAGCCTGAAAATAACGATATTATTTTTGACATTGGGTACCTTTCTTCGTACGTTGACTTACCTTCTTTTCTAATTTTCATTTTTTTTTCGCTGGGCGGCATTGCACTGCTCAAGGTTAAACTTTTGTAACTACAAACATTGTAATTTAATATTTGAAAAGAGTGACTACACGAGTTTGTTGCCGGAATCTTCTCGGTAGTTCAACTTTTGGAACCGGTGTAAATTCAGACATGACAGACGGAGAGACTTGACGTTGTTAGTTAATATATTTTTTGTAATAGTTATAAGAATGTGTTTGACGATTTAAAAGTGCTTCTTTGTGGCCTATTTAAATAAAATATTTTTTCTTTCTTTCTTTCTTTAATACTGTGCGAGTAGGACAGCCTAATTACCTATCTAGCCAACTCTGTCCAACAGTCGTTTAAATATAACACGCCTCTCTCAATAAACATTCATTAATCAGCTGACCATTGTTTTGCTTGCCACACTCTGCCCAAGCCTCCACATCTGGTGACCCCGACGTGATCAAGTCCGCTATACAACAGCAGCTCAAGAAGGACTCTGTGGAGCTCCTACTATAACATGGCAGAGGGACAGCAAGAAAAAAACTTTGCAGAGGCAAACTACGACGTCAGCGCTGTCTCCGTGCAATCAAGACTTCTTCCCTTTTGGCGAGAAATTCCCCGTGCCTGGTTCATCCAGTTCGAAGCCGTAATCGACCCATTGAGGACCTCTGATGACCAGAAGTTCCGGTACCTACTACAACAGTTACAGACGGTTGACCTGCAGCACCTGACCGATATCTTATACAATCCACCTTCCACTGGAAAGTACGAGAAAGTGAAGCAGCGTTTGCTTGAAGCTTATGACAAGTCGGACGTGAAGAACTTCCAGAAACTAATTAGTGGCCTGGAATTGGGAGACCAGAAGCCCTCTCAGCTTTTGAGAAAGATGCGAGAGTTAGCCAGTGGCATGATCACCGAGGAAGGTCTCAAGATCGAGTGGCTGAACCATCTACCCGCACAAGTCCGAGTCGTACTTTCGGTGAACAAGGAGTCATCGCTGGATACTCTCGCTGCGATGGCTGACAAGATGGTGGAGTATGCGGAAGGTCCCAGCGTCGCTGCAATATCGGTGTCAAGCCCGTCGACGCCAACGACACAAATTGAAGCCCTGGCCAAACAGGTAGAGAAGCTGACACTCGAGATCGCCGAACTGCGACGGGGCCGGCCGCAACGAAGAGACCGTCGCCGTCCATTCAATGCTCGATCCCGATCACGCTCGCAGACGACGCAGCGCACACACACACCTAAGCCTGGAGACGCCGACTGGGAGTGCCGTTACCACTTCCGCTTTGGAGATAAAGCGAGGCGATGCGAGTCACCCTGCTGCAGGAGGAAGAAGACTGCGGAAAACTAAAATCGACATCGACAGTGGCGGACGTCGGTGTCGCACATACTAGTCATCGCCTGTGTGTCTTCGATCGCGACACCCGAGAACGTTTCCTCGTTGACACAGGCGCCGACATCTCAGTTTTAGCCGCCACACATAAAAAAAACAGAAACAGTATTTCAAGCGCCTACAAGTTATACGCAGCAAATAACTCACCAATCAACACGTACGGTGATAAAACTTTGAGGTTGAACTTTGGACTCCGCCGCAGCTTTTTATGGACGTTCGTGGTAGCTGATGTGAAGACATCCATCCTGGGTGCTGATTTCTTGCGACACTTCAAGCTGCTTGTCGATTTGGACAAAAGGAAGCTAGTTGACAAAGTCACCGAGTTATCCGTGGACGCACTGGAAGTCGCAACAACTTCTGAGTCAGTGCACGTCGTTAGCAGCCAACAAGCCTACCACAAGATCCTCATGCAGTACCCTGATGTGCTCCGGCCAATGTCTCTGAAGCAGCCGAGCAAGCATGAGGTCGTTCACCATATTGAAACGACAGGCCCCCCACTCTCCGCTCGTCCGCGCCCCTTACCACCGGATAAGTATCAAGCCGCGAAACAAGAATTCGAACGCATGCTGGAGATGGGCATCTGCAAGCCATCCAAGAGTCCTTGGGCAAGCCCCTTGCACGTCGTGAAGAAGAAAGATGGTGGACTACGAGTGTGTGGTGATTACAGACGGCTTAATGCAGTTACACAGCCTGACCGCTACCCCATACCACGCATACAAGAGTTTACATATCAACTTCACAACAAGAAAGTCTTCTCCAAACTTGATTTAAAAATGGCATACTATTGGATTCCTATCGCCAAGGAAGATGCAGAGAAAACAGCCATCATAACGCCGTTTGGGTTGTTTGAATTTAATTGCATGACGTTCGGACTTCGCAACGCAAGCCAAACATTCCAGCGATTCATGCATCAAGTGCTGAGAGGGATAGATGGATGTTTTTGTTTCATCGACGACATCCTTCTGTGCGGAGAAAATGAAGATAGTCACCAACAACTTCTGCACCAGGTACTTCAGCGTCTGGACCAACACGGTGTCACACTAAATACAGAAAAGTGTGAATTCGGGAAAACGTCAATAAACTTCCTGGGCTACGACGTATCGGCGGACGGCATCAAACCTAGTGAAGATCGCATCAAGGCAATCGCTTCGTACCCCAAGCCGAACACTATCATTGAACTACGACGTTTTCTTGGCATGATAAACTTCTACCGAGACTGCCTACAACGTCAAGCCGAGCTGCAAGTTGAGCTAAATAAGTACCTGCACAACAAAAAGAAGAATGACAAAACATTGATTAACTGGACACCGCAAGCAGAAGAAGCTTTTGAAAAATGCCGGCAAAGCATCTCAAAAGCTACCTTACTCAGCCATCCAGTCGCCGGCAGCGCCCTTGCCATCATGACCGACGCATCTGATCGCAGCCTCGGCGCCGTTATTCAACAGAAAATAGACGGTGCATGGAAACCACTCGCTTTCTTCTCCAAATCGATGAGCGAAACTCAACGCCGCTACAGTGTGTACGACCGCGAACTATTAGCAATGTACACAGCTGTAAAACACTTCCGAAGACTCATTGAAGGCTGTGAAGTAGTCATTTATACAGACCACAAACCACTCGCTTACGCACTCACTAGATCAGCGAGCAACAGTGACACGCCCAGACGAGAACGACAGCTGCATTTTATTAGTCAATTTTGCTCGAAGATCTCATACATTAAGGGAGAGAAGAACGCAGTCGCCGATGCACTATCACGCCTAGATGAGATACAGTGTCCTAACACCATCGACTACAGACAGCTGAGTATCGATCAAGACAAAGACGAAGACCTAAAAAAATTAAAGTCACAGAGCAACTTGAAGTTTGGACAGATAACACTACCTGGTCTAGATCGGCCTATCACGTGCGAGCTATCAACTTCAATACCGCGACCCTATCTTCCAGCGACATACCGTTATGCAGCCTACAAAGCACAACACGAATTATGTCACCCGGGCATCAGAACTACAAGAAAATTGATGACAAGCAAATTTTTCTGGCCGTCCTTAAACAAAGAAGTTGGGCAGTGGACTAAAGCTTGCATAAGTTGTCAGCGTGCTAAAATACATCGACATGTAGCCACACCACTAGAAAAGTTTCCGCCGTCGCAGCGCTTCGAACATTTACACATCGACATAGTTGGCCCGCTACGTTTATCAAATGACTATCGCTACTGTGTCACTATCATCGACCGCTGCACGAAGTGGCCCGAGGCAATTCCGGTGCGTGACGTCACAGCTGAGATCGTCGCGCAAGCATTATATGACACCTGGATAGTAAGATTCGGCTGCCCACTGCGCATCACAACAGACCAGGGACGCCAATTTGAGTCCTCTCTGTTCAACGCGCTCATGAAAAAATTCGGCATCACTAGACTGCGCACCACGGCCTACCATCCACAGTCAAACGGCCAAGTTGAACGGTGGCACCGTACAATGAAAGCCGCGCTCATGGCTCGCGGCGCAACCACGAAGTGGACAGAGGAACTCCCCACCGTGCTACTAGGACTACGGACTGCACTACGGCAAGACAACAACCTCAGTCCAGCCCTCATGACATACGGCACTACACTTCGCGTACCCTCTGATTTCTTTACGCCCCAAGACGCAAGAATAGATGACGCCGAACTAGTGCGCCGTCTCGCTCACACGATGTCGTCACTCACACCCGCCCCGCCCCGCTCACCGTCGACTCAGCGTCCTTTTATCTACAAGGACTTAGCAACGTGCACACATGTGTTCATTCGCAACGACACAGTCAGACCGCCTCTCACACCACCCTACGATGGCCCGTATGAAGTACTCAAGCGATACGACAAGAACTACAAGATCCAGTTACCACTACGGACTGCAGTTGTGTCACTAGATCGTCTGAAACCTGCTTACATCGTGACAGAAGACATGCATTCCGAGGCCTGCACTTCAAGCACCCAAACATCGGCAGCAACCTACCACTCGACGACGCCTCCCCATGACTCGACCACTGCATCTGCAAATCAACCCTATATTACGAGAAGCGGTCGTGTAGTAAAGAGAACCGTACGCTTCTCTTGAGGGGGAGTGATATGGGAGTCATGGTGCATAACATGGCCGAGGCGCGGCAGCGCCGTACTGGTGTGGCGTAACGAGTCCAGGCATATTTATACGTCTAGAACGAGAGGACCGCCGTTGTGTCTCGCTCCCACACCGCCTCGCAGAGCAGCGTAGACAAATGGATGTGCGCACCAACCGACCATCGGCCGGGCACTGAGACGACGAACGAGAGGACTGGACATATTAATACTGTGCGAGTAGGACAGCCTAATTACCTATCTAGCCAACTCTGTCCAACAGTCGTTTAAATATAACACGCCTCTCTCAATAAACATTCATTAATCAGCTGACCATTGTTTTGCTTGCCACACTCTGCCCAAGCCTCCACACCACAATATAATATATGTAAGAAGACCAACCTTGTGGAATTCTCCTGAGAAAACGATTTCCCGGTAATAAGTGATAGGAGTATGTCATATACTACAATTATACATTAGGTAACCAGTTCGTCTGTGGCTAAGGATTCCGGCTTCCACTTTCGGCCTTATCATCACTTACCAACAGATGAGATGGAGGCTAAGAGCTAGCTACTCCGTTAAGAATAAATATACCAAAAAAATCTGAGGATGAACAAATTTACAAAATATACCCTCGAACCTATAAATAATATAGTTTTCCACTTTGAGAGATTTGAGGGCAAATTTTTATTAGTATTAATTATTACAAAATTTCTTAAAATGAATAAAGATAGATCAGACAGTAAATCATCTCTCCAGAATTCTGAATATTCAACAAAAATTTGAAGCTTATCATTTACAGTAAATTTCTTAAAGTACCTTCCACTCTAAGTCACCCCGAGTCAACAGTCTGACCCTGGTCACGCCCCGTCGTGACGATCACAGCGGGACGCCGCTTGACCTTTTATATTTATAATCCTGAAAATCCTATATTGTTTATGTGCTATGTGGTACAGTTTGTCATAAAGATGATTAATACAAGCAACAGTAGCTAGAAGCTCATATAAGGGTTGATTAGTTAACGAATGTTGTACTATGTTATTAACCCCCGACGAAAAAAGAGGGGTGTTATAAGTTTGACGTATCTGTCTGTGTATCTGTGAGTATGTCTGTGGTATCGTAGCGCCTAAACAAATGGACCGATTTTGATTCGGTTTTTTTTTTTGTTTGAAAGCTGATGTGACTACGATGGTTCTTAGCTATAATTTTTGAAGATCAATTCAGGCGTTTGATGACTATCAGCTCATTTTGTACATATGATAATAGGGTTTTACTAACTTTTACAGATCCGATTGATTTGAAATTTGCTGTACTGTCACTTCGGTGACATTCCCATGACATACTATCCTTGAGCTGATCCTATACCATCAAAAAGTCTGCGAAATGCTTAATTCTTCAAAAACTTACAACAGATATAGCGTATTTGGGCTCTTATGAATAGTCTCAATGAGATGGTGCTAGGTAGATGATTAATGACGCCGGGGGTTACTTAAAATTTTTAATTTTGTATTTTATTTTACTTATTTAATTTATTTATACCTTCACTCAACAGAAAATAGTAGGTTAATGAAGTATTCCCTAAATTAGTACATTAATAATATTCAGTAACAATAATTATTATTATACAATACAATATACACAACTAAAAAAGAATATAGGAAGTGATAGTCATATAGGTTAATGATTAAATTGATTACGTAAAACTAGGTTGGAGTTTAGAGGTCGATGCAGCATAAGTCGAGCAATTTATAGAAACCTTGGCTACAACTGCACCTCCTATATTATTGCACGGATTACACCGTTTTATACTACTTCTACTACTGGAATATTATTTTCTTTTGCTTCGCTGTATATTCCGACTTTTCATGTTCTTTATTTTTCAAACACAAGATCTCGAAGATGTCCCAAAAGAGCTATGCACTTTTCCAGAATACAAATCGCATTTTATTGAAAAATTTGCGATTCATGACGCATCGACAGCATATCGGATAAAATCTGATAAACATAACATCAGTAATTTTCTTAGTAACCACAGGGAACATAATAGTCCCTCAGGATAGCTAGGAGAACTATGAATCCTGACAATTAAAGCATTATTGTAGAAATGTAGAAAAATACAAAATACTTTGTGGATGTTTTATCTAAACAGAAATAAACATCTTGCATGTTTCAAAAGAATATAACGATGGACATTAAGGACTTCTTAACGGCTACTAGACAAATAAGTCTATCATGAATCCAATTAACTTCTTCGTAATTATTTATCTCATTATATCTTTATTTCTTATTCCATTCTTTAAATCGGGTTGTTCAAGAGCTTAAAGCGTCTATGCTTGTTCACTTCGAGAGTCTTCTAATTGTATATTGATTCTTTTGTTGGCTGTATTCGAATAAGTATTTTATATCGTTATATCGGCACTTCCACACAGTCCCATGTTTATTCAATACAATTATTTGATCATCCGATATATTCTACGTTAATTAAATTTTGTCGTTCAGAATACAATGCAAATGCAGAGACCTAATTTGTGCCAACTAATTAGATTACAATTAACCTAAATAAATATTTATGCGATACTTGCCAAATAAAACTATAACATTGTTAACACAGGTTTGGACGGCGAATATGACGCAAATGTTGCCAACATCCGTTGTCTTTGTTAAAAGAGGGAAGCGGATTTGAAAATTTATCCATATAATCAAACTAACATTGATTTGTAAGGTGCAAAACCTTTGTTGAATCCAATCACCGTTCGCAACTTTCGCCGTGGTCAATCCCGGGATGGGACAATCAATGTTTGTAATCTCGAGCTCCACCGTGCTTCCGAAGGCACGTTAAGAGATTGGTCCCTGTTGTCACTGCAACCCACAAACCTGCATTGAGCCAGTGTGGTGGTGTTATGGCCAAAAACGCCTCATGTGTGTCTCCCATGTAGGAAGGTCTATGCCCAGCAGTGGGACGTATATAGGCTGGTGATGATGATGATGGTGAATCACCATTAAATTTTATTCGTATTCGATTAAATGACATTCCATGTCTCTAGCTAAGAAACATTTTAAATTTAAAAATTACAAATCAAAATTATAAGGGTATATAAATGACATACTTTGCGTTTTATGTGCTAAAAAAAAATCTTTAACAAACCAGTCCATGTTTAAGTAGCTAAAGGATAAAATATAAAGACTGTTATTCTATTATGACTCCTTTCGTAAAGATAATATCGGAGATCATAATTAAATAATTTAAATAATACATAAGTCAAAGTTGAATTATCAAGAATTATTAACTAATTTAGTCTTTTTATCAATAGCAAACAAGCATACGTACGACGGTCTTGGTAATAAATTGCCTATGAGCTGTAAACGTCTCGTTAGGCGTCAGTCTCTCGACCGATAATAGAAGTTATTGGTTTAGTATAGGTATCAAGTTATTCATAAAGTCATAGGTAATTCCATAATCTCATAGCTTAGACCAATAAACAGTAGGTGAGTCACATCGAGAGCGAGTAAGACATTAGCGATGCAACCTGACGGCACCTTACTAAATAATTCATGGGCCGCCGTGAGAACACATTCATATAGTAGCGAGCAACTTCGGGTAACCGCCAAAAGATAGAATTATAATCAGTGGATCGGGTAACATAGTGCAAATAATAATATATCATGTTGAATATAATGAAAACGGACGTAATGTTAGCAAAGGCCAATATGAAATAAAATATTAAAAATATAACAGCAAGATTTGCAGAGAATAGTAAAACATAACGTTTGAATCAACAGCTTCTGAAGCATCTCTGCCTTACAGAAGCCGTGCTTTTGCTTGTTTTATATTCTTTGTCTAATATAATTTTGTTGGCAACGAAGATTCGTCTCCTTTGCTACTAGAGTTGATACTTACCAGACCCCTGGGTCTCGTGATCTTATGGGCGTTTACAAATTAAATAATTGCCTAAATAAACTTACACTACAAGCATCTTTTCCTTATGTTAACCGCTTACCATCAAGGACAATTAATAAATTTATGCTTGCTTGGCACAATTATAACGAAAAAAAGAAAGAAAGTATAAATATGTGACAATGGCACAACAATGTCATTCCATTCCATTTGACAAGACATTCCGCAGAATAAGATATCAAATTCCATTTTTCAGTCGCGCAAGAAAGATTTCACTTTTTCTTTTATTTCTAGTTAGACATTAATCATATAAATATCTAAAGGAGAACGTTCTCCTTTATTCTTATTTTATCTTACTTTTTAAACATAAAGATTCACAATGTAGATCTTAAGATAACCACTTATATACAAAGTGAATTATATTATTTCTTCAAAATTTTGTTAATTGTAAATAAATCCGACCTAATTAAAAGGACGGTTTTTGATGGACCAAATTTTTTATACAAACATTAGACTGAATTATTTTTTCAATAAAAAACAAATCTTTTTATTTGGTCTATAACATTACCTAAATAAGGAAAAGCCGAAAAGACTCCTAATGTTTTTAAAACTTTCCTGTAATCCAAGAAATCGCATCATGTTCTCAATATTAGAGACTCGAAAAATGTAAAATATATTTAAAAAGCCGAAATGTGCCATCCCATTACTGTTTTATTTGCCGGGGGAGTTGATGAGATTGGATCAGATCACGTTGCTGTAAGGCTGCTTAGACATCTGATCAGCACGTCAATATTCAACATGACTCAGAGCAGCCAATTAGGCGGACAGTGAAAATAATTTGGTTTTCACAAATTAAAATTAAGCTATCATTTTTTATTGTAAAACTCAGGACATCATTGCCTAGTTCAACTACTGTATGCTTGTTTGATGTTATTAAAATAATTAACCCCAACAAGACATCTGAGCTATACTAGACTCAAGCTGATTTGGAAATTAATTAAAGTGATAATATCGGTAATCATACATAATCATCACTTATCAATCGGCATTGTGCCAGTTTTTAAACTAATTGCTTAAGCTCTTTCTATGTTTCTATCTTAAGGTTTATTAACAGACTGATCTTATTTCCTACCAAATATTTAAAAGTTACCAAATCGTTTATGCCGAAACACGTGTCAAGACACCCTTAGAAATCCGGAATGAGATTCCCTCTTCAATATTCTAAAATTCATCGTCTATTGTCTTTCAACTGTCAATCATGTCAATACGTTTCAGTAGGCTGACAACTTTAGGAGGAAAATATAAAATTACATCATAATCATCTCAAGAAACATAACAGATAGACGTAACGCGAGAGAGACAAAACTTAAATAATTTATCCGAGAATTATTACTTCTGTCCGTCCTCTTGATTAATACGGTAATTGACAACTTTTTTTTTCATAAATAAGACGCTTAGACCTAAATATTAAGAAATATTACAAAAAAAATAGTACGTTTATTAAAATCAATAGTTTCACAGATCCAGTGGTATGTTTGATATGTTGCAGCGCATCGTCTAAAAACGCTCCATATAAAATCTGCGGAACAGATGACGTCACATGTTGCTATATTACTAAAAATTTATGGTCATATTAACAAAATTAATAATAACTTTGTAAAAAAAACAGCTCTTAAAATTTTATAAGCCGTACAATACCAACAATATTCCAAAACTTTTAGGTTTCAATTGTTTTTATGTTTAACAGTAGCGTATATTTTCTGATTTTGTGAAAAATAGCGCCATATTCAAACTTAGCAACAACCCTATTATATAAATTTAGAAAGAAAAGAAATATAAACCCATTACTGAATGGTTCCTAAAACGTTGGTCGATAAAGGAGGTAATTAGGCTTGCGACTCTGGTCTTAAAGAGTACTGTGCTTTAGTTGTTTTAGTGCAAGAGTTTGTGCTCTTTGCTTAAAAGCTTAAAGAATCAAATGTTATTTCCTGGACCAGACTCCGATCTAATAGAAATTGGCTTACGTGGAAGTGATGGGGGTTATTTGAAATCGCTTGGTGGAGATTTGTTTGATTCAGAATAATTGAAAATATATTCCATATTTTCTATGTGGGATCAAAATCCCCTAAAGGTATTTGCTGTTGCCAGATTTGCTTTTCGATAAGATAATTCTCAAATAGCTTTGGGTCAGTCATTACGTCGAACAATCGGTGATACAAATTTTCCAATATCAAGACTGGTTTTGTTTTGTATTTGTGAGTGCAAGTAATGGTTAGCTATCCAAAAATATATATTTATTATAATGTATTTTCGGATTATAATGTTTTTTTTTTCATTATTATGTAGTTTTGGATGTTGAAATAGAATATTTAGACATTGTAGGGTGGACGTTAGCTCATAAACGCAAATACAGATAGACTAGAAGAATTTCACAGGGATATCCCAAGTCCTGGGTGGCTCAGTGGTCAGAGCAGTCGCCCGGATTGCGAAAGGTCGCGGGTTCGATTCCTGCCTCAGGACGTGAATTTTTTCTAGTTTTATTATATTTTAATTACTAATGTATTTTATAATAACAAAAAAATTGTATTCTCTAAGAAACCGTTTCTAAGTAGGTAGTTGTGCCAAATATGTATTGTTTTGTGTATGTCTAGCGATAGCGAAAGAGTTTCTTCTACTCAAGCTATTATATTGCTTCACAGAGGATCCCCAAAACCACTGTCAAGCAAAAAAACCTGTATAAAAAAATAGACATTACCATTTTCATTTCAACAGGAGGATATACATGCTGAAATAATAAAAGTAATCTTAAAATAATTTTAAATATAAAATATTTTTGGCACACAATATTCCGAACAGTAAAAAAAATACTAAAACAGCAATCGCAGACACTGCAAAAGTGTCAATTTGGAATGTCAGAGCGACAGTTGCAATCAAAGCACAAAAGTTGGTAATGGCGAGTTGCTAAATAATTCATGGCCCGCTAGTTCCAATACTAATACAGTTTTCATGAACTGGAATTTGCTGAGTAAAAACATTATCTGCTGCTTATATTACGATTTGTGTTAGTTAACTTAAAACGAATTCTTTAGTAACTGTGTAATTATTCGCAAGTGTGCTATTTGTCAATGAGATTTTTATCAATTGGGTGGTTGAAATTTTTTTTTATATTTCAAAAATAAGAAGTTTACAAATCGTAAAGAAATATTGCAAAAGAAATAGTATGTTTAAATGTTTATTTTCACAGATACATTGGTATGTTTGATATTGCTGCAGCGCGTAGTCTTAAAACGCTCCATTTATTACCTGCGGAACAGATGACGTCACATGGTGGTATATTTAATGAAATGTATGGGCATATTGACTAAATTAATAATTACTATGTGATATGTCTTGCAAAATTTTCGAAACCGTACAATTTCAACAATATTCCATAATTTCTGAGCTTGAATTGTTTTTATAGGTCATAGTAGCGTATATTTTACGAATTTGTGAGAAATATCGCCATATTCAAACTTAGGCGACATCCCTAATAAGGATTATTTCAAAGCCTTGAACTGAGAACCTACGTATTTAGAAAATTTCGACATAAATGAGAGGTTTTATCAATTATCGCTAATCAGTTCGAAGGATTCCTCGCTAACTTATTTTGAGTGATGCCCGATTTCTTTTGAAGCTACAAAGTAAACCGGCTGTTTTGCAATTAACTGTCAGCGGCTAAATTTTTTTTTCATAGTTTTACTCCTAAGATCATCCTCGGGGTAGCTATTCCGCGATTTGTCTTATTCTAACGCATGTTAAATGTCACAAGTGAAAATATGACAACACTAGATCAGCTATTCCTGGGATCATCCGAGAAGTAAAAATTATAATTTCTTTAATGCCCAGACGGCAAATTAGGTTGACATGACAATTAAAATTCAATTGTGTCTGGTTTATCTGGCTTTAAAGGGTTAACCGTTAGTTTAAATTTAAAAAAAAATCTTATTAGTAATAGTATCTGTGTGCGGGTAAGTTGTATTTTCTGATTTCATGATATTGTACAGTCGACAGCACATCAAGTGTAACAGTTTGACCTTGAGAAGGCCCTTATTCCGTTTGTAATAGAGGCGGCTTTCGTAGTGCAACTGTTACACTTGATGTGCTTTCGTCTGTACTAAGTAGCGGCCGCCCGCGGCTCCGCCTGTGTGGATGTTTCTGTAGAAGAGTCATCCAAGAAAATTTGAGGCAAATGATCTGCATCTAGTGTGGAAAAGTATTACATAGATTTGTATTAAATTATACACACCTTATACTGGTTGACTGGTATAGATAATGTTTTAGGTTTGAAAACGCCCATTGCACTTGTTCTACATTAAAATTAAATGAATAAATGTGAGTGAGATATCTTGCATTTATTAAACTATGGATAATTAAATTGATCTACTGTACGCTAAGATAAAAATAAAAATTGAATCATAACGACATCAAACATTTTCATAAATCGTATGCCTCTAACAAAAAAGCCACAAACCTAACCAATTTTCCTCTAATTTGACTGTACCCATTTCAATATCCTATTTCGGGAAATACAGCGAAAATTCCCCAGCCACCACAATTCGACCTACACGAGAAACACATTTGGCTTTTGAATAGACTGTCTCAAGGGTCAATATACGCTGGCTGCTATTTCCCTAGGTATGCAAAAAGAAAAATACTTCGTTCCTATTGTACTGAGATAGCCAGAATAACGAAAATACACTTTTGGGATTATAGCTGTACTCCTCGTCGCGTTTCTTGGGTTTTTCGCCTTGGCCTTGCCTGAGATAGTGTTATCACCTTTACTCAAAGTAAATAAACGTCATTCCTTTGGGATCGCGAAATGATGTTAGTGTAGATTTATATTTTGAGGTTTCTAGGATAATTATACGTAATTATAATGAATTGCTTTGTTTGTAATTAATAAAAATTAATAAAATATATAATAAGTATCATCAAGGCCTGTGCCCAGCAGTGGGACGTATATAGGCTGGTGCCTATATACGTCCCACTGCTGGGCACAGGCCTTCCTACATGGCAGAAACACATGAGGAGTTTGGGCCATAACACCACCACGCTGGCCCAGTGCGGGTTGGTGGGTTAAAACGGTTGCAGTAACAACCGGGACCAACGGCTTAACGTGCCTTCCGAAGCACGGAGGAGCTCAAGATTATAAATTTGATTGACCCATCCAGGGACCAACCATGGCGAAAGTTGCTTTGTTTTCGTGATCGAAACCAGAGCGCTCGAACCACTACGCCACCGAGCTCCTCAATAAGCTATAATAAGTATATCAATTGCATATCTATTTAAGCTGAAGTAATATCAAGAGAAAAAGACATATGATGTGTATGACACTACTTATACAGGGTGGTGCCGTCAATACGAAAATAAATGAAAACATGGGCTATATTAGTTCATAGAAATGGTTTGCCACTTTCAAAAACATTTTATTCGTTTGATAATTTTATGACATTTCTATGAAATAATGCAGCAAATGTATACAAATGTCGCGAAATTATCAAATGAATATGATGTTTTTTGAAAGTGGCAAACAATTTCTACGAACTAATATAGCCCATGTTTTAATTTATTGTCGTATTGACGACACCATCCTATATTTAAATGTGAATAATTTTATTTCAAACTTAGACTGATTACACATATACATCGACGCAGATGTATATTTGAATCAGTCTAAGTTTGATTAATACGGTAAGTGTGATTAATTGAAAATTATTAATAATTACCAAAATTGAAGACAAAAGTAATGAATTATTTAATGCACGTTTGACCAAAAAAGAAAAAAAAATAACCACGAAATCTAAGGTTTAGATTTCTAACCTACCACGGCCGTTTCGGGCTTCCGCGGACAGCTCTGTCTGATCTCATATACCTAGGTACATAAATTTATTACTTTAATTGCTAATAAATATTGACCAACAAAGATTGTTTCTTGTTTGTTTTATTACTTTTACCACACCACATAGTCAATTGTTAATAAAAACCAGTAAAAAGTGATGAATTTCACATTTTTCATTACATTTACTAAATCACGAGGTAAGTAAGTATTAATAATTACCATAGTAATCACATTTACCGTAACATATACATATATATTAATTATTTAAATTAACTAATTTTTGTTGTGATTATTTATTATTATATTAACTAATTTTGTGTTTTATTAAACACAAAATTAGTTAATTAGTTAAACTCGACATGGCTAATTTTAAATGAACATTGTTGTAAGTGTTTAATTATTCTATTCGTACTTTTCTAGTATAAAACACTTTTGATTTAGTAAAAAAAACACAATTTTTGAAGGTTAATTAAACCATAGAAACACTTCATCTAAAGTCAGTGAATCGTTTTACAATTTTAATTGTACATATACTTCCCAGAAATATAACGTCAGACCCACAAAGGCGTGAGTTATGTAGCTGCCGGGCAGAAATTATGAAGCAAATAATTCTATCTCACTAGGTATATAAATATACACGTGGTTTTGTTGCCTTTTGGGCTTTAAGAATAAATAATAATTTTATTCATGCTTCGCAGACAACTGTTCGAGTTGTCAGTACGCATCCCTAGCTACAGGCTTCTCGGCCACGGTCCCAGGTTCAAATCCCAGTCGGGTAGATGTTTGTTGTGATATGACTTGTCCGCTGGTTATGGTTGTTTATATACGGGATTGTGACGACAATAAATTAAAACGGGGGCTCCATTAGTTCACAGAATGCTTTGCAACTTTCAAACAAATATGTATAAGTAAGATGTATTTGAAAGTCAAAATCACTTTATAATTTCATGACATTTGTATGAAATATTATAACAACGGCTGTATTATTTTATAGACATGTTTTGCCACTTTCAAAAACACCTTATTCATTTAATAATTTCATAAAATTTATATGAAATAATACAGCCAATGTTATATTATTTCATACAAATTTCATGAAATTATCAAATGAATAATATGTTTTTGAAAGTGGCAAACCATTTCTATAAGCTAATATAGGCCATGGTTCAATTTATTGTCGTATTGACGGCACCCTGTATAACGATGTATATTAAGACCGAAGCGAACTTGCCGCGGCAGCGGCCGGTGAGTGCTGGAATCGGAATGGCTTCGATGTTAAGATGTTAGAAATCCTTTGGTATAATTACCTCGAACGCAGAAAAAATATCCCATGAGGCTTAATTTCGTAATTCGTGATTGCGAGGATACTATATTCGTTAATAAGATATTTTTTGACAGCTTAAATTCGTAACGGAGTGATTCGTGTTCCATATTTTATGATAAACCGGATTGGGCAGAGAGCGGTCATTTGTGGTCAATGGCGTAACCTTTTTCCGATATAAGTTTTGTTTGAAATTCATACGAAACACTTAATAAAAGTTTTGCACGTCGAAGAGATGTAACATCTAAGAACGTTAATATCTTATCTTACTCCCTCAGAAAACTTTTATATTCAATAGCGTATCTAAAATTCCAAGAAAACTGTAAGAGTTATCTTACAGTTCCAAAGTTGGTATTACAATATTGCTAGCTCAAACTAAGAGCAATTCCCTGGTCAACTGGATGTATAGCTCCCGGGGGAGTCCCCACTCGCCGAGTTCGGAATGAGAAAAATGTACCCGGGATATTGCAAAGAGGAGCTAGCTTGAATAATGCTAAGAAACTAACTAAAGTCGGTGTTACACCACAAACAAGCTTAAACAGTTTTTAACAGGAATAGAAAATTCGACAAAAAGTTACGTTGCAATTTGACATTTTCAACTCTTTTCACTTTAATACAAAAAGTAATTTAAAGCAGATTAGGATCAAGATCTCGTGCAGAAGAATGATCTATTGGCATTACAAGGGAGGCACGCGACAAAGATATCAAAAACCAAAGTACATATAGAGGCTCGCAGCACTTTTGGACAAAGAATATACGTTAGTTATATTTTTGCGTTGCCTTTGTGCACTACTCACTACGAGAAAGCGTTGATAGCTCAGAAGAAAAACCTGCTCCCAAGTTTGCTGAATGAGGTCTGGCAATATTACTCAATGAATGACCAAAACCAGCATATAATGCCGAATTAATTTTTAAAAAATCTGACAACTTATTGCAATAGCATTGTCTCCAAAAAAATGTTTCGGATGCAAACTTCGCCGATCCTCACATGTCCTATTTCCTCTACCTTCAAGTGACCTGAGTGAAATAAATAAGTAGAACTAATTAAATAATTAGACACCCCTTTCTACTATGCTTAACGGGGTAGCTCTTGGCCTTCGTCTAACCTGATGGTAAGTGATGGTTACGCTGAAGATGGAAGCGAGCTACACCCGAATTCCTCAACCACAGAGGAACTGGATATTTTATCTACAGGCAACATTATTGTTATGGCAGCAGACTTAGGTAAGATCGCCAACCAAACCGATCGGAAAATTGGAATCGAACCCTGATCTCTAGATCTGAGGTTGTTTTCAACCAGCACACCACTGAAGCCGGTTCCATTTACTAACAAGCAGCTACACTACAATTATCAAACTTAACACCAAACAAACAACCCCATCTTTATAGCTACTATATCTAATTCATGTCAGAGTTGCTCCAGTTATCTCAGCCGACATCAGTCACATTACGGCAGTACATTCATCAAACTCCAACTAAATACATTACTCAATTTAGGAGAAATGACATTACCGACGTTATGGGCGATAATAAGTAATTCAATGTTAGGAGATTGACTTGAAATTGACTTGAATATTAATCTGCAAAATGAATTACATAGTGTAGTTATTACTTTGGCAAGCGCACAAGGCGATGGTTAACGCCAACATTGTTTAATGAACTACCTAGTAAGATACTTGCTGAATATGACGGTGTGTCAAAAAATCTCTGAAGCAAATACTTCGAAAACACTATTTGTTCCTGTGTCCACATTAGTGCTGAGTGTTTTGCAGTATCGGTATCTTTCATATTGTTAATAGTATTTTTTTTTTATTAATGGCTTCCGCGTCCACGGAAATTCTGCCGACGAGCGAAAGAGACGAAATTAGGTTTTTCTTGTAAGTTGTTACGAATTAAATAAATTAAAAAAAAGGTTAGTTGTATTTGTATAGAATAAAAGAGATATTTTGCATTTTTAGGAAGAATTTATTTCTACTTTTCTTCAAAGTTGACTAATCTGGTAATAATAATAACCTACAAACTTTCGGAGTTACCCCACTCTCCCCTTTAAAAAGGGCTAATAAAAGACGCTCATGTATTGACGACGAGTTACAATAACATTGATTTTAACTTTTCGTAAGTATATCTTTGTGGGGTTTGTGCGTAGAATAATATTATGTTGCCACACTTTTAGTATGAAACCCCAAAACATGTATCGTTATGGATTATTTATAACCCAAATCACTTTATAATGTGTACTGTATCGAGAATTCGAGACACGATATATGAACTTTTGAGTGCCGCTTCCATCAAATACAAATTAACTACGAAACTATTGTTATTAATAACGTTAATTAGATGTTGTGTAATGAATGTTTTGGCTTCAAACCAAAACGTGCTTTAATGGATTTAAGATTAGGTCCTAATATGAACCGCAGCCAAATAATAACTCTTTGTATTCGGCTCATGTGGTGGATGTGGCTTCCTATTCATTAGGCTCACGAGAAATGTCATCTCGTAACTTGTCTCGTCGTAGTTCTATTAGCTTCCGATAGGGGGACGGATCCAAGTAGTTAGAGCAACTTAGAAACAATTTGGAGGCTTGTTTCTTTGTGGTACTTCCTATAAAGGCATGGAACTCTGCCGCTCACGATTTTCCTACTTCCTTATATACTATTTCCTTCTAACGAGGCGTGAGGAAACACCCCATAGCAGAGCAGGGTAAAGAAGGCTGGTACAAGACAGTGAAGCAGGATTGGATCAAACTTGATCCAATCCTGGTGCACTGTCTTTCAGCTAGACTCCACTGACATATTAGGTCTAGTGCCGTAGATATTTTAGAAAGCTTTCGTCACTTTAAAATTGACTCGTATACAGTATTGTAAGGTATAATAGTAGCCGTGAATACCGATCAAGACGTGTCATATTTCTTTGCGAGTTTCTTATGAAACGAAATTACAGAGTATTTCAAAACGCGGGAAATACAAAACTCACAATTTCAATGCTAGACATTTATATTGTTTTTTTTTCTTTAATTGTGTATTTTAAATGCCGACTGATTATCAATAGTTAGGGGATAATGGGGTTATTCCGACCGTGCGATAATTTTAAACAAGGCCGTGTACATCATGACAGAAAAGGCTGTGTTGAATGCCAGGCAAGCATGGGTCCTATATAGGTTTTTTTTGTGAAAGAACAAGAAAAAGTAATACTATGCATCACGCACACATAGGTACAAAATTTCATACCTAAACCGGGTAGTAAAAAATTCCGAAATAAAATTTACAATTCTTGGGTTGCGGGGGTGAATGTCGTAGTAGGTATGTGCGCGGGTTGTGTGTATTTGTGTATGTGTGTGTGTGTGTGTGTGTGTGTGTGTGTGTGTGTGTGGTATAACTGTTGTGTGTTGTACGATTCGCGATAGGACGCATTTTTAATGTTGTTACGAGCAGGTTTGACAATGTTTTTATCAATTTAATCAGAAAATAAAAGTGGTCTGAGAGGTGTCCAAAGGAGATCTCAAAAAATCAGAATAAATCTTCTGAATCCGGGAAAAGTACTAATACTTAATTCGTTTTCATGCATAGTTTGTTTGTACAAAAGTTGAAATTTTTCGTCAATATGGAAATATGGCGGGCGACATAGAAGTCAACTAAATGTCACCGAGTCAAAATAGGCGCCATGATGAATTTTCATTAATAAACTTTCAGATTTTTTTCAAATGAAATATTAAAAAAAAGGAACAATTGAACACTTTTCTGCATATTTTTACCTATTTTTCAGAACCTGTCTGGATCTCCATACATTTTTGGAACATCTCCGTTTAGAGGTTACTCTAGACAAGGAACACAACCACCCCCTTAAAATTTAATGACTTTCATAACACACTGTATTTTAAAAAAAACCCTTCGTAAATGCTTTTCAGTACACTACATAACAACTTAAATACCTATAAAATAATCACTATTATTAAACACGGTATAGTGCCGTCAAGAGCATTAACATAGACTTTTCTATGTTAGTATAAAAGTATTAACACAGACTTCGCCTCTATATGTATAAATCAGTCTACGTTAATAGATAATTGTAAAGTGACGTACCTACGTACTGGTCAAACACACGGCGGACTTTACAGAATTGGTCAGTAGTGTTGTGCTGAACGACGAGTCGATAATACATAAATAATAATGTTCTTACACTCACCACATTCATTCACACTACACCTTTTTTAGACTTTCTGAAAAATATAAACATATAATACAAACAACCGCTCGAACAAATGCTCGCACTCATCGTAAAATATTTGCCTCTATCGGCATTCAAACCCGGGACCTCTGGTTTAGTATCTACTGGCACTGCTCACTCAACTAATTGATAACGTGAAATTTATTTTAAATCTTAAAACGTGAAGCAGTTAAACTAGATGGGTAAAACATTGTTCTATCAAGTGGTTGACCAAAAGAAAATTGAAAGGTAAAGTATGAAATATAATTTTGAACTTCGGAGTATTGGATAAATACATTAACATTTTGCTCAATTAAAACAAAGTGTGCGTTATCAAATTGACTTGTTGTATAATTAATTACCTAAAACTTAACCCAAAAGCATCAATATTATTGAAAAGTGACCAATACCCGGAATGGAATAAAAATTTACTAAAACAAGTAACTTTTACCGTTGTTGTTTATATTGAGTGCATAAAAAACAAATATCGTTCGCTTCGCGTCGATAATTTTGTCGATAACACGTCCTGTCACTACAGTCCACAAATATACGTAGGGAGGGGTCTATGGGGGCAGAGGACTGATTTAGTTTGTCCAGCCCGAGACATTATCGATTAAAGGTTGCTTTGAAATGAGCTTACCCATATGTATTTTATGGGCACTTCGTAGTTCATCCACTTTAGGTTTGAGTACATGTTTTTCTAGGCCATTAGGCTTAGATATCGGATCAATAAAGCATTTAAATGTCGCTTGCACTAATTTGGTAGTCAATTTTGTATTCATTACAGGCCTAACAAAACCGGCACTATAAAAGCTTTTATCTAAATTATTAGAAACCATCTTGGAAAAGTTGAAAATTCATAGCCTTTATTGCTGTCATCATATTGTCGTGAACTCTGTAACGTGATCAACAACATATCTGATGACTGTATCTCGATCTGAGAGTAGGTCGTTGTTCACAATCTTTGTACTACCAATAAGTGACATTACTTGCGAACTTGTAAAAATAAGCTACGAAGCGGTTTTAAGTAATCGTACCGCCAAACCGCTTTTTTGCAACTAGATACATATAAGTTTAATATAAGGTCCAATTTATCTTGTCTTAAATTAAGCGTTAAAGCATTTTATGAGCAAGTATATAATCAGCCGATACAAATTATCCAATGAAAGCCGCTAATCAATCTCTCACGGAACAACGTCCATAGAATTATTAAACAATCGGCTTAATACAATAAGCTCCGTTCACATCCTTATAAGTGAGTCTGTAGGTGGTCTTAGCCTCTTGAAAGTCTAGTGTAGTTCGTTAATGAACTAGTTCGGATGAACTATATGGATTATCCAGCAGCCTATTCCTTTTTTTTCGGGGAGGCATCCGCTTACGGACCTAACCTCCGCTGGCTAAGCGACGAGCGTGTGAGGGGGTCGCCCTGTGCCTGATCGTATTGGCACTGGGAATACCCACTAAAACTCCACTCGGTAACTCCACTGCCCTTCATGGGGGGTAGCCTGGGTTCTGCCGAAGCAATTTCACCAACCCACGCTCAGATCCAGCAGCCTATTCCTTTACCTTTAGTTCGTTTCATTCGGAAATTTCAGATAAGGCAGGTACAGAGTTCAGTAATTTCTCCCTAATACTCTGCTTGCGTCCAAAACCCACGGCTACCATCTTAGTAACTGCCACTTAATATTCTATGAAAACAATAATTAAAGTATGTGATGTTTACAAACAAAAATTATTTATACCAGAGCATTCTTGAAGTTGCATTCAAGACGGTTTCATGCAAGACAATTGTTATGAATCGTAATGCGATGTTTTTTTGTTAAGTGTAAGTACCTATATTTCCCGATTTTAATTTCTTGTCCATATAATATCCTCAACTACTGCTAATGTTCTTGGAGAAAACAAGATCTCAAGCAACAGCTTAAGATGTAAAAAGTGAGGGAATAAAAAATATCCATATTTTTGAACTAAACAAAGTAATCGTTCTCAATGTTGAAATAAAACGCCCAGTCCTAAGGACTGTCCATAATGAGCACATCCTGCTTTTACCAATTGGTTAATTGTAACCTATATCTACCGTGTTCGTTGCATACGACAAAACAGGTCACAGTACGTTTTAGGATAGCGTAGGCAGAAGCAAATAGATTTTATGACTTGTTTTGTGGTAATAAATGTCAGTTTTGATTACAAAGCTTTTGTTTTATTGGTCAATTCAAAATGTTACGTGCACTGATTTTGGCATACTTACATATTTTGCTTATGAGGTACCTTTTCACGCCTCTTTTGAAGGAATCCAGGTTAAAGGAAGCGTGAATTCATGTGTTCTCAACGTTTTCAACTTAGCTTTTAAAATAGAGCTGCGCTTCTTAAATTCCCTTGTCGACATATCGACCACCTAAATTCAATATTATTCGATGCATAAAATGAGTAATATCTTACCGACATTACGCAGGGCCACGACCTGCCCTAAGCCCGTATGGTCTAATCAGATGAGAGGGCACTTCCCCCCGGAACATCGTCTTTATTACTGGTCAATTTTGTGTCATTGTGATATTTTATTGTGCACAGACTAGAGGGAGTTCAAATGTTGAACTGTATTTCTAAGTCGGTAAATTTGTTGAAGTCATAAGATCAGGATGCGTATCAAGACTCTTGCTTAAAGTATCAAATTAAGATTTTTTCCCTTAATGAGGCAATCAGGTAGAAAGTCGTAAACGCTATTCTTGACAGTACTTTCGAATAGTGTACTCAGTGATGAATTTTACACATACAGCCTATAGGCAGCCTAAATGCAGTTTAGAAACATGAGGAGTTTGGGCCATAGGATCACCACGCTAGACCATGCAGTGGTGAAAACAGCTGAAGTACATTTGCCTTCCGAAGCACATAGGATAAAGGAACGCCTCATCAAACAGTAAATGCGTCGCCATCTGGTTAAATTAGGCACTTGATTGGATGCCTACTTTCAGTGTGATTGGTAGGTTCAAGGTTATTATTTATGACCGCTTATAACCAAAACGATTTCGGTGAAAAGGGCCATAAAGAACAACTATGAACCTTGAATCACACAAACAGTCTCACAAAAGCTCTGCAATAACAAGGAAAAATCACTTGATGTTGTAGGTGCGTGGTCATCCTGAGTCCTAACTGGCTACCTTTACCTTCAATGCAAAAAACATCAAACTGTTTCACGGCTGAAATAAGAATGACGGTGATTCCTACCCTACATACGAGCATGAATGCAACGATTAATCAGATAAACTAGGTGGTACCTAGTCTATCTGGTTAATCGTTGCATTCAATTACTTGGCTAGTTGTCTTTCAGCTGTTTTATTGGATGTCGGCGTTTAATCAACGGCCTAGGCGTCGAATTAAGTGGATAATATCCTTGTTATTATATAAAAATACAATAAGTTTTTGAAATCTTCTGTGTAACAGTAGCTGCTGTAATTGGGAAACCTAGAAATCTCAATAACAAGGACCTCATTCAGCATCGTCTTGGAAAATTAAAGTCCTTCAAATCACACAGGTTTCCCTGCCTTCATCAATAAGGCGATTGGAGAATCGCCTTTGAAGTCTTCTAACTAACAGCAGCTGCTGCTGGAAATGGCAAATCCAGAAATATTCCATACTTAAAAACAAGGACATTAAGGTGGTTTTCCACCAGAGGGGCGAGACGAGGCGAGGCGAGACGAGAATCGAAATCGCACTGAACCTTTTCCACTAAAAATTGCCCGCGCGAGCTCGCGCGAGCTCACGCGACATGATTTTCCACCAGAGTGGGGAGATGAGGATTGAAATCGCACAACAATAAACCTTTCCACCAAAGATGCGCGAGGCGAGGATTGAAAATTTGCCATACAAATTTCAATTATCGTCTCGCGTCGTCTCGTCTCGCCCCTCTGGTGGAAAATCGCCTAGGGTTCGAAATCATATCAAATTTCACATTTAAATTTATACTCTATATCGAAAGCGATATGGTTCATTTTTACACAAACAAATATTTCAATTCACGCCACGCACATTCTTGTCAATCCTGACTATTTCCACCAAAGATGCGCGAGGCGAGGATTGAAAATTTGCCATACAAATTTTAAACCTCGTCTCGTCTCGTCCCTCTGGTGGAAAACCACCTTCACACTCAGTAATACGATACTGCAAGATTCAAATCCTTCAAACACACAGATTTTCGTAATTAAGGCGATTCTCCGCAAATCCAAAAAAACTACTTCCACTGATTGCTCCAAATACGTATTGTTTTCTCTAGAACCCAATCAAGTTGATCCGTTCAAAGCCGACGAAACGAGCTTTAAATCAAAGAGCATGTTTACCCTTTTAGCGTTAAAAATACAGATGGCGACAACTTTGTTTGAGCGTTTGAAGTTTCGGACCAGATCAATTAAGTTAGTGAAAATGTTTAGCTTGCACTTTTAAATGCAATAATAGCGGCATGAGGAGTTCGGTGGCGTAATGGTTCGAGCGTTCTGGTTCCGATTGAGAAAACAAAGCAACTCTCGCCGTGGTCGGTCCCGGGATGGGTCAATCAATGTTTGTATTCTCGAGCTCCTCCGTTCTTCAGAGGTCACTTTAAGCCGTTGGTCCCGGCTACTGCAAACGCTTTAACCCACCGACTCGTATTGGGCCAGCGTGGTGGTGTTATGGGCCAAGCTCCACATGTGTCTCTCTGTCAGGCCTGTGCAGAGCAGAGGGAACTTTATAGGATGGTGATGATGATGATGATGAATAAAGCGGCAAACAATGGATTGCCTGGTGATAAGCGGTTACCTAAACGACTTTAATACCAGGAGGATCCCTAGAGCACTTTTTTATGGTGAAGAATAAAAAACCATCAGATAGGTAGGTACTCATAAGCCTGTCAATCTGTCAAGCTCAAGCATCTAATTCCAGATACAATTGGTATTTAATTGGCATTGTAGGATACCGCAATTAAACTAAAAATTATAAAAATGTGGCATAATGTTTTCCAACTTTGCTAAAGTACCTGGTAGGTAGGTAAGTACCTTAAAGGTAATTAATTTCATAAGTAATTAAAAGCTAGATTATTACAAGAAAAATATATTATTTTTTTGCCTCATTGTGACTATTCTTATGAGTCCAACCAAACACGCTATATCTCCTGTAAGTTTCTGAGGAATCGAGCATTTCAAGACAATTTAATGCTATAGCATCAGCTATAGGTTAGGAAATACCACCTTGGTAATAAGTACACTTATCAAATCAATCCGGCCTGTGAAACTTAGTAGGACTATTTTGTCAAGTAGGAAATGAGCTGATGCTCATCAAACACCTGAACAGATCTGCATAATTAATAACTGAGAGCCATCTCGATCATGTCAGCTTTCACACCAAAAAACTTTCCATTCGTTTCGGAGCTACGATGCCACAGACAGACACACAGATACACCGACATACACGTCAAACTTTTATCACCGCTCTTTTGTGTTAAAAAGTACTATGTACAGACGACAGCACATCAAGTGTAACAGTTGCACTACTAAAACAGCTTCTATTACAAACGGCGTAAGGGCGGTCTCAATGTCAATATATTACACTTGTTGTGCTGACGACTGTACTACTTTTGTAACGTTTGAAAGTAGGGGTCCAAGAAATAAGGCAGCAGGAATACGTCACTTTAGGTATATTTAAAATTGTAAAGTAAAGCCACACTGTAACAAACACACAAGATAAATAAACTTAAAACTGAATACGTAAAACACAATACTAGGACTTACAAAAGTGCCTTGATATTGAGACTTGACAAATTAATAAACTTAATATGCGGACTGTTATGATGTTAATGTGATAATATTAAATCGCCTAAGCCTTATTAGCAGGCCTCGAGAGCGAGAAACTGATATCAAAGGAAGAACGCTCCTCTCAGAGTCAGAAAAATAATGATTTGAGAGATAAAACCGAATGGAACGCCGAAGTATGAATTTGAATTTATGTTTTAAAAATTGCCAGGAAATTTGGAAGGTGAAACGAGGTGCTATAACATCGCAATGTACCACGATGACGTATGCCGATAGTACCACGTTACAATACCCGGTCCGCCCTGGAAGAAAAAATCCTGAGGGATGAGGGGCACTATCATTAAGAAATGAGACAAACGTCAGCAAACGAAATGTTCTTAACTAACATAAAATATGTCATTTTTATATGGTTATTGATTGTGCCATTTACAATACCTAAAAGAAAAGTTCTTCCAGCTTCACCCACAAAAAGAGCTATAAAAGAAATTAGCGATATTCACGGGTTACTGATGGATGTTTTTGATATTATCATGAATATTCAATCCGAGACTATTGAATCAAAGAAAAACTGTAAACTAATATATATAAGTTTAGTTGGTGTTAACAATTAAACACATAATATTAATTTTCCGTTTATCACGGCAAAAGATCATACTGCCTCGATGATGGATCGAGTCGAAGTTACGAGTAACGACAAACAAGCGTTGATGCCGCGAACAGCCTACAAATATAACACTTGAGGGTGATGATGGATTGGGTGAAGAATCGATGGAACTTGGTTGAATTTCAAGTGAATTAAAAATATAATTCCTGGATTAGAAGGCTTAAAAATTGATAACAATGTAAGTACAAATGTATTGTCTACATATATGCAAGAAAACTTGATAGTCGTACTACAAGCTCTTCGAATACTCTTCATGGGACGCCCGCATAGGTTTCCTCGGTGATAAAAAACATAAAACCTTAAAAAGATTTCTCTTCACGGGCATTTCAAAGCATGCCGGATGCTGCTAGTTATTATTTAAATACAACAAACGCAAGCACTGAAAGTTGTTGTTTAACGACTGTCAAATTCTTGCATAATGTAAATTAATTTAGTTCTGTTTGAATTGGGACTATTCGTAATTGGAAATAATATGTTTATAATTATTATTTTGGGGCACCTGTGCTTTTCGCTGCTACGTATATGGTTGTTGGAAAAGACATTCTATTATAACATAGACATACTAAATAAAAGTATTATGGTCGATTACTCGCACTTAAATGTATTAATACTCTCACAACTCTTCACATCTTGGGGTAATCGATTAAACAGCTGTGCTCCCTCAAACAATATTGTCTTTTTCCCGTAATTAGTTCTTGTCGTACTTAATTAATATTTATAGCAATTTTTTAAATATTTTTTCTATTTCTAAGTGAGGTAGATTTCTGTAAATACAATAAAAAAGCAAAGACATTGTATAATATATCTACAGTTCATTCTTAAGCAGTCATATTTCATTATTTACTGTTGACACATTTCAATACAATATCAAAGATCCTAATGAAGATATTGCAGAGAATAAAGCATAACATAATTTAGTAGATGAATCAGACAGCGGCCATATAGGCACTGGCCCTGAACAAATAGTAGGAGACGGCACAACGAGCAGCAGACAAATACAGATCGCTTGTTGGACCTGATGGATTGGGTCATGGGACGCACTGAAGCCTAGCTCGTTCGGAAAGTGCCTATTTTTGAGAAACATATTGAATTGCTGTCCTATGAAGTGGAAAGAAAATTTGCTATAGAGAATGTGGATTTGGACTAGATTATTCGAATTGATTTAAAGAATGATCTTTTAGAAAATGTACCGACTCTGAATGTTACTAATGCTAATCCAGTTATTGCTTTTCAAATCATATAAATGAAACAAAATTTTAAGGCCTAGAGTTATGACTTATGACTTATGACTCTTAGTGCGAAAAAAAAGGCAAAAACAGCACACGCGCCACGCGCTCTATTTAAGCGACAAATGTGTGAGAATCCTTACGTGTTTAGTGAAGAATAAATGAAAAAAAAGGTAGGTTTCCATAAGGAAAAAACCGTTTCATAAGAAACGGTTTTTTTCTATTGAGGTTGTTGCTTTTGAGGGTTGACGAACCAATAAAAATACTTCATTGGTTCGTCAACTCTTAAATATTATCATTTGAAAGAAAAAAACAATAGTAGTTTAGTATTAAAAAGTATATTGTGAGTGTCACTGTTGTCAATATCACTTGCTTAATAAATGGCTAAGCCCTTGATAAAATCTTGACAATTTCCTCGCTCAATAGAAATCAGCTCTCCAAAGCTAATAAGTTGTAAAAAGCATTGAATCCTTATAAAAATATCAGAATATTCGCGAGGTATAAAAGAGGTAGGATAAAGGCAACTGGAGAAGAACCTCAAGTTCAAAGAAGAAACTGCAAAATAATACAACGGCGTAAGTGTTACGTTCCTGCGGTGAGTAAGGTCACCAGAGCTCGGAGCAGGGGAACGCGTCTCCCATGCTGCCAACATCAGGCTTACTCTTATTCTTTCAGGATTGGCAGCGCGCGAGTAGTACCCGAGGTGCTTCCAGCGTCTATAGATAAGAGACAGGTCTACCAGCACGCGTAGCACACACACACACACACACACACACACACACACACTGTAATGTAATTTTTCTCGGGTTATGATGGCCCACAAAAATGACATTACGGTGTAGACATAACCGTTTCTCGAGCTTCTCGTGTTCCTTGTGCTACGCGTGCAGGCATGAGTCTATGGGCTACAGTAACCGTTTACCAGGCAGACAGAACTGTCACAGAATAAGTAATAGTCTGTACTGTTTGCCTTTTTATACAACTACAACACGCTGACGGCCCACCTGGTAGTAAGGGGTAACCGCCGCCTATAAATACCCGTATTAAGAAGGAAAAAATCACTTGTTATTGCAGGTGCGTTGTCATGTCATACCTATTAATTACACTGGCTACGTTACCCATAAATCCGAAACACAGCGAACTGTTCCACGGGTGAAATAAGAAAGATGACCCTACATACGGGCCTTCCACCTAGTTGTGTTCCTTGTTGTATAAAAAGACATAAAAAATAGGACATGGAATTAATCTGTGAAGTATCTACATAATAATGCTAGAAGTAATAATCACTGTAGATAGCTAGATTAGATCTACAGAGTGACAAAACTGACTGTGTAGTAATTGAGATAAAAAGTATAGAAAAGATAACACACATTACAACTGTGTTCCGTGCAAGTGTGGCGATCGCGCTACACCCTACTCAGTCGCATGCTAGAAAGAAACGCGTAAGCGCTATGACAATCATGGCGCTTACAACCTTAAAGTCGCAAAAAAGCTCCATTCCATCGTTTCAGAATGGAACGTGACTTTTGTATGCAATAGCTATAGTATCTATTGTCTATACCCACTTTCCACCTCAATGTATGTATCAATGACACCGGCTCGTGTCAGGAGAGCAACACGCAACAAATGTCCGACAACTGGCACAAACAACCGACAAATACAGTGAACACGGCTTGGAAAATGATGGATTGGCTGCGAAACTTTAGCACCGAGAACTATCGGAACTCGAGTCTGAAAAACAAGGTTGAATGATCCTCGTGTATTTAGAAAAATATCAAGTCCTGGGACGGAACCGAATCTGCGAACTTTCATAATCCGGCTGTCTGCTCTGACCACAGCTATCGGAGACATGGGATAAGACTTAATAATTAAAATTTCTTCTTTTGTATTTTTTACGTCCTTAGCTAAGTGGACATTGTGAGAGTAGTTCCTTACTAGCACATTAGAATATCTATTATATGTTGGGTACTTCACTACTTTAGTACAAATATCTTACCTGTCTTCTAATATAAATATTAGAACTACACATTTTATTTGAAGCGTAGTCACTCCATAAAACTTGACGGCAAAAGAACCAATTCACAGGTAAATACTTTTAATACACTAAGATATAGCACGCAGAATAGGTAGCTGTAAAATTTACGTTGTAATAACATTTTTCTATACAGGCAACAATAAATCATGAGTAATAGTTGCATTAGAAAAACGTCCCTATTTCAACTGGATTAGGTCCATCGACATTCACCCGCACGCCGTACATAAAACACGCATAGCCATTTCTTGCTTTACTACTTTTATTCAAAGTCTCCATCTCGACACTGTCACGTATAAATTTGTCAATGTGACAACCCAAAAAGACGCGGAGAAGGTCATAACTTATGGGTAACTTAAGACCGCGGGGATATTACACTTCAGGACCATCAACAGTTTTATTACTAGGCCTTTGGGGTCATATTTGTGTAGAGCTAGATAGTTATCCTTATAGGCTATAGGATTTAATTACGCAAACAAAAGGTCAGCGTTAGGCCTGTTGTCGTGTATATTGCAAAATGGTATCGAAGCTATAATTTTGGTGGGGAAAAAGGGAAAACTTCCAGCAATTTATTTCGGAAACCTAAAACTAATTTAAAGAAGTCCCACAAAAGCTTTACGTCGCTAAAACTAACATACTAGGAATTAATGGACGGGACAGAGGCCAATTCTTTGCTTCATTCTCTATAGTCACAATACCTAACTTTTAGATTTAAAAAATTATCTAAAAAGAATATATATATATAAGAAAGAATAGATAAGCACTAAAAAGAAGAAAATAAAATTTTCCTTTAAATTTTAACTATAAACTAATAACTATATATATGACCATAAAAGCTTGTCGCTCAATTAAATAGGTACTAGTTTATTTACACAAGTAAATCGCGCGACAAGCTTTTATGATCATATAAATTGTGTATAATGAATGAGGTTATTAGTTTATAGTTAAAATTTTAAAGAAAAATTTTATTTTCTTCTTTTTACAGCATTTAAATAAAAGCTTTTTTTTAAAAAAAAGATTTCTTTAAATTTAGTTTTACTTTTTAGTTATCGCTGGCTAGGTTTCTAAGTCTCGGCAAGCCCTTTCATTTGATATCCATATTGTAGAAATGCATTAAAAATAACTATTCCGCCATCTTGGATGGTCCACCATATTGGATTTAGAATGACGTCACACAGCTTATCGTGTATTGTCATCCAAACCAAACGTGTATACAAAATTTCAGCTCAATCGGTTAAAGATATCTGCTTCAAAATCGAGTCGCAAGATTCCACCCGAACATAAGCAAGTTAAATAAAAGCTTTTAAAATAGGTTAATTTTAAATGTTTATCCAGGTCTATTTCAATAAAAATCTTTGAAAAGTTTGAATAACTTTAAATTTTTCAAACTGGAACACATTCCTCCCTTCACGTCACATTTATGGAAAGGTTGAGGTGTCACCACGTGCCTATATAGAAAACTATGTAACTCGTCGTTATTAGCGTACAAAGTAATAGTTTCTGCTGTACCCTTAGCACATTTTAAAATTTCAAATCGTAATCGTATAATTCACGCACGCATAAAACATCAAACAAAAGCCTGACAAAAGCTATCGTAACTACTGGATACGATGGCGATTCGAAATTTTAAAGTGTTCGAGCTAGGTACTGGACCGCTCTTAACGCTTCGCTGAATGGGACTTGAAATTAAGTGTTTAAAGTGAAAACATTAATTTGTATAATGATGAAGTTGGAAAGTTTATCTTTTCTTATAGAGATTATGGTAAATTCTAAAGAATTAAATCTCAGCTCAACCAAACGGAGTAAAAAAATCTGTAATGAAAACCTAGATGTGTTATAATCAAGATTCGCAATACCTTATGTAATGGATTCTAATCAAGATTATGTTGATTCGGTTCTATTCAGTCACAGCTCTAATGCCACAACGTCGAAAGATTACGGAAACCTGTAGATAACGAAATGGAAACTGATTAGTTTGTACGGCTTCAAAGAAATGAGCCTGTGCCAATGTTGAAAAACACTGTACTGAAAGTAGATACACTAAACTGATAGTAGAACTAAAAAAAATCATGGAGTATACAATTCCGCAATGTGTACATGGTACTACAATAAAAATCCGAATATATATAACTTGACTAATGATACTACCATCATCGTTATCCACGTATGAATATACCAGAAAGCGAAGTTCGTACCTAGTGACAAAGACAAAATTGCTGGTACGGTCTACCGAGGCATCTAAAACGCACCAACTGGATAAGCTTGCTACATCGTCGATTCCCTGTGAACTTCTTTCAGAGAAAGAGTGGGATGAAGAGCAAACCCATTTAAAAAAGAATTTAAGCAATAGAACACGATATTTTATTGGTTGTTCTGATTGATTACAGTATAGTTCGTTAATTAACTTACAATGAACTTTGATCTTCAAATTTGGGTCGTTTGTACTGTAGTTATTTTAAGATGATCAAGACTAGAGATGGCCACAAGCAAGGGATTCAAAGTCCTTTGCAAGTTTCTAACTTGTTCAATTAGGGCGAGAATTGAAAAACAAATTTCACGTTAATAAGGCGTTCGAGTGAAAACGAAAACATATTAATTTTTCATGAAACGTCTTCTAATAGGAAAATTTTGTCTAAAATAAAGTCACATCGTTGAAACATAAATAATAATAAATAATACAGCAAATAAATTGACTTCTTCTGAAGGTGTGATGATAACAAAATTGTTATCCTGGGGAATTCATTCATCTGATTTACACCAAAGCGGATTAAGACAACTTCCTATATTTAAGACTATTATCGGATCAATCTTATTTAAATCGATTATTGAGACACGGAATCTGTAATGTCGTCGCGAATATTAAGACATTGTTTCGGAGCTAATTATCGCTAAAATACTGTGCATTCTTGGAGCGTCAATTCCAGTTATCCATAGCATCCAGACCGCAAGACTGAACAATGCTGTACCCGCATAATCAATATATTATGTAAAGCTGTATATGTTGTTAACTGTATGCCAAATACATCAAGAAATTGCAAGATAATATTGCCTATCTTGTTTCTGACGAACAACTTCGAGGATATGTAATTGGAGAGATAATTATGGAACTAGAAATGGTGGAATTGGTGTAACTTTTCGACTAAGAAAATTCTAGTAAGTTTTGATTACTTCTAGTTTAGATACAATCTAACTAACGCAAATGGTTTGGGCTGACCCTGCTGAAAACCATATGAAACCGCCTGCTAATCTACCGAATACCACAGATAAGTGGTATTTGGAAGATTAGTCATGTCCCTATTAACGTAAAACAGAGTACTTCACACTAGATTCGCATATTCAATTAAAACCTTTTCCGTGTCAACGTTCCCAGTAATAAATCTGGCTTGCTAAGAAATGTGGCCAATTTAAGCCCTAACACACTCATCTACATAAAGCCATCGTTCACAAGAGCCCACGTATTTCCACGTCGATAATGCAATATAGGGATTCCTCTCTAATAATTCAGCTTAATGGCCCATCATGTGGGAGCAGACGAGCATAAGAGCATACCAATTACAGGATAGATGAATAACTTACGACATAAGCCCAAAAATGAAGACTATACAGAATCTGGACGCTCATTTATTAATAAAGGAATAAATGACTGCTTTACGTGCTCAGAGATTTAAATGTGCCATTTGCTAACTGACCGATAAAGGTCTTGTGAAGATTCCTCGTTCATGTCGTACTTCTCAATAACCAAAATTCTGTATCTGGACACAGTGCTTGAATTGGTGCCCTTAATTGTGAGTAAAAATAAAATTACCAATTACATGATTAGCCCAGCAACTTCCCAACACTGACACAAATATTTATGTCACTGACATACCGTATGAAACGCCGTATCTGCCTAGGCAGATCGTCTAGTATTTAAAATTTTGCATATGATTAGTAGGAAGTCTATTTCTGTGATTGGTAGGTTCAAGGTTATTTTTTATTACCACTTGCAACCGAAATCATTTTAGTTATAAGTAAAAATGACCTTCAACCTACCAATCATACAAAAACTCCCCACCAGACTCGTGGACCCACTAGTCGGTCCACGAGTGATTCTTCACTACTCGGCGATCTGCCTGGGCAGATTGTAATAAGGCATGTTAAATGAAATGGCTGCGACAAATCAATTCGCGTAATGATTCATCTATTGTATACAATAGATGAATCATTACGCGAATTGATTTGTTTCAGACATAATTCAATTATCCAAACTTAAACTTTTAAGTCTTAATTGTTGATTATCAAAAGTCACATTTTTAAATACTTCTTTAACATATAAATCCTATGTGCTAATTTTGCTCCTATCCCAATATTCGTGAACAGTTACACAGTTGATTGATATTGACAGTCTGTCCACTTTGTTATTGATGGATATTATTAACACCCACATATTCGTTTATTTTGCACTGACATTCTGATATACTTTTGTTTGATCAAGGAAAATCAATTTAATTTCTATGAATATTTCTAAATCAACTATTTTTTTCCAAAGCCACTTTATTATAACGCTGCTGTACAAGGAGGTAATAAGATCTCTCATATTTTCGTAATTTTTTTTTAATGTTAGACTAGTGGCCGACCGCGGCTCCACTCGCTTGGATGTCATAACCGCTACAAAAGACAGCCTTTGTCCATCCTTTCAGGATGTAATCTATTTTCACGACAAATTTTATCTAAATTGGTTGAATGGCTTAGATGAGTAAAAACTATTGTAAGTAGAACCGTAGAACAAAATAATTATATAAAAATTATATGATGCTGAGAATAGCCTAATCTTTTCAACTAAAAGACCCTAGCAGAGCAGCAAACTTTAAGGATTTATTAAAAGTGTTGAAAATTATAATCAAAAAACGAGAACATACAGCAAAACCGCTTACGACTTTGACTGAAAAGAAAACATTTCACGCGGAAAGCGTGGAACACGGAAATGCATTTTGGAGCAGTCATCCGTCGACACGAAGTAATGGCAGACATTTTCAATAGCTAGCAACTAGATTGAGGCTTTTGAATGAGCTCTGTCTCGTTTAGGTAAATGTTCCTGTATATGTCACTGGCATCATCAAGCTTTTAGGGACGCATTTTTTTTATTTTATTTTTTATACAAAGCACGGCAATTGACCCAACACCACCTGATGTGAAGCGCTAAGGAGAGTCCATATGCGAAGACAGCTAGTGCAGAAACGGACAATGCACTAGCTGCCTCCACCTTGCCGGCCCAAAAGGTGCTTTTTCACGCCTCTCTTGAAGGACCCCATGTTATAGGGAGGAGGAAACACATGCGCTGGCAAAGAATTCCAAGTTCTGGAAGTACGACAAAGAAACGAAGAACTAAATTTCTTTGTGCGTGATGTTGAGGTGGAGACAGTAAATGGATGACTCCGAAGACCAGCACGCGTGCTCCTGAGTAGAAAGGGGGAAGGTGGGATAAGGTCGAAAACCTCTTCAGAGCACTCTCCGTGATAAAGCCGATAAAAGGCGCTAAGCGACGCAATGTCTCGACGCAATTGTAGAGGCTCAAGTTTGTTCGTGACCTCTACATCGCCAATGATACGGACAGCACGACGCTGCAATCTGTCCAGTGCATCGAGGAGGTACTTGGCGGAGCCATCCCATAAGTGCGAGCAATATTCCACGCAAGACCGGACCTGAGTTTTGTACAGCAGGCATAGCTGGTCAGGCGTGAAAAATCGACGCACCTTCTTCAGGACACCGAGCTTCCGTGAGGCTGTTTTGATCACGGTTTCGATGTAGTTTCTAGAATTGAGATCGCAGCATATCTCCATACCGAGCAAGTTCAAGGAGGCCTGTGCCGAAAGAGTAGTGCCCTGAAGAGAGGGAAGGGGAAGGAACGGCGACATTTTGGCTGTAAACGCACACACCTGTGTTTTCTTAGCATTGAACTCAACAAGACAACAAACAACAAAGACACAAGACACAAGTCACAAGTTGTAAAGACACAAGTTATTTTCACACGACAAGTCTCTTACCAGTCTTGTACCTTCCACTATAGATTGACCAGTTTATGTTCTCGTAGGAAAGGTTTGGAGCTTTTGTTTAAGCTAATTCATCACTTTACAATTTGCTTTACTAAGAGTCGGTAGTCGTGTGCATAATCTTAAAACTTTTCCTATCCTTCTATTAAAGACACGACTAGGTCAGCATTTTTCAATATATCGTATGTGTTCTTAACTCGGTGAGATTTAAGTTTGACATTTTAATTTTCTTTACCCTCGCCCTCAGTAAAAGCTACCATAAGACCTGTTTGTTTATAATTATTTTTGTTTTTTTCCTTTCCTTATGAGTATTTGCCTTTCTTATTTCAGCCGTGAAACAGTTCGTTGTGTTTCGGATTGAAGGGAAAGGTAGCCAGTGTAATTACTGGGCATGGACGGCATTTCATCTTAGGCCCCAGGATGACAACACACCTGCAATATCAAGTGATTTTTCCTTGTTATTGCAGGTGTCTATAGGCGGCGGTTACCGCTTTCCATCAGGTGGGCCGTCAGCTTGTTTGTCATCTAGTTTTATAAAAAAAAAAAAAAAAAAAATTTGCTTGCGAACATTAATTCAATTCGAACTGTATAAAATATATACGGCGCATGTCATGACTGCATGTCGTAAGAAACAATATAGCTTATAATTTCCAAGTTAAATGTTATGACTTATGTGACTGTAACCAGTTTTGTTAGGCTAATACGTACGGTCTAAAGTTCTAATGCAAACTGAATGAATACAACTTTGATGAGATAGATTTCACATTAATGTTTGACAATAGCCACTCTAATTAACTTGAGAACAACTATATTGATGACATTCAAATCATGTATAGTAATTCTTGAACCTATTCGCTTAACCAAGCCCTCTCCACAATATCTGTGACAGGAACCCAAAACTTCAATTTCAATATCACGTTTTTCGGTTTTAATTGAAGCGCTGTGTACACAAATCATTGCAGAGCTGTCCGAGCTTCCAAAACGCCAATTATTGGATGACCCAGTTCCAGTTGGGCTATAAAACTTTTACTGCGATTTGAGCAGAAGAACTAACTTTTCAAATCCTACTTTTGAAGAACGAGCTTCCGATATCGGAATCTGCACTGCTAATTAAGGGTCAGTAAGTTTTTATAGTCGATGTCTATAGAGAAATGATTGGCAAATTTGATTTGGACACTGTCGTCGGAACAATTACAAATAAAGAAAGAAAACGATGATAAAATATATGCTTCAGGCGGGAATACCTATTCCTCCGGTGGCGTAGTGGTAGACGCGTCTGGTTGGAAATTAGGAGACGCGAGTTCGATACCCGCCTGGAGCATACTTATATTTTTTTATCGTTTTCTTTCTTTATTTGTAATTACGGTTTGTACGGGTTACTAGGTGGTAGACCCGTATGTAGGGTCGTCTGGGTAGGTACCACCGCCTTTTTTATTTCAGCGGTGAAACAGTTCGCTGTGTTTCGGATTGAAGGTAAAGGTGGCCAGTGAAATTACTGGACATGGATGGCATTTCATCTTAGGCCCCAGGATGACAACGCACCTGCAATATCAAGTGATTTTTCCTTGTTATTGCAGGTGTCTATAGGCGGCGGTAACCGCTTACCATCAGGTGGGCCGTCAGCTTGTTTGTCATCTAGTTGTATAAAAAAAAATGTTACAACGGAGAAACATAACCGGCCGGCCGCCGGCCGTGACGACCGGTTGGCTGAGTGGTCTGCACCCCAGGCTATTCGGTCAAGAGGTCCCGGGTTCGAATTCCGGTAGGAACAAATGTTTGTATGATGAGTACGAGCATTTGTTTACGAGTCATGGATGTTTATATGTTTATTTAGTATATTTCTAATATTTATATACATATTATTATCATTATTTCTCCGTTATCTAGTATCCATAACACAAGCTCTTAATGATGCTTACTTTGGGCTAGATAATAGGTGTGAGTGTATGAATATTATTATTATTATAACAAAGGAGACGCAAAAAAAAATTACCAACCCACAATTGGCCAGCGTAGTGGTATTATAGCCTAAACTCCTCGTATATTTCTTAAGAAGGCCTGTGCCCAGTGGAGACGTGTTTATAAGCTGATGATGATGAAACACTGAGGTTTTAACGTTAATGATTTAGTAACAATTACGTGCTAAGAGACTGGTGGAATTACTTTTTGTTATATATCGTTTTTCTATCCGAAATGCCACTAATGCATGCCATACAAAGATGAAAGCAAGTGGTGAACAAGAAATTAAAAAAGATATTACAATTTCAAAATAATAATAACAATAATAATTATAATAATACACTCACACCTATTATCTAGCATCATTAAGAGCTTGTGTTATGGATACTAGATGATAACGGAGAAATGATGATAATATTATATGTATATACATTTATATGTATATAAATATTAGAAATATACTACATAAACATATAAACATCCATGACTCGTAAACAAATGCTCGTACTCATCATACAAACATTTGCTCCTACCGGGATTTGAACCCGGGACCTCTTGATCGAGTAGCCTGTATAGAAAGAGGCACAATCCGGTCAACCAGACGGTCGTCAAAATGTAGACATTTTCTATCCTGAAATTATCCTAATGATAGATGGTGTTATTTTTGAATAAATAAATAAACATTTAATTTAATTGCAACTATCCACCTTAAATAAAGAACAGCACTTCCCTAAAATGTGCAAAGGCATTAGCCGACAGCCGTTAAGTTGTTCCGAAGTTCGCTTCTTTGCGATAGATAGCGCACGTAAACTCCAGTTCAGCAGTTTTCTCGAGAGGTGTATCGGAGCAAATTAGTTTCCTCGTTCGAATGTTACAGCTCATAGATATTAACTTTATAAACTTTCAATCTTGGCTTTTCATGTTCAACGGGGATGTTGGAAACAGCGGAGATTGGAATACAGCTAACTTTGTGTCGGTAATTGCAAATAAGAATTTTAGAGTCCAGTTTACAGTATCAGTAAAATATGAGGTGGATGTTATTTGCTCATGGGAATTTCATCATACAGTTGGTGACTCATAAGTTCATTAGCCGAATTATTAATGTACATTTTATCCCTTAGGGCCAAATCCCACCGAGACGAGACGCGACGCGACGATCCTTGAAGAGACCAGTGGTTTCGGGCTGCCCAGCTCGCAGCCGCAAGACGCATCGCGGGGTCGCGAGGCGCATCGTGAAATCGCTGGCAGCGCGACATTTTTCTGCGCAACGAGACACCGTACATCGCAGCGTTACTCCGCGCGGAGCATTGATGATTGGGATGTTGCTTATGTTTGAAATTGGCGCTATTTTTTACAAATTGGGAAAATATACGCTACTGTTACCTATAAAAATAATTCAAACTTAAAAGATATGGAATACTGTTGAAGTTGTACTGATTTAAACATTAAAAAATGGTCATTTTTATTTTTTCAATATTTATCAAAAATGTTAATGGTATTAGATTGCTGACATAAATTAAAACAAGTATCATTATGACAACTATTAATAAAAACATAATATAACAAAGTCATTATTAATTTTGTCAGTATGCCCATACATTTCTTAGAAATATGGGAACATGTGACGTTACCTGTTCCGTAGATTTTCTATGGAGCGTTTATGGACGATGCGCCGCAACACATCAAACAAACCACTATATCTGTGAAACTATTGATCTTAGACAAACTATTTCTTTTGCGATATTTCTTTATGAGTTATAAACTTTTTATTTATGAAATAAAAGAAAAATTGTCAACTACCCTATTATAGTAGAGACAAGTCGTCGCCATAATGGATTCAGGCTGTGCGCCGCGCTTGCGAGTCGCGTCTACCAGTCCACCGGCGGAGCACCGCTTCGTCACCATGCGTCACGTTATATCGCAGCAGGCCTGCAAGGCGCAGCGCGGCGTCGCGTGACGCAGCAGAGCATTCTCGAAATCTCTCAATGAAACGTATACCTTCTTGTGTAGTAAATAAAGTGCTCGCCGTGTCACGTCGAGTAACGACTCGGGTGATTTGAACTTTACCGGTCCACTTATCTATTGAGCTTGGTTTCTGGGTACTTCACAAAATATGCATGAATCATACTGGGAGCTACAAATCTAACTATTTATTTATTCAATATAACACAAACAGTTTGTAGTTGTTATTTTACATTTATAGTAAATTATAAGACGACCACCCACAGACAGGCATCTCTAGAAAAACTCAACTTCGATTTAAAAAGTAATCTCAAAATGTTTCAGTATCATAATATATGTAAATCAAATAAGAGTTACAAAATATAGAACCTTAGTAATATAATTTGACAATCAAAAAAGATCAAGGGAACCACTTTGATGTTATGTAAATACCTTATTCCTTTGAAGAGTCAAATTGGAGTGACTTGTTTAAGGTAGAATGTAAGCGAACGAAGAAAATGAAACATCATGCACAGAGCAGAGCTGGTTGTGGATAATAACCAGGATATTAACGATGCTGTCGCCTTGTCTCCACACACACTAAAAAGAGCTAATTTCAAGTAGCACAAATTATAGCTATTAATACAATAATACGAGGATAACGAAGACGTAGTGGCTTGAGCGGTCTAGTACTATTATAAATCTGTGGCTCTGGTTTCGATTACGAAAACAAAGTAACTTTCGCCATGGTCGATCCCGGGATGGGTTTTTTTTAAACAACTAGATGACAAACAAGCTGACGGCCCACCTGATGGTAAGCGGTTACCGCCGCCTATAGACACCTGCAATAAAAAGGAACAAATCACTTGATAAGCCTTAGATGAAATGCCGTCCATTTCCCTTCAATCCGAAACACAGCGAACTGTTTCACGGCTGAAATAAGAAAGGCGGTGGTACCTACCCAGGCGGCCCTACATCCGGGCCCACCACCTAGTAAGGAGTCAATCATATTTGTGATCTCAAACTCCTCGGTGCCTCAGGAGGCTTGTTAAGCTGTTGGTCCCGGTTGTCACTGCAACCGCTTTACCCACCAACCTGCATTGGGCCAGCGCGGCAGCGTGGTGGTGTTATGGCCCAAACTCCTCATGTGTTTCTTTCATGAAGCAAGGCCAGTGAGACCTATATAAGCTGGTGATGATGATGAATAAAATAATTACTAGCTGCATCAAATCTTCTAGGACCGTAGTGATACTATTCATGTTCACAAAAGGAAAATATTAGCTTTTTGAAAGTATACCACCACATCATGAATAACTTTTAATCTTACTCCTACACGAATGACTGTATATAAACCCAATAGCAAAATAGAGCGTATTCATGATATTCCCAAAGTTCTCCATTAAGTTAACTCGCCTAACACACCCGCTAACTTCGTGGCCCCAAACTCGTTTAGCTCGCAAACTCCACTGAACCGCGCCGTTCTAAATTCTAATGGCCTTTTTGTGTTTTGTTTACACGCCGGGCCACGAAATAGTTAAATTCATTACTCTCATGGGTACAATCTGTCAATATATCACGCGTGACTCCTACTATATCTTCCTTGTGGAAGAAAAATATTCACGCTTCACTTGCAACGTCAGTAGATAGTACCCGTTAATAACTGTCTGCTTCATATATCAGTTGCTTAGTAGCTTCTATGTTTATGTATCCCTATAATCTGTGTGTATCGCCAAGTTCTTATTAATATCTTGTATTTGAGGCTTTTCGGTCTTGTTAAGACTGAAATCAGTCTTAACTTCACTGCGACCTAAAAGATTTATTGTGACTTGCTGCCAATAGTTTCTAATAGAGCCTTCATTTGGGCACTTTCCATAAATTTTAAGTTTTTCCCAACTTCAAGGGTCTCAATTTCATTTGGGTCAATAGTCTGCCTCCCCAGATGAAGGCTTCGTTTGTGGATAAAAGGTCCACAGTTGCAAAGGAGGTGCATTGAGGTTTCGCGCACCTGTGTACAGAATCTGCAAACATCCCAATCACTTAGTTTTAGGTTGTATAAGTGTTTGTTCAGTTTGCAGTGGCCTGTCAAAGCTCTAGTCATGGCACTCGCGTTACTCCTGATGGGCTGCTCCGCCAAGTTCTTAGGTGTGTTCATCTGTTCTTTGGAAGTCTTTCGTCCTGGTTGCTATATAAAAACCACCAATGGGTTTTATAGTAGATCCGTCATTTGGGCACTTTCCATAAATTTCAGTATATTCAAACACACAATATTACACAATACACATTATTTACATTACATACACAATATTTTTTTATAAATTGGATCGAATATGTGTTTTCCCAGATGAAGGCTTCCTTTGATTCCCAGGCACAATATGGTCTTGATTTCATTTGGTTCGAATATATGTTTTTATTTGTTTTTTGCCTGGCCATGCACCGCACCACGCAACTCACCGCACGCGCTTCCTGCGACATGCGAATCGGCAACCACTGCGCGCTGTCCCGATGTCGGCCTCGCAGCGCGTCGTTGTGACCGTGCAGTGGTTGCCGAGTCGCCGCCGTCGCCGTTCCCATCGCCCGTTCCCGTGGCCAAGCCGGAAAGGTCCTCGAGTGGCGGCCACGTACCGGTAGACGCAGCGTTGGTAGGCCCTCTACAAGGTAGACCGACGATCTGGTGAGTGTCGCGGGAAGCCGATGGATGCGGGCAGCGCAGGACCGATCGGTTTGGAGATCCCTGGGGGAGGCTTATGCCCAGGAGTGGGCGTTTCTCGGCTGAAAAGATGATGTGTTCCAGATAAAGGCTTCGTTTGTGAATGAGTGGTCCACAATAGCACAGGAGACGCATTTGAGTTTCACTCACAATAATTTTGATGCCAATCATTTCCCGTTCCTTTTCAACTGGAAATCACTCAAAATAATAAATTCATACGAATATCATAAATACGAGCCACTGGACCGATTTAGATGAAATTTAGTATGGAGATAGTTTAAAGGCCCTAGGAAGGACATGGGATACTTTTTAGAGCATTCACGAGGGTAGAGTCGCGGGCTGTCAATGAATGTTTAATGTTATAAAATTATCAAATGAATAAGATGTATTTTAAACTTGCAAAACTAATATAAGTAGCACATGTTTTAATTTATTATTGTCGTATTGACGGCACCACCCTGTACGACTTTGGCCACGTGCACAGAACCTCTTTTATGTTCTGTGTTAACATGAGTAGGCGCCCGCTTGTTTTTTATTTATTTTATTTATTTATTCAAGGGAAACATACAGCAATACAATAACACACAAAAAATAACGCATTTAAACTAAACAAAATGCCAACAAAGTTTCCACTTATAACTATTGCATTTCGTTGAAATATATCTAAACGAACACAAAATTTATCGTTCAATAGAATAAATACCTAAATACATACGAATAATATTATACAAATGTTTAAAAATACAATATTTAACAATTATAAACCTAAGTAATATGTTTTTGTTTGAATGCCGAGACAAAACTATTAAAAGTGGTGTGGAAAATATCAATGTCTGAATAACTATTGTTATACGTAGAACAAGCACGCTCTATAATATATGCCATGTACAAAACACCTTGTATAGTGGCGTATTCCAGCGCCTTATTCCCCACTACTCCACTCTACAATATAATTAAAATTAATTAGTGGAAATGTACCAAAATCATTATCATTCGAAGGTTCCAAACTTGCTCAGATGATTCAAGCGTGCGTTTAATTATACAATTACGTGGCATTCCTCATCCATCATGCTTCAAATTCAATTGCCACCATCGTTAGCAGCCATCAATCCGTATTGACCCAGAACTGTGGTAATTACCCTATCTTTCCGGAAGAGCATCATTATTTGTAGCTACGAAATGTTTATTGCAATATCAGTAACTATTTTAAACTATAAAAATAAAACCGACTTCCAAACACTAAAAAGGAAAAAAATATGAAAATTTCAGTACTTAGGTACTTACCTCCTAAAATGACGACGAACGACGACGGACCGACAGACAGACCGATAGACAGACTGACATAACATTCTTAGCTTACGTAGATGCAGATAAGACAGAGAGACAAACATTATGAAATTGTTAGTTAGGTAATATTATTTTTATGTGATAGACTTAAGGGTTTTTTTGTTGACGATTCGAAAGTGCTTCTTGGGGGCCTAATTGAATAAAGATATTTTCATTTTCAATGTATTTTTGAAGTTGGTGCTTCACTTTCTATTGTACTGTATTGTCCCTGGAAACAGCTTAGCACCAACTCCAAAAAATACATTTTAGGTGGTAAGTACCTAGGTACTGAAATTTCATATTTTTTTCTTTTTTAGCGTTTTGAAGACGGTTTTATTTTTGATTAAAAAAAAAATCACATTTTTAAGTGAATTTCTAAGGTCAAAGCAATATGGGTGACCATCAGTACTATCGAATTGTCTGTCTCTCAGGCTTTGGTTGAAATACTTAGTGAAAGAATTATCTTCTAACTCCTAACCGTTAAGGAGTTGTTCCTTCCATCACCAGCTCATCAACATGAAATGATGACTAACAGAAGCAAATATTTTAATAGCTTTGGAAAAAAGTAAAACATGTCATACGTGCCTATAAATTTGAGGTTTGCCCTCGATTTCCCTGGGATCCCATCATCAGGTCCTGACTTGGTGACAATGGAACCAACTCAGGAGTATACTCTATCGAATAAAAAAAGAATTTTGAAAATCAGTTCACAATTGACAGAGAAATCGGTGAACATACATACAAAAAAAAATACATACAGTGGAACATATAACCTCCTTCTTTTTGAAGTCGGTTAAAAAAGATCATTATCTATTTCTCTATATCTCGTTCTTTTGCTGTCGAAAGGAATTAAGCGCGTGGTTATTGTGCCCTGCGTGCTAAGTAAGTCTACAGGCTACGGTTACCTGTTACCATCAGGCAGGCCGTACGCTCCATTGCAACCCTTGTCATTTATTTTCAAGTCAACTATAATTATTACTAGTCGGTGGTGGTTTTCTTTTTACTAGCTGGTGGGCCCGTATGTAGGGTCGTCTGGGAGGTACCGCCGCCTTTGTTATTTAAGCCGTGAAACAGTTCGCTGTGTTTCGGATTGAAGGGAAAGTAGCCAGTGAAGTTACTGGGCATGGAAGGCATTTCATCTTAGGCCTCAGGATGACAACACACCTGCCATACCAAGTGTTTTTTCCTTGATATTGCAGGTGTCTATAGCCGGCTGTAACCACTTACCACCAGGTGGTCCGTCAGCTTGTTATTGGTCTAGTTGTATATAAAAAAACTTTGTTCATAAGCACATCGTGCTATAGGCTAAGTGTGCCATTTTCAATCAATAAAAGGCGTTCGCAGAATTCCAGAGCGTCGTAATTTTATTTTGCGACATTTTGCTGAACATTTTGGTACTAATTTGTATTTATTTATTTAAATCTTTTAAATGATTATTATAATTTTCGATACCAAATGAAATATTTTCTATACTATAAGAAATTTTTCAACGTTGAATTTATTTCGACAATCACCGAAGCAATGACGCTAAATATAAAAGATGCAGTCTGTTTAAATACAAAGGCACGAAAGATCGATTGTCCTCTTTTCACATCTGACACTATCTCACCTAAAATAAAGAAAAAATCTAATAGAACAAGACGTTGATAAAACAAAGAACGATAGATAGATACTAATTTGACACTCACCCACGCCCTATCGAAGGGCGCGTTATATCAAGGCCAGAAGCCCAGAACCCACAGAGGCGGGAGCGGTGCGATGCGGGAGCGTTCCGGCGCGGGATGACTTTGTGATGCTAGAATTTTTATGTCCCTGTAACACCGGTCGCAATGCGCTGCGGGATGAGTAAGTTTAATAAGTTATATAAGAATTCTAACCTTATAAAATCATCCCGCCCCAGAACGCTCCCGCTCCGCGCCGCTCCCGCCTTGTGGGTTTTAGACTTCCGCACCGGAGAGGCTTAAGTGGCAAGTCTTTTTTTTTCGCGGGGAAAAAAGGCATTTACGCCTGCCCTGCACCATCGGGAGAGAGAGGTACAGGGGTATGTGGGGCTCCTTGACCAAAGATGGTATAGGTCAAGAATACCCACTAAAACGACTCCGGTGCTTCAACTTCTCGCATATTCAGAATATCGGGCAACAGTTTCCCTTATCCCTATTTCTGTTTGCGATGTGTACGTATGTACTCTACACTATAAAGGTTTTAGCACTCTAGACGTCGCTCGGAGCACCCTTGCGACGTCACCGCAGTATGGGCAGCTGGACTCGGGCAACGGGACTCCCCACCCGTCTCCCAAATGCCCACTTCATGAAATCTGCGCAGCGGCGAAAGCTCTACGTCTACGGCCGATTCTACGTTTACGGATGGGATCCGCCGAGGGATCTCTCTTCTTTCTCCTTCTCACCAAGAACTGCCTCACAGAATATGTGGAATGCTTTCCAGGCGTCCTCGTCCCCTAATATGGCCTCCACTATGGATGACAAAGTGAGACCGCCGGTAGTAATCACTCCCGTTAGGTCAGCTCTTTCTCGTGACCATCTTGGGCACGACGTGAGTGTATGTGAAGCTGTCAGCGGCGCCGCATTGGTGGCAGATTCGAGTAGGTGGCAAGCCTGTGTAATTACAAATTATATGTATTTTCGATTTCTAAACAACAGAAATCGAATATACTTATATGATTTGTAACGCAGCCAAAATATCTAGTACAAAATCGAAAAACGGATGGTGTTTCTATTAGGTACTATTTCTATTCGATGGTATAACTTTCATATTATTATTTTTAACCGTTTGATCATAATTTTATTGCGTTATATAAATGAGAATAACGTAGACACTTCGTTTTGATAAATCAATAATCGTATTCAAAAACCGTCTATGTATAACGCGCATCAACTCAAATATCAGGATACGGCATACGCTATATTCATTGTTTGTGAGTAATAATTACGTATCGGTTCAAAGGAATTTCTTTTGATGTCGACACAGTATTCAACGCTTTCATGTGCGACGGATCAGAAAGAAACGACCTGTACGTACGTGTCTTACATTAGACCACGTAAACCTAATGGTCTCCATTTGGTAACATATATTATGTTAGTAATGATATATAGATTAATGAATGAAATGGAATGGAGACATGTGAAACAGTAAATGCGTCTGATATTTTCCTACTTATTCTATACCAAAAGATGTATGTGTGAATTACATAACAACAAATATCTGCGCACAGGGGTATTATGAACTTATTTCTTTTCAATTTAAGGCCGGTTTCCTACACCAGAGGACAGTGAACGAATCCCGACGGACTGTTCGTAGGATGAGTAAACACACATTTGTTCACGACTGTGTATTGGTTTTTTAATTTGGGTGTATTTTAAAAGTTTTTAGTGGTCTGTTTATGTTTAAGGTGTATTTTAAATATTTCTAAAAGAGTAAGTAGTGTATTGGTATTTTTCCCGCATTAGAGCATGTAAATAATATGGCCTGGCCACAGGAATGGGCGACGGCGACGGCCGGCGGCCGGCGGCGGCGCGACTGGCAAGTTCGCTGGTTGCCGCTACGCGTGGCCTGCTTATTACATTTTCATACATTTGTTTTCATTCGAATTTGCCGTGGCCAGGCCGTAAATAACACTACTCTGTAGTAATGTGTGAGCAAGGTCCCCAGAGATCATTGTGAAAGCGTAATGCGTGTGTGCCACTCCCGATGTGTGAGAAAACTTGTTTTTGTGACGTGTCATCTCTGTTAAATAAAATATGGTCCCAAATATCTAAACAGTACTTAATCAGCGAGGTTTTGTATCCGCCCTTAATCATTTTCGACCCAAATTCAAGCAAATAATTCATACTAGAAATTCAAGTCTAAATTGACCCAATCAGTCATCTTCTCTCCAACGGAACAAGCAACAACGTAGATATATCACTGATGTTATGTTCAATCTACACCCCCATTTAACAATATTCCTTATGAATATTAGGAATACGGCTTAACATAGTAAACGTACGTAAACAACAGTATGTTTCCTTACCGCTGCGAGTCACTCCCACCATTAAATAATCCAGTCATTTCAAAAGTAAATTTTAAAAACATTGAGCTCTGCATGATGGTTTACAAAAAACAAACAAGTACATGAATATCTAGAAATCCCAACCAATGTTGTTAAAAAAATGTTGTATACAAACAACTACTGGTACATAATAGGAACTGAGAACTGACTGGCTACCTCGTTCCTGGATACGCCACAATCTCAAATTAAAAATAATGTGAGAGGCAACGTCTCAGAAAGTTACTGGCAATGAAACATCACATCTGATCGCGTCAGAAAATTGGAAACCAGGTTCGATGGCTTGATCATGGCTTGATCGTTATACGCAGTACTTATTGTGCAATAAGGGTTCCATTCCGTTCCGTTTGGAAGTCGACAGGGAAGTCCTTTGGACATTATGATGTCCACTGCTAAACAAAGGCCTTCCCTGTCGATATGATGAAGGGTGCCAAAAAGCACACAAACTAAGTGTACGTCACACATAGCTCAGTTACCTTTTTCTGTAAATTTACGGCTTAAATTGTGTAATACACAAAAGTGTATAAAGCGGACTTAAACGCTTAATGGCATTCTGTGTGTGATATGGCTGCAATAATATGTAGTTTTAATTAAATATTATTGAAAAATTCACAGATTTAGATTTCCAAATTCGTTTGGCTCCTGATTTCCGGTTTGGACAGGCTTTTTTTTCATAAAACGTTTTTATAAACTTAAAAAGAATTTTCTTCCTTATGGTAAAACTAAGTACATTAATAAACGTATCCTACTGGTTCCCGTATTTATCTACACTATGACACAAAAAATCACAATGTGACATCAGAACATTTTACAGCCATCTATCATACATTGTTCGCTACAAGACTATAAACACATGTACGGTCGACCACAGAAGTAGCTGAACACCTTAGTACCATGACACAACGACTCTAGCGTCAATAAAGTACAGTAGCAACTATAAAAGTACGTGCACAAGATCGGTGTGACATGGTACTAAAGTGTTGAGCTGCTTCTGTGGTCAACTTTACCTAACATAGAGCTTATAGAAGTTTAATAGTGTAACTTATATTATCAAATAACATCTGCTTTTGGCAATTAATGAAGATAATTTATACAGTCTCCTAAAAACTTAATTTTAAACACAAAGTAGGTACAATTATGTTGATGTGCAATTATTACACAGTATATTACCAATTCACAGCCCTTATTGCGAAGGCATAAAGGCTAATATAATGACTGTAAAATATATGCAAATGTATGTAAATCATCATGGCCTCCTACATAGGGCATGTCAACAATCTAGCGGAGTCCTAAGGATAAATCAACGGAGACACCTTTGATCCCTTAAATAAGTACTCTCTCGTGTGTGAAATATCGAGTACGTCTGACTCGAGAGACGTGTGCCACATGCTAGCGAGGCTACTTTAACATTCTATAAAATGTTGTTTAAAAACACTCATATAATCATTTTTTTAAAAATATTTCATGTATTTTAAAAAAAATAGGCTAATTTATATTTTGCAATTACCTAAAACACATTCGTTATTTGGAGAATCTAAATTTATAATAAATTGTCTGATTACGAATTTATTGTATGTCAGCTTATGAAAATGTGTCAAGTGATTTCGACTGCAGGTCAAGCTAACAGTTCGTTACTTACCAGCCCGTGGGTTTTCTTCGACAATAGAAACTATTCTGTCTAGTTTGTTGATGTTTCAAAAATTTAACACTTCAGACATTGTAATAAGAGGCATTTTCCAACTGACGTGTTACGCTTGTAGTTCTTGTGTTGAAGCATTTTATGATAGACATAGACAAGTGATCCGATAATTATTCATGTTTTTGGGATGTTAATGAGTGGACTGTAGGCAATTAGTAAGTCCGAACTCATCCACTGTACACGGGCAGAAGAGATTGTGGCTCCCATTACAAAAACAAATAAATTCTTGTTGGTGTTGACAACACATGTGAAAAATCCCAGAACAATTAAGTTTTTGACAATTTTGCCTTTTAAAACGACCGTTTCATTAATATCTGCATAACATCTACATTTAGAAAAATAGGAGAAAAAAAGAGATTATACGCCGGCATCCAATGAAATGGCTGAAGGAAAACTAGCTAAGTCATTGAGGCAGGTTGTTTAAATTGAAGAGCTTTTGTATGACTGTTTGAGTGATTGGTAGGTTCTAAGTTATTTTTTACTAGCGACCCGCCCCGGCTTTGCACGGGTGCAATGCTTATGTAAATATTATGCATGTATTAAACCTTCCTTAAGAATCACTCTATCTATTAAAAAAATCGCATCAAAATCCGTTGCGTAGTTTTAAAGATCTAAGCATACATAGGGACAGACAGACGGCGGAAGCGACTTTGTTTTATACTATGTAGTGATGGCCACTTATAACTGATTTACTGGTCTCGCCAGCCTGAAGTACACCATCTCATTGTCATTCGGGCTGTGGGCGGCTTGACGCGACACGTATGGCGCGTATCCTTCGAGGGACGGAGCCCTTCACGGTAATGGTCAGAGATTCCATTTTAAATTCTAATTTAACTGTGACTCTTCCTAATGTAGGTAAGAGTCAAGTACTCGATAAACTGATTGTGAAACGCCGCGAGTTCGGTTCCCATCCCATCCCAAGACATAACAATTATCTAGTTTGATTCATTTAGTGGAATTAATTGATTTAGTGGAATTTGAAGAAGGGAAGGTCACAACCGTATGCATATAACATAGCAGGTTCTTGAATTATCTGAATAAAATGACTTTGACTTGACACACGAATCAACAAAACCTAAGCGGTAGGCGCTCTTTTTGGATGTCTCTGGGTTTCATCGTCTTGGGTTGGTGCCAGAACGTCAACGCATCAGCTACATCAAGTGTTATTCAGGTTACAAGAAAAGTAAAAGTCACGTGCTAAGAAATTAAGTAACTCTACTAGGTGGTAGACTTATATGTAGGGTCTTTAGGGTTCTTATTTCAGCCGTGAAACAGTTCGCTGTGTTTCGGGTTGAAGGGAAAGGTAGCCAGTGTAATTACTGGGCATGGACGGCATTTCATCTTAGGCCTCAGGATGACAACGCACCTGCAATATCAAGTGCTTTTCCTTGTTATTGCAGGTGTCTATAGGCGGCGGTAACCGCTTACCACCAGGTGAGCCGTCAGCTTGTTTGTCATCTAGGTGTATAAAAAAAAACTCGTATCTTTGTCGTAGGTACTTCCAAAACTTGAAATCCTTCGCCAGCAGATGACATGTGTTCCTTCGTATAACATGGGTTTCTTCACAAGAGGCGTAAAAAGGCACCTTACAGGCCGACAAGGTGAACGTGGCTAGAACAAGTTATTCCTTCTGTACTAAGAAGTCCGTCTTCGCATACGGACTCTTTTTTCTTACCGCTTGACAACAGGCGGTGTTGAGTAATTTGCTTTGTTTAAAAAAGTAAGGGAGGCACAACAATGCTACAGCTACAGAATCAAGGCCTAATTTTGATGTAAGATAAGATAACATCAAGCGATTTTCCTGAAATTGCACTAACTATACGCGTTCACCCACTTGGCATGAGGTAAACCGTCTACTTATCAGTAAGGAATCCCTAGCTCGACAAAATGTTTCATAAGCAACATATTCCAAAGGTCTCCGCGATAACACTAACTCAACACAAACAAGGGAAGCAGGAAGTGTCAGCTAGTTCAACAAACTCGTAAACTGGAGAAAATTATACAAAACGTGTTTTGGTTCCCAATTTACTTCCTAGCCAAAGTCGGGAGATACGTCTACATTGTAGTGAACAACTAACCGTGGAAACTTTTATTAATGATTAGTCTGACGTTGTGAAGTACACACAGTATGTGTATGTTGGTAGTTGGGCTCTACTAGCTTTGTAAAATTGTTATACAGAGTCACATCATCTGGTTATATGCTTTAAGCTAGTCTTAAAGAATTTTATACATCTAGCCCAAATCCACACCACAAAATACCACCATATACCTAGAGTTCTAATTTCAGTAGAGAATAGAGATGATACTCAACATGTGAATTATGAAGTCTCAAGCCCGTCTACATACTGTCCAACTAACAGATACCGTGGGCTCCGTACACGTGATTCGGAATACTCGAAATATGGCACAAAGTGACGGTAGTTAACTTATAAACTTAACAAAACAGCTAAGTATTTTTCTTTTATTTCCCGCTATACTTAATTTTTATTGTTTTTAAAACATATTAAAGTGAACTAGTCGATAAGAAAAGATATGAAATGAATAAAGTATTTTACAGAAAGAAAAAGGAACATACGGGAAGTTATCTCAAAACTTTTTACAAATAAATAAAATCCATTTTACCGCTTAAATTACGAGCGCGTGCCTTATATTGTTGTAATCTTCTTCGCACTGAGAATTCATATCTCTGTGCCTTATCCGAAACGAAGTTGACAAGGCCGCCCTTTAGCGTCCAATTTGGACTATCAACTAAATAGGCGATAGTAAACATTACTACCTGCACTTTCCCACAAGTTCCAAACACATAAACCTAACAAAATACTGTAGCTTGCAGCATTGTGGCATTTCTACGAGAGTTCCCAGCTTCGAAACGACTGCTTGGATATTCGTATCCAAGATGGGCGTTGCGAAAAAGATTTACTGAACAGCAATTGCGAAAACAAAGTAGCAGAGCAGCAATCGTAAAACTGCAAGTGAATTTTCAACATGGAAGGATGAATTTGGATGACTACGATGAAATGGATACGTTGCGTCATTCTATAATTCATTATGACACACGTTTTCCTAGTTCTCCACCAAAAAAATTGCCGCACAAAATATTTAATATTTCGACATTTTTGGGTTTACCTTTGCTTCTGCGTAAATACAGATGGACTAGAAGATATTCACAGGGTCATCTCAAGTCCTCGGTAGCACAGATGGTTAGAGCAGTCACCCATATTGTGAAAGGTCGCGGGTCCAATCCCCACCAAAGGACACGTTTTTTTTCTATTTTAAATAGGCATTTCACTAATATTTTCAAGCATTTATATAACGTTAAATATATAGTTAAGAACTGCCATACAGGATGGATAAAAAAAAGAAAAAAATCCAAACTAGAAAAATTATGTTCTGGGGCGGAAACCAGACCAGCCCCCTTATTCTCAACTGTCGGAAAGAATTCGAATTTCGGAAACTCTATACCTGTCACTTTTTATCGCGCTGCGTCAAAGCGAGACGGCATGTGACTTTTCGAATCGAATCCGTGATCCGACAGTTGAGAATAAGGGGGCAGCAGCCTTTAACGATCCGGATAACTGCTCTAACCAATGAGCTACCAAGACCTTGATAACAAATGCTAAGTCGATCCTTACAATTATAGTACGGTTTATGCTTGGAGTATAGTAACCTAAAGACATAGCAGTAGCACTCGCATTATAGCAACAGGAAGAGTAGGAACTGATCAGATGCCTTATCAGGGATAAGTTAGAACAACGCTAGCAAAACTTAAGCTAGATCTAGATGCCCTGGCGAAAGTAATCTAAACACTGGAAATGTATGTGCCTTAGTTTTCTGCAATACTCTGTAAGATGTACCTTCACATCAGTGACAGTACTTGTTAATACTGTCACTCTGTTTTTTATCTTTCAGCAAACCATCGAAACTTATTCCTACAAACACCTCTGAAAAGTTAGAAAAAAGAAAAATACGCAATTTCGTTCATTTGGAGGTTTTTTTAGTTATTTCTATTTGAAAACCAAACTACTGAACTGATTTTAATAAAAATTTAATGGAATCAAGAACTTTCCAAATCAGTTTCTTAATAGTCATTTAGAAACTGATTTGAAATTTTCGAAGATAAAACTTACACCCTGATTGAGAACCGCTTCCTTCTTTGAAGTAGTTTAAAAACAAGGTAGAACTATTTCTAAGATAGTGAGCTATCCTAATATGTCTATCGTTCCCGCATAAGAGGAACCGCTGGTCAACAAATAAAAATCCTTACCAGTCCACGATAAGCCAGCACGACTGCAATTGAATATGCATTGTGAAGACACGGCGAAACTTCTCGCAGTTAGATAACAAAGTAAAACTAAAAGCAGACATAAACTCCGTGGGCTGGCTAGGGATTTCCACCAATGTATGTCGGATACCACTCTATACGCAACAGGAATATATTACAAAGTATATTACTGTGAATAAAATATACAATGCTAAAGCGCGGTTCTTACATCGTTGTAAGTAGTTGTAACATGTCCTTGTAACGTATGAAAATATTTCAATGTCTCACAGGAATCTTTTGAGGTATACTCATACTTACATTGTAGAGATGAATACGATTTTCTTTAAAATGTTATGCAAACACGATTCAGAGTAAATATTAGATAAAAATAAATTTCGTTTATTGAGGAGTTCCATTCTCTATGTCAATCCTCTTTCTCTTTTGAAGCTAGTTGAGATGGAACATGAATCTCCCGAGTCATACAACTTGATATAGATGTAAACATATCACCATCATCACCAGCCTATATACGTCCCACTGCTGGGCACAGGCTACATGGGAGGAACACATGAGGATTTTGAACCATAACACCACCACGCTGGCCTAATGTGGGTTGTTGGGTTAAAGCGGTTGCAGTAACAACCGGAACCAACGACTTAACGTGCCTTCTGAAGCACAGAGGAGCTGGGCATTACAAACATTGATTAACACATACCGGGATCGACCACAATGAAAGTTGCTTTGTTTTCGTATTTGAACCAGAGCGCTCAAACCAATACGCCATCGAGCTCCTCAAACATATTATCTATAGTTTATATGAGATTAAACCAAATATTCGTAATATTAAAATCATGTTTTCTATTTAGATAATTGGTATGAAAGATGGAATTTCTCTCTTTGTTCAATGTTTCACCAGCCTTACAAACAAACATACGCTACACAGAGCACAAAAACAACAAAATAGCAGGAATCCTTCCTACCATTGTACTCATATTCCAGTGATAATAGAGGTTTTAATTGTTGTACCGACAACAATAATGAATAGTAGGTAATCCAAACAATACACCGTTTTACTACCGAACGATAGCTACCGAGCAAAACCCAATAGTAAAGTTCCAATAGTATACGAGAATTGTATTCTAATCACCGACCACGCTGCACATTGATGATAGTACACTACTGTAATTACTCCGCACAAATTGAAAAATAATTATTATCTATGCTCTAATTACTTTGTTTCCTGTTGTCTGTGGAGAATTTAGAATTGAATAATCAATCTACCTATAGTACGAGAGTTTATTAAGTATATTTTTTATGGTATAGTATATTCTTATAGCTTATTATTCGTTGGGTAGTCAAGTTGCCATCACATAAAAATAAAAAAATCGTAACTTCCTCTGATGATCTCAATCAACGATACTGGTTAAGATGAGTTCGACAGTGAGCCCTAGTTATTCAGAAAGTGGCTATTTATTAACAACTTTAATAATAGGCCATTTTTTAGATAACACTTGTAATTAAATAGAACTATAATAGACTGAGTCTTCACAATAACCATCAAAGGCCTCATAAACTAGTATCAATATCGTATACTTTACCATTGTCGCGCCACATTAACCTTGATGACAAAACAAAAAATGTGCTTGTAAAAAATATTCGAGATAAGCAAGATTCCATTGCTCGCATATCCAAACCAGTATAGCCACTAATTCCCAATCCCGTAGAGCCATTAAAAATCCCCAATAAATCCGTAGATAGCACTAACCCAATAAAAACAGTAGCAGATACTGTCAGAACAAATCGTCCACTTGAAAGTGGTTAGATAAAGAAATTCCCACGAGCAGTTCACGACTAATTACTAACGACAGCAAGAATATATGCAATTAATTCGAGTTGTTTGTTTGTACTTGATTAATGATATACAAGAATTTGGAGTCCAATTAGTTAACTTTCATTTTCTTATCAAATGTTTAATGTAGAGAGATACTAGAAACTTAACGTAGTAAGCGGCGGCACACGGCTCGCATAGTGGTATGAGGTCAGTTAAATTTTGAAAATAAAATGAAAAGGAAATTGCTGAGAAAGATAAAACTAGCCTCGCTTCTTGATAAGCATTAATTAAATTAGTACTTAAAACATCGACAGGATAAGGATCTAATAGCAAAGAAGGCTTTTTGGTAAACTTATTCACTGTCATACCCAGTGCCTTATTCTGGCTGCATACTGGTAGAGTAAATGGCATACAGTTGAATGAACCTTGTTCTAGCTACTATGAGTGAAACGATCTTCATGGCAACTTTATAGAAACACTGATTACTAAAAATATGATTTAAAGTAGACACTCTTGAGCTCCTGATACAGTCAACAGGCATCAACGGGGTTTTGAATTCCCATACAGTAGCTGGCTACGAGACGGTCCGAAAGGTTATTGAATGCTTACTCGGTTGGTTCTACAATCACTGCTTATAGTTGTGTCACTATGATAGAACGGCATGTTTTTTGGGATACTGCTGTGCCTTAGTAACGAACAAACTATAAAAAATCTCAAAAATAAGAAAACACCGGTAAAAGAACAATTGTGCAAACTGCACAAGTTTCATCCAACAATTGAACCGTCAAAACTAACATAAAAACAGCCACAAACCATAAATGTTTCTCGCAACCGTAAATCAAGTTCGAACTTGCCAAGAACGTATCCTGACAAGTTGTTACAAGTGAAACGGAAAAAAAACTCACCATAAATACACCCGAACAATGAAGAACAGAGCTGGGTATTGTGAAATGACAGGGATCGAAGCAAAGGGACCATTGTGAGATATCAACGCAAAAAAGGGATAGCTCAGGCTCTTGAGAAGGACCGAGATGTATATCTATGCTAATTGCTTTATATAATGACGTATTAACTTAAAAAGACAAATGCCGATAAATAACTTTATTTGTGGTTTCTGTCTCAGAGAATTATTTTATAATTGTATTATTATCGATTATCGATTATATGGATTTCTAGTAACACATGATGGATTTCTATTTTATGTAATAATTACTTTTAGTAATACGTCCCATTCCTATCAATATTGATGCATTCACACACGCAGAATTTATCAAAAGTAAGACCAATAAGTAAATTACGACAACAAAAACAATTTTGCACGCAATGTCTTAAAATCAGACCCAAGAGAAAGGTCAGGCATTCCCTAAATATATTTTTATAAGAATTCTGAAAAGAGTCATGCAAATATGCGGCAGTGGAGATAATAACAGGTTGTTAAAATATTCGCACCGCATCGGTACGGTGTACACCGCAAATTGCATAATTTCATCGACCGCCATCGTCTCTCATAATAACAACTCGACACAATAAGATAAGAGCTGGTCCAAAGTTAATGCGGCAAGCGGGACGTGAGAAAAACAAGGCGATAAAGTAACATGCACTTGTGAATTAGCTTTGATGTTGTCTCTGTCGATGCTCATAGAAAGATAAAGGTCATTTGGGTCTGGTTGGCAAGGAATGTTGAAGTTGGTGGTGAAGGCGTGACGACTATATGGTTACTATAATAATGAGAGGTATTATACTAAGAAACCTTATTTCGAATCATTCTGTTACTTAGCAACACGTAGAGCTCCCTGATTCTTAGATAATTTTAATCTTACAAGAACCACAAAAATTAAAAAACAAAAGCAGCTTCAGAGTTGAATAATGAAAGTACAATAACAAAACGCAGTCACGCAGTGGCAACTGGCCTTCTTCTTCTGGTTAAATACCAGAAGAAATCCGTTGATGGCAAAGCAGCGGCATTAAAATTTGATTTGAATTCTATTTTCGAATACTTGCTTCACCCGCTTTAAGTTTCTCGCTCAAACCATGTGAAGTCCTGACAACAGATACAATCTCCAACCGATATGACAAAGAAACTGCCGTTATTTCCCACGGGGTGCAAAATTCTTATCCCTTTTCGGACTCGGTCATTCATTTCTATCCCGTTGTAGATAGATTATTTCTGAAGGGTAAGTCGGTATTACCATATCGTAAGATCCAAACCCTTCCAAGACCCGTAAGAATTCTGCTCGCTGGGAATAGGGGAAACTATCTGGAATAAGTAGGAATCTTGGAACGAGATACGGGGTAGATAGAAGGAATGAATTAGCGTTAAATATGATGTCCGAGATTTTGGCGTTCTAGTAAGAAACAAATATTAATCATGTTAGTTGTAAGAAACTTCTTACTTGCCAATCTTTGGTTCAATCCGAGGTCTTTTTGGGTTGGGCTTCGACTGTTTTTCGCGAATTTTAACAACTAGTAAAGGTTTAAGACTTCTAATGCAGAAATGGAGATAGTATTACCAGCTTAATGCCTCAGCCAGGAGTCTACGTTCTTGCATAACTTATTTTAACATATTGTATTTTGTCGTAGCAACAAGGGTGGCAACCAAGCATACGTTTCGCTGGTAGTCAGCAATTACTATAGCTTATCGGTGCTTGTGCTTCTAACAAGGGTGTTTATTTCTCATGCGTCGCTAATACTGTTAAAATCAAGAGGCAACGTAATGTCGATAGCATATGCCACAGATTATTGTCTCTATAAATATGGATTTTATTGACCCCAAGGAAACTACTACTAATTATTTTAAATAAAATTCCTATTGCACAGACGAGACAGAAAAACTAAATTAAACTACGCGAAGACAAATCAATTTAAAATAAAACCAATTTACCGGATTTAACTCGCGTTTAATTAAATGTTACATTACTATTATACACCCGACGTTTCGATTACTTTACAGTGATCGTGGTCACGGGAAGACTGAAGAATTTTCTTCAGTCTCCCGTGTAACATCTAATTAAACGCGAGTTAAATTTGGTAAATTGGTTTTATTTCAAATGTGATGTTATTGTCTTACATTTTAGCGAGCACTACTCGCGAAAATTTATCAATACAAATATATTTAGGTAAACAATTTTTATTACTTTGTTTGTCAAAGCTAGTTTATGCAACTGGGTGTTCAAACAATAGCAGTAATTCTTGTGAACTTCGCTTCGCATATCTCGATATCATAAAAGTCCGTATAGTCGACTGAGTTATTAATACGTACGAGTATACGAATAAATCGCCTTTAGTGGAAAATTGGCGAGGTAGGTAGTGTAACAGGACAAGGCGAGGTGGTTAGAATATCGTCACTTTAATTAGCGTGCTACTTAATTATTATCTGTATGAGGATAGGTTTTCAATGAACCAGTTACGAAATAACATGACTTTAAGAATGCTTTGAGAGCTTGTGGACGGCTATTCATTCTTAAGCTGATGTTGATATTTGCTCGATTATTAGACACTGATACTGTATTATTGGAGCATATTGACGCTTCTAGCATCAATAACATCAGTCACTTGAAATATCTCTATATGGATAAATGATAAAGATTTCAATGTAATACAATAAGAAAGCAATAGAATGCTATAGAAGCAGAGTCGAGTTAGATGTTATCCTTAAACGCCAGACGACGTCAATCTTCACCTATCTCTACTCACGACTCTACAAAGAATATTGTTTGTAATCACAATTATTATAGAGGAGCTCCATAGCGTATTGGTTTGAGCGCTCAGGTTTCAAAACAAAAAACGAAGCAACTTTCGCCATGGTCGATCCTGGAGTGGGTCAATCAAAGTTTCTTATCTCGAGCTCCTGCGTGCTATCTCTGTGCTCGGAAGGCACGCTAAGCCGTTGGCCCCGGTTTTTCCTGCAACCGCTTTAACCCACCAACCCGCATTGGGTCAGCGTGGTAGTGTTATGGCCCAAACTCCTCAGTTCCTCTTGCTGTTAAAGTTAATGCGGCAAGCGGGACGTGAAAAAAACAAGGGGATAAAGTAACATGCACTTGTGTATTAGCTATGATGTTGTCTTTGTCGATGCTCATAGAAAGATAAAGGTTGCTCCCATGTAGGAAGGCCTGTGCACATCAGTGGGACGTATATAGGCTGGTGATGATGAATCACAATTATTCATCTACTTTAGTAGGTACAAGACCTAAAAACGTTCTTTTGATCTAAAAGTCCCTAAAGTGATGTATTATTTTACATATATTGCACTGGCAATGTCACATATGGAGAAGCACAGAAGCCATGCCCATTAATTACCTAGTTGAAGAACGCGAACAAACAACCGAAATACGGCGCGATCCAAGTGAACTGACTGAGGAAAAAGGAAGACAAAAGGGATGGGACTGACTGGTTTTTTTTCTGACTGACTATTGCTATTGGCCTCAGATGGCCTGTACAGCGTAATAATAACTAGAAGATGCAACATACTGAGTTCTATACAAACGTACAAAACGAACAGACAACATTATGAAAAGATTATGAAAACATTTAATTATACATTTAAGGCTTCAAAAGTGGGCCATTTAAGTGTCTGAGGAATAAATGATTTTTAAATATGTATACAATATCTTATTGCTACTATAATAGAGGAGCTCTGAGGAGCTCGGTGGCGTATTGGTTTGAGCGCTCTGGTTTCGAATATGAAAACAAAGCAACTTTCGCCATGGTCGACACTGGGATGGGTCAACCAAAATTTATAATCTCGAGCTCCTCCGTGCTTCGGAAGGCACGTTAAGCCGTTGGTCCCGGTTGTTACTACAACCGCTTTAACCCACCAACCCGCATTGGGCCAGCGTGGTGGTGTTATGGCCCAAACTCCTCATGTGCTTCTTCCATGTAGGAAGGCCTGTGCCCAGCAGTGGGACGTATATAGGCTGATGATGATGACTATAATAGAGTCCGTATTTACATATCTTGAAGCTTTGAGTCATCATCATCATCATATCAACCTATGATGTCCACTGCTGAACAAAGGCCTCCCCCATCGATCTCCAGATAAAACGGTTCTGCGCAGCCTGCATCCAACGGCTCCCCGCGACCCTGACCAGGTCGTCTGTCCATCTGAAGCTTAAAGTCTGTAAGTACATTTTATCAGACGTGAATGAAAAAACCTGTATATCCCGGCAACCCAAATTGTCAGGGTAAAGTTTAACGTTCAGAAAAGTGTACTCGCTGGATAATTTCGCAAAGCCGGTGATGAAAATCACCAAAAATTTTGGTCCGATAAAACGTTTTAGTGTTCATTTATTTACAGATATTAAATAACGGGATCGAAAAGTACCCAAGCTGGAATTGAAGATTTTTTAGATGGTATCGAGAATAGCGTATTAGTATCCCAGTATTCCCCTAGCAGAAACATTTTTAAATTACGACTTATAATCGTATTGTTCACGCACGCTTAAAATTTCAAACAAAAGCCAGACCAAAGCTAACGTAACTACTCGATACGATGGCGATTCGAAATTTAAAAGTGTTCGTGCTAGGGGTAACCTGTGATAATTTTGACTTCATTTTTTTGTAACGAGATTTTCAATTAGTATTTGAATTTTAATTAATTTAATATGTAATTTAATCGTTTACAATTTACATTATTGGATTTTTATTTATTTTTTATTTTTTATACCACTAAGGTGGCAATCAAGCATACCGCTTACCCGATGGTAAGCGGTTACCGAAGCCTATGGACGCTTGGAACACCAGGGGTATCACTTGCGCGTTGCCGACCCTGTAAAAACTTTTTCAAACCCTTTTTGAAGAACCCCATGCTGTACTCGTTCGAGAAAACCTCTGCAGGGAGGTCATTCCACAACCTAAGCGTACGCGGGAGAAAGTTTCTCTGAAACCGCACAGTACGAGACCATTTTAGTTCCAACGTGTGAGGATGAATTCCCTGCCGATGGCGAGCGGTGCGATGGTAGCGAAATAATAAATAAAATAAAACGCTTAACAAAATTAAAAGATTAAAAAGAAATGTACTTACCAAATGCAGTCCAGATTGCAGTGATGATGTACAAAATAGTAAATTACTTACCTGTAACAAAATAAGAATAATAATCAATTAATGTCATAAAAATCTCGCAAAATCTTGTTACACAACATTAGAAAAGCATTAGAGTACTATAAAATAACAATTGCTGGACTGGTCGAAAACAGTAACTGTTTCTCTTTTGTTAATTAAGGCTGACAAGTTTAAACTTTATAGAACAATGTCTAGATTATAAAAAAAGATGTTCTAAGTTGGGATGTGAACCCGGTTTCACAATCCGAGTGACTACTCTAGCCATGAGCTATTGAGGGCTTGGGTGAACCCTATGATTTTCCTCAAGTCTTTCTGTGTTTAGTTATAAGCTAACATCTACCTACTCAATACAGTCCACAGCACATCAATCGCAACAGCTTAACCATAAGATTCTGTTCCTAGAGGCGGATTTTGCAATTCAACTGTTACACGAGGCGTAATTTCATCTGTACAACCGCAAATACTGTGGTGACAAACAATGAATGTAGTTAGATAAATGTTCATGTTGAATTATTTATGGGAACGGGAGTGATTCATAAATATTTTGGTGTTTATGTTTATGATTCTCTGAAAGTAAGGCAACAATTCTTTTATAAAGATAGATCTTCTCTACAATATATTTCGTAGACACAATATTTTTTTAGTAATTCGTCAAGTCACACCTATCATTTAGCCCAAGGTAAGCATCATTTAAAGCATTGTGTTATGGATACTAGATAATATACCGGGTGTTAAAAAATCACGAAATAAACTTTGAAATTCGGAGGTTGCGGGGATTTGATATCATAGTACCTATGTGCGTGGGTTGTGTTTGCGTGTGTGTGGTATAACTGGTAGTATGTCGTACTATACGTAATAGTACTCATTTTAGGGTTGTCACGAGCAGGTCAATGTTTTTATTCATTTAATCGGGGGGGAAAATGTGGTCTGAAAGGTGTCAAACTTTCAGAGGTAACTACTGACAAGCAACACAACCACCCCCTTAAATTTTATTTCGGAATACACTGGTGTTCCTCTCTGAAAGTTTGACACCTTTCAGACCACTTTTATTTTCTGCTTAAATCAATAAAAACGTTGTCCTGCTCGTGACAATCCTAAATGTGTATTTTGTGTTGGGGGTGTTTATACAGTTATAAATAAAAGTAAATAATTTACTAAATAAAAAAAAAACATCAGTCACATGTTGCGTTTAGGGTAAAATATTGTTATTTGAACTTTTATTAAAGAATTTTAACACACTGGCCCTAATTCCGGAGAACACGCGCTAAGTATTAATTTAAGTCCTTTCTCTCAATATGAATACGGAAAGTATGGCTGTCATATGTATTTTTTTTGTGGGAAAAAAATTTATAAATTTAGTTGACTGCTGTAAACAAATTCTTGCTATCTTTTTCTTATTGCATATAGCGAGAAAGAGATATACTGTACTTAAATTTAGATTTAGAGTGTATCTGTCTCATAAAAAAGTACCTAATCCCAAATTATTTTACTTTTATGTAACAGACTCTGGTTGGATTTCACCAGCGTTTACTACCGCTATTAAGCAGCCTTACCCTGTCGTCTTAATTAAACATAATAGTAATTAGGGAAGATTGTTATCGCCTCGTACGAATTAAGTGTAGGATGATTCAAGTCCCGCATGTTATCTGTTCATCTCATAAACTGTGGTGTGTAAATATCTGTGCTACTACATCGTACGCGTGTACTTTGGGATATCGCGTATCTTTTGATCGAACGGAATGATTGCGATGTTATCGCTAAATACACCAAAGTAATGTAGGCACTACATTTTCCACATACCGATAATCTCATTATGAAGTCCCAGTTGGGTAATTAGACGTCAGGATTTGTCCTGACATGTGTTTGAAATACACTTTTGAAAATCATTAACATAAAATATTTTTTGATATGATATGAATGATACACCGCAGAATATCCCAAAACAGAAGTATTATTTGGTAAAATATGCGACCTATTGATTGATATGCGAAATTTTTAATTTTTCCCTAATACTGCCTAAATAAATTAAGATAATATTATGATAATCATTTTAAGATACACGATGAGATTATTATTCTTATTATTATTAATTACAAATAAAGAAAAAAAACGATGAAAAAATTTTATACTCCAGACGGGAATTGAACCCGCGTCTCCTGGGGTCCGGCCAGACGCAATTAGCACTACGCTACCGAATAGGTAGGTGTAACCTATCAATTTCTTCACCTAACGTTTTTTTCTTTTCCTAACGTTTTTTCATCGTTTTCTTTCTTTTTTAATTGTTACAATAAAGTAGGCGTTATAAATGCACAGAATCAAACATTAAAATGTGTTAATAATAATAATAATAATATTATAATAATATTCATACACTCACACCTATTATCTAGCCCAAAGTAAGAATCATTAAGAGCTTGTGTGGATACTAGATAACGGATAAATAAAGATAATAATATGTATATAAATACTATAAATATACTAAATAAACATATAAACATCCATGACTCGTGAACAGATGCTCGTACTCATCATACAAACATTTGCTCCTCCCGGAATTCGAACCCCCTTCCTCCGACCTCCGACTCCGGGGGGCCTCTTCACCGAGTAGCCTGTATAGCAAGGGGTACAGACCGCTCGACCAGCCGGTCGTCAATGTTCAAGATACATTTAAGAAAAATGCTAATACATGTGCTAAGATTCAGCCAGAAATCGAATCTAGAATTGAACGAAACCTCAATACAATACCTAGTAAAAACGTCTTCAACTCTATCATAGCAGAGAGAATGTTACTACATCTCAGAAACAAGACATTCAATATTTCAATCGGAGATTGTTTTTAAATCCTTGAAACTCGTCTTGGATCCTGACAGCGCATTACGTCTGAACGGGATGCCTTGTCCCACCCTGCTGGGACGTCCTCGATCCTTGTAGTAGCGGGAAAATAACCCGGGGTTACCAGTGTAACCGATGCTTCTACATGGTTCGGGACGAGACATTCGATTTAACATTTACAATATTGAACATTAGTTTATATTCTACCGTAAGGTCTCAGTTACACTTTGAATTGTTTAACTTAAGCTATACTTAAATAAGTAATCTATGATTAAAGTGACTAGCGGTACGGATCCTAAAATACAAAGTTTCTACCTTGTTTTCATCGTTACAGCTTATGATATCAAAGCCTAATAAAAACAAAAAGCTAATTTGGACGGGAAAGAGTCTGCAAATACTAGTGAAAAGCCAGGAGATGAAGGTAATAAGTGGTAGTGATATTACCACTCAATATATAAAAAAAGTACACATCATAACCATTACTGAGAAATTTCACGTCCTGAGGCAGGAATCGAACCCGCGACCATTTTATAATAATGTTAAAATCAAAAATTAAGAATATTTGAAAGCACTGCCCCAACTTAACCGAATCGTAGGTATTTGTAAAAATACTCGTTTCGGATGTTGAAATAGAATATTTCGACATTGTAGGGTGGACGTTAGCTCCTAAACGCAAATACAGATAGGCAAGAAGAATTTCGCAGGGATATCCCAAGTCCTGGGTGGCTCAGTGGTCAGAGCAGTCGCCCGGATTGCGAAAGGTCGCGGGTTCGATTCCTGCCTCAGGACGTGAAGTTTTTCTAGTTTTAATAATATTTTAATTACTAAGTAATTTTTCAAACATTTATAATAATGTTAAAATCAAAAATTAAGAACATTACTGAGAAAATATATAAAAATAATGCACCTACTTAGACGATAAAAATATACAATGATTTATATCACACTCTACTGGACCTTATATCATTTATTCAAACGGAATTTTCATTTTCTCGTGTGAGAATTTTTATCTAACTAATATCTAATTGTCATGCCTGTATGGTAAAACATGTTTTTGAATTGACATTATATCATTATATGCATTATATTGTGAATGAGAAACAAATTGAAAACAATTTCATGATATTTAATATTTTTTTGCAATAATATTATGTCTTCAAAAACAGCTACTTCTAAATTGTTTGTTTTAGTGGTAGTAGTTTCGTAGTAGATAAGTCTTCGATAAAGTTTTCCTTTCGAAGATACCTGCTACCTATACATATAAAATTTGCAGATTTACAATATATAAAAGTAAATGGCTCTTTCTCGGCGACATTGTAAGTTGCAGCAATAACGCTGCATTGCTCCTGCGGGCGAGCACGTAGCAACAGACTAGTGATGTGACGAGGGACTTTTGTGGGACATTTTTTTTTATTTTAATTAAATTTTGGACTCTTTGTTTGTACGCCACTCGGCTCAAACCCCCGGGATGCGTGCAGAGCAGGACCAATCGTAGCCGGATCGGGGAAATCTTTATGAGATATAATTAATTTCTGTAAAAACTTAGTCCAAAATACACATCCGTCCATACTAAGTAATTATTCAAACATTTATAATAATGTTAAAATCAAAAATTAAGACTATACACATACAACTTAAGGACTACCTTTTTTACAAAATAATGTGGTGACAACTATGTGGTCAGCAGTGGACGTCTTCAGTCTAATATGTTGGTGGTTTGTTAGTCACGTTTAGTTGGACAGCAATTCTGCAAAGATGCCGCAGTCCCCGCTGATGTACCCACTTACTCTAGCGCTTATCGGTTCTGCGGATGACATTGCCAGACTACTGCTAGTTCAGCTTACAGATTCGATGACTTTAGTTCTCTGTCAAATAAACTATTTCCGAATCCGAACTGACAGAGAAATCCTTAGCTTTTTCCCTGTGGATAGTTGAGCTATTTTCAATTTACGTAACAGCTACCGTGAGTATCCTAGTTTCAGCTCCAAATTTCATAAAGGACGCGATATCAACTTTCATATACTTACCTATTGGCCATGTTATTATAACTAGGTTTGTAGAAGATAGCTACTTTCATATACTTACCTATTGCCCTTTTTATTATAGCCAGGTTTGTAGAAGTACTTTTGAATCTAATGGTTTTAGCCATGTTTTTATCAAAATTTAATTTTTTCGAAGTTATGGATTAATTTCTGTTCTCAAAAGATTTAGCGTTATTTGGGTTTTCGTTAAAAAAGCAATTTACTTTTCAATCTTAAACGTATTTCTTTCTGTAATCGTGTTACGTAATAAAAATAGTTTGACTAATTTACAAGATTACCCAAATCTAAGCGTAGTTTTGGAAGCTCTTACAAAGATAAGTGCTTACAAAACTACGCTAATAGTTCACGTAGTGGTACGAATTCGTATTAAGAAGCAAATCAAATTGGACACATTTACCATACCAGTAATTAGTCTAAATTTAAGGTAGGCATATGTTACTATAATAAACCATATTGATGAATGAAAATCAAATTTTTAACTTCTTTGTTAGTTCTAAATAAATCCCTAGGTATACATTGAGACCTGCAGGTTGAGTGGTGTGAGATGCTGTATGTAAAACCAAAGGTCTGGGTACGACTAATAATATACATAACTTAAAAATACATAAAAGATAGGTATGTTTGCAAAGAATAGACTTCCTTTCTCTGATATTTCTTCCAGCGAAATTAGCTTAATTTGGGCTAGTTTCCGCTTTTGCGTAATTCTATATTTGTAGGTAATAGTAGGTATACCTACTACACTAATATTTTTTCATTTTTTTTTCAGGCAAGACATTGAAGTGTGTTTCTATCAAATTATAAGCTATCAAGCTGACTCAAAAATTCCACTGGACATTCTTATCACTGTTAAATAAAGCTTCTTTTTATAGTTACACCTGTGTCCTCTTCTAATTATAAAAAAAATCATTAACGTGATTAATATTTCTGTATCTCGAATTTTGTCAAGATAGTAACGGGACAGATTCTCCCGCCATCAACACGCCTCTTTCCGTCCCATCGCGATTCCTGCCACTTGTGTCGTGTCCCGCTTCTCGGGCCACACTAGAGTCCCACAATAGCGGGTCGCGGTTAAATTGCGCTCACGAAGATCTCTTACGTTTCGCCGAATACATTCCGAGTGGTGGCGCCTTTCGGAATTGGTCACCTTTGTCCACGATTCTGGAAATTTCTTTTAAGCCTTGCCTGTTTAAAGCTACATTATTTCAGAAAATAGCAAAGTACTGGTTTTCAAACGAAAATGATAAATGTAAAATACATAATACAAAATGGCTGCTGTTTCCTACAAATCTAGCCCCTAATTAGAACAAACTAATATAGAGTTACATTTAATATACACGTTGTAACATTTATAATAGCATTTGGTATCACTATCCATTCTTATATTGTAAATGTGTAAGTTGAGGAGCCCGGTGGCGTATTGGTTTGAGCGCTCTGGTTTCAAATACGAAGACAAAGCAACTTTCGCCATGGTCGACCGCGGGATGGGTCAACGAAAATATATAATCTTGAGCTCCTCCGTGCTCCGGAAGGCACGTTAAACCGTTGGTCCCGCTTGGTATTGCAACCGCATTAACACACCAACTAGCATTGGGAAAGCGTGGTGGTGTTATGGCCCAAACTGCTCATGTGTTTTTTCCATATAGGAAGGCCTGCGCCCAGCAGTGGGACGTATATAGGCTGATGATGATGATGAAATGTGTAACTCTGTCTGTTACGTTATCACTTCTAAGCCGCTGAACCGATTTAGCTGAAATTTGGCATGGAGATAGATTACATCCTGACAAAGTACATAGGCTCTTTGGCGCGATAACCGACATCCACGGATGACCACTAGTTAGTACAGCTATTCAATCTAGCTTGAAGCAATAGTTTGGAGTAATAAAATAGATGATTCAAGACCCAATGTCAATGCAAATGCCAAGGATGTGTCTTGGGGGTCTAATCGCTATACTTAGGTATACATGAAATCCTTATGACGATTAGACTACCAAGAGTTATCTTATGTTACTAATGTCGCATCCATATTACCTAATGGTATAACACGCCGCTTTATAATCTGCCTAGGCCGATAGTTTTTTACTAAACCGTATTTATATATTATACTTATGTATGAATGGAAGTTTCAAGTTTAATTTTTATGACCACTTGTAATCAAAATGATTTTAGTTTTTTGTAGTTATAAAAAAACAGACTTCCTACTAATCACACCAAAATCTTCAGTACTGGACGATTTGCCTGGGCAGATAGTAAAACGGCATGTTATACGATATGGCTTTGACATTAAAATAATATGGATGTGATTTTTTTCTAGTCTAGATATTTCTCTAAAAAAAATTAAATACCTCATTAGTAAGATCGAACAGGCCAATACTCAGTCTAAAAATGTGTATTCAGGTTCCGTCTAAGGAAATCTTTAAAATAAAATTTGTTTTAATGTCGACCTGAAATATCCGGTAGTTGTCGACAGCCTAGTACCGGAAATACACGACACTCGGTAACAGTCTCAACTTCAGTGTAAATTTATTGTCTTTCGTAGCAAATGGACTCTTCTTACCGCTTCACATCAGATGGTGTTGGGTCAATTGCTGTGCTTTGTATATAAAAATAATTATAATAGTAAATAAAAGATTGTTCCAAAATTTTATGTACTTAATAAAAATATTTTTATTCTTTAGAAGAACATCTTCTATTGTGGTTTTAAAACTTTTGCATTGAAATAGTAGGTAGATATTAATTTACTGTAAAAGTATAGCATAAAAAGTGTTCTTAAAAAGAATTTGTTTTGTCAAAGGATATGATGCAACGTTGATGTAGAAATTAAAATTTGTATAAAGTTTTTTGTCAAATGACAGGTACCACGAATTAGATTACAAAACGTAAGTAAGCTGTTTTGACACAGATTAGATAATAGTTTAAGTTTTGATAAGCCATAACCTACATGCCCATCATCACAGACACAATATAAGTAAGTACACCAACTTTCAAAATTTGCAACTGTTTCAGGCACTTAAAGTTTTCCTATTGTTTCATAACTTAATTCTAGTAATGTAAGGCAAGTTTCTAATAAATACACTTTACTGGTTTTAACTTTTAACTATTATTTAATTTATTATTAGAAACTTTGTATGATAAATAAATTGATTATTTCAAATGTTTTGTCCATGTGTTTAGGTGTAATATTGCCAAAACATAAGGCAATACTCGTCCTGTACAAGTTTCTATGTTCATTTATTCTGACAATTTCATATTAAAACGGATCTTAGAAAAACAATTAATTTATCTCAGCACCGGATTCCTAACAAGGACGCTGACTGCTAGGAATGACCGGACAGACGGAACTAGTGACACAGTTTAAAGTTTTTACTGTATGTATTATATTATGTTTATATCGCATTCTAACTTGTAAACACAATGATATCAGCCAACGTGGCGCCGTGAGTAGGGTTGTCAAAAGCGACATTGTAAAAATATTTTAAAAAAAATTAAAATTACAGTGTTAAAATCTAAATTAAAGACAATAGAAACTTTGTGTTGAGTACTTTGTATACTGAGATCGTAAGAAATATTACTCACTAATCAACCATCGGTTTCAAGTTTGTTTTACAAAGACGATAGCTAGGAAACTCACTCATGAAACAAACTACATGTGACTGTATCTATAAGAAACAGATCAACCACATCATTTTATAGACCGATGAGAAGTATGCTTCAGAAAAAAAACAGACTAAATAAGAGATTAATAGTAATTTCAAGATTAAAGCTGAGAGAGTCAAAAATGTTTGTCCACTCGTGGTCTAAACAGTTACAGTTATATTTTAAAGCATCCTAGCCCCTGTTTCGGTTTTTATAATCACTCATCGTTACTCTGCTGTAAATATCACTTTATTTATATGGTATTATGATGATAATACTGGCACAACAACAAATACAAAACACGACAACAACAAAGTTGAAAAATCAATAATAATAAATTATATCAGAAGTGCCACTGCTGATGGCGACTCACTCAGTACGTAGAAGAGACTCCCTGCAGAGGTTTTCTCAAATGAGTACAGCATGGGGTTCTTCAAAAAAGCCGTAAAAAGGTTTTTACCGGGTCGGCAACGTGCAAGTGATACCCCTGGTGTTTCAAGCGTCCATAGGCTACGGTAACCGCTTACCAAATGCTTGATTGCCACCTTAGGAGTAAAAAAAACTCATTCACAGCTGGGACTTTAGAAAGGAAGATTGATCCTGCTTGGGCAGGAAAGATATCCAATACACACTCAAGTGGTTCAGTACAAAACCTTTGCTTTTTTTTACACTCACATTTATTATCTAGTCCAAAGTAAGCATCATTAAGAGCTTGTGTTATGGATACTAGATAACGGAGAAATATTGATAATAATATGTATATAAATATTAGAAATATAATAAATAAACATACAAACATCCATGACTCGTGAACAAATGCTCGTACTCATCATACAAACAATTGCTCCCCGGGACCTTCCGGCCAAGTAGCCTGTATAGCAAGGGGCACAAGACCACTCAGCCAGCCAGCCGTCGGCACGTTTTGGAAGCTTTATGGCTTCCAAAATCATATTTTTTGGTTTGAAAGTACTTATAATAAAAAATATGCTTTGATTCAGAGCTGAAATGGACGTGATGTAAACTTTCCAAGAAAAATATATGAATGTTTTGAGTTTTACAGATTAGATAACACAATTTTAAGTGCCAAATCATTTTACATGTCTTATCACATGAATCAGCTATCACTATTCGCAAGCATAAACGAGACATGATTCACTAAGCTGTTACTGCTTCTCATCCATTGAACTATCACTTAGCTTGTTCATATCAAATAAATGCGTTAGACCAGCAAATGCGAAAAAGACCAATGCTTATTCATAACTTCCTTACGACTATGTTATAATAATCGCTGACCTTGAACAGATAAAGCAGAGCTACGCCAAAAGACTAACAGCACAAAGAACAGGTTCATATTACGTTGCTAGTGTTTTCATTCTTCAATTTGGATGATGTTCAGCTTCATACGAAGTAAGAAATAAAAGTCAGAAAAACAAAATATCAAAATTTAAAACTTTGGTAAGGACCCGTAAATATTCATCCAATGACTGTTAGTTTTTAACTATGGCAACCCTAGAAGTGACTGGCGCCACAGTTGTGAGCATAGCAACCGATGGAATGGGAGCAGCTAGTGCTTTACTTTGCACATTATACCTATGCACTTACAGCACTAGGATTTGATTGCAAATCGATCTACTCTAGGTACTGTTTTTTTAAACTTCTAAAGTCCTCATGCCTAGTTTTTTAAGCCGTAGTGAGAAATCGTTCCCAGTTAAACATGCAGATATTTATTCATTAACCTGTGAAGCCACACATTCCAGACATTGCTTCCAGAAATAATTTTAAATTTGTCAAGCTGCGTAAGGTTCCCGCAGCAAAATTATTTCAGAGTATTATACAGTTAGGGATCAAAAAACTGGATCTATGGCCTATCTGGATATCTATTAAATTTGATTCAGGAGTTTAGGGTGTCGCGTCCTTCATTAGCAAAAGATCAAAGCTGATAAAGTCTTTAAATTGAATTCAGTTAGACTATTTATCATAAACACATTGGTAGTTTGATAAGCATGCTTGCTTCAGGTAGGGGAATGGTCCTGTGAAGAACTGAGATATATGGCTACATATGCCTATTAGATTTCGAAAAAAAAATACATTACTGCCAAATCCTCATCCTCTTAAACTCGAAAGCCTATAACTATCCATGATGATTGTTAGGATCTACAACTCATTTTTCTTGATAACTTCCACACTAATGTTAAAGTTGCGTTTGAAATCAAGCTGAAACTAATAGTATAAATCAATTAAAAGTACTATCCAAGATTAATCTATCTATTTTTCATACAAATGGTAGCACCAGCCATGTTTATAGCCAAACATTACGTGGACGATACCAGAATGAGTCACGAACGAACCATTAACTCGTTCCCTACAATTACGTCAACCAGCATTACTGATAAGGTATCAATTGTAGGGTCAAAGTACGCGGTCAGATAGCGGACTAGACGCAGAAGACCAGTTTGTCGAATGGCGCATGGCGTGAATTGGAATGTAACTTCACTGAAATATACAAAACTTGACTAAAAAGGAAAGGGCGATGAGTTTAAAATAAGTGCGATTACATCATAATATAAAGCTAAGTCTATTTATTTCGAATTCAGCAATATTGAATCTGCCTATAGAATATGAAGCAAGAAAATTCAAAGAAAGAAAGAAAGAATATACCTAGGTTTGTTGACACATATCAGAAATCTTGCGTAACAGTAACAATCACAAGGGACACAAATCGCAGAATTGACGATATGTCGTGAATCAGTGATCGCAAATTTGTAGCCTTTTATTTGTGTTGCGTTCCTGTCGCGAGAGTTCATTGAGAAAGCATGTTGTTGCGGTGTAGGGGACTTTTTTATACGCTGTCAAGAGAATGCTCTCTCTTGATTTTAATTTTTTAGCTGTCATGTTACAAGCTATAGACTTCAGGAACCGCTTACTATCAGGCGGGCCATATTGCTTGTTTGCTCATCTTGTGGCTTAAATTTTATTTCGATCACAGTAATTTTGTATTAATTTTTACACAAGATCGGTGGCGTTGTGGTTTGAGCGTTCTGATTTCAATAACTCTTCAGTTCCTCCCATGTAGGAAGGCCTGTGCCCAGCAGTGGGACGTCTATAGGCTGGTGATAAAGATCAAACATGGATAGCTTATCTAATGATCCTGTAACTCTGATGATAAAGTCATGACACTTTATCATTAGAGTAAGAGGATCATTAGATAAACTGAATTTAAAAGAGCCATATTAGGATTATACAAATGTAGCCTGTAATAGGTTACATTCGAATGATTAGAACTTGGCAGTGCTGATATTGTTTTTTTTTATGCAACTAGATAACAAACAAGCTGACGGCTCACCTGATGGTAAGCGGTTACCGCCGCCTATAGATACTTGCAATAACAAGGGAAAATCACTTGATATTGCAGGTGCGTTCTCATCCTGGGTTCTAAGATGAAATACCGTCCATGCAAGATGAAATGCCGTCCATGCGGATGAAATGCGTTCATATTGTGGACAGAGTCATTGATCCTCAGCTACATAATAATAACAATAGGTATTTAACTGCCACCTTAAGTTACTCCAATAGTCGTGCTCCATATTTATCCGGAAAATACCTTCATCCAAAACTCTCATTCCAAAGAATTCCTTTGATTCCAGAAAACGATGTTCTAAGAACCGTGTCGAGCCTGATTCTACGAGATTGCCTACTAAGCATTCAGACGATTTAGGAGCTCACGAGAAAATGAGGTTGGTGCAGATATGCAAGTGAAATTTATAGTGGAATATGGGGTGAATTATTTTCATAGATGGAAATTATGGGTAACAGCATATACGCGAGCTGTTGTAATTTGTTTGCGTTGAACGTAGAGCAAATTTATGATGGAAGGAACTTTTTCATCATAAATTAGCTTTACGTTCAAACTCACAAACTTTATCTCTATAAAGTTTGTGAGTTTGTTTGTAGGAAGCAATCTCTGGAACTAATGAACCGATTTCGATGAAATTTAGAATGGAGATGGTTCAAGACCTTAGGGAGAGCTAAGGGACCTTTTGGCGCGATAAACGACATCTACCCGGACGGCGCTAGGGGCAAAAGCTAGTTATTTTATAATACAACAATACTAACGACTAAAGCTTGAAAACCATGTTAAGAACTTGCAAGTTGCGACAGTGATGACAAGTCTACACTTCTAATAGTACTCTACTGATGTCTTCAAACTTGCTTAACATGTAAGATATCGAGGGTCATAATTGTAAGAGGCATACATAATATAGTAGCACCTCCACCTTACAGAAGGTCGCAGCTAAATAACACGATTTTGTATTGTTGGTCATGCGGCGAGTAAGGTAGCCGGAGCTCATTAAGAAAGCATCATGCTGGGAGCAGAAGGGTATATGACTATGCTGACTTCTGAAATTTCGGGAGCACATAAACTATACCAGATGCACAACTAAAATAGCACTTTTTGCGACCGAATATAATCAGTCTACGATCGAAATATTGTGTGAGACAAAATTTCAATGTTATTCCGGGTGTAAGTAGGACCACCGCAAATTTGACATGCGGCTTACGAAAAAAGGTTAGGAATTTGAGGTTACCCACAAAAAGGCGAAAACAGAATGTTCTGAACGGATTTTATGTGGATTTTTCCTAAAATATAATGTATCGACCAACATTACGAAACAAGGCTTACCTTGCCTTTTACAATAAATATAATTATGGCTACACGAAAAACCTTTAGAAGCCGTTGGTATTAGACGTTTTTTATTTGGAAAACAAACACGTTAACTATAACCATATAAATTCAGAGATAACAGACAAATATGTATACATTGGGATTTTTGACGATTCGAAAGTTTCTCGGAAGCCTACTTGAATAAAAATGGTTTTGATTTTGACAGTTTCTCAATTCAATTCTCAATTCTTTATTGCGTTTACTATAATGTTACAAGAGATGTAAAATATTAGGCTTAAAGCTAACAGATTATTATGGACCCTGTAGGGCACAGCAATTTATAAATATTAGGAGGAAGGAGGATTTATTATTCATTATTTCTATATCGTATAAAGGCAGTTCTTATGTTACATTTCATTCATAAATCAACATTTATAATGGTAGTAATGAGTTTTTTTATTTGTACATAGAGGTACTTAACAGTTATTTTATTTATATAATTTGGCAATTATATTTTATAATATATATTTTTTTTTAATGGTTTGTTATGTCATTTATTATATTTCGTATTAATTAATAATAGGTCAAGATAACTTTCATATTTAAAATACATAGTTCATTTTCTACTTTGGCTTATTATATTTTTGATTGATTGATAAGTATATTATAATTATTATTAGGTATATTGTAATTTTTTTTTATTTTTATACAACTAGATGACAAACAAGCTGACAGCCCACCTGGTGGTAAGCGGTTACCGCCGCCTATAGACACCTGCAATAACAAGGAGAAGCACTTGATATTGCAGGTGCGTTGTCATCCTGAGGCCTAAGATGAAATGCCGTCAATGCCCAGTAATTACACTGGCTACCTTTCCCTTCAATCCGAAACACAGCGAACTGTTTCACGGCTGAAATAAGAAAGGCGGTGGTACCTACCCAGGCGACCCTACATATGGGTCTACCACCTAGTAAAACATACATACCTACATATTGTAAATCTTGTCGCTTTGTGAAGAATTCTGGGTGTTTTTTAACGAATTTACAAATTTCATAAATGTAAATACAGGGCAAAGTTAATACTTTGATGAGGGCTCTGAAGAAAGGTTTGCAACTTTCAGTTGGTTGGATATTTACGATTATTCTAATAAGCTTCTTTTGCGACGTCAGTATGACAGGGGCCTCTGTGCTATTTCCCAACAGAATAATACCGTAATTGAGCCATGAATACGCATATGCGTAGTATGTCACAAGTGCAGTCTGCATATCAGTGGATTTTTTAATCTCGCGTAAGGCATAAGCAAATCTTGAGGGCTTTGATTCTAAGTTCAATATATGAGATTTCCAGTTAATGTGGGAGTCAATTATTAATCCTAACAGTGAGTGAACCTTTACGACTTCTATTTCAGCGTTTTTGTATACATACTTTATATTAAGGGGTTTTTTGGTATGGGTGGAAAGACATTATTTTGGTTTTATGAAAATTAATTTTTAGGTTATGGTTCTTCATCCAATGCGTTATGTTCTTGAATATTGAATTTATTTTTCCTTCTTTATCTGTCTCACTCTCACAAGTTGTGAAAATTCAGATATCGCCTGCAAATAGAACGCAATAATCGTCTATAATCATAGGCAGCTCGTTTATATAAATTAGTTTATAGTTTATCCAGAGTAAGGGCACAAGAAGACTCAAAGTCACCCAGAGGGCAATGTAAAGGGCAATGATCGGGATTTCCCTGCCTGATCGAATCAGATATGATGAGATCCGCAAGAGAACTAAGGTCGCCGACATAGCAAAACCATTGCGAGCCTCAAGTGGCAGTAGGCAGGCCACATTGCAAGGGACTGACGGCCCTTGTGGCGGAAACGTACCGAGAGACGCAGCGTTGGTAGGCCTCCCACAAGGTGTACCGACGATTTGGTGAGGGTCGAGGGAAGCCGATGGATGCGAGCATCGCAGGACCGATCGACTTAGAGATCCTTGGGGGAGGCCTATGCCCAGCAATGGGCGTCTCTCGGCTGATATGATGATGAATGGCATTGACCATCTAACATCCTTGGTAAGGGATTTTATAAAAGGACTACCTAATGAAGCACTGATTGTCCTCTCTCAGTTCAAGATTTAATTCAAGGGTCTAACAGGCCCAGTAATGAAAATTAATTACTCACCAAAAAACAAAATCAAAAATAATCTTTACATGACAAAAAACAGTAATAAAAAACCGGTTTCTATAAAAAACAGTCCAACGCCATATCCAAAAGTACCTTTATATTATATAAATATATTAATAGAAGTAGGTGTGTTACATATTATAATTTTTTGCCTAATAAGTGTTTTAAAGTAGGTTTTTAATTTTGTTAAAAACATATTTAAATTTCTAAGTGACAATTTTAACCTTGGATTAAAGCACGATGGGTAGCCGTCAGCATTATCGACTAGACTGTCCCTCGGTATATGGTTGAAATAAATATAGGTATTTTTTTAACTATCGTAGGACGTTTGACTTGCCATTTATTGAAGGATTCCGTTCCTTATCTCCAAAAATTTTCATCAGGTCCATACGAAATTGACATATGATAAACCTGGTATTTATTCGAGCACAAAAAACAAAATTTTATCTGCGTTAACCTTTTCAAAAGTCCTTTAATGAATAATTAGTTTAACTACATCTAGCTTCCACATCGAAAATAAAATTATGGACATTTCTTTAAAATTAACTATCGTTTCTAAGTACACTTAGGTATTTAACGACGCTCGCGTGTACATAATCGGCCGGTTTATTAAAATCGTTTAGGCGAATCATACGTAATTGAATGCATATTATTGCTGATTTCAAAAAGCTTTTTGCTTGCTCCTTGAAATTGATTTGAATAAAAATGGACTTACTTAGAAGTAGAAGTGGTGGGTCGAAGGACATACGAAGAAGCTGACAGATTTTTTATTTAATTAGGATCCAAATAAAAAATAGTTATTAATAAAAGCTATAAATAAAATAAAACCTATAAAAGAAAATATAAATCCATACACGGATTGTTTTTAGGCAGCTCATAGCTTAGGCGTCGCTTAGTAAACAATGGTTCGTGAAAAAAAGCTGTCACTGGGCCTTTGCTTAAACTAGGAATCGTCTAGTTAGGAATCGCTTAGTTGCATGTTAGTGAAAACGGGCATAAATAGTACAAAAGTCCCACTTTTCCCAACAAAATGCTTCCTCGAATGAGCACGTAGAATTCGCGCCAAACATCTACTTCGCTATGAAGTTGCGCAGCTGCCCGCAGCTATTCTACAAAGCGATGTTTCGCCGTTCCATATTTTGATAGAGCGCAGTGAATCGACTCGTGTTCAGAGTGAGACAGCTAGGCTACGGTGATAGCGTGAGAGTAGTGTCCAAGGTGCTACGAGCGTCTATAGGTTAGAGTTACGCTATGGTGACCGCTTGTACAGTGTAGTCAACGCGTGAGTAGTGGTACCTAAGGTGATAAAAGCGCCTATAGGCTACTGTGACCGCTGACCGGTAGGCCTTACGCTTGTTTGCTGCCCTTGTCTTAAACAGGATAGTGACGATAATAAGTTCAACATTAAATTACAACATTGTCTGCATTATTGCACAGATATGTTAAGAAAGGGTTCCCTCTATCTGGCAGAATTTTGTTGTTCCGAATTTTATTTGGCATAATACACTTGGCATAATTTTCCTTAAACGAATATGTTCAATGCATAAAAATCATTTAGTACAATTATTATTTGGTCGAATGTTTAAATGTCCGAATTCCCAATGGCATACTTTTAAGATGGCAGATTTTCACTAGGCATAATTTCATTTAGCATAATTTCACTTGGCATACTACGATGATGGCAGTTTTCCATTTGGAATAATTTCATGAGGCATACTATTTTTAATGAATTTTATGCCATCCGCTGATATGCATAATAATATTGTGCCATAAAAATGTTTGCGATAAAGGGTAGATTCTGAAAATTGTGCTACATTAGTGACAGAAACAATTCGCTGCAAAACCGACTCTACGTAGTCTTGTCAGCCCTAACCTTAGAGTGTAATTCAAGCCCGCGTAAGCGCGGAGGGGCAAAGCGACCCGTGAGCTGAGGAGCAAAGCTGAGTGAGAAAGAGTGAGAACCATTTGCGACGATAAGCTCGCGTGGGACCGCCAGAGCCCCGCAGAGCCAGAGCCGTGACAGAAACCTTGCATGCTGCATGCTTGCTTGCATGCTGCATGCTTTCTTGTATGCCGCATGCTTGCTTGCATGCTGCATGCTTACTTGCTGCCTGTTGCTTGCATGCTGACTGTTGCTTGCAGGTTGCATGCGTGCATGGTGGATGCTAATATTGCTTAAGATTCTAAATATTGACTTTCTGCGATGCGATGCGATGCGATGGTTTTGCCTCTTAATATTATGGATATCAAATTTATGCATGAAGATGATTCTAAATATAAACTTTCTGTGATATGATAGTTCTGTCTCTTAATTATTATGGATATTAAATATATGCCTAAAGATGATTCTGACTTATAAAATTATGGGTTTTGAATGTATGATTAATGAGTGTGTGCCAAATGATTTTCTGCCAAATGCATAAACTTTTCCGCTGTCATGCTTAATAAAATTATGACATAGAAAGTTCTGCGATAAAAGGTAGACCCGTGAAAAAATTCTCAAATGAATAAGACGTAATTTAAAATTTGCAAAACATTTCTATGAATTAGCCCATGTTTTTATTTAGTGTCGTCTTCTCGTCAAAGGGTGTTTTTTTATATTATACATAGTATATAAAATCCTGCGAAACTTAGGTGTTTGTATTGCATTCACAGCTAATAGTCCATATGCAAGTGACGAATATCGTAAGTCCTTGCCAAATAAGGCAAATTTCTGTCCATTTGTGCAATTCAATACACACAACAATTTTTTAATTTGTTAAACGCAATTAAGAATCCATTAGTTCAAAATTCTCATATTCCATGAATGGACTGTTTGTATTAAAACTTGCTGAGGGTGAAAACACACGGCTTCATTTTTCCTCTTGGAGCATCGCGGTTCCAGCATCAGTTACTTTACTTTATCTATGTGTTGTATTCCTACGGTGAGAAAGGTCGCCATAATTCATTAGGGATGCGTTATTTTGGAACTAATAGGACTGATCTCCTACAAAGAAAGCGAGTTGATAGCAACTCGCTTTCTCTAGATGCTTACCATCAGGAGTTTCGCAAAGCTTGCATCTTTATACATGATCTATGAGTTGTGTTGTGATCGTGCAGTGAGTAAGGTTGCCAGTAATGGGACTTATTTCTTTAAATAAAATCTGTATTAATTTGGATAAGTAGCAGAGACTAGCCTAATAATAATTATATTCTTACACGCCCGCCAAATTTGTAAGTGCTGAATAAGCCCATCTAAGCGAATAAATGCGGAAGTGAGTTTGTTTGTTTGTTTGTTAAGCTTTCACGCCTGAACCACAAAACCTATTTTGTGGTGTGTGATAAAATTTGGTGAAGCCGCGGACGGTTACTAGTGGATTATAAATGCGAAATCTCTGTCTGTCTGTTATGTTTCACTCCTAAATCGCTGAACCGATTTAGATCAATTTTGGCTTGGGGATAAATTACACCCTGAGAAAGGACATAGGCTACTGTTTGTCGCGATAAGCGACTTCCACGCGGGCGGAGTCGCAGACAGTCACAAGTTACTTTATTAATCCTTTTCTTTTGAGACACCAACTAGCAAAGCTTAAGGCGATCTATCGAAAAGTAGTGTCGGGATATAATAGGGTAATAAATAGGGATGGAATTATGTCGGACTCAGCGGGAGAAAAAAGACAAAATTGCGTCGCTATTTTGTCTTTTTTCCTCCGAAGAAAGTAAGTAATTTGTGTATTTTCGCTTATTTTTTGTAAAGTAAGCGAAAATACACAAATTACTTTCTTTACAAAAAGTAAACGAAAATACATAAATTACTTTCTTAAAAAATAACTATGAGGATTACGAAACACGCTTCTACACATTCGTGAATAATAATGGTATCTACTATTTAAAGTAATTTCCTGTTGAATACATATTACCTATTATCAATCATCATAAGTTATCTTATTTTTAAGAGGTCTTTTCGGAAATAAAATATATCGAGGCAAAATGTTTGAATCGTGTTTATGTTCTATACGTGTCTAGATAAAGACATGAACTAGCGTATATCTGATTTTCAGATACGTAAGATATTTCAGCGACCTATGACATTACTTTTTTTAATACAAAGCACGAGAAGTGACTCTACACCACCTGTTATGTGTGTAATCTGCTTTATAAAGAAAAGGTGTGTTAAGAATGTTCTAATCTATGGTGACGCTTGAGCAGTCTTTGATTTGTTTGTCAATTGGTCCTGTGATTAACATATGTTACTTTAATTAATTAATGCTTGTAATAGCTATCTGGAATAAAACAAATTAGCATAAAAGTTCAGTGGGTTTAATTTCATAACATCAAACATAAGACCACCTGATGTAACGCGGTAAGAAAAGTCCATACGCGAAGACAGCTACTCCAGTTTAGACACTGCTCTAGCCGCCTCCACCTTGCCAGCCCAAAAGGTGCGTGAAAAATCACGCCTCTTTAGAAGGAGCCCACATTATTATTTCATATAAAAGTGTGATTTTTTTAAGGTATCCTCAAACGGCTACGTTTAATAGCAGCGGTTGAGATCGAATACAGTCTCGTGTGTTCTCAAACATTACTCGACATGAGAGGTCGTCTGATAAAGACGTTTTACATGGAGCGAATGAATTCTGGTAGCAAGGTCAAGGTCAAACAAGTCTAACGTGGGAAAGCGTGACGTAACGACTGAAATGAAATTTACATTTGAAATGTTAGCTCTACTTTGAAGATTAGTTTGAATTGCAAAGTTATATCCTTTGTTATGGCTTTAACTCTAGTTTTAGCAGACTTCAAAAAGGAAGGTTATCAATTTTACTCTCTGTGTGTAAATATTATTGGAACTGCAAAATATGAAATTTTCATAAGCTTGTGTATTAGGGCTTCCAAGCTAATATACAAAATTTTACAGATGTATGAAGGTATGTTGGTTTTTCAATTAATCTATTATGGTTTTAAATCTATTGTCAAAACAAAAAAAACATAACAAAAATTAAAACCAACTTCAAAAAACTGAAAAGGATAAAATAATTAAATTTAAGTAGGTATGTACTACTTTGAATAACATGGATAATAATAAATTTAGCAACTTAAAAATACCTAGTGGGCGAAAAATCGTGAAGTACCTAGCATCTAATCGTTTAAATAGATGCCCGAATCGGATTTCTAACTGCCCGCTTAGTATTTTCGTTGGTTAGGTTAGGTTTGTCTGATGCTCGAGGAGTCCCAGATACCCCAGAATCTCTTCTTTCTCCATGGTGCAGGGGAGACATAAATGTCTTATTTCCCCGCCAAAAAAAAGCTTTGTATGATGCTTAATTAAATAAAAGCCAATTAATCGAAACACCGTGAAAGAAGTCCTTTATTCAGTGTACAAACAAGTACCTAATCGTTGTTTACATAGTTAACCAATTTCAAACTATAACACAACACAAAGAATACACCCATGACACTGCACCTGCAATATCAAGTGATTTTTCCTTTTTATTGCAAGTGTCTATAGGCGACGGTAACCGCTTTCCATCAGGTGGGCCGTCAGCTTGTTTGTCATCTTAAACACCACAAGTGGCCAGTGCATCGGTTAATGTGGATTATACCACGATCCTCAACACTAATGTTAAGCTCCAATTTCTGTGGAGTGTGGAGTGATCACAACTACAGAATAATAAATAAGCGCCCAATAGAAATCTATTAACTTTCTAACCCGTTCGTGCTGTAATAGAAAAGCCACGTCGTTAGAGCCTCAAAATGAACTTGACCTTAGCTCGGCCATAGTTCATTCCGTGACCAAATCGGAGCGACATTGACACTGACGCGAATATCGTGCGCCTCCAAAAACACGCACGTTTCGTATGCGAATACATAATGCTTACTAATTTTATTCTTATAGCATTATATATAAGGCAGTCTCTTATAATGAACGGCATATAACCTAATCTATTCGCTTAATACCTATCAGATTGCAGTTTTGTATTTGTTTTATTCCGAAGCACGGTAATAACTCAACGCCGCCAGTACCTCTAGCAATAACATTTTTGAATTTCGAATTGCCATCTTATTGAGTAGTTAACGTTAGCTTTTGTTTGAAATTTTAAGCATGCGTGTCCGATACGATTACGATTCGAAATTAAAAATGTTCGTGCTAGGGATACTGGTGTGAAGCGGTAAGAAAAGTCCATGTGCACAGAAAGCTAGTGCAGCTTTAACACACTGTTGTGCATCTTTTAAGCCGAGAAGGTGGAGACGAATAGCATCTGAAGGTGCCTATCAGGTGCCTTTTCACGCCTATTTGAAGGAATCTAAGTTATAGAAAGGAGGGACAGTCATGTGCTGGCAAAGAATTCCAAATTTCGAAAATACGACAAAGAAGCGAGTTACTAATTTTTTTTTGTGCGAGATATTGATGTGGAAACAATTAATTGATTACTCTGAAGACCGGCGGGCATGCTCCTGAGAGTCCTGACTAGGAAGGAGGAATGAGGCAGGTGGAATAGGGCCACGAAGCTCTTAAGAGCACTCTCCATAATAAAGCCGATAGAAGGCGACGCAATGTCACGACACAGTTGTAGAAGCTCAAAGCTATTCGTGACGTCTACATCGCCAATGATACGAGACGCTGCTATCAGTCCAGCGCATCGAGGAGGTACTTAGCTGAGCCATCCCACAGATGCGAACAATATTCTACACAAGACCGGACTTGTACAGCAGGCACAATTGGTTAGGCGTCAAAAATCAAGGCACCTTGTTCAGGACACCGATCTTCCGTGAAGCTGTTTTGATCACGGTTTTGGTTTAGCTCAAATTTTGGAAAACTTCAGGAAATTTAGCATGGTATTTGCAGAAATCCTTACAAATAATGTCACTGGAGCCAAATGGGTAACAACGTTCTTGTAGTCTTGCGTTAAAGTATCAAATAAGGCAGTTGTAGCTTGTAGAAGCATTTTAGACAGCATAGATCAATTTTATCATTAATTACTTTATATACCGCTTTTATTACCACTCAGCCCCAAGAAGGTTTCCCTTGATATGCTGTCAACTATTAGTCATACAAGGAATCATTAGTTTGCTTAGTTGAAGTTTTTTGTCCGTGCGGTGACGGATTTAGAATACAATTCACCGCCCCATTTCTTCCCGTGGGTGTCGTAAGAGGCGACTAAGGGATTACTGAGCTACCAACTGCTCCACTGGTGGTAGGGTCTGAACACCCGTCTGGTTAGTGACCACCGTACGCATGGCGTAAAACCCGCCAAGTGACCACTTGTGGTCGCGTTCCGGGATCAGTCAGCGTACAACCAGAGCTTGGGGGGACGTTGCGGCGATGGATTCGGTCAGTGACGGCTTCCGTCTAACCAGAGCCAGGTGGACTGCATTGACCCGCCGACCAGGGAGACCCGAAGAAACGGCTGTTCCGCTGGCCGCCCGTGGCACAGTACAGGGGCCCAAGCAAACCTAACCAGTTCGTGAGGCTGCCCTATCATGCCACGCATAATCTTGGGGTGGTCCGTCGTGCCGGTTGGTGACCGGGTGGTGGGGTCCCGGCGGCCATTCCCGGGGGGGTTCGGGGGCCCTTCCGTTCGGCGGGTCAGCGCTTCTCTGCTGTCGGCTGTTACCTGGGGAAACAGGCCTCACGCTTTGACCGTCTATATCGCTACAACGTCCACCCAATTCACGCCTCTCTTTCTTCCATCACCCACTATGCCAGCGCTCAGAAACACTTACAGTCGATCAGCGGTGCACGCCCCCACCAAAACCACGCTGTTTGAGGTCGGGCTCACTAACATCCGTGGGCTCCATGCTAACCTCAATGCCGTCCACCAACATCTCGAGACGGCTCGACCTGCAATGCTGTTTTTGACGGAGACGCAAATACTCCGCCCGGCTGACACAAGCTATCTGGACTATCCCGGCTACGCTCTTGAAGAGTCCTTCATAGCGAAGGCCGGGGTATGCTTGTTTGTCCAGGCGGATGTTTGTTGTCGCCGTCTGCGCTGCTTGGAGGTCCCTTCCTACTCTATTCTTGGGGTGCATGTGGACCTGGGCACACATTGCCGTGTCTACGTGTGCCTCTACAGATCCCACAGCGGTGATATGGAGACAACTCGACTCTTTGAACACCTTAGTCGGGTCGCAGATGTTGCGCAGGAGCAGTTTCCAACCGCGGAATTGGTGTTTTTAGGGGACTTCAATGCTCACCACGAGTCGTGGTTAAGTTCCTCTAAAACTGACCATGCTGGTAGAACTGCCCACGCTTTCGCTCTCACACACGACCTGACACAACTGGTAAACCAGCCCACCAGGATTCCAGACATTGTCGGTCACGCGCCCTCATTGTTGGACCTTCTGCTGACGACTCGCCCGGATGGATATCGGCTAGAGGTTCGTGCTCCTTTGGGAACATCGGATCACTGCCTGGTATCCGCTGGGGTGCCACGGGCGTCGCCACCGGTACCTATGGTTGCAAAACGCCGCATCTGGCACTATGCGTCAGCAGATTGGGACGGTATGCGGGATTACTTCGCATCTGTCTCTTGGAGGCAGCGCTGTTTCAGTGAGCTGGACCCGAACGCTAGCGCTACTGCTGTTGCTGATGAGATCATGTTAGGGATGGAGTACTATATCCCTCACTCCGATCTCATCAGTAGGGGTAGGCGTAACCTCTGGTTCAACCGCGAGTGTGCCTTAGCTGTTGAGAACAGACAGTCGGCATATCGCGCTTGGATCAGGGGCCGAGCTTGCGGGGATCCCAACATTGACTCACTGAAAGCAGCCTATAACAACGCCACCAAGTCCTGCAAAAGGGCATTCATCAGAGCGGATGCACAGCGCATTGCACGAGTTGGCCATGAACTTCTTACGCACCCTACGGGAAGCCGTAGCTACTGGCGTCTGGCCAAAGCCGTGCAGTCTAACTTCTGTGAACCCTCGCTGCCCCCGTTGAGATGTTCTGACGGCTCGCTAGCTCACAAGCCGCAAGAGAAAGCCGATCTCCTGGTAAAACTCTTTGCTGCTCACTCCCGAATCGATGACTGCAACTCACAGCCACCAACACTCTCCCACTGTGGCCACACAATGCCTGATATCCGTATCAGGCAATGTGATGTACGTGCGGAGCTTCAGTCAATCGACGTACGGAAAGCTAGTGGACCTGATGGCATCCCAGCGATAGTACTGAAAAACTGCGCAGCGGAGTTGTCTCCCGTCTTAACGCGGCTATACCGTCTTTCTCTCTCTTCTGGGTGTGTGCCGGAATCTTGGAGAGAGGCCAATGTGCAACCGGTCCCCAAAAAGGGAGACCGTTCAGACCCAGCTAACTACCGCCCAATAGCTGTCACCTCAGTTCTTTGCAAGGTCATGGAACGGATCATAAATAAACAGCTGATCCGATACCTAGAAGATCACTCATTAATTAATGATCGACAGTATGGGTTTCGGCCGAAACGGTCAACGGGTGATCTTCTAGCGTATTTAATGCATGTCTGGGGTGAAGCTATTGACAAACGTGGTGAGTCAGTGGCTGTTAGCCTTGACATTGCCAAAGCGTTTGATCGGGTCTGGCACAGGGCTCTTCTCTCCAAGCTTCCCGGCATACGGTCTGCCCGCTCAGCTCTGCAACTGGATTGCCGGCTTCCTGCATGAGCGAAGAATTCGTGTCCTCGCAGATGGATGCGCTTCGCGGTTCATGTCAGTGAATGCCGGTGTACCACAAGGCTCTGTTCTATCCCCTACACTCTTCCTTCTTCATATCAATGATATGCTTTCGTTAGGAAACATTCATTGCTATGCGGATGACAGTACAGTGCATGGGGGATATTTCGGTCGCCCAGGAGCTGGGCGCGCTGAAACCGGGAGAGAGAGAGAAAATCTTACCATTGAGCTCAACGGGGTGTTGAACCTTATATCGGAATGGGGATCTAACAATCTTGTTCAGTTCAATGCTAAGAAGACACAGGTATGCGCGTTCACAGCCAAAATCTCGCCGTTCCTTCCTCTTCCCTCTCTTCAGGGCACCACTCTTTCGGCACAGGGCTCCTTACACCTGCTCGGCATGGAGATATGTTGTGATCTGAATTCTAGGAACTACATCGAAACCGTGATCAAAACAGCCTCACGGAAGCTCGGTGTCCTGAACAAGGTGCGTCGATTTTTCACGCCTGACCAATTATGCCTGCTTTACAAAACTCAGGTCCGGTCTTACGTTGAATATTGCTCGCACTTGTGGGATGGCTCCGCAAAGTACCTACTCGATGCCCTGGACAGATTGCAGCGTCGTGCTGTCCGTATCGTTGGCGATGTAGAGGTCACGAACAACCTCGAGCCTCTGCAATTGCGGCGTGACATTGCGTCGCTTAGCGCCTTCTATCGGCTTTATCACGGAGAGTGCTCTGAAGAGCTTTTTGACCTTATCCCACCTTCTCCCTTCCTACTCAGGACCACGCGTGCTGGTCTTCGGAGTCATCAATTTACCGTCTCCACTTCAACATCACGCACAAAGAAATTTAGTACCTCGTTTCTTTGTCGTACTTCCAGAACTTGGAATTCTTTGCCAGCACATGTGTTCCCTCCTTCCTATAACATGGGTTCCTTCAAAAGAGGCGTGAAAAAGCATTTTTCAGGCCGGCAAGGTGGAGGCGGCTAGAGCAGTGTCTAAACTGCACTAGCTGTCTTCGCATATGGACTTTTCTTACCGCTTCACATCAGGTGGTGTTGAGTCATTTGTCGTGCTTTGTATAAAAAAAAAAAAAAAAAAAAAATGCATTGTCCTCATAATCTAGGCCAATTCCTCTACGAGTAACGTCAAACGCTTGTGCAGTATCAATTGCCCAAAAGTAGTATGCTGTGGATGATCTATTCCGGATTGTGATTCATATAATTTAAATATTATTTGGAATTTCCATAAATATTACTAATTTTGAAGTAGGCACGTGGAGTACGAAAGAGTACCATAAATTATATATAGATCAACGCTAGTACCACCCAGTATTAGTAGTAGTGGTATATCAGTTAACCCTGTAATATTAACAGTATCCTTGGCACGAACATTTTTAAATTTCGAATCGCAATCGTATCGTTCACTCACGCTTAAAATTTCAAACAAAAGCCAGACAAAAGCTAACGTAACTACTCGATACGATGGCGATTCGAAATTTAAAAGTGGTCAGGTTAGAGATACAGAAGACCCTGTACTTGTAGCTTATAGAGCAATATCCCTTGTTCCTAATATCGGGGAAATGTGTATATCAACGGCTGAAAAGTTTGTATATGTTCTCATCTCGGATAATTTTTCACAAAGGGAAAAAACGATTAATTGCCATAAATCATATAGTACAAACGTTAATTTGATCAGAAGCTATTTCCTTCTTTTTTTTAGTTAACATTAAAATTACGAGTAAGTGATTTCATCGAATTAAGCGGAAGTCGACCTTGAAGCCATATAAAAGAAGATCTACTTCTAAAAACATACGAGACATGCGATGGGGGATATTGGTACCTCGCCGTCAATATGGTGAGTGTAAGTTCAATTATAATCGGCGTAGGAAACGTCATCTTGTAATATTACATTAGAAATTCCTCTACTGCAATACTCAGTATCAAAACAAGTTAACCAGACAATGTAAGTAGTATTCACATGTCATGAATAAGTCATGCATAGAATTATTTGCAGCCCTGCGGTTAAGCTGACCTATTTCCTGGGGTCAACGTGCTTCTCTCATTATAGACAAAACAGGATAAAACAAATAAAATGCCATTTGCTACTCATTCACTGGTCAATATCTTACCAACAGCATAGAAAGGATATGTGCGGACAACCGCATGATTGTTTTTTGTGGTTTCAAAATTGGCATTGTTTCACACGATACAGCAAAACTTTTTTTCTTGCAAACATACAACAGTCAGACAGAAATTTTACTTAATATTTTCTTTTGTTAACCTATATTTATCTGTTGTGTTTTTATATTGCTAACATGGGAGAAACACACGAGAAGCTTGGACCATAACACCACCACGCTGGCCCAATACGGGTTAAAGCGGTTGCAGTAACAACTGGGACCAGTGGGTTTACGTGCCTTCCAAAGCATGGAGAAGCTCAATATTGGAAATTTTGGTTGATCTATCCCGGGACCGACCATGGCGAAAGTTGCTTTGTTTTCGCAATCGAAACCAGAGCGCTCAAACCACCACACCGCCGAGCTCCCCGAGCTTGAAATATACTTATATACAAAGTAATACGAACCCAGAAGATTTAAGCTCGTTACTTCACAACTAATAATTCTTAGTATATTACTGGGAGTTATTTTAGCTTCCACAAAGTGTGATGCTACAATTTTCCAAGCCAGGGTTCTGGAAATATAAAGTCTATCTTTAAATTCCAAATTACCCAATAATTACAGGCCTGTAAGGATACCGGATTAAACAAATTCATTGAACCTTCCTAAACTCGTTCCCGCTATCCCGAGTAAAACAAATGACCGTTTGACGTATCCGCTAATAGCCGATGTCGTGTCAAGACCCGAATAAGTATTTTCACAAAAAAGGTCTGGGTCTAAACAGCCCCAATATTTGCAGAGTGCGCAATGACGAGTGAAATACGACCCGTTAACCTATCGCAGAAAATGGAAGTGGAAATACTGTAATATTTACAATAATGTATAAGAAATATTTTATACATCACGTTGTAGAAATTCATGGTTGAGGGGTGATACTGTTTTTGTATTGGAGCTTGGCATAACATGAAAAAGAAACTTAGAGATCACACACACGAAGTTTTTTTAACGAGCAGACGACGTGTGTTTGTATCGGTAGAAATGAAAATGAAACGCGCATCAGTATTGAAGGAGTAGAAGCAGAAGCAGTATTCCTATCAATCATCATCATCATCATCACGAGCCTATATAAGTCCCATTGCTGGCACAGGCCTTCCTACATGGGAGAAACAAATCAGCAGTTTGGGCACACTTCCTATCAATACCATTGTGCTATTCGCTAGTGTGCTAGGAGCTCGGTGGCGTAGTGGGCCGTGCGCTTAGGTTTCGATCACGAAAACCGAAGCAACATTTTCCACGGTCGATCCCAGATGGGTCAATCAAAGTTTGTTATCTCGAGCTCCTCCGTGCTTTGGAAGGCGAATCCGTTGCTCTCTGCAACCTGCTTTAACCCACCAACCCTCCTCATGTGCTTCAGGAAGGCGGGTGCTCAGCAGTATATAGGCTGGTGATGATGATGATTATGCTATGTGCTGACCACACTTAGAAAACGCAAAGAACGCTCGTATCAAAAACACGTGTACTCTAATCTGCTTGATTAAAATGTCGTGTCAATAGGTACGTCCTTAAACTTTGGTAGCCTGGTCAAATTTAATAAAAAAAAAAGATTTTGGATTAGGAGTCTTACGGCCAAATACTAAAAATCATCATAAATAAGCGCTCTTTAATATTTTAAGTATTGTCAAAGTCAATGTATTGCAAAGCAAACGTTAAATTAAGCAAGCCTTAAAATTTTACGAGACTTTAATTTAAGTGACGTTTCATTTTTCGGCCATTAGGCACCGTTAATTAATGAAATACGCCGTCTATTGAAGCTGGGCATGATACTGCTGTGACATTTCTTCCAATGAAATGCTTCTATAACGCTTGCTTGCAATACAAAGCTTTGCAACGTTTGCATTGCTTTACGCTTTCTTGATTTTGCACGATATAACACGCACAAAGAAGTCCAATAACTCGTTTCTTGTCGTACTTTCAAAATTCGGAATTTTTTCCAGCACATGTGTTCCCTCCTTCCTATGAAATGGGCTCCTTCAAAAGAGGCGTGAAAAAACACCTTTTGGGCCGACAAGGTGGAGGAGGCTAAAGCGGTGTCTAACTGCACTAGTTGTCTTTGCATATGAACTCTTCTTACCGCTTCACATCAGGTGGTGTTGTCAAATCTATAGGCTACGGAATCCGCTTACCATCAGGGCCATACGCTTGTTGGTACCAAAAAATGTGCCTAGTTGCCTCACCTTCACTGGATTATAAAGACACTTTTGAAGAATTCGCAAGAGATGAAAAATGATAAATATAACTTTCCAGATTTTTGATCCATCAGTAATATGACTTCTAAGACGCATGGTGTAACCTGAAGAATAAACAACACGATACGAATTCTCGGGACGCGTTATTGTGCTATCTTTGTTACAACGGGTATATTATTTAAAATAACATGTATTCAGTTATGTCTACACCAAGCGAACATCCGGCGATGTTGGCCAAATGTTGCCCAAATATGAACTCTCCAATTACATCGGTTTGAAAAGGATATCTTTAAATATACAACATACTGAATCACTGTTGTTAATATTCATTTCGCAAACACTAATGTAGGTATTTTTTTTATAATATATTATCTTATGTCAATAATTCATCAATAGAGTTTTGTCAGGTATAATATTAACATAATCATCGAATCTCATTTTGTAGGCATAAACATTAGTGAATAATAAAGTTTTGTATCAATATTACTAGAAATAAAAAAGAACCTTTTTAAACTTTAACTTAAATATAAAAAAATAAAACTAATTTTATATTTTCTTCAATTTTGTTTTCAAATTAGGTATAATAAAGGTCTGGAAATCTTAGGAAAAAAATATATGTCCTAGACTGGAAAAGTATTTGTTAGTACTATGGTCATAAGTTTTATAATACATTCTAAGACCCATCGTATGGGTGATCTCGTCATAAAGTAAATTCGTCACGTTTTTATAAGTCTCATACATTGAATGATAATTCGCCACACTTATTTAAAGGTAATGTGTAAACTACTCCATTTTATATCATATTTGCAATAAAACCGGCCAAGTGCGAGTCGGACTCGCGCACGAAGGGTTCCGTACCATTATCTATAAACAAGCGTGTACCTGTTGCCGTTATCAATATCGAGCAAAAATAAGCAATGAAATCACGTTTGTTGTATGGGAGCGTTATATGGACCTTAAATATTTATTTGATCATGTTTATCAGTATTCGTTGTTATAGCGGCAACAGAAATACATAATCTGTGAAAATTTCAACTGTATAACTATCACGGTTCATGAGATACAGCCTGGTGACAGATGGACGGACGGATGGACGGACGGACGGACAGCGGAGTCTTAGTAATAGGATCCTGTTTTACCCTTTAGGTACGGAACCCTAAAAAGTACCGTCAGCAAGCAAGATTTAGTTATTTAAACATATAGACACAGAGTACAGTAAGATATAGAGTTTTCCCAAATCCTCAGGAATCAGTGGTAAGATAGTGCAATCATTTGGATTGTGATAGGTAGGACAAGTCACTTTTGGATATTTTTTTCTAAAAACTAATAATTAACAATAATAATCTCAGCCCCTGAACCACCTCTAGAGTAAAATTCCCAGCCAAATGCCAGATGTGATCGTTTATTATTTCCACATAAGTAAACTATGTTTTATCTACTTACCTTTTCCAATTCCCAAATCCCATTAATCATAGCCAAAGATTTGTAACGATAAACCAAAACAATGATCATTATTAGTACCAACTAAATGTACTTGTCAGGTATTCGTAGATACAATAGCCACACACCCAACCGCTGTTCGCTGGTTATCTTCCTTCAAAAGGTCAACGCAAATGCCTTCAACAGATTTATGCATTCGACCTATAAACCATGCGAGATTGGTCTGCAATACCATAACCGTTAACTGTAACATTTGCTTCGACCACAGAACAAAGACCTCTCGAAAACCTCCAAGATTCCCCCCCGGGTGCCATTTAAAATGAACCTTTCAGTCGAGCAGGTTTAACGCTAAATTGGTCGGTGTCTTTGGAAAGAAATCGATTTGTAGTAACCGGGGAACAATAAGCCGCATACCCTGTGGTGTTGCACAATAACAGAGTCCGGCGATGCAATGCAATGCCATCACCCTGAGGGTATACCCACGACTTTTGCAGTAGATAATACCAAAACAATGTAAACAAAACCTTAGTACCTTGTAACAACAACTGACATTGCGTGTGTATTTAGATCTCAACATCTACTCTCTCGTTTCAACACAACAAATCCCGAACATAGAAATATAGGAGGTGCAGGCGTCCAACGCTGTACAGTCACGATCAACATAAATAAAGCTAAAATCTCATTCGCTTTGAAATAGCTTGCCAAGAGATCCTATGCCGTAGATAGAAGGTTCAATATTGCGCTGATCAAAGTGAGATCGGAAGATGCGCGTGAGCGTAGAAAGTCATGATTGGGTCCATCGTGGGAGCGAGACGGAGCGATGATTTCATGGAACGGCCGACAGATTGCGCCGGTGCACATCTTTGTTTGGGTTTCGGCTTGACTCTGACCAGGATGAATGGACTCGTGACGCGAGGGAGGGATAACAAAAGCGTTTTACCGTTAACACGTGTAAAAAAAGATCGTCGGTGAGGTATTCCGATTTGGGCAGCGATATATTATGGAGATTAATCGCGTCGTGACGACACAATGTAGAATGATAATGCCGTGCAATCGTTCACTTTTTTAAATGTCACGTAAGGAGCATTAGTGGCTAATGATAGCATCGAAATTGATGATGACTAGGAAGTCTAAGCTGTGTCAAAATCGCCATATTAATTTTTGAAGATGATGCGCTAAATATTGGTAATAGAAGTCGATGTAGAGAATTCTACACAGAATCTGTTGTAGACAGTGCAAGAGTTTTTGCTCGGTGTTAAAAAACGAAATAAAACAATAAAAAAACCGTGCAAAGATGATTAAGACCGGACGATTAGTCGTCGCTTGAGTTAACTCAGACCATTTAGCTTTTAACAAGAACTGATACAGCGTGTCAACAAACACGTAATTTTGTTCCGAATGCTTTATTAATTTTAATAATTGTGAGACAAACACAGCAAAAGGATTTAAAAGTAAAATTCGTAAGAATTTGCGCACGCCGGTGTTATTGAACATAACGGAATGGAGTCATAGTCACAAATCACAAAGTCACAATTAATGACCTCTTTTTCTCTTATAAGCATTATTTAAGTACAAATGCCTTTGTTAGGTGCCTACTTGGAATAAAAGTATATGTAAAAAATGTCGTGTAGGTTATTTATTTATAACCTTTATTGCATACATCTACCAAATATATCATAGACATTTTAGCTTATAAGGTTAGGTTACCTAGTAACTAAAAATAAAATAACATAAATAATATACAATAGCAGCGCCGAATACTCTTCGTATTGGAGAATGGAAGACCGGCCAATCAATACTTATACGAAAATTCAAATTATCAGGTTTCATGTCACAAAAACTTCAAGTATTGTAGGTAGCTATGTAAGCGATTTTGTTCCAGATAACATACTGACTACTGACTAGTATCAAAACTGCTCGGTTGGTTTTAAAAATAAAAACCAAATTCATTTATTCTAATGTAGAAGAATTTTCTTTGCATGATACAGTTTAAACTCATTTTAACGAATATTTGAAATCAATTAGAAATAAAAATATTATCGTGGAGTCACGTCATTTGTGACTACATAAATGCAAAGAGCGCTAGCGATGTTCCAAGCAGGAAGAAATCATTCCCAATGCCCCACCCAAGTAACAGACATTTCGATCACATTTTAATGTTTGATTTTGTGCGTTTATCTGGCCGGACCACAGGAGACACGGGTTCGTTTCCAGCCTGGAGCATATAATTTTTTCATCGTTTTCTTTCTTTATTTGCAATTGTAACAGACATGTCGATGTCAACTGAAGCGTAATTGGTCGTCTTTGGCAGTGTTGAGTCCATACACTCATGATGAGTACCATCCAGGCACAGAGGAGGACTGACTAATCGCAAGACGATCAGCCGATGTTAGCAGCCCAGGAGATAGGCTTAAACCTGCAATTCTCAAGTAGTTGTGTTGTTAGCACCTAAGCCGTGCGTAATCAACTGCGAATACTTGTACAGCCTACGTGCATGACGATGATCATCTACCTATACGCCATAGAAATTGCGTATGTCGAAATAGATGGTATCGTGTAGGTGATGGAAACATGAGCCTAGGAGCAATGGGATAAAACTTACTTTTGCAATGAGATTTCGCTTTAGGCCTGATATTGCAAAATTCAAAAAAACAATGACGATATTCCAAAATTCTAACAAATTACACGCTGGTTAGACTTTCATTGGGGTGATCGATGATCTAGTCTACAGAAGAAGTAGCATTGATCCTGAAGATGCCTATATTTACTTAGCAAAATTCGGTTATGTTGACCATGGTCGTGGTTTTCATTTTCATAAATATAAGGCGTTATCAAAGAGTGTACTCATATTTTAAGGGCTTATTCTACACATCATAAACTAGTACATTGTCCTCATAGTAAACGTCGTTTGTATTGATGGGTAGAATAAGCCCTTAAAATATGACTACACCTTTAGAATAATAATGTGTTAATATTTTAAGACTACATTTTTTGTAACATCTTGTATATGACACAAAAAGAGTAAATCAAATCCACAATGAGCCCCGAATACAACTATGTGCCGACTTAGAAACAATTCAATTCTCTGATACTAATTCAAATAGAAAATCTTTCAAGTCCGCACCTCACGGCTGATTGGGCATGTCAGACACGATCGGGGTGATCGTGAGATCTCTAGTAATTGCGATCTAACATCGCTGTTAAACGGACACTTAACTGTGCTGGCCACTGAAATCGAAAACAAGATGACGACGAAGCCAATTTAATAAGTGACAATCGGGTCTTTGAAACAACACAGCTCGTCAGAAGTTGATACTGGAACTTTCCTACCAAAACCAGGTTTTAGTAGGTCTTCAATATCTATATTATCTTTTTTACATATTTCTTTACTGTTAATCTAGTCTTTGTATCTGCAACATAACTTGTAATGTAGTAGTTAAAAGATACCTGTCTCCTTTATAAATAATCGTGAGACACTAAACATCTTTACAAAGGAATAGTTTTTTATATTGATTTTCGGTGATTATTGAATTCGATAGATTTTTTGTCACTGCGCCTGCGGTCTGCGCGGAATGTATGAAGAAGGTCGTTTGTTTATACTTACCGTCTTAAGTTTCCAGACTTAATTATTCTAATTATTTGGTACAGACGACAGCACATCAAGTGTAACAGTTATACTACGAAAGCCGCCTCTATTACGAACGTAGTAAAGTTGGGTCTCGAGGTCAAAATGTTACGCTTGATGTGCTGCCGACTGTACTTCGTTCGGGTGGATTTTGGAAAGTATCAACAGTAGTTTTACGTAGGTAGGGTGGGTTACATGATTTTGCATTAGCATTTATTTGGTTAAGAATAAATCCTTAATCATGTTTATAGCAACACCTTCGCAATTATTGCATTATTTTAGAACAAATCATCAGTAAAAGTGTAACTATAGGTATTAAAAATGTCACGCGACCAGGATCTCATGATCTCTCCGCCAGCGCCCGTCCGCCTTTTATATCTAAATGCGTGCATGGTACTTGATTATTGTTTGGTTGCGGAGTTATTTTAAAACTTTGATGATATCTCGAAATTTATTGAAATAAAGTAGTAGTTGCTAGAAGCAAACATATTATGGGGGCCGCACGGCCCCCACGATACCAGTTACGTATGTCAAATTTACGATACCAGTTAAGGGATAAATGATCTTAAGTTTACCTACCTGTAGAGAATCAGATACATTATTAAACTCTTAGGAACTTAATAATGATTGAATTATTGTAGTTAGTTTACTTCAGAAATAAAGAGTATCAAATTGACATTCAAAAAACATAAATCATTTCATAAAATTGAACCCAACTTTGTGCCGTTTTAGAATACTAAATAATCTGGCTGGACAAAGGTGATTAATTACTTTTGAAGCCAGATATTTCAAAAGTAATTTAAGCCTTATTTTGTACGTATTACGGCCTGTAATAATATTAATAAATCAAATAAAAAGCCACGAATTCAACCAGAGATGATGACTCAAAGACATTACATTTAACGATAGATGTAAATTAAATAAGAAGCATATTACGGTTTTAAATATAATGCGAAGAATGTGAATTTATGTTTATATTTCGAAATTCTTTTTAAAAGGTTGTAAAGCTGCACATGGAACCCATTTTAGGGTCAATATTTCAATTTTATGTGTTATTTTTAAGGCCATATCAAGAACTGTTATACACTATTTCGTTTAATGGTGCTTATTAAGTTTTATATTAGACATAAGGTTCTTAGAAACGTTTATTGTTATTACTTTTGTACGTTTCTCTATATGCACCAATATTGGTTCTACGGTTTAATCATGGCGGTAAGTGTGTGTGCCCTGCATTTTGCCACTAATCAAACTGTCTTCGGTACAGACATGCAGATCGTGTCGAGAAGGCAACAATAGAACACTTATTGCACCATTGTGATTTTCTAGTCTGTAGTAAATCAGCGGGTAATACGTTAGCTAAAGCCAGAAGAGTAAAGGAGGCAGACCAAAGATATAGTAAAGTTGATGAACATTGTTTTATAGGTACAAACCGAGCCAAAGTAACAGGTACAGATCCCTAAGGATCGAAGATCGCTGGGGAAGACCTCAGAATAAATCAGCAAGTAATACGTTAGCTGAAGCCAGAAGTGTAATGCAGGCAGACCAAAGATATAGTAAGTTGATGAACACTGTTGTAAAGGTACAAAACGAGCGAAAGTAACAGGTAAAGATCCCAAAAGAAGGAAGATCGCTGGATAAGACCTCAGAATAAAATAAGTCACGGACGAGAAAAAACTAAGAAAGCCGTGCAAAGCATCACCTCATATTACATCACGAGCCTATATACGTTTCCACTGCTGGGCACAAGCCTTGGGAGAAACACATGAGGAGCTAGGGCCACTACATCATCATGCTGGTCTAATGCGGATTGGTGGGTTAAAGCGGTTGCAGTAACAACCAGGACAAACGGAGAAGCTCGAGATTACGAATTTTGATTGATCCATCCGGGGTGGATCATAGGGAAAGTTGCTTTGTTAACCGACTTTTTTCGTAATCGAAACCAAACCGTTCAAACGACTACGCCACCGATGTTCTCTGTCGCGAAGCATCATGAAAGATAATATAGATTACAATGATAATAGTGAAATTACTGTGCATGTTAAAGTTAGACTAGGGATGGAAAGCACAATTTATTCAACAAGAAATTTATTCGACTCGAATAATGTATTATTATTAAAATAGTTTAACAATCGGAGAGGTACTACATAAGCATCGTCGTTTCATGTTCCCGAAAGAAGAGAAAGAGTCATAGATTCCTCTTAACTTACTAGAAAGAATATAGATAAGACAAATCCTATATAGCATTTGCACTCTGTATAATACAAGGGTATAAATTTTATTTTCTGAGTATTCATAACCATATTGTTTGGATCGTCAAAACTATACAACATGGACGTCTTATTAACATATAACGTTTTTTGGGTGTTCAAAATTAAACATCATTATAAAAAAGCCCCACATTAACCCTTAAGCAAGCGTGAGAACCAAATGTCGATCGCTATATTTGTCTGGTATTAAAGGCACCGCCAGGGGTTTAATCGTTTTAGAATAGGGTGGCCATTCAACCCGCTAAATAAATCTGTAAAATGGTCCATACATTCTAGAAATTTCATCGAACAAGGTAACAAGTTTAGTAAAAACAAAGGTGAGGATAATTTTTAGGTAACTTAAGTCATGGAATGATTAACCGATCCAAGTAAATAAAATATAATTCAGGCGCTACGTGTTTGAAACTAAGGATCTTTAATTTGGTTTCAGACAATGTATACTTTGAATATTTAGCCCCGTTATAAACAAAACCAACGTTAATCATTCAGACAATATGACACTAGACAAATTTTTAAACAAAAAAATGAAACGTTCTCAACTTCGCCTTTATCCATTACAAAATGAGTTGAGATTAAAATTATTACATTAGAAAGAAACATAAAAGATAAGAAAGACAGAACCTTGAAATGTTATCTTGACCATTTTAATGCAGCAGTTAAAGCCTGACAAACAAGCAACCTTAAGCACTGTATTAATTTGACGTTTTTAAATGATATAAACATTTTAATTTCGGGTTATTTCGTACCAAAGTGGTAATTAAAATCCAAAACCAAAGGATTTTTGAAAAATGATATGGAGCGTTACCGGATGGAAGTATAAGGTCTTTAAGTAAGTATGAAATTGCCGTTTTGTACAAAGTATTTTGTGCAAATTGGACTTACTACTGCACTAAATCATTTTTATTTAATTTAAAATCGTCTTGTCCGATTTTTTTTGATATTTAGTAGATAATTCAAGACATTCATTGTTAAGAAAATGAATTTAAAAAAACAATTTATAAACAATTACAACAAACTCAAACGTCGTTAGGCTACATATTCTACAAGCTCTAATGGATCTTCATTTTCAACTAACAAATTTTGACAAAAATTAATAATTTCATTCGTAAAATCCTCTTTGTATAGTGCACTTTGAATATTAACTGTTATATTTTAGGAAGACATTAATTTAAAATGATTTGGAAAACAACAGCAATTTCATATTTATTGACCTATTATTTGTTAATTCTCTGAATGCGTCTGAAATGCTCTTCACCATTTTATATCTTCATTTACATACATGCAAATACGCACTATACATTCATTACTCATTTATTGAAACATGCCTCATATAACTATTAGAGACTACGCTCTAATGATATTTATATACATATTATAATAATTATTTCTCCATTACTGGGCATGGACGGCATTTCATCTTAGGTCTCAGGATGACAACGCACCTACAATATCAAGTGAATTTCCCTTGTTAGCCGCTTACCATCAGGTGGGCCGTCAGCTTGTTTGTCATAAAAAAACTTAGTAGTATCCATAACACAAGCTCTTAATGATGCTTACTTTGAGCTAGATGTATGAAGGGTGTGAATGTATAGATATTTTTATAGTTATATCGATTTATGAATGATACTGATAAATATTACCAATAACATGGAATGTCCCGTATCTTTAATCTATGCTATCCCACTGCTGACAGTGATGTAATTTACATTGGTCGTGATCCTCCACATAATACTAGGAATCTTGTCGATAACCGTCCATAAAGTCTTACCCAATTACGGTATTCATGGATGGAATGTCTCACGTTGGCATAATTCATGGTATCACGAATCAATCCTACTCCCCAAGTTGGCCTTAAGCTTCGACTCACGCGCAGAATCCCGACGATGTATAGGGGAAGTGATGCAAATCTTTATTTAGATTTAGCGCGCCCTCAATGATGTTTTGCTATAAGTACTTATGCAGATGTTGTCTTTGCGGTTCGATTTTAAGTGCATGTTGGATACGGTCCTAAAAGAGACTTGTTGGGATTTGAATAATCCTGCTTGATTAAAACGACCGTTACAGAGGTCTAAGGGCTTACCGTCAAGTATTTCGTATGCTTTACAATATACCGGTAGGTATTGCTGTCTCGAAAAAACTGGAAGTCATAAACGTAAACCTACAGGTTTGTTTTTAGATGGATTGTTGTGCCGCAGTATTCAATCACACGAATAGATTCAAGTTTCACACAAAAAGATCCTATGTGCTCGTTGACATTCACAAAAAGAAGCGACATTGTCGGTGCTACTATAGTGTTAATGTCCAGTAAATGGTAGAGTATTAATTAGTCGTCTAACGGAGGACTTTCTACCGATCCCGTGGGAATCTAGCGACGAGGTTATGTAGCTGTGTTCTGGGCAATTACGCGTTTGGTTTACAAAAAAAAACATTTGATTAAATAGAACAACTTGTAGGTCTTGGAAGTTTCCCAGAACTTTTTGGAGAAATCTGACAAGTTAACTCCGTACGGAACGGAACATTTTAAAGCTCGATAATTTATCTCGAATGCTCCTCAAACGAGAAGTTTAGGGTACGCGAATGTGATAGGTACCTGATAAACATGTACCTAAGACAAAAAAATAACATATTTTTAAAAATTCTTTTGATCAACCGATAATGCTCATTTGTTCCACTACATAAAAAAACTAAAACCTTATTTCTAATTTTCAGAATATTCCATAATGCTTACTCATATCTCTAACATGTTACCAGTCACCCTCTTACGAAGAATGACTGGTCGCTTCTTAAATATCAATTCATTGTATCCCGATGAGGGAGCATTGGATCATTCAGGCAATAACCCGCTGGACGAATCAGTAGCATTTTGGGAATACAATACGTTATTTCATTGTGCTAAGGTTGAAATTTAATTATGATAAAATTATTAATTCCATGAAAGAAACAGACGGTCGTGCGGAATCCTCAGTGCAAGATTTTGCTCTGAGGATTCCTCACGACTTGCTGTTTGTACTTAAATACTATAGAGACTATTACATGAAAGACACTATATGTAAATAAGTAAACCTAGGCTGTGTTTTTAAGTGTTTTATTTTGCCTATCGACAACCTATCTGTGTGTTAAGCTCGCATGTCTAAATAACCTTTCTTAGTAAAATGATAAGTAGTATTAGATCTCCTCATGTGTTTCTCCTATGTAGGAAGGCCTGTGCCCAGCAGTGGGACGTGTATATAGGCTGGTGGTGGTGGTGGTAAGTATATAAAGAACTAAAAACATAGGCTTTCTCTCGGATTTACACAGAACGTTTAAATTTTGTCATATGTATCTATTTTTTTCAATACATTTGGCCAAAATATGATCTTCACCAGACACGTTTATCTAATTTACGAAAGTCTTACATACGTAAACAGTACCTTCTTTAACAACAATTAAAAAATGAAACCAAACAACATTACACAAAACATTGGCAAGTGAGCTCTAATCGTTAGAAATAAGAGTCAAATAAGTGTGTTCACTGTGCTCCTTAAATATAAACACAGAATTTATGAAATATTTCATTTTGAACTCCGCAGTAAATTTCATTTTAATCTCAAAAGAGAATGCTAAGATTGCCGACAAAATTCCGATACTAGATGAAATACCTGAACGAAATGCCGCTACCGAATACCGATCTCAACTATTTCTGATTCTTTTTAAGAATTATTTCTTGTATGTGGAACTGGTTTGGTGAAGAGACCTTACACCAGATCTCTACCAAATACCTCTGTATAGTGCTGTGTGTGATACTTCGACAGTTGAAAATCGTGCTTAAACTCCTGCTCGTCTTCTCGATGATTTAACTAAAAAGAACGAGTTTGGATTTGGATACTAACAATTCAAGCTTAACCCACTATCAGGCGGTTCTTTTTATCGATGAAACATCGGAAATGAAATTTCTAACTAAGACGTTTCATCTTTCATCATTGATGTGCCCTTTGAAAATAAAAGTGTTTCACTGTTCATCACTCACTAAAGGAGAATCCTTTTGAATTACCAAGTTTAAAACAGGACAGGTCTATTTCGGGGCAGTAATACCACAAACTGGATATCTTTTTGCATGAAACAGCTGAATTCACGATTTCAAAGTTACACAGAGAATGATGTTTATTATTGATGGTCTCAGATATCTCTATAATTCATGAAGAAGGAGAAGGAGCTCCCTGGCGTAGTGTTTTAAGCGCTTCGGTGTCGATCACGAATACAAAGCAACTTTCGCCTTGGTTGATTCCGTATGGATCAATCAAAAAATTGAAATCTCGAGCTCCTCCTTGCTGCATCGTGCACGTTAAGGCGTTAGTACCGGTTGTTATTGCAACCGCTCTAACCCACCCCACGAAGTCCTTCCATGTAGGAAGGCCTGTGCCCAGCAGCGGACGTATATAGGCTGGTGATGAAACATCTGTGGACTGTATCTTCTAAAGTTCATGGTAAAGGCAATGATGTTAGATTCTGGTGAAGACTACGGACGGTACATATATTTATATGTTACCATGAGGTGTCTGTCTGTTTCTTTGCCATCCTCATTCAAAAAAGCAACCTAATCTCTATTATTACATGCATCGTTAGTGATTGTGATGAAATCGATGATTTGTATACAATAAACACTGATAAATTGGCGCAGACAATATCCAGATTTATGACCAATATTTAACATGCCATCAACGATCGCAATCAATTAAGTAATTAACAATATTGGTACGATGGTCCAAACTGGTCATTATAGAGTTCTCTTGCTACGAATAGATAAGTATCGCTTTATAAAAATCTACGGACAATTTGCAATTTTATATTCGGGCCCTCATGAGCAATGTACCAGATTATCAATTCAGTAGATTCGCAAAAACGAGAAGTACGGTTAAAAACAAAAATAGTGTTTCAAATATTTTTTTTAATCAGTTAAGGCAGGACTCGTTTCATCGCAATTTCATTTAATTAAATTACGTATTTACATTTCTAGATTCCTACAATAATTAGATTACTTTCGTTTATGTAAAATACTAGTGGCCACTCGCACCTCTGCTTGAGTGGATGTCGGTTATCTTTCAAGCTTAGACCATAAGACAGAATGTAGTCTATCTCAATGGCGAATTTCATGTAAACAAATCAATTCAGCGGTTTAAGAGTGAAAACGTAACAGACCGACGGACAGATAGCGTTTGTTTATATTATTTTACAATATTAGTGGCTTCTATACAGGATGGTGCTGTCAATACGACAATAAATTAAGACATGGGCTATATTAGTTCACAGAAATGGTTTGCCACTTTCAAAAACATCTTATTCATTTGATAATTTCATGAGATTTCTTTGAAATAATGCAGCCAATGTTATATTATTTTTGACTAATATAGCCCATATTTCAATTTATTGTCGTATTAATAAAAACTGTTAAATAATTTACGTCAATTAACTATGAGATCCTAAGTTGCAAGCTTGCAAGTAATATCGCCCACTTAAAATTACACAAACTGGAGAACTCTCACCCACTAAACTCCTCAGCGACGCACCACCTCGCCGCTTTCCATCGATAGCACGGGATGGCCCGGAGACATTACGCCGTAATGTCGATGGGGCATCCCGACCGTATGTCGGTCCCACCTCAGCCAACATCTCAGTAATAGAATGTCTATTGTGGTGCCTGATTAGTAAGTATTTAACAAATTACGTGAAATTCCACTGCTAGGCACAGGCCTTCCTATGTGGGAGAAACACACGACTTTGGACATAAACAAATGCTCGAGATCACAAATTATTATTGACCCATTCCGGGATCGACCAGGGCAAAAGTTGATTTGTTTTCATGATCCAAACCAGAACGCTACTCCACCGAGCTCTTTAATTACGTGTACCTAATACCGACTATTACTCCCAAATTCAAGTGAATCATACTGGTAATACTATCCTTATCGTCGCGTATTATATCACTGACCAAATGAATTATGTGGTCGTGTTCAAAGTAAGTTGTAGTACTGATTATGAGTAAAATGAACCTTAACGAGCGGTGTTAGCTTTTATTTCGTATCGAAACGTGGATTCAAAACATGTGACTCATGCCTCTAAGCCCCAGTGGAGTTACACAGACAGTAGCTTTTAGCGTACGTAGACTTGTTGTTTGATGTAGGTAAATAAATTATTTAATCGATTGTTATATAGGTACCTACCGAACAGGCATGATTTTTTATACGTAAACACTAAAATAAACTAATAGGGATGTTGCCTGAGTTGGAATATAGCTCTTTTTTCACAAATTCGGAAAATAAACGCTAACATAAAAACAATACAAACTTAAAAGTTTTGGAATATTGTAGAAATTGTACTGTGCAGAAATTTGTTTAAAATGGTTTTTTTTTTCTCCAAAATACATCAAAAAATATAATGATATTTATATTGCTTCCATCAATTAAAGCAATTATTATTACATAACTATGAATAAAGACATACATATTACATAGTAACTATTAATTTTGTCAAAATGCCTATACATTTTTCAATTTTTCAGTAATATAGCAACATGTGACGTCATCTGTTCCGCAGATTTTATATGGAGCGTTTTCAGAGGATTCGCTGCAACATGTCATACATACCACTGTATCTGTGAAACTATTGATCATAAACATTCTATTAATTTTGCATTATTTATTTGTGAGCTCCTAAATTCTCATGGCATAAAAAAAGTTGTCAACTACTATGTATAAATATAAAATAAGATAAATATTAAATTAGTCAGGCAAAGCATCCGATTGATTACCCCAATAATAAGTCCTTATTATGTATTCGTAAGAGATCTTGTTCGAGCTGATAGGCTCACAGTATTTTTTGTTCAAGGTTGATGAAATAAGCATACTTCTTTACTACTTGAAAACTCTACATATTCCGCCTATTTCGCCGCGTGGTTATAAAAGTCAGTCGTTAAACTTACTGCTGTGACATACACTGTGACCAGCAATAAACATTGCTTACTTCCAAGAAACCCACAGCGAGGATGTAGCTACCGATTACGAGGTGACGACAGGTCTTTCTTACTTGTTATTGTATGACACGACTTGTCAATGTGACGTGTCGAGACATGTCGGCGAGCAGAGGAAGTTATCACTTGATTAGCTCGTAATATCGACAGACGTTATACTGACGGTTGTATTTATATTGGCGATGTAGGTTGTGTTTAATTAAACTCTAGATAATATCATAACTATCATTGATTAAATAAATAGGAAGAGATGGGAAGAGTTTTGGTAATTGAACACGAGTATTTAGAAAAACCATCAGTTGAAATAAAAGAAAATTATTTAACATAAAAAAATCCCTTCCTTTTGGCTTCGGCGTAGTCGGGTAAAAGTACAGATTATTTCGGAGGACAAAATCAAAAATATATTTTATTCAAGTAGGCTCTTAAAAAGCTCTTTCGTATCGTCAAAAGTCACAATTTTTTATTTTATTTTTATTCATAGGCACAATTACAGAAAACACATCAAACCATTTTTAAAAGTAAAAGTATCTTAAAGACTGAAGGCGAACCTGAGGTCCAGTTACAAAAGTGCAACTTTCAATGAGTAGTTTGACAGTAAACAATAAAAATACTTAAACGTCAGTTTACTAAAACTATCTTCTACCCTGTGCGTTATAGAGCGATTGAAGTGATAGCCCTCCTAAACACCTGAGGACTATCGTGAAATATGTCGCATTCTGAACAAATTTCATTAAAATAATGAGTAATAATGAGTAATGAATGACTCATTCTGATTAAAGGATAATTTTTTGATACATTATTTTTTGACAGTTTTTGACATTATATTTACAGAGTGGTGCCGTCAATGAGACAATAAATTTAAACATGGGCTATTATTAGTCCATAGAAATGGTTTGCCACTTTCAAAAATATCGTATTCATTTGATAATTTCATGACATTTGTATGAAATAATGCTGCCAACGTTACACTATTCCATGCCCATGTTTAAATTTATAGTCGCAATGACGGCACCACCCTGTATAGAAATAATGTATGCCTATTTAATAAATGGTTTCACAATGTCATATTGTCTATCTGTCTGTCATGTCTGAATTTACACCCGTTCCAAAAGTTTACTTACCGAGAAGACTCCGGCAGCAAACTCTTTTCAAAATATGTAGTTCCAATGTTTTGATGGTTACATAATTAAAATATTTTGGAATGCAGTCATCTGTGGTGCAGTGCCATACAGAAAGAAATAGTAAAAGTATATGAAAAAATGTCATATTAATAGTGATTAGAGAAAGTTAAAAAGGAAAAGATTTGATTCATAGGGTTATCACAGGTCCTCAGTGCTCTAACTATAGTGACCAGGACCGCCCCGTCGCTCCCTGAAATAGTGAAGGCGATTTTGAAGGACGAAAAATCACGGAATGCTTTTCATACTTTCTGTGAGAAAGTCATGAAGGTTAAAGAGGATGAGAAGCGGTCCCGCGAGGATAATCCTGCAGCGGACCCCATAAGGAAAAAAAGAGTTGGTTGTCGGCGAAGAGCATTTGCCGGCGCACTATGACCCGAAGAAGTGGTTGAGGTGATACTAGGTATTCCATGTAACGTCACAGAGAATTTATGCACACATGTGCCAGAAGTAGAGCCATATCGTGTACAGACCATTGGGATAAGGGAAACTGTGAACCTTGAACCTGTACTACGACGAAGAAGGAACACGGGGGTCTTTTTAGTGGGTAGTCTCGGTCGTCAACATCTTTGGCTAAGTAGCCCCACATAACTCTGCATTGTTCTTTTTCCCACAATGCAGGGTAGGCGTTATAGCCTTTTTTCCCCATCAAAAAAAAGGTCCTCGGTGCTCATAGCAGTCACTCGGAATGTGAAAGGTCGCTGATTCAATTCCCACCCTAGACATGATTTTTTTCCACTACTATATTCCAAAGATCCCTTGGCAACTGTAGTTAACCAAGATTTACTAAGCCCACAAACCAACTCCAGTATTTGTTTGCATTGCCAAAGATGTACTTTGCAGTGCAAATTATATTCTCAGCTGATGGCAACTGGAGATAAAGTCCGTGTTGGAACACGCAAACTTAAATAATTCACTGCTTAAAAGCAAACAGATAATATCTTTAGGGAATCCTTAGCACGTGTTTTAAAAGAGAGTTGAAATGATACAAACATGTTAGTTTTATTACGATTTGCCTGAAAGGAGATGTTTATATCCGACCAGGTATTTGTACAGTATTAAAAAAAATCAGGAATAATCTCCTGAATCCGCGAAAAATACTAATAATTCGTTTTCATGCATAGTTTGTTTGTACAAAACCTTTTCGTCGATTTCACCGTTATTCACTATGGCAATATGGCGGGCGACATAGACAGATTTCAATGTTATTTAGACATTGTTGTAATTATTTTCTATTATTTAAAACAGCATTTGCTTAACAATAAATGTCTTAAATTATCCACAAAATTGCCACGAAATAATCGGCGAAACCAACTTAAAATTAAATGCAAAAAAATAATTCCATTTTGCACTAAATACTAAATACAAAATTATGTAGGCACCAAACCAATATACGATATCTATATTTTATTAATTAATATCGACTTACCTAAACTAGAATTGACTACAAAAACCACAGGCATTGGACCTAATTCTGGAGAATTCTGGAGAACACATGCTAAGTTTAAATTTAAGTTCAGTCTGTTTCTTTCTTTCAAAACGAATACGAAAAGGATGGCTGTCATATAAATTGACATTTAGAAAGGTGCGTTCAATTTTCGACCTTATTGAACGTGCTAAAATGCAGTGTTTAGGAGGCACCTCCGTACATGCCGTCTAAAATTGTCTATGGCTTCTATGAAATCTATCTAAATTTAATTGACAGCTCTAAACAGATTCTTGCTATCTTTTTCCTATGACTTATTGCGAGAGATATACTGTACTTAAATTTAGAATTAAAGTGTGTCCCAGAATTAGGCCCAATAAGATAAAAATATCGAAGTTGCAGACGGCGTATCGATGGATGAAATACATAGCAATGTTTTGTAAGCTGATTAGATCTACAACATACAACTAAAACTAATGGCAAATTCAATTTCATAGGGATTAATTCGCACAAACTACGAGGTGACAGCTTAACCAGCCAGTCAAACAGGGGTCCAAAGTTAGCATACAGCTTTGGCTTCCGGATTAAACTGAAAGACAATCGAGGAGTTACTTGAGGTCTAGCCGTCACACCGTCTTGTAATGATCTACAATTTCATCTACATTTTAAATCGCCTCTGTTGTCTTGTCGTTGAAACTACAATCTTAGTTTTAGATTTCCGGGGTTCAATTTCAGTAGGGGCAGTTTTCTGCTCGGTTTGGTTGGTGGTAATGCTTTTCTAAGTCCGCCTGCTTAGCTATCACCATCTTAGCTAAGTCTGCCGTTATGACAATAATGTTAACAGCTTTGTTGTGTCCCAGGAGTTGGAGGTAAGATAGGCCAGTTCCTTTGTGGTTGAGGAACTCGGGTCTTGCTTCCATCTTCAGCTTTATCCTCACTTACCATCAGGTAAGATGAAGGCAAAGACCTTAGCACGTTAAGAATAATAATAAAAAATATCCATACTAATAACGCTGGTGATGAACGATCGTCAGTCTAGGAGGCAGTATTGTAACGTGATGCTCAAAATCGAATCTGTCAATATACAGCGTGGTGCTCTCAATGCGACGATAAATTAAAACATGGGCTATATTAGTTCATAGAAATGGTTTGCGACTTTCAAAAACATAGAAATGTCCAGAAATTTTCAAATGAATAAGATGTTTTTGAAAGTGGCAAATCTTTTCTATGAACTGATATAGCCATGTTTTAATTTATTGTCGCATTGACAGCACCACCCTGTATATAAGATACAGGGAAAAGTTTTTTTACAAACATAAGAATATCCAATGGAAACTTACACTTAGTCCCAATTAGTTATTAGAAATTTTCAAATTTATTATTAGAATGATAATTACTCAGAAAAAAGGTATTATGAAATGATTTATGGAAGGAGTTCTTTAAATACAAAGCAGGGCAAACGATCTAACACTACCTGCAAAGCAGTAAGAAGAGTCCGTATACAAAGACCGTTGTTTGTACAGCATGAACATAACACACTGATATATCCGCCTCCACCCTGCCGGCCCATAAGGCGTTTCTCTTTTGAAGCACCTAATGATATAAGAAGCAGGGAAAATATGTGCTGGCAAAGAATTCTATATATTGGAAGTAGGTACTACCAAGAAACAATATCTACTATCGACAATACTTGTAAAAACGCTTTCTTTTAATATGAACGAATTTCGAACGTTTTAAAAATATGAGCACGGATTACAGAGATTATGTCTTAATATGGCCTCTTATATTGCCATATTTGGTGTTTTATAGATGCCTGAAAATATTTTTGTACGTGGTTTAACAGCCGAAAATATCACGCAACATAATTTGTAGTGGTTTTAAGAATTTTTTGTCATTATTTAATGTACTATACATGTTCATAGCCGAAAATGAAACATCTCATTTCTCCTTATAAACAACAATGCTCAACCGTACCTACGTATTAGATGATTCACATTCGATTACTCATTGACAAAACAAAGCCTTACTTATACTAATGGTATTTACTTGAGTAGCCCTGACTAAAACTAATTACTGAAATAATGACACAGAAACCTATAAAGATTTTTCCTTACTTGTCTAAAAGGTTTCGCGTTATTGTGCTTCAAATAGTAGCGGCTACTACAAGCAAATTCGTACCGAGAACCAAGAAATGATAGATTAGTAAAGAGTACCCCAACATATCAATCTATGACGTCCACTGCTGAACAAAGGCCTCGCCTATCGATTTCCAAACGGATCGGTTCTGTTCTGTCTACAGCTAACAGCTCCCTGGGTCCTTGACTGTCCATCTAATCAGAAAAGTAGCTAAGAAAGCTACTTGTACTAACAAGTACACAGCGAATACGTCACAATATCAAGCAAGCATGGCGTAACGTGCCTTCCGAAGTACGGACAAGCCAAAGATTAAAATTTTCGAATAATTCATCCGATATCTGCTCAACTTCAAACTTTAACTGTAACACAATACTTATACAAGTTGCAATAGTATCGTCTTTTACGAGGAATACCTACAACTGACACCGTGAGCTCCGTATGCGTGAATCGGACCACTCAAATTATAACAAAGTGACGGTAGTAGAGTCCACATGTATTTCATCCATGATGTAGGAAGACCTGTGCCCAGCAGTGGGACGTAAATAGGCTGGTGATGATGATGACGGTAGTTAACTTATAATTTATCAAAGACGACTGACATCTTGTCTTTCTGTGTGTGTGTTGGGTATACAATAATAATGTAACATCTAATTAAAGGAAGAGCTCAGAAGACAAAGCAACTTTCGCAAATTTATAATCCTGAGCTCCTCCGTGCTTCAGAAGGCACGTTAAGCCGTTGGTCCCGGTTGTTACTGCAACCGCTTTAATCCACCAACCCGCATTGGGCCAGCGTCGTGGTGTTATGGCCCAAGCTCCTCATGAATTTCTCCCATGTAGGAAGGCCTGTGCCCAGCAGTGGGATGTATATAAGCTGGTGATGATGATGATCTAATTAAACGCGAGTTAAATCCGGTAAAGTGGTTTATTACAAGTTTCAATGATATAAATCTCATCTTGATTATCCAATCAAGATAAGTAGATCCCATTTTTAATAAAAATATGTTCACCTTATGATAGCTAAATATTTATGTATTTCAAGCTATTAAATATTACCCAACGGTGTTATAGTCAGCCGTCTACGTCTATCTCGATCTAGTTTAGGGTTCATCCGTTGAATCGGAACTGACATATTCTAACACAGACCACAGCTCCAGGCAGCTCCGAACCCTAATGAGATTTCAGGCTAAAACAGGAATAGACTGGTCAGTCATCGAGTCGCGGAAAATCCACAATGTGTAAAATTTAATCTAAAATCCAGGACTGTAGAATTCAAAATCAATCAACTTCAGGAAGGGGCGATTTTCAATCGTTAAATATTATTTATTCAGTGATTAATTTTGATATTTTGACAGCTTTTTGGTAGACTTATTGTCAACATGCCATAATTATTCTAAGGATAAAAAAATTCTGAGTATTGAAAAATCGGCTCAGTTAATATTTATTTGAGAAAGAGGGAGATTTATGAGTACTTACAAAGTAGATATACATGTAGTAGATGTATATGTGTCTGTCTTAAAAAAGATTATATTAATATGGGATATAAGTACGTACTCTATGTTGTTATGTCCTAACAGGTGTTGCAACACATTAGGTGTTGTACAATTTATTGTGTAAGACCTTTATAACCACATGAAATACAATAAAGTTTTTGAATTGAATTGAAGTAAGCTACCTTAGTCAAAAAAAATCTGGAGTCTAATGATAATACCTAGCTATAGCTGAATACGATTTATTTTCAGACATGTCTATTATCGACAGAAGTTTTCTAATAAAAATCGTTAGTTTTATGAAAATATCAGAAATTTAGATAAAATTTAGTTAGTTGCAGAAACTACAATAGCCTGTCAGTCAGAAGTAGTTAAAACTTCTAATTTGTCCACCGGTATTTGAGACGAAGCTAGTGTTTGCTTCATCTAATTAATACCTAGGGTTCAAATTTAAATCTTTAAAAATTCTATGTGAAAAAATCTGTTTTGTGAAAAATTCTGTTTTGTTAAAAAATCTTGGTTTCATAATCAGGTTTTATTTTTTCTCTTTTTTAATGGCATACTTGTTAATCAGCGCTTTCTTGGAGGGATTCCTGCTTCAGTACAGATTGGCTTTACTAAAGCCAGCATCAGTGCTCCTAACTAAGCACAGTATTCTCTGTAAAGTGGACATGTCTGGAGATGGGGACCCATGACGTCACCGATCGCACTGCTCCACGTTTGTGGAAAACCAATTTTTTAGTATTTATATCTTTATACAATCTCCTCATGTGTTTCTTCCATCTAGGAAGGCCTGAAGTCCAGCAGTGTGACGTGTGACAGGCTGATGATGATGATGAAATACATAATCCTACATCTGAGTTAGTACTGCCTGCTGATATGGTGTATTAAATATCCTATTCATCAATTTATCAACCCTTTACATTAGATCCGCCGAAATTTAATAATTAATCACCGAACCTATTTTAACGTCCATAAAATATAAAAGGTAATTAAAAGTAATAGGTACTGGCTTTCCATCCATTAGTGAATTTAGTTTTAAATTAAAACCCGGTTTTTAACCGACTTCAAAAACGAGGAGGTTCTCAATTCGGCCGGTATGTTTTTTTTTTTTTTTCTATGTATGTACACCGATTACGCCGAGATTACTGATCCGATTTACGTGATTCTTTTTTTGTTCGATGCGGAATAGCTGCCATTTGGTCCCATAAAAATTTTTTCAAAAACAGTTGGGTACTTTGGTTTTAAATTAAAAAAAACTGAAATTATGAAATCGTCTACATAAGCGAAATTGCGAATTTTTGCTGTTCCAATGACTTTTTAGTGAAACGATACGATAGTAGGAAACAATATAAGTTGACGGTCACCCATCTAGCTTCGACCGTAGAAAGTTATCACTAAAAATTGTAAAAAAAATTTTAAACAAAAATTAAAACCGAATTCAAAAAACTGAAAAGGGTAAAATAATTAAATTTAAGTAGGTATTCATCCCCTAGAAACATATTTTTGGAGTTGGTGCTAAGTGGTTTCCAAAAACAATAGAAAGTAAAGCACCGACTCCAAAAATATGTTTCTAGGGGATGAATACCTACTTAAATTTAATTATTTTATCCTTTTCAGTTTTTTGAAGTCGGTTTTAATTTTTGTTTAATTATTTGTGAATTTTTAAAACGTGTTAGATTTTTTGTTATAAAAATAACCCCTTTCCCATTGAGGGAATAGAAGCAGGAATAGCTGGAATCGAACATTTGTCGTCAAAGCTCAGGGGGATAAGTGATGTTATTCGTAAAAAATCTAATTATCATATGATAACTAACTTCTCGTGTTTTCCGAATGATAAATTAGTGACAGAATAGTGTTGTGTGTGTCCGTTACTTGCCTCTAGATACTTTTTCTTTCACATACTTAACTGTTATGTTATGAAGGAAAATTTTAAACGCTGATTATGGCCGTATGATTGTTCGCCTCCCTGTAAATTCTAATCCATCTAATATCCATATAAATACGAAAGTAACACTGTCTGTCTGTAACGTTTTCTCTCTCCGTGAAACAACTTTTAGGTCGCTTGGATGAAGGTGTATACCTACTTACAAGTTTCCATCTTATTATCTATTATTCCAAGGTTAACTACTTTTTTTTTTTTATTACACTTTAAGTCGCTGACGCCTGGTTTAAATGAAAGACGGTTTGAGTCATTTGCCGTGCTTTGTATAAAAAGGCATAGATATAGATTACCCACACCATGAGATAGGTAGCTAGGCAGTTCAATACACTAGTACAGTTGACCACAGAAGTAGCTTAACACTTCAGCACCATGTCACAGCGACTATTGCGCTCGTACCTAATAGTTGCGCTTGTACTATATTAACGTCATAGTTATTGTGACATGGTACTAAAATGTTCATCTACTTCTGTGGTCGACCGTACCTACACAGTATACGAAATTCAGTTGGAACTATCGAAAAAGTTAAACCGAATACAACGGAACGCGGGCTTTCACTAATAAAAATATCTGATATTTTTGCCGAAAGCATCACTAGTATTTTTTCAAGCATTAAATCACTTGTCCTGCCTACATCTACGCGTGGGGTCTCGCATGTGGGAAGGCTCCCCTCGCGTCAACCCCTCGATACAGCGACCAGTATATAAGAACCCACTGTTAGGAACCTAGCCATAAAAATACAAAACAAGACGGATCAAAATAAACAATAGCTAGGGATCAGGTTATAGCGGTTGCGAGAAAGTAACAGCTGTTCGGGCGAGTCTTTGAAGTTACTTCACTAAACAGTTTGATACGTGATCTATCGAGGTATTGGCTTACAAGGTTTTGGTGAGTTCATTCCTGGAGATGACTTGGTAGAAATTCTTATAGTAATTTGAAACAAGATTTCAGAAAAAAGTATATTTTTTATTGTGTCCGTCCAAAAATGGCCAATAAAGGCTAGTGTGTCCATACCATCGGACACGCTAATTAGAGGAGTATGGAGTGGTGTCGAATGAGGGGTAAAACCGAACGAGGCCGTTGATTTATATCATGACATGATAGAAAAAGATACAAGTGCATGGACCCTTTGTCCTCAGCCAACAGAAAGAGGTTATCAACTACGTTCAAAATGAGCCCGCGGTCGATATTACACCACTCTCTTATACGCTCGAAACTTAGGTACCTACGGTTGTAATTGGGATGTTGCCTAAGTTTGAATATGGCGCTATTATTCACAAAATCGGAAAATATACGCTACTATTACCCATAAAAATAAATCAAACTTAAAATAAATTGAATATTGTTGAAATTGTACTGTTTTGAAAATGAAAAAAAGGGTCAATTTTTTTTTTTCAAAATTTAATGACAACTATTAATAAAAACATACTTAATACATAGTTATTATCAATTTTGTCAGTATGCCCATACATTTCTTAGTAATATGGGAACATGTGACGTCACCTGTTCCGTAGATTTTCTATGGAGCGTTTTTGGACGATGCGCCGCAACACATCAAACATACCACTATATCTGTGAAACTATTGATCTTAGACATACTATTTCTTTGGCAATATTTCTTTATGAGTTATAAACTTCTTATTTATTAAATAAAAAAAATGTTGTCAACTACCCTATTAAAGCTATAACTTATGATAAATCTTTAGTACTAACTTACGGAAAGACGAATATCGGCGATATGTTACAGGAACCGTTTAGCATACGCATGAAATTTGCAGTATCAAAAACCAAATTTAGAGAATTTACCAGGGGTCATCAGAGGTCAACAGATCAGAAGGTCGTTGAGATAGGGAAAAACAAAAAAACAGAACGCTGTTTCTACACGACGGAAGCCACTTTCCATTTCCAGCAAGCGCGTCGTATGCTTTAATGCCTGCCATGCTTTAATGCAATCTTATTGTAGAATAAAAGCAGAGAATTACTCATAAAGGTTTATTTGACTGAGATCTTTTTTTTTATATGACAATGATGTCAAACAAGCGTACAGATTAGATAAAAGTGTACGGTTCCCCTGATGGTGGTATTCACTGTCTCCACATCAACGTCACGCACAAAGAAATTTAGTACCTCGTTTCTTTGTTGTTCTTCCAGAACTTATAATTCTTTTCCAGCACATGCGTGTTCCCTTCTTCCTTTAATGTAGATTCTTTCAAAAGAGGCGTGAAAAAGCACCTTTTGGGCCGGCAAAGTGAAGGCGGCTAGAGCAGTGGTTAAACTGCACTAGCTGTGTTCGCATAAGGACTCTTCATACCGCTTCACATCAATGACTGAACAGTCATTTGCGGTGCTTTGTATATAAAAACGGTTACCGTAACCGATAGACGCTCGTAGCACCTTGGACACTACTCACACTACGTTGCCTATATAGGTAGGTATTCTGTAAAAATCAAGAGAAAGTACTCCCAATGTAATATGCTTTCTCAGTGAGCACTGGCGTCCTTTTTCACGGCAGGAGACTACACAGTAGAGTTACTTAGCTGGCATGTTCTGTTCGGTGGAAGCTCCACCCAGAACTTTTAGTGTGGCGTTCGAAATTTGAATAGCAAATACCACCATGCCGTGCATTTCTTCAAAAATATAAAACTTTGAACACTTTATTTTAGGCACAATTATTTTTATAATACGCCGCTGTCATGCTTTATGTCCATTTTCACTGACCATTCCCTAGGCTAAGGTGACTCTTATTGGCATTTGTCTCTTTCCATCTCCTTAAATAGACGGAGAAAGATCCTTTTGTTTTCTAATCTGAGCATCAAGCAAGTGTTAGGTCGTCGTCCAGACGACAGCACATCAAGTGTAACAATTGTACTACGAAAGCCGCCTCTATTACGAACGGAGAAAGGCCGGTTTCAAGATCATACTGTTACGCTTGATGTTTTTTAAAAAAAAATTTAAACAAAAATTAAAACCGACTTCAAAAAACTGAAAAGGATAAAATAATTAAATTTAAGTAGGTATTCATCCCCTAGAAACATATTTTTGGAGTTGGTGGTAAGTGGTTTCCAAAAACAATACAAAGTGAAGCACTTAGCACCAACTCCAAAATATGTTTCTAGGGGATGAATACCTACTTAAATTTAATTATTTTATCCTTTTCAGTTTTTTAAAGTCGGTTTTAATTTTTGTTTAAAATTTTTTTTTCACGATTTTTAGTGATAACTTTCTACGTTCAAAGCTAGATGGGTGACCGTCAACTTATATTGTTTGTATCCTTTCACTAAAAAGTCATTGGAAAAGCAAAAATTCGCAATTACGCATATGTAGACGACTTCATAATTTCAGTTTTTTTATATTTAAAACTAAAGTACCCAACTGTTTTTGAAAAAAATTTTATGGGACCAAATGGCAGCTATTCCGCATCGAACAAAAAAAGAATCACGTAAATCGGATCAGTAATCTCGGCGTAATCGGTGTACATACATAGAAAAAAAAAAAAAAAACATACCGGCCGAATTGAGAACCTCCTCGTTTTTGAAGTCGGTTAAAAATAATGAATGTGTAATGTCGTGTTACCTCTTCCTCGTTTCTGTCCTTGGCTTGCAATATTTATGAAACTAAAAAATGTAGGAATATCTTCAAAAATCTCATTTGCTTATTATCAATAAATGGAATGTTTTGACTACGTCAAGTTATTAATTGACAATGACCTTTTAAAATTTCCATTCATTGCTTACTACTACTTAACATTCATTCGAATAGTTAAAGCATTCATAATTTTTGTTTACATTCTGTAATTAATTGATATTCGTGTTTCACCTTTCACCAAGTTACGTTTCATTGTCATTAACATCAATTAACATAAAATCAACAAAACGGAACGTAATAAAACAAAAAACAATTTCAAATTAATCCGGTTGGTAGACGATACAAATTACAATGGAAATACTAATGCAATACCGTTTATAATTTGTTGCAATTAATTGAAATATTTTAAACCTATAAGAGTTACGCGCAGACCAAAATATACCTAGTCTTTACGCTCATAAAGTAGCAATCGATTTGGTAACAACTGATGGCAAGAAAATAGCACTCAACGATCGAACAGTGATCCACGCGGATTTTGGATAGAAATCCTGGTATTAGCGCATCCCTGCTCGTTCAGAAAACATCCCATTAAGTAATTTTTTTACACCCAAATCTAATGTTGAGGGTGGCGTCCATATGGTCCACTGGGATTTCAGCGCACTCAAACGATAAACATCTTTATTGCGATATATTTACGAGTGAAACACTTTGGTCGTGATCATAGAACATTGGTAAAAATAATGCGCTCTGTTGCAAAGTTTCACCCCAAACAGCTGCCAACAACTGCACTATGCGCTTTCAAGCCCCCGAATGCAATATTGTATAATAATAGTAAATTTACAAAGACAAGGAGGGGTGGCAAATAAGGGTTGCGACAATTATCGCGTACGTTCACTCGCGTGTACAACAGATTACATCATGGAGCTGGTACAGATTCTTGAGACGGAGAAATTACTGTTACGGATCCCAATTCAAGTTCCACTCAGTTGTTTCTCTCGTCAACTCTTTCTCTCTTCCAATATGAATAGGATAAGTGTACAACGTTTTCTAGTTTTATTCTATTTTAATTACTAAGTAATTTTTCAAACATTTATAATAATGTTAGAATCAAAAATTAAGAGTGTACAACGTATTTAAGAAACCAAAATACTGAAATTAGAGACATACTCATAAAAAATGTTTGAAGTAGGTAAAGAGACTAGTGCATCCAAATATTAATTAACATTTATTAACCTCGGTCTTAATACAAAAAAAGGAGAGATTTTAAGTTCCTCGGTATTTCAAGTGTAGTGTGTTTTGTTTCGGCAACAATAAATGTTAATTAATATTTGGATGCACTAGTCTCTTTACCTACTTCAAACATTTTTTATGAGTATGTCTCTAATTTCAGTATTTTGGTATTCTGTAGTTTTTCAGTATTCTGTATAACACTCAATGTAAATTATAGTAAATCTCTATTTACTATAATTTACATTGAGTGTTATACAGAATTTGATAGACATAATAAATATAAAATTAAATATAATTGCACAAATCAACCGAAATCTATAAAACGCTAACGCCATTAAAATTTTAACATAGGTATACAATGTCGAGGATATAAGCAACTAAAATAAATACGCACAATACTGCCAAAATTAATAATGATAGTTGAAAAGGTAATAAATTTTAATTCATGTAAAATGATTTAATTTTACAGTTCATTACTAATAAAATGATCATAAACTACTTTTAAAACATACATAGGTGCGTTTTATGTTAGGCCTTTCGACCTGCATGGCTATTCAAGATTCGTTTTATTAGTATTTAATCATTTAAAAATTGTACAATTTAAAAAAAAATATCTCCAATTAAACTCATTAATCATGATGGATATAATACCTATATCTTAAATAATTAAGGAAAGTAACACCAATTTCTAAATCCATATCGATTTCAAAACGGGATGAAAACACGACATCTTGAGATTCCCGAGTGAAGCATTTAAATGTATTATAGTCTAGAAACTCTTTTGACAATCGTCAGCATAACCACGACAATGCTTACACCATAATCTATTTGCACAAAGCATTCTTCTCACAATACCATGAACCCGTTTTACAAAAGAGTGTTTACTTAAAACCCCTTTCACACCTCCATTGTTTGACATCCATTCAAAGAAGAGCCTCGAGGACATTTGCTATTGTCCCTTTAACCTCGACACAACAGCAAGACTAGGAGACGAAGAAGCTCAGCGTTGACTGGACCTCGAAAGAACTGTATAGCTTTAATGCTGAATCGAGTGCTCTCATATCTGAGCGCAGGAATTTAAGGTTATTAAACACGTGGTACGGGCTTCTCACACAAACTTGTTAACAAACGTTTGATTGGTGTAAAAAAATATACTGCAAAGTGGTCACTTCCTTCTAGCAACGGAGCGTGTAAAAGGTAAGCAAAATATAGCCCTTCATAAAAGTCCCATGTTTTTCCTGATCTATTTACCATAAAAATTAAGAAGGACTTCAAAATGTGACAATAATTTCAATAATACTTTACAAAAAGTTTACAAGAGAAATTTATTGTATCATATTTTGCAAGCAAATCTAAGTTAATGGAAAAAATATTTTTGGTTTTAAACAGAATGGTACTTACGTAATGAATAGAAAACTGTCTACACGGATGAAAAATAGCTGCTACGTTATGCAATTACAAGTATTCGTAACTTCGTAAGACTGATGGCTTTCCTTTTACTATGCTAAATTTAAGAAAATAATCAGGGATTGGAAAAGAGAGAAAATCGAAATTTGATTTACTTGAATGAACACAGTAATCAACGCCAATATTGATTATAATAAAAGACATCTTCAGGACATTAATGACAAGGAAGGTTTCAACACGTATTACGTACACAGCAAGTATTATTTTACATTGTTGCTGAGAACAATAGCAAGCATAATGTCCTTACGTCTAACCAGCGTATTTATAAACAAATCGCCCAGAAACATCTAGTGGTATTATGGAAACGATCGCACAATGGAGACTTTGCCCTCCCCGCCATTATTGTTGTTAACATTCTCCTTGAACTGATACAGGGATTATTGGACTTTGAACCTTATGAAGCGAGATTAAGATTGCATGAACTTGTGGAATTTAAATTGAAGACGAAGGGCATGATATTCGTATAATATACATAGATGAAGGATTCTCTAACGCTAGGAGAAATATCAATCTGTTTAATAACTTTATTAAATAAAGGAGAATAGGAGTACATGATAAATTGTAAATAATTTATGATACGAACAGCAATAATATTGTATAAGTTGCAACTTACATTACAAATAAGGATAAGTACGAAAAGTCATAAATAATTTTACTGTCCATTAAACCTCTGGTTTATATCCTCATTCGTCGTGTTTTCGTGTTATTTTAAAGCGACGTAGCTTCAATTAGATCTACTTTTAAAACCATTTTAAAGTTGAAATTTTTGTTGAAAGTAAAAACTTCAAAACATAAATGTTTTAAAATAACCACCACTGTATCGAACTGTACTGGATTTGTAATTATACCCTTAAATCTAATTACAATTAAAGTTGAATTAACGTTGCTAGTACCTACTCGCTGAGTTAATAGCCAGTAAATACCATGAAAATTATAAGTAAGAAGATAAAGATAAAGATAAAGATATATTTATTTGTGAAACATGTGTAGTAGAAGGTATATTACAGTAAAATGTTTTGTTTCAACATGTTCTGCCTCATTAGGCGTACAAATTAAATTAACTAGGTACTACATTGATTTAATCCTTCACGTACATAATTATTTCGGTATTCGTAAAACATAAACTATGGTATTGACGAATAAAAATTCAAGATCATACACTAACTAACAATAAAATATATAGGTATTAAATTAAAATAAATTATCATAACCATTAATTAAAATGTCAAATGTGTTAAAATAAAGATATTATAAGCATATTAATTAAAATTGTACATTAGTCAAAAATTCAACATTTTGTCATTAAAAAACTCATTTACGTCGTAATAACACTTGTCAATTAATTTTCTTTTTAATTTTTCCTTAAACATATTCACACTTAAGTCTTTATACATATTTGGAATTTTATTATAAATTTTTGTGCTCATACCAAAAATACTTTTCCTTAGAAGACATGTCTTAGCAGTTTGAGTTTGTAGTCTATTAATATCACGTCTATTGCGTTTAACACTATCTGACAGCTTAGGGAATAATGTAGGGTTCATTCTTACGAACATGGCCATTTCAAAAATATAAAGTGACGGAAGTGAGAGTATTTTGTGTTTTATAAAATAGTCTCTGCAACTATCTGTAGTTTGTAAACCAAACATAGCTCTTATGCAACGTTTCTGCATTTTAAATGCTACATCTTTATTCGTTGAGTTGCCCCAAAATATAATGCCATATCTTAAAGTAGATGCCACTAAACCATGGTAAGCAGTAAGCAAAGCACCTGTGCTTACTATTGGAGCGATTTTTAATAAAGCATAGGCACAACTACTGATTTTTTTACAAACTTGGTCAACATGTGCTTTCCAGTTTAGTTTATTGTCAATAATAAGTCCAAGATATTTAATAGATTCTACTTCACTTATAATATTATTAAGTTTACTACATAAAATGTCAGTTTTTCGTTGATTAAATTGTATATATTTTGTCTTACTTAAATTGATTTTTAAATTGTTTATATTTAACCAGGTCATAATCGATGTCAAAGAATTAGTAATGTCAGTTTCAAATATATTTAGTTTATTACATGGTATAGTAACTGTACTGTCGTCTGCAAACAGAGTCATAGGATGTTCAATAGTTTTAGGCATGTCATTGATATATAGTATAAATAATAAAGGACCCAATACGCTCCCCTGGGGCACTCCATATTTTATTATGCGTTTGCTAGAGTAATATATGTCTTCACGTTTAGTTCCGTAGTTTAGGCGCGATATAGCAGTATATTGTTTCCGATTTTTTAAATAAGATTGGATAAGTTCTAATATATTTCCTCTAATGCCGTATGATTCCAATTTATTTAGGAGATTTTTGTGATCAACATAATCGAAGGCTTGTGTCATATCACAGAACACTGTACAAACCGGATTTCTTTTGTCAACATTTTCCATTACTATTTTTAAAAAGTCAAATATTGCCATATTTATAGTTTTGTTTTTTCGAAAACCTTTTTGTTCGTCACATAATATACTGTTTTTTTCTAAAAACGAATAGATTTCTTTATATATATATATTTTTCGAATACTTTAGACAGCACAGGTATGAGCGTGATAGGTCTAAAGTTATCTAATAAGTTTTTATCTCCTTTTTTAAAAAGCGGTTTTATGACGGATGTTTTAAGGTAATCTGGAAATACACCAGATAAAATACTCAAATTTATAATATGACTCAAATGCATACATATTTCATTCCCGATGGCTTTAATTATTTTTGTGGAAATACCATCATATCCTGTGGCACTTGTATTTCTAAGCCCTTTTATAATCTTAATGACATCATGAGGTAAACAAGGTGCCATAAACATCGAATTGCTTGTTTTTGGTATACAGTTAGCATTATTTGTAGCATACATTATGGATGGTTTGATTTTGTCTATAAAGAAGTCATTAAATGTGGTTGCTATAGTTTCTGGATTGGTGATAACACTGTCGTCAGTAATAATCTGTGATATGTAATTATTGGTTCTGCTTATGTTAGATTTATTAATTATTTGCCATGTCGTTTTTGCCTTGTTGTCCGAATTCTTAATTTTATAATCATTTTGTGCACGTTTTGTTAGTCTTATAATTTTTTTAAATAGTTTAGTATATGTTTTATAGTTCTCTTTATTTAGTTCTGTTGGGTTTTGTCTATAATGCCATAAAAAGTGTCTCTTTTTTTTGCTACAATTTTTTATTCCACGTGATATCCGTTTTGCTTTATTTGCTAATGATATTTTTACTAAATTTACTGGGAAACATAGATCATGAAATAGTGTTAAATAGTCCATAAAATAATTAAAAGCCAAATTACAATCCGAAGTGTTATATATTTCAATGAATTTGATGCTTTTTATGCAATCTTTAAATTTAGTGATATTTTCATTGCAATAGTTTCTTTGTTTTTTCCACCAATATTTAAGACAGGGCATTCCATTCACAGGGCATTGCAAAAATTGCGCGGTGTGGTCCGAGAGGGCTAGTTCAATCACTTCAGTCTTACAACTCTTTTTGAAATTGTGAGCAAAGTTATCAATACATGTCTGGCTTATAAATCTAGTAGGCTGTTTTATAGCTAATTTTAAATTATAATTTAATAACAAACATTGAAATTCTAATGACACATTAGTTTTTTTCATTGTGTCTATATTAAAATCACCAGCTAAAATAATATTTCCATATTTTTTTCTACTAATTTGCATCAATAATTTATCAAGATTAGAAATAAAAATTTTTAGATTTCCCAGCTTTGGTACCCTGTAAATGCATACAATAATTATGTCATAGTTTATTAGTTCTAATGCACAACACTCTAAAGTATTAATAATTGATAATTCACCAACTTCTGGTAATTCTCGCCATATGTGTCCATTTCTAACTAAGATACACGCGCCACCTCTTTTTGAGTTTTCTCTGCTATAGCATGCGCCTAGTGAGTAATTCGGTATAGTTAATTGATCCTCATATCCCCCCATAATAAAATGTTCCGTTAAGCATAGCACGTCAATGCATTTTCCCTCCTCACTCATATTTTCTAAACAAACGGTAAGAATAACCGCCTTATTTATTACACCTGCTATATTCTGATGTAAAATGTTCAATCTTTTGTCAACGAAAAAAATCGTCTTGTTGGGTTAAATTTAGATTTTCTTTTTGATTTTGTTCTATTTCCATAATCAAGGAACTTATGTCATCAAAGATCACCTTAACGCCAAAATTATTTATTTTCCCTGTAATTTTGTTGAACATATCATAACCATATGACAGGTTTCTGTTACTGTCTAGTAGATATGCATGTTCGTGAGTTAAAATGTCGAGATAAATCAGGTTATTAAATGTTTCTATTCTCGAGTTAAACATGGTTGAGTATCGTCCACACTTGAAGGTTGGTAGACATACTATAATATTTGTGTGTTGATTTTTTTGTAAGATTCTTCTAAGATCCATAATTAGGGTAAAGTAGTCATTGGTAGTTATAAAATCTTCTTCTCCTACCATTATTACGCAATAGTCATTTGATGTATAATTTTTCAGTTTTGACTCTAACGAGTGAATAAGTTGTGTGCTATTACAGTTAGGAGTCAAGTAATGGCATATTTCAGCTCGTGTAAATTTTTCCTCAGCTATTTTCAAAATTTTTGTATGTTTGTTTGTGCTAAGAATGCAGATTCAATAAAAGAAGAAAGAAAGACCATCTCAATCAGTTTAAATTCCTGGTTCTATCCAAAGCTATCAGCCCTTAATGTAGTCGAATAAATGAATTAAAGAATAACGAAGTCACGTCACAGAAGCCTACGATAGTATCGTAATCGTTTCAGGGTATTTCATCTAAATAAATACACGTAGGTAGGTAATCTCGGACGCTCGGACATATTGCGAAATTTTAAGTGCACAATTAATTGACCAGACAGACAAATGTGCACCCTCTGGTGGAGATTGTTTACACATTCTTCGGCCGTTAACTAGGGACGTAGGGACATTAAATAACCTCCGCACACACTTAGCACTGCAACAAATGAAGATGTATAGAATGGGAATGTCATATATTAAGAAATGACGGAACATATTTATTAGAAGATGCTTGCTTATTTGATGCACTGTCAGTAAGCATGAGCAATTTCTTACGGTTTTGGGAATCAGAAGAGAGTAGGATACATTGGTATACCAAATTTAATTGAATATTTGGAATATTCTAACATACCTACATGATAAACTTTTGATTTGAGTAATAAATACGGATTAGACTTTTGAGTTGAAATAGACCATGTTTAATTTATAGCTTTAGCAACTCACGCAACTAATACTACTACCTATTTCTCACATTATGTCATCTAGTGTAGATTGTAGTAATTTTGAAATAACATAATTTTAGTAATCGTTTGCGATAAAGATAGCAGTGAATGGATTATTTAGTTAACGAAATAATAGGAACAATGTAGTAGGTAGATACCAAACTGTCAAAATTTTTTTTATGATATTAAAAACGTAGCGTCCATAAAAAGTTAGTTCCGTGACCGAACCTGAATAGAATAATAATGGCTCATCTTTAGCGAACTGCGGTTTTCCGAGATGAATCTAAATTATCCTATTCCCTATACTGGGAATTAATAGACGTGGCCATGATAAGCTACCGATTAGGGGACCAATAAAAAAACTATAATTAGGTGAATTTTTACCTAATTTTATTTTATGTCTTGGTCCCGTAATCGGTAGCTCGTCTATAGCCACAAAAATTCATAACAAGATTGCTCTTGGCCTTTATCTCACCTGGTGGTAAGTAACGATAAGGACGAAGATGGAAGCAAGCTACACCCGGATTCCTCAACCACAGAGGAATTGGCTATCTTACCTCCAACTGCCGAGCACAACAATGCTGTTATCATTATTGTCATAGCGGCAGACTTAGGTAGCCAGTAAGGCGGACTTAAAAAAGCCGCATCACCAACCAAACGGAGCAGAAAATTTCTGACCCCACAGGAGTTTGAACCCCGGACGTCTAGATCTGAGAAGTATGTGGTATCAACCACTGGACCACAGAGGCGGTTAAAATGATTAAAAACACTATCAATTATCTCTGATTTTATTTAGATTGGCAAAAACATATGGAATGCGGTTGTCGTAGCCTAAAGACGCTGGTAATACTCGTGCGATGTCTAACCTGTATAAGGATAGTATTATGTGGATAACATAGAAGACAGGTCAACCTGCTCCCAACGCAATGCTTCCTTCATAAACAGTGGCAATCTCACTCAGCGCAGGAACACAACAATAAAGGAGTAATGTTATTTGGCTATGCTCTTCAGGATCTTCAGTAAGGTGGAGGTGCTTTCATTTAAGGAGCTCTAAACTCGATTAGGAGAATACTAGTACGGTCTAAGATATAGTGAGACTTATAGGAGCTGCAAAAAAATACTCCAAAAATGAATTTGACTGTATTTTTTTGTGTGTATCTCTATCAAATCGTAACTGATTTTGACAATTATTTTTTTATTTCATGGTATACTAGTCCCATTTAAATTTGGTAGTGATCTGATAAGATCTTCAGAACTCTACAACAAACAGTCATTATATATTTGCCTTTTAAGTTTTTTAAGGTCGGTTTTTAGGTTTGAAAGTTTACTATATTATCTATACATAGGCACATTTGTTCTGCAAGGTTCCGTAGTGCTGCCATTGACACGATCGTTGTCGGCGCCATAACCATAATTTCAAACTGTATATTAGCCAGTCGTATCGTTAAAATGTAGATTATTTAGAATACATTAGCATGCAAGCAACGAATCATTGTGAATTGTGTATTGTCCAACCATAAATAGCAGTTCTTTAGACCTCCTGGAACGACGTTTAGATATGACTAGATTGTAACGCTAACCGAAATTAATTTATATGACATGTCATGTACTATGGAACACTATTCTCTTGAGCAATATCGTGGGTAAGATCATTGACTAGGCAAATGTGTTAACAGCGAAAGGTATTTTGATAGCTCAATATACTATCTTGGTGATGGCGCCTTAGATTCTAAAATTAAGCCTGAGATTTGTATGTATTTTTTATAAGTGCCCATTTGATTTTCTTTTAATTCATCCCACTGCTCGGCACAGGCCTTCCTACATAAGAGAAACACATGAGGAGGTGGCTATAACACCACCACGCTGGCCTAATGCAGGTTGGTGGGGTAAAGCTTAACATGCCTTCAAAAGCACGGAGAATCTGGAAATTTTTGGTTGACCCATCCCGGGATCGACAATGGCAAAAGTATATTTTTCTTTCAATTAATATTTTAATCATAGTGTTCTTATTTGACGTTATCTGGAAAGGTGCGTGACTGTTAATATGTATAACTTTATCCTCTAAAAATAGGTTACCCGAAGTACTAATCCTGCGCAGGCGAAGTCGCGGGCATAAGCTAGTATGATATACTTTCATTTTAATATGGTTTTTTATTGCATAATAAATATAAGTTATTACCACTTTAAGTATATTTTCTACATAATTTTTATTTTACGTAGGTAATAAATCATTTTTTATGATGTCAATTCAGACAACAATCATTATGTGCAAAGTCATTTAAAATAAACCTTACTTAGTATATGGCTCATTTGATGTAATTTTGTTTAATATATTTATTGGTATATTCTTCAATTGATAAAAGTTTTGGTGCATTGGTTTCTTATTCATTTGTAAGAGTGTAGCCCCTACCAATACACGTTTTGAAATTACTTTAGCGACAGATCTCCACGCAGTCTTGTCTGCCCTACCCCTAGAGTGTAATTTAGGCACGAGGCGAAGGGCAAGGCGCCCTGCGGGCTGAGGAGCAGGTGGCTGCAAACGAGATGCCGCGGCCGACGCTTGCCGGCAAAGCCAGCCAACAAGCCGAAGCAGCGGTGGTGAGCGAAAGCCATCTGCGACGATTAGCACACATGGGACCTTTAGGGGTATGGTAAGTGATGATTATGGTTATGTACTAGGTGGTAGGCCCGTATGTAGGGTCGTCTGTGTTTGGGATTGAAGGGAAAGGTAGCCAGTGTAATTACTGGACATGGATGGCATTTCACCTTAGGCCTCAGGATGACAACGCACCTTGCAGGTGATTTTTCCTTGTTATTGCAGGTGTCTATAGGCGGCGGTAACTGTTTACCATTAGGTGGGCCGTCAGCTTGTTTGTCATTTCAAGCATTTTTGGTTTATGACGAAAAAAATTATGCGTTTCGATAACCCTTATAGCACTTGCGTTTATGGTACCTAGTGATATGGCTTATTTTATTTTATTTTTATGTATTTTATTTATTTACTTTACAAAAAATGAAAGTTATGACTACCGTATTGTTATCTCATGCGTTGTTAGTGACAATTGTGCACACAAATATTATGACGGAGGATCGTTATGGCAAATGAAATTATAGCAAATAATATTATGGAAAACAAAAGAATACCCGTTATTTATCCTACCGCAGCAGATATGTACTCATGTTACTGGTGCGGTTCATTTCCAAAAAGAATAAAAACAAATACCATTGCTCTGTTGGGTTACGCTCTTTATTTCTCAGAGAACAAAACTCTTCAATAGTTAAGAAAACAAGATAAAGTGTCGACGGAATAACTAAAGCGCTTGTAACGAATGTAACATCAGAGTAAGACGGACAATCTGACTCAGGCTTCGATGAAAGGGACAACGATCGTCTCTTGTCAACAATGAAAGATAGAGTTCCGTGCTGTAATGTGAGCAATGAATGGACATGAATGCCAAGTGTCGCATTCGTTTTAGAAAGTGAATGCAGTTGGAATTTACATCTTGGTGCACAGTAATAGACGCCGTAACGAGATTACTGCATTGTAAGCCGCGTGGTCTGACTAGGCAAGCATTACCGTGTCATTGACTCAATGATTATCATAAGTCATTCGACCTAGGTGATAATAGATTATGAGAACCAATGAATACCTAGAAATAGGGTGTTAGCCATTGTATGGGTGTGTAATCGTGGTATTATGAGCAATAAAATTATCTTTCAGTTGAGGTCGATGGTTCTTGGTAATTTCAATAAACTACATCTCTATAGCCCTTGTGGCGTATCACGGCAATGGTAATAGCCATCAGTGCCCGATACATTATTGTTTCGATTGCTAGAGACCGATATTGTACGTATTGTACATTCCGATGTATCGGAACGTTCTAGACCTATCGTAATGTCGATCTAAGATCAAGCATAAGATTCACCTGATGGTAAGCGGTTACCGTATCGTATGGACGCTTGCAACACCGGGCGTATCACTTGCGCGTTGCCGACCCTGTAAAAGCCTTTTTATTTGAGAAAGGTTAAGAAAAATACTAGTTAACTCAATTATTCCATTTACTTTACATAAAAACATAGACGTTACGGTGTTAGTTAAAATATATCTTGCTGGTAACAAAGTTAGGGTTTTACTACTGCTAATGTTTTAATATCGTTCAACGAGAATGAACAATAGGTCCTGTTGGGAGCATTTTACATCTATAACTTTATTCCCGTCGCCGCGGGGAGTCTACTCGGTGTTATGCAGGAAACATTCGTTTCGCAATAAATCGTCGCGAACTCACGTAGAAGACGGCCCAGGAGGAATGTTCCCAGACCCTACGGTTTACTTCCACACTTTACAAATACACCGTGCTTTTTTATTGGACTTAACCGAGTCCTTGCTGTTCAGAGTTCAGACCATCAGACTCGACAATTTTCACTATGGGACCAGACTCTTACTCACCACTGTCAGATCATCGATTAGATCGGAAAAGTCGCATCCCGTCTCGTTTTGACGCAATGTGATAGATAGTGACAGGTGTTCGGAGATTTTTCGACACTTGTGAATAAGACAGCTCTGATTTCGCGAAAAAATAATTAGCTTTTCCTTCTTACAAATGCTTACTTTTTCGCGAATACAGAGTTGGTGCCATAATGCGAGTTGGTCAGTTTGATGATCCGATCACTAGGGAGTTGGCTCTAAGACCAAAAAAAACACGATGTCGGCATATGACAAACTTAGCACGTGAATTAGCACTAGTTGTAATGCAAGGAATGCTTACTGAAGGTTTACTTGCTGCTCCTGAATAGACGGGTCAGCTGGTGTCTACTAATTTAACTATCTGGACTTCGTTGCATGTAAATTTGTAAAACTCCTTTATAATTTTATGTTTATGTCAATATTATGATCTTTAGTGCGTGCAACTACGTCATCGATGTCTAACTGACGTATACACAAACAAAGATAATAATATAATAAATGTAATCTTAACGCTTAAAATCTGCAATATTCTTTCCTTTTTAGGTTTCCGTACCCAAAGGGTAAAACGGGACCCTATTATTAAGACTCCGCAGTCCGTGCGTCTGTCACCAGGCTGTATCTCATGAACCGTGATAGTAAGACAGTTGAAATTTTCACAGATGATGTATTTCTGTTGTCGCTTTAACGACAAGCAACAAATACTAATAAACAGAATAAAACCAGTATTCAAGGGGGCTACCATACAACAAACGTGATTTATTTGCTTGTTTTTGCCCGATATTGATAACGGCAACAGGCAGACGCTTGTTTATTGATAATAGTACGAAAACCTTCGTGCGCGAGGCCGACTCGCACTTGGCCGGTTTTTTATAAAGAGGAAATAATGCAACTTTAGGTAATACAACCATTCGAATGCAGCAATGCTTGATCGGAGCGAGATTCGATACAAATACGAGTTGCGTTCCAATATGAGTTATACCATTCGTGGCGAGTTTATTAATGTCCGACAAATATCTCCAGCGCATAATTTATTGATTAGAATTGCCGATCTCGCGGGTTCATTGGGTCTGATGTAATTTTAAAGGGTGATAATATTCAATCTACCTTACGTTAAGTAAGAAGCTTTTGCTTATTTTACGTAATTCCACGGCCTATTGTGGTAACACTCTTATTAAGTCACATCAGCTAATTATGGATTCTCACTGTTACCAGAGAGTATAAACTGATAACGTCTAGTAGATACGTATTTTTTTTAACACCTATTATCTAGCTAGCCCAAAGTAAGCATCATTAAGAGCTTGTGTTATGGATACTAGATAACGGATAAATATTGATAATAATATGAATATAAATATTATAAATATACTAAATAAACATCCATGACTCGTAAACAAATGCTCGTACTCATCATACAAACATTTGCTCCTACCGGGATTCGAAACCGGGACCTCTTGACCGAGTAGCCTTCATAGCAAGGGGTACAGACCGCTTTACCAGCCAGTCGTCCAATTTAAAGTTAACATTGAGATTCCCTACTTCTTTTCTTGTTACTATTGTAAACATTCATTGTAGAATTGTGGTTACATGGGAAATCTAATAAAAAAACATTCGTTTCACACAATTATCTCATTGTTATACCAATAGGAAAAGTTATAACTCGATGTCAAAATATGAAAAAATGACAATATACAAGTTCTGAAATTAAACGTCTACCTAATTTAAGAGTTCAACTAAGACATGCTGTTCTTTACTCATTTAATTACCTATTTCAACGAGCAGACTTTTATTTCTTTATTTTACAACAAACTTTTAGTCGAAATGGCTCACGAAAATTCTGAAAACTTGTTCGATTCTAATAAATTTAAGTGGTCACGAATTTTGTGTCTCAACTATTTAATTGATTCGTAATGTTAATGTGCGTATTTTATGTTGAATTACATCAATAGTAGGTTTATTCATTCATAACGCTTTGTTTGTTCAATTATAATGAATAACTGTTGTGGTTTCAGTCAGGACCATTCAAATCTAGGTACCCACTTACTTTGTCTGCGGTCTGTCTTCCAATTGAAGTTTGTCTTTACACATACATTTTCAAAGTTTTTTATTTCGTCATAACAAGTTGCCAATATTAAAAACAGTAATAGGAAGACGTTAGCATAAAACGTAAAAACAGAAAAAAATAAAAAAATCACATACTTAGGTGCTCCCAACTCCTCTGTAGCTAAATTTAAATAAAAGACTGGGTTTCATATGAATATTTACTTATTTATCATTATCCGTCGTCAGGCCGTTGAATGTTAATGGTTCTCTGTAGTAAAAGTAAGTAGGTAATATAATTTTATTAAGTGGATCATAAAATTCTGGAAAAAATATAGGAATACTTTTTAGTTACAATTTCAATAAAATCACAATCTGCTTAACAGTTTGAATACATTCTCTTGTCTATTTCATCTACGTATTTAACCTATGTACCTTTACTCCAAGGTCCCTCATAAATCCTTATTAAAGTTAAAGTAACCAAAATCTTCAGTAAATATATTTCCACCATATTAATGGATATTTATAACGTGACTCCGATAAGGAATTTGTGGAGATATTTTTTGTCCCGGATCTCAGGGTCAATGTCACGACCGATAATGAAAAAAGATATCCAAATATATAAACAAAACTTCAAATCTACGTGCATTGGATTTATAATAGAAGTCAATTATTGAGTGTACTAGATTATTTCTATTTAAGTAGGAAGTCATTTTGCTGATCAAAACTATAAGTAAAAAATTAGCTCTTGAAAAAAAGAATCAGTAAGTAATTAGATCTGCATTATGATTTGAAAATGCATGATATCCAGACGACCTGAGTTAATACATAATAATATGACGAATACAAAAACAAAAAAATAAATACCAACCAACCAGTCTTAATGATGCTTACTTTGGGCTAGATAATAGGTGTGAGTGTATCTATGAATATTATTATTTCCAAAATACACATTAAACTAACGATATCGTTAATATGAATGTTAATATGTCGAATGTTAATAATATGTAATCACTTTTGACAGTTCTTGACTCTTATTGCAAAGATAATAAGGATGGTAAAATGTTAAACATGTACACAAACCTTCCGAAACAAACAACGTTCCAATATCCCAAAGCCTATGCCGACGTCTACAAAAAAATAATTTAAATTTCCTTCATGCTCTGCTGCTCTTCTTCGGATACCTGATCCCAATTCCTTATATCCACCCAACCTCATCCCTTCAGCCCACATTACCATTTAAATACACCCACGCTTTTATAAAATCCCTCCGTTGGTTTAGTAAGACATATAGAGGTTTAAAATGAACCTACGAAAGGAAATTGCTAAGATAAGCATGATATAATGCGGGAAAGTAATATTACTTATCACGATGAAGCAGTTTTATAGTTGCTTCATTAGGACTTTTACAAGGGGCATTTTGTTGATGAAAGAAGACTATTATTATTATTTGTCTTAAAATTATGTTTTTTATAACATGAGTTGGTTTTGTCGACATCAAGTTGACATTCATGTCCAGCTAGATACACGATAAGTGAAAGACAGGAATGATTTGTTTGAGTATTATCATCCGACTATTGGTCTCAATGGAATTTTACCACAAACTTACCTGTCGAGCAACAATTCCGATTAGTTTGAGACAGGCTTGCCAGAAAATGCTTATTCACTTAAGCTCTCAAAGAATTCTAAGAACAAAACGGAAGACAGAACAGTGAAAAACAACAAACATACTCAAGTATGTCAGAGGTCGATCGAAGAATAATACACATCATGATGTAGGCATAAAATATCATAAGAGATTAACACTTTTTATTCTTTGAAGATCTTTTTGATTCATATTTTTGGCTTTTGTTTTCAAGTGGTCACCATGAATATAATCTCGAATCACCTTACAGAAGATCGCAGCTTAATAACACTTATTTGTGCTGTTGTGTCCTAATGACAAAGTGTTATGTTTAGGGCAGGGCGACCTGTCTCATGTGCTGTCAAAGTAATCTCCTGATATTTCCAGGGTAGGCGACACGTGAGTAGTGACCAACGTTCTACGAGCGTCTATAGGCTACGGTAACCGCTTGTCATCAGGCGGACCGTAAGTTTGTTTGCAAACCCTGTCCTATAAAAACCTATATGAATTTAGTTCACAAGTAAACAGTATCTAGAACTAGGTTAGATTGGCCTTTGACGTATAGATCAGTAAAACAAATTTTTTACCACTTACCTGAATCCTTACCTTTTTCAACACCCAAATAAGTTGCGAACAAATGGCACATTTTGCTTTTAAATGTGTTGAAGTAGGTTATCCCTGAGGACCCTGAAATCGCAAGAGGATACGAAAGTGTCCGAATCCTAATCCGTTTGTTTGTGGAAACCCTTTCGAACAGTTACAAAATTTCGAAATAAAATTTAAGGAGGTTGTTCTTCGTCATGACATGAGTTACCTCTGAAAATTACGCCTTTCAGACTACTATTATTTTCTGATTTAATTAATATAAACTCGTCATATCTGTTCGTGACAACCCTATATAAGGCGTGCTATCGCGTATTGTACGACACACTACAGTTATACACAAAACCCGCGCAATCTACTACGATATCAACCCCCGCAACCAAAAAAAATCTAAATTTTATTTTGGAAATATTTATCACATATTAATGTATTAAAGTAGATTATTAAGTACATTATTTTATAACCAACGACTGTGATTGTTAAGTTTATAAGTTATCTACCGTCACTTTGTGGTAAAATCTGTGTGTTCCGATTCACGCATACGTAGTACGGAGCTTACGATGTATTTTATTTGGGGAGTGCGTAGATAAGCTTGTGTTAAATCCGATGAAATGGTTAAATTCAATATTTTTATTTAATAAATTTTAATTATTTAAACTTATCTTTGAGAGACAGATTTATTACAAGACACGGTGCAAATTCAGACACGACATACAGACAGACATTATGACATTGTTAGGTAGTTAAAATTTATTTGTTGTGATAGACATAATAAGGATTATCGACCATTCATAAGAGTATATTGGGGGGCCTAATTGAATTAAGATATTTTCATTTATTTCACATCACATCACAAGCACAAACGTACAAAAGACCAAACAGAGGTGTTTTATTGAAGCAACGAATTTAATTTTCTTACTACGTTTCTCTGTATTACTCTATCAATAAAATTTCCAGCGACATTAGGATTTGCTAATCGTTACCTAGCGTTAGATAAGACGTAACTTGTAGCAACTAATGAATTATCTATTTAAATCAATTGAATGTTGTGATAAGTATCGAACTCGCGATAAGATAAATTAATGGTAACCCTTGACTCTGGCATTAGTAAAAGCATTCGATTTATCGGTTCGAGGGATTAATTGAATACAAAATGTGACCGGCTTAAGGGATTTTAACTTTGTCAATAAATATTGAAAGTTTAATGTTGTGTGCAAAATTTACTAGTGCGAAACCATCGTCGCGGTGCGGATTAAACTACATTAAATTAAAAATGTAATAGATAGATTTCCAAGTTAAGAAAAGCTTTCATGACCTTTGAAAATGATTTTGCAGTTCTCAGGAGTCCCGATATTTTCGGGCGTAAAAGAAAGAAATTGTATTTGAAACATAAAAATATTAGGCATCTCTAGGCTAATACCAAAATGATGGCGCTAGTAAAATACACAATAACCACTGACATTACAAAAAAGTTAAAGATATAAGGACCCAGATATACCAACTTACTGCAAAGCTTCACATCTTGTCCCGATTCCATCTATACTAACATTTTACATTTACGTAACATATTGAATCTAGAATATCAGTTTTTGTAGAAATAGAGTAGGTAAGTGTAGAAGTAAAGGGTATATTTTAAATATAAGATCACACTCAATCAGTTACAATTGCTGCATAAAAATGCTTTAGACCCTGGATATAAACAACAATTTCTTTTTACATTATTAAGGACATATTTCTTCACAAAGTAATGGTATTAATGCTATCTCAAAGGGTACAAGACCAGATTTTTTTTCAAATAATTACCACTCCTCTCGAAACTATTTTGTATTATGGAAGAGACACATTACGCCACAGTCGTGTATGGAGTGGAGTTGACATAACTTTGATTTCTCATGACATTTTCATTACATAGCTAACGCTTGATAGACAATCTGACATATGTGTTACAGTACAGATAAACCACAACTTATCAACGGAGAGCCTGTGGCTTTGATATGTCATAATAAACGGAATGGACCAAGAACTATTTAGTAGATTGAATGTGTTTATTGTTTCAAACTTTTTACCTCAGATCTAGCGGTATGGAGTTCAATTCGCCGTGGGGACAGTTTGGTTGCTGGTAGGGCTTTTTCTTAGTCCGCCTGGCTTGCTACCACCATCTTACCTAGTTCTGTCGCCATAACAATAATGTTAACAGTTTTGTTGTGTTCCGGCAATTGGAGATAGTGTATTTTTTAATTGTAAGATAGCCAGTGCCTCTGTGATTATGGAATCCGGACTATCTTCAGCCTTATCATTACTGACCGTCAGGTGAGAAGAAGGCCAAGATGTACTCCGTAAAGAATAAGACAAAAACCTTCGATTTCTAAAACTAGGGCCCAAAAAAATGAAATGAATTAAGAAAATAAATACATAACAATTTCTAATCCTTACAATAAAGTAGGTAATACTCAGCCTCGGATTAGCAATCGCACGATGCGTAAAAGGATTACGATAAGTTTATTAATTAAAAATACTGTTCGTATTTTCACGTTAACTTAGATATGATACGATATCTTAACCAACAAACGATACGGAAAAAACATATTCAATTAAAGACTCTATATTATTTACATAAAAATATCATTAAAGGTCCAACTAAGGAAAGCTAATTAATACGAAACGCACATAAGGCACAGTCGACAGCACAACAAGCGTAACAATTTGACCTTGGGACCGCCCTTACTACGTTCGTAATAGAGGCGGCTTTCGTAGTGCACTTGATGTGCTGTCGTCTGTACCTTACCTACTCGTATAAATACAGAAACATCTGTAACTCGAAAAAAATGATGCTTTACATCTACATCACACAAACTTGAATCTGGGACCTCTGCTGTATAATCAATAACAACACCACGCAAGCCAACCACCAAACAAGTTTCAAATGAAATGATATTCGTTTGTTGCGTTCCGCCACACGCGGCTCTGCTTGGCGCCATTTAAGGCGCTCTTTTCCCGTTTTAAACATTTTCGATTGTATTTACCGCCACGAATATAAAACATTCAGTTCTAAAATTTTTATATAATATAGTTGATCATATTATCTGATAAACTGTAAAGACAGAAACATGATAGGTAAAATTTCACTCGATAGAAAAAAAATTCAAAGATAGCTCTGCTTAACATTTTAAAAGTGTTGTGAGTCAGATAATACTTTACTAAATGACATGAAAATTATTAAAATAGACGTAACTTTTCATCATCTAAATATTCAGAAAAGCATTTTTTTTTGTTTCTTACATTTTTATTCCGATAAAGCCAATAAACCTATAAAAATGTAATTACGGAGCGCGCTCAGTTCGCTCCGCTGTTACTTCAGTACCCGTCGAGAGCTTGCCGAGTAAGGTCACGTCACTTTGCCACAGCCGTGGAGATCCCGCGCGAAAATTTATATTTCAACACACAGTGTCCTATGACGCATATTGTACCATAGTATAATAGCAGACAACAGTATGATTTCAAAACCCGTTCTTCACTGATACGTTAATTTTTATCCTGTTTTTTCGTTTGAATAAGTTCAAATCTATCAGTTTTATAAAAGTTGGTGTATTCAGGGGTGCCGATTCTGAATACAACATCAATTTTGAAATCCAACATGGCAGACGCGAATTTTTTTTTATAAAAAATCAATATGGGTATCATTTTCGTGGTTTTCGAGGTCCTGATTCTGAATACAACATTAATTTCCACATCCAAGATGGCGGACGTGACTTTATAGTACAAAATCAATATGGGTATCATTTTTATCATTTTCGTGGTTTTCGAGGTCCTGATTCTGAATACAACGTTAATTTCAATATTCAATATGGCGGACGCAACTTTTTTTATAAAAAATCAATATGGGTATCATTTTTGAGGTTTTCGGTGGTCCCGATTTTAAATACAACATAAATTTCCAGATCCAACATGGCGGACGTGACTTTTTTATAAAAAATCAATATGGGTATCATTTTAGTGGTTTTCGAGGTCCTGATTCTGAATACAACATTAACTTCAAGATCCAAGATGGCGGACGCAACTTTTTTAATAAAAAATCAATATGGGTATCATTTTTGTGGTTTCCGGGGGTCCCGATTCCGAATACAACATTAATTTCCAGATACCAGATGGCGGACGCAACTTTTTTTATAAAAATCAATGTTCCACAATCATGGATGTGGATCAGACCCGAAGAAACGGCTGTTCCGCTGGCCGCCCGTGGTACAGTACAGGGGCCCAAGCGAACCTAACCAGTTCGTGAGGCTGCCCTATCATGCCACGCATAATCTTGGGGTGGTCCGTCGTGCCGGTTGGTGACCGGGTGGTGGGGTCCCGGCGGCCATTCCCGGGGGGGTTCGGGGGCCCTTCCGTTCGGCGGGTCAGCGCGTCTCTACTGTCGGCTATTACCTGGGGAAACAGGCCTCACGCTTTGACCGTATATATCGCGGCAACGTCCCCCCAATTCACGCCTCTCCTCCTTCTATCTTCAACTATGGCAGCGCTCAAAAACAGTTCCGGTCGTTCAGCGGTGCACACCCCCACCACAACCACGCTGTTTGAGGTCGGGCTCACTAACATCCGTGGGCTCCATGCTAACCTCAATGCCGTCCACCAACATCTCGAGACGGCTCGACCCGAAATGCTGTTTTTGACGGAGACGCAAATACTCCGCCCGGCAGACACTAGCTACTTGGATTACCCCGGCTACGCTCTTGAAGAGTCCTTCAAAGCGAAGGCCGGGGTATGCTTGTTTGTCCGGGCGGATGTTTGCTGTCGCCGTCTGCGCTGTTTGGAGGACCCTTCCTACTCTATTCTTGGGGTGCATGTGGACCTGGGCACACATTGCCGAATCTACGTGTGCCTCTATAGATCCCACAGCGGTGACATGGAGACAACTCGACTTTTCGAACATCTTAGTCGGGTGGCAGATGTTGCGCAGGAGCAGTTTCCAACCGCAGAATTGGTGTTTTTAGGGGACTTCAATGCTCACCACGAGTCGTGGTTAAGTTCCTCTAAAACTGACCATGCTGGTAGAACTGCCCACGCTTTCGCTCTCACGCACGACCTGACCCAACTGGTAAACCAGCCCACCAGGATTCCAGACATTGTCGGTCACGCGCCCTCATTGTTGGACCTTCTGCTGACGACTCGCCCGGATGGATATCGGCTAGAGGTTCGTGCTCCTTTAGGAACATCGGATCACTGCCTGGTATCCGCTGGGGTGCCACGGGCGTCGCCACCGGTACCTATGGTTGCCAAACGCCGCATCTGGCACTATGCGTCGGCAGATTGGGACGGTATGCGGGATTACTTCGCATCTGTCCCTTGGAGGCAGCGCTGTTTCAGTGAGCTGGACCCGAACGCTAGCGCTACTGCTGTTGCTGATGAGATCATGTTAGGGATGGAGTACTATATCCCTCACTCCGATCTCATCAGTAGGGGTAGGCGTAACCTCTGGTTCAACCGCGATTGTGCCTTAGCTGTTGAAAACAGACAGTCGGCATACCGCGCTTGGATCAGGGGCCGAGCTTGCGGGGATCCCAACATTGACTCACTGAAAGCAGCCTATAACAACGCCACCAAGTCCTGCAAAAGGGCCTTCATCAGAGCGGATGCACAGCGCGTTGCACGAGTTGGCCAAGAACTTCTTACGCATCCTACGGGAAGCCGTAGCTACTGGCGTCTGGCCAAAGCCGTGCAATCTAACTTCTGTCAACCCTCGCTGCCCCCGTTGAGATGTTCTGACGGCTCGCTAGCTCACAAGCCGCAAGAGAAAGCCGATCTCTTGGTAAAACTCTTTGCTGCTCACTCCCGAATCGATGACTGCAACTTACAGCCACCAACACTCTCCCACTGTGGCCACACAATGCCCGATATTCGTATTAGGCAATGTGATGTACGTGCGGAGCTTCAGTCAATCGACGTCCGGAAAGCTAGTGGACCTGATGGCATTCCAGCGATAGTACTGAAAAACTGCGCAGCGGAGTTGTCTCCTGTCTTAACGCGGCTATACCGTCTTTCTCTCTCTTCTGGGTGTGTGCCGGAATCTTGGAGAGAGGCCAATGTGCAACCGGTCCCCAAAAAGGGAGACCGATCAGACCCAGCTAACTACCGCCCGATAGCTGTCACCTCAGTTCTTTGCAAGGTCATGGAACGGATCTTAAACCACCAGCTGATCCGATACCTAGAAGATCACTCATTAATTAATGATCGACAGTACGGGTTTCGGCCGAACCGGTCAACGGGTGATCTTCTAGCGTACTTAATGCATGTCTGGGGTGAAGCTATTGACAAACGTGGTGAGTCACTGGCAGTTAGCCTTGACATTGCCAAAGCGTTCGATCGGGTCTGGCACAAGGCTCTTCTCTCCAAGCTCCCGGCATACGGTCTGCCCGCTCAGCTCTGTAACTGGATCGCCGGCTTCCTGCATGAGCGAAGAATCCGTGTCCTCGCAGATGGATGCGCTTCGCGGTTCATGTCAGTGAATGCTGGTGTACCGCAAGGCTCTGTTCTATCCCCCACACTCTTTCTTCTTCATATCAATGACATGATTCCGTTAGGAAACATTCATTGCTATGCAGATGACAGTACAGTTCATGGGGGATATTACGGTCGCCCAGGGGCTGGGCGCGCTGAAACCGAGAGAGAGAGAGAGAATCTTACCATTGAGCTCGACAGGGTGTTGAACCTCGTATCTGAATGGGGATCTAACAATCTTGTTGAGTTCAATGCTAAGAAAACACAGGTGTGCGCGTTTACAGCCAAAATGTCACCGTTCCTTCCCCTTCCGTCTCTTCAGGGCACGACTCTTTCGGCACAGGGCTCCCTAAACTTGCTAGGTATGGAGATATGTTGCAATCTGAATTCCAGGAACTATATCGAAACCGTGATAAAAACAGCCTCACGGAAGCTCGGTGTCCTGAACAAGGTGCGTCGATTTTTCACGCCTGACCAATTATGCCTGCTGTATAAAACTCAGGTTCGGTCTTGCGTGGAATATTGCTCGCACTTGTGGGATGGCTCCGCCAAGTACCTACTCGATGCCCTGGACAGATTGCAGCGTCGTGCTGTCCGTATCGTTGGCGATGTAGAGGTCACCAACAACCTTGAGCCTCTGCAATTGCGTCGAGACATTGCGTCGCTTAGCGCCTTCTATCGGCTATATCACGGAGAGTGTTCTGAAGAGCTATTTGACCTTATCCCACCTTCCCCCTTCCTACTCAGGAGCACGCGTGCTGGTCTTCGGAGTCATCAATTCACTGTCTCCACCTCAACATCACGTACAAAGAAATTTAGTAGCTCTTTTCTTTGTCGAACTTCCAGAACTTGGAATTCTTTGCCAGCACATGTGTTCCCTCCTTCGTATAACATGGGTTCCTTCAAAAGAGGCGTGAAAAAGCACCTTTCGGGCCGGCAAGGTGGAGGCAGCTAGAGTAGTGTCTGAACTGCACTAGCTGTCTTCGCATATGGACTCTTCTTACCGCTTCACATCAGGTGGTGTTGAGTCATTTGTCGTGCTTTGTATAAAAAAAAAAAAAAAAATAAAAAAAAAAAATGGATCTCGAAACAGATGTTTTATTTTGAATCGGAACCCCCAAATACCACCTAAATTATAAACATATTGATTTTATACTAAAAAAGTGGTGTCCGTCTTCTTGGATCTCGAAATAGATGTTTTATTTGGAATTGGAACTCCCGAAAACCACAAAAATGATACCCCTAATGATTTAGTACTATAAAGGCACGTCCGCCATTTTGGGTCTCGAAATTGATGTTGTATTCGGAATCGTGGCCTCCGAAAACAACAAATATATATATTGTTTGTACTATCTTAATAATAATAACTATTTTATAACTATATTACTATATAATAATAATAACTTAAAAATTGAAAAGAGTGACTACACGAGTTTGTTGCCAGAATCTTCTCTGTAGTTCAACTTTTGGAACCGGTGTAAATTCAGACAGATTGACAGACAGACAAACTAATAGACAAACAGACTGACGGACACAGGCTGTCTGACAGACAGACGGACCGACAGACAGACTGACATTGTAACATTGTTAGCTTGTCACTTTCTTTTCATTGTCACCATCGCACTTAACATATCTTGTAATTTAATACCCCAAGCCCAAATTAATCACACATTAAGACGATCCTCCTTCTTTCCTCCCGATGAAAAATGCTAGCGAGGCACCCACCTACCAAACCTTACACATATTTGCATATTTTTTATTCACTACCTACCCAAATTTCACGTGGTCGTTCATTCATACCTATATTCATATCTATATTCAGACTCTTTATTCAACTTAATTATTGACTAATTTATTGCTAATTAATAACTATTCAAGACACGTTTGAACCAAAGATTTTTCTTTAGTGGGTCATAAACGTCATTGTCGCCATATGTCATTACATCTTGGGTGCAAGGTGCAAGCGAAAATGTGGACTATACTGTATATTTTTTACTATGGCACATCATACCGCTTGGACCGAGCGGGCCGCGCTGGCGCGGCCGTGCCACTCGCGCGCGTCGTGTTTGCTTACGTTACGCTAGTTAATGGCGGGGGCTGAGGAAGCATTTTTACCTACGACCGCTCGGAATACCTCGCCTTAAACAGGTCCAAAAAAACTTAGATAACCGCATTCACGTAAATTGCACGTGAGTGACAGATTACGTAACAAAATAAGCTCTAACCTCTGAGTAATAAAACACACAATTAATATCTATGCACGCATGACCGGCAAGGCCGTTGAGAGTTGAGACCTGCCATTTGTAAGGACGAACGTAATAATGTGATTCACCAATCGTGGGATAGTTTTCGTTGTGTGCGTGCGCGGGAGTGCCTGTGCGGGTCTAGAGTTTTATTTCTTAAATTTTTTGTTAGGAAAAAACGTGAAACTTTTGAGAAATGACAGAAATAACGGGTGAGGTTGTTTGGAGATATGCCAGAAACGCATGCGCATGGATGACGTTATAAACTGAAGTGTCATATAAAAGCAAGTGATAAAAATATCAATCGCCTAGCACACGATTGCAACTTGTTATCTCCTACGGACGATAAATGATCCAAATTTGTGGGAATGAGACAAATATCAAAATCTTATTACTTCTTTTCTGGATTTTTTACGAAAAATGTCTAACAGAGCGATGACCCACCTGATGAATAAATACTACCATGTCAAACTGACTATATTGCGAGCGTACTTGATATTTGCTACCGTATAAAACGCTGTCGTTATAGTGACATCTTAATAATGTCAAGCTACTTCTGTCCTAAACCGTATTTGGTGACCACCTGCAATATTGAGGATAACACATATGAAGAGGAACATTCTGGAAACAACAGATGTTAAACTATTCATGGAACACCGAAACTGTAATTTAACACATTGTTGAACCTTTTAAAATGTAACTCAAATATGCCACGTACACAGAATAACGGAATAAAAAGAGTACGATCCGGCCCACGGATTCCAGGTTAAAGCCCAAGCCAGATCGAGTGGAGTCCAGAGTAATCCCGATCCACGGTGTCCAGAGTATATAGCCCGGCCCAAAAGGAAGCTCCAGCAAACTCCAGCTTCTATTTAGAGCGACGCTACCTACAAGGAGAACTACCACCTAAAGCTCCTACGTTATAGTGAGTAAGCGAGACAGCTCTACAAAATTGACGCCCGTTAAAGCATGGATTTTATTCTTCAAGCCATAATTAGGGAAAATAATTGAGGAACAAAGTCATGATTTTAGTACTACTAAATTTTTCTAGAAACTTTTACCAGATTTTACCGAATACCGAACCAAAACTTGACGTCATCAATACTACCGCTTGAAGTAAGTTTATGCGAACAATATTTATTTGACATAACAAAATGTCAAACAAAAGACAGATGAACTACGAAGAATTTTGCCGCAAGATATGTTACGCACTCGCGTCTCTCTCATAATCTTAGTGCATGAGTGAGTGCGATAAATCTATACGCTCCAAGCGACAGAACTATGTCAGATAGAATTAGGGTTGTCGAATATTATACAACTATTACCCTAACTATAACAGTCGAAAGAAAGCGCCATTAAGAGCTTATATCATGGATACTATGTAACTGGTAAATATACACAAAATACTATATCAAAATATACATACTTATAACCATCACTTTATTTTGACCATACTTGGAGTCGCCTGTCCAATCCAATACCTCCACTTCGCTAAGATAAAATAATTGTGTTGGGATCAGTAGCTGACCGTCGAGACAGCTAGTTTTGTCTGCGTAATTTGGGAGTCTCCAATGCACATGTGCTACCCCTATTCATTTTTTCTCGCTGCAGGGAAGCTCCACCAGCATGTGTGTGTCTCACCCAATAAACCCCCTAGCGATGCACCTTTCGTATCAATAGGGCAGCCTGAACGATCGTGTTTCAATCCCATTCTGTGGGGAGCTGTCGGGAGGCTCCTCCAATCCGACTAAGGTATTTTAAGGCCCTGTCATAAATGTCCATAGGCTACGGTCACCGCTAACATTCAAATAGACCATTTGATTGTTTGCGAACCCCTATTTTATATTTTAAAAAAACTATTGACTAATTCGGATACATATTTATGATCCAAATTTGACAACCATAGAACAGATACAATTGTTACCTAAGTGGTCTCTAGAAGCATACAATTACAACAAGATATATTGGATGTGACAAACACACAAAACAATTCCATGTGGCACAATAAGTGAAAACATGAACTGTTCCGCAACATAAATTTTTTGACTTTATTATTACGTAACGATGAGTCATTACGGATAGATATAGGATTGCCTTAAGCGTGCTTATTACTACTAACTAGTTTTTCGAGGTGGACCGATGATCTGGTAAGGGTCGCGGGAAGCCGTTGGATGAGGGCAGCGCAGGACCGATCAGTTTAGAGATCCTTGGGGGAGGCCTATGCCCAGAAGTGGGCGTCTCTCGGCTGATATGATGATGAGTTTTTCGATAGGTAAACATAATCAAGCTACGCATATCCCATTATTATCATCATAATACTACTACGAGTACATGTTTTCTGTTCAAAGTCGAATGAATGCATCTGTTTTCATTATACATGTAAATATTTCTTGTACATTTCATATACTTATGCTTTATCTTACAAATTATTTCACCGAACTAGTTATCTATCATCGGACGGTTTGATTCATTGCTTTTCTTAAAAAATTGGAAGTGAAAACAATAAGTTTGTTTCTGTCGAAGAACTGTCAGTTATTGATTTACTCGTATTCAATCTTCAACTAAGACTTTAAAAGGCAAGGCCGTATCTAAAATTAAAATTTAAACAAGCAAATTTGGAAAAAGGTCACGAGTCACTCATTGTCAACTAATCACGTAGTCATTAAAACGGCGCTGGTTTAAGACACCGCGAAAATGAACGGCCCAGTTTCGAACACGACAGTCATGATATTAGCGTCAAGATGATGGGTATTGCTGTCAGCTGTCAAAATCATGTCATTATCAACTTTAATCATAAGGTTGGCCAACTAAATTATACCTAATATAGCACTTGGCCGTTAGATAATGATGATACTATCAACACTTTATTTGTTATACTTCATGATTGTTCTGGTTAGAAAAAAGTTTATTACCTCTGCCATCATAATTTGCAACATTTTCACATTTTCCAGATGATTTTTTTAAGCGCAATAAACACAGAAAAGCTACACTATAATGATTAATGATCATATTTTGTAGTACAATTGTGTTTGAATAACGGTGAATCACTATAACTTACAACCACTGAGTACTATAAATAATCTTTTCAAAGGTAGAGTAGAGTCATTTAGATTTTTTTACACTAATAAAAAATATATTCACCACTTGTGGATCTAACAAATATACAAGAAAATATAACGAAAACACTTAAGCAATTAATGTTACATAGTAGCTAGTAGCTACTGCATTAAAATAAACTCCCAAGTTAATGAGTTAAGCCTTAGGAACATTAAAACCAACTAGATGTTTTATCTCTGTCTAATTTTATATGAGTAGCAGAGGTAACAGATTTCAGACTATTAGACTATCGGGATGAATATATACCGGTTCCCTGAATTCTCGACTTTAAATTCACAGTCCCTATTTCTCAATAAATATCGAGATTCCGATAGCTCCTGTAACGTTTATCTTTGCACAATACAAAGCTGACCAGTTTACAAATTGTTATGGCATACCATTGCTATTAAAGTATAGAGGCAGGGTTATCAGGGGTTAAATCCAGTTACGGATTGCACGTTATAGTGTCATTTACAAAATTATTACAACCTGCAATAATTATGCTGGTAAATTCAACAGCAATGTCCTTTTTAGTTAGTTAACTAATTACTGTATTAAAATTTAACTTTCGTATATGAATTTTTAATAACGTTTATCTCTTGATGAGATAAAAAAAGTCCTGATAAACAAATTCAAGTCTGCCAATAGCAGATATAAATAAGACATAATCAAGTCAAATATCGTTTTATTGTATATTTATGAAGTTTATCTACGTGTGCCTTAAGAGATATAGGTATTAGTATTCAGAACAAAATTAAATTACTATAAAATTTTCCATAGGCAGTTCAACTTAAAATGTTCATTACAAGGAATAATAAACAAGCATTGTGGTTCAGAAGTTGAATCAGCACTAATTATTCAAAAACTAATAAACTCGCCAATGCTCATTACATTTACAAGAGCGCCTGAAGCTTAATTTTTAGAGAGGTAGTTTATGTTTTGAACATTGGGGATTAGTCGATAGCCCTGCATGCCGTTTACAAGTTTATTGCCCCAAGGGAAAACCTGGCTTTGACACGGCATTATTGATCTACCTAGCAAAGGTTATGCACTAGGTCCAATATGACGGACGGACAAAACAAGCCCACAGGGCTTTATGTGCGCTATTTCAGTTATTTGGAGGAATCTTGTGCGTGACAACGGTTCTGAGAACCAAAGGTAATATTCGGTTCTCACAACCATTTTCATGGAGAAGATTTTCTGTTGATATTCGAACAAAAGAAAATAGTTCTCATAACCGATAAAAATTTGAAACAAATAGCAGTAGTAGCAGTTATCTAGCAGTCAAACCTTTCAGCCCAAAAACAAAACGAATACATTGGAACCTTTCAGTAATGTCAGACTTGACGAGACGTTGATCTTCAATAAGTAGGTACCGCATAGGCGTATAGTAACCTAGTAAATTAATGATCTCATATATAAAGAGAGGTAACGCATAGCTTACAAAGATCGCCACCAAATATAGCACAAGCATTGTAAAAGTCTTAGGCTTACATCATAGTAGATGAGGAAGTTGATTGGCAATAGGGAGAGTTGCATTGTTAGTAGTAGTGTTATTTTCCTCTTCGTCACATTTACTGGCATAGTTATAATTAGTTCGACATCAATTTCTAAAATCATTTCCATTTCAATAATTAGTGCTGTTCATCAATCTGACCACCGCCAAAAAGCTTTAGTCTACACAGAATACCGTATCGCGGTATTTCATTGAAATTTTTAACAGCACACACTCGAACCATTTGCGGTTTCAATTAATTAAAAGCATGGCTTCCATGCAAACAATAGTCATATTTGCATTTTATGGACGTAGCCTCTGTTTGTCCGAAATTTTCTGGAAAACGTTTTGTTATTGAATATCGATATTACACTTTGGGCAGGTTAAGTAATGATAATGATATTACATTAATTCTTTATACAGAAGCTTTGCAGTATATTTATGAAATGGAAAACGGAAAAAAGATAGAAGGAAGGTGGAGAAAGAAAACAGCTTCGCCATGTGTGAGTAACTGTTCAGTTATCTCTTTTTATCGATATGTGAAGAAAAAGGATAGGTAGGTAGCAAAAATGTTAACTCTCAAGTCACTTCAATTCAGACAGCTTTTATAGGAACTATAGACAACATTGGAAGGCATATAGGCCGATGCTTCCTTAAACCTTCGATTGTCACTAAGATCGAAGTTTTCTTAATGTCAAATTATTTGACATTTGCTGTCCTTTATGCATCCATATTGAAGGAACGAGATGCCCTACACTTAAATTAAGAGTAAGCCTACTCCAGAATATTTGCACAAACTGGCAGCTATTAAAGAACTCTTAATTAGTAGGTAATTACAATAAGTTCCAATAACTCGAGGCCCGTAGAGATGCCGACGAAGCAACGATTACTGTCAGTTTTATATCGGGAACGTACAATTATATAGGGTTGCCACTTGCCTCTACATAGGGAATCTAAAAGATATAATTACATAGTTATACTCGAATATTTTAGGAGATGGTGAACATCATCTCCTAAAATATTCGAGTTGCGGATCCTTACAAAAGATCACAGCTAAATAACATTTGGTGAGTAATACAGAGCTAACTGTGGACTCACTAACAGTAATACATAAAACACGGTAAAGTTATTTGGCTGCGATTTTCTGCGAGGTGCTTCCAAAGTCGGGCACTCTGAAATCGAATAAAAATTAGTACTACAGTCAGGTAGATCTCTTAAAACCAAGTCACATTGCATTTCTTCTTCTTGTTTTTGCCGATCCACAGAAAGAAGTACTGGACTTATAACATAAGCACTTGCAGTATTTTTATATTCTAAACTTCAAAATTAGCTTATTGAAAAGCCGACCAGACCACGACTATCTTAATGATGATTAATGCACCCAATTTCAAAGTGACCTGATTTTTACTAACCATAAGTGGTAAGATTATAATGCTGGATGTCATCGATCAATGTAAATATAGTATTTTTTAGTAATAATTAATAAAGAGTGTGAGTGCTATATTTCTTAGAATATTCGAAGTAAACAGGTTTCTCCGACGAGGTGTTTGGTTTACGAGTTCCTAATAACCCAGGAAATTAAGTAGGTTAACCTGCCATATTACTTAGAATATTATAGAATTCTTTCCATAGAATTATATTAAATTAAAATCAACTAAATTCAAATAGATCGACAAAATGAATTATTTTAAATAAACTTTACTTTAATAAATTAACAATTAAATTAGAAATTTCCCCTTTAACTTGTTTGACAACTACTCGTTCTAGGCTGTCTATACATTTGTGCATTTTTAAGTTACTGTAAGAAAAGGGGTTTTATCAGGAAGGTTTTATATTAAGCTGTAGATAGTTTTAGTTAAGCATGCCGGATTTTCGAAACTGTTTTCGAGAGCTTAAGTACATGTCTTACGAGAGCGAAACCTTTTGAGGCACATCGAACGATGTATTGGAAAATTATAGTTTTTCAAAAGGCCTATAGAAAAGTCTTTGATATCATATGTCTATCTTCTATGTAAGCATTTCAAAAACTCTTCCACGCGGGCGGAGCCGCGGGCAGAAGCTAGTTTCATGAAAGGTCAGGTACCCGAGTCGGCAGCCCTAGGATCATCTTGCAGGGTCTGCCCGACTTCGGTTCCGACAAAAGATGAATCGTACAATTGTTAATGCCCGTTAAATTGGTACCGCGTTCTCGACTTTACGGCTATGAAATAAAGAAATCGCTATTAGTATCGATGGTAGGGAATTTATGGTTGTTATGGTGAAACGGCGATTTGTCACGAGGCCGCTGGACGATCGTAACCTTTGGATAGAAATATGAACGGCAGATCCAATCAAGAAGGGCTGCATGTTAGTGTTGTAAACACGCTTGAGCCAGGTGGTACCCCTAGTGTAAGTTTTTCGTTTTCATTGAAACTCGTGAATTTGAACACAACGGAATTGTAGAGGCTCTTTGCTGATTTCCTCTACGTCGTCAAAGATACGGACAACACGACGCTGCAATCTGTGTAGTGCATCGAGGAGGTACTTGGCGGAGCCATCCTACAGGTGCGAGCAATATTCAACGCCAGACCGGACCTGAGTTTTGTACAGCAGGTATAATTAATAAGAAAAATCAACGCATCTTGTTCGGGACACCGAGCTTCCGTGAGGCTGTTTTGATGTTTTTGATATAATTCCTCTGATTCAGATCACAGCATATCTCCATACCGAGCAAGTTGACGGAGCTCTGTGGCGAAAGAGTAGTGCCCTGAAGAGAGGGAAGGGGAAGGAACGGCGACATTCCACGGTATTCACAACAGAGACGCTAGATTTAACGCCGTAGACAACTTATAATAAGTTGTTTACAGCATACCACAAGCGCACAATCTCTCCACGGAACGTCAAGACGCAAGCAGTTTTCAATGGAGTCACTTACTCCATTCAAAACTGCTATAATCCTGCTTCTTGCACTTGCAGTTTTGAGTCCAGAGACCAGAAGCTTGCAGGAAAATTACTCTGGTCATGCTGTTGTCGCTAGCCAGAAATGCTTCGGTTCTTTTAAGTTCATAAGCGTCGACTCAGCATTAAACGCTCAGCGCATATTTTACAACACTACGGAGCACGAATGCGTTAATTGCTTTCAGTCCCGGTGTTACGGTACAAAGTGGCACGTCCAGTAAATGTTGGGAACATCCACGTAATGAAATTCACAAGCGTGAATCAATTCAGACAAATATTGCTTCCTGGAGACTTTACAACCGTTACAATGCAGCAGTAGCCTGTGTGTGTGTGCTTTAATTTCTCAACTATAACTTCCTAGGTTGCGGCATCACGCCACAAAATTCATTATTTATCGCTCTAATGGACTGTGCTGAAGCTGACGCTTGCACAGAATGCTTGACTAACTAAAATATAAGTGTTACGTTAACATCAAACTACAAAGACTATAATTTCCATGCTCTACTTTTGTGCGAAATACGTGTTTATTATTAAGTACTTATCAGAAAACGTTCCGTCTCTTATATCTGAATAGTGTTTATGAACTGCCTTGATACTTCGTTAAATATCACTTTTATTTCGAAACCTAGACTCTAAATTTTGATTACAACTCATTGAGTAATGCAAGTCACGTACTCCAAGATTTTTTTAAACAACTAAATGACAAACCAGCTTACGGCCCACTTGGTGGTAAGTGTAAGATGAAACACTTTTGACCGTCAGTGACACTTATTGCAAATATAATAAAAGACACAGAAGTCCAATCTGTGTAACATCGTTTAGCACGAGACTGTAGATGACTTCCCCGGTTGTAAACTCTTTTATTTTCAATGTTATGGTATCTGGGGCTCATCAATATGTTAGATCCACAATCCACATCAAGTAGATGTCAATGACAAAATGATCTTTTAAATATTATATAAATTTTGAAATTTTAAACGTCAGTTTTCAAAATTATGTGGAGAAAAGAATTTAACAGACATACATATAGAATAAAACAACTTTACTTGGAGTTTTGACTTTGTAAGAGTGTAAGCATTTAGTGTCTCGGAAGTCTGAATTTTGTAATTGATAAGGTGAATAAGACGTCATATGATTCACCTAAACGTATAACTCCGTATAAGATTATACCTTTGACGTCAGAGCTATCATACCTTTATTTATAGTCTTCAGTGAAAAATTCTTTTTTTTTCCATTTTATTTCACAAAACTGACGTTCAAATCGTTCAATATTGCTGACTGCAATCCCCGTGTAAGGATACAAGAGTAATGAAATCTAAAAATTTTGCTACGTCTCATTCATATCCCTCTTTATTAAAGTATTAAATAGGTAACGACAGAGGTCTGCTCAACTCTACAAACTTAATTAAATTTGATATAAACACAGCTACAATGCCAATTTCGCCACTATCTCTGACTCCTATCAAAAAACAAAACCGAATTCGTGCAAATGTCACTCCGCATCAAACCAATTAGCAACCAATTGTTTACTTACGAAACGTTAGCCAGTAATTAGGACCATCATTGCAATTGATGCGAAGGTCATGCCAAAGGAACTTCCACCTTATTATTTTAATGAGAATGTTAGAAATATGGGTATGATGCTCATACGCTGGCACGTAGAACAGTAAACATGAACAGGTGCCGACGGTACTGCATTTTTCAGAGCCGTTATGGAGCTTGTGTCTTTCGCCTGATTAAGAAATAATTGGCCGAGTTTTTGCTTGGACGTTGAAGTTATGCCAGCCGGTTTGAATGCTAGAACATACTACGTACGATGCACGTGAGTGGATCACTCTAGTGTTAAGGTTGCATCATATCACAATTGATAAATGTTTATTATCAGTATCTTCCAGCGTATCATTGTTAGAAAATCATAAATATTATTACGTAAATAAGACCTATAAAATGGTTTGCATGGAAACAAATGAAATTCTGTATTTAAAATTAGAAATTAAAATCGTTATGTCCGAAGGCATCAATACGCAGTGTCTAAATTTAATTGCATCCAACGAATAATTCAGTGCTAAACTAATAACAATAAAATAAAAACAAAGAGGAATGCATAAAACGTAACAATGTGATTCCCTTCTTATTAGACGCATAAACTAGCCAATACTAATTATACTTTGGGCTGACCCAATTCCTTTCTTGTGTTTGAATAAAAACGACCATATAAAAATAACAATAGAGATCTAGAAGTCCTTACCTACTTTAAATCAGGGTAGATGAACCAGTCGGAAATTGAATCAGGAAATACTGTGTTAAGAACAGACACGATCAAAGAGGTACTTTAATAATGAATGATAATAGTTTTGTAATAGCTACTGGAGTTCAGAGGAATGGATAATAAACTAGATAATTACGCTGTCCAACTCCAAACGTACTGCATAATTATCTTGATACAGTTAGTCCTTTTACTATGGTATAGCTCACTTGACAGTAACCACTTAACATAGGCTGTTAGACGCTTGTAACACCAATTAAATCAGATGCACGTAGCTGACACTGGAAAGATTAATATTCATTGTGCCGGCATCATAGAAGATAAACTCCCACAACAAAGAAGACTACCCACACACGGCGTCTTCAAGCAGATGATACATGTTAATACTTAGGCAAACACAAAACATAAGAAATTTGATAATTCGGATATTTCGGCTGTGTTTCGGATTGAAGGGAAAGGTAGCCAGTGTAATTACTGGGCATGGACGGCATTTCATCTTAGGCCTCAGGATGACAACGCACCTGCAATATCAAATGCTTTTCCTTGTTATTGCAGGTGTCTAAAGGCGGCGGTAACCGCTTACCACCAGGTGGGCCGTCAGATAGTTTGTCATCTAGTTGTATATAACTAGATGAAAAAATTATACAACTAGAGGACAAGCAAGCTTTCAGCCCACCTGGTGGTATTTGACTACCGTCGCATATAGAAACTTGCAATAACAAGTGAAAAATCATTTAATATTGCAGACGCATTGTCATATTTGTCATCCTGAGGCCTAACGTGAAATGCCTTCAGTGCCCAGTAATCACACTAGCTGCATTTCCCTTCTATCCAAAAACAAGCGAACTGTTTTTCCGCCAAAATAGGAAATGTGATGCTACCTGCTCAGACATCGTGAAAATCAATTCATTTTCATACATCTTTCTATAGGACACCATGTTAAAGGCAAAGAGCGATTCCAATCTCAGGTAAATTCATCATTACTGTTCGTGAATTGAGAATCATGAACCTTTTGAAGGTCTAGTACAGGTAAGAACAATCAAAAGGAACACGGAATTTACTGAACGCAATTGAAATTAGACACGTATTTCATTGGACAGTTTTGTGGAAAGGTAGAGTGATATTAACTTTATTTCTTACTATAACGTACGTAAAGCAATCTACAGCATAAAAACAAGCAATTTGCGATGAATTTGGTCGAGTCTTTTCTCTACATATACATAATGTATTTATGCTAAGTCATTGTAACCAACGAGAAGAATGAGTTAATTTATTTCGAGACAACAGTAAAAAGATTGAGGTGTTTTTACGGAAATTCAAAAAATGTGTTTCTTGCACGAGAACCTATTCATGGCTGATGAACCTCTAAATTGGATCACGATTGTTTTTCGTACGTCATCGTGTAAATTACTCACGGTACTTAAAGCTAAACTGAAGCACTTTAAAGTAGGTTATTGAACGCTGATAAACTTTTACAATAAATATTGTGGACTTTTATTTTTTTATTGCTTTCTTTTCGAACTCACTCGTTGGAGAGCAACTAGGCACTATCCGTTTCTCAATCACTCGGATTTGCTACTGTCTCACAGTCAAATATCTACTATCAACCAATTTATATTAACCCACTAGCTTCTGAAAGTGACTGCGAACGCGTGGATTACTTTTTAAAATGTATGTCCACCTCATAGGTCCATTCTAAATATTAGTAAATATTTTTTTAAAATCTGATGAGTAGTTTCGAAGATTACCACCTACATCCAAATGTACAATCTTTATCTCTTTATAATATACGTTTTTGTACAGACCACTCATAAAAACCGCATTTACTTCACTTCCGCCTATTCAAACAGCCTGTCAGTTAAAATTGAATCCCAAGGTGGACAAGTCGACGTAAAATTTAAATACGAATCGGACATACTATCAACTGGATTATCTGACTGGAATGATGTTGACAAACAACGACAAGCAATAGGTCGAAAGCGAACGATTTATTACAGGGCTGGAAACGATCATATCTAATTTGAGTTATAGACAAAACTGACGGAATTTGAAAGCTAAAAGCAGTTGGTGGACTGTACCTCACCTCTGCTACTCCATTACAGAAGCCGTCTGAGTAAGCCTATATTTTGCTAAGTTTTGGCACTAGACAGTTTTACAAGGGTATAACGCTGAAGCTTTAATAGGTAAATTAGGGGGCATATTATTTCGAAATTAAGTATTGGAACAAGACAAAAATGCTTAAGTCCTAAGGTGCATTGTGCTTAGACTATTAGTGATTCTGTGGTTTGACACGGTGACGAGCGGAGAGTATCTTTTTTGAACATACGTAATTCATCCTTAGGTATTTACATTTAGCTATTTAGCAGATCGCCACTCTCCGCTTTTAATTTCGCTAGCAGTGCAAATTATGTCGCGACGCGATAACATAATTATGTCGTATGTTACGTATGCATAAAGTTTACTTTTGTTTGTAAAACAAAGTACCGCTACACTCGTCTCCGCAACAATGGAGGTGCATCCTTAGTCGTGTTAGGAAATAAAGTACAGAAACTGGCATGGGTATCACAGGTAGTTTAGTGTTAAAACATTTTCAAAGCAAAATAATATAAATTTCGTCGGGTTTCTTATTAAAAATTAGTCACATCTTCGTTGAATTGCGGCCTGCCGCCTGATAAGATATGAACGAACATTTATCCTTGAATAGAGTATTTAGGTAATTCTAAAAAGTATACCACGATAGCAAACAATATTATACGGTAATACTTATTAATATTTCATATTGAACAATATCAATCAATAGATTAAGGCAAACTAGTAAGTACCTAGTTCTGTACTAGCTGCTGACTTGCTCACCGCCAAGAACATTGTTTTACCAACAAATGCCTGGCACATATACGATTTATGACGAAGTTTAGAATGTATTGTAGACAGACAGATATTATCTAATGGTGAATTATAATAAGAGATAGTTGAAATCAATAATTTTGAATCGCAACCAGAAATGCAACATGAAACAACTGCTCAAATGAAAGTTAAAGGAACTGTTAAACGTATGCATAATACAAAACTATTGTTTTAACAATAAAATATACTTACAATAGACACAAATATATTAAGAACTAGTTTTATATTAGAAGAGAATATTGGAGACGGAATAACTCTCAATAAAATGATCGTCATTAGCTTGCAAGGTTCATTGTTAGTCTCTCAACAGCGAGACGCTGCAGATTTTCAACTTAATATAAGCGAAAACCAATTATTATTATTATTATTATATTGGCTATTATAATCTCATTAATTGAACGAGCTGTTGAAATAAAATAGCCTTTAATAACACAATCCCATACACGTAATGATTTAGAAAATTGAATTAATACTTCTACAATACCTACAGATGCTTCATTACACCTGGGACTTGGACACATATACTGATAATTATCGGCACTTAACGAAATCGATTACTCAACTTATTAGTAAATTGCGTATCAACAGTAGTGATGTTAGACCAATAAATATCTAGCGGACCCACTGTAAGGCCTAGATTGCTGATAGACTGATCCTATCTGATTTGAGTTATGGGCGAAAGTTTGATCAGGATTTGACTAAAGGGATTATGGAGCAATAAACAAATATAGCTTGGCAATGCAATACTAACGAATCTAATCTGAGGTGAAATTTTAAAGAGTAATATAGAAAATGTTTGTTTCGGAACGAATCAAAGAATCGTTGAATGGTCAGTACGGTCGGTCCCCTCTACGACAGCCATTTCTAGTCTTGATAGGGTCGGTTGAGCCCGAGAACTACATCAGGTTTCACATGCGTTGGTAGCATATGGTCACCGCTATCTATCACGCGGAACGTGTGTTTGTTTGCCATCATCAATATTTATAAACGGATACTGGTTTTAGTGTTGTTAGGTTACGATATTTTCTGATAATGGAATGGAATTTTAAAAGTTCCAAAATTTCATACCGGTTTTGATTAAAAAATGATTCATCCAATATCTATAAATATCATAATAACACAGTATTGACATGCGTTAGCGTATGCAAATCGATGATGGTAATCTGTTATCTTAGTAACGTTGGCAATGAATATATGATTTTCAAATGAGCGGACCAACTTCCAAGTTCCAGCTATCCGTTCTTACATAACTGAACGTAATGAGTATCGAAAAACTATAGAGCGATATGGAAACTGCGACCGTAAACTTGTGGATATACCCATAAAACGTATTAAATTCCAATATCGGAGAGTGGTTCACTCGGACAGAAGGCCGATTTAAAAACTAATAACCTTCGAAGTAGGTCAATGGGCTATAGCATCGCATGCTGGAGCAGGCATAATGGCTAATGGAGCGTGGAAGTACTCACAATTTGCATGTTTCTCAAAGTTCTAACGATAAAATTCTATTGGTGTTTTGCATAGTATTTGTCATCGGCACTGCTTCTGTTTTATGGCTGATTGGTAATATAATTGATGGACTATGTTCCGAAGATTGTGGTCGAACTGTTCGCGTTATTATAGCATCTGGTTTTCATGATGACAATCAGCTTTAAATTAGGCAAACCACATACCTACCTACTTATTTCTTGCAATGATATGGCTCACCATTTGATCAAAAAACAATCGGAACTCCCTAGAACAAAATTATATGTCTTCTAAAATTATTTTCTATCCTACTTGTGTAGTGCGTGTACTACGTTAAGTATAAGCAGAGTAATTCGTCACTCAGCGGGAGTCGAACCCCGAATAGAAGTGACGAATTATACCTACCTGACATCTTTCACTTCGAAATAATAGATTTTTAATTACAAGAGTAAGAAAATCTAATGATTACTTCGGCTAATTTATAACAATATAGAAATCTATCGAATTTGAAATACATGTCATATGTTGTACCTGTTACAATAATAGTTTTACTTATCAAATTACCTACAAAAAATGCTATCACGCTATTATCTCAATATACTGTAGAAGTTACTCAAAGAAATTTAGACTCTATGGCTCTTGTTGAAGGTAATAAATTAGCAGAGCAAACTCAAGCTGATAAATCATTAAGAAAATTTGCTATCCGAACAAATTATGAGTAAGGTAACATTTTTTGTGCCTAATGGCATTAGAAATAAAGTTCTTAGATCTTGACGATATCAATAATTGAAATAATGTGGACAAGCCGGCTATGATGTAGGAACGCAGAGGTTAATGACCGGGCGGGGCGACCGCCTAACTTTGTTGGTATGAACATAATTGTAATGATTGTGACGTCACATTGTCATATAGAATTCAAATATGACATTCACAAGTCCGTGAATGTCATATCTGGAAGCAAGTATGGCATTCACACGTCAGTGAATGTCACAATTGAATTCAATATGACAATGTGACGTTAAAAACCATACCAATGTTTGGTAGTTAACAAATACTTAATCCTTAGAGACTCTTTCTTAGTACCTATTGGAAAGCTGTAATTTGAAATAAGTATACATACCCAGCATGGTATTTATCATACCGGCAAAGCAGTAAAATAAAATCTTGAAAAAAAAAAATGATCTTCCTTCATTTTTGTTTTTCTGGTCTACCCCATGGTGTCATTGGATAGATTGTTTAAAAATATTGGAAGTATGTGAACACTAATTTTAGATTCAGGGATCCGTTTGCAAAACATTAATCTGTCAAGCGGCGGTATACCTCTGGAGGACTATGACAAATGGAAAAATCAATCGTGTCTGGAATATAATACTTGACAAGGTAAGTCCCTCTTCCTACTCAGGAGCTAGCGTGCCGGTCTTGGAAGTCATCAATTCACTGACTCCACCTCAACATCACGTACAAAGAAATTTAGTAGTTCGTTTCTTTGTCGTACTTCCAGAACTTGGAATTCTTTGCCAGCACCTGTGTTTCCTTCCAAAATATGGGTTCCTTTCAAAAGAGGCGTGAAAAAGCACCTTTCGGGCTGACAAGGTGCGGCTAGAGCAGTGTCTGAACTGCACTAGCTTTCTTCGCATAAGGGCTCTTCTTAGCGCTTCACATCAGGTGGTGTTGAGTCATTTGTCGTGCTTTGTATAAAAATAAAAGTTAAAGTACTAATTTATTACTAGCCGTTTAACCGTGAACTAAGTTTATATGTTCATAGTAGATAGATTACAAACAAAAAGGCCCCTTACTTACTTTTACTTTAATGCCTTCTAAGCATATTGTAACGGGCAATTAAGGAACCCTAAACCTCTCCTTCTACTATGACTAGCACTGCGAGTGGCCCGACAAGGACTTGGCCAGTTTTGTTTTAATCAGAATAAGGCAAAGCTTTTCCAACTTTACTCAAATTTAAAATATCCGAATCGATTTCAATGCTTCATCTCTTTCTGATGTTATGACAGCAATAAAGATAAGTATAAAAAAGTCATTCACCGCCAAATGCTTTTGTAAAGGTACCCTTTTTTTGGCTGAGATTGCATGTTTTTCTTCATTCCTCAAGTCTGAAGTTAGATATGGTAGTATTTCTGCAATTAAACTCTGGACGCCTTCGGAATGCTCATAAAAAATTGACCATTAACAAATTGATGATAACCCATACCGCACACGCGAGGAAATAGCGCTACGGACTCAAAGAATTATCTACTTTAAAAGGTTGATATAAAGTTGCACATTGCTTACTTATAAACGGCGTTTTTTTATCTTTTTGATCGTCAACTCTGGTCAAGCGTGAGTCATGGTCGACAGTTACATCATGTGTGTGCGTCGGATAAAACAAAATATACCGCGAACGAGCACGTTATAAATAAATCCCTCCTAAGTTTGATGTACCGAGTACAGTCAGAAACACCAATATATAAACCATTTTGATCCCTATTCCATTGAGATAAGAGACAGAACGAACACATCATTTTGATACTGACAGCCGGTCGAATCACCACGGGTTACTTGTAAATAGGAGCGGTTTTTGCAACGGAACCTATAAAAAGTTATTATGCAGAAATATTTTTTACCAGTTAAGAAGGATTTATCAACTTAACAATGATAACAATCAAAGATGTGTTAGAATAATCGTTTTATTTGACGGCTGCGCTCTGATCGAATGGTTAGTAAGTAACCCTGTATACAAACCAGAGGGGCAGATTTTTATATTCAACAGACCAAATATTTCAATAGGTGCATTTTACTATGTATGTTTTACCGTTATCTAATAACACAAACTCTTAATCTGTCAAGCGGCGTTTGGAGGTCTAAGACAATTGAAAAAACAATTGTGTATGGAATCTGATGCTTGTCGGGCTTATGATGTTTCATCATTATCATCATTTCCACCGAAAGACATCCACTGCTGGAAAAATGCCTCCCTTATAGATTTCCACGACGATCAGATCAGAATATTACTACTTACTCCTATATTAATATATTTTATTTTGTTTCAGGGAGCAGGCCTGCAGGAACTCTCTCCAGATTTTCAACAATAGATGAAAATCTGGAGAGTTCCGTCGCAAATACACATAACTCTGCACACCGCTCTTGTTTGACGTCATCCTCAAGACACAATGTCAATAACAACATATTATAGACTTCCCACTGCTGTGCACAGGCCTTCTTACATGGGAAAATACATGCGAAGTTTGGGCCACAGCACCACCATGCTGGCCTAATGCGGGATAGTGGATTAAAGCGGTCAAAATAACAACCGGGGCCAATAGCATAACGTGCAATTCGAAGCACGAAGGGGCCAGAGATTACAAATTTTAGATTGATCCATCCGGAATGAACCAAGGCGAAAGTTGCTTTGTTTCCGTAATCGAAATCAATGCGCCAGCGAGATCCTCAAGATATAAAGTACCATGGCTTATTTTCAATAAAAATGGCATAAGTAAGAGCAATATGTTTATCTCCCTAACTCCCTGATCCCTATACATAAACAGTACCTGTTAGGTGTCAATGTCAACACTGGTGTCACTCTCTCAAACTAAAATAAACTGCCTCTCTTCCATTCTCCTTCAGTAAGACAGGTGTAGATGGACTTTTAAAACTGAGTATTAAGTTAGTTAACTTGGCTGATCCATACACATCTTATTTATTTTTATCGGCATGTTTTTTGATTTTTAATCACGATTTTATAATGAATTAATGCCCTTATGAATTAGAGGCATAGCACTAAACTCAAAATCCTTTTCAGAATCGGGTCCAATGTGACAAACAAACTATAAATGATCCTAAAGTAAAAATAGTGACGATAAATAGAGACACCACGATGGTAACTTCATCAGAGGCATAGACTAACTGCCTAGCTATAGAAATGTCACCATAAACACAGCAGTAAACATCGTAAAGACTTGCGCTGGGGTATTATATAAAAGGTGCGGTCACACTTGGCGTATTCAAATCTGACGGCATTACAAAGAATCAGCAACTGCGCATGAGTAGTGTTTGTTATAGCAAAAGTTATAGTTTTTAAAGGCCCTCGGATTTTGGCCAAAATTAGAAATTAGGACCAGTTTTATCACCAAGTGAAGTGATATGTGTTTAGTGTAGACTCACTATCAGACAAAAGTCCAAGACTCGTAATTGTAATGCTTTTCTATAATCATAAAATATTCTTATGGATCACACGTATTATCCAGCCCAGATACAGCATGTTTAAAATAAGAGCGAATCTTAGATGTGTATGAAATAAACAGACAAACATACCTCCATGACCATACCCAAATGTGTCAACTCATCATAAAAAGGTCTGCAAATACCGTGATTTGATCCTAAAAAATAGAGACATTTAGTTAGTCTAGCCCTAATAATTTCAGTCGATTATTGTGGCTAGAATCTTAGAACTATTAGAGAGTTTTTAGTAAGATTTTTTACTGGGACTAATTCTGGAGACGCATTTAAGTACATCTCTTTCTCTCATATGTAAAACAGACAACAAGAATTCGTAGAACTGTCAACAATTTTTTTTAAAGAAACCGTAGACAATTTTAGACAGCATTGACGGAGGTGTTTCCTAAACACTGCATTTTATCACGTTCAATAAGGTCGAAAATTGGGCAATCATTTCTAAATGTTAAAATATAGGGCAGGCTTCCTTTTTGAATTCATATTGAAAGAAAGAGATTTAGTGCGAGTTCTCCAGAATTAGGGCCACTGTGCAATCATTATAATTCCGTTGGTTAGGTTGAGGAGCTCGGTGGCGTATTGGTTTAAGCGCTCTGGTCGATCCTGGGATGGGTCAATCAAAGATTGTTATCTCGAGCTCCTCCGTGCTTCGGAAGGCACGTTAAGCCGTTGGTCCCGGTTGTTACTGCAACCGCTTTAACCCACCAACCCGCATTGGGCCAGCGTGGTGGTGTTATGGCCCAAACTCCTCGTGTGTTTCTCCCAAAGGGTAAAACGGGACCCTATTATTAAGACTCTACTGTCCGTCCGTCCGTCTGTCACCAGGCTGTATCTCATGACCCGTGATAGTTAGACAATTGAAATTTTCACATAATATGATGTATTTCTGTTGCCGCTATATAAAAAAAATATACTAATAAATAGAATAAAACGCCTATTTAAGGGGGCTCCCATACAACAAACATAATTTTTTGCTTGTTTTTGCTGAATATTGATAACGGCACCAGGTAGACGCTTGTTTGTACATAATGGTTCGTGCGCGAGTGCGACTCGCACTTGGCCGGTTTCTCTAGATATTTTATCTGATAACTATACGCCAGGTGGGACCGCACCCGAAAACCCCGCGGAGCTTATTAGCATTATCCCGCACAATCAGTTAATTGCCGCAATCAGATATAAAAGACACGGTGAAATTTATGTTTGCATGTTTGTGTAGCAAGACGACAGTTATTCTTAGGCCCCACTAGGTTAGGTTGGCTAGGCTAATAACTCACGGATTGGCTAGGGTTGCCTGTTACTAGGGAAGAAGTCGTGGTGTTTTTGAGATGCTGGTTTCGTCTTTAATCCGTGACCACTTCAAGATGTCACGGCAATTATTTACACTTAGACACTTCTGTTTGCAAATTGTCAAAGCGTATTGAATACAATTGCATGATTTTACAAAATAACCTTGGGAAGACAAAGTCTGCAGCAGATACGACGACATCTTTCGTGTCCAGATAAATAATAAAAATTTTTAATCTCCCCACTACGTACTTACTCATACTCATACTTGGCAAAAAAATGCAAGTCATCAAAGATTTTTGTAGCAACCGCGGCCTATGGACTCCATTTTCGATTACATTTTTGTAGTAGGTATCTTTATTTTAAGTGTTTTATACTCAATACGACCCAGTGTACGACCCAGAGGTAGACCAAAGATGCACTGGAAGGATGACGTGAAGTGGCAGGAGCTAATTGGATGCAGGCAGCACAAAACCGTGACAACTGGCGGCAGCTGATGGGGGCCTACACCGTAGTGGTCGAAAATGGCTAAAAAGAAGAGAGAGAAGAGATACTCAATATGAGAAAAGACAACTGTCAATCTTGACTATAAAACTTTTACAGAGGTGCTTATGTTTTCTTACGGTATGGTTTGTACAGTCGACCGACAGTTTGACCGTGAGACCGCTCTTACTCCGTTCGAAATAGAGGCGGCTATCGTTGTAGATGTGCTGTCAGCGGGATTGCCGCTCACATATTTTAACAGCTAATGTGGTAATCACTAAGTTGTTACAGATCCACTGCTACTCAACTATAACGTCATTGTGACGTTTTGTCTTTTGACGATGCAACTGATAGGCGATTGACTCTGTTGTCAAATTCAGGGAACAGATAATAATAATAGTTATCATTCACTCAACCTTTTTTTCTATCCCAAAGTAAGCATCATTTAAAGCTTGTGTTATGGATGAAAAAAAAATGGTTTGTTTTATGTTCCAAAATCTAAATGATTTAGTTAAAAGGCCTGCTGACCCTATGATATGAGCTTGAGAAACTGACAACGACATGAAAAGGTCTACAGGCATTTCAAAGGCATCAACATAGATAATAATATTATAAATAATTATTACAGTAGCTGTCTTTATAATTAATAATAATATTATAAAGACAGCTACTGCACACTGCAGTATAGACTGTTACGCTTACTTTATTACGTTTTCACTTTTAAACAGCTAACATTACACTAATGGCCGCCAGCGAGGATGTCGGCTATCGCACCAAAACTGAACGTATGTCCATTTCTCCATGCCTTTCATTAAAACAGTTCAGCGGTTTAGAAGTGATAACTTAACAGACAGACAGATTTAGGAATTATAATATCAGTATGGACTAGTTATGGTTAGGTAACTCTTCATAAATTTATAAATCCCACGTTCAGGACCTCACAGCTCCTGTTATAAAATTCATGAGAGCGTTTAAGGTTGATAGGCTATCGGCCGCTGATAGAGCCGTCCGGGTGTCAGCCTGTCCGCGAGTGACCCCTCTTATCTGGACTTTTGTTAACAGTCAGTTTGCGATACCTATTCGGATGTATTTTTAATTGCAGCTACTTGAGTGACTGATAACTGCATGAATTCGGTAAATCGCAGTGCTGGAAAATATCAAAAACTATCCTAGCCATGCCAATATCAATAAAATCATTGAAGGCAACATCACATTTAGAGAGATCTCTTAAGAATTGGTTAACCTAAAACTATGCTAGAGTTTGTACAATCTGCAATAGTATTTTAATGGCACTTAAAGATGTTATCTAATCAACTTATATACGTGAGTGCTCTACAAATAATACTAAAAACATTGATAATATCAATTTAATTAGATGTTCAATTGTTAATTCAATATTGTGTAACAGGTTCCTAAAACATTGTAAATCCGGAATCATCCAAATCATTGCGAATCCGATTGTAGTCCGAAATGAGAATCTGTTGATCGTGAAATTCTTCTAACATCTTGTCGTAAAATCAATCATTATTTGAGTGCCAATAAGAACACCAAATGCTGATTTCATTGTTAATATATTTAATGTGAATAAAAAACCTCAGAAGAAAAAAATCGAGCAAGAAGATTTACGTGACGGACAGTGCGCAATGAAGGCGCTGATGTTGCTTTCATACAATTTGACGGCTGATCACAACCACAATCGAAAGGTTTCGATTTCGACTCGATGGAAACTTACACTAGGCTGGCAACGGACGATAGCAGACGCACATAAGCCGACATGTTCTTATGCGATCTCAAATCGAAACAGAATAACATTTAGATGGATTTGATATGAGACCACTGTGCCTAATAGCGCGTATGTATTGTGCGTGCTGCGTATAGTATAGTCAATAGTTTTACCCTGTACCTAACTAATAGAAATTATTTTATCATGAAGTAAGAAACTGTTGTCTACATACACCTTTATCATTATTAAATGTCTTTAAGTTCATACGATACGAGAGATTTCTTCAAAAGTCACTTCCAACAAACTTTGGACAAGGTAAACGGGAGGTCCTTACCGACATGTTTCTCAAGTCATAAATAAGTTTAGTTACGTCAATGTCGTCAATGCACATAACTCAAACGCGTATTTGGAGTTTGGTCCCGCATCTAGACACTAAGGACGTAAGAACTTTTGCGATTGTTAAGAGAGCATGCACTAAATCTTCGTAATCACGTTTTATTCTCTTGGAACGGAAAACAGACTACTGCCTGATGGCAATACAGCACTACATTACTTTGTAACTGTCCATTTTGTTTGGCTTCTGATCCACAAAGATATGAACACAAAAAGGACCAAATTTAAAATATAACTTTCCTAAAAGAGATACCACCACAAAGAAAAAGCCAGTAGGTATATTGTAAATTACTATCGTCACTTTGAAATTTGTGAAAATTATAAGTAATCTAAAGAAACAGTGCGTTGGTTGAAGCAACAAAGATCTGTCCTCATGCGTACGTATTTTGCATCTCTGGAAGTGTCTAAACGGCGTAATCATTGTCAACACTGATCTGATAATGTATGTAGTTAGAATGACGCCTCAACTTTTTGGGAGACACATCCAAAAGGTAGGTACTTACTTATGTTGCTAGCAGACACTTTTCTATTGAATTATGTACATACTTAAGTCTTACATAATGTTTTAACTAATGTCCTCATGCGGATGCTTATCTTATGCCGATTACATCTAGATTTTGCTGATATGCATGTTAGGTTTGTGTTCTGTGATTAGCTTAAGTGTCCAGCTGAGGCCGGATATATCACCGAACTAGGTGATCTAGTTATAAAATAAATTTACGGATTATTTGATTTCTTTTAAATTGAACCCCAGAATGTGATAAGTTTCTTTTCAATAACATTTTTAGTTGTAAGTTAAATATTATCATCGAGCCATATACACTGTAGGCCTGTTAAGCGACAGTATGCTTATTAATTAGAGTATTCTCACAAGAAGTTAATAAAAAAATACCAAAAGATAATTACCATAAAGCCCCAATTCCCACTATCTCAATACAATGTCAAAAAGCGTCACATTGGAATGCGTCTAAAAACTCTTACCTAAACAATCTTAATGATTTTTTTCTTGACGTATTTACACATTCATAGCACATCCGCGCCCTCCCGCGACAACTTAGGGTTGTCAACGAAATTTTACTAGTAATTTTTGTAGCCATTACCGCATTAGCACTTGCATTTGCGTGTGTGCACACAGCCGAATCACGTCATCATATAATGTAGTGACCTCTATATTATTATTCCTTTAAAAATATAATCCGGTTGTCAATGCGCACCAATAGATACTGGCCGCTCGCTAAGTAATTAAGTATAATATTCCTTGTTTTATTTTATCAGCCTTCTGAAATATACGTATCATAACATCATAAGCTAGGGGTCTAGCAGATTTATTGAAAAACTAACAGATTTTGGAAAAAGAACTCTTGAGAATACCTACATATATTAGTTTCATTAGTCTTAAGGTCTATTCACACATATCAGACAAGCCTCAGTTCCGGCACAGATCCGGCACAGTTCCGTATCAGTGCGAAATATTATTTCATACATTATCTATGAACGTATCTCCACTTGTCCGTTCAGTGACGGCTCAGTGCTCTCAGTGTCCGTTCCGGCGTGGTTCCGGCACGGAAGGTATCGTCGACAACGATATTTTTTGTCGGACGGACCGATCACTGACGGATCTCGGACGCCGACATCAACAAAAACAAAATAGAGGACGAGCGATTAATAGAATTGGTTCGTGAATATAGAGTTTTATCTCTATTTAGAGATGATTTATCTTATGCAAAGTATATGGATACGAAATACAATCACGATTGACGACGGACACGTTTTCACTGAAGCTCCGTGAACTGAGCGGGCACTGACATGTGTGAATTGAATCACTGAAGCACTGATACGGAACTGTGCCGGATCTGTGCCGGAACTGAGGCTTGTCTGATATGTGGGAATCGACCTTTAACCTTTCTAATAAACTTAGTTTGGAATTAGAAATATTCGTCCGTTAGCTTATACAACGGAAAAAAGAGAAAGAGCGGGACCATTTTTGTATTTTTTGGTTTCGATAAAATTCTACCTTTTCATGTTTTAGCTTTGGGTGCAGGTTGCGCAGAACCTTTCCATTTGGAAATCGATGGGGGAGCAGTGTAGGTACATCATAGGGTGGTACGATAATGATGACGATGATGTTTTGGCTTTTGTAATAGGTAAGACTTTGATGATAAGCCAATAATTCGGACATATTTGAAAACAGGTATCTACAGGAAGAAAAGTAGGATTAAATCCGCATTTTTAATAATGTAAGTAAACTTTATAAAAGGGCAAGTCTTAAAAAGTTGTTTTACGTGGCTCCAATTACATCCTTTGTTTAACATCTGAGACAACCCTAATGTTACAAATGGTCATAAGAACGCGTCGAAAGCGTTGGGCAAACAGAATTCCTGCAGGTCGGTTGACGGCGCGTATCCGCCCGGAGGGGCGTGGAGGGGCAGACTTGTTCCGCTGCGCCGGCGCACGCTGATGCACCATGCGGTGAATCGGTGATTATTGACGACTTTGATGCTTGCATAATCCTGATTTATAAATATTACTTAAGATGATTTCCGTTTTTTTTTTGTTGGCGAGTTGACTCTATCAATCCGCTTGTCGAGTTACTTGTTAAAAATTTTTCACAGTCGATCTAAAATAGAAGCTGTAAGTAGGTACTTACAACTTCGATTTTAGATCGATTGTAAAAGATTTGAATAGTAGGTATCAAATAAAATGGCGACCTATGTTCTTTTATAGAGATGCTTTGAATATGATTGTAAATCATAAAAAAAATGAATGAATATTTAACAAAATAATAAAATGTCCCGTAGGAGTCCTAAGAATAGCCCGAAACATTTTCATAAAAACAAAAATTAAAACCGACTTCAAAAAACTGAAAAGGATGAAATAATTAAATTTAAGTAGGTATTCATCCCCTAGAAACATATTTTTGGAGTTGGTACTAAGTGGTTTCCAAAAACAATAGAAAGTAAAGCACCGACTCCAAAAATATGTTTCTAGGGGATGAATACCTACTTAAATTTAATTATTTCATCCTTTTCAGTTTTTTGAAGTCGGTTTTAATTTTTGTTTCAAAATTTTTTTTCACAATTTTTAGTGATAACTTTCTACGGTCGAAGCTAGATGGGTGACCGTCAACTTATATTGTTTCCTACTATCGTATCGTTTCACTAAAAAGTCATTGGAAAAGCAAAAATTCGCAATTTCGCTTATGTAGACGATTTCATAATTTCAGTTTTTTTTAATTTAAAACCAAAGTACCCAACTGTTTTTGAAAAAAATGTTATGGGACCAAATGGCAGCTATTCCGCATCGAACAAAAAAAGAATCACGTAAATCGGATTAGTAATCTCGGCGTAATCGGTGTACATACATAGAAAAAAAAAAAAAAAAACATACCGGCCGAATTGAGAACCTCCTCGTTTTTGAAGTCAGTTAAAAACCCAATTAATCTAAACACAGGCTGAACTAAAATTTTCTTAGAAATGACCTTCTTTTTAGTGTGTAGAAAGATAGGTGAGGTACTAAATAATGGTTAAATAAAAAGGACTTATTAAGCCTCATCATCATTAGGACCAAGATTTCATAATAATATACTTAATTAAGTATATGAATCCTAAAGTAAATGATCTGTGAAGTACCGAAAAACCTGACACAATAGATATCCGTTTTATTAACCGACTTCAAAAACGAGGAGGTTCTCAATTCGGTCGGTTTTTTTTTTTTTTCTATGTATGTACACCGATTACGCCGAGATTACTGATCCGATTTACGTGATTATTTTTTTGTTCGATGCGGAATAGCTGCCATTTGGTCCCATAAAAACTTTTTCAAAAACAGTTGGGTACTTTAGTTTTAAATATAAAAAAACTGAAATTATGAAGTCGTCTACATATGCGTAATTGCGAATTTTTGCTTTTCCAATGACTTTTTAGTGAAACGATACGATAGTAAGAAACATTATAAGTTGACGGTCACCCATCTAGCTTTGAACGTAGAAAGTTATCACTAAAAATTGTGAAAAAAAAATTTTAAACAAAAATTAAAACCGACTTCAAAAAACTGAAAAGGATAAAATAATTAAATTTAAGTAGGTATTCATCCCCTAGAAACATATTTTGGAGTTGGTGCTAAGTGCTTCACTTTCTATTGTTTTTGGAAACCACTTAGCACCAACTCCAAAAATATGTTTCTAGGGGATGAATACCTACTTAAATTTAATTATTTTATCCTTTTCAGTTTTTTGAAGTCGGTTTTAATTTTTGTTTTTGTTGAGTGAACGCAGGCAGGCTAGAAGGATAGGTATACTTACCAACTAAGAAATTATAAGTAACTAAATTTACTGAATAATTTCTAAATATGTGTCTACTTATATAGAAAGAATAAAACTTTTTATTAGCTTACACACTACAATATACAGGTATAATAAAATTAACAAATGATATGGTGCCGATGACATGAGTGTGATTATTGACAGACGAAAATCACGAGGAAAAACCTGTTTTACGACTGTTTATATCAATCAGATGGCAACTAGAAGGCAGGTTTTCTTTTTTATCGAGGTTCCAAAGATTAGATTAAACATAAAACGTACCTATTTAAAAATACTGAACCAAAAGTAGGTTACAGGTAGGACCCGATAATTATGTTTTAACATCATTATATAAGTAGATTAGATTACTCGTATTCACGTTCTTCAAATGTAATAAAACCATATAAACTCCAAACTTTTACCGCAAAATCCATTTCGTGTAAACTCCCCAAAATTTCCCGAGTTACGCAAAGTTATTCCACAGATACGTATCCCATGTCTATTTACGTTTTAAACCGCAGTTATTACTAAAAGTTATTCCAAAATGGCGTACTTGTACGAAATCAGGCTTAAATGGGTTTATTAGTGCGAAAATTCACATTTCAAACATGGTGTGAGTTTTACCTCTATCAAAATGACAGCACCTAATTGATTTTTATTGTGTTGATTACACCCAGATAAATGAGTGCGTTACCCCAGCAAGAAAATATTTGCTAGGTGACATTGAGTTATGCCAATAATTAGAGTGTAATGTGGTGTAAATGTGACCCAAATAAAAAATTTGTGCGTGCTGTAGTTTTGGAGAAAAAGCAAAAAAACCGTTCCTGCTGGAGTAACGCTGTTCCAGCAGGAAGATTCTAAGCGAATGATCGGAGGGAAAAGTAAAGTACATGAGCAGGTAGGTTATATTTGTGCATGAATGTGCGCCAAAAATGAGATTTGTGCGTCTTAAGGTTTTAGAGATATACGGTTTCCTGCTGGAGTAACGTTTTGCAGAATCCGGTATCTCGGAAACCTTTGATTGTGCGCACGTAAAATAAATGTATTTCAGTAGCTGTTGATTTGTGCGTATTTGTGAATCAATAAGTTATTAAAATATATTTATCGTTTTAAAGTAATCATACATTTCTTAAATAACAATAAAAAATTCTAGCGCTTAAATGAGCAAACGTATAAGCCAACTGAAAATGGAATTCGCTTCTTCTTGTTAATCTTCTTGTCCACAAAAAGTTTCAAAACTAAATATACACACGTTTTTGAATAATTTAACTTTAATTCAAAACTGACAATGCCATAGCTCCAACTTCAAATTACAAGAACCAGTATTAACCAAATACAATTTGGTAGTAACGCACAATTAGAGTATTTCGTGAAATATAAATGCTTCATATGTCTCGTATTAATGTAGATATAAACAAAAAACCAAAATAACCACTAGATTACCGATAATCCGACAGAATTCAAATGACCACTAAAAAGCGACCGTTTCATACATATTGATGACCTTCATAAATTGGCTCACAAACACGTGTGAACATTTGGTTCCTGGGTACACTGAAGCACAAAACTGTTAGAGAAAGTTATTAAAATGCATTTTAGTTTATATAAAAAGTACTTTACATATGCTGGTATGTGACAATGGCCCCAATTCTGGAGAATACATGCTAAGTCTAAATTTAAGTTCAGTCCATTTCTTTCTCTCGAAATGAATACGAAAAGGATGGCTGTCATATAATTTGACATTTAGAAACGTGCGTTCAATTTTTGACCTTATTGAACGTGATAAAATGCAGTGTTTAGGAGGCACCTCCGTACATGCCGTCGAAAATTGTCTATGGTTCCTTTGAAATCTGTCTAAATTTCATTGCCAGCTCTAAACGAGTTCTTGCTATCTAAAGTAAGTCCGAGTTCACGCTTCTGCCCCCTTATTCTCTATTGTCGGATCACGAATTCGATTCGAAAAGTCACATGCCGTCTCGCTTTGACGCATAGCGATAAAAAGTGACAGGTACCTATAGAGTTTCCGAAATTCGAATATTTTCGACAGTTGAGAATAAGGGGGCAGGTCGTATGAATACCTAGTCAATGTAATTGTATGGCAGGAGCAAGGCGGATTACTACATCAGTCATCCATCCAGGGTTGAGATGCCATTTTCATGATATAAATCACATCGAGTAACTACTGGGAGGCTGTTTCATAGACCTTTTCTCAGTCACAACATAAGGAATTATATGTAAATATAAGTACCTACCTAATGCTGGTAATACAGAAACTTTTAATAAATACAGTACTTGTTTCAAAGATACTCTTATTTATTATTATACCTACCATGCTCGTAAATTATTTGGAGTTGGTGCCGCCTGAGCTGTTTTTACAAAGCGGACTCTCGCTGCAGGGTTGACGCGCGGGAAGGCGAGCGGCGAGAACAAATGTATGGCGGATGAAGTGCAATCATGCTTAAGACTCAACAGCGGCTGCGGCGACTCAGCGGCGACTTATAAAAAAAATATTTTAGACGATTTTGGAGCGGTTTTGTTATACAGGGTGGTGCCGTCAATGCGACAATAAATTTAAACATGGGCTATATTAGTCCATAGAAATGGTTTGCCACTTTCAAAAATTTCGTATTCAATTGATAACTTAATGACCTTTGTATGAAATAATGCTGCCTACGTTACACTATTCCATAAAAATGTCATGAAATTATCAAATGAATACGATATTTTTGAAAGTGGCATACCATTTCTATGGACTAATATAGCCTATATTTAAATTTATTGTCGCATTGACGGCACCACCCTGTATTGAATATATTCACTGTGAAGAAAAGAGTGAATTATCTTTCAGATCTAACCCAATCTGACCTAACTTATATCTTGTCGCCTACTAATGTTGTAACGAAAGTGTAAAAAAAATATAATTACGAAATATTCGATTCGCCAAATTATAGCTACCACTACTGAGTTTAAAAAAAATGTTTAACTACGTCCATCTCCATCGTTGCCGCTAAACGTTACTGACTGACCCTACTGGATTGGACGTCGTCGGTCGCCCCTACCCAATAGTCGTAGCCAGGCCGTAAATGTTTTTCTTTAAAAAAAAATTAATATTTGGGTTCTATTAATACTAATTATAGGTGGGGCTTAAAACACCCCTCTGTAACAATTAATAAATATACTCTAAGCACATTATCAATATTTAATAAATACATTTTGTTTTTTTTTTACAGCTAGATGACAATTAACTACAGTTAATTTTAAAATAAGGATAGGTACCTACTGAACATAATGCACTACTAAAACAATACGATTGCCTGTAAACGTTATGAACGCGATTGTATGGAGAATAGAATAATATAATGCTGTTCTTTCAAATAGGTCCTCAAAATGTATGAAACGGTCGCTTTTTAGTGGTCATTTGAATTCTGTCGGATTATCGGTAATCTAGTGGTTATTTTGGTTTTTTGTTTATATCTACATTAATACGAGACATATGAAGCATTTATATTTCACGAAATACTCTAATTGTGCGTTACTACCAAATTGTATTTGGTTAATACTGGTTCTTGTAATTTGAAGTTGGAGCTATGGCATTGTCAGTTTTGAATTAAAGTTAAATTATTCAAAAACGTGTGTATATTTAGTTTTGAAACTTTTTGTGGACAAGAAGATTAACAAGAAGAAGCGAATTCCATTTTCAGTTGGCTTATACGTTTGCTCATTTAAGCGCTAGAATTTTTTATTGTTATTTAAGAAATGTATGATTACTTTAAAACGATAAATATATTTTAATAACTTATTGATTCACAAATACGCACAAATCAACAGCTACTGAAATACATTTATTTTACGTGCGCACAATCAAAGGTTTCCGAGATACCGGATTCTGCAAAACGTTACTCCAGCAGGAAACCGTATATCTCTAAAACCTTAAGACGCACAAATCTCATTTTTGGCGCACATTCATGCACAAATATAACCTACCTGCTCATGTACTTTACTTTTCCCTCCGATCATTCGCTTAGAATCTTCCTGCTGGAACAGCGTTACTCCAGCAGGAACGGTTTTTTTGCTTTTTCTCCAAAACTACAGCACGCACAAATTTTTTATTTGGGTCACATTTACACCACATTACACTCTAATTATTGGCATAACTCAATGTCACCTAGCAAATATTTTCTTGGTGGGGTAACGCACTCCAAATAAATATGCTGGCGCTGGTCTCATATAAAGAACTATCACAAAGATGATTAAACCGTATGATTAGTTGCTCTTACTGGAGATACTGCCACTAGGCCAGTCAAACAATGATCAACACATCGATGGTACCTACCAAAAAAAAACTGAGCCTCAATTACATAAAAATAAAATAATAGTAGATGTGTATTTTGCCATAAAAAATATCTTTTAGATATTTTTTGTCGGATACCGGTGATTAGTTAAATCGATGTCAAAGCTGACGTTATAGATAATTCATTTAGCTTTAGAGAGTCACGTGAATGCAAAAACTATAAGTATAAGTAAGTAAGTGTGTAAGTATCATATATATCCCATGCTAAATGTAAGAAAGAGACTATTATGTTAAATCATACTGACCTCAGATGGAAAGATGAAAAAATATAAGATTGCTTCGTGCCTCGTCAGAGTTACTACAACAGCAGAGGCAACTCTAATAGTTTAACACCAGGACAGCATTCGAGGATACAACGTACGTAGCCTATACTCGCTCAAAAGTAGGTAGGAACATAACTATAATTGTTTGCGAAATTATTCCGGGACTATAATAGGCAAACCACTACAACCCAGTAGCGCATTGAAAATGGGAAATGTATGTCGCGTTCGTGAGTTTCGATCACGATACTCACGACACGATGAGGTGAAAGGATTCCGCAATACCTACCTCACAAAAAATATACTACACCACCCGATAAAGAATGCTTTTGGAAATAGGGTCAGTCATGAGATAATGTCAGTTCCATTTGCCACCAATGTCAACAGACAACACATATTTTCTCCGCGTTTACTCGTAAGCAATTTAAAAGCTGCCAATAGAACGATTCTGCTATCAAATTGGGTCACATGTTCCTACTAGACCTCTAAACGTCATTCTTATATTATCTTATCAGTAGTTATCTCTCAGTTATCTCACTAGGACGGATGTCTGCTGATAAAAGATGCAAAGTTGCAAACAAAAATATGACGGAATCTCAATATGATATGTCGAAGTATAAGATAGTCTTCAACCTTTTTGTCCAAAAAAGGTATCAAAGAAGAAAAAGTTTAACAACACTACCCAATAAAGAGGTCGAAGAACAAAGGTTTTTACTGAAAAACAATCACAATAGGGGTGCGGAGATTTTCTATGGAGCGTTTTTGGACGATGCGCCGCTACACATCAAAAACACCACTGTATCTGTGAAACTATTGATCTTAGACATAATATTTCTATTGCAATATTTCTTTGTAAGTTATAAACTTCTTATTTAAGAAATAAAAAAAAGATTCAACTACCCTATTGTAATTGTAAAATAAAGAACGTAAATATACTTTAAATGTCACGTAAACTATCGATGGATCTTCTTAAGCATACTATTTCCTTTGCAATATTTCTTCCTATTTATGACAAGGCAAAAGCAAGTGTTCATACTAAAATACGGAATGATTCTCATTGACTGTCCCTCTATCTATAGAACGCTTAATTTCATTAAAATCAATATACTTAGGTCCTAGACAATGATATATCTAGCGGAAAGTTAGAAGATTCTTAATTAAGTAAGTGCCTATCTATCAATATGAAAACTTTCAACAATATAGCAAAAGGAAGTCTTACTTCAAACGTTCAATGGAAGCTAATCTAGAAGGTTCTAAAGACTTATTTAAAACATAAGTAAAATAGTTAATCAAATAGCGTTTGTTTTCTACCTTCCCTTTCAATGAATGCGGATTCTTTTGTCTGCACTTATTAACTCTTGGTTTTAAGGCTGAATCAGAACTACCTGTTCTTCTTGCTACATAATACTGTATTCAATATAAAGATAGATATTTAATGGCATAATTGTGCAAATACCATATTGAGATTCTTAAACAAATAACGTTATTTATACGTTCTTAGACCAGTGTCTTTATTTTATTTTTCTGCCCTAAGGTAAATAAGGTATTTAATGCTATTGTAATTAAACAAAAGAACAAGAGATACTACATATCCTACTAAGCCACTATGGTTCGTATCAAACATTACATCAAAAGTATTATTTACTATACCAACTCTAACGTCTAAGGTATAGTCCATGTATGTAAATTAAAATACAATCTAAAACTGTTGATATTATATCAATTATATACCAACCTCCTTTCTGCCTCTTATCAGTACAATATCTATCGAACAAACATCACAAATCATTAAAATCATAGTACTGTTATAAATAAAACAAACTAACAATTACTGTACCGTAACTATCGAGACAGCAAACATTAACACGTAACTGGTAGCAATTAAATCAACAAATCCCCTTAAGCAGTTTTACATATCCTGTTCTAAAGTAGGATCAGTTGATGTATTATGTGAAAAAATAGAAGCAATCAAATAAGCATATCCAGAGAGAGAACTTTAGTTAGATACATTCCGTTGAAATTAATAAATCTCTACTTGTTTTTAAGATCTCAGACTTAACAACAACAAACAACACATAAAAACATTATAAAACATTATCATGTTGGAGCTTGACTGCATCAAATACAATCATGATCCAATTATAAGCAATTACAATTACAGCTTTTAATATAATACATCATCAAAAAGATTTTTTGTTTTTTTTTTTTGGTTGATTATAATATGTAACTAGTATGTAGCTGTATGTAACCAAAAAAAAAAGGAAATTTATTAGATTTGTAGACTAAACTTCTAACTTTCCCCATAAATTTTTTGACGATGGTATTCCCAGCAAATACCAAAGAACCAATCTTCTTATTGTTTAGTATTGTTCTACAGAACACTTTCTTAGCCGTATCTCTCGGATCGACGATTTCATTCACGAAATACGCGATTTATTACAACAACCGGTAAAATATGAAGCGTACCATGCAATTAACCTTCGACGATAGCAGCTGACCATTAAGGAATGTAATTAAGCAATCCAAAGGCCAACCGCTGGAAAGTTGAAGAGTAGGTCGAAGTAGACGAAATGCAAAAGGATATATATACAATCAAATAACTTGTCATAACCTACCTAAAGACAGGATGAAATTGAAAACTATTTCACGTGGAGATTTATAGATGTGCCGGACTTACATTATCTGCAACTGCCTCATAAGCTTTGGCCCATTTGGTCTTCCGTTTTCCGTACCCCACAAACTGCACACGGGTGGAAGTGATGTGTGTTTTAGGCATTGCCATATAACTCACTGGATGCGAATGGCAGAAATGAGGACGGAAATGCTAGTGCATGCCGAAGCCACGATACCAGTAGAATCCTCCGAAGGACATGGGAGCGAAAAACTAATTTTAAGTATATCTACATATATATCCTTAGAGAAAAAGAGTCGGTTAAATTCAATTTCTTCTTTTGTTGACTTTCTTCTTATTTAGCCAGTATTAAAAGAGTCAGTTTTATTTGAGTTTTTAAAATTACAGCCTGTTATTATCTGCTTAAATTAAAAAAGTAAATGGCTTTCAGTCAGATACCGATTGACCTATCGGACCTTCTAATAATGTACATATGTACACATATCTTCGAAAATGACAAGAGGAAATAGGGTCGTAATATTATTACCCGTCCAATTCTGGGTAGTGTTTAAAGGGTCGGCAATTACCTTTCTATAAATAAAACATTCTTGCGATAAAAACTTGCTTCTATATAGGTACTTATCATACACTATATTAGTATCGTATACTTTTACCTAGCAGTTAACGCAGCATTTTTTAATGTAATGGTCAGAATCAATATGCACACAGCATATTTTGGTTTGACAATAAGGACAAGCTGACTTCGCATATAGACTCTTCTTGCCGCTTCACATAGAAAGAAAGAAAGAAAGAAAAGATATGAACAATATTTGTATTATTAAGAAGACTACTCTCATTTTGAGGTCTCTCATCTGTCAGTGTCATCATCATGTCTTACAAATTATAGTTTTTTTTATCAATTAGCTTGTAAAAGTTTCTGTATCATTTTTCAAATTTTCGTGAAAATCTTTATTACCTACTCATCCAAAATTAAGACTTTTGACTTTCATCTGAGTAAGGAGTAAGATGAAAAATAATTTTAAAGTGTTTGACTTGTCCTGCAGGTATGTAAGTACGCATTACAATGTTTCTTTCAAGTCACCATGCAACTGGCCTGAATACCAGTTACCAGGATCCGTTTAAATGGTTAAAGAATTCAAATGCGAAGGCGTGTAATTTTTCGTTTCGCTGATCTTTAAGCATTTGGAGAAATGCTCCGTGAAAATATAACATAGCAAATAGAGCACAGATTACAAGTTGATAAATATAAAATTATAAAATATATTGTATAGAAATTGCTTAGCTTACAATATTCCTACACAAATGGAAAGTAAGAGTAGGTATCTACTATCAGCAAATCAAAGGAAATATATCACAGTGGCTGGCAATAATTGAATTTGGAAGCAATATTTATAACGCTCTACATAACATTGAATTTAAAATAAATAACAATATAAAAGAACAAAAGAAATACCTACCAATAAAGTAAATGTGTATTTTCATTCAAGTGAACTTCGCTGACCTCATTCCGATTCAAAGTTACGCTATTGTTAGCCTTTTATATCCAATAAACTGTGAAAACTTTATCTTATCTGTGGTTTTATGGAGGTAAAACTTTCACCGTCTAAAATTACCTGAATAGCTTATAGTTTTACTAGAATAATGTGAGATATTTTCAAACGGAATATATTCTAGATAATCTGATCAAACCCGCCCGACTGTATGAAGCCTGTTTTATCGTTATAAACTTTAGAAGTGTCGCAGTTGGTTATTCATCACTATAAAAAAGCGACTAGGTACATAATTATGATGATATAACGAAGATATTGGATGCATTAAGATGTAGTAGGCATTTTTAAAATTAGAATAATGTGACATTTTACTGTCGTGACATTGAATTATTTATTGATGCAAATAACAAATTATCATAAGAATTTAGTATAATTGGTGATATCTTTAAAAACTAGTGAAATTTAGAAAAATCTGAATTTATGTGCGCAGGATAAAATTAGCTTTGAATTGTATATATGTTACACAATACATAGCCATAAATAGCACGTGAGGCCACATCATATACAACAGTTAACAATAATTTTGAAGATTACAAATAAATTGAGCCATTATAACGGTCTGAACTGCTTATAGTGATAACTTTGTGAGCATTGCCTACTACCGCGGAATAAATTTGTACACGCAACGATTACACAAATAAACTAGACACAAAAACGCAGTCAATTATTTCTGTTCGAGGCATGTACCCATACCTCGGATCTCATCCCGTTATGGCTAAAAATCGTCGTGACTTACTCTTCGAACACGCCATAAAAGAAAGAGAGGCAAGAGCCGACAAGTCCACACACGTTTCCATCCAAGACGAGCGCGTCCTTTGTAAAAACCAGGTACCTACCTTTTATGGCGAACAAAAAAGATTCCGGTAAAACAAATCTTGGATAACATTTAAGCCTTTTTAATTAACCAGGAAGCATAAAGTACTAGTTTCTAAGAATTGAAAGAGCATACCTATTCAGAATCATGATTGGCATACACGCTTTTTATTTCAGAAATTATAGCTTTCTCAAGCGAGCAGTATACCGTATTCAAATCTATCTATTTATTCTAGTTAGTTGGTATAAATAAGTCATTGAAATGTCTTAAGTCAATGGTGTGTCAATTAAAACAGAAATAAACAAAAGAGCCTCTTAGACTTTCATTAACATAGTCCAATGAGCTATGGATGGCTGTCATCAATCATCGATGTCTGGTTCGGCGGGATTCCAAGTAAAACACTCATCGTCACACGTTAAAAAAACAAACCTTAACGTTTAAAGATCGGATTCCCGAATTCTGAACCGGTTTTGACTCTCACAGACACCCTTAGCAGAGACAGTGAATGAATTATACATGTGAGAATATTTCAAAGACATGTTGAATAGCTGATAATTATGGACTAAAAAGTTGCTATGTAAAACTTGTTCTTATTTAGCCTATGCATACATACTTACCTAGGATCTATGACTTGCAGGCAGTCACTGTTGCTTCTTTCTTCCTCTCAGCAGCTGGTTTACTACTACTTACTCTATTTCTTATTCTAGCAATTTCAAAGAATTTTGGTAATTGTATGTTTAAGTCCTTGAGTTTGTCAGTCAAATTGTTTAAGTAAGCAAACACACTTGTCTGGGTATTTATAAAACAGTTATCACTGCATGCCTAACAGACGTGCGTGAGACATGGCACAGGCCGGTCCATTTATGGTCTTGTAAATAATAAACAAACTGACACTAATTACAACACGGAACAGTGTCTTTGAACATGTCTTCTGATAACTGTTATTTAGGGAATCTTGCGTTTAAAATACTTTTGTATTAAACCGATATCTCACTAAACGGGAGCGACTGAAATCAAATCTAATTGCATAAGGTGAATGTGGTGCTGAATGTAAATCGTATCGTATATTGTAAGTACAAAATCATGTTTCTTTGTTACCAGTTATTGTACAACTTGCACAAGGTGATAGAACCACAAAACATCAAAATTACCGCCTCTAAATGTATTGTGGCAAGTACTGACTCATGGTAACACCAGTGACCAGTCGATTGTATCTAATATTTACTGTTCAATGCGTATTTATGTCAAATAAAAAACCAACAGGCCAAACATTGTACAACACGTTTTTATAGAGGCTGAAATCATTTGTAAATTTACACAGCTATCTTTCCTGACATTATGATTCACCTTCTACCAATTAAATGCGTTTGTTTCCATTTATACAGTGTGAGTAATTCCAGTAAATAAACGAACCACAATGATTTACAAGTGCAATAAAACTTGCAAAGCACAAAAGAGATGCAACTGAACTTGGAATCCGACACGTGGCACCAGATTCGTGTAAAGATAAAATTAATTTTATTTTTAGACTGTTGCTCGGTGGTGCGGTCGAAAAATATGATTCGACACACATAGGTTACTCCTCACTGACACGCCAAGGCTTCTGCTCAACAATGGAACACAGAAACATGTGTTACTCGAACAGACAACACGGCCAAGATATTGGCGAGAAAGTTGGACCGGCCACAACACAGACCGTAGTTTTATTGCAAGACTTCGCGCTTTGCTCTAGTGCTTTTGTGGTAAACTAATGTACGCACATGTTTATTTTCTTCGCAACTACTGTTCTGTTTGTTCTGATCGTCAACTCTCATCTATATTATGAGATTTATGAGAGCAGCGTACGATTCAAATTAATATGAAGCGGGAAGTCTTTTAAGCGGATTTCTTGAGCCATACCCGCATAATTTTCAGAATTTATCATATCGCCTTACTAGTCCTCATGTCTCCTTACTTGTCCTGACTCAAATATTTGTAAAGCCGAAATTAAACATGAAAGAACACCTCTTACTGATACATACAAAGCTTATCTAGCTTTCAATACGATCAAAGTACTAAAGAGGAGTTACGAATAAGAGTTGACGCATTATTTCTAAAATTAGTAATTTATTCTCGTTGAAGGATATAGTGTATAAAACCGCAGTTGGGAGCTAACACAAACCAGTTCTTTGTTGCGAGTACATAGTCGGCATGTTGCTCAGTACTAAGCGAGGCACGCGGTTTTAATGGACACAGTATTGCTGCGAACGTGGGGCAGTATCGTGAATCTATAATGTCGTCGTTTATATTGATCGAATATCTTAGTAAAGGTCATCCTTGTACAGAAATTGCTGTATAAAGCGAGGGACGTTAAGGGAGCTCCATTTCTATCGTGGTAACGGTAACAACAAATTCCGATACCATCTCAATTTCAAATTTAACTGTTGTGCAAGATAAAATGGTGCCGCGCGTTACCATCACAGTAGTGCTCGAAACTCCGAACCTTTTACAATGATTTAGATGGCTCAGCCGGGTAAGCGTTCAATAATTCATGAAATACAATTTAGAGATTGCAGAACGACATCGACAACGTAGACATGTAACAAGCTAGTAAAAAAATGTGGATTGTTATTATTATTATACCTATATCATGGCACTTAACTAATATTAGTCATGAGAAACGTAAAATATATTAATGCTAGATTCATTGTGGGAGAGTAAGGTAGCTCCGAAAGAAGCCGTTTGTATCAGGATGAAAAGAATAGTAAATAATCGCTTCCGGCTGACTAAGTGGCTATATGGTCAGTCAAGAGCGGTCTCGTTCGAAGTTACTCCGCCCGATCGTTTATTTGAAATGTAGTCGCATGCGACAGGTGACGCCGCGAAGGACGCGGCGGATAAAGCGACGGGCGACGCCGTAAAAGACGCGGCGGATAAAGCGACAGGCGACGACACCGCAAAGGACGCAGCAAGGGGAGGGATAGGTGTCGTGGCAGGATGCAAGAACGCTGCGGTAGTCGCAGCGGGCGCCGCAGTGGACGACCGACGCCGTTTCAGCCGCTGCGGACTCCTTCATAAACGAAACCATTAATTAGCCTATATTTGTTATACGGCGATATAAATACGGCGGCGGGCAGTGATGCACGCTGCCTCTCCATTAACGAAGAACAGGAATGAAGCACTGAATACACTATTTTCTTTTATAGTGTTTTGAATTATGTTTTCAGTTTAGTTTTTTTTTTTATCCACAACGAAGTTATTTATTGAGTGATTATACTATATATCAATTTGATGATGCGCTGCGCCGCTCGCCGCGCCCGCGCCACCGGTGTCCCGCTCTCCGCAGACCTAAACTCGTAACAGACGTTCCAACTTGTCGTAACAGACTAAGTAATCTGTGGGCGGAGCCAATATGAAGGCCATTCCGACACAGCTACAGACGTTCCGACGGCCGGCAAATCAACCATCATTGTAGGCATGGGATGGATGAAAAATCCGTGCCTATTCCTAATATAGTGTTTGCATAGTAGGTACCACAAGTAAAGATCAAGTTCCTTCGTGATATGATATAATACTGTATTGTATTAAATAAAATATACTTACCAAATGTATGGTTAAATTTGTTAATAAAATCTTTAACGTTATGGAAGAGCGGTGCTCCCTGGCACAGGCATTTGTATGCTTAAAAGGGGACTCCGGCTACAAATTGTAAAGGTTTACAAGTGAATGTAAATAAAGATTTTGAATATAAAAATACCAAATCCAAATACCTGTTCCGAATATTCCATTGAATAAATATTCAAAATAGGCAGTATTGGTGTAAGTAACTTTCTTATTTCAGCCTCAAAACAGTTCGCTGTGTTTCGGATTGAAGGAAGGGAAAGGTTGCCAGTGAATTACTCGGCGTCCATGCCGAGTAATTTCACTGCATCATCACTCGGCATGGACGGCATTTCATCTTAGGCCTCAGGACGACAAGGCACCTGCAAGATCAAGTGATTTTTTTGTTATTGCAACTGTCTATAGGCGGCGGTAACTACTTACCACCAGGTTAGCCGTCAGCTAATTTGTCTATAAAATAACCTATTGTTATGATGAGTAAGGATATTGAATTGAATAAGTAAATATTTGGATAAAAGTGTTACATAAGGTGTAGTGTAAGCCACATTATTTAATTTCAAAAAATTTAGCTTAGTTATGTTTCTTGTCACTCATTATCAACTGAGTTAGAGATATAAAAGAGTGATATATATCCGTCGACCAGAAAGATACACTCTTTTCTTATAAGTAATATATTCTGCGCAACTCTAGTCGGAACGAAGCTTACAGACGTACCGATATGAATGAACGGCCTGCTTGTCGGATCGGCGTCCAACCAGTATTCACAATAATCATATCGGGCCGACCGTTTTACACACGTTCCCATGCCGTGACCTTGAGGTCGGTTCCGACCAAGTTGGAACGTCTCCTACGGGTTTTAGTGAGCGCGGCCTAAAGAAAACCTCCCACTTATCACTTTATGCGATGCGTCAAAGCGAGACGATGACTTTTCGAATCGAATCCGTATACGAAAGTTGCGAATACGGGCGCTGATGCTGATACAGGACTAAAGGTTAAAATGTATCCTGACATATTTTGCACACAAAGTACAATTGTTAATCAATCGTAGGAAGTCAAGCACTTCAAGTAAAACATTTGGTATCAAACAGCTGCTAATTCATTAACGAGCTATAAATATACCCGTATTACCCATTACTTACCCACTATGTTACAATTACGCTACAAGTTGGCGCACAGGTGATCAATCCAGTATGCGTAGAGGAAACCTAACCAGTTTCAAAACATCCGTAAATGCATAACGAAATAAAATTAACCGTTCGGAACGACCGGAAAGTGAATCGACACACGCGAATTGAGAGACAGAAAAGGCTTTTGAAACCGTGACAAATTATTTGCCTAGACATTATGTAAATGAAAACAGCAAGCAAACAGAAGAACGAGCGGAACTGTAAGACATTACTAAGTAAATATAGTTTCAGTAGGCCAAGTATGGACGCTAATGTTAACAAGTGACCATCCAGATGACAGGTGACAGGTGTGAGGTTCATAATTAGAATAAGGTGCATCGTGTTCGTGATCGGAAAATACTCGACCCCGTGCCTTCATTGAATGGTAACTCGGAGTGTCAAACAGCTGCACACACGTCTCGCGTGTCCACTCATCCACAGGAAGGTCCCAATTTGAATCCCGGCCGACAATCGAAGGATGTGGAGTAACAAAGGACTCCGTAACGCCGAGGCATGTGGCAATCAGAAATAATGACCACGTAGGTGGGTGGACGCTACGGCATAATTTATTTCATTTAAGTATTTCTCGTCTTTCAATGTTAATTTATCTTGAAGTCGAATCGTGATTGGAATGTTTGATTGTGTCGGTTCACGCATTAGAATATTATGAGTGTTATGTTTCGTAAGTAAATAAGGTTTAGTATTTCGCACAATGCGGCCAGACAACTCGATGAGAATGGCACTGAATGCCTGAGAGGAACTGGGAGGTGACTAAAACCTGTTTCGTCGTTGGACGGTGACTGAAAGGCCACGTCTTGGGTTACAGGAGGTATTGAAGCTTTGCAGACAGTCTTGCAATATACCCAGCGGTGCCAAAGATTTTAGTCACGCTTATTAAACTGGATATTACTGAGCTTATAAATAATGTAAGTACCCATAAGGTCGATTTTGTAGTAAGTAAATAAGAATAAAAATCTATAATTTAAACAACTTCAATCAAAGTCAGTAAGATACAGTTGTATATACGATGAGTAAAAATTGCGAGTTTAGTGTTGCATTAAGTTAATCAGTCATGGAAGGGTGCTATAAAGCCGAAGTTATTCGGACATCGGCCAGATAACGAGGCTGCGCTGCGGTCTAAATAATCAAGACGAATTCAGGCAAAAAAAACGAGCCGACAATGGTACTTTCACATGCTTTCACCACGCGGGCACGCCGGCAAAAATGTCGAGCCCATCCGATAAAGTCCGATATGTGCCGAACGGTTGCATCGACATGCAAATTTGCCACTCGAAATGCAACGTGACATGACGAGTGGGGGGTGAGGCGGCATTCCTAGCGCCGGAAAGGGGGGAGCTGGCGGTCATCGACCGTCCTCCGGCGGTCGAGCATAAACTACGCAGCCGCGTAAGGTCAATATAGCCGCGCTGGCGACCGGTCTACAACTCGCCACGTAACAGTTTCGAAAGACTATTGTCCCATTGACGAGCTCGCTGTACCCCGAAAATCAATTACTGTACCACACACGAAATGTAATTTGATCTGTTGCGCAAGTCTATTAGGCATTAGCTACAAATCAGATTGGTAACATGCTCGGTCTCCTAACACGTCTGACGCGCGCTAAACTGGATTGTATAAATGGAAACAGCGCAAAATGACGTAGTATTAATAGTCATGGTATTTATCAAATATTTATCTATCAATTTTGGAATGAGTCTTTAACGAGTCTAAATTAGTACAGTTATATTATGAAATATATTCTATTTTAATGACATATTTAAAACAATTAATTTGACTGACTAGACTTTTGGAATAATGGTGAACAGACTACCTTTAAATTTATTCGCATATCTTTTTTTATTTTAACGTACATTAATTTAAAAGAGAAAATTAAGAGGCTGATAATTGCTAATTGAGCCTTACTTAAAACTTTTTTTAGCACAATCTGTTGAAATAAACGCAGTGAAAAAAATATATGTTACTCTTGGACATATTTCTGATAATATGCATGTCCCCAAAACACATTATAATCAAAATGTTTGTATAAAAAAACTGCCAAAGTCACCCATCAAAATCAGCTTTCAGAACAAATTCTGCGTTATATGTCAAAGGTTTTTTTCTTATTTTTAGGAAACAAACTTGTTATATTAAATTTTATAATATTGATGTTTTACAATTTCAAATAAGTAACTAGTTTTTTAGTAAATAAATTTATTCTGGATTCTTCAGCCGATTTCAATAGCGACTCGCGCCATTATCCATTCTTCTCTTTCATTTGCAGAGGAAACGACAGTGATCGCCGAGGCGTGCTGCTAGGTGGACCTGTGTCGCTTCTTTGCTCGCGGTTCTTAATAATATCAGTCTGCGTCTGTTTTAATTTGCAAATATCAAATAGACAAATATATTTTAGGTTTTAGTGATTACTATGCGAGTGTATTATAGTAGATAGACAAAAATGAGTAAATAATTTCGTAAATTTTTATTGTGAAAATTTTATTTCATTAATAATATTATTTATGAAATATAAATTTTATGGTATAAATATTATTTTGGACTATGGAAAACCAAGAAAAAGGTCTAAAAAGAGTCAAAAACCACTGGTATAGGGGTAAATAACACATTAATAACCTGATATTTTTTCTTTAGATAGCTAATTTTATCTAATTTTTGGATCTATCAGAAACTCCATAATCATCTCGAAAGTTGTACTTATTCAGATTCACAGTCACAGATGGAAGTTGTAAAGTAAGTTTATGTTTACTTGAAGGGAAATGTATAAGTATATTGTATAATTTAGATAGTTAATTTCGAAATAAATGACTCTGTCGCGATTGTGTAGGGGTTGAGATGCACGACTTACTATCCGAGAGGTAGGGGTTCAATCCTTCAATGGTTCACAACTTTTTTTTTATTATTTGTATTTTTTATTTCTTATTTGTTTTTTGAATATGACATATGAAAGTAAAAAAAATGTAAATATAAAAAACGATTAAACTATAAATACAAAAAATATTTTTTGTATTATTTTTTATTTACTTTTGTTTTTTTTTTATTATTTTTATGTATGTTTATTTCTAGTCCTTTTTTGTTTATGTTTCTTATTCTTATATGTATTTATATGTAATACATAATACAAAGATAAATTTCAACAAAGTTTTTATATAGAACCATAAAATAAGTTTGGTTTATTTCATAGACCTACGTAATTGTCAGACCCGGCAGTCTTAAAAATAATCAAGGTATCGAATGGTTCGTTTCTGTTCTTTTTAATATTAATTTTTCCGGTTACAAAATGTGATTCATGAAGAACAACAGGCACAGTTAATTTTAGATTATTGAATGCATACAACACTAAATTAGCTTAAGCCTAGCCTAGGCTTAAAGGTTCTTTTATATGTAAATTTTAAAACCAGAACTTTTAACATATGCTATAAAAGAGATGTTTCAAAAATGTATGTAGACCCGGCCAGGGCTATACACAGTTTACTGAAAAATAGGTAAAAAATTGTAGAACGGTGTTCAATTGTCCATTCCAGTCCACGGTGTTGAGTATTCTATATTTCAACTTTTGTACCGGCAAACTATGCATGATTCAAATATGTCCTCTTTCCACTATATTATTGTAGCACAAATTAGCTCTCAGCAATAGGGTAGTTGATAACTTGTTTTTTATTTCATAAATAAGAAGTTTATAACTCATAAAGAAATATTGAAAAAGAAATAGTATGTCTAAGATCAATACTTTCACAGATATAGTGGCATGTTGATATGTTGCGGCGCAACATCCAAAAAGGATCCATAGAAAATCTACGGGACAGGTGACGTCACATGTTCTCATATTACTAAGAAATGTATGGGCATACTGACAAAATTAATAATAACTATGTATCAAGTATGTTTTTATTAATAGTTGTCATTAAAATAGTTGCTTTAATTGATGTCAGCTATCTAATTACATTATCATTTTTGATAAATTTTGAAAATAAATGTTTTTTTTTTATTTCGAAAAGGGTACAATTTTAACAATATTTCATATCTTTTAAGTTTAAATTGTTTTTATGGTAGTGTATATGTAAAGGGTAGTGGTAGCACATATTTTCCGATTTTGTGAAAAATAGCGCCAATTTTAAACTTAGGCAACATCCCAATTCATGTTTATTATAATTTATGTTAATGTACCTAATCTGTGGGCAATGGTGTTAGGATTACATTTAAATGTACTATTTATTATTTATATTGTTTAGCTTAAACATACTGTAACACTGTTTATCATCATCATCATCATCACTAGCCTGTATACGTTATATAAGCCTTCCTACACGGAAGAAACACATGATACACATGATGAATTTGGGCAATAACACTACCACGCTAGCCCAGTGCGAGTTGGTGGGGTAAAGAGGTTGTAACAACAACCGGGACCAACGGTGACCCATCCCGGGATCGACCATGGCGAAAGATGCTTTGTTTTCGTAGTTGAAACCAGAGAGTTCAATCTACTACGCCACCGAAACATATAGTCTTCAAAACATATAGTCTTCAATAAATGAAAATAAATGCGTATCAGACCTTCGGATCTTGAGGTAAATATAACATGAACGCTGGCACATAAATAAAGATAATTACATACCTAACCTACAGAAAGAAATCTATAAAAAAATCTAACATGTTCCAAATTTCAATATACTCTAGACTATTTCAGATGAGTTTTTATTAAAACACATAATTTTTCAATTTCGTATATCATTTCAAAGATTACTGTTCTAGAATTTTAATAACTAAATTTCTTGATTAACCTAATAACCAATCATTACTGGACGTGGACGTTAGCTCATAAACGCAAATACAAGATAGACTAGAAGAATTTCACAGGGATATCCCAAGTCCTGGGTGGCTCAGTGGTCAGAGCAGTCGCCCGGATTGCGAAAGGTCGCGGGTTCGATTCCTGCCTCAGGACGTGAAATTTTTCTAGTTTTATTCTATTTTAATTACCAATCATTACTGTTTGATACAATCGAATAAAGTTTTATACGTTTCATAGAAAGTATATTTCATAATATTATTATTATTTTATCGACAAAACTCTGTATCGAAACATGAATAAATATTAAACAGCACACATTTTAATATATCATCAATCACCGCATTCCTGTGGTGACTAAAAAGCTGTTGTAGTCAGTTCTATATCAATAATACCTTTCCGACATTGAAGTAATAATTGAAATGTTACGGCATTCACTTTTTGTTAAAAAATTAAGTTTGTATTGAAAGCCTTGCGGCGTAAACGCTCTTAACTTAAAAAAATAAATATTTACTTACTTGATTCATCTTTCTATTACTTCGAACGGACATTATTTTTACTGTGATGAGATGACACATCCATACTCTTATAATTGCGAATGTAACTGTGTCTTTCTGGGTGTTACATTTTAACACTTAAGCTGCTTAAACGATTTAGATAAAAAAATAATCTATTATGGATTCCGAATTCCAAATAGAAATAACGAAAAGTACTTAAAAGAGTATCGGGACCGATTTCGATAAAAACTAAAAGTGCAGCATTAGATTTTTGAGAAATCAAAAATTAAGGTAAAATAGAACCCGTGGATTTTGAAAAAAAAAACACTATCATTACACGATTCGATAGTATCGCGGTATACAAGGAACAATACATTCCGGGAAGATATTACATATGAAAAACGGAAGGGAAATGTTGGATTTTTATAAACTGCTACATGTTTTAAAGTAATGTTAAAGGCCACAGTGAAAAAGAAATAAAATGTAAACAAGTGCGAGTAATCCACTTTACGTTTTAATAACATCGTGCCAATAATTTACATTTGGTTTGACGTTTCGTTGATTACTAGTAACTTTTTGCATACTGCTTCGTACTTTGTAGCATAATTTATAAAAGCAAAACCTACTTGAAACTTGAATTTTGTAATTTGGAATCTAATCGAATGGTGTAATACACCATGTGAGTTTTTTTTAAACAATAGTTTTGATTCCTGGCTAGGAATATTTTGTAAACATCCAATGATGCAGTTTAGTTTTTCTTTTACGTTTTCGAGAGTCCTTTGAGTACTTTTCGCTATTTCTCATAGTGTCGGATTGGGACTATCCATGCACTTAAAAATTTACAAGGCGTTTCAAAACCAAAATTTATTCAAGTCGAGCTCTAATTTATAGAACAGCTGACATGAAAATACGTATGTCAAAACTATTATGATTTGTCTTTTATAATTGCATCCCTGATTGTCATGTTTCGATTTCATAATAGGTCCCTTGATAAAATTTGTTAGTATAAATAAGTATATTGACCGTGTATAATATTTAACATTAATTTAAAAATACCACATATTTTTTATAAAAGTGTATAGTTTTTTATTGTTCATTTCTATTTTTATAATGGTCTATGGAATAAAGCACGTGGAGCACGCCATCTAGTGGCATTTTTTTAGCTTGGCGCTTTTGAGGTTGTAGTAGTTACGCGGCTGGTCGGTGTAGTATTGTGGAGCCACGTTATCGGAAATATTAGTGGGCGGGGCCTCGAAATTCATTTTCTCAAGGTCGCTGGCGTTTATCAGCCTCTTAAAAATAAAGCTATTTAATATCACTGAAGCTAAAATTTAGTTTGAACTTGTATGAATCTGTTGTAGGTAGGTATTTATGGTAAATTATTCTACGTTTATTTCGTGAAATTTCTACTTGTAAGACGCATTGTTCCAAAATACATACCTACATGAAAAATGGCAATACGTTACATTGGCAAGGTTAATTTGTAACACTATATCTTTGTACATATTGTTGCAAAATATGGCGAATAAATGAATATTTAACACTAGAAAGACCGGCATTCGTATGCTACCTAAAAAGACCAACGTCGTCATTTTGACGCTAAGACGAACCTGACATTGATATGAAATTATTATTATGATTAATACCGAAAAACAACAGTGGTTCTTTACTACTTTTTATTTATTTTAATTAGAAATACATTTAGAGCATACAATTGTTTTTTTTTTTTTGTACTTTTAATCATTTCCCACAAACTGGTTTTTTACAACTATCACAAAAGCACTTTTGTTTGACCTTGTCTCCTCTACAATTTCATCTGCATTTTCGGGATCGCAAAGTAGACGAGCCGGGCCTGGATGATTTTTTTGATGTTCTGCTCGTAACTCACAAACAAGTTGCAGTATGAAATTATGACGTGAAATATTGCTATTATCATATAGCAGGAGGTGCCGATTGCCGTGAAGAAAAACGTCCACCTGGCATACCTCGAATTCCTCTACGGCTGCTTCTCGATCGGATGCTACGCCGGCTAGGAACCACACTAGACGGTGTTTCTTATCTAATATCTTCGCTCGAATCTGAGCTGACCCTCAATAATGCGTCGTTGGTTGCCATACAAATTTATGCAGCTTATAAACCACTAAAAGTTTCAACACTGATTGAAAAATAAGAAAGCATAACTAAATATAAAGCGGTGTGTAATGTAAACAAATACTTCTAAGTACCCTCAGGTCGATAATTGAGTTATTTACTATATAAGTATTATAAATATATTATGAATTTACAATGCGTCATTTTGACGACTGTGGTCTTTGTAGATATGACTCATTGTATTTCCAAAACTAATTAAGATAACAACTATTTCTTTAAATGGGGGCTATAAAACTACAAAATATTAAAAGTCAATGAGTGTCATCTTTTAATAAGGCATATCTTACAAAATATGAGCACTTTACTTCGCCGAATCGTCAATTTGACGACAGCGGTCTTTCTAGTGTTAATATGAATATGAGTCAGGAAAATCACCAAAGGAAACGTTTCTTTTGTCTCTTTAATTTTCTTAAATATAGGTAAACAGGATTTTTAAAGATAAGTAATAATAACTGATAGTTGATTCTGTAAATACCAATTCTATAGAAAAATATCAGATAACAGTTGCTATATTTATGTATGACACAGGTTCCTGATGTAATTATTGACAAGTTGCAATACCAATAAATATGTAAGTAGAAGTATGTAGTAAATTAAAATTCATTTACTTACCTTTTATTTTTTCGTTTATGGAACGAAATCATAACAGGTATCTATTATGATACCTAATCAACTAACAAAGTACCTATTTATAGTACCTTTAGGAATATTTCTAAGAACATTTTCATCTCAACGGATAATGTAACATTACCTTGTTAATATGCGATGTTAAAGTTTGTGTGAAATATTTTGCTGTACAAAATTTACATCATAAAGCATTATTCAAGTCATCCAAGTTTATATCAATGTTGTAAAGTTTCGAGACGCGCCATGCTTTTAATTACCCATCATTTTATAACAAACGCTACAAATTATTGTACAAGACAAAGAACAATGGTAAAAGTTTACATAGATGTACACTTCACGGGCTAGCAGGCTTATCATAATTGCAATCTGAATTGTTATATTAAATAATATATTAAGATTCTGTTCACAAGTGGAGGGGTGTTCCGTGTCTGTTGATAGAATTTTCCTAATCCGGTGTAGTGGTGAGTCATGGCGCGCCTCCGAAGATGGAAACAGACTTACTTTCATATCCAGCTGTCCAGGACCACAAGGAGACCATCGCCAATAACCAGTGGTACAAGAGGCCTTCGATCTTCCAATAGAGGGGGGCGAACAAGGGTCTCACGAGACGCAGCGCCATCATCCACACGACGTAAGCCGGGATGCAGTATAAGTTGTTCACGATCACGAATGTAGTTCTGGCCACGATCCGCACGTACCGACTGAAACAGCAGGGCCGCGTCGGTTCATCTTTGACCTTCTCGCCAGACGTCTGCGCCCACGAAACCCAAGCCGGGGAAACGCAACCACAAACACATGATTGGTGACATGAAAGATGACGTGCAAACACCGAGTGATGCGACCGGAGGGGTTCGTGAACTAGCGAGAGGCGAGATGGCACCGTACCGCGTTCTCCCTGCCCACAGCTGCCTGACGCGGGGGCTTTCGTCGTGTGCACAATGACGCTGCGCCACCGCATTCAATCAAACACAAGACATACATTCGACGATATTTATTAATGGAATCGTTCACCGGTTCACTGTCGGTTATTTCGTTAAGTAGATTGCGAGTACAAATTTAAAAATCGCCCGTCGGCGAGCGACGGTCATCGCTCGCCGGCGAGCTCACATGCGTTTTCTTTTGCGACACACATTTTACACCGATCGACGTAACATTAACTCGTACGACGCGAGCACACATAGACAGACATACACAATTTTAGTTTACGATGCATACTGTGGCACGGCCGAAGCCGGCCGAGTTCGTCGTGTAAAATCAATACAAAGTTCATTTATATAAAATTAAAAAACATCGGATGCTGAAATTATACAAAATTACAATATTAAAGACTGTACACTATCTAATATATACAATAGTTGCCGGCATAGATATGTGCGAGGGCTTTATTTACAGGGCGGTGGGGTCGGCGTCACGTGCCTCAGACCGAGCTCGGCAGCTTACACGTTGTAATCGTGCGTCATGAGGCCGTGCACCTGCTCGAGGCGGTATGCGAGCCTCTGCTTTTGCGAGAACTCGTCCTCCTCGAGCGTCACCATAAGCTGCTCGTTGTATTTGACCGCATACGCGTACAGCTCGTTCAGCGCGCAGTTAGTATTGAACTCTTTAGAGTGGAGTCGAGACTCTTCAGCAAGCATCGCGTTCATGTCCTGGTCGGATATTGCCGGCATCAGCTTGATATCCGCGTAATAACGTTCTACCCACTCCTTATAAACAGGAATATCTTTCGCGTAAAGAAGTTTAGAGGAAGGAGAATCTTTACCAAGGATGTGGTCGGATGTCGAACAAGAATCCATAAATGTTTGCGCGATGACAGATAAGCATGAATCTACAGTATTAGACTTGTGAACATCGAATACAAAGTTGGGATTTTTAATCAGATTAACCCAGAAGCGCAGCGGAAGGGAATTGCTCTTCCAAGTGTGAACTACTTCGGGATCGGAGATTGCATGTTGTAGCGCTTGATCGTCGAGGAAATCGAACATGTACTTTATAGCTAGAGGTAGCGCAGAGCCCCGATGTGCCGTACTAAATATAGTCTCGAACAAATCATCGACAAACTTTTGTAATGTGCCTTTGGTAGCGAGAAGGCGAGTAAGATATATTTCAGAAACCATTTTATTGCCACGCTCTCCCTCTTTGTGTGCGTCACCATCATGGTGCCTAACAAGATGCCAATATTTGAAAGCGTTCCCGTGGTCATATTTGAGTGGACTTGCAGGCGGACTAGCGGACCCGTATTTACCACGGTTCAGAGTTTCGTAGGTATGAGATTTATCATTTTTCTCCATGTTGGAGAGATTATAAACGGAACTTTGCTTGGCGACGAGACTGAGGCAAGCGCCGTCTGGTACGCGATAGTGATTAAGCGTGTTAAGCTTGCGCCATTCGCCTTCGCATTTAGTAGTGCTATCTTCATCATAAAGAATTAATCGACCGCAAGCGCCTGTACGCCATTCCAAATCAAGGTCATCTCGACTAGGTCTTTGAGAATATGGTGTAGCGCGGTAAATAGCGTCCAAGCATTTTTCTTTTACTTGGCTTATTGTATCACAGTCGAGAACTTTTACTTGTACGTTCTCTGTTGTAGCCTCTAAGCCGCTAACGAAAATTGTTTGTTGTGATATAGAAACACTAACTGCAATTGGTTTAAAGTCAATCGACTGTCGAATGAGTTTCTCTTCGCTAAGAGAATAACGTGCTTCTGATGAAATCGCGTCAACGGGACCTTTGTCTACCTGACCTTTCATTGACCTAAACAAAAGATAGAGCGGTTCACCAGCGCATTCGCGAAGGAATTTATAGAGCAAGAAAGTAAACCACGCACTTAACATTTTTTCAGCAACGCTTTCAGTGCGCCTCAACAATAATTTGGGATGACTTTTACCTTCCATACATTTTTCTATTAACTCCGCTAGCAATGTTTTTAATACATCAGTACAATACTCCATTTTACTTTGCAATGTAACCATAATAAGTGAAGCTACATTGACACGATCACGCATAGAGAAATATCTGTTACTTTCTAAAGTACGAATAAATAATAAAAGGAATGTTTTGTTCATAATTAGCTGTCCAAACATTCTGAGACCCTTCTCTTTTCTATTAAGCTCTGGACGCTCCCACTGCAGGACGGCATGCTCGTCTATGTTAGGGAACAATATTTTCATGGCATAGGTGCGGTAATCTAAGAACGGTATACCGCCCGTTACGTCTCCCGTCAAATCTGTCATTTCAGTCTGCAATTCAGCGAATGCTTCTTTGCATTCAGCAGCTACCCTTAACTCTAAAATATCCATTTGCTCTTGCATATTTTTTAATACCCTAATATTTTCAGTTGATTTTCTCTTATACATAACTAGAAACACGACAAATACTAAAATGAGTATCACTATACTGGCTATAACGCCAAATAATACTGGCTTCCCGAATGGCGCCTGCAAGCCAGCCTGAGACGAATAAGACAGTTTTCCTATCTTGAACGTGAGAGCACGACCAACTTTTACTAAAACTTCAGGCGTGTCAACGCCATCAGGTAATTCATCACGCGAAGGAGGCCGACAAAGCAAGTGGTGTCGAGAAAGAGAGGTCACATTACATAGACTATCGCCTATGTGAACCTCAACGTCATGTTCCGTACACGCTCTATCTAAATTTTGACCGTTAATTGTTAAATATTCAGACTTATAATACTTTACATCCTCATCGAATTTTTCATAAAAAGGGTCAGGATATAGTAAAAATGCGTCACCTGTTTTTGAAGTGAGATTTTGTACACTTAGTACATCGTCCATATTAAAACCGTATTCTAATTCTAAGGGCCGGTCTGGATCTAGATTTAGTCCAGCACTTTCGATACCAGGAGATTCACAAATGAGTTGAGTTTGAAAGTCGAGCCGATGACATGGAGCTATGTAAGGGCGATTATCATGGTAAACGTATATCTGTGGGAATTGTATTGAATGGAAATTACGACCAATAACTTTAATGTTAATTCCGCCAGATGGAATGCCTTTAGGTTGTTTACGCTGTGATACAAGGGGTGGACCAGATTCAACAGAGACTACAACAGGATCTTCTATGTATTCGAACTTTTCGCGCTCTAATGTACGCATCCCGTTATCAAAACGCATTCGTAAGGTACCCATTTTTAATTGATAAGAATGACTAGTTCTACACACAGCTTCTTCGTGTGATACAGAAAGTATTGCACAGGGTAAATCGTCTATAAAAGCTTGTATATTGCTGCCTGCATTTAGATATTCACCTGTGATTCGAAGCTTTGTACCGCCAGATTGGGGCCCGTATTTTGGTTGAATTGAATTAATTTTCGGGTTTACAAAAGCATAATGATGTTTTGATTCACCGCGATAATCCGCAACGCGTACGACCACGGGACCGTCTCTAGGAACTTCTTCCCCTGGGCCATCTACAGTACAAACAATACGCCGAGTTTTTACATACAACTCTATTATAGGCTGACATTTAATACCTGCAATAGTAACTCCGTTATAAATATCAGATATATTTCGACCTAGATTAATACCCTCGATAGTGATATTAGTGCCCCCATCCCAGGGACCCAACTGTGGCCTAAAGGAATGGATTTCTGGATTAGGACACGTCTGAGTACGGTTTAACCATACACTTGGAGCTCCGCATTGCTCCTGAACTTCACAGCGATCTGAACCCTGACACCAACCACATCCAAATTTTTCTGGAAGCGCTAGACACATTCCGCAATTATCTGCCATGTCATTACAACGATAAATGAGAATATGTGTGTTATCGGGATTGTCTAATGGTTTTGAGCCTCCCCAAATAACGGCGAATGAAGCAGTAATATTCGGAGCACGGGAGGTGTAAGTAAATTCTACAGCTTCACAGTATATAGTATCGGCAAGAAGTTGAGCATTTACATGAGTTACGCGGCCTTCAATATTGAATTGACAAACGAATCTAGTCTGAACTATAAATTGGCCAATAATATGAACCTTCACTTTGATTGCTTTCTTTACCCCGGATGGTACTAATATCTCATTCGTGCCGTCGGAAGTTGAATTTATAGTAGGACAAAAACCTGGACCAGAACGATAGCTTGGGCCAATTCTACTAACGCCGGTTACTAAAATATCATTTCTACAATTTTCCGCAGTATCATGAGTACAACGATGACCGTCTACACACCAATCACAAGGAAAAGATGAACTGACGCATTGCGTGCACGAGCTATACGTGTTACAATCAAAAAACGTGAAATTTGTCGCTACAAAATCAGGTCCCTGAGTAGTACGCACCGACAATTTAGCAGTAAAATGGTGTTGACCGGCGGGAATCGGTGGGAGCGTGTCGGTGCGTGGAGTAGTACAATTAACACCATATGGTTTTCTAGTAGCGTTAGTAATCAAAGTACGGTCTAAAGCTGTAAATGCACATAGAAACTGTCCATTCAGAGTAGGTAAATTTTCAATAAGCAAATCTAACGTTCTAGCTGTGGTTCGTTGCAACTGGTTTGGTGTAACCTGGGTAATTGTAGTGCAACGGCCACTACGATACGAGATCCAATATAGAGGATCTTTAGCAGCATCCTGGCAGTCTGATCGTAAGCTGCACTTATTCTCAAGAGAACACCACCCACAATACGGATCTTTGACATCAAGACAGTTTAAACACGATTTATATACGCTACACTCCTGAACTTTCACTTTTGACACTTTACGTTCCGTCATAACATATAAATGCATTAATTGGGTATCAAAGAATAAGTCCTTGTTCACTGGTGAGCCTTCATCTACAACTATATCTCCATATTCAAATGCGGATGTCGCACTTTCTACAACAATTTTCTTAAGATGCCCCTGGGCAGTTCCGGCGAAAACAACAGTATAATCTCCTGTGGCTGTTGCTGCGACTGCTGTCAGTCTCTTTTTGAACACAGCTACTGGTACAGCTTCAACTGGTTGCTCCCCGCCTAGTGGTGTATTTACATCTAATCCACAGAAATCTTCACTGATTGACTGCAATTTAGTTCCAATGCATGCATGAGACGGCGATATAAAATCCAAACCACGTGAACCGTTTCCACTGAAGCATGTTTTTATGTTTTGCATGAATTTACGACGAATAGCTTTGAGAGAATACACACACAAGGCTGACAGGTCAGAAGGTGTATTAGTATTTATAGATTCACTTTGACTAAATGCGGCAAATAGTACATCGTGTTGAGCCGTTATTCCAAGTTCTCCTGCTAACACTGAGCCCGCTTTACCAACAAACGCTGCTTGCACTAAGTTGTATCCAAAGTTGCCTCCGCCTTCTCCAGTACATGACATTGGAATTTCAGTATATGAGTAATAATTCTCGTCATCATGACACACACGTACCAATTTACTGTAGTATGTATCGGAACCAACCCCACGTAATTGCGTCGTCAAGAAATAGCTGAATCCTTCTGAACTAAAGCCATATACATAATTAATAGGATATCGTTCACGAGATAAAGAATTGACAAACATTCTTGTACCAGTCGTAACTGCTGTACGTGCTATCATAAACAATCGGTCATCTTCAAGAGAACGGCTGCTAACCGTCGGGACTTCAGAGCGATAAGGGGAATTTCCGGTAAATGTCACTCCCACGTACATGACCTGTGTCATTGGAGGGTTCGGAGGTCCCGGAGCAATAAACGCCACCGTAGACGCCGTTGCATTGTTCGCCACAACCGGTTCGCGCACTTCGCGAACATCATGAGAGATGTTATTCAAATTTCGCACTGAACAAAGTCCCTGTAGAACAGACCCGCACGTGATGAGACGACTCGTCGCATAGTCGATAACGAGAGCTTTATTCACATTGTCCGTAGGTTTCTTGACGAAGTTCGCGGGACAGTCGAAGGTGCAGAAGGCAGAATCGTTCACAGGGCCGGTGACGATCGACTGTGCGACCTCCAGATCGGGGGAAAGCTGATAGATTCTGTTGACTGCGCCGACGTAGACACGGCCCGTGTTGCGGTCGACGACGAGGTGGTCGAACTGCGAGTTGGGCGACGACACCGGGTCGGTGAAGGTGCGCACCACGTCCTGCGAGGCGCGCGCGGCGGTGCACGCGGCCCCAAGGGCCAGCAGCACGCGCCACATGGCGCGAGGGCATGTGGCCGGACCTCTACCGCGCGCGCCGCCGCCCGCTTGCCGCACCGCTCGCTCCCGTTGGCTCCGTGCATCTGCAACGCGAGACACCCACTCAGCCACTCGGCCTCGGCCCCACCGCGAGCGCCGTCGACACTTCGATCCCATCGCACCGCACCGTTCCGCCGCCTGCTACTCGCCTGAATCGAGTCCTATAATACCCGGTGGACCCTACACGCATTCGAACACCTAACTCGAGTTATTATTCGAAGTTTACGGGAACCGCGGTGCGCACGAGTACACGCTATGGCTCGGAGAGGTCCAGTGCGATCGGAACGAATTCGCGAGCTGAAGCGACGATGCGCAGTGACAGTCTTTCCCGATAAGCGATATCGCAGTACCAACACATTAGTGCTCGATTTAATAATAGCTCATGAACATTAAGATCAATGAGTAATTAAAATTAGACTGAGTCAACAAGTCAATGTGATACGGGAGCCCACCATTAAAGTCGGTAAACAAATATGTTAGTACTTGGAAAGAAGTCACTAGTGGCCTCGACGCGGTCAGTGCACTGATACAAGTCACACGCCGACGAAAGCCTCAGCATCATCAAAAGGGGAGTAAATAAAAAATAATAACTTGGCATGCTGTTCGTAACGAGGGAGTGAACGTGGTAGCGCAACGATAAAACAAAACACATTGAAGGAACTAAATACATCGATAGATGCAGACATTGAATGGTACTCACAGAAGAGACATGTTGAGTGTGTTGTGGGCTTCTAATAATTTGTTTTGACTATATGTAGATCATAAGCATGTAAGGCACACTCTCATAATGTGTGCAGTGGTCGGGGCTCGTATCAAGACCTGGAACAATAAATAATGAGTTTAAAGCCCTCCCTAGGGCTGAATTGCAATCTATTTGTGTCTGGGGCACCATTTGAGATAGATAACAGTCGTTAATGGTACATAACTTAGTAATTATCTAATATTTGAGGAGATGAAAATTATCAGACAAAACTCAATTCTCGGAATAGCCTTTTTTTTCAATATTAGTCACCCATTTTACTGATTTTTTTATAACAAACACTTTTGCAGAAAAAATCTAAAATTTTGATATTCTAGTAGTAGTTGTAACTTAATTACTAGCCGAATTATACTTTCCGCGAACAAGAATGTAACCAGCTTTATTAAATGTAAAATTTATTCAAAATTATATTTTGATAGAAAAATAGAGTTTATCAATTAATCTATGCTCACCAAATAATAGGTACCTATTATATCAATGCCCAGATGTCATCTTAATGTTCACATAACAAATAAAATTTAATTTCTGGGTTATTGGGCTTTGATGGGTATAAGACAATATTGATATATTGACTTAATCAAAATAATAAATGTCTGGAAAATTTCACAACTAACACCAAATATTATTTGATATTTTTCTCTGTATTTTATTAAAAACCATGTAAATAATAGAGGTATTCAGAAAGAATTTTAATAATTTAAAAGGTAGTAACTGCAATTTAGAATCTATGATTTATCTAGACCTTCCCTACTTCTGCAAATTAAATGCATTAATAGTAATAGGTAGTTGAAAATGTAAATTGAGTTGTGTTTTATTACTATTCACTTAGATGTTTTTATTTCATAACTTAGCTGCATGCCATGCTTTGGAATGGCCGTCAAACCATCAAGCATCAGATTCCAGACACAATTGATTTCTCAATTGTCATAGACCTCCAATGGAATGAGGCCACTTGAGGGATAAAAAGAAAACAGTTTAGTTTTATGATAATAAAAAAGGATTTAATAATTTAGGAACCTTAGTGGGCGACCCCAGAAGACCCTACCAAAATTTCATCACAATAAATTGTCAATGGTAATGGAGTGCTTATGTGACAAACAGACAAACTATTAATCTGTCAAGCAGTGTTATACCTCTGGGGGTCTGTGACAATTAAAAATCAATTGTGTTTGGAATCTGATGCTTGACAGGTTAAATAATAAAGGTAGCCTTGATTTCATATACAGTCATGTTAATAAAATAAATGTGCAGGATAAAATTACGAAATGGAAAATGATTTTCATTTTATAAAATGACTAAGGTTATGCCTAATAAATGAATTGAATGAAGGAAGGCTTCATTGATATTATTATCCCATGGCTAATTAGTTGGAATTTTTACATAATATTTATTACTGTTCATATTTAAAATATATTAGCAAAGATGATAATAATTTGTATTTTTTTTAATTTAGTGACCAATTTTATTGTAACAGATAAAATTATTCATCAAACTATGAAAAATGAACTTCTGAAAATTAGTTAGGTAAGTACAACACTCTGAGCGCTATTTTAATTATGCCTTGATTACAATATAATATCCTACTTAATAATAGTTTGTGGATTTTAGACATTTATAGTGTTTTTTTGGATTCAATTATGCACTAAAACTTTTATTGAATTTACATAGTGATGACCTAAACAGTGAGTCATTCTGTTCTTCTCATACATATGTATGAACAAGTAACGTTAGACTAATAATTGTGGGTACATTTTTTTAATTATTCTAGTTTATTTAAGAATATGTACATAAATGTACTTACATACCAGATAGATCATGTCATGTTATAAATTTGAATTTTAATTTTCTCCACCAATGAAATGAAATTGTGACTTAAACACTACGAAAAGTTACTTTTTAGCTTCGTCTTTTGGAATGCTAAAGTTAGAGCAATATCATACACCTAGCGTGACCGGTCATCGGTTGGTCTCAAGCAATGTTGTAGACTGCATTCCCTACCTCCACCCACTCGCTTAATCCGACACCTACGCACAAACATCGGCACAATAATTTTATGCATTATTGTACTGCTTTGTATCCACCATTATTACAGCAAAATTAAGGTCATAGACAGTGTTCGGTGCGTTCTACTGCGGAGAGTCAGCCATTATCCGCGCACGTTGAGCGAGTCGATAAAAGGTAGCCATTCCAATAAAACGCCACGCGTTACTCTGCATTAGCCGTAATAACACTCTTAGCACTAAACCATACCTTATTATAATAAATCTCTTGGGTATAAAACAAAAATCCTTAGAAATCCTTGTTCCGACAGGGGAGAAACACTATTGCACCACTTCACACTGAATATTTTCTTTGTATAAATCTCACTTATTTGTAACCAATACACTGTACACCACAAACGACGGTTAAAATCACAACATTACTTATAAAAAATACTTATATCAACAACTAAAGCCCGTTTCTATCAGTAAAATTATCCCGTTTACACAATGAGTCCACGACAAGAGTATCAGTCTTCGTACATCGCCGTGGAATGATTCGGTTTCGCTTTTCGAACGAGTCTAGGCGTGACTGACCCGAGAAAGGCCGAATGTGGCCGATTCAAAGCAATCGTTGGCAAGCTCTCCGCCAGAGGCAGCACTGTTTTGGCAGCGTTCACTTTACTCAAATCAAACTGAGTTAGTTGCCATCCAGAAAAAAATAATGAAGAAAGATTTACGTAAAATAAAGGAGTTTTTTACTCAAACTGCTAGATGTAAAGTTTGATAAGAATTAATTTATCACATAATTTTATCCTAAAAGTTAAATCTTCATACATTCACGTTAAAACTTTAACCATAGACAATGACAATATAAGGCTACGTGTATACGGCTAGCTTATTAAGCATTTTTGTGGTAAAAAATAATTTTAGAAAAGATTTATTTAAAATATAGTAACAGCTTTGTGGATACACTTTCTCAATTAAACAAATAATAAATTTTCGACTCGTGTATTAACAAGAGATTTTTTGTAAAATGTGCGTTCAAATGAATTAACTGTTTAATAAACTGGACAACAGTAGTGCGAGCATGGATCTTTCAGTAGCCATATTTATCGATCGCTAAACACACTTTATCTATCGAATTATATCTACCACCGCTAGCATGAATCTAGCTTTAATAAATTTAATAATAAAGTTTATTTTGTCGTTTTTATTTCGAGCATTCGTTCGCCATTGATTTCTTTCAGCTTATTATTTGGTAATAAAGCTAAGGGATCTTGTCATAAATAGTACGGTTGACCACAGAAGTAGCTGAACACTTTAGTACCATGTCATAACGACTATAGCGTCAATATAGTACGGTAGCAACTATAAAGTACGGTGTGGCATGGTACTAAAGTGTTCAGCCACTTCTGTGGTCGACTGTACCAATAGTTTCCTGCAATATTAACATTATAACATTTTGTCAGAATGACATTAATGTCATTAAACTTACAAAACAAACAAAGATAATTATTTCGTATCGTTTTCTTTTCCCCGAATTTTATATTTTCATATATTTAAAATAGAAATCTAGTGCTGTATAAAATGTATTCTTTAAAGTGATTATAATATACATTACAATCCTTTTGATGCTGTTACACGCCGTCTTTTGCTAATATTATAATATTTTAGTTCTTTAATTTTACTTAGTAAAAAATGTTACAGGCAAAAAGCATTCTTTCTTTTCCTTTTTTGAATAAACTATTTAGTATGTTGCCGATGGTTAAAATAAAAACATTATAAGCACAAATTGACTTTAAATATATTTCATGCGATTTATTTTCAATTAATAAATCCTATTATTTCCTGTCGCTTTTGCAATGCTCCCGCTCTGGGATAATGGAAAGATATTTCATCATCTTCATTCTCAACTTCCTTACATCAGGCAGTGGAAATCTTTAATGGAAACTTAAATTTTAAATAGAACATTGAGCTTGAAAAAAGTAATCAAACTTCTCAGTAGATAGTAGTAGCATTATTTATTGTAATTGTATTGTATTTATACAGAAATTGTTTTATTTTACAATCATTATTTTTATTTTAGGGTGGAGCGACATCAAGTTGTTGGAAATCGAGTTGTCTAGGAAGTGAAAATCTTTTATGAGGAATAATAAAATTTAAATTTACAAATGACTTTTATTTTATAATACATTTTTTTTATACTGCTAGATAACAAACAATCTGACGAGCCACCTGATGGTAAGCGGTTCAAAATTGGTTAATTAATATGAAAAATACTAAAGCTGACTTACTTCAAATAAAACTGACATTTCTTTCATCGCACTTCAGTTACTTTATTAGATGGCGTTAGTGGCAGGGCAGACAAACGTAGTGTTTAAATACTCTTTGGGCAGATGTAGTATTGAAATACTACTTTTTTCGGCAGATCAAGGAAAATAGTTTATTTGAAGTGCTTTTAACAAAACTGCCATTTCTTTCATCACAACTACGGGTTACTTTTCATAGATGGCGGACAAACGTAGCGTTTTAATACTCGGAAAACGTAGTATTTCAAAAACTACTCCTTTGACAGATCAGTCGTCTAATTGACGTACTATTGCGTCATTATTCATTTTATTGTATGTTACGTAGTATTTATATAGGGTGGTGCCGTCAATATGACAATAAATTCAAAAACATGGGCTATATTAGTTCGTAGAAATGGTTTGCCACTTTCACTATGAAATAATAATAATTATTATAATAATATTCATACACTCACACCTATTATCTAGCCCAAAGTAAGCATCATTAAGAGCTTGTATTATGGATACTAGATAACGGAAAAATATGTAGATTATTAGAAATATAATAAATAAACATATAAACATCCATGATTCGTGAACAAATGCTTGTACTCATCATACAAACATTTGCTCCTACCGGGATTTGAACCCGGGCCCTCCCGACCAAGTAGCCTGTATAGCAATGGGCACAGACCACTCGGCCAGCCGGTCGTCCATAATAATTAGTCAATGTTATGTGATTTCATACAAATGTCATGAAATTATCAAATGAATAAGATGTTTTTGAAAGTGGCAAACCATTTCTATGAACTAATATAGCCCATATATTAATTTATTGTCGTATTGACGGCACCTCCCAGTATACTCTTTGGGCAAACATAGTATTTCAAACATTACTCTTTTGGCAGACCTGTCATGTAATTGACGTGTTATACTGTCATTTATTCATTTCTTTGTATTTAAAAGAAAAACTTGGTGAATAAAATGTAGATGCACTTTTCGCCTATTTATTCTCACCCAGAAATTATAACATGCCTTGAGGTTTCTTTACTTTTATTGTTTCCAATGCCGAGGAGAAGACGAGCTGACTAGGTCGTCAAAGTCAACTAATATTGCGACGAGCTACCTTTCATTGTAAAAAAAGAGATAAATTGTAAGTGATACTGGTGTAAGGTGCGAACAGAGTTCACTAAGTCAGCTAGTTTAGTATATTTCTTATATTTAAATACAGATTGAAATAGGTGCGTAAGCTTCATGAAACACTTTCTTACGAACGGAGAAAAGGTTATCTCAAGGTTAAAATGTTTCGCTTGATGCGCTGTCCATTGTACTTTTTATTTAAATGAACTAACTAATAAGTACTACTACGAAAAAAACCTAATAGAAATAAGGAAAAAAAATATTGTTCTTTTGGAACCGTTTTACGATCAAATTCACGTTTAGTTTATTTGAATGAATCAAATATATAACGGCAAACTTAATATATTTATTTATTGTTTGGCGCTGACGCTGTGGACGAGACCTTACAAAATAAACGGCAATAGACAAGGAGCCAAATGAAATACGTCAGTGTCAGTGTTCACCTCATTCTTTTTTTCCTAGGTCTATACTTTTTGACGTTTGCATAAAATAATTATTTAAAGTTTTTCAATCCAAAACTTTATACCTAATATTACAGCATTTTATGTTGATTTTATAAGAAATCATGGCCTCATCCATGTTTAACTTATCCTCTGCTCTATTTAATTCCTCTAAAAATTTACGATGTGTCGTTCGACTTGTAAATAGTAACAAATTCTCCACAACTAATGTCACAGCGGTAAGTTGCATAATCCATTTTTGGTTTTATTTCTGTTGTCTTGGGTGCCGGCTTTTTAAATTAATATCTAATTGTAAATGTGTTATGTAAAAGATCGTCTTGGGTGTTAGTACTTTGTGTTTTTTGTTTAATAGAATTTCATATATGTATAGGTTATATTTTGGACTACTTTAACCACTCAGACCGACCAGTTGTTAATTTTGGTTGTACTTAATTAATGTATACCCACTCACCAAAAGTTAACAAAAACTCAATTAAAAATGAAGTTGGTAGAATATTACTTATTATTGTTATAATTAAACTGTCTAAATCATAACTGCCAGGGCAATATAGTATGTAATATAATTAATATATAATATAATTATTTTAAACTAAAATTGAAAATATGAAAACTTCTTCTTTATTAACCCATCAAGCCACAAATTCCACACAGAATTGGCTTTTAAGTCCTATCCTCTCTGAGGGTATTCTGGGATTTGACAGATTAGAGTTTTTAAAAACATTTTAGCAATCAGACTATGTCTAATTAAAGTTTTTGCGTTTCACTGTAAACCTAGAAATATTTATCTATAAATAAATAAATAAAAAGTTCCTCAATATAGAACTTTTCTGCCATGTTGAACTTAAGCAAAGTGTTCAAGGCATTAGGAGTTTAAAACATTTACATATAAACTCATGTCTGAATAGTTAGTGGATTTTTTATCTATTTCACATTCATAAACCAAACCTCTTAGTATTTTATGCTTTTCTAGTATTAATTCATACTTATTGTAAAAACAGTAGTCACTAGTATGTACCTAGAGGAAATGAAATCAAGTGAATATCTGAGGTGGTTGTTGTGCAGCTTTAGTTAAATACAATTCAAAAGATATGTAAATGGAAATAGAACTTTATACTTTCATGGTTATTAACATTTGAATTAGAGTTATATATGGGATATAATATATCGGGTAATATCGGGAACTCCCAACAATGAAATTACATGGTAAAGATCCCATTTAAAGGGTGGAAAAAATCTTTGGGCCCTGAAGGGGAACTACATTAAATCCTATAATTACCTCATTTAACTGTAAGGAAACATTCATTTATTTTTGAAAAGAAACAGAACTGCATTCAGAGATCTTCTGAAATTCGCTTGTCTCACCCGGGAATCGAACCAACTAAAAATAAAAAAAAAAATCCTCACTATTTTATTAAATGAATCGGTATGATTATTGTGCAGGATAAAATTTGTCTTATGAACACCCCAATCTGTTATACAAGATACATATGAAATTGAAAATTTATTACAAGTCTTTTATTAACTACAGTACCTATAGTTTGTAAAATTTAGCTACATCACTGAGACAGATGTCAAAGTAACATTCCTAGGGATGGGACAGTCACAATAAATAAATTATCAATTCGATTCGGTGCAAGGAAATAAAACACGAAGAATACAAAATAACATATTTTTATTATAATATGGTTGAGCGGAGCGATGGCTGGCACAAGCGTCATACTTGTGAACTGGTGCCACTAGTCTAAGCTACACTACAGTACACTATGCTAACAACATCTCTAAGCTTCCTTGATTTTGTAATAATTTACCTACATATTAATCTACCTATTAATTTACCTAAATATCAATAGTATCATTTTTGAAGGATTTTTGAGGTATATGGCATTATAGGATATTAGATATAAAACATTACAATTATTATTGTAATGACGTGGTCAGACAAGTGTTTAAAATTAATGAAAGATGTTTGGCTTTATTAGGTCTTTGTATATTAATTGTTGACCTTTGTGTATTGTAATACCTATATTGTGATGGTGCATTGTCGGACAGCCTTTAAATACAGTAAATATTCTTGTCATTAGGTACTTATTGTTACGTTAATATACATTTTTTATACTCTGTGCGACACTGCACTGCTAAATACTATTACTGTGTAATTAAACATTGTAACTTAATAATTGAAAAGAGTGACTACACAAGTTTGTTGCCCGAATCTTCTCGGTAGTTCAACTTTTGGAACCGGTGTAAATTCAGACAGACTGACAGACACACAGGCAGACAGACTGACAGACAGACAGACAGACAGACAGACAGACTGAGAGACAGACAGACAGACAGACAGATAGACTGACAGACAGACAGACTGACTGACGGACAGACAGACCATAGACAGACATTATAACATTCTTAGCTTACGTAGATCCAGATAAGACAGAGAGACAAACATTATGAAATTGTTAGTTAGTTAATATTATTTTTATGTGATAGACATAAGGGTTTTTTTTGTTGACGATTCGAAAGTGCTTCTTGGGGGGCCTAATTGAATAAAGATATTTTCATTTTCATTATTCCTGGTAGATCCGCTTACCACCAGGTGGGTCGTCAGCTTGTTTGTCATCTAGTTGTATAAAAAAAAAAACATTCAAAAGTACACATCCCAAATGAATATAATGGTCGGAATCGGAACTATAATGATTTTATGTAGATTACACAAAATTCTGAACTTGCTAGGCGTGATGTCGATGACAGCTGTCGCAGTGATTAAGCTAAATTTTAGTACTATATAAGTACTGCGGTGCGAGCACAGAACTTTCGATAAGCTTATTTGACATTAAAATTCGACAAAACGGTAGTTTATCGAGTGTTTATCGATCTCGGTAGCACAGAACTCTGTTTATCGATCTCTCGACAAAGTCGACTAATCTTACCGAATTTCTCGATAAACTCAAGCATGGATCGTAATTTTGACATACAAGATAGATATAATTTGTCTATTTTGACATAAATTTATCGGGTTTTTAAATATGCACGATATGTTTGTCGATACTCTAATATTTTACGTAATATTGCTTTAGGTTGCTATAACAATGGATTTCGGCCTTATAATTTGTGGATAATTCACTCATATCGAATAGCCAGTGCATATTGTCGTGATTAATATATAAAAGAAAACTACTATTTTCGCTGCAGAGGGATTTTTTGTTTTATGAGAGAAGTATACCAATGATGTGATAAACAAGAACTAAATATAGCTAAGCAAACAGTGAGATAAGTGGTTTGTGAAGTTTTAACAACCAAGAAGAGCCTTCCGACAATAATACCATAATTATGATTTAATTTGTCGAACGCAATATTTATAAACCTTTCATCAATAAATGATAAGTAATAAAATCAAAACACAGTGTCTTCTAATTTTTAGTAGGTAGCTACAAATTGTATCATTGGAAATTGAACAGCCAAAAATGTATTGCAGGTATTTTTAATTCTAGGTACCTATCATAAAATAAAAGTCATTTGTAAATTTACAATTTACTATTCCTCATAAAACATCATCACTTCCTGGCCAACTTGATTTCCAACAAGCTGATGTCGCTCCATCCTAAAAAAAAAGAATGATTGTAAAATAAGAAATAAAATACAATAACAATAAGTAAATAATGTTACTACTATTTACTAAGTTTGATTGCTTTTTTCAAGCTCAATGTTCTATTTAAAACTTAAGTTTCCATTAAAGATTCCCACTGCCTGATATGAGGAAGTTGAGAATGAAGATGATGGAATATCTTGCTATTAACCCAGAGACAGGAAGTAATAGAACTTATTAATTTAAAATAAATTACAATGAAATATATGTATAGTAAATGGGTAGGTACTTATTATGTTTTTATTTTAACTATCAGCTACATGCTAGTTTATACAAAAGGGAAAAGAAAGAACAATAAGCATTTTTGTCTGTACATTTTTTACAAGTAAAATTAAAAAGTAAGACGGCGTGCTTACCTTGAGGCTTGAGCGCTCCGATACTTTTTCAGTAATAGCATCAAAGTGATTGTAATATTATAATCACTATAGTATAGAATACACTTTATGCAGAACTAGTTATCTATTTTAAATATAAGAAAACATAAAATTCGGGGAAAAGAAAATTTTACGAAATATTTATCTTTGTTTGTTTTGATGGTTTATTGACATTAATGTCATTTTGACAAAATGTTCTAATATATTGGGTGCAGAAAACTATTTTAGTATTATTTATGGCCGCATGGACAATATTCCTTAGCTTTATTATGAAAAAAATCATCATTAAAGAATGAATGGCGAATGAATGATCGATAAAAAAACGACAAAATATACATCTCGATAAAACTTATCGAGGCTAGTTTCATGCTAGCGTTGGTCGATATAATTCGATAGATAAAGTGAGTTTATCGATCGATAAATATGTCTACCGAAAGATCCATGCTCGCACCACTGTAATTGTAACAAGTAAACCATACGTTAATTTTATTATCTCTCTAACATCCAAAGATATTGTTTGAAGTACAGGTTTGCTGATGTTATTTATCTCTAAGTACCTTATTGACGACTTCAATTAGAAAATCATTAAATTGTAATAATAAAATGCACAATTCGTTCTTACACTAGGCAAATAGGCAATCTCAAGAAAAGTTAAAAATGGAACACATTTTTTATTGCAACGCAGGGAAACAATTTGAAATTAGAACAACAACTTTCAACATTTTGAAAATCATTAAAAATGTTGAAAGTATTTGTTCGTTATTGATATTAGTTTTTACTTTTTTATTTTAAATATGAGTGTTTAACACCAGCGGTGTTACAAATTCTCCACATCTTAAGCTCAAATTAAATTTTACTACATTATTGTAAGTTATTAACCTAAAGATCAAAACTATAATTAATAATATTATCTATGAAATGTGCTATTTCTCAAATGTGATTTAGAGGAAGTACAGGTGCATTTTTATCTTGTGAATATTTAATTTTTATATCAATCTAAAAATGTTTACCAACATAAATCTTTTTATCATCAGTCCTTCGCAAAAAATAAATGTGACCTTATTCATCATTGGTAATGTTGTTGTGAACTTTTTTTATCAAATAAATGTCAAAGGGGTGATTGATACTGCTATCTTGGCAATTGGTACAGTGGTTTTTAACATTATTTTATGTAATTTATATAGCAAACCAACATACATACATCCGCCTGATGGTAAACTGTCATCATAGTCTGTCCAATAATAGGTGGTTGTATTATAAAGCCATAAGTTTGTGTATTTACGTGTAGAATCCAAGTTTGATGAATAAAAATATAACATATATCTAGAGTTACTTTCGTTATCGTATATTTGTGTGGATACAGCCATACTTACCTATTGTTTACACTTTTTACCCGACTTCAAAAAAAGGAGGAGGTTATCAATTCGTCTGTATGTTTTTTTTTATTCTTTTTTTACGTTTGATAACTCAGAACTTTTGACTGGGTGAACCGATATTGATGATTCTTTTTTTGTTCGATGCGGAATAGTTTCCATTTGGTCCGATAAAAAATTTTTGGAAATCCATTGGGTAGTTTGGTTTTTAAATCAAAAAAAACTAGAAATATTAAGTCGTCTACATATGCGAAGTTGCGGATATTTGCTTTCCTATGAATTTTTAGTGAAATGATACGATAGTAGAAAACAATATAAGCTCACGGTCACCCATCTAACTTTGACCTTCAAAAGTTATCACTAAAAATTGTGAAAAAAAAATTAAACCAAAAATAAAACCGACTCCAAAAAACTGAAAAGGATAAAATAATTAAATTTTAGTAAGTAGGCACTCATCCCCTAGGAACATATTTTTGGAGTTGGTACTAAGTTTCCAGAAACCATAGATAGTGAAGCACCGACTCCAAAAATATGTTCCTAGGGGATGAGTGCCTACTTACTAAAATTTTATTATTTTTCCCTTTGCAGTTTTTTGGAGTCGGTTTTATTTTTTGTTTAAATTTTTTTTTACACCAAGAATTTTTCAAGACCTTGCTTGAGTTTAACTGCTCCCAAAATAATTCTTCTCTGAAAAGTAGACCTGTATGTAGGGTCGTCCGTCTGGATAGCTACCGCTTTATTGTTTCAGCCTTAGATAAAGCAGTTCGGTGTTTCGGATGGAAGGGAAAGGAAGCCAGTGTAATTACTGGGCATGGAAGGCATTTAATCTTAGGGCTCAGGGTGACAACGTACCTGCAATGTGAAGTGATTTTTTCCTTGTTATTGCAGGTGTCTATATGCGACGGTAACTACTTACCACCAGGTAGACCGTCAGCTTTCGTGTCATCTAGTTGTTCGTTTAAAAAAGAAAACCCGCCAGGATATATCGTCACTCCACCCAGAACAGCTCCCTTCGATACGAAACTGAGCTTTGAGAGTTTACGACCTTACTCTTAAACTGTATCCTTGTCCTATAACCCTATAAGAGTACGAGAGAGATGTAAGAGTGTCTTGGAAGGCGAGGATCGATTCGCGGGAGTGGGAGTCTAGCCTGTCTGCAGCTCGGCTGATGGAGTGGTCAGTAACCCCGTGACCTGTGAGACCTGTCTAATAAACAAGAGGTCTCAGTTTTGTGCCTTTTCTTTTAAAAACTAATGATACTTAGTTTACTTAAATAGAATTTCAAAACAGGTCTATAAAGTCACATTTTGTATTATTGATTTTTTACGTTTGTAGTAAAAGAACCGACTTAGAAAAAACTGGTACCAAATGATGGATACCAGCATTATCTGGGTATTGGCTAATCACTGTGTGATCACAGAGACCAGTGTGGTATCTGGGTATTGGCAAATCTCTGTGTGATCACAAAACGCAGTGTGGTGGTGATTATGGCAAACGAAACCCAAACCCCCTCATGGCTCATGATCGTAAACCGGACACTTCAAGGACCCGGCTTTTTCTTTAGTTTTCAAAACTTTTCCTTTTAATGCTATAATAATAACATATGATTTAATTTAATAATAATGTAGACATGTATAATTTATAGTTTAACTTATAGTCTTATCTCTAAAACCTTGACCTCAGACGGTATTAGCTACAGAAAGCGTTTAAGTTACTAAATTATGTAAATTAGCAGCCAAGTTAAATCAAATATGTGATGATAACTCGTATCTCGGAGCCCATCGTCAGTGCTCCCTTTGCGTTTGATTCGGGCGGTCGATTCGTAAATAAAAATCGCATAAAAGAACTTATTTCTGCTACTGAGTAGAGGGGACCGACCGGTTGGTCTCTGCCTTTCGCTAAACTTGTTTTACTCACATTTGGCTCTAAAATAAGCAGTCGTATAGTCTGTACCGGGATAGAATACTCATTCGTTGGAACCTTTGCGAAAGTAGAAAAAGACAAAATTGACATTTGCGGCTGTCACTTTGATAAAGTTTACCGTTAGCGGTGTTTGTGTATAATTTTATTGTGTAAATATGTCTTGTACAGTATGTATGAACCCCGATAAAAAACCAGTTAAGATGGTAAGTACATTTATTTTCTACAAGAAGTTTAATTACCTCCTAAAATACCCATATTAATTAACGTCTGGTAATTTACCTACTTAAACTGAAAGTTAAAACTTGAATTGTTGTAAATATTTACAACAATTCAAGTTTAATCTTGAAGTTTTCTGTTTTGATACATAAATTGTTATAGTAACAATAATAATAAAAATATATTCTCACAACTATTATACATATAACCCAAAGTAAGCATCATTACGAGCTTGCGTTATTATTATGGATACTAGATAACGGAGAAAATCGTTAAATCAACGGCCTAGACGTCCAGTTAAGCGGCGAATTTAGGCAGACGACTGCGACATATTATACATACTTAATACTGTAAAGGGTAGATACCTCCCCAGTTTTGTCTTCCCTTCACCCATCCAAATTTCGAGTTGAAAATACCACTATACCTTATCACTTTTTATTTAAAATAAATGCTCTTTATAAGTGTTAATTACTTTACGAAATAAAAGCAAAAAATACAGCTGAACTGAGAATATATTGAGAATATAATCTGTTCTAAATTAATTTCTTTAAAATTATATAAAACAACGAACTTTGGTTTGGAACGGATTATTTATGTGGTTGGAACGGATTATTTATGTGGTTTTAGGCTGTTTTGAACAAATTTGGAACGGTTTAAAACCCGGAATTCTGGTTAAGACCGGTTTATTTCCAACTATAATTAAGAATCTCCTCCTTTTTAAAGTCGGTTAATTAGTAAATAGTAAATGAACCTGCACTATTATCTACTTAATTTTGGCCCCCGGCTCAACCCGCGTGAATAACCATATGTCTTTCTTTTCTGAAGGCATTTTTAGGATCCATAAGTTACTAGTGATGTAGGTATCTCATTTAGTTTACCACCGTAAGCCATATAAGCACTATAAAACAGTGGAGAAGCTACGACATGCTTCTTCACTGAAATAATACTTAGACCAATTAAATTCTCTCATTCTTCCTTAAACTTTCGTTGCGTCGCTCCCTTTGGTCATAGCGTGATCATCCATTAAACCATTATTGAGCATACTCACTACCTTACAGTAAAAACTACATCAAAATCCATTTAGCGGTTCTCACGTTATAAGTGTACAAACAGACAGACAGACGTTGCATTTGATATCAGAGATATTATCAACAACCCGACTGACAATCCCACTGCTGGCCACAGGCCATGAAAATTTCAGCCGTAACAGAAGCCCTACCTACGTGAAACGTTTTCCGAAAGGAGATGTTTCATATCCGGCTAGGTATATGTTCAGTATCTCAAAAAATCAGGAAAAATCTCCTGAATCCGTGAAAAATATTAATAATTCGTTTTCATGCATAATTTTTTGGTACAAAAGTTGAAATTTTTTGTCAATTTCACCGTTATTGCTTATGGCAATATGGCGGACGACATAAAAGTCAACTAAACGTCACCAAAGTGACATCCGCGCCATGATGAATATTTGGCTGTGTTGCAGTTTTTTCTTTTAAAAAATCTTGTTTTGTACCACGCAACAAAGCAAATAAAAAGAAAATGGACGATTGAACACTGCTCTGCATATTTTTACCTATTTTTAACCGACTTCAAAAACGAGGAGGTTCTCAATTCGGCCGGTATGTTTTTTTTCTATGTATGTACACCGATTACGCCGAGATTACTGATCCGATTTAGGTGATTCTTTTTTTGTTCGATGCGGAATAGCTGCCATTTGGTCCCATAAAATTTTTTTCAAAAACAGTTGGGTACTTTGGTTTTAAATTAAAAAAAACTGAAATTATGAAATCGTCTACATAAGCGAAATTGCGAATTTTTGCTTTTCCAATGACGTTTCAGTGAAACGATACGATAGTAGGAAACAATATAAGTTGACGGTCACCCATCTAGCTTCGACCGTAGAAAGTTATCACTAAAAATTGTGAAAAAAAAAATTTAAACAAAAATTAAAACCGACTTCAAAAAACTGAAAAGGATAAAATAATTAAATTTAAGTAGGTATTCATCCCCTAGAAACATATTTTTGGAGTTGGTGCTAAGTGGTTTCCAAAAACAATAGAAAGTAAAGCACCGACTCCAAAAATATGTTTCTAGGGGATGAATACCTACTTAAATTTAATTATTTCATCCTTTTCAGTTTTTTGAAGTCTGTTTTAATTTTTGTTTTTTAGTATAAGTACGTAGACCTGGCCGGGTCTTCATACATTTTTGAAACCTCTCTTTTCGGACCAAAAATACGTTTGTTTCTTGACATTATAAATATTTGAAATAAAACCCTATAAACATTTATTAGAGAACACTATTCTTTTTAAATGTAAGGTTCAATATAAAAAACAAATCTCATGGTAACTTCGTGCGTGGTAGCTTCATGGAGCCATCCGGGAGTAGCCAATGCTAAAATTGCTTTGTTTTGTAATCATAATATGCATAAATAACTTACGGCCCCAAATACGACGCTAACGAGTTCCTCGTTAAACCATACTTTACAACACAGATAAATAATTATCGGAATATTCCGTTCAAGCACTTGTCTACCAACGGATGTTTGCGAATGAGCGTAAACGAGAATCAGAAGTGTAAGTACCTACATACAGTTAACAGGTACAGCACATCAATATCTACATGCAGTTTCTATAGAAATGCCGCATAATGACAGAACAATGAACAATAAATACCTGCGTATTACATTTCATGTTAAATTAATATCATCACGTCATTTATGAAGCCTGTAAACTGTTCAAAGTCGAATAGCCGCTTCAGTTCCGATATATTAGTAATTTAATTTGGTACCCACAAAACAGACAGTAAGTTTTCGGTTCTCTCTCAAGGAAACACCGGCGGGTTACGAAGGAACGAAAGGTTCTATTAATAAGATGTTCCATTGTCATAGGACGTGGTTGACGTGGTGTCGATTTTATACGCTTCCTTGTGATTTCCGCTTAGCTTAATCTTATGCTAGGAACTAACAAAATGTATATTTTGTTTCGTTGAGCTTAATTGGGTACATACATTACTCTTTTTTATGATTTCCATCACAGAAAATAATTTGTACTTATAATCATAATCATTTATTTATTTGTGATACACAGGTAAAATTAAGATGTGAAGTAAAATACAGTGCAAGCTGTGATCAGCCTTATCGGCATACAAATGTTACAATTAATATAGCTAGTAGCCAGGTCAACATTTAATTTAAATTCATAATCACTAAAATTAAAATTCAATAATAGCTTATAATAATTAATATTAAATAAGAAATATGAATAATTGAAATGTCAACATTTAAATTAAATTAATAATAAAGGAGCGGTCAGATCAAAATATAGAGGCAATCAGACTAATTTAAAAAAATTCAGAATGTCAAAATTAAATTGTAATTTAATTAATATTTTAATTGTAAGAATTCATTAATTGAGTAGAAAGAGTGAACAATTAAAAAATCGAAACTAAACTATACTTACCTACATATGTATAACTTAATTTCTATGACTACATTTGTTGTGATTGGTTTATTAAATACTAGCTTTAACCCGCGGCTCAGTCAGCCCACGTGGATGTCGGCTATCGGTCCAAAAAATATCCTATGTTCTTCCTAGGGTCTCCAACTATCTTCATACCAAATTTCATCTAAATCAGTTCAGTTGTTTAGACGTAAAATCGTAACCAACAAAAAAATTCACTTTCGCATTTTGATAATAAGTTACGGCTGCGTAGAATAGAAAGGTGATGTAGTATCAGAATGTTGACGAACGATATAACGTTGCGAGACATTGCTTATGAAAGTGACAGATCGAGGTACGAGTGTACGAGTAGGTATGTCATTTAGAAATCCAGAAGCCTTTGTAGTGGTTTTTTTAATAGCAATTTCCAGCTAACCTGTTCCTACTAGATTATGAAGAATAGAAGTAATATGGTTATATTATTTCATTACAATAAATCAGTTATCATTTAAAGTTTAGATTTTAAAAAAGATAATTCCAAATTCAAATTAGGAAAATGTGTGTTTTTCATTTGTTTTTCGTACTGTCAAGATGAGTGAATCTAATGAAGAAATTCGATACATTTTAAAATTTTACTACAAAAAAGGTAAAAATGCAACGCAAGCCGCGAAAAAAATTTGCGATGTTTATGGACCTAGTGCAGTGTCTGTGAGAGTAGCACAAATTTGGTTTAAGCTTTTCAATCCGGAAATTTTGATGTCAATCGCTCTGGTCGCCCTATTACGGATAAAATTGATGCCATTTTAAAAAAACTGGAGCAAGATCGGCATATCTGTAGTTAAGACGTAGCTTAAGAACTGGGAATTGACCACAAAACAGTTTTGGCGCATTTAAAAAAAATGGGTACACAAAAAAGATATTTGGGTACCCCACGAGCTCACTGTAAGAAACCTAATGAACCGTGTACTCGTTTGTTATTCTTTATTACGAAGTAATGAAACCGAACCATTTTTGTAGAAGCTGATAACTGGTGATGAAAAGTGGATCACGTACGATAAGAACGTGCGAAAAAGGTAGTGGTCAAAGGCCGGTCAGGCTTCACAGACTGTGGCGAAACCCGGGTTAACTCGCAACACACCTTGTTGCGAGTTAACCCGGGTTTCGCCATTTCGTGTGTGTGTGGTGGGATTGGAAGGGCATTATTCATTATGAGCTGTTACCACCAGGCAGGACCATCGATTCTGAACTCTACTGCGAACAACTGATGAGATTAAAGCAAGAAGTTGAGAGAAAGCGGCCGGAATTAATCAACAGAAGGGGTGTGGTTTTTCATCATGATAACGCTAGACCTCACACATCTTTAGCCACTCAGCAAAAATTAAGAGAGTTTGGCTGGGAGGTGTTAATGCATCCGCCGTATAGTCCTGACCTTGCAACTTCAGATTTCCACCTGTTTTGCTCTCTTCAGAATTCTCTAGGCAGTGTCAGGTTAACATCACGAGAGGACTGCCAAACCACTTGTCGCGGTATTTTGATCAGAAGCCCCAAAATTTCTATAGCAATGGGATCATGTCCCTACCTACAAGATGGCAAAAAGTTATCGAACAAAATGGTACCTACATACTTTAGTTAAATGTAAATAAACTATATTAAAAAATGTTTTGAATTTTCTTAAAAAATGCGAAAAAACTTTCCCCAACCTATTATGTGTAGTCGCGGAGATTAAGTACCTTAATATTTGTTTATCTAAAATCTAGATTGTTTCTGGTGCGTTTTAAAACGATCCTTGAAATGAGGGCTGAACGATCTGTCTTTTGAAAATGTGACAACGATCAAATCAAAACACTACATTGAATATCTAATCATTCTGTGTTCTTATTTTTCCAGAGAAAAGAGAAGGACACTTTCGGCGAACTCGACGTGCCAGATGACAGGCTGTACGGAGCGCAGACCGTCAGGTCTGTCATGAACTTCCCCATCGGCGGCATTGAGGAGAGGATGCCTGTGAGTCAAATACCAAACTATTTTTCTATAAGTTAATGGGCAAGGCATTTCATCTTAGACCGCAGGATGCCAATGCACGTGCAATTTTTTACTTTTTATTGCAGGTGTCAATAGGCGGTGGTTACCACTTACCACCAGGTGGGCCGTCAGCTTGTTTGTCATCTAGTTGTATAAAAAAAGTTATTGTCTTATTGACGAGTGCGTCTACCTCGGACAAATGGTCCATCTTGGTAGGTTCAACTTCAGGGCAGCTTCGGGAGATTGCGTGAAATCTTCTCGTCCTAAATTTCTGAATGCGACAAAGTGTGAGTTGCCAGTGACATACGTGGCTGTGAAACGTGGTCGCTTACTAAGAGACGTCTGTGCAAGTTTACAGTCACTCAACGAGCTTTGTCAGGTGTTTCCCTACGAGATAAAATTTTAAATAGGGACATCCTTAAGAGAACATATATAGCTGATGAATGTTGTAGCATGGTGACCACTTACCGGAAAGCGCAAAATAGCGAGGTAGTCCACCTCCCACTAGATGGACAGACGACCCGGTCAGGATCGTCTGTCGGGGAGCCGTTGGAAGCAAGCTGTGGACAACTGGAGATAGAACCTTTTCATTTGTAAATCGATAGGCGAGGGGTTTGTTCATCAATGGACATCATATGCTAATATGACGACGATGAAGATCCCTTTCTAGCTGTATGACAATAAAATAAAAATGTTGATTGCAGAGCAAATGATAGTAAAATGACTAAAATGGGACGCCAGGTTGGAGCGACTATTTTTATAATCATTTCACAACAGAACGTGGCCTTTATCAACGAGAGTTACGTAGGTACTGTCAAAATTAACGCGTGACTGTTCCCGATCGATAATGACGATGGACACGTTGTCATTATCATTATTGTTACCGTTAAAATAACAACGAATTAGAATAGCGAACGATACTATCTGCTTATGTTATTCGTTGTTATTTATTGGGACCCGATGTATTGAAATATTGATCAAGAAATACGAAACTCGAAGTTAATGCTAGTTTGGATTTGAAACATTTCATTTGAACTAAAATGTAATTAACACGCGTAAGTAAGTAAAAAGAACGAAGTACTCTGGTTTCATGTTGAGCCTCAATCATGGTACAGAATATTCAGCTTTAATAATATAAGCATTTAATCCTATTTTTCCGACTACAAATTACTTATTGAAATGATTTCCGAGATATTCAATTCAGTAGGTTTTATTTATAAATAAATTGTTATTTCCAATTTTGTTTTTGTTATTTTCACTCGACAAAATCTCAGGCACCTTCCACTTCGTAACCCAATTATTTAAATCACGTATTAGATACAGTACCGGCTACAGCTTTCTTTTAACACAATTACTTTGCTATTTCAACATAATAATAATAATAATAATAATAGTTTATTTCCTTTAACAAAGTACATTTAGTATACAGTTTACAGTTGTTGGAGCCCTCTTTTAGGCAAAAGATGCCTGTGCCAGAAGGTTCCGCTCTTCCAATTTTAACATTAAACTTGCTAAAGGATGCTCCAATAGTACAAAAACATCCAAAATAAAATTTATAAAAGGTAACATTTTAAATTTTTTGATAATGTCTAAGAACCAATCTCTTGTGTGTGGTGTGACCGTGTGCGTGCATGTGTATGTGTTTGTGTGTATGTGTTTGTGTGTGAGTGGTGTGTGTGTGTGTGTGTGGTGTGTGTGTGTGTGTGTCTTTGATATCATATAAGACTATATAAAAAAGCCTCTATTTCGTCATAGGAAAATAATTTTAACCAATCTGTCACAATAGTCCTAATGTCATAATGATGTAGTTTATAGATATTTAGTTCCCTGTTTGTTTTGTTATAAATATATATAGAGCGCCATTGATATTGTCTATTTGCAAAGTTAGTCCTGACAGTTGGTAGCGGGAGAACATTATATACGCGTCTTTTTTTCACGTTATCTATACTATTTATAATATTGGCGGTTTTATGTGTTTTTAAAACTATTTCCTTCAAATATAGTTTCCTCACCGTAAGCAAATCGCATTCCTTATATAGATCATCAGTGGAATAGGTATTTTTTTTCCGATACATAACTTTAAGTAAAGCACGCTGAGCTCGCTCAACACTTATAAATTTTGTTTTTGCAGCACCACCCCAAACGGAGATACAGTATATCAATACGGACTGAACTAGAGCTATATAAATATTATTTAGGAGGTTACTACCACTTGGTAAACGAGTGTTCGTTGGAATAACATTTCTTAATATTTTGAAAATCCAGATTAGTTTCCTCACTCTGTTTGCGACTTGCTCAAGATGTGGGTACCATGTTAATTTTTCATCAACCATAATGCCGAGGTACTTAGAGTTATTAGCTTTGTTTATTATTGGGCAGCTACAATCGTAATTTATAGTCATCACAGTTGTGTATTTTTATAAGGAGATGTTCTTTAGGTTGCGTACTATCATTAATGCTAAAACATATATAATTGGGTTTCAACGTATTTAAGGTAAGTTGGTTATTTTGCAGCCAAGATGCTACCCTACGCATACCTGCTTCAACACTGTGTTTTACAGTTTGCCATGTTTTCCCTTTGAAAACAATTGCAGTATCATCAGCATATGAAAATCAATCAATATCAACACCTACTTATGTATCATAGTGTGGGACTGCTATAGGCATGTTGCATTGCAATGTGTTTACAATAACTTTTGTGATATCAATGTGGCAATGATCAGGTCTACTACCCATGTGGCGTCACTCACTGCTCAAATTTATACGAATTGCAGCTTGCGTAAAAACAAACGAACCTTGGCCCCTATCTTATAGCATCGGGCCATGACAAAGTCACTGTGAACCTAGAACCCGTGAGATCTTTTGTGCTTCCTCTGCTTTATCTTATCATATCTGCATGACGCCATGACAAAGTCATAATGCACCTAGACCCTGTGGGATCTATTTATGCTTCCCCTGCCAGGACCAGTAAATGGTCCTCAATATTGATGCCATAAGCCTTACTATACCTCTAGGTAGAGAGTCTAGTCTTTTGGCTTTGGTTATACCACTAGAGATTCATTCTGTCTAGCCAGAGAATCACACCGGCAAGAGATGTATCATTGGCCCTAATTCTGGTAAACACATGCTAAGTCTAAATTTAAGTTCAGTGCATTTCTTTCTTTAAAAAGGAATACGAAAAGGATGGCTGTCATATAATTTGACATTTAGAAACGTGCGTTAAATTTTCGACCTTATTGAACATGATAAAATGCAGTGTTTAGGAGGCACCTCCGTACATGCCGTCTAAAATTGTCTATGGTTTCTTAATTTAAGTGACAGCTCTAAACAGATTCTTGCTATCTTTTTCCTATTACTTATTGCGAGAAAGAGATATACTGTACTTAAATTTAGAATTAAAGTGTGTTCCCAGAATTAGGCCCATTGATTTAGAGTTTTTAGACCCAGCGGCAAAGATGCATAAATTTTGCGTAAAGCCGTCCGACTGCCGCGACAACACCGCCAGGCAAGCGTACAAGTATCTACTATTATTCATCTGTGGTACAAACGTGTATTGACCAAAGTGTGCCGTATTGCAGGCCTTAGTTTGATTGAATGCTTTTGTTATTATTACCTGTTGAAAGTGAAAGTCGCCGGTCTATGACTGACTACTTTTATAAATAAATTAATCATTGCCTACGAAGTGATATAGATACAATTATCCAGTACTCACACCCTTTGCTGTACTTACTTTCACATACTTTTTGTTTGTAGGTTGTTTGTTGCTTGCGACTTTTATTAGGTACTGATTTAACAACCTTCCATAACAAGTGGCGGTACTTGCCCTACTACGTGTAAGCCTAATGTCTGCGCTATCAAACGTTTCCGAAAGATTTGTGTGCTGTAATAATTACGTTTCATTTTCAATTCGGTCTCAGATTGCCACTACGCGCGAGTCGGTTATGTTAGATATTATTTTATAATATTTTCTTACTTGCATACTATAATATTTTTTTAAAAGAGGAAGATTTGAACCAGATTCATTTGTGCAGTTATTACATTTAAATGCGCTACCGGAATTTAAACATATTTAATGTACCTTGGACGCTAAATATGTGATGAATCAGTCTCCATGATGATATTTCGATGAGGTGCATCATTACAATAATCGTCTTTCACATTAAGATACTACTTTCGTAGGCGGTTTCGTTGACGATTTGACGTCGCTTAAAGGGTCGTCTGTGTAGGCAGGTACGTAACACCGCCTTTATTATTTCGGCCGTGAAACAGTTCGCTGTGTAAATACTGAGCATGAAAGCCATTTCATTTTAGATCCCAGGATGACAACGCACCAGCAATACCAAGTAGTTTTTCCTTGTTATTGGAGGTGTCAATAGGCGACGATCCTCATCACCAGGAAGGCCGTTGATTGCTTGTCATCAAGTTGTATAAAAAAAAATAGGCGGTAGGGTCGCTGCCATTCTCTTAACTATTACGGAGGAAGGGATGCTATGTATCTCCAACTAATATGCAGTATTATTCTATTTCAGTATCCGGTCATAGTAGCGTTTGGTATCCTCAAGAAGGCTGCAGCTAAGGTCAACATAGAGTTCGGCCTGGACAAAAAAATTGGTAATTATTTTCTACCTTTGTTCTTAGATAATCTTTTGAATAGTGTAAATTCACAGACTACGAAAATTCAGTTTTGTAAAAAATATGTATTTTGCGTGTTTTACGAAAATTAAAATGATGACTGTAAAACACAAATTATTATCGTAGTCAAAATGGATGATTAATGATTATAGGAGGCGAACTTCTTGTACTCAAAAAACCTACTAATTACAAATCTTTTTCATTAACGGCAGCACCATGGCTTACATTTTTTCTGTGTGAATAAAAATCAGAATATATTTCTCACTGAAAGCTCAGACAATTCTGACGATAACAGCACCTATTGAATCCAGCATGCATAGCATGACTAAATTAATTTGAATCAAACCATGAAGGCTTTATTTCCAGCGGAGGCGATCATTCAGGCGTGCGATGACGTAATATCCGGCAAGCTGTATCGCGAAGGACACTTCCCGCTCGTTATCTGGCAAACTGGTTCCGGAACCCAGTCCAACATGAACACCAATGAGGTGAATATAATTAGGATAACACCGGCCAGGTTTAAAATAAAAACAACGAGCAGTCGCCTGGATTTCGAAAGGTCGCGGGTTCGATTCCTGCCTCAGGACGTGAAATTTTTCTAGTTTTATTATATTTTAATTACCAAGTAATTTTTCAAACATTTATAATAATGTTAAAATCAAAAATTAAGAATATTTGAAAGCACTGCCCTAACTTAACCGAATCGTAGGTATTTGTAAAAATACTCGTTTCGGATGTTGAAATAGAATTTTTCGACATTGTAGGGTGGACGTCAGCTCATAAACGCAAACACAGATAGACTAGAAGAATTTCACAGGGATATCCCAAGTCCTGGGTGGCTCAGTGGTCAGAGCAGTCGCCCGGATTGCGAAAGGTCGCGGGTTCGATTCCTGCCTCAGGACGTGAAATTTTTCTAGTTTTATTATATTTTAATTAATAAAAACAACGGTTAACTTAGAACAGTGGTTGGCAAACTTATTAGCCAAAGAGCCAAATATGAACATTACAACAATTTAAAAAAAACGGGAGCCAAATCTGCTTGTTTAGTAAACTTTTATTACACTAATGGCTGATTTTTCAATCCCCAGATAAGATTTATCCCGAGAATAACTTTGACAAGTTGACAGTTCCTCTAATTATTATTAATATTGGCGAATTAGACTGTAACCCGGGAAAAATTTGTAGTGAATTAAGCGTATTTCTAAGATTGCACTGTAAACCACACATAATATTCCTTGGGATAAAAATTAGTAAATTTTTGAATACAAATAAACTAAATAAAATGTTGAAATTACATTGCACCAATTTCGATAACTGTACATTTTTAAATCTTGATGAAATATCTATGTATGATAAAAACTTTATGTCAAAGATATGTTTCAAAATTAATACTTGTATTGATTTTAGGTTTTATGATAAAAAATTCTTGAGTTACAACAAAATAAAAAACCCCCACCATTCAATTCAAAATAAAAATAACTCTTTAGAAATTAATATTCATACTAAAAAAGGAACTATTCCGTATTATTTCTTAAAAAATAATTTAGCAACTGAAAATGATAACACAAATAAGAATAAACCTACCACAAAATTTGTACAAAAACAGCTAACCGATTACTTCTCAAAAAAAAATACAAAAAATATTTTTTTTCGAGACGAAAGGCAGCACTCTAGATTTTAATAAAGATAAAAGTAATAAAAAAAAAACTTTTCTGTATTTCATCAAAATATAGCGGGCTTATTGAGTAAAAAAGAAATTATAGAGATTACACTAGATGAATTAGCAGAAAACAAAAAATATTTGAATGCATTGTGCTTTAGTGAAACTTTTATTAAATCAGGTAGTGAAAGGAACATACAAATTAATGGGTTTCGTTTAGCAGCAGCTTATTCGAGAGCAAAGCAAAAAAGAGGTGGTGTTTGTATTTTATGTGATGAAAGCACTCAAACACGTAATCTAGATTTTTTAAAAAAGTTTTGTGATGATTTTGTATTCGAATGCTGTGGTTTAGAAATCCCTACAGTAAAAATTATAATAATTTGCATATATAGAACACCCACTTCAAATATAACATATTTTCTACGTAAATTAGAACTACTCTTAAATAAACTTAAACAGAAAAATAAACATAAAATAATAATAGCAGGAGACCTCAACATAGATATTTTAAAATCTTCTAAAACTACATCCGAATTCAATAGAATAGCACAAAATAATAACTTCAACTTACATATATTACAACCGACAAGAAAAAATGCTTGTCTAGATCAGATTTTAAGCAATATACCCGATGCCAAAAGTGAGTTACATAAACTAGGGTTGTCAGATCACGACACAGCACAGTCGATTGAGTTTGAAGTCGCTAATAAGCATAATCTTATCAAACATTGGTTTGTAAGGAAGAAAAACTATTCTTCCGACAATATGGAAAAATTTAAAGAATGTCTCGGCTCATTATTGTGGTCTCAAGTCTATAATGAAAGCGATTCAAACGTAGCTTTTAATCAATTTTATTCTACATTTTTATTATTTTATAATTTGTGTTTCCCGACATTAAAAATCAAAATATACGCTCGTAAAACATCTCAAAAATGGTTTACAAAGGGCATTAAAAAATCGACACACACTAAAAGATTTTTAAGGTTTTCATATTATAAGCAATCTAATCTTGAATCCAAAACAAAATACAAAACATATACAAAACTCTTAAAAAATTGTATAAATAAAGCTCAAAAAATAACTAATATAAAATATATAACTAAATCTCGGAATATATGTAAAGCTACATGGAAAATAATAAAAAATAATACTTCTAATAATCCAGAATATTTTACTGTAAGCAAACTAACCTTAAATGATAAAGTAATAGATGATCCAAAGGATATTGCCAACATATTTAACAAACATTTCATCAATATAGCAAAGTATACAGATACTCAAATTATTAACAACCGAACGAATATGGCGATACCTTCGAATACCGCTAGTCTTTTTCTAATACCGACAGACGCCTATGAAGTTAAGATACTAATTGACTCCTTGAATAGTACAAACTCAACGGGATATGACCATGTTAACACCGGTGTAGTAAAATATTGCAAAACAGAAATAGCGCCAATTTTAAGTTATTTAATAAATCTTTCATTCAGTACTGGAACTTTTCCAGAGATACTTAAGATATCAGTAGTTAAACCGTTGCATAAAAAGGAGAGCAAAGAAAATATAGAAAACTTTCGGCCAATAGCACTAATACCCATTTTGTCCAAATTGTTTGAGAAGGCTATGCATACACGAATAAGTAGATTTATAAAGAAATTCAGCATTATAAAATCCGAACAGAATGGTTTTCAAAAAGGAAAATCTACGACTCTGGCTGCTTTCTCTTTAGTTAATACAATACTCACTCATACAGATAAACGTACCCCAGTAACTGCAGTATTCTTCGACATGAGCAAAGCCTTCGATCTGGTATCTCATAATCTACTCCTTGATAAATGTGATCTCTATGGAATTAGGGGCCTATCAAATAGCTGGCTTCAAAGTTATCTTCATAATAGGAAACAACATGTTGAAATAACTAAATTAGATAGTAATAAGGAAGTTATGGTATATAAATCATCTAGTGAAACAATTAAAACTGGGGTACCGCAAGGAAGCATCCTTGGGCCTCTTTTGTTTCTACTATATGTCAATGATCTTCCTAATATTACACCATATAAATGTATACTTTTTGCAGATGACGTATCTGTAGTCATTACACGCGTAAACAAGAACATAAATTATAACAATGAAATTAATTCTACAATAAAAAACATCATAAATTGGTTAGAAAATAATAAACTCAACATAAACCTCAATAAGACTACGTACGTACAATTTATAAATAAAAATGGTAAAAAGCAGCAATTAAATTTAACTTACGAAAAAACACCAATTAATGAAACAAATAAAACAAAATTTCTGGGCATAATATTAGATGACAAATTCTCATGGAGTGATCATATAGCAAGCATTTGTATTAGAATACAATCTTTTGCATATGCTTTATGGCGACTTACAAAAATAAGTAGTATGAAAATTGCAATTCAAGCATACCATGGCTATGTGTGCTCATTACTTAGATACGGGATTGTTGTATGGGGTAATTCTTGTAATATTCAACAAGCCTTGATAGCTCAAAAAGCTTGCATAAGAGCCATCTGCGACGTTGATATAATGACCTCATGTAGACCCCTGTTTAAAAAATTTAGTCTTTTAACAGTTCCCAGCATGTACATATTAGAAATTTGTACTTTTGTTCGAACTTATCCAAACTTATTTAAGAATACCAATTGACACCCTAATAGACTAATACTTCCAATTATAACAACAACTTCATTTAATAAAAATAGTTATGCAATGGCCATAAAAATTTATAACAGATTGAACAATGACATTAAAATACTACCTACACCTTTGTTCAAACAAAAACTCAAAACATGGTTGATTGAAAATTGCTTTTATTCAATTAATGAGTTCTTTGAATACTTTAAAGAACATTAAAAATTGTTGTAATATAAAACTAAAAGTGTAGTAACTCGATTATTTTGAATCTTTTTCACATTGTGTATCTTAATTTATTTGTTTTATGTTTGACATAAAAAAAAAAACATTTTGCATGCCAGTTTCTGGTGAAATATATGGATCCCAAACCTTTTGTTGACATCGAAACATGTACCATATTTCAAGCGAAATAAATATCTTTCTTTCTTTCTTTCTTTCTATAGAAAATCTGTCATAACGTCAAAATTATTCTCTAGATAAAAATTATCTGAGGATTGAAAAATCAACCCTAAGTAAGTCGTACACTAAATAAAACAATTTCATACTTAATAGCGAATAATGTGCTTGCATCTCCCTGGAAAGTTTGAGTTAGTCAGGTTTGTATGTTGTTGTTTTTATTTTTAGACATGATTCCAAGTTCTCATCAATAAGACTTTTTTCTTACCAATCTTTTTTGAAATGAAAATATTATTGCGCCTTCCGTGGATATTTGTGCCAGAGCCGCACTTAAGGAGCCAAAGAGCCACATGCGGCTCTGGAGCCGCACTTTGCCGACCACTGACTTAGAACTAAAGGAGATGTTTTACGGCCAGGTATATGTATGTAGCCGCCATCTGGTGAAATTCGCCGCTTAATCGGATGCATAGCCCGTTGATTAAACCTCGACATTCAACTGAATGCCTAGTCCGATAGTTGATTGAACTACTCACTTTACGTTTAACAACTTCCTCCATCCAATAATGGATCGTCTTGTACTGAAAAGTTTTGGTTTGATTGGTAGGTTATTTTTTTATGACTACTTATAACCGACATTGTTTTGGTTCTAAGTGGTGCTAAAAAAAATAACCTTGAACCTACTAATCACTCAAACAGTCTCACAAAAGCTCTTCGATTTAAACGACCCGTCTAGGCGTCCAATTGAATGGCTAATTTAATCCAGACGGCTGACATGACGTTCAGCCATCTCATCGCATACAACCAACGTGATTTTTTTTATTGTTTTTGCTCGATATTGATAACGGCAACAGGAAGACGCTTGTTTATAGATAATGGTACGGATCCCTTCGTGAGCGACTCCGACTCGAACTTGGCCGGTTTTTTTGTTAATAAAATAGTTACTTTGTAGTAAGTTAAGTCTAAAACCTGAAAATATAGCTTATTCCTCATTAATAAACAGCTTAATCTTTTTTTTTATACAACTAACTATATTACAAACAAGCTGACGGCCCACCTGATGGTAAGTGGTTACCGCCGCCTACAGATACCTGCAATAACAAATCACTTGATATTGCAGGTGCGTTGTCATCCTGAGGCTTAAGATGAAATGCCGTCCATGCCCAGTAATTACACTGGCTACCTTTCCCTTCAATCCGAAACACAGCGAACTGTTTCACAGCTGAAATACGAAACTACTAAATCTACTTTCAAGCCTTGCGTAAGCTGAAGATCCTCACCAATCCCATCCACAGGTTATATCCAACCGCGCCATCCAGATCCTGGGCGGTAAACTGGGCAGCAAAGACCCTGTCCATCCGAACGACCACGTGAACAAGTCACAGAGCTCCAACGATACATACCCCACGGCTATGCACATTGCCGTTGCCATGGAACTCAGAGACAGGCTGATGCCCGGTATGGTGGCCCTCAGAGATACCTTGGCTGCCAAATCTAAGGACTTCGAAAGTATCATCAAGATTGGAAGGTAAGATTAGTTATTAAAAATTTAAAACTAGAAAAATTTCACGTCCTGAGGAAGGAATCGAACCCGCGACCTTTCGCAATCCGGGCGACTGCTCTAACCAACTGAGCCACCCAGGACTCGGGATATCCCTGTGAAATTCTTTTAGTCTATCTGTATTTGCGTTTATGAGCTAACTTCCACCCTACAATGTGTTACTAAGTAATTTTTCAAACATTTATAATAATGATAAAATCAAAAATTAAGAGTAAGATTAGTTACTTTCGCCCTTTTTTATCTTAACGGGGTAACCAACCTTCATTTCACCTGATGGTAAGTGAACATAATGCCGACGATGGAAGCAAGCTACACCTGGATTCCTCAACCACAGAGGAACTGGCAATCTTACATCCAACTGCCGAAACACAACAATGCCGTTAACATTATCGCTATGGCGGCAGACTTAGGAAGATGGAGGTAGCTCGCAAGGCGGACTTAGAAAAGCCCTACCACCAACCAAACCGAGCAGAAAATTTCTGCCCCCACAGGAATAGAACCCCGGACATCTAGATCTGAGGTCGGTGGTATCAACCACTAGACCACAGAAGCGGCCTTTCGTAGTGTAAAGATTTTGTTTTAGTTTTTGCCGCCATTTCATGACGCCTTTCAAGACTTTTATTATAATAATTAAAAATTGTGTCTGCGCGAACATTGTGCTAAAAATTTCTGTAGTTTTTATATATAAAAGTGTTTTCATGTGTTGTCGAGCAATGTGAAAAATTATTATCTTTGTGTGGAAGACATTAAGAATTTTATCGTGACTATCCACCTCCCAGAAGTAGCATCGTGGAGAATCTCATCATATATTTGGTGCCGAAATCTTACAAGATGTATTGAAAAGTCTCACACCCGCATTTCAATGCAATAACTGAAGAAATTACCAATACTCCCTGTTGGAATAGACAACATTTAATTTAATGGTAACATTATTTTTTTGAGTTATTTTAGTGTATTTGACAATACTTGTTTGCCGCCCTGTTTCCTGTAACCTATGAAGCACAATACACGCATCGCAAGTTATCTCGACTTTTCTTCTACATAATCACCTAAACGCCTATTTAAAACAATAAAACCCTCGCTCACTCCCAAAGACTGGCTCAAAAGGTCTAGAAACCAGAGCCTAAACTAAATATAAAAAAGAAAGACTATTTAGAGGGCAACAATTTGCTGCTTACTTTAGGCTAGATGATATGTGTGATTTTATGTATATTATTATTATTATTTTCTATCATTGTCGTGGGTTACCACCTTACCAAAGGTAGTATATAGGAGTCTCCTCGTGAAGGCTACTTTGGTTTTAAATGAGTGTAGTACTATTTGTTTCGCCGCTTTTTGATAATATTTCAACCACTCAATTTCACACAAAATAAATTGTACAGGTGACAGCACATAAAGTGTAACAGTTGTACTACGAAAGCTGCCTCTATTGTGAACGGAGTAAGGGCGGTATCAAGTTCAAACTGTTACACTTGTTGTGCTGTCGATTGTCCTTAACAAAGCTTTTTTATTTCAATTCACAATAGCTCATATTTTCGAATATAGGTAGTGTTAATTTAAATTATCTTGTATTTTTACAAAACATTTTTATCATCTACCAAAGCTGACTTTAGGGCGATTAACACACTGCCACGCACCGCGCTGCATGTTGGGTCTCGACGCACCTACTCGCACTCACGCGCGTAGTTGCGGATTCACGGCGGCTTCGACTCATTACATTGAAAGCTGTTTTGATATTAAAAATGGTTATTAGTGTGGAACTCATTTACGATGCTGCAGTTATAATAACTGTTTGGTTTTTGTACAGTCAAATTAATAGAAATCGTGCCTAAAGAAGATATTGGGTACATCCTTCCTTATTTACAAACAAGATCGTTGAATGGGTCATTTGTTCAAAATTACCTACTGGTACTTGAGAAAATATGAAGAGAAATTTTTCAACTACACGCGTATGTCTAATGCATCTTTTGATTATTTGCTAACCAGAATTCGAGCAGAAATTACTGGAATAGATACATATTTTCGTCTTTGTATTACGCCAGAGGAGAATATAAATCGATCGATATCGAGATCCATTTTCAAACACTCGTCCAAGCCCTTCCAAAATCACGCACGGCACTGCGGGACTCGGTGTGCCATACCTTGCGTCTCGCCCCGCACCCATTTTTTCATTTATTTCATTTATTCATTTGTCAGTCACATGGTTACATATAGGTGTTACAATGAGTTAATTGATACATTGGACTCATGACACCCCGTGGGGGCACTGTAAACATAAAGCAAACCCATGCGCGGTGGTGCACGTTTCTCCGCTTGTAGGCGCGTGATCTGCATGAACGCGCGTGGATACAACGTTAGAATACGCATTCCCGCGCGACGCTGCGTGGTGCGTGGCGGTGTGTTAATCGCCTAACTGTTACAGTGAATATTATGTCTCCCTCGCCACAGAACCCACTTGATGGACGCCGTGCCCCTGACCCTGGGCCAGGAGTTCAGCGGGTACGCGGCGCAGATGACGTACGGCATCGAGCGCGTGTGCTCCACCCTCCCGAGGCTGCACTACCTCGCGCTGGGCGGCACCGCCGTTGGAACTGGCCTGAACACCAGGATAGGGTTCGCCGAGAAAACCGCCGCGGAGATCGCTTCGTTGACTGGTGAGTAGACTGAACGAATTTTGTCTAACAGTCTTCGTCAAATGTCATGAGTCCGGTGATACTTCCGATTGTGATAATTAACGAATACTACAATAAATTTTCAAAAAAATAATGCATATCTTCTCAAAGTCTAAATAAAAACCTCTATAGGCCTACCAGATACTTTAAATTTGGAGTATCAAAACTCCATGAAAGTTGGATTAAAACTGATTGATACTAATTTTATTTCAATTCCGTTAAGGATCAGATTCCAGACCCAGTTGATTTTTCAATTGTTTAAGCCCTCCGGAGGGATAACGCCGCTTGACAAATTAAATTTAGTTTCAGTAAGTGATGAATTTGTATGTTAATTTAAGATAGAAAATTGGAAAAACATTTAGTAATAATTCAAGGTTTATAGAAATATTAATAAAAATATATTTTATTCAGCTTTGGTACATATTTCTACTCTTATGAATGTCTTGTTCTGAGAAAAACATGTTTTATTCCTCCCTTTACATGTCAAATAACAACTGTATATTAATCTATAGTTAAATAAGTGAGACAAGGAAACACTCATAAAATAATATGCTATAAAGATAAATTTAATTGAAATAATTACATCATTCTTAAGTTATTGAATATTATCAACTCAAGATATCTTACATAACCCAGGCATTCCCTTCGAGACGGCACCAAACAAGTTCGAAGGCCTGGCCTGCCACGACGCCATGGTGGAAGTGTCCGGGGCACTGAACACCATAGCCTGCTCCCTCATGAAGATCGGCAACGACATCAGACTGTTAGCTTCGGGCCCCCGCTGCGGACTCGCGGAGCTGCTGCTGCCGGAGAACGAACCTGGATCCTCCATCATGCCTGGTGAGATCACACACCATCATGATTTGTTATGACATCGGGAAATTCAATACTATACAGGGTGGCACATTTAGATCGGTCAGTATGGGAAAGTCTGAAACTATAAGACATACGAAAATCTCTTCTTAGGAACCATGTCGTCGATTTTAGTAATAATAAAAACTGCATTCATACATTTAAAAAAAACGTGTACACAGCTCGGGAATCGAACCCGGACTTTTTGAAAAATAAAACAGAACTAACACTATTTTTGTATAGATATTGATTGTGTAGGTCTTAAGCAGTAAAAGTTACTAAACATGATGTCTAAAATTTTATTCTTGCAGTTATGCTTGCCTTATTTTGTGTTCAATTTTTTTCCTGTCAGGCATCAGATCCCAAACACAAGTGATTCTTCAACTGTCATAAACCTCCAGAGGTATAAACGCTACTTGACTATTATATAGTAATCTTACTTAATTATAATAAAAATAATAATTACAAAAGTAATGCATGCAACAATTATACAAATGCTTACTAGGTAGGCCCGTATGTAATATCGTCTGGGTAGATACCATCGCCCTTCTTATTTCAGCCGTTAAACAAATAGCTGTGTTTCAAATTGAAGGGAAAGGTAGCCAGTGTACTGGGCATGGAAGGCATTTCATTTTAGAGCTGAGGATGACTACCGTCCGCATCATACATCTGGCATGGTAGGGATATCCTAAACCTTCCCGGGACATCCTTAACCCCTGTTGGGGCTTGTCGAGGCAAGTTGCAACGCGACTATGCGGACGACTACCATGTTCCCTGTGTAGTTGCGGCGATATGCAGCAGGTGGGGAAAGTTGATGGTTTTTAGTGAGTATGCCAGTCGGAGAGTCTCGGATAATCAAGTCGTGGCCCCCTATCACAGCAGGGTGGCTTAAAAACATACAAGAAAAGCTAAAAGTAAAGCTTTTCCATAAAAATGCCAGTACAAAATGTGTAATTATTAGGCATGGACGGCATTTCATCTTAGGCCTCAGGATGACAACCTGCAATATCAAGTGATTTTTCCTTGTTATTGCAGGTGTCTAGAGGCGGCGGTAACCGCTTACCATCAGGTAGGCCGTCAGCTTGTTTGTCATCTATTTGTATAAAAAATTAAAACCGACTTCAAAAAACTGAAAAGGATAAAATAATTAAAGGACACGGTCTTTTTTGGGCTTTCATTCCAAATAATTTTGAACAGTGTAATAACCTCCCCCTCACCGCTACCTAAATTACTAATTAATATAAATACATTATAAATCTTATGCTTATACCAGACTGGGTTTTTTTTTTTTGATAATGTAAATTAATAAATTGGCCAATAAGTGATCATATAGTAACGGTAGGACACTAGTTGTGATGTAGATAACCCAAATTCTTTTTATAAGGTATGTGAAAGATACTTTAGTACCTGGACAGGGCAAATTACTAAAAGCTTAAATTACTTTATATCAGAATAAATAAAGGAAAAGTAAGATTGAAGATAATTATATGGTTATAGAATAATAATGGAAAAGTTAAGAAGTGAATAGGAATTTAAAGAGGTCAATAACGGGAAGATCTATATAGATCTATTGTTAACTCTGGAATCCTGTAAGGGTATTTATTATAGGTAAGCACAAACTGGAGTTATTGCATTATTGGAAAATCAATCATAATGGATGTAGGTACATAATCATAAATTGATGTAGGTACATATTATGAGTATAACTTCTGATGGTAAATTTCAGAGTTGCTAATACTTTATTATTTACATTAAAAATATAGAGAAAGTGTTAGGCTCCATCCTCGCCCCACACGGTGAGTGCCAAGCCACGCCGTAGCACTCCCCCCTTCCAAAACCACTGGAAGTTCCTCTTCGCGAATAAGAAATCATAAGTATGAAAATATATCTATTAACATTTTTCCATGGAATGTGTGGTGTGGTGTGTTTTTAAACCAAAATGTTAGAATGTGAAGATAAGCTTGAAATCTCCAGCTTCTGACATCCTAAGTGTGAATGAAATTAATTCTCACAAGGAAATCCAGATTCTGTAAGGAAACTTAGTTGCGAGTTAAGTCAGCGCTAGTCGCAATATATTGTCAACGTGAGCACCTAGTACCAATGCAATTAGATTGTCATTGGAGCTGCAATATATCCCTTCCTTAACCTGGAGTATCCCCTTTTACGTTTGAACAATAATCATTCTGTGCACAGTAACATCTCGTCCAGAGGCTCCACACAAAATAATCACTTTCGACATTTTGGAGTATGTGGAGTGTGTTTAGGTCTGAGCTTTCCTCACTGTAGAGTATTGAGTTTATTTTGGTTTTGCAAAAGTCTCTCATATTGCGACTTATTTAACCTACACCTAAATAAACTCAGGTGTAAAACTCCATGATGAAATGTCAATAACATACTCACACACTTTTATCTAAAATATGCTAAATTAATTCTATTAAACAATATATTACAAACTATTTTTTGGCAGTAAAATAATTTCCAATAAAACAGTTATTTAGTTTCCGATTGAGATTCCGCTATAGAACCAGGGTGGGTTATTTTAACTGGAACTGTAAAATCCTAAGATAGGATAAATATTTCTGTAGTTCGATAATAGAACCAGAATAGATAAGTATTTATGTTTTATCTGGAATTTGTAGAATCCGTAGGTATGATAGATAAGATATGTTACCATATCTAAGTAAGTTCACTAATAGAACAGGGTTTCTATTATAACATTTTGTAGAATCCATGATATAGAGAAATATATCAAGGAACCATGGTAGTTGTGGTTTATCATAGGATAAACTCAGGTGATTAAAACTGTAGGATATTGTGAGAACATAACCTTTATAATTTAAGTTATGAGATTCTCAGTAGAATATCTGTAGTGTCAGATGGTAGGTATTTATTGGCTAGTGACCAATGATTTGTAGAAATAACTAATAGATGAAGAAATAAAATGTTATCAAGGTTACGTGGGTAGATGTGAAATAATTATAAATGTTATTTAAATTGAACAATTAGATGGCCTGAAAGAGATGGATTAAGGTAAATTGAAGATTGTAAGAGAAATCGCCTCAACGAAGCTTAAGTTCTTTCACAACTGCATATATGAACAACATAATAAAACATACAACCAATGTGGTAATAATCAGGAAAAAGCCGCAACAAACACATAACTTAGTAGATAGGTAAAACAACAACGAAATAAATCATATAATCCGTAAAATAACTAAAGCCGAGACAATGTAATAACATCGCTAAACTTTAGTAACGTAGGTACCTACGTAGGTAATACAACGTCCCCCATCAGTCAGTAGAATAACCTAAAGCTGTAATGAAATAACTCATAAGTATTATCATATTATAAATATAGACGTAAGCACATGATTTCGAGCGCTATGGTTTCGATCACGAAACAAAGCAACCCTCGTCATGGTCAGTCTCTGGATGGGTCAATCAAAATTTGTAATCTCGCGCCCCTCCGTGCTTCGGGAGGCACGTTAAGCCATTGGTCCCGGTTGTTACGGCAACCGCTTCAACTCACCAACCCAAGAAGCAAATAATTATGTCTCTTCCTTAGAGGCAGACCTCGGTTCCGTCACAACAGTAATGAGATACACCTCTTCACAAAGCTAATTAAATAAGCTACTCGATTTTATATCAATCGGATTTTTCGAGCTGCCCATTTGTCTAAAAAAGTAAAACATGTTCCAGCAGAAACTAAATGCAATTTGCCTTTTTTCCTCGTTTTTCAAGTCGTAAAATGTGTCAAATGCACCTGTTATTGCATTGTCTATTAATATGTTTGAAGTTTTTTGCTATACTTTTAGCTGAAGCTCCATTTTTCAAAAGTAAAAAATAGTGGTAGTTAAATTAATGCTATAATAAAACGCAAAAAGCAACTATGGTATGGAATTATAAATGTTCGTCTTAAAAATAAACGGGGGGCTATAAAATATTTTAAAATGCACTAAAAATTCTAAATAATTATACCTTATCACCCCTTATAGGTAGGTTCAAAATTAAAATAATTTTTAACCCAGGCATGAAGCCTGGTCATTTGAGGTCCTCTCCTTTAAGTAGGTACTCATCCCCTAGAAACATATTTCTTGGAGTCGGTGCTTCACGTTCTATAATTTCTGGAAACAACTTAGATGAGTACCTACTTAAATTTAATTATTTAATCGTTTTTAGTGATAACTTTCTAAGGTCAAAGCTAGATTGGTGAACGTAAGCTTACATTGTTTTCTGATATCGTATCTTTTCACTAAAAAGTCAAAGTTGAAACTGGCTACTATAGCAGACCTCAGCCCTTATAAGATTGACCAATAGGAAACCCTTATTTTTTTGTAAGAGGTTATTGCTTTCCATTTTTATTCAAAAAGCATCTGGTCGCAAAGACATTTTGGGACCAGGTGTCTTTTTGACAAAAATTAAGTATAAGCTTTTGTTTTCAATTCACAAAAATGTTTCAAAGGCACCCTAAATTCTATTGGTAGATGATGAGACCCTAAGTAAGCGGTAGGTAGTTGCCGACTTCTGTGTACAAAAATGGTCTTTAGTGTGGTAGGTGGGCTTATTCTTTGATGGTACCTATTTCCAGGCAAAGTGAACCCCACTCAGTGCGAGGCTCTCACTATGGTGGCGGCGCAGGTGATGGGCAACCATGTGGCGTGCACCGTCGGCGGCAGCAACGGACACTTCGAGCTGAACGTGTTCAAGCCGATGATGGTGGCCAACGTGCTGCGATCCATACGGCTTATTGGTGAGTAGTCTAACTGGGAGTTTAACGCGGCAAAAACAAGGCAAAGATACGTGAGAATAGTCCTAAAATTGCACAGCAAAAACTATCCAAAGAGATGTGTGAGGGTAGTCCCAAAATTATGACATCACTACCATTTAACAGCTAAAACAAGCCAAAGATCAGTGAGAGATATAAGTGAGAGGGTAGTCCTATCCTAAGTGAGTTCAAGCCGATGATGATGGCCAACGTGCTGCGATCCATCCGGCTTATTGGTGAGTAGTCTAACTAGGACTTAAACGTGGCAAAAACATGGCAAAGATACGTGGGAATAGTCCTAAAATTATAACATCATTACCACGTAGGGCACAGCAAAAACTAGCCAAATAGAAGAGTGAGGGTAGTCCTAAAATTATGACATCATTACTATATAGGACACAGCAAAAACAAGCCAAAGATTAGGAGAGGGTAGTCCTTAAATTATGACATCATTACCATGTAGGGCACAGCAAAAACAAGGCAAAGATAAGTGAGAGGGTAGTCCTAAAGTTATAACAATGACCATGTAGGATACAGCAAAAACAATCCAAAGAGAAGAGTGAGGGTAGTTCTAAAACTATGACATCACTACCATGTCACAGCTAAAACAAGCCAAAGATCAGTGAGAGATATAAGTGAGAGGGTAGTCCTATCCTAAGTGAGTTCAAGCCGATGATGGTGGCCAACGTGCTGCGATCCATCCGGCTTATTGGTGAGTAGTCAAACTGGGAGTTTAACGCGGCAAAAACGAGGCAAGGCATACGTTAGAGGGTAGACCTAAAATTATGACATCATTACCACCTAGGGCACAGCAAAAACAACCCAAAGATCAGTGAGAGGGTAGTCCCAAAATTATGACATCACTACTATTTCACAGCCAAAACAAGCCAAAGATCAGTGAGAGATATAAGTGAGAGGGTAGTCCTATCCTAAGTGAGTTCAAGCCGATGATGGTGGCCAACGTGCTGCGATCCATCCGGCTTATTGGTGAGTTGTCTAACTGGGAGTTAAACGCGGCAAAACAAGGCAAAGATATGGGAGAGGGTAGTCCTAAAATTATGACATCATTACCATGTAGGGTACAGCAAAAACAAGGCAAAGATAAGTGAAAGAGTAGTCCTGAAATTATGACATTATTCCATATAGGGCACAGCAAAACCCATCCAAAGAGAAAAGTGAGGGTAGTTCTAAAATTATGACATCACAACCATGTCACTGCTAAAACAAGCCAAAGGTCAGTGATAGGGACACTTCGAGCTGAACGTGTTCAAGCCGATGATTGTGGCCAACGTGCTGCGATCCATCCGGCTTATTGGTGTGTAGTCTAACTGGGACTTTAACGCGGCAAAAACAAGGCAAGGCATACGTGAAAGGGTAGTTCTAAAATTATGATATCACTACCATGTCACAACTAAAACAAGCCAAAGGTGAGTGAGAGGGTAGTCCCAAAATTATGACATCATTACTATATAGGACACAGCAAAAACAAGGCAAAGATAAGTGAGAGGGTAGTCCTTAAATTATGACATAATTACCATGTAGGGCACAGCAAAAACAAGGCAAAGATAAGTGAGAGGGTAGTCCTAAAATTATAACAATGACCATGTAGGATACAGCAAAAACAATCCAAAGAGAAGAGTGAGGGTAGTTCTAAAATTATGACATCACTACCATGTCACAGCTAAAACAAGCCAAAGATAAGGAGAGGCTAGTCCTTAAATTATGACATCATTACCATGTAGGGCTTAGCAAAATCAAGGCAAAGATATGTGAGAGTGTAGTCCTAAAATTATGACATCATTACCATGTAGGGCACAGCAAAATAAAAACAAGGCAATGATAAGTGAGAGGATAGTCCCGCATATGGTTAATAGGTTAAAGAAAACCTTCTTTGTTTTAAAAATACAAAACATTATCGAAGAAACGAGGATTTCATTTCATTTGAAATAAGTTAATTTCAAAATTAAAAAGCGAGTTTAATAATCAAAAAGTCAACATATTGATTCGTCACAAATATTAACAAGTAACAAGTATCTAGACTTAGTATTCTAGCCTTTAAAACTGATAAACATTTTTACACCGCAGTTGTACATTTTGACCTTAGACCGCCCTTACTGCTATCGTAATAGAGGCGGCATTCGTGGTGCAACTGTTACACGTAGACTACCCTTTGAACACCAATATGACCATTTGTTCCCAGGCGACGCGTGTCAAGCGTTCAACAAGAACTGCGCGGTAGGCATCAAGGCCAACGAGGCGCAGATCAACAAGATTATGCGCGAGTCGCTCATGTTGGTCACCGCGCTCAACCCCCACATCGGATACGACAAGGTAACTCATCGATTATTTTTTATAATAATTCATAATAATAATTCATAATTCATTTATTTATTCATAAGCATGGGTATAACATTGATTTTAAATATAAGAAAATATCAGTTCAGCCATGATTCGCCATATAGGCATATGAACATATTGAAATGTAATAAATTGAAATGTAATAAAATTAGAATTAATGTCATAATCAAGTCAACGTCAAATAAAATTATTAATAATATATTAATTGTTATTTATTATATACAAATAATTATTGATCATTAGTTATTATTGTCTTATCATCTAAAAATATTTTTATGTCATAATATACTTTTTCAGCAAGGAAGCCATTGAGAGCAGTTTTAAATCTTTTGTTGTCATTAATTCTTCTAATATCTAGTGGAATTTTATTGTAAATGGTAGGCGCCATGCAATTTACACTAATTTTACGCAGAAGAGCCTTACATCCCTGAGTTACTTTCAAATTACCCTCACGACGGCTTCCAATAGGATATGACTCAAAGTAATGCGGATAGTTTTTAACGAAATTTGCAATTTCACTTATATATATTGATGGCAGTGTTAAAATTTTATGCTTCAGAAAATATGGTTTACATGAGACGTCTTGTTTTAAACCGAACATTGATCTCAAACACCTCTTTTGGGCTTTAAAGACATTCTCTTTGTCAGTAGTGTTACCCCAAAATAATACACCATATCTTGGTGCTGATGCTACATACAACTAGATGACAAACAAGCTGACGGCCCGCCTGGCGGTAAGCGGATACCGCCGCCTATAGACACCTGCAAAAACAAGGGAAAATAGCTTGATACTGCAGGTGCGTTGTCATCCTGGGGCCTAAGATGAAATACCGTCCATGCCCAGTAATTACACTGGCTACCTTACCCTTCAATCCAAAACACATCGAACTGTTTCACGGCTGGAATAAGAAAGGCGGTGGTACCTACCCAGACGATCCTACATACGGCCCTACCACCTAGTTATAGTTCTACACTTTTTTAAAAAATGTCTGTACAGTACATTTGTCTTATTAATTCAGACCTAATGTTGGTTATTTTAATAAAATGTGGGGTGTTTGGCGAGATTTGGTGGTGTCAGTCAAGAATTTTATTACAATAATTAAATAAAAAATTTGGTGTAGTTTTATAAACCAAGTGTTTGTGTTGACATACAACTAAAAGATTATTAGAATAAAAGTGATTATGGTGTGAAAGACGATGAGAACTTTTTTTAATTATTTATATACAGGATGTACCAAAAATACAAATAAAGTAAAAAGGGTGTAAATGGGTCCCTTGTGTAGAGTTTATTACCAATGTATGACAACTGTAGTATGACATTATTACATGCTGAAAAATTAATTATTTTTGATAAAATAATAAAATAATCGACATTGAAGCCCAGCTCTATTCTAAGTTCATTCCCCCTAACAGGCGTAATTACCTCCTACTCTTAGAAACTTTTCTACTCCTGGTAGCTAATATTTATTTGATCAAATATTAACCTAAAATAAATAACCTATAATTCCTCAATTCTAGTATTTATTTTACTAGGCTAAGTACAAAAAAGATAAATAGATATTAGATAACTTTATTGAATACTTTACAAGAATATTAAGTGAGTGAGAATCAAGATAGGTATGAGTCAACATAAAAATTCGATCTACCTAATAGCTCAGATGAATAAACTAAACCGTAAACCAAAAATAAAAATAATTTTAATTGAGTAGGTAGGTATGTATTTATCACACACAAGAACCCGTAAGATCGATAAATGTGGTTAAAAATTTATCACGGATCAATCAATTAGGTACTATGTAATTGTACTAGCACTATCCTACCATTTCGAAATAAAAAACAACTTACCTCGAACTAGAAACACTTTTTTCATACAACAACGCAAGATGACAAGCAAGCTGACGGCTCACCTAACAAGCGGGACCACTTAACTCAATCAACACTGCTTTACAGTTCACATGAATATCTTACACAACAACATAACACTTACAACATAGCCCTAAGATTAGAGAAGCAGTTCAAAGTGTACCTACTCCTCCTTCCTGCCTCAACAACGACGGCCGTCGTCGGGACGGACACGGCCTGTGTCGCATTTCGCACCATATTATCGTCACCGTCCTTGTAATCGATGCCAACATGAGTAGGTACATGGCATACACATAGCATTATCTCGCAATATTTATTAAGAATAACGATGATCAGAGATAAAATTATACGCGACTACACTTTATGAACTTATAATCAACTGAACTCGGAAACAGATGAGGTGACACTGACTGACGAGGCGACAAAGCGGGAAGCGGCTTTGAAATAGGTAGTCTGCGCGCGCCGCTCTGCGCCGCTGTTTTTTCCTTCTGCGCATGCGTACGGGGAATGACAGGGATTGTCAACATTTAACTAGTTTTTTAGTTTAGTAAAATTATTTTAGGTATGGATCGCAATAAGTAATTTAAGTATTATTGTATTATTGTGCCCAATAAACTTTTTTCTATTCTATTCTATTCTATTCTATTCAATAAACAACTTTGACTTTAGTATCCTAATAACTATTGGGTCCAAGCTAAGGCTGGTACCAAAAAATAATAGTTATGACGAGAACAATACAAGGTTTTCGTTTTCGTTAAGAGGGTTATTAGAGCGCTGTTTGACTTAAATTGCATTTAATTATCGTGGCAAGCAAGAGCTATTTAATTAAATGTTAAGATGATTTTCCGGAGTGAATCTTCTGTATTTGTACTATTATGTATCTGTGGTATAAGAAGTAGTGTAACATAATTACGCCAACGACGCAAACAAACCGTTAAATGCTTGTCTTGCATTCGAAGCCCAGTAAGATCCATTTTTTCAACGTTAAAAAAGTAGGTTACAAAATAAGTAAAAACATATCCAAGCGAACACGGTCGCAAACACTTCCTAATCAACAGTTTATAGGCACTTAGTCATAATCCGGCAGTACTCTGCTCTGTTTTTTTTATATCGAGTATTAAAAAAAATCTTTTGAATAAAATGTTGTGAACCAATGACACATTTGGGGGCGTTTAGGGTTTCATCGGAAAAAATGTAAACCAAATTTTTGAATCTCCTCTGAACTCCTAGTACTTACATAATTTTACAATTTAATTTTGACCGACATATAACCTTGCTAGATCATGCTCATTTAAAGGAAAAGCTTGTAAAATAAAGGGAAGGCCGGTACATTTTAAATCCGAGTGAAGACTTCGGCCCGCTTTAATGCGTAGGTAATTCCGTCGACAGCGCGTTAATAGTACATGCGCGTTCATTGTGACCACTTACTACTACCATATCATCATTAACATCATCATACCAACCTCTGATGTCCACTACTGAACAAAGGCCTCCCCCACGGATTTCCAAATGAAATGGTTCTTGGCAGCTGCATCCAACGGCTCCCCGCGACTCTGACCAGGTCTTCTGTCCATCTAGCTAGTGTGAGGCCGTCCTTCTTTGCACTTCCCGGTATGTGGTCGCCATTTTAAAACTTGAACGCCCAACCAGCCGTCTGTTCAGCGTGCTATGTGCCCTGCCCACGCCACTTCAACTTGCTAAACCTATGAGCTATGTCAGTGACTTGCCATACCATATAATTTTTTATAACGGCTGTCATCAGGTAGGCCATTTTACACGTAATGGTATAAAAACCAGTTTTATTGACCCAGAGCGATGCGTCATGTAGTTTATTTCCATTTAATAGTAATTTTGAACCCTGTTCTCGTTTGACCCGTCGCTTCGATTGTGCAATATCGCGCTCTGACATAAACAAAACAGCTTGAAAATAACATCACACCTTTTCACATCGCGCATTTTTTGATAAAGATATGTACCTGTCACTGTATTTGAATACTCCGGTATGTACTAAAACTTAAGTATTATTTAAGTTTAAAAAATAAATGCGGAACCCGAGGTGTATTTTTTCAAATAGCGGTGAATTCTGCTGCAAGTCTAGTATTTTCAAAGACTAAGCGGTAGCAGATGAGTGCTTAGTTAGATTAGTGCAATTTGATTTTACATACTCTATTTATTTAAAGGTGTTTACGTAATATGCGAAATCGATACTAATAGCAATTTATCGCTTAAAAATAATAAACAACACCTAAACAAAAAAATAAATAATTGTTATAAAAATTAAAAAATAAATGATTATTTCAATAAAATTATTATTACTTGTCATCGTATTACAAATTAAGGCATCGTACTATAAGTTTTATCGGCAAAGAAAGTTTTTTGCATCTCAGAAGGAATCGACGGTACTAATAGTTTGCATATTCTAGTCTTTGGAAATATAGTCTATCAATTTGATGTAAATTTTAGGTTGAATGACATTCACAGCCGATCACTAGAGTAGTGACATTTTCATTTTGAGTTTTCGATGAAGAATTTCTTTTTTTTGGGTACTTCTGATACACCGTGTATAACTTTATGTACACACATAATATAAAAAAGAAACAATTATAAATATTATTTGTACAAAGGCACTTTTTGTGGTTATCCACCTCATCATATGGAGACTGTTATCATATATTTCGCGTCAAATTCTCCAAAGGTGCATTGAAATGTATAACACCAGCATTTCAATGCAATAAAAGAAGAAATAAAGAAATACTCAAGACATGGCTGTATGGGCACTAGTTCTCTTTGCCTTTGTTCTCTTTGCCTTCCCTTTATAGGGAGAATTATCGAAAAAAATAGATAAAAAAAAATATACAGAGTGGTGCCGTCAATGCGACAATAAATTTAAACATGGGCTATATTAGTCCATAAAATTGGTTTGACACTTTCAAAAATATCGTATTCATTTGATAATTTCATGACATTTTTATGAAATAATGCTGCCAACGTTACACTACTATTCCATACAAATGTCATGAAATTATCAAATGAATACGATATTTTTGAAAGTGGCAAACCATTTCTATAGACTAATATAGCCCATGTTTAAATTTATTGTCGCATTGATGGCACCACCTTGTATGTTACACCAACATTATTTTTTTATTGTGCCTTGTCTACTTTGTGGAAAGGTGACATGTGAATTCATATTGTACTTGCTTCATCCCCAGGCGGCTCTAATAGCGAAGACGGCGCACAAGGAAGGTGGAACTCTAAAGGACACAGCTATCAAACTAGGCATCCTCACCGCTGAGCAGTTCGATCAGTGGGTCAAGCCGGAAAACATGCTCGGACCCAAGTAATGCTGCTAGCACTTCACGTTGATACCAAGCGATGTAGTCAGACTAAGGACTGTGTATTTGGCTGTTGTGGTTTTTTATTACAGTAAACTAGAAAAAAATATCCTAACCGGTAACTAACCTGTGACGTTTCACTGTCTGGTTGACTGCTAACGACTGGGCTACCACGGACTTGGATAGCCATTATTGTTTGTCATTCATAACGGGCTAGTTCTTGGACTCCATCTCATCTGATGGTAATTGTTGCTTAGCCCAAAGTTATAAGCCAGCTTAACCCTGATTCCTCGGCCACCGAGGAACTGGCTAACTTACCTCCATCAGCAAATATTTCTGGTAGGCTACCTTTATTGGCGTTGTAAACTAACGTGGTAGATGTGTTAGCTTATGTCGAAAGGGTTATACCAAGTCATTGGTCGATAAGAGGTTGAGCGGTCACCTGGATTGTGAAATGTCGTGAATTCAGTTCCCGCCTAAGGTCAAGGTTATTTTTTTAAATTCTAAGTAAATTTCAAACATTATAATGTTAAAATAGAAAAATCATAATTCTTCAAAATATTTGATACCACCATAGAATGTTTAGATACTTTTATTTTTATTTTTTGAATAATTTTTACAAAGATATATTTTTTTTTATTACAATTTCACTTGGGTCTTTTGACCTTATTCAGACCATCAAACTTATTTTAGTCAAAATACTAAGAAAATTGAGATAGAACACACTTTATTAACCTGCTCAGTGTCACATTGAAATATGAGGACTTTGAGTCATATAGTCTGATTATGTTACTAAGGTCTGCAAGTAAGAAATTTGTCTCAGTATTCAGTGAATTGTAATTTATTTATTGCATTTATGCGACCACAGTAAACCATCATTGTTTGATTCAAAAAATGCAACAAAATTAAATATTGAGGCGACATTGTAAATAGCCATTGTATCCTATATCATTATTTATAGACTAATACTTTGTTGATTTTTTTTTAGTTTTATTTTACATTAATTTATGAAATTGCCATTTTCCTAGCAAGAAAAGTTTTGGAATTTTTACGTTTTGTTGGAGAAATAAAAACTTAAGTTAATGTGTTGTTTTATTTACTGCTGAGACGATAATTCTTTGTTTGGTTATTAAAATTTAAAAAAAAATAACCGAATTTTTAGCGCCCTACCGTAGCACTTTCATTTGCAGATCGTTAATAACACTAGTTACTTTGTAGTGTTGTATTACTGTGGTGAGTAATGTCGCCGGAACTCACTGAGAAAGTGATATCCACACAGTCCTTGGGGACTCTCGTCTCCACTAAAGCCCGAGTCATCCATCTCGGACAGGATGCACAAAGATTTTCATTTTCCTACCGGGTGGTCCCGTCAATACGGCAATAAATTAAAACATGGGCTATATTAGTTCCAAGAAATGGTTTGCCACTTTCGAAAACATCATAATAATTTGATAATTTCATGACATTTGTATGAAAAGATATAACATTGGCTGCATTATTTCATAGAAATGCCCTGAAATTATCAGATGAATCAGATGTTTTGAAAGTGGGAAACCAATTCTATGCACTAATATAGCCCATGATTTAATGAATTGTCGTATTAACGGCACAACCCTGTATACTCAGTACTCAAATCTGATGTAATTTCTATTAGCCTTTTCAAATCCTTTTGTGATTTTCCGTATAGTTTTAAATTACTTATAATACATGTTATATTACACAAACTCTTTTCTCAAGAGTTCTAATTTTTATTCTCTGGTGTCTCTGTGACCTGCCTAAGTTAAAAAGATAGATAGACATAAATTATTTACACATAAAACAAACACAATATGCCTAAAAAGGCGACCTTATCGAAAAGCGATATCTACCTGACAACCATAAATAGTATGATGGCCTCATATCCTTGCCCGCATTCGTTTTAGCGTACATATAATGTTACACATTATTCATTGAAAGAGATGAAACCATCCTAGGTATCAGATGCACAAGGATTTCTTAACAGTTAACATCTCAATGTTACAATAAGCCAATGGTAACTAACCCCTCATTACTTTGTATATGGTTGTTCTCGAGTTATCCGAACAGGCGAGACAGTATTTTTTAAAAATCGGGGTAGCTTCATATCATCTAACGGTAAGTGATTATAAGGCCGACGATGAAAGTGAGTTAACCTGGATTTCTCAACTACAGAGGAACTGGCTATCTTGGCTCTAGATCTGAGGTAGGTGTTTGTCTCAACCACAAGACCACAGGCGGTTGAAAAAAACTTCACTCGCTAGTGCACATGGTTCAGTAAGGTAATCACATAAGTTTGTCAAAAATCTAGGCCTGTCCAAAATCTTTTATCGCAAATTGAATTTCCGGAAAGGCATGTACACACCCGCAACATGCTAGGAAAGGTAGCAAAATCAACATTAAAAATTTATCCCATCATCAGTCCTATGAAAGTCTTTATGTGGATGAATAATAAATACACTGGATATTTGCTTCAACTACAGTATATTCAGCGATCATAGCCTTACATAGTTTAAATAGATGCAGCTACAGTAATCTTTAGTATATCTTTGGTTCGTTATATTAATAGTTGATACATTTGATATAATTATAATTATCACATTTTAAGATTCTTTTGTGGAATGATTAATGATCACAATATTGACTAGACATAACCTTGGTTCCTTAAATCTAACTTTACATAATAAAGAAAAATTTAATTTAAAATAATAATTGATTAATCTAATGCTTTGTCTAATGGACTAGAATAATTAAGCTACAATATAGTAATAAATACAATAGTGCAAAATGTGTGGAAGGCATCTTATAACTGAATATGTATAAAAGTGTACTCTTAGTAATTACATAAATACATCCTTGATATTTTGGAATTGTTTTACAGCAAGATCAACAGGCAAGTCATAGTTATATGGAGTCAAGCGGTCCAGACTTTGTAGGGCATCCTGGAAACCTGTATTAACAATATAACTAGTAGAAGAATAGTATGAATCTATCAAAGACCTGCTTTTCAATATAATATTCAACCAAATAACAAGTTTATGTGCATTTAAAGCAGCACAAACAAAGGCTTTGAAATGTGCATCATGGCTTCTCTTGTATGGCATGTGGGAGGCCAAAATACTGCCGATAGCACTTAACAAACCCTGTTTATTTGTTATAGCTGTCCCCCCCACTATATCCAAGTTGAAACTTTGACTTAACTTTCTAGCTGGTGTGGAGTTAAACCGATTACCGTCATTCATGTCATAGTAACGTAAAATGAGCTCCCATATGTGTGTTGTATGTGAAGAAGACGATCTGCGGATAGGAAAACAAGCTATAATAGGCACTAAGGAAGTGGATTCAGGCCCTACTAAGCCATGTTGGAGTAAGTCTCGCAAGTTGACAGCCAGATGTTTTCGTACAGCTGTTGTTAGTGGTGCATCGTTAATCACCACACCACCTTCTTCAGATTCACTATCATAGCTGTCAATCATTGAATGTGAGGATCTGTCCCTAGACACTAAATGAACAACAGCATCAATAGACATTTCCAACTTTGCACGTAAATTACCCCAATGTGTCACAATAGTAGAAGATTTACGTTCATATCTCTTATTGGCGTTTGGTGAGCACCCAAATTGAGATACTGTAAAGATCTGAATAAGAGTGGAAGCTTTCCTCATTAAATTTATGGTTTCAGCTCGAAGATCATCATTGGCTTTACTTCTGTTGAAATTTTTCTCAAAAGTATCTGATTTTACCTTTTTTGCCTCAGTCTTAGAATTTATATTGGTTTGATTGGTTTTAAGATCCTCATTTTTCATTAATTTAATAAACTTTTGCATATCATCTATATGTGTTTGAAGCTTAGCAATAATTTCTTCTTTTGATAATTGTCTGTCTGCGTATTGGCGAACAGCACAGTTTATTTGGTGTCTAAGTTCATCAGCACTTAGTGGTTGATGGCATCCTTCCTCTAAGCCCTGATCAATTTCACTTCTCAAATGTTCTATAAGTGTCCTATGTTTACTGTCACCTGTTAAATTAGGGTCAGCAGCAAATCTCTCTAATTCTTGCAGCTGTTTTTTCAATTTCTCTATGAAATGACCTTGTTTCGTGCGCTGTCGACGCATTTTCCTCTCTAGTTCCACACATTCACTACAACTTGAATCATCGGAGCTACCTTGTGGCGCCGCTCTCGAATCAGGGACACCTCTCGACGTAAACTCTTCGAGCGCCTTCAGCATACTGTCTTTATCTTCAAGGGGAGCTTTTAGTATCTGTCGTAAGCGAAATTCGACTTGAGCCAAATGAGACGTTAAAGAGAACACAGAGGACGAAAGAATCTCCTGTTCTTCTTCTAAAGCATGTAGCCGATCGCCTGTTGATGTTTCTTGGATATTTTCATCACATAATGTCTCCTTAGGTGCTCCCAATGGTTCTTTCCGAGGCTCTTGCCAAATAGGCACCTCATTATCCTCGTAATCGCTCATGATGTCCATCTTATTGGTTGGTTTAAAGTCAAACTATCTAATAAATTTAAGGTACATGGTTGTGATTGTTAATGTTTATTGATTTTCACAAAACAAACTGAAAAACGTAAAAAATCTAGAGATTTTGACGTCACGAAAACTGAAATAACTTGACTTGACATTTGTTGTGTATGACGTCAAGAATGAAATGAATGAACGCTTGATCTGAGAATGAACCACAGATTGGCACAGATTACCTTAATGAATGAAGTTAATCCGAAATACACAAACTTTTGGCGCCAGTGTCGGTCAAGATTTTTATTGCTTTAGCTATTGTTCTGAGATTTTTATTAAATAATTACAAAATTATTTCTGAGCGAACTTCTTGGTATAAAATAGGTGTAGTTTTGTGTGACAAGTGTTTTTGTTTAATACAAGGGGCTATTCTGAAGACAATTATATCTCTTTCTCGCAATAAGTATTAAGAAAAAGATAGAAAGAATTAACTGTCAAAAAATATAGATAGTGTTTCTATATCCTCTTTGATAGACAGATTTTAAGAAACCATAGACAATTTTAGACAACATTTAATTCTTCGTGAACACTGCATTTTATCATTTTTTTAGTTTTATACGTTCAGTTCAGTGGACCTGATTCTGAAAACACACTTTAATTCTAAATTTAAGTACAGTGGGCCTAATTCTGGGAACACACTTTAATTCTAAATTTAAGTACAGTATATCTCTTTCTCGCAATAAGTAATTACTTGCTTTTAATATTAACGCTATCTAACAAGATTGTAGTGTACTAAATTGTAAGCATTTCCAACAGATAGTGGTGCTACCGTACCGTATTATGTTTATATTTTTGTTCAATAAGATTTCATAGATGGCATTAAAATCAATATAATATTAATTCATCATGACCAGCATAAATACGTCCCACTGCTGGGCACAGGCCTTCATATATGGGAGAAACACATGAGGAGTTTGGGCCATAGCACCACCACGATGGCACAATGCGGGTTGGTGGGTTAAAGCGGTTGCATGAACAACCGGGACCAACGGCTTAACGTGCCTTCTGAAGCACGGAGGGGCTCGAGATAACAAACTTTGATTGACCTATCCCAGGATCGACCATGGTGAAAGTTACTTTGTTCTTCGTATCAAAACCAGTGGGTCAATTCTGCTATTTATTTTCCTAAACGGATCGGCTGCGGTTCGGTATCGTTACCAATGCGGTTGTAATACAAAAAGGTATTCCACTAACATTACGTATAAAGCCGGAACGCTAACAAAACGCTCTCGGTTGGTTCAACTTCGGCTCGATAATTGTTAGCAATATTGCAAGAAACAAATATATTTTGGCTTAGTGACTAGACAGTTGTTAATTTTAGGAAGTTTAAACAAAACACTATCGATGCGTTTCGGCTGCCACAAATGTTAAACATTTAGCAGAATACGAAACAATGATTGAACCGAACGGTTCGCGTTACGTGTTTGTTAGTAGAATACCAAACTGATGCGTTGCGGTTATGTTTCGATTGCGTTGAGTTAGCAGAATACAGAAACGTTGTAACTTAAGCGTTTCCGATTCGTTTCAGATCAAAATACAATAGCAGAATTGGGGGGCAGAGCGCTCAAACTAATACGCCACCGAGCTCCTCAATACTCCACCGAGCTCCTCGAATATTAATTATCAAAACGAAAATAAGAACTTTTATTTTCATAACCGAAACCGAACCTTAACTGCCTCAACCAAGTGAGACAAGGGAATTGTTAGCTTTATATAGGTAAGCTTAGACCAATGGTCTAAAGCTATACCTAAGTAGGAAATACAGAGAATAACTAGGTTACTAATAACTAGGTAGGTATCTAACTTAGTAAAATAAAATACTGACTATCCTGTACAGAGATAAATGTTACCTAGTGTAGGCTTGGAATAATCTAAGGTGGTAGGTTTTTAATGGCTAGGAAGCCTTATGTCGTGCGTGGGCACCTTCTTCTGAGGTGGGCACCCACTTGTTCGTACAGTTTGCGACAGAATCATGTTTGCTATTAAAATTTAAAAATGTTGTAGTTAAGTCTGTTCATACGAGATACCAAAAATTTGGAATAAAAATTAATACCGACTTCAAAAAATTGAAAAGGATAAAATTATTTGAGTAGGTGCCCATCCCCTAGAAACATATTTTTTGGAGTCGGTGTTGCCATTTTCTATTGTTTTTGCACCAACTTACTAACTCACATAACTAGCACCAACTCCAAAAAATATGTTTCTAGGGGATGAGCACCTACGTAAATTTAATTATTTTATCCTTTTCAGTTTTTTGAAGTCGGTTTTAATTTTAGATATTTTTTTTTTCACGATTTTTAGTGATAACTTTTGAAGGTCGAAGCTAGATGGGTGACCGTCAACTCATATTGTTTCCTACTATCGTATCGTTTCACTATAAAGTCATAGAAAAGCAAAAATCCGCAATTTCGCATACGTAGACGACTTACTGATTTCAGTTTTGTTTATTTAAAAACCAACCTACCCAACTGATTTAGAAAAAAAATTTATGGGACCAAATGGCAACTATTCCGCATCGAACAAAAAAAGAATCACGTAAATCGACTCAGTAATCTCGGCGTAATCGGTGTCCATACATAGAAAAAAAACATACCGGCCGAAATAAGAACCTCCTCGTTTTTGAAGTCGGTTAAAAAGATAGTTTGATATCCAAAATGATGAGCGTGATGTGCAGTTGATAGTACTCGTTAAATCAACTTAGACGTCTTACGAATTACGAATGTCCTTGAAGCCACAGTAGGTATGTGATTTCTGGAAGTTTTCCAAAGATTACTATGTACATAATAAGTAGATAGATGATAAAGCGATCGCACATTTCTTCAGTAGTTCAGTCGGTAGTTCGGTAGGTACAGTAGGCTCGAGATAAAAAATCTTTGATTGACCCATCCCGGTATCGACCATGGCGAAAGTTGCTTTGTTTCCGTAATCGAAACCAGAGCTTTCAAACCACTACGCCACCGAGCGACATCAATGGACCCACAATATCGATCCTCGTCGATGTGGGAGCTTAAACACTGCTTCAGGACTCTTTCATATGTCTTATCAATCATAGACATTGTACTTAGGTAGGTACTGCTAGCCACTACAACACAATTGTTTGAATTTGTATAAAGCTAAATGCAGTTTAAAAATAATGTTTTTAGTTAAAGAATTTATTCATTACAATTGAATATATTAATTACAATCAATCAATCATTTACCGGAATCCCTTTATGAGATACAAGCTGAAAGGAAAAATAAGGAAATATGAATCTATGCATTAATCCCGCTAGAATGCCTCCCGATATCGGTGCAGCCCAGTACACCCAATGGAACTTCCATATATTCATTATTACTGCAGGACCTAATGACCTGATAGGGTTTACTGATCCTGTATACATTCCACAAGCAGACAAGCAAGCTGTCAAACTGAAGCCGATGGCTAAAGGAGCAGTTATCAAACCACCTCTTCTTGTGGAAGTTATAACAACAGATACCAAAATAAAAGTCATCATTAGTTCTATTCCAAAAACTTGTCCCGCCGTTAAAGCTGTGTTAGGTATCGCAGCTCCAAGGTTTCCTCTTGCTGATGATGGAAGAACCGCGTAAGAGATAGCAGATCCGGTTACAGAACCCAGTACTTGGGCTGCTATGTATAGCAATGATTTTATAAGCTTCATGTCTCCGTAAGTTAAAACTCCAATAGTAACAGCAGGGTTCACGTGTCCTCCAGAGACATAGGCGAAGATTTGAATGATGGAAGCAAGGAGTAGACCATTGGCGAATGCTTCAGCTACCAAATTAGGGGCATTTCTACCAGCTAACAAAGCCAGCGACACATAAAGTAATGTGCCAGTGAATTCTGCTAGCAGTTGTCTGATTATAATCTTCCATTGCTTCAGCTCGTCGTAGCCTAAATTCATTTTAAAATTGAATAATAAAAAGTTTTGGCTTCGTGTATTTTGTTTTCAATCACTGACAAATATTTTCTATAAGGCCATGAAGCGATAGATTAATAGAGTTGTGATAATAGAGACTATAAATAATCGAGTACCCCCCTATGTAGGTAACATAGTTGTGTATTACTTAATTAAAAATATAGCTAATTATTTAGAGTTTCAGTAGGCTTCTTCCGTTATTTAATCGAAGAATGAATTAAAATAACTATTATTACGACAACTATTAATAAAAAGATACAAATTACAAAGTTATTATTAATTTTGACAATGGGCATATTGACATAATTAACTAACAATAATTTTTTTGTACTATGGTACATGTGACGTCAGCTGTTTCGTAGATTTTCTATAAAGCGTTTTTGGACGATGCGCCGCAACCGGCGAACGAAGAGAGCCGGTCGCAACACATCAAACATACCACTGTATCTGTCAAACTATTGATCTTAAAAATTTTCTTTTTCAATATTTCTATAAGAGTTTTAAACTTAAAAGTTATCAATTACTACCCTACTAACCCAGTACCCCTTACATACAACTCGAATGTTAAGTGTCCGACTGGGGCAGTATCCCCACCTTACAGAAGATCGTAGCTAAATAACACTGCTTATTAGTGTTGTGCTCCTGCGGTGAGTAAGGTCGCCAGAACTCACTGAGGAAGCGTTACGTTGGGAGGAGGAGGAATCGTCAGCTACGTTCACGACATAACACTTTCTCTTGATTTTAAACCGACTTCAAAAAAGGAGGAGGTTACGATATTGATGATTATTTTTTATTAGAAAACTGGTGCTTCCCGTCCCATTTCAATTTGGTCCAGTTCTGACAATGGCATCCATGAGAAAACCAAGTCTTAAATTTGAATAGAGTATGTGCGCGACAAATGGACGAATAACTAATTATCACGCCAACTGATTTCGATGATTCTTTTATAGTAACGATACGATAGCAGGAAACAATATATTATGCTGACGGTCACCCGGTCAGCTTTGACCTTAGAAAGTTATCACAAAAAAATGTAAAAAAAAATATAAACAAAAATTAAAACCGACTTCAAAATACTAAAAAGGATAAATTAATTAAATTTAAATAGGTACATATCGCCTCGAAACATATTTTTTGGAGTTGGTGCTAAGTTGTTTCCAGAAACAATAGCAAGTGAAGCACCGACTTCAAATAATGTTTCAAGGAGATAAGTACCTACTTAAATTTAATTATTTTATCCTTTTTAATATTTTTAAGTCGGTTTTAATTATTTGACACGGACAGCAGCACGTGGGTATAGTCCCCAAGATGCTACAAGATGCTACATGCTTTTATAATTGGAGTAAAAGTATTCTGTGGTCTATAAGCTTAGGTAACCGCTTACCATCAAATGGGCTGCATCCTTGCTTGCAACTTGCTTGAAAAAACACACACCAAAGGTACACCAGTAACATTGACACTTGACACTTTTACAGATGCCTTGTAGATAGTTATTTTTTTCTTTTTATTAAGGAAACTACAGTTTTTTTACAGTACATTTGAATTTGAAAACAATTTGGGATACATTAGCAAATAACAGTTTCACTTGCTAGCTTGCTTCACTTAATTTTAATTGTCACGGCATTAGGTAATGCCATATGGGAGTTAGAGGGTTAATACACAAAGATTAATGAGAATACAACAGTGAAAGCAAACTGAATAAATATCAATTACAACATTACACAATACAAACGGACTGTTTATTGGCATTCCTTTTTTTTGACGCTGAGGAAAAGCTCTACCAGCCGACCTCCTCAACTCCCTCCCACACATCAAACTCCTCAGCGACGCACCTTCTGAACCGCTTTTTGACGACATCACGGGATGGCCCGAAGATATTTCACCGTTGTGTCGTCAAGGCGGTTTGACCGCGGTCCGGTCCCTACTCAAAGTTTCGTTGGGGGAGGGAAAGAGGTTTTCTTGTCTTAAGTGTATGTGTATTGGCTTGTCCAGACACCGTCTAAATGCTGGTAGGTATCTCCTAATTTCCTGTGCACAGAGTCGATAAAAATAAGTTGCGTAGGTATCTAAGTTTTGTCTAAAAATACTTTCCTAAATAAACTCGTAAATAACGTTTTAAGCGGATCTAAAGAACATATTAGATCCTACCTATTAAAAGTTCATCAAGAAGACATTGAGTTAATGCTCTCCCGGGAAACAATTATTTAACCGATATTAGGTACAAACAATCTGAGCCCTTTATTAAAATGCATAACTATACTGGGGAGGCCTCCATCATTCGGTTAATGGGCATTAAATTTTCATTATTCTTCGTGATACGCACAATAGCTTTAGGCTGTTTGAGAACTCGAACTAAAAAACAATGGTTTTTTTTTATTCATAGCGGTTAAGCTCTCGACTGTCGCCTCACCTGATGGTGAGTGATCATCATCATCATCGTCAGCCTATATACGTCCCACTGCTGGGCACAGGCCTTCCTACATGGGAGAAACAAATGAGGAGATTGGGCCTTATCACCACCACGCTGGCCCAATGCGAGTTAGTAGGTTAAAGCGGTTGCAGTAACAACCGGGACCAACAGCCTAACGTGCCTTCCGAAGCACGGAGGAGCTAGAGATTATAAATTTGATTGACCCATCCTAGGACTAACCATGGCGAAAGTTGCTTAGTTTTCGTAATTGAATCCAGAGTGCTCAAACCACTACGCCACCGAGCTCCTTCTCGAGATGGTGAGTGATATGGCCGAGAAAGGAAACAAGTTACACCGTACCTCCCAATAAAGTCCCAAGTGCGTCCTCACACTGGCCCTAATTCTGGCGAACACATGCTGAGTTTAAATTTAAGTTCAGTCTATTTCTTTCTCTCAAAAAGAAAAAGAAAAGGATGGCTGTCATATAAATTGACATTTAGAAAGGTGCGTTCAATTTTCGACCTTATTGAACGTGCCAAAATGTAGTGTTTAGGAGGCACCTCCGCACATGCCGTCTAAAATTGTCTATGGTTTCTTTGAAATCTATCTAAATTTAAGTGACAGCTCTAAACAGATTCTTGCTATCTTTTTCCTATTACTTATTGCGAGAAAGAGATATACTGTACTTAAATTTAGAATTAAAGTGTGTTCCCAGAATTAGGCCCAGTCAGGCGACCTGACACCGTGAGCTCCGTATGCGTAAATTGGACCGCTCAAAATATAACACAAACTGACTGTACTTTACTTACGAAAGATAACTCACTTCTTTAGTCTTCCCGTGACCACGATCGCTGTAAAGTAATCGAAAGGTCGGGTGTATAATAAAGTAACATCTAGTTAAAGTGGTTTTTATTACAAATAGCTAAAGACCAATAGACAATTAGACAGTCGTAGTCTTAGCACCTTGGGCGCTGCTCACGCGTTGCCTGACCTGCAAAATTAGAGAAAACGATATATTGGAAGCTTAATGCTTTAATGCCCAGACGGCAACTTAAGTTGCCATGACAATTAAAATTCAATTGTGTCTGGTTTATCGGGCTTCAAAGGGTGAGACGAATCCCCTGTTCCCTACATAACGCTTCCTTAATGAACTCTAATGACCTTCTGTAAGGAGTTGTTACCTCAAAAAATGACATAGTGAAAAATTGTAAAGTTTTTTGTTGGCTAAAGAATAAACATTATGATGCTGAAAACTCATCATTCGACATAGAATAAATAAAACAATAATCTAATATCCTTTGTCATTGACTTTTACTGAGAGAAATAAAAACACAAATTCATAATCTTACATTTATTACTGAAATATATTTTATTGTTTATTAATGTAAATGCATCTGACTCTAACTTTTATATAAATCTATAACAAACATAAATTATACAGGTAATAAAATTTGTAAAGCTAACAACAGCACGAATATACAAAATACAGACCAAATCGCCTTATGTTCCATAACAGTAATATTCTATTATGTTACATACACCTATTATCTATCCCACATTAAGCATCATTAAGAGCTTGTGTTATGAATACAAGATAACCGATAAATATAGATAATATCATAGACCAATAATATAGGTACATGGTGGTGCCAACACTATAACATTAAAGTATGGTTAAAATATTAAATGAATAAGATGGTGCTTAAACCATCTTATTCATTTAATATTTTAACCATACTTATACCATCTTATTCATTTAAAATATTAAATGAATATGTTAGTATTTAAACCATCTTATTCATTTAATATTTTAACCATACTTATACCATCTTATTCATTTAATATTTTAATAATACTTTAATGTTATAGTTGCTATACATTTTTGTTAAGTAATATCACCACCAGCCTATAAACGTCCCACTGCTGGGCACAGGCCTTCCTACATGGAAGAAACACATGAGGAGTTTGGGCCATAACACCACCACGCTGGCCCAATGCGGGTTGGTGGGTTAAAGCGGTTGTAGTAACAACCGGGACCAACGGCTTAACGTGCCTTCCGAAGCACGGAGGAGCTCGAGATTATAAATTTTGGTTGACCCATCCCAGGGTCGACCACGGCGAAAGTTGCTTTGTTTTCGTATTCGAAACCACAGCGCTCAAACCAATACGCCACCAAGCTCCTCCAAGTAATATAGGCCATGTTTAAAATTAATGTCGTATCGTCGTCACCACCCTGTATATGCATATAAATATTAAGAATATAACTAAATAAACATACAGACATCCATGACTCGTGAACTAAGTTTGTACACATCATAAAAACATCTGCCGCTACCGAATTCGAACTCGGGAGCTCTGGTTTGTAGATAGGGTGTTGTTTGTGTGATTACCTACTTAGTTGGTAAAAGCTAATTTTTATGACCACTTAGAACCGGCACTATTTTGGTTATAGGCGGTCATACAAAACATAACCTTATTTTATTCGTGGTCATTTGCAAGATCTTCTCCTAGTTCACTCAACTGCAAAATTTATTTACGAAATATAAATATAAAAAATAATAATAATAAGTTGATTTAATCAATAAAACTTTAATTTATTATTTAAAGAGTTACTTCGACCTTAATCTATAAAATCTAGAGTAATCTTCATTTTTACTTTTAAAACATGACTGTTTTTGTATTTACTTTTCAAAAATATAAAAAATAATTTTAATTTAACAATAGTAATAATATATTGATGGCAGTTTTCATAGTCTTAAATAAAGTTCTTTGGTTCAGATATTTGTTATTATCAATGTCGTGTGTCATAGAGTACAGACAATGGTAGCCATTACAGTCATTACAGAGTACGGGAGGCATTAATAGACAAGAGGTCTTGTCTTTAGAATGTCATTGCACCAATAATACATACCATGCGATTCCCTTGATAATCCATGAACCCTATCTGAACCCTTTCTGGTCCAGTAGCCAAGACGGAATATTCCACTATGGTCACCTGGTTGATATTATTATGGTGAAATGATTACAAGGTTATATGAGGAAACCTTAAAAGTTACGAGTTTTTTCCGTTTTGACAGATTTTTATTTCGCCAGATTTTTGTTTCGTCGGATTTTCGTTTCGTCAGACTTTTGTTCTGACAGCATGTTACTTTGTTATCTCAAACGTAAAGGTAAGTACAAAATAAAATACATAAGCATATTCGTGACAGACCCACCATACCCCTAGGGGTAGGGTGGGACTGAACCATACCACACCGTAGTGCTGTGCACAATGTTTACAGGTTTTGTTTTTCCAAATATTACGAACCTGGTGTTAGTAGCATAATTCGTTTTTTATATTTTATAATTATTTCTAATTAAACTAAACCGACAATGCGACAAAGAGAAAGTAATTCAATCCGTTGATTCATTTGATCCGTTGACATCTAATAAATGTATATTTCCAATCTGAAGTACCAGGCTATCATAAGTATATCAGAGGTTATTTATTGTACCCCTACGACTATTATATAAATAAAATTAACAGTATGCTAAACATCTCCTACATAGATATGGTATCCTGGTACTTCAGGGGATGATCCAGCTACATACTATACGATATTTCGATTGAGTTATCTCACTTCTAAATATAATGACAATATGGTAAATTTCTAGTACCTATCTATTTTATTTTCTATTTTTTATTCTAGCATAAAAAATGTAATAAATAGATCACTCTACAACAAAATTTCCCATCTCTTCTTGAGATGTTTCTAATGGCGACTGTATTTTTACTGTCGAAACAAAAATCTGGCGAAACGAAAATCCGACGAAACAAAAATCTGACGAAACGAAAATCTGACGAACCAAAAATTTGGCGAAATAAAAAATCTGTCGAAACGGAAAAAACTCAAAGTTACTAGGTGGTAGGCCCGTATGTAGGGTTGTCTGGCTAGGTACTACCACCTTTCTTATTTCAGCTGTAAAACAGTTCAGCTGTAAAGCAGTTGAAGAAGACAGCATTTTGGTCAATAATTTCTATGAAGATGAAAGAAAGAAGACCGAAGAAGAAAAAGAGATTACAGCGAAAGCGTTTGCATCCCAAATACAAGTATAGTTCAGGTATGAGCACGATCGATATAAAAACTCGAGTTATATATTTTTCACACCACAATAATATTTTCAGTTTCTCTTAGAAATTGTTAATCGTAGGTATGGATAATATTACAGATTTTTAGGTGGTATGATAGTATTGAACACGTAAGACTGGAATGAAAATTATTTTATCAATTTCTGTTTAAAGCCGTCCCCATTGCTGAGTATGGCTGACAACTGACAAAACCAACTTAGAATAATGATTTTGCGGCGTCATTTCTCAAGTATGTGCAAATATGACAGAGTAATTGACTGTGACATGATGGGGGCGGATAGACGGACAGACATGACGAATCTATATCGGTTCCATTGCCAATTTAGAAATAAATAAATTCTTTTTAAATTCTGCAGAGACGTATGTCTAATATGACATTTAATGAGTATCATTAAATAGAGATACATACTTGCTTAGCTTCTTAACACATTAACAAGCACTTAGATAGTGAAATTATCAATAATGCTAATTTTGTTGTTTTTTCTAAACAAAACTTAGTACACTCACAGAAGAAATAATAATACAGAGGTCCGACAAAGCCGTCTAGACAGGGCAATCGTGCGGTAAGTGCGGGGAGAGGATGCGTCCCGAACTGCCCCCTTATTCACAACTGTCGGAAAAGATTCGAATTTCGGAATCTCTATACCCGTCACTTTTATCACGGTGCGTGAAAGCGAGACGGCATGTGACTTTTCGAATCGAATCCGTGATCCGACAGTTTTTGAATAAGGGGGCTGGCCTCAGTGGTTGGGGACATGTGATTGAGTCGTGTCGCGGCGTCTAAAATAAAATTAAATAAAAAAAGAAAGTATGGCTTGTTTCAATTTAAAACGATCAAGATATAAGAAAAAAGGTTATGAACTAGCTGAGTTTCAGGTCAGCGAACGGCTGGCATCACAGATTTAGATTCAATATTTTGACTATCACCAGAGTAATATTAAGATTGCGTGCGGAAGTAACTCAGTATGCTGTCTGTCTGCTTGTCTGCTATATTTTCACCCCTAAACCGCTGAACTACTTTAGATGGAATTGGGCATGGAGATAGGACATGGGCGACCTTTCGGTGCGGTAACTAAAATCCGCGGGGGTAATTTGGAAAGTGCTAGTGGTCAGCCGTGGCTTTGGGCGTCCACTAGTATTTCCCAAATCATGTGTTCGCAATCGCAACACTATTGTAACATTGAGCAATCACCTGAACCATAATTTTAGATGGCAACTGTTCCTATTACGAAAGCGGAAATCCATGATAGACCCACCATACCCCTAGCCATACCCCTGGGGGTAGGGTGGGACTGAACCATACCACCGTAGTGTGTGCACTATATGTTTACAGGTTTTGTTTTTCCAAATATTACGAACCTGGTGTTAATAGCATAATTCTTTATTTTATTTTATAATTGTTTCTAATTAAACTAAATCGACAATGCGACAAAGAGAAAGTAATTCACTCCGTTGATTCATTTGATCCGTTGACACCTAATAAATGTAGGTATATTTCCAATCTGAAGTATCAGGCCACCATAAGTATATCAGAGGTTATTTATTGTACCCCTACGATTATTATTTACCGTATGCTAAACATATCCTACATAGATATGGTAGCCTGGTACTTCAGGGGATGATCCAGCTACATACATACGATATTTCGATTGAGTTATGGTTCAGTCCCACCCTACCCCCAGGGGTAAGGCTAGGGGTATGGTGGGTCTGCAGTGAAGAAATCTAATTTGGACGTAAAATTATGATTACCGTCCGTTTTAACTGAATTGAAAAGAAAAACCAGAATACATGCATTTGGCCTAACACTTGGAACCTAACACTTGAAAACAACAGAATTTGCACCATTATTAAGTTATTTTTAACATTTTAAATCCTGGACGTCACGTCTGAGTTTGGCCGTTTCCGTTTTCTTGGCTATCCTCGTATCCCTTGACCAGGTTTTCTACTATGAAACGAATGGTCAGTTTGTATATATTCTCTATGTTGGGTGTGTATCTTTCGCCTAGGGTCGTCTTGGCTGCTTGCAGGAAGGGCTGCTCGATTTTCTGAAAGAGAAAACGATACAAGTAAAGCAGCTGTACATCAGATTGGGCCTGATTCTGAAGACATACTCTAATTCTAAATTTAAGTAGGTATAGTATATGTCTTTCTCGTAATATGTAATAGGAAATAGATAGCAAGAATTTGTTTAGAGCTGTCAATTTAATTTAGATAGATTTCAAAGAAACCATAGACAATTTTAGACGGCATGTACGGAGGTGCCTCCTAAGCACTGCATTTTATCACGTTCTTTAGGGTCGAAAATTGAAAGCCATCCTTTTCGTAATCCTTTTGAGAGAAAGAAATGCACTGAACTTAACTTTAGACTTAGCATGTGTTCTCCAGAATTAGGGCCATTTTCAACATCATCGTCACCAGCCTATATACGTCCCACTGCTGGGCACAGGCCTTCCTACATAAGAGTAAACACACGAGGAGCTTTGGCCATAACACCACCACGCTGGCCCAATGCGTATTGGCGAGTTAAAGACACATACCTACATCAGATAAATAATAATACATATTAAAGTTACGCTTATTTTACAAATTAAATTCAGCAAATTTTCAGAAGCATAAATATTATTTTTCTTATTATGAATAATAAGAAAAATAATATTTATGCTTCTGAAAATTGTTATTCAAAAATTATTATTCATAATAAGAAAAATAATATTTATGCTTCTGAAAATTTGCTGAATTTTATTTGTAAAATAAGCGTAACTTTATAACAAAAACATTCCGTTACTGAGGCGTGAGTAGACTTAAACGTATTCGAAGGAGTTACAGGGCACGGGATTTTTTATTATAAGAATATTCTTGCAATCAAGAACAGGCCGAGATATGAAAAGGGGAAAACATTTTATCAGGCCGACGACGTCTGAATACGTCACAATTTCGTGTAAGAAGTGCTTCACATATTCTATTACTGATGAAATTTCGTGATCTAAGACTAAAGGCTGCTTTTAATATTCCATGAACAGTCGACAGCACATCAGGCGTAACAGTTTGACCTTGAGACTACCCTTGCCCCACTCGTAATAAAGGCGACTTTCGTAGTGCAACTGTTAAACTTGATGACGCGTACGAATAAAGGTAGGTACACTGTAACAAAACACACAACTAAACTGAAGACTTCAAACTCTAAATATAACATACTGTCTTATAAATAAGGAACTTACAATAAATGCCTTGAATCTTATAATACTCATTTATCTCCTTAGTCGCCTTTTCTGCCCTTAGGAACTTTCAGGACTGTTAGGTAGGACTAAGTTATCAACATTACAATACTGTCACCACGAGTAAAAAAAACTTCGAGGTGGAGACCAATTTTTATTCTATTCTAGAAGAATTGCTGAGTTTGGCAGGATTTAAAAAACATTAAAATGTGATGATGTCATCTTGTCATTAACCGACTTCAAAAACGAGGAGGTTCTCAATTCGGCGGGTATGGCTTTTTTTTTTTCTATGTATGTACACCGATTACGCCGAGATTACTGATCCGATTTACGTGATTCTTTTTTTGTTCGATGCAAAATAGCTGCCATTTGGTCCCATAAAAATTTTTTCAAAAACAGTTGGGTACTTTGGTTTTAAATTAAAAAAAACTGAAATTATGAAATCATCTACATAAGCGAAATTGCGAATTTTTGCTTTTCCAATGACTTTTTAGTGAAACGATGCGATAGTAGGAAACAATATAAGTTGACGGTCACCCATCTAGCTTCGACCGTAGAAAGTTATCACTAAAAATTGTTAAAAAAAATTTTAAACAAAAATTAAAACCGACTTCAAAAAACTGAAAAGGATGAAATAATTAAATTTAAGTAGGTATTCATCCCCTAGAAACATATTTTTGGAGTTGGTGCTAAGTGGTTTCCAAAAACAATAGAAAGTAAAGCACGGACTCCAAAAATATGTTTCTAGGGGATGAATACCTACTTAAATTTAATTATTTCATCCTTTTCAGTTTTTTGAAGTCGGTTTTAATTTTTGTTTAAAATTTTTTATTTATCATTAATTGATGTCAAATTGAATGCTATTGAGGATGGAGTTATATAAGATTTTCGTCGTTCATCGTACATTTATTATACCCTCCCGTTATTCGCGTATTTCACTTCTTTGCTTAGTAGTTCTCGTGACGAGCTCGACAAAAGAATGTAAGATGAAATTGCTTTACAATTATCATTTTGATATCATGTGTAGCATCTGTCCCTTTCTTTTGGGGCTGTAACGAAAAAGCGCGACTGAACTTACATTTGACTTTGATTCATTAAACATTTTGTATTTTCGAACTCATTTGTTTATAAAATATTTGTTAAACTATGTTTTTGTAAAACTAAACTTTTTATAACTGAAAAAATTAGATTGCGATTTGAATTTGACTTCAAAATTCCCCTTCCCTTCGTGAAAAATAAAGAGGTGAAAGCAATAAAGTACAAGTTTGGTAATAAACAGAGATTCCTCGGTAACTTAGTTTCTCTAAGACGAACTTGTGTGCTCAGTTAGTATTCCCAGTGGTACTGCTGGAGGAGTGGTAGGTATGTGTTACCGGAAATGTAATACAGTCGGTTATTCTATAGAATGCCTAGGATGTGTTTTTTTATCTTTACGGGGTAACTCTACAATTCGAGAATTTTCGAAGTATCCATCTTTCTTGTCTAAGCTGAATAAAAAAAACAACTGAAAGTTGATAATGAATGTTGCACATTTTTTAAAAGAAGATATATTCTCATAGGTACCATTTGAATAAAGTTTCACTCAAAAATCTCAAAGCATGAAGGTTCTATGTCAATTCGAAGTACCTATTACATACAAATGTCATGAACTTATGCGAACGGTGTGCTGACCATTCGGCAATTAAAATATAGTTCCTAGGTTGTGTATTTAATAGTTAAATTAAAAATCATAACTACATACAATACCAAAAATAATACCTAATTATAAAAAAATAAATTCTACATAGGTAATGCCTGAACTATACACTTTTCCCGTAACATAAGTATATTCCAACCAAGACGTATGGTGATTTCCGTATTCCAATAGTAATGCTGATATCGTAGAGGTATAAATTATTGATGTGCCAAAACGCTGAGGTAAAGTTATTAAAAGTTATCCAGATGTCGATACTTGGCTTTGATACAGTTTATGCAGTGCACCTTGTAGACATTTGAACGAAGCACATAATTTATACAGGGTGGTGCTGTCAATACAACAAAAAATATAACATATATATTAGTTCATAGATAAAGTTAGCGACTTTCAAAAACATCGTGCTACGAGCGTCTATAGGCTACGGTGACAACGCGTGAGTTGCGCCCAAGCTGCTACGAGCGTCTATACATAGGCTACGATGATAACGTGAAGGTAGTGCTCAAGGTGCTACTTGCGTACTATAGATTACGATGACAGCGCGTGATTAGTGGCGAAGGTGCTACGAGCATCTATAGGCTACGGTAACAGCGCCTCAGTAGTGGCTAAGGTGCTACGAGCATCTGTGGCTACGGTGACAACACCGTTAGTAGCGCCTAAGCTGCTACGAGCGTCTATAGGATACGGTGCCAACGTGTGAGTAGTGCTCAAAGTGCTATGAGCGTCTATAGGGTACAGTGACAGTGCGTGAGTAGTGCCTAAGGTGCTACGAGCGTCTGTAGGCTACGGTAACAGCGCCTGAGTAGTGGCCAAGGTGCTACGAGCATCTGTGGCTACGGTGACAACCGTTAGTAGCGCCTTAGCTGCTACGAGCGTCTATAGGATACGGTGCCAGCGTGTGAGTAGTGCTCAAGGTGCTATGAGCGTCTATAGGGTACAGTGACAGTGCGTGGGTAGTGCCTAAGGTGCTACGAGCGTCTGTAGGCTACGGTAACAGCGCCTCAGTAATGGCCAAGGTGCGACGAGCATCTATAGGCTACGGTATCAGCGCGTGAGTTGTGCCCAAGGTGCTATGAGCGTCTTTAGGGTACAGTGACAGTGCGTGAGTAGTATCTAAGGTGCTACGAGCGTCTGTAGGTTACGGTAACAGCGCTTCAGTAGTGGCTAAGGTGCTACGAGCATCTATAGGCTACGGTATCAGCGCGTGAGTAGTGCCCAAGGTGCTATGGGCGTCTATAGGGTACAGTGACAGTGCGTGAGTAGTGTCTAAGGTGCTACGAGCGTCTGTAGGCTACGGTAACAGCGCCTCAGTAGTGGCTTAGGTGCTACGAGCATCTATAGGCTACGGTATCAGCGCGTGCGTAGTGCCCAAGGTGCTATGAGCGTCTATAGGGTATAGTGACAGTGCGTGAGTAGTGCCTAAGGTGCTACGAGCGTCTGTAGGCTACGGTAACAGCGCCTCAGTAGTGGCCAAGGTGCTACGAGCATCTATAGGCTACGGTATCAGCGCGTGAGTAGTGCCCAAGGTGCTACGATACAGATGGTGACGTCAATACGACATTAAATTAGAACATTACCTGCATTTAGAAGTTGCAAAAGATGCACAACATATTTTAGAACGAGTATAGCCCATATTTTAATTTTACTGTCGAATTGTTATTTCCACTTTGTTTAAAAAATATGGATGTTGGTGGCACAGCCCTGTATTATATTAATATTCTTTTATATGGTGTCCAATGATTATGTTGCATACTTTTTAACCGACTTCAAAAACGAGGAGGTTCTCAATTCGGCCGGTATGTTTTTTTTTCTTTTTTTTTTTTTTCTATGTATGTACACCGATTACGCCGCGATTACTGATCCGATTTACGTGATTCTTTTTTTGTTCGATGCGGAATAGCTGCCATTTGGTCCCATAAAATTTTTTTCAAAAACAGTTGGGTACTTTGGTTTTAAATTTAAAAAAACTTAAATTATGAAGTCGTCTACATATACGAAATTGCGAAGTTTTGCATTTCAAATGACTTTTTAGTGAAACGATACGATAGTAGAAAACAATATAAGTTTACGATCGCCCATCTAGCTTCGACCGTAGAAAGTTACCACTAAAAATTGTGAAAAAAAAATTTTAAACAAAAATTAAAACCGACTTCAAAAAACTGAAAAGGATAAAATAATTAAATTTAAGTAGGTATTCATCCCCTAGAAACATATTTTTGGAGTTGGTGCTAAGTGGTTTCCAAAAACAATAGAAAGTGAAGCACCGACTCCAAAAATATGTTTCTAGGGGATGAATACCTACTTAAATTTAATTATTTTATCCTTTTCAGTTTTTTGAAGTCGGTTTTAATTTTTATGTATAAAATTGTGCTAAGTACAAGCGATGAATGACTAACACTATTATAAGTTCAAAAATTTATCGCATTATCGTCCATGTCCAGACTTCGTCATCGCAAAGTTTGGCTCGCAACTTCCCAAACGTTGCCCATACCTGTTTTAAAATAATGGTACGATTATACTACTATTATAATTAATTTACACTCTATATGGTACAATCAAAATACATTTAGATGCGATTTAGCGATAGGTATGCAGATAGCATATAAATTATTAGTTTGGAGGCGCAGTCACGGTAACGTTACCTATATGTCGCAGCTATATTTAACCAGACTTAAATTAGCCTTTCAATTGCATACCTAATATGTCGTTTATTGAACGCCGGCATCCAATAAAACGGCTGAAGGACAACTAGCCAACTTACGTTTAACCAGATGGCTGAACGTCGTGGCAGCCGTGTAGTTAATAATTAGCCATTCAATTGTTCGCCTAGGCAGGTCGTTTTCGTGAGCATGTTAGTTATAGAGATGTTAGTAGAGATGTTAGAAGATAGTAGATGCAAGGTTATTTTTAAGTTCAGTTCAGTTCGGTTTTTTCAAAAAATAACCTTGAACCTACCAATCCCACCAAAACTCTTTAGTACAAGACGATCTTTTCTATGCGCCAAGTGAGTTTAGTTCAATTAACTATGGGCCTAAGCATTGAATTGGATACCGGCGTTTAATCAACGGGCTCGGCATCCAATTAAGTGGCGAATTTAATCAGATGGCGGCGGTATATACACCATCACGCAGTGTCGCACAGCGCCGTACTTTGCGCGGAGTGTCTTGTTGCAAGCGTCCATAGGCTACGGTAACCGCTTACCATCAGGTAGGCCGCATGCTTGATTGCCACCTTAGTGGGTATAAAAAAATCTAATATTACAAATGCAGAAGTTACTTTGTCTGTTTGTCTGCTACGTTTTCACTCCTAAGTTGTTGAACCAATTGAAATGGAATTTGAATCGCACAGGTTACCTTTTGGCGCGATAACTGACAGGCACGCGAGCGGAACCACTGATGGCCACTAGTATTCTTAATACTTATATGAAATGAAAATTTATTTTTTCAAATAGGCCCAAAAATCCCATATTATATCTTTTCCAAATTAAAATGTGTTGTCTAACAATGTTTACCTGTCTGTCTGTCTGCCTGTCACGTCTCAATTTACACCTATACAAGGTGTTTGGTATTCGGTGTAGCTAGCGGGTACCTACTCATATTAATGTCGTCGCCATCTGGTTAAATTCGCCCCTTAATTGGATGCCTAGCCCGTTGATTAAACGCCGGCATCCAATCAAACGCCGAGCTCGATATTTATTTGAACTAGACTCACTTAACGTTTAACGACTTGGCGTATTGAAAGGATATTTTTTTGATGTCCAACATTGTTTTTTTATATTTATTCATACAAAAATAACCTTGAATTTACCAATCACATAGACAGTTACACAAAAGCTCTTTGATTTAAACGACCTGCTTAGGCGTCCAATTGAATGGCTAATTTAACCAGCCGGCTGACGTTCAGCCATCTGGTTAAACGTTGCGCTCAATGACATGGATAGTTGTCCTTCAGCCGTTTGATTAGTGCCGGCGTTCAATCAACGGGCTAGGCGTCCAGTTAAGCGGCAAATTTAACCAGATGCCTGCAACATTAACATAGTTACATAAATACTAAGGTATTATCAAAAGTTCGAAATTCTAAAATTAATTTAAAAACCCATACATTTTGGTTAACTGACCGAACTATTCGCATGAAGAAATATAATCCCTGTATAAATATACAGGTACTATTCTATGTCCGTGCCTCGCCCGTATAGCCTCTCATAACTCTTCTGATTGAGATTTCATAGTACCCCATCAAATTCTCGTTTATACGAAGGTACACCGTAAGCCGAAGTCTTATCAATGCCTTTACCAATTACTTTCATAAAAATATAAAGATTCCCGACAAAATATGGAATTTTAGGGAGCTCAATAAGTAGGTACTTATATTGAAGCCATTATCATGACTCGACTAAATATGTTGTAAAAGAAATAATTATTGAAAAACATGAGTTACTTTATAGGCGGAAATATAAAAAAATATTTATATCTGGAATCGGAATAAATAGGCAAAGTTTTTGAATACAAGATGTTTGATTCACGATAAAATCTTAATATGTATATGCCTTTTACTCAGAGGATTTTTTCAGGACAATCACCCGATTATTCCCCTAATTCTTCATTATGTATTAGCTTTTTTTCGGCTTCGCTCGCGGCATATTTTAAATTAATAAAAGTGGGATTTGCTTAGCGCAAAGCAATGAGTACAATTCAAGATCCAACTGAATTTTAAAGATATACATATTCCGACGTTGCTCATTAATTGGTAGGTTTCAGAGCAGAACAGAGGAACTTTGCAGAAGTATTATGTAAAACCTAAAATTATTGTCTAGGATAGAAGTACTATGGCCGGTAAAAAGATTACTGAACAATGATCACATCTTTAAGCAATTTAGTAAGCTTTAGAGAGGTTGGTAAGTTTTAGTATCATTAACACAAATGAACAATAATCATAATACATTTTGAAAACCAGCAAAACTGTTAAATGTCATTTGATTTTGGTTAAAATAAGGATTGAAGACTTTCATCCTACTTTTATAGGCACCAGGGGAATGTGCCATTTTAGATGGATAAAAGTGTGATTTTTTTTGCATTTTAAATAGAATGCAAGCCTAAACTTATAAAAAGCAATTAAGCAGGCAACCATCTTCCTGCAGCACCTTGAATTCTACTAATTATGATAACGCGAGTCTCGTGCCATACCTAAAAGTGAAAAAAATGGAACCCTTATATAAAGGATAATGGTACTTCACGTCCGCCATATTTAGGTTTCAAAATCGTTGTTAGTTTGGTTATTAATATCCCGATAAACCATACAAAAAACCCTCATGTTGATTTTAGACTTTGTCACCCCATTTTCCTCTTTAAAGGAGTTGAATTCTGAATAAAGAGGTTCCCTCATCTATCGATAGGAGTACTCCTGTGTAATTTCGAATAAGGAACCAGCGGTTTCGCCTGTACGTTGATAAGTCAGTCAGTCAGTTTTTCTTCTTATTTAATACGTAAGAGATTTGGTTCGAGCTGATAGGGTCACAATATTTTTAATTCAAGGCTTAGTCGTCAACTACATGGCGCAGTGATTGAATGCTTTACATGCGTCTTTCATATTTTTTATGGAGGGTTAGTTTCCAAAATTCCGTTAAGGCTTATCCATGCTATGATCTACGTACTTTTACCCTCACAATATCTTATTAAATATTCTATTCCAAGTTATGTATTAATTTATTTAAGTAATTAAATTATGTACCCAAAAATTCTCAGCTTTGAATCCAGGGACTTGGTGGTGCGTCGCTCCTATGTGCCTCACGTAGGTATAGAACCCGTCTATGTCCTTTAAATTCTTGATGCCTTCATCCAAGGTGTGCATCACCTTGGTGGCGTGCTCTGCCAGCTCCGTGGAGGTAGCCTGGGCCTCCTGGGTGTGAAGTCCGCCGAACTTCTCGAACAAGTGCAGGAGATCTTCATTTTCCTCGAATAATCTGGAAAGAGAAGAAAGGGTATTAAGAACGAGTTTACTAGGTGGTAGGCCTGAATGTAGGGTCGTTTGAGTAGATACCACCGCCTTTCTTTTCAGCCGTGAAACAGTTCACTGTGTTTCGGATTGAAGGGAAAGGTAGCCAGTGTAATGGGTATGGACGGCATATCATCTGAGGCCTCAGAATGACAACGCACCTGCAATATTAAGTGATTTTTCCTTGTTATTGCAGGTGTCTATAGGCGGTGGTAACCGCTACCACCAGGTGGGCCGTCAGCTTGTTTGTCGTATAGTTGTTTAAAAAAATAAAAAAGGGCTTATAGAACGTACGGAGCGCCTACGGTAACGGTAGATTTACATTTTATTATGTATACAGTACAGCACTGATTCTACATATTTTTTAAGATTTATATGAGAATCTTTACTTTCATCAACACCAGACTATTCACGCCCCACTACTGGGCAAAGGCCTTCCTTCGTGGGAGATAAACATGAGTAGTTTGGGCCATAACACCACCACGCTGGCCCAAGGCCGGTTTTTCGGTTAAAGCGTTCGCAGTAACAACCGGGACCAACGGCTTAACGTGCCTTCTATCCTGGATCAACCATGGCGAAAGGTACCTTTCGCCATGGTTGATCCAGTACTTCGTTCTTCCCTTTTCGGTACTTCGTTCTCATAATCGAAACAAGAGCGCTGATTCCCTACGTCTTACTTACATACGAGTACTAACATTGGATTCTTTTAAGCATCATGTTTCAAAACATTTCTAACGTTTGTCTTATTAGCTGTGTATTATTTAATTGGTATTGTTTCACACAATTATTATTTTGTGTCTTCTACTTCCTTCAAATACGTACAAATTAATTTAATATTTTCCTTTAAATTGCGCCCTTTCTGTGTTCTTGTTCGTATTATTTATTTTACTCTATGAGGCCTGTAACAACGTGTTTTTAAGCAAAAAGACTGAAACGATAACCGCTGTACCGATTTAGATGTTTGGCATGGGCATAGATTTTAAACTAAATACTTTTTGACGCGGGCAAAGCAGCGGCCGGCCATTAGTAATAAAATAAATGAACGTGGTCGCCAAAACTATGGTCGCATAGTTTCTATACGTTGCCAGTTACGTGAATAGGTAATATTAAACAATGGAATTAATTTTGTAAGACCAATATAACGGTTTCTACAACAGATTTTATAAGTCTTCCCTCATGAAAAAACAAACAAAGCGGGTGTTTGCTTTTCTTCGGCAGATCAAACACGTCCTGATTTTCGTCTATCGCTAACCAATGCGGGTTTGTTGAGTTATTCTTTTAACGATAACGTTAATTGAGATCAATAAAGGCGAATGGTGAGAGTTCGGACCCAATTGTTCTAGAAGCCTAAAAAGAGGCATATCCATATTAGTGATTATGACGTGGTTTGGCTTAAAAACTCGTGTGCATGTGGATTGAGTGATCCTTTCTTCAATGTTTACAATAATCGACGAGGATTTAGTAAATAATTGTTAAATTCGTCACAGTGAAGTAAAAAAAAAATTAAAACCTGCGCCAAAAAAAGATAAAGCCAATAAAGTAGATCACTAATACCGCATGCATTATAAAAATGCCATAATGAATATCTCATAATATACAGGGTGGCACATGTAGATCGGTCAGTATGGAAAAGTCTGAAATTATAAGACATACAAAAATCTCTTCTTAGGAACCATGTCATCGATTTTAGTAAAAAGGAAAACTGCATTCATAGATTTTTAAAATATCGTGTACTCAGCTCGGAAATTGAACCCGGACTTTTTAAAAATTAAACTAATGCTATTTCTATTTCGATATCGATTGTGTAGGTCTTAAGCAGTAAACGTTACTATGAAACGTGATGTCTAAAATGAATAAAATGCATTGTTTTCATATCCTTTAATTTATTTTAGTAAGTGTTCGATATTACCACCATTTTTTCAATACAACATTTCCAACAACCAAGACGTTCCATTTTCAAATGAGGTTTATCACGTCTCTGTTCAAACCAAAACGTTCCATTTTCAAATGTGGTTAATCACGTCTTTGTATATACATACTTTTTGTAAGTGGGATTTCAATTGATTATTAGTGTAAGTATGATATGATTAATAGAAGTAAGTAAGCAATTACAATCATATATAGATAATATTATCACAGATAACAAATGTAAAGCAGTGTATGTAACAAGTTACGACAACAGCAAAGAGTTACAAACAACCATAGAGACAATTTTACGCACCTAAACGAGTTGAATGTTATGTTGAAAAATGGTGGTCATTTCGAATACTTACTAAACTAAATTAATGGATATGAAAACAATGCATTTTATTCATTTTAGACATCATGCTTCATAGTAACGTTTACTGCTCAAGACCTACACAATCGATATCTAAACAGAAATAGTGTTACTTTTATTTTTCAAAAAGTCCGTGTTCGATTCCCGAGCTGAGCACACGATTTTTTGAAAATGTATGAATGCAGTTTTTCCTTTTACTACAATCTATGACATGATTCCTAAGTAGAGATGTATGTCTTATAGTTTCAGACCTTCCCATACTGACCGATCTAAATGTGCCACTCTGTATAACAGTTCTGTATTTACTATTTGCCTAACTAACATGTCCTGTATTTACCTAACAATGAATGTCTTAAATTATCCACAAATTCTGAAATAGCTACAAAACACTAGTATGGGTATTCCATAAAAATAATTTTTTCTAGTTTTATTATATTTTAATTACTAAGTAATTTTTCAAACATTTATAATAATGTTAAAATCAAAAATTAAGAATATTTGAAAGCACTGCCCCAACTTAACCGAATCATAGGTATTTGTAAAAATACTCGTTTCGGATGTTGAAATAGAATATTTCGACATTGTAGGGTGGACGTTAGCTCATAAACGCAAATACATATAGACTAGAAGAATTTCACAGGGATATCCCAAGTCCTGGGTGGCTCAGTGGTCAGAGAAGTCGCCCGGATTGCGAAAGGTCGCGGGTTCGATTCCTGCCTCAGGACGTGAAATTTTTCTAGTTTTATTATATTTTAATTACTAAGTAATTTTTCAAACATTTATAATAATGTTAAAATCAAAAATTAAGAATATGGGTATTCCAGTTTACACAAAATAATTCATACAAAAGGCGCATTCATACTTAAAAACTTAATAATACTTCTGTAATCGTCGTGATTTTCATGGCGCATAAAACATAGTAGTCATGGGTTTGGTTTCCTCTCTATTACTTTATATTTCAATGGTTTAGGATGACCAGTACTGCCATCTGCCATCAGCTTTCGTTTCCGAAAGAGTTTCCATCAGATTTGATCCTGTAGGTATTATTAGGGGCCATACAAAATAGTCAAAATTCTCTTCTCCGCAGAGCACTTCGCTTAGTAAAATAAATTAACTCACGTTCATGCTGTCTTAAAAATATAAAAGTACCTAGGTACGTATAGCGGCAAACAGAAGCCCGAATCATATAAAATACGATGGACCGCATATCTAGAGTGAAACTTGATTGTGTGGACTTTGTTCCATTGTGAAAGTGGCTGTTTTTGCAGTGAAATTGTTAGTTTTACTTGAGGTGTCGTCGCTAATACTTTGTAAGTCCGCTGTTAGTTCGTGTCGTGAGGAAACTGCATTAAATGTGAAAATCCTGTTAGTAACAGCTACGGTTGTATCCTGTTTCCCAGAGCAATTATAATAAGGTACCTAGTGTCGTAACTAAAAACGTCGTTTTAAAAACTTTGTATACTGCTTAAGCTATAATTGGTGTAAAAACACCCGGATGTAATAATTGGAATAAATAATGTAGGCGATTAAAAATATCATGCTATTTTTCGTTATACGAAATAATAAAAAAGTAGAAAGTAGTAAAATAAATAGTAAAAAAAGCAAAAGCAAATAGTTTGTCGTGTTCTTTGATCTTTTAATTTATTGGTTGATTAAAAAAAAACAATTTAAATTGCTAGTGAAAAAGGGGGTCTCAAAATCATGGTAATTTTGAAGGGGTTGAGTAAACTTAAAAAGAAAAAATCTGTATTACCTGTGTTCTTTTTATCAGTATTCGTATTTTTGTTAACCTCAGATAAGCCTTTAAATTTATTTACTATTTTTTTTCCCCTATTATTTATTTTGAAATCTAAAAAACATATGAAAGAAGTGGATTCGGTATTATCTTTGACGCTTTGTGCATCTTCTTCTTAGATATCCACTACTAGAGAGTTCTGTTCCTCTGCCTACTCCTCATTCGTCCGATACCAATGCGTCTTCTATTTCCTGATCCCTCAGTCGATACATACATACTGAATTTAAATAGCATATAAATATAATACACATCTGAATAGCATATAATAAAAATAGGACATTAAAAGTTTATTACTTACAATGTAAATCCACAAAATGGGTAACTATGTTATCTAGTTAATCACTGTCAGTAAATATTACATTAACTACCATAGGATTGACATGCTAAAGAACACAATCCCTAAATAAATAAACAGAAAATATTTAAAAAAAAACAAAATGGGTGAAAAAACACCAAGTTCCCAGTGTATCTCGGGACCGGCGCTCGCGCAGAACCCTCTGCCCGCCCGCATGTTCGAGGTGGTTCGAGGGCTATTGTATCTAGCTGTAAAAGAATACACGGCAGGGGTAATTCGAAAATTATCGTACCAGAAGCAAAATTATCGTTCAACTGCCAGAGCTGAGACGTGTAGAACATTTTTTAACCGAGTTCAAAAACAAGGAGGTTCTCAATTCGGTTGGTATGGTTTTTTCCTCTATGTATGTACACCCATCGGCGAACTTAAATTGGAAAACACGTGATTGTTTTTTTGTTCGATGCGGAATAGTTGTTATTTGGTCTCATAATTAAATTTTTTCAAATCGATTCGGTAGTTTGGTTTTTATAAAATCTCAATAACTGAAATGAGTAAGTCGTCTACGTATGCGAGATTTTTGCTTTCCAAAGGCATTTCTTGTGAAAATAGAGGTGGCACATACAGGGTGTACAACCTACATACATATACGACTTGACGACCGCTTGGCCGAGTGGTCTGTACCCCAGGCTACTCGGTCAAAAGGTCCCGGGTTCGAATCCCGGTAGGAACAAATGTTTGTATGATGAGTACGAACATTTGTTTACGAGTCATGGATGTTTATATGTTTATTTAGTATATTTCTAATATTTATATACATATTATTATCATTATTTCTCCGTTATCTAGTATCCATAACACAAGCTCTTAATGATGCTTACTTTGGGCTAGATAATAGGTGTGAGTGTATAAATATTATTATTATTATTATTATTATTATATACATAGGCGGTGCGGTCAATGCGACAATAAATTAAAACATAGGCTATATTCATAGAAATCGTTTGCCACTGTCAAAAACATCTTATTCATTTGATAATTTCATGACATTTGTATGAAATAATATAACAATGGCTGCTTTAATTTATAGAAATGTCATGAAATTATTAAATGAATAAGACGTTTTTGAAAGTGGCAAACCTCCCCATCGTGTCCTCTAAGTAACACAGATTATTCTTTTTCATTTCAAAGGCAAATGTCTGTGATGACGATCTATCTATGTACTATAATATGTATAGGTAGCTATGATATTTCCTCAACAAAAGCCAGACCGACTAAGTGTTTCTCATTCCGACCGAATACATAAGTAATATTTGTAATTTTCAATTTAAGTAGGCATTCATATTTACAGAACGAGCCGACTACTCTCGGCTTGTAGGTATTATGTTAATTTATTGTCATGTCAAACAAAATACTGGTGTACAGTCGACAGCACATCAAACGTAACAGTTTGACCTTGAGACCACCCAGACTGCGTTCGTACAGAGGCAGCTTTCGCAGATACAACTAGTAACTAACTACTAGGTAGTAATATACGTATTCAAATTGTCTATAACACCATGTTTTTAATATCAGAACTATCTTTGAAGTGTCTAATTTATAATTCTCAAATGTTAATATTTGCTGCTTGAATATTCATGATAAACAAACTTGACACGGCCACACAACAAGCTAGGTAATAATATTCCCAACTTAAATTCTAACTACATACTAAAACTCACTTCATAGGGCAAGTATGCATACTTTAAATCGTAAAATTGTCTAAGGAGGAACGGGACGGTGAATCTACTTTACCGTAAGTGCGAGGGAGAAACAGCTTGTTTACTTTCCGATAGTTTTGAAATATACGACCTCTAGTATCGGTTCGTTTAACTTTGACGAGCATATTTTCATACGCTACGTGTTATCTCTACACGTTCTGATATTCGCAAAATACATTGAAATCAATACTGAATCTGTAAACCACCTAGCTATGTTTCTTCGTTGATTTTGCGGAATGTAGTAAATAGTACATTACTGCAGCGGTCAGCAAAAGAGACTTTGCTGGACGATGGACGAACGTAAGCCGAGTTACACATAAGTAAGTCCATCAATGCCTAGTTGGGGCCAAGGCTTGTATAGTAGGTACCTAATTTTTTCCAATAATGCGCGGAAATAAAAACTAATTAGTACCTAGGCAGACCTTTTTATTTGAAAATACAGTTATTGTGTGTACAGTTTTAGAAATTTAAAGTGGACTTTTTTCAATAAACAGCTTTCTATTTGCAAGCCAGTTCGAAATTTAAATAAAACCTTTGATTAATTAACTCCTTGGTTGCCATGTTTCGGAGTAAAAAAGATCGTTCCATTTTTGAATTACACAGTGGATTTTCATACAACATTTTGTATATGGAAAATATAGCAATTTCGATTTATCTCGAAGAAGGTTGTCAAAATAAGGGTCAAAGGACATGGCCAATTTCTGCCTAGATAACTTCCCAGCATTTACAAGAACACCGCTAAGGTATCAAATTATAAAAATAAAATAATGAACTATTGTATATTTATTAATACTGTAGAACTTCGCAGTTCTTTAACTTAAATTAATAGTCCTTAGTGCAAACTTCCGGTTATACTTTTACATTTGACGTTCCTTACCCCACAGACGACTTAAAAGTACAATAACTTTAGCAACACACTAAATATGTGTAATAATATAACAAAATAAGAGTACAGTTTTAAAAACTCCAAATATTTAACTATTCAATTATTAATTATTTTTTGAAACATTATTAAATTATATTTTATCACAAAAAATACCTGAAATGGAATGGAACTTATTTGACTGATAAGTGACACAGCTGTTAGCTTTCACCATTGCAGTCTCTCAATCGATTTCTCAGTTTTGACATAATGATTTAATATTGTTTGTGTTTACATGTGAAACAAGCGCGTTCATATTAAATTTGTTACGGATATACGGTTATATACGTATATTTGTTGCGGTGAACATGTTACGAAAAATGGCATTTAAAATAATCGAAGTGTCGAACATTCATCTAAATAGCAAAGTTTAATATTGTAGGCACTCTTTGTTTGATTTTGATTCATGCTTTTTAATAAAACTGTTTTCTTTAGCTATGCCTGTCTACGAAGTTCTTTGGGATTTATTTTTATTTTATTTTAATCAAAAAAGTCAGTTCAGGTTCTAAACGCAGTCATTTGTTTACGGGTTATAGAGTTGTAGGTACGTGCTGCGTCAGGCTTTCATTATGCATGCAGACTTGTAGGGTTGTTACCTGTCTGAACTTGTAGGTATTTCTAACTCTGCTAGGTGTAAAAGTGAATGAATGACAATATGAATAGATAAAGCTTTATAATGTTTTTGTCTAAATTTAGTACACGATACTGGATAACATATTGGAAATATACTAAATAAACATATAAACATCCATGAATCATACAAACATAGTTGATGTTTGTACTACCTACCGGGATTCGAACCCAGGACCCCTGACGGAGTAACCTGTATAGCAAGGAGTACAGACCACTCGTCCAGCCAGTTAAATAGCAACAACCTATTAAAATTTACCGTGTCATACTCTACCCATTTTTAATTTTTTAGGTCACACACAGCTCTAACGTATCTGAATCAAAAGAGCTGATTTTTTTTATACAAATATAATATTGTTGGATCTCTTAAAAACAATAAAAATTAAAAATATGGCCAAAAAGACCTGATTTCAAGGTTTGCAATAGTTAATAATAATAATGAGTGGATAATAATGAGTTACCTATACTCGACTAGGTTGTAGGCCCGTATGTAGATGTAGTCGCCTGGGTAGGTACCACCGCCTTTCTTATTTTAACCGTGAAACAGTTCGCTGTGTTTCGGATTGAAGGGAAAGGTAGCCAGTGTAATTACTGGGCATGGACGGCATTTCATCTTAAGGCTAAGGGTGACAACGCACCTGCAACGCTAAGTGATTGTTTCCTTGTTATTGCAGGTGTCTATAGGCGGCGGTAACCGCTTACCACCAGGTGGGCCGTCAGCTTGTTTGTCATCCAGTTGTATAAAAAAATGACGTTCAGTATTCAAAAATGGGTTGTTAATTTTTAGAACGTAAGACAAACGAACTTAAATTCCATTAATTTTGAGTTTAGTAATAGAGATTGTCACGGATATTTATTGTCCCTAAATAGAATGGGGTACCGAAATCACTGGCTCCATCCGTCTTCCAGAAATAGCGAACAGACAATGATTTGAAGTGAGAAAAATTACCAATTATTGATTGTGCAAAAAACGTGAGCGAACAAAATTTATCTCCCGCCGTTTCTGTTGCTTAACGTGTTGATTGAAAGGAGACATGTTCACAAAGACGTGTTCTGTATTCAGATATGCTACAATGTCGTAAATGTACCCGTTTTTCATGAATAAAATCCGTTTTTAAATTACTGAAGTATGAAAATTGACGTATCAATATTTTAATGAATGCATGTAGCGCTCTATTGAGTTGTGTTAGTTCATTTAAACCCTTAGTTCCCAAAGTGGTTCATGTGGACCCCCAGGGGTCTACGGGAGACTCTTCGGGGGTCTACGTTGGCGTGACAAGAAACATTTTTTTTTGTCGAGTTTTGGGAATATGGTAGAAATGTAACTGCAGGGGGTCTACCGGAACCAGCTAAATTTTGAAAGTGGTCTATGAAAAAAATGTCTGGGAACCTCTGATCTAAACGAATGAATATCAACACGTTTTGATCGCATGCTTCAAAGAGATGCAAATCATAATTAAAATACATTAAGCAAAACTGCACCCGTACCACCATCTTTTATCGCGATCCAGTTTAGGACCTAAACTGAGTAGAATCGTTAATTCGTACTACGACGCTGTCTACGACTATGACAGCGATGCAGTTTAGGAACCAATACTGAACCGAACGGAATATGAATCGCTTTTATAAAGATGGTATGGTAAGGCCCCAGGTCTATAGCTATGCGATGAGAACGGGGGATACGGCAACAAAACATTTTTTTCTGATTTTCACAGAATTCGCGTGACATCCCTACTATCACAATCCTCTACGGCAGTGTTGCCAGATGAACTGAAATTACAAAAGATACATTATGTTTTATGGCTGTACACATAAATCCGGAACGAACAATTTAATTTGACGATCCGAAAGGGGTACTTTTGGGGCTTAGTAGAATAAATTTATTTAACTTTCATTTCAAGTATGAAAACGACTGTATTTTTTCCGGATTAAAAATGTACTGACGACATCATATCAAGTGTAACAATTGCACTACGAAAGCGTCTTTATTACGAATGGAATAAGGGTGATCTCAAGGTCAAATTATTACGCTTGAAGTGCTGTCGACTGTACACCATTTTTCTTTGATTCTTAATATTATGGCTTCTTTAAATTCAAGAGGATAAAGCGAATAAATGTTTTGTGAGATAATAATAACATTCATACACTCACACCTATCATCTAGCCCAAAGTAAGCATCATTACTTGAGCTTGTGTTATATTGTATATAACGGATAAATATTGATAATAATATGGTATATAAATATTAGAAATATACTTAATAAAAATATAAACATCCATGATTCGTAAACAAATGTTTGTACTCATCATACAAACATTTGCCCCTATCGGAATTCGAGCCCGGGACCCTTGACCGAGCAGTCCGTATAGCTAGGGGTACAGACCACTCGGCCAGTCGGTCGTCAAATCGATAAAAACCAAAAGCGCTGCGGAAAAAGTTCTTATTACCGCGGTAATTCGAATCGGCTTCAATTCAATGTATTCACATAAAAAAAATAGACGCGTAAAACATTATAATTTATTGAATTATTCAGTTTATTCAGATTTTAAATAATATGTAATAAACAAAATGCAATTCCTCTTCTTATTCTTCAAATAATGGCTTCTCGATATTACGAATTTTGCCAATGTCAAGTAAAATAATATGCAAATAACTTGCGGCAACGTTGTACGGTGATTGGGCAAGACGAATTCGTTTTCAGAAGAAAACGTGGACGCCGCCGGCCCGATAAAACAAAATAGATGCTGTCAGTTGGCTGTGTGTGGATGCGCACAAACTGTCGATTTCACAGTCAGCGGACAACAACCAAAATGCAATTATATCATTCTCAGGTTACGTGACTGCCAACATCAATCTCAGTGTATTACGTCACTTGTTGTCAGCACCAGACGCTGTCAAAAGTGTTGTTGTAACTTAACATTGGCCACTAAGGTTGATGAATGTCAAGTCTTTTTTGAGCTTGTCATAAAAAAAATATTGTAGCTCTGTTTTGTCTGTTTGGTTTTGTGAATAAATTATTATTTATTACTACGCGCTTTTAGCTCTTATATCTCAAAATTCCATCAGGTTATGGTTCCAGGCCAAAAATAAGTAGTAATTTATTGTGATCTACAAGTTTTAAAATATGGATTCGAGCAGTGCTATAAGTCATACTGAAAAGCTAAAAGGAGCCGGTAACTATAGAGATTGGAGCTTTCAGGTAAAGAATCTATTAATTTTTGAGAACTTGTGGAGTAGTGTGACTGGTGAGATCGTCACTGGAGAGACCGCAGAGCAAAAATCCCGCAGGGAGGATAAAGCTCGTTCTAGGCTCTGTCTAACCGTTGACAAATCATGTTATGCTCATATCGTACAGGCGAAAACCGCTAAAGAAGTATGGGACTGTCTGCAAAAAGCATACGACGACAAAGGGTTGTACAGAAGGTTGAAACTACTACGTAACTTGTGTTCTATGAAGTTGGTTGATTTTGATACTATGGAGTTTTATGTTAATGAGATTCTATGTATTGCGGATCAATTGCGAAGTATGGGGAAACCTGTTGACGATGAATTCCTTGCTGCCATTATGCTTCAGGGTTTGACAGAGAAGTATGAGCCTATGATTATGGCGTTAGAACATTCAGGTGTTGAGATCTCTACAGACATGGTTAAACAGAAATTGTTACAAGACAAGCGATGGAACAGTAGTGCGCGTGTTGGCGATGACTGTTTGTTCACACGCAAGCGTGTTGAGAACAAGTATAGTACGCCTGATAACAAGAATTCTCGCGCTGGAACATCAAAGAATATTTATTCGTCACATAAGGATAAGAAGCTGTGGTGTTGGAAATGTCGATCGAAAGGTCACTTGAAGAAAGATTGTACTGCACAATGTGTAGTATCTACCAATCTTGCTTTGGCAGTTCTCAATAACAGCGACAATCATTCTTGGTTTATTGACAGCGGAGCTACAAACCATATGACAGGATGTCGTGAGTGGTTCGATTGCTTGAAGCCGTCTTTGACGAAAGAAGTGTGTGTTGCGAATGGCAAAATGTTAGATGTACGCGGTATAGGTGACATTTATTTTTCGGTGAACTTTGACGGTAAAATTGTAAATATAAGTTTGAAAGATGTAATGTTTGTACCGGATCTTACTGTTAATTTGATTTCTGTAAATAGTATGACTCAAAAAGGTTTAAAAATTTTGTTTACTAATACAGATTGTAATTTTATAAAGTCTGGTAATGTAGTCTTAAGAGCTAAGCAACATGGGAAGGTTTACAAACTTGCAACTATCGGTAGAGCTAATTTATTAACTAGATTTGGTTCGTCTGATATGAAAATCTGGCATCAAAGGTTAGGTCATCTTAACTTTGAAAGCTTAAAGTCATTAAAGAGCATTGCTAATGATATTGATTTTCAGGTTGATCCTCAGAAAGAAGTTTGTGATGTATGTCTCAAAGGTAAACAGACCCGTGTTCCTTTTGTGGCTGTCCCTAATAAGCAGGTGGCTAAGGCGTGTCTGGACCTGATCCATACGGATGTTTGTGGTCCGATGCCCACCACTTCTCTTGGAGGAAGAAGGTATATTCTCACGTTCCTTGATGACCACACCAGAAAAGTGTTTACTTATCCGATTGCCAAGAAGAGTGATGTGTGTAAGTACACTAAAGATTTTATTACACTGGTAGAAAATCAGTGTGGTACTACCGTTAAAGTACTACGTTCCGATAATGGAACTGAATATGTCAATTCGAACTTGACAAACTTTCTGAAAAGTAAGGGTATAGTGCATCAACTTACAGTACCGTATAGCCCGCAACAAAATGGTGCAGCGGAGAGACTAAATAGGACTTTACTTGAGAAAGTTAGATGTATACTTTTTAATGCTAATTTAGATGATAAGATGTGGGCTGAGGCTGTAAACACAGCGGCTTATTTAATTAATCGCTCGCCAAATTCAAGAATTTTGGGAAAAATTCCTGAGGCGTTGTGGTCGGGTAAAAAGATTAGTTTAAAACATCTTCGTGTTGTCGGTTGTGAAGCATTTGCGCATGTACACGATTCTAAGCGTAAAAAGTTGGACCCTAAAAGTAAAAGGTATATTTTTATAGGCTATGAGGAAAATACGAAAGGATATCGTTTGTTTAATCCAGAAAATAATAAGATTATTGTATCACGTGATGTCGTATTCAATGAATCTGTTTTTCCTGGTAGACGCTCGAAAGCCAGAACGGAAAATTTACCTATTTTTCTTTCAGGAGATGCTGATGATGATATTTTGGATGTCGTGCCGATTGAGGCGGAGCAACCATCTATTAGTATTGAGTCGTCAGGTGCTCATGATGTCGCGGAGCATCAAGAAAGTTCCGACAGTGGTTCACTAGTTGACAGTACCACTGAGCAGGGTATGACTGGACATCGATACAACTTACGATCGAGAAAAAATGAATCTACTTGTAACGTAGCTAATGTGAGTAATGTTGTTGAACCTTATGAGCCAAGTAGTGTAAAGGAAGCATTGAGCTGTGAAGATAGAAATCTGTGGCAGAAAGCTATGCAGGAAGAGATAGACTCTTTTAATCTTCATAAAGCTTGGGAACTTGTAGATAAGCCACTAGACAAAAATATTGTTAAGAATAAGTGGATCTTTACACTGAAAAGGGACTCTGAGGGTAACATAACTCGTTATAAGGCGAGATTAGTAGCGAAAGGCTTTACCCAAAGATTTGGTGAAGACTATACAGATACTTTTTCACCGGTCGTTCGTCATAGTTCTATGAGATTATTACTGTCATTGGCTATAGAATACAATCTGGATATTGATCATTTAGACGTGCAAACTGCCTTCTTAAATGGCGATTTAAAGGAAGATATTTATTTACACCAACCAGAAGGTTTTATTACTACTGGAAATGAGAACAAAGTCTATAGATTATTGAAGGCCGTTTACGGGTTAAAGCAAGCGTCACGTGCCTGGTATCAAAAGGTAAAAAATGTACTACTTTCTTTGGGCTACGTACAATTAAAACAAGAGGATTGTATTTTCGTCAGAAAAGTTGGTAAGTCGATTGTAATTATTGCGTTATATGTTGACGATTTCTTCGTATTTTATAGTGATAAGTATTTAGCAGTAACTTTAAAGAAATCTTTACTTAAGCATTTCAAAGTTAAGGACTTAGGCCCGGTTAGAAATATGTTAGGAATTAAGGTAGAGCGAGATGTTGATTGTATCAAACTTAGCCAAGAGCATAAGATTGATAAACTGCTTGATCGTTTCGGAATGACTGATTGCAAGGCTGCTAAATCTCCCATGGTTACTAATATCAGTTCTTCTGTAAGCAGTAATAATCACGTTGAGGCTAAGCTTCCTTACCAGGAACTTATTGGTAGCCTGATGTATTTATCTATTACTACTCGTCCTGATATTTCATTTGCTGTGGCATACTTGAGTCAGTTTAATAGCTGCTACACTACTGAGCACTGGAATCATGCAAAGCGCATATTGAGATATCTAAAGGGTACTAAGCAAAAGGCGTTAGTATTTAAGAAATCTGATGTAAGCCCCGTCTTGGAGGGATATGCAGATGCAGACTGGGCTGCGGGTTCTGACCGCAAGTCTTATACAGGCTATGTTTTCAAATATACCGGCAATACCATTTCTTGGGGTTGCTATAAACAGTCGTGTACTGCTCTATCGTCTACCGAGGCGGAGTACATAAGCTTAAGCGAAGCTTGTAGAGAGACGGTATTCCTTAGAGCGTTACTGTGTGAGCTTGGTATTGCGGTTAGCATAATAATGTATTGCGACAATCAGTCTGCTATAAAACTGGCAGAGAACCCAGCTTATCACAGACGTACAAAGCACATTAGTGTTAGGTATCATTTTGTCAGAGAGGTAGTAGAAAATCTTAACCTTAGCATTGTTTATTTACCTACTGACCAAATGTTAGCTGATATCTTTACAAAGTCTCTGGGTCATGTAAAACATGTAACCTTCACAGAGCAGCTTGGTGTTGCCAGCTGAGGCTGTCATGGCGCTCTGTGGCGTGCCCATGTTATGGGAGGGTGTTGTTGTAACTTAACATTGGCCACTAAGGTTGATGAATGTCAAGTCTTTTTTGAGCTTGTCATAAAAAAAATATTGTAGCTCTGTTTTGTCTGTTTGGTTTTGTGAATAAATTATTATTTATTACTACGCGCTTTTAGCTCTTATATCTCAAAATTCCATTAAAAAGGAAAACCATTTAAATCACACATAGCGACCTATCAGTGGCAACAGGTGACGTCAAAGCGGTCACGTGACATGTGACATTCTTCTTCTGTTCTAAGTGGACATGGGCCTAATTCTGGGAACGCACTTTAATTCTAAATTTAAGTACAGTATATCTCTTTCTCGCAATAAGTAATTTAACTTTCTCGGAAAAAGATAGCAAGATTCTGTTTAGAACTGTCACTTAAATTAAGATAGATTTCAAAGAAAGCATAGACAATTTTAGACGTCATGTAAGGAGGTCCTAAATACTGCATTTTATCACGTTCAATAAGATCGAAAATTGAACGCACGTTTCTAAATGTCAAATTATATGACAGCCATCCTTTTCGTATTCATTTTCAGAGAAAGAGATGCACTGAACTTAAATTTAGACTTAGCATGTGTTCTCCAGAATTACGGCCAATGTGTTATCTTGCAAAATGATAACAATTCTGCCAGCACAGTGCTTTGACCGAGCATGTGAAGACGTGGAAGTAGGTAGTAGAGATGTACTTAATTTGTAGAACCGATATGACAACTTAGGTTAGTAGTGAGAGTACATGTGACATTGCAGCGTTTGCAACGGCATTTAAGATACGTGATTTTTAAAACATTGGTCGTAACTCGTATGATAATAATTATGATACACGACACACTTTCCCAAAATTTTTTGTAACCCCTAATTACGGCGGTAAATTCTCATCTCAAAGTCTCATAAGGTCTGCACACGACGTTTTTAATACGCGAATATATAAAAAAACACGAGGAGAAAATACGAGCTTTTTTACCTTTTAAGTTGTTATGAGACCACCATGAAATATCTGATGGCAAATCAAGCGATTTCACTTCATTGTTTCAGCCAACAGATAACAATATGCTAAAGGTATTTGATTCGAGACTTTCTAGAAGAGATGGCGTCATTGGAGTCAACAATAACGGTAATGATGATTGAAGAAATCAAAGCTTTAAGTATTTAATTAAGTTGAATATTATGTCTGCTAAGCACAAGCCCTTTGCCAAGGATTGTAATTATTCTTTTTGAATATGTCCTAGAGTCTTGTCTATGATTACCGCTAAAAGTGAAAAAATATATAATAAAAAAGAATTAATAACGTGAAAATAACTTCGCTAAAAATATCCGCAAAAATATAATTATTTAGACTTAAGAAGAATTTAATCTAAGTACTTCTTTTAAAGGAACGACAAAGTTCCTTTACTTTGAGGCAGGCAAAAACACTGAATTTGCATCTGGCAACACTAGCTTTCGTAATCAATCAACCGGTCCGTAACACTTTGTCATTAAAAGTGATTTTACATTGACTTGTAACGCTTGAATGTGCCGGCGCCTGTACCAATTATAAATTAATTAAAAAACAAATACTTGTTTGTCAACATCTGAGGTTCCGGACGAGCATAATGGATTTTGGGAGTGAACGACTTTAATTGTCAGTTTTAATTAAGAAAAATGTAAAACAATTAGTGGGGCTACACTGAAAAAGAAATTCGTTTCTTTGGAGATGAACGAAATAGTGAAAAACAAAACATGGAGGTTTTATCCGATTTCGAACCTTATTTGGACGAATAGAGAACATTCATAAGGAAAAGAAAGAATCATCATCATCATATCAGCCTATGGTGTCCACTGCTGAACAAAGGCCTCCCCCATCGATCTCCAAAATTCCAAATAAAACGGTTCGGCGCAGCCTGCATCCAGCGGCTCCCCGCGACCCTGGCCAGGTCGTCTGTCCATCTAGAGGGAGGCCGTACTTTGCGCTTTCCCGTACGCGGTCGCTAATCCAGAAGCTTAACGCCCCACCGGCCGTCCGTTCTGCGTGCTATGTGCCCTGCCCACTGCCACTTCAATTTGCTAATCCTAAGAGCTATGTCAGTGACTTTGGTTCTGTTACGGATGCCCTCATTTCTTATGCGTTATTTTCGGTCGCGTAGCGCGCTGAACAAGTCGCCGCGTTCGGAGCGTTTGGTTTGTCGTAGCAACGGAATATTACGACTGAAACGCCAGTCGCTGAACTGTCGGCGCCGTACGTTCAGCAGGTGTGTCCTTATCCTAAGTTAACAATCCTACAGTTTCACAACCCATTGTCACTGGTCGAACTACCATGCGAAGTACAAACACATCGAAAGCAATACAATATTCTTCAAAATTGGCTCTTATTACAAGCGGCTAAGGTACGTTAAGCTCTAGCGTTTCGGTTGGTCTGCAACTGTGTATACAAGAGGAATAAGCAACAGAGCTGTCTGTTTGAAATGGTTCTTGAATAGCTTGCATAAGCACACCAAAGCACAACGTTGTTGGCTCGTTTTGTTGTCTTAACATATCTACATTAGACAGTGCATCGAGAGTGTTATGCAACTACTCGTAATCGTAACGACGTTGCAAATGTGTTAGAATCGGAAGAATTGACTAATCAATAAATCAGAATTACCCAAGAAGAAAACAAATTCTTTGTCGAAAACACAAAACTGAAAATGTCACTATTCCAGTAATCGGCCTCTAGTAATTTTAGGTTGTTGTCTTGGTTGGTTGTTGGTTGTACTCTTGTAATTTTAGATTGAATGACATTATAAAAAAAATTTGAAATCGCGAAAAAAAATTAGCTGTTTCATACAAATTGTAATATTTACACGACCTATTTGTATGGAACGGCTGATTTTTTTTTCGTTGCCTTCGTTTTCGAAATGATTTATTTTAAATAAATAATTAATTTCCAATTTGTCGCTTACGTTTCGCGCGCTTGCGCTAGCTTTGTCTTTTTTCCCGCGCGTGCGATAGTAACGTTCTATGAGCGTTGACAGTCGTAGTCTCTAGTCACTAGTCTGTGGTCATAGTCGTCGACGTATTACTGTAAAGGTGGCTTCTCACGGTGCGTCATATTACGGACAGATGTGAACAAGGCCGGAGACGTACTGTGGTAGAAATTGTTTGTGTAGTAATAGTGTAACGTTGGTAGCATTATTTCATACAAATGTCATGAAATTATCAAATGAATACGATATTTTTGAAAGTGGGAAACAATTTCTATGGAATATAGCCCATATTTAAATTTATTGTCGCATTGACGGCACCACCCTGTATACCTATGTCTGTAGCGTTGCGTGCGTTCTCCAATCGTTAGAAGAAGCACGGTGCGGTGCAGGCAATCGTCCGCCTAATTACACACTGTATGATGGAGGAGTTCCTCTTGCACCCGTACGGGCTGTGGACAAAATCTCTCCACCCCTGTCCACTTATTAGAAGACAAGTAGCATTTCATCTCTTCCTATCTATTGGACGAAGAAAAAGACAAACTTTTATCAACTGAAGGCTGGTACTCTGAATTCGAGAGTAAGTGTCACTCTTGTCCTACCTCTCGTATTCTTATACGAGAGCAAAACGCAGTATAACCAAATAATACCTTTAATTAACCTTTATTGCGAACGCAATTGATATAAACGTATAATGAACAAACAGGACCCCCTATTGGGGTGGGTATGGGGTGTAGAATGGCTACATAAGCGTTGCTTTGTTATCTTTATATGGTTTGATGTTACCTATTAGAGAACTAATTCATGTTTTTTTTCTTTTAACCCTTGACTGGGGACGTGGGGTCGTAGACGCTTATTCTATCATAAATAGAAGAAAGAAAGAAAGTTTGTTTTTAAAGTTAATTCAACACAGTTACAATTTACAAATCTGAAAGAATTTTAGAAAAATATTGATGAATGATGATTTGTTTCACACTAGGTGGCCCCAGATTGAGCGCCATTGTAACGAAGCGTTTTTTTAATGGTTTAATTGAATGTGTTTATGTGTGTATTTAAAACATGGAAATATTTTTTTCAGAAAACATAATTAATTTTCTATGTCTATAGTCAAAATATTATATTATTTTCCAAGCAAAACTTTAAAATATAGCACCTAAACAAACTGAACCTGATGTAATAAAATTGCGGAAGAAGTGGTTTTTAATTATTAACCATTAATTTTTCCTAACGACGAAATTTTACTTATAAATTACTGAAAAGTGATAAATGATTTTTTGAGATTATTTATTAATTTTAAATTTAATGCACATAATAATACCGACTTTTAATGACATTATATAATGATTTGTAAAGACTATAAGAATAAGTAATATTTTAGGTCGTAACAGTACAAAAAACGTGGTTTTATTTAAATAAGTTGTGACTGTATGAATACATTTTAAAATAAAAAGCATTTCATTTAATTTTTAACCCCCGACGAAAAAAGAGAGGTGTTATAAGTTTGACGTGTCTGTCTGTGTATCTGTGTGTCTGTCTATGGCATCGTAGCGCCTAAACGAATGGACCGATTTTAATTCGTTTTTTTTTGTTTGAAAGCTGATGTCACTAGCTAAGCTAGCTATAGCTAAGAACCATCGTAGTGACATAGAATAATGTAGTGACATAATAAAATCTTCATAAATTATAATTTATAAAGATCAGTTCAGGCGTTTAACGACTATGAGCTCATTTTCTACATGATATTAGGATTTTACTAACTTTTACAGATTCGATTGATTTCAAATTTCGTGTACTGTCACTTCGATGACATTTCCATGACATACTAACTTTGAGCTGTTCCTATACCATCAAAAAGTCTGCGAAATGCTTATTTCTTCAGAAACTTACAGCAGATATAGCGTGTTTGGGCTCTTATGAATAGTCTTAATGAGATGGTGTTATATAGATGATTAATGACGCCGGGGGTTACTTAAAATTTTTAATTTTGCAATTATTAATTATTATAAAGTTAAGAACAGAGGTTAAAGTTAATCAACAAAACGTTTAGCAAGTGTAGTCGATTTATAGCAGCTTATTAAACAAAAATCTAAATTATATCAAGAAGCTTTTTCGAATCGTCAAAAATCCCTCATTGCCATCAAGGAGGGATTTTTGTCTATTCCAAAATTAATAAAAAATGGTATATAGGTACCTAACAATATCAAAATGTCTGTCCGTTTGTTATGTCTGAATTTACACCGGTTTCAAAAGTTAAACTACCGAGATAAGATCACAGATTCAGTGTCTGTGGTTTGTGGTCAACGGTTACGTGATACGGATCCACAAGAAAAAGTTTTCCCACGTAACAGTCCCTTGTTTTTGTTTTTACATAAAGCTCATTAGCTCTGGAGCTATGCCAGGATAATATAATGTTTATTTTATCATTCTTTGTGAATTAGTTTTCTTTTTTATTAACTGTAGAAACGGCTTCAGCCATTGTTGTCATCAAAAGCGTCTCTATTCGTTTCGGTGACTGCTTACCATGAGGCGTGCTTTAGGCTTGCCACACTTGCTGTTTAAAGGCTGCAAGATAATGCAGTCACATTATATTACAAAATTGGCATAGGTATCTCATTTGACTGACACAATTGATTTTTCAATTGTCATAGATTCTCAGGAGTATATTCGGTATTCGGTAGGTACACTTTAGTCACACACCGATGTGTTCCGAAAACGGTCGGCTATTGTTCCCAACTCGTTACTTTTGACAGGCCGCCACTTTCCCTGATTCGACAGTTTTTTTAATGGTGCCCACTTGACCACTTCTATATTACATACCTAGATAAACCTATCTACCTTTTTATAGGGTTCTGTTGTCAACAAGGAATCCTTATAGAATGCTAAGTCCGTATGCCTGTCCGTCTGTCTGTCCGTTAGTACACTAAGCAACACGTAAAGTAGGTAACTCAAACTCAAACTTAAATATTTATTGCAAATTAAGTGTTACAAGATCTTAAGATATTATTGTTATTACAACTTAATTACCCTTTTCGGGGAATGATATTTTTTCTTGTTTTTGATGTGTCTTTGGATTTGGATAGGTCGTTAACATATTGGGGGTGTGTGAAAACTATTTTTGATTGGAGGGATCCTTTTGTAAAATATTAGGTTTTAAAGTTGAGGCTGAGTAGTTCCTAAGCCAAAGGTGTAGGAACCGAAGTGGTCGCGTCCTGTTCGGTTTCAAAGAAGGTTACCTGTTTAATACCAATCGATAAAATTAGTGACTCTCAAATTAACACTGTAATGAATGACACAATCTACGTACCAGAATCCACTTTTTTTTGTACAACTCGATGACAAACAAGCTGACGGCCCACCTGATGGTAAGCGGTTACCGCCGCCTATAGACACCTGCAATAACAAGGGAAAATCACTTGATATTGCAGGTGCGTTGTCATCCTGAGGCCTAAGATGAAATGCCGTCCATGCCCAGTAATTACACTGGCTACCTTTCCCTTCATTCCGAAACACAGCGAACTGTTTCAAGGCTGAAATAAGAAAGGCGGTGGTACCTACCCAGACGACCCTACATACGGGCCTATCACCTAGTAGGTATAACATTATTTGCTGGTAGGTACTTCAATATGCTTTATTTCTCTTTAAAACGAGTTCTTTGATGCATAAATAAACTTAGGAATTGTAAACTTATTGTAAGGAAAACATAAACGACATACAAAAGACTTACTGGCAAAATTTGTATTTGTGTAAAAGCATGTCAAATAAGTAAGCCATTACTACGTAAACTGACATCATCAAAATTGGATAAAACTTCAAAAACTCCGATCTAGTACATAAAAACTAAAAGTCAATTAAGTATCCAATACGTGTCTACAGGACATCCCATACTAGTTTCTATGGAGCCGTGCATTGTGACTTCGAAATGTTAACAAGAGTACGTGACCGCACAGACTTGTGCTTCTACTCCTTATTACCAACGCCCAAGGTTCTATTTGCATTGTGTCAGTGTAAATGGATCAATGAATCGGCAGACTCGAAGCCTAATACAGCCGTCGCGAATAGTTTGTTAAAGCTGGCTCTTCGTGTGGTGAATAAATTGAGACTCTATTTATATCTGACTTAAAGTGATTTCATAGTGGATATCACAGAAAATAATCATTCAAGCACTGTAAAGGACTTAGATCTGTAGCTGAAGTCATTGCTTCTAGATGGCGATCACGGCTTTCTTTGAAGCTTTGACATTAAGCTAAGGTTTTAAGTTAAGGTCTTTTTATATGAATTGTCTTTAGCGGCTACGTCACTCAGAAGCGGTTGATGAGCAAAAAGTATTAGGTACAATGTAAACTTCTGGGGGTGGGCTGGTGAAATAGCTTCGGCAGAGCTCAGGCTATTCCCGCGAAGGGCAATGGAGTGACCGGGAAGTTTTAGTGGGTATTTCCAGTGCTGCTAGGGCTGGACGACCCCACACACACGCCCGTCGCTTAGCCAGCGGCGGGTAGGTCTGTAATCGGATTTCTCCCCGTAAAAAAGGTACAAGGTAAACATAGAGCCGAGACTCTATAAAGAGACGTCACTATACGTAATGCCAAAAGCCTGAATCATGCTTACAAACTTTTCGAATCGTTATCTTATCGCAGCCATCTGGTAAAATTAGCCAGCTAATTGGATGCCTAGGCCGTTCATCAAACGCTGGCTTCCAGTGCATAGGCCGATAGTTCAATGAACTAGAATCACTCAACGCTTAACAACTTGGAACAAATTGAAAGGCAGCTCAGTTGGACGTATATGCGGAATGTACGCACTGAAAGGTTTCAGTCTGATGTGACTGGTAGCATGAAGATAATTTTTATGACCACTTATAACCAATATTATTTCGGTTATAAGTCATTTTAAAAAAAGAACCTTGAACCTACTAATTACACAAACAGTCATACAAAAGCTATTCAATTTACTGGGTAATTAAATCAAATGACTGCGACATATATACGGATCCCGAGCAAACATCTAGTTCGGTGGAAGATCTTCGCTTTTCGCTGATGATTTGGCGAATTCCGACGATAGCTAATATGCATATCAACCTATGATGTCTACTGCTGAAGCAAGACCATCAATTAATTATTTGAACAGTTCAACGCAGCTTGTATCTATCAGCTCCTCACGTTCACGACCAGGGTCTGTCCATCTCGTAGGCGGCCGCGGTACATTGCCTTTTCGACTTGCTAAAATAATCCTTATGAGCTATGCTCAGGGACATAAGTTCCCGTACGGTTCATCTAAACTAGCCAGGTAGTACTATAGAACGACCTTTTTTACGAGATAGAATCAAAATAGTTCATGGGACACAAATATTTTTTCTTTAATTCTTTTTTCATAATATATTGTGCATTTACGTCAATCTTTACTTGAATCCTGTATACTATAACTGAATTTTTAGGGCACGGCTTCCGAAATTTTATGTGGCGTTCGAGACCATCAAAGTGAATGTTTCTTCAAGGAGACTGAAATCGCAAAATAAATCAATAAGTACTATTAAATTGCTCAGGTAGATATTACATCGAGATGAAATAGCAGATCTTTTGTGCCGATAGAACAGGAAAATGAAAGAAAATAAGCTTTATAATAAACCATGGAAAATTTCAGAAGAAATCATTTTTTTTTAAATTTATTATATACAACTAGATGCCAAACAAGCTGACGGCCCACCTGATGGTAAGCGGTTACCGCCGCCCATAGACACCTGCAATAACAAGGAAAAATTACTTGATATTGCAGGTGCGTTGTCATCCTGGGGCCTAAGATTAAATGTCGTCCATGCCTAGGAATTACACTGGCTACCTTTCATGTAAAAAGATTCTTTTTAAAACACACATTATTTAATTTTCAAGTTGAAAATTGAACACAGCGTCATCATTTCAGCCAGAGACGCCTACTACTGGGCATAAGCCTCCCCCAGGGACCTCCAAACCGATCAGTCCTGCGCTGCCCGCATCCATCGGCTTCCAGCGACCCTCACCAGATCATCGGTCCACCTTGTGGGGGGCCTACCGACGCTGCGTCTCCCGGTACGCGGCCGCCACTCGAAGTCTTTCTTCCAATGAGGATAGAAAAGATATCTAAGAGATATCTTACTGACATCTTAGTATAAGTAAGTAGTATTGACTTATTAAGGTTAATTCAGTTGCGATAATGAGATCTGATATAATAAATGGGCCCAGCGATTTCCCCTCAGTGAATTCCCTTATTATGTTACGTAATCATAATTCTTAATAAGTAATCTAATCATGATAACTCTAATCATATCAAGATCTCAGAATAACTGAGATAATAAGATAAAAGCGACAAATTATAATCAATAGACCGTACAAAGCGCCATAATTTTCAAAAGACATTTTAGCCAAGCCAAAGGGCTCGATTTTAGGGGATGATTTGGAGTTGTGTAAAGGTGTACAGCTCCAAGTCATTAAAGACGTAGCGGGTACGTCATATAGACAGTATAGACTAACTGAGAAACGGTTGATCAATGTCAAGTACAATGTAAATACTAAGACGAGACACGACACAAAAACGTCACAGTAAGTACGCACTGAAAATGTCTGAATCGCGCTTACAAAATTACATCAATAGGTTCCAACAATTTACAGTCGGCCCGCGGTCCACAAGCGAACACTTAGCTCGGACGAAGATTTGTCAGCCACCAGAGATGCGCAATATAAATCTTTAAAAAGAAAAGATTTATATAAATCTTTTGACGAAAAGATTTAAATCACTCTTTTAAATCTTTAAATCTTTTGTAACTCAGTTGATCAAGACACGTAATTTCAATCACCTTTACATTAACTCTTTTAAATCTTTCAATCATTAGTAACTCAGTTGATCAAAACACATCATTTCCATTCATCTTCAAATCACTCTTTTAAATCTTTAAATCTTTTGCAAATCAGTTTATCAAGACACAATATTTTCAATTATCTATTTCACTGAATTGTGTTGTGAAAGATTTATTACTTCACGGGTCCTGATCATACACTTGAGTGACAGTACAATTTATTGAATTTTATATATTTTTATGTAAAGTTTTTTAATGAGACCTACCTACCTACCTACTTACTGTAACATTTTACGTAGATATAAAAATGATTTCAATTTTTTGGGTTGGATATTATCTTAGCATTGGTGCAATCATTGAAGTAAACGTTTATTTCGATTACGGAAACAAAGCAACTTTCGCCATGGTCGATCCCGGGATGGGTCATTAAAAATTTATTATCTACAGTTGCTCCGTGTTTCGGAAGGTACGTTAAGCCACCGTTAAGCTATTGGTCCAGGTTGTTACTGAAACTGCCATAACCCACCAACCCGCACTGGACCAGCGTGGTGATGCTATGGCCCAAACTCTTCATGTGTTTCTCCCATGTAAGAAGGTCCAGCAGTGGGAGGTATGTAGGCTGGTGGTGGCGATGATAATGACTCGCAAAATTGTTTTGTGAAGCAAGTGTTTATGGTGACGTGCAATTGGAAGATCATTGTAATATGAGTGAATTTGATGGGAAAGACGTTGAGAGTTTTATCGTGGTTAACTACCTCATGAAAGTATTATCATGGCGACTGTCATCATATATTTCGCACCAAACTCTCACGATACATCGAAACCAGCATTTCGATTATATTTGCAGAATAAAAAGAAAACTCTTAAAATATGGCTGTATAGGCATTGTTTCTTTTGCCTTCTCTGTAATAGAGAAAAAATACAAAAATAACAATCCGTTCATTCTTTCGCTCATTGGTTGAATTGGGTTGAATGTATCGGAGAATGAAATGAATCAAAGATTTAAAAGATTTAAAGATGTATTTGGAAGCCAAGTGATTTAGTGATTTAGTCAATCTTTTTTACGGATGTACATCTTTTAAACCAATCACTCACGAGTTACACATCTCTACAGCCACACATCTTATGAAAATGCTCTGCTGATGGGTTGGTTTTGTTATTTGATAACAAAACCAAATGTATATGTAGTAGCCATCTGGTTAAATTAGCCATTAAATTAGATGCCTAGGCAGATCGTCTAGTACGAACAGTTGGTAGGTTCAAGGTTCTTTTTTATATCCACTTCAAACCAAAATCATTTCAGTACAAGACGGTCGGCCTAGGCGTACAATTGAGCTGACTTTCAGTACGCCAAGTTTTTGGACGTTGAGTGATTCTAGTGCAATTTACTATCGGCCAAGGCCAACCTGAAGATCAAGTGGTGTACCTACTTCATTTTCCAACTGACGAATTACGCCTGATGTGCGACCGTCTGTATTAGTATATAGAGTTTTTTCTGTTTACTATGAAGGCTTGGCCCACTTTAATTTGCAAAGCTTGGTAGCCAATTTCACACAATGACGAATTACTAACCATTAGAAAACTGAATGATGTAGGTATCATTTATACAAAAAAGGCGTGTGTCTATTTCATGATTGAATACTATTTTTTGTCGATGAACTAATTCCTGAACAAAATATATAGTTTGCTAATATTGTAGAACGTGTCAAAAGTGTGCGAAATATATTTATATAAATTTTATTATTATATTTATATATAAATTTTTGGCCCCCGACGCAATAAAAGATTGTTCCTAACTTCCACAGATCCGATTGATTTGAAATTTGGTTTACTCCGTTTACTGTTACTTCGGTGGTATTTCCAATTCCAAGATATGCTAAATTTGAGCTGATCCTGTGCCATCGAATAGTCTGCGGTATGCTCAATTATTCAGAAACATAAAGCAGATATAGCGTGTTCGGGCTCATAAGAGCAGTCTCAATGAAATGGTGTTAGATAGATGATTAATGACACCGGGGGCTACTAAATTTTTTTGTTATTTCTATTTCAAATTGTACTACATAGTTATTTGTTGTGTTAGTTTACAATAGACCCAAAACCCTCATCGCCATTGCAGTTTTGGTAGTGCGATATTATAATTTTAATTATATCGCAAGTCTGTCAATTGTTTATCTTTGTTGTAATTAATTGATGGAACAGTCGAACAAATTGAAGCTGTTATTTTAAAAAACTTTTATTACCAGCACATAAATTCCTCCAGTATCAAGCTTTGTGGTTATTTGTACTGGATGGTAAGGCTTTGTTTCTGGGTGTTCAGTAATTATTTTCGGACGGAATTTGTATACCTAAGACATTGTTTTGTTCTGAGGAACACGCAGGTTTGTCGTGTATTTGTTTAGGTAGCCTTTGGAAAGATGGTTTAAGAAGTAAAGCAGTTTGTTCGGGTGTAGTTATTTAGTAATTCTTGTTATGTGAGGTTGGTTAACATTTAAAATTAACGTGCAGAACTGTTAATTTTTACAAAAAATCAGCCCCTTACTAAATCATGATTCCTCATAGCATTCATATTATCAGATTACAACAGTATTTGGTTCATCCAAAAACCGTCCATATCTGGCTACTATTGCGTGGTCATTTGACTGTAAGACTAGGGGTCTCACTTTAGATAGACAACGTAAAAAGGTTGCAAGGGTTCCATCATTCCATGGTTTATTAAATGAAGGACGAAATTCTTGTAAAAATCTAAAATTATACTGTACAGAACGACAATAACACTCTCTTTATTAGTTTATCTCAGAAGACGTTATTTTTGGCCGAAATTGTTTTCGTCACTGAACAAATAATTGTTGAGGACCAGAATTTAAGAGACTTAAATGAGTAAACCAGGGACTAGAATAAATTGTACCTTTGCAGCCTAATGAATGAGGTAGGAGCTGAACGGACTCTTTGAGTTGTGCGTGATTTGAATAAGGGAAAACAAGTAAGTGGAAGCTCGGGTGGAACTAAGTATCGTCCAGAGAATAAATGCCGGGAACGCACTATTCTAAGTCTGTGAGTATTGATTTCAGTGCTTTGGTTTATTTATGGATTAAATTGATTGATCAACGTTAATTAAGAGTAATACACTAATGTATAAAATTTTTCTACTATCGATAACAGCTCTGAGCCTTCATCTCGTCTGATGGTAAGTGATAAGTGATAAAAATGGAAGCTAGCTACATGTGAATTCCTCAAACACAGAGGAACTGGCTGTCTTCAATAGCCGAAAGACAACAATGCCGTTAACAATATTATTATGCCGTCAGACTTAGGAAAGATGATGATAGGCGGACCTAGAAAAAGCTCTAACTCCAAAAAAACCGAGCAGAAAATATATGTTCGCACGGAGATTGTACCCTTAATCTTTAGATCTGAGATAAGTGGTAAGAATCACTAAGTGATTTCAAAGATGGTATTTAAAAAAATATTACCTCCAAGAACATTACTTTATTTAATTTTTATATTGGTACACTTTCATGTGCTCATCAACATAATTTTCCTGCAATGTTTTTCCATAATAAAAGAAACGATTTTGTTATTTGGGACTTTGATTCTATTGAACACTTTTTTGCGTTCTCGCGTGTCATCGTGTATTATCCAGTTAACCAGTATTTTGTTATCTTCTTACGAACATACTGAGCTGTCACCGCTTTTTAAATCCCTGCGGCACACATATCTATCTGGCTACTGTTATTGTGAGTCTTGTGTCTGAATATGTATATGAACTGTAATTCGTGTTTCAATGTGCCTATTTTTTGTAAATGTTTGTACCTTTTGATGCAAAGTAATAGGGTAGTTGACAACTTTTTTTTTATTTCATAAATAAGTAGTTTATAACTCATAAAGAAATATTGCAAAAGAAATAGTATGTCTAAGATCAATAATTTCACAGATATAGTGGTATGTTTGATGTGTTGCGGCGCATCGCCCAAAAACGCTCCATAGAAAATCTACGGAACAGATGACGTCACATGTTCCCATATTACTAAGAAATGTATGGGCATACTGACAAAATTGATAATAACTATGTATTAAGTAGGTTTTTATTGATAGTTGTCATAATAATAGTTGTTTTAATTGATGTCAGCAATCTAATATCATTAACATTTTTGATAAATGTTGAAAAAAAAAATATCACCATTTTTTAATTTTTAAAACAGTACAACTTCAACAATATTCCATATCTTTTAAGTTTGAATTGTTTTTATAGGTAACAGTAGCGTATATTTTCCGAATTTGTGAAAAATATCTCCAAATTCAAACTTAGGCAACATCCCAATTATACTTAAGTGTCTATCTTTTGTTGCTCACAAGTGAGCAATATGTATGACATACCTACTCATGGTGTCACATCACATGCAACTTGGTGGTGTCCCATAAGACCTGTTTTTTAATTGCTCTCCGAGATTAATTGCTCTTCATTCATAATTTTATTCTGAGGATTTTTGTCTTTCTAAGTATAACATACCGCCCCATTTAAAACAGTAATTATATTTTGCATCTTATTTCATTAATCATGACCGTATGAGTAATTATTCTCTCACAGTTATATTACACTACTTCAGCCCTTATAACGATGGCTATAAGATCGTTTAGTGATATGTTAAGCATCTTGCCTGTTGTACAGGAAAAACACAAAGGAGGCTGGGTGCTAGACAAAGGCTGCCGTAATGACAATGGCTTTTAATAACTATACATATGCTTGTTAAAAAACGACTACCTGAGGGATAAATAATTTTAAAATATCCTCATTTCTGATTCTATTTCACAGGAAAAACCTTACGTAGCTCGTTCCACAGCTGTTCCAGTATCCATTTAAAATATGTCTAGATGATAACTCGTGTCTATATTCGCTCGGTTTTAGCAATCTTTTTCGGTTGCGTAGCTATGTAAGTATAGTATCTACAATAGTAATATTATAAAACTGAAGAGTTTGTTTGTTTGGTTGAACGCGCTAATCTCAGGAACTACTGATTCAAATTGATTTTTTTTTGTGTTGGATGGTCTATTTATCGAGACATTATATCAACGCATCACGCTACAACTTATAGCAGACGAGCATCAATGAAAAATGTTGCAGAAACGGGAAAACAGCGCGTGCGCTGCGTAAACGGTTAAAGTTATGCATGCAGGAATTGTTATCCTTTAAAAGTTCTAAAAAAAAGTCCGCGACAGCATATGTTTATCTTTCAAAATTGACTCACTATAACTATTTTTTGGCTATCAACTTTATTCTAAAATAATGCACTATCTGCGAAGGTGTTTTTATAAACATGATAATGTTCCTTATCAAAATAAATGTATTATTTAACACAAGTATTTAACTGTGAACAAAAATTACTGAAGTTATTTAATATCTTAAAAAATATCATAAGATAAGATAAGATAATTCATTTATTTCTCAGAATATGGTTTACAAGTAAAAGTATAGTAAAAGTTTAGTTAGTATAGCATTAAAATAACTCCACAACAAAATAATAACCAAGTAGCATGCACGCATTTATGATTTCCAAGACTGCGATCAATGCATTAATTGCGAAGGAGTTTTATTAACATGATTTAAATTTTAATCCAAGTAAAATCATATAACGGACCCTACTGTTGTTATTTTCCGACATCCACTCGAAAGAAGTCGCGAGCACAGCAAGTTGCATAAAGCCGAGCTAGTAGTTTAAAATATTCGAGCGAAGTCTAAAAGTCATATTTATAATAACGACCTATTTGTAAACTCTGCGTGCTAAAATCTTCAAGGAAGTCATAAAAAGACTTAACAATAGTAACAATTGTCTACTAAAAACTAAATATATTATTTCATTCCCTATAAAGAATCATCCAACATTTTTGGCAACTTGATTTACCTAAGTACAACCCAAAATGGTAAACACCAGTCCGCTATTAATCACGACTTGACCAAAACTATTCAGACTGCTATGGACGCCGTAATTGTGTTTCATGTCAGATTTTTTGTAGACCGAGTTGCAGTGTTATATTATAATTTCTGTGGCAGACACAAATACATAAAAATATATAACATTGGCCCCGAAACCTCTAAACTTATAGGTGATATCGAAAGTTAAAGGTAAATCATATTGTCAAGATGGACACAGGGGATGGGGCACCTAACAATAAGGACTAATATTCGGGAGTCACAATTGGGATAATATCTAAGTTTGAATAAGGCGCTATTTTTCACGAATTTGGAAAATATACGCTACTGTTACCCATCAAAACAAATCAAACTTAAAAGCTATTAAATATTGTTAAAATTGTACGGTTTAGAGAACTTATAAAAATATATAAAAACAGTCAATATTTTTTCCAAAAATTATAATGATATTACATTGCTTACATCAATTAAAGCAACTATTACTATGACAACTATGAGTAAAACACTCATATTACAAATTTCTTTTTAATTTTGTAATATAGCAACATGTGACGTCATCTGTTCCACAGATTTTATATGGAGTAGTTTTAGACGATGCGCTGCAACAAACGTACCACTGTATCTGTGAAACTATTGATTTTAAACATACTATTTCTGTTGCAATATTACTTTGTTAGTTCTAAACTTCTTATTTATGAAATAAAAAAAGTTGTCACCTACCCTATTGTTGGAACACTAATTTGATGCGAAAATTCACACCCTGTCTTGCTTTGACGCGCTAAGAAATAAGTGACAGTGACAGTTCCTGAAATTCGAATATTTTCTGACGGCTGTGACGGGTGCAGTAGCGGAGATTGAGAGAAATCTTTAATATGGGCATATCTATAGTGAGGATAGATGTATAGGCATTTAGGAGAGACGACGAACATTAGTAACAAAGAAGGAAGTACGAATCTGTGCAATACGCTTCCCTTGTTTCCATTATTGACAATTAACATCTCAACATTCACTCTTTTCTAAGCCACTTCAACATTCATACAGTTTTGTTTTTGGTCTTCCTCTCCTTGCATACCATTCGTACTTCCTTCTTCGTTACTAATATTCATCGTCTCTCCTCAACATAATATGCCCATACGTCTCTCCTTAGACACAAACTTAAGCTATTTGTGAAAAGGCAGTTCAGTTACATTTGGCGGGACTTTTATAAATGTGTAGGTATACACTTCCACATGAATGAGCGACTTGTCTTGTGAAGTCTAAAACTTGGACCTGCAAGTTTATTTATATATCTAGCGTTTATTTAAGTTATGAATATGTCTTAACCTAACTACGAAGAGCGTTTAAACCAGAGGTTCCAGACCTTGTTTCTCATAGATCACTTTCAAAATTTAGCTGACTCCGGCGGACCCCCTGAAGCTACATTTCTACCATATTCCCAAAACTTGACAAAAAATATGTTTTTTTGTCAGACCAATGTAGACTCCCCTCAAGTCTCTCGTGGCTCAAGCCCTCTTATAGAAACGTTGGGAACAAAGGCTTTCAACAATACCAACTTGAAATCATGTTGCCACAAAATTTAGATGATAGGTATATTAACTGTCTTTATATTGATCATAATTAGTTCAGTTATACAGTAAACCAAAATTTTGAAGAACGATGAATTATAGGATACGAGAACTCATGATAAGGTTACAAGAATTTAACTACGGATTCTATCCTCTTTGAATTTAACTTTGAAGGTAAAAAATCCCTCCGTATTTAAAAGCTTCTCCCATTACAAAGGACAAGGTTGTCAATTTAAAACATCTTACTCGTATATAATTTAGAGGTGAATAGAGGCCATTTGAAATCGATAGCATTATAAATTGTTCAGCCAATTTCGAGACGAATCTTACACAGGAAATTTCGAGTATTCCGATTCCGTTTTCTGTCCACGATTATTGAATCAGCCGCCCAATAAAATTTGGCATTCGAGAACGTTCGACGACATTCCATACGAGGATTCTGGGCAGATTTCTTCATAATATTTGGTCAATTTCACTCCTTATTACCAAAGTATAAGAGTCATTTTTATGTCTTTATTTTACATTTTCATGTTGGATTTGTCAGAGTGTTTGAAAGGTGTTTTGCGAGACTATATTTGTTATGAAATCGAATAAGTATTTGTTGTCCTAAGGTAATGGGATATAAAGATATAAATTCTTTATTTCGTGCAATCAGAGGTATATTACAGAAATAAAACAAACACAATACAGGGTGGTGCTGTCAATGCGACAATAAATTAAAACATAGGCTATATTAGTTCATAGAAATGGTTTGCCACTTTCAAAAACATCTTACCTGTTCATTTGATAATTTCATGATATTTGTATGAAATATTATAACATTTGCTGGAATGCATAGAAATGTCTTGAAAGTGTCAAATGAATAAGATGTTTTTGAAGATGCCAAACCATTCCTATGAATTAATATAGCCCATGTTTTATTTATTGTCGTATTGACGGCACCACCCTGTATAGCATAGGGAATCAAAAATGGGGAGGTTGGTAAGGGAAACAAATTTTGTTTTCATGCTATCTAGCTACGCACCAATTATTATAATAAATTCCTATAAGAAAATCGTAAGAAAGTTTAGTTGTTATTTTTTTCAGTGAAGACAATACACTGTTCTAGCTGCTCCACCTTGCCTGCCCCTTAGGTGTCTTGTCACGCCTCTCTTGAAGAAATACAAGTAAAATTTAAACATCTAAGTAACTAAATATTATTTTCTTTAATGTTGGAAGGTTTTAAACTTGTTCAATATTTATTGTCATAAGGTTTCTTTGTCTACAGTAACATAGTTCAATTGACGACCGGCTGGCCGAGTGGTCTGTACCCCAGGCTACTCGGTCAAGAGGTCCCGGGTTCGAATCCCGGTAGGAACAAATGTTTGTATGATGTGTTCAAGCATTTGTTTACGAGTCATGGATGTTTATATGTTTATTTAGTATATTTCTAATATTTATATACATATTATTATCATTATTTATCCGTTATATAGTATCCATACTACAAGCTCTTAACGATATTTACTTTGGGCTAGATAATAGGTGTGAGTGTTTAAATATTATTATTATTATAGTGCCTTTAATTTAAATCATCGAGTAGTTTTTTTAAAAAAAAAGAACACACATCAAAATGTCCCATAGTTGCGAGCAATTTGGCCGAATAAGTTCTTGTTACCCTTTGCCTGTCAAATACCGATATTAATACCTACACCAGAGTAAAACGGTAGTCATATTATGGTGTCAAGAGCGTAATTAATCACATACCTACAAAACGGGCGTAACGGCAGCTGAAATACAGTCGACCACAGAAGTAGCTGAACGCTTTAGTATCATGTCATACCGATCTTGTGCACGTACTTTATAGTTGCTGCCTTACTTTGTGACATGGTAATAAAGTGTTCAGCTACTTCTGTGGTCGACCGTACGAATGAATGAATCAGGGTGAGAATCTGTAGTGGTGTTGATATTAGTTTATTACGCAATGATAACTGTTTCATTCTTTGATGAACGAGTGGTCTATTTAAAAATAGATCACAAATACATGAATAATAATCGCCTTTCACATTCCCACAGGCAACGTGACTTCACGCCAATCATTGATGAAAACCATATGACACAACGTCGCGTCAAAGTCACGTCGTCGGTAAAAAATATCCATTTATTTGAAAGCGTGAGGAAACGTTTATCTATTTTTAATAAATGCTAATAGATGTGTCACTGTATTACATATTATTTATTATACATATATTTGTATCTTTCGCCGCCATCTGGTTAAATTCGCCGCTTAATTCGATTGATTAAACACCGGAATCCAATTAAATGCCTATGCCGATAGTTAATTGAACTTGTAATGACTCGTCTCGTACTGAAAGTTTTAGATTGAAGGTTATTTTTTTATGACCACTTATAACCGAAATCGTTTTGGCTCTACGTGGTCAAGTGGTAAAAAATAACCTTGAACCTGCCAATCACTCAAACAGGCACACAAAGCTCTTCGATTTAAACGACCTGCCTAGGAGTCCAGTTGAATGGCTAATTTAACCAGACGACTGAAATGACATTCAGCCATCTGGTTAAACGTATGTCTTGGCCAGTTGTCCTTCAGCCGTTTCATTCGATACCGGCGTTGAATTAATGGCCTAGGCGTCCAGTTAAGTGGCTAATTTAACCAGACGGCTTCTACATATCCATTATACAAGCTCCTAATGATGCTCAATTTCGGCTACATAATAGGTTAGAATATTTTTGTAGATTAGTGTAAGAATATAAATTATTTTATCATATTTAAGGGAGAATAGGCGAATTCCGAACGCGGGATAATTTGCGCGGAACGAGGTCGTGTTACTACATTATAATAGAAAAAAGTATCCATCTCTTTCTGATGGCTGAGAGGGAGACCCTTTATCAACAGCCTATATACGTCCCACTGCTGGGAACAGGCCTTCCCACATCGAAGAAAAACATAGGGGGAAATACATGACCGTATTCAATGGCACGCACTAAGCACGCTCTATATCTTTATCTATCATGACATAAAAGGTTCATTCAGAGTTACCCAGCATTCGTTTTTCCACATAAAACAAACGACGCCGTCTTTTAAGTTAGTACCTTACTTACATTCTTCTACATGTAGCAGTAGGTAACTTATATCTCGAATCATCTGAGCTACCAGGGATTTATGATAACCCATGGATTTCTTTTAGTCTATCTGTATTTAAGAAAGCCAACGTATACCCTCACAATCACAATGTCGAAACATTTAGTTAATTTTGTTTTTCCCAAACATGCATTATGATGAGTCAGAACAAAATTAAGAAGAAGCAGTAATATTAAATTAGGAACGAAACTTACGGACGAGTATACACGTAAGTAGACTCATCCGTAAGTTCCGCTCCATATAAACCATTCAAAATAGTTGCTGTTTCCTCAAAGCCTGCCAATGACGACAAATTCCCTAGGAAAGAGTGTCTTGTGTGGTAAAAATCACACTCATGAAGGTATCTAAGTTTATCAAAATTGAGGTAATTATATAAAGCACCAAATTATTAGTGACCTCGTACACTATGAAAAGATTTACACTAATTCCGACGTCAAAAGCCATCACAAAGAATGTCGACGGCTACCAGACGTCATAAGGCCGCAAGGTTGAAAGAAACTTTAATGTAAAAATATTCTCTATTTGTATAGAAATTATGAACTTATACTGTTCCAGTCTAATGTATTGAAGTGAATTTAGTTTAGATCTTATGCTTTTGCAAACGTTAAATTGATAATTTTCTACGTAATTGGAGTTGAAGCGAATGAAGGCGTGAATTTAAAAAATAAAATATCGTGTTGTTTATTTTTTGAGGCATTGATCAGACTCGAAAAAAAAAGTCGTGGATCGTGTATTTCTATCAACAGTCAACCGCTTATATTATCATTAATGCTATTTACATGTAAAAAAGGTTACTGCTGCCATTTAGGGTCGGTCGCGATACGCGCTCGCAACCAGACGTGCGTCGCTGCAAAGTGCAGAATTTTTAAATTCACGATTGCGCGGCTATTGCCGCTGTAGGGAATCGTTCGCCATAGGTTCGGAGCAACTCATAGTAAATGAGCTGTTGGCGTTTATACAGCACGCCATCGACACCATGGATGAGGTCAGCATACTGCAGATCTGCAAGTCAAATTTTAATGAGGAGGAGATTTGTACTGGCAAAACGCTCGTCTTCCAAACGCTTGGCAAGGCCGATCAGATGCCGTCCCGCCGGAGGGATGGTAGCGAGAAGAGTCTCCTTGTTGAAAGTGACCGACCCGAACGACGTGCCCGCATTCGTGGCGAGGGAGCTGCATAAGTTAACACACGTCACGTTTGATCACGTTGACGTCACCAGGCTGCTGAAGGACATAACATCTTGAAAAGCTAGTTTGGCCGACGTGGTATCCAGATTAGAAGTTTCAGAGAAAAATGTGACTGAATTGCGTACTGAGTTAGTGACTTTACGCAACGTTACTTCGGTAAGTAGGTCGCCCGAGGCTTCTAATGTAAATATGCGTCGCGGGGCGCAAAACTCATCCGTTCGCAGTTTTGATTCGCCTAAGCTGTATGCGTCACCGACAAGTGCCGTCACTGAGCAAGACGCCCCGAGCCCCGCCGCTTGCCCTTCTGCTCCGGTAGAAACGTCACGTGCGACTGCGTCAACTCCTCGACGCGCTTATGCCGCTGCCGCAGCCAAGCCTCCGGGTGCTAACCCTGAGAGGCGAAATATGGAGCTGATGAAGCAGCACGAAGTTGTTCGTAAGGATGTAGTCATATATCGGATCCACTACAGACTCAGTGTGAAGAAGAGGGTTTTCACAAGGTGGAGAAGAAGAGGAAGCTCATTCGTCGGAATCAGTGCGGCACCGCACCGACTGGACCAAAACACTTGCTGCGACCAGCAACACCAATAACGCAGCTCTACGTGTCCCGTACATACGGGTGAAGACAAACCTCACCCTGAGAGTCGAACGGTTGGAGAGCCGCCACAGGGTTAATTTTAATTCCTTTGTGGTGAATATTCTAACCCGACAGCTTTCGACCTTTTTAATGAAAGAGTTTTGGCTGAAAGGTGTCGTATTTCGTCGTTTTCGGGGACGGCTACCGGACACCGCGCAGAAACGTCACATGGCGTCGAACAATATTATATTATAGTGATTTATATTTTAGTCTTTAAGGTATATATTATATGGGCCTATGTTTTATACGTTGTAGATGCCTGAAATAAATAAAAAATAAATCAATTATGGGCGGGAGCACCTAGATATCAGCTTGGACCATTTGACGTGCTATGAGAATTATTGTCAACGATCCTGAACTCTCAAATGGTATTAAACCTTTAAGCCAAAGGAGAGTTTTTGCTTCCTTGTGTGTGTTCTACCGTTTGTATAACGGGGTGTGTTCTGAGGAACTATCTAAAATGATGCCGACGGCTTCTTTCTATCATCGCACACCGCTCGCCATCGGCAGGGAGTTCGTCCTCACAAACTGGAACCAAAGAGGTCGCGTATTGTCCGGTTTCAGAGAAACTTTCTCCCACGTACGTTAAGGTTCTTAAAAAAAATCGTGAAAAGGTTTTTAAAGGGTCGGCAACACGCATTCATACCCCTGGTGTTGCAAGCGACCATAGGCTACGGTAACCGCTTACCATCAGGTGGGGAGTATGCTTAATTGCCACCTTAGTATAAAAAAATCACTACGCCCCACGATACTATTTTGAAGTCTGATCAATGCACTAGATTGATGCGGAGAGTGGTATGATGACGGGTACCTAGGAACTACCGGATTATTTTTAACTTTTATTATATTACCTATATACCATTATTATCTTACTTTCTATAAAATCGTTTCACTTAAAACTAATTACCCAATTTTTTGAAGTCAATACCTTGAATTTTCACAGGACGACAAGCATTTCCTATTGCGTATTACAAATAATAAAATAGGAAGAATATTATTGCTACATGTAGGCAAAAATATTATGATAACGTCTGCCATCAACAAGTGCGATCCAGTTAATTGAATGAATATGTAAACAAGCATCGCAACGATCAACATCTTAATTATAACACAAAATTACAATGTTGCCTACAAACTTACTAGGAACGACGGTTGACAAAATCGAGCAAATTTCGGTAAAGAATAGCTCATGTTGATTCCTAAAACGCTATCAGTTGAGTGACAAACAGGATTGTTAAAACACTGGAACATCAAGGACTTTATGGGAACCTTTTACGATTCAAATTCTATGTAGACGATGACAGAGTACAAAGATGAGTCTGCCAAAATGTTTCGAAGAAACTTTGAATTATTCCAAGTTTTGAGTTTCGATGTTGTTTACAACATCAAAACTCCAAACTTGGAATAATTCAAACTCATCGATAACCCTTTAGGGTTATCAATGAATTTACAAATGTTTTCTGTTCACAATGAAGTATTTAAGAGAACAGACGAAAGGACATGAAACGTCGCATTTGCAGTGGATAATCGATTCTCGGTAGTTATGACACTTGATAAATTCCGCAATAAATACAAGATTGTGAGCTACGGTGCAATACGATTAAATACTGGTGGTTGACGCGTTTCATTCATCGAAGAAACATGGGAATCGACAATTCCATATTTGAAATCGGTTCAGCGCGGCTGTGACTATGCGACAGCGAACAATACCTCTTCACTTTCTCTTTTTGTTTTTTCAGAGATTGTACATAATATTTTATCTAAACGAAAATTATATGTTTTAATATTGATTTTAACATTATTATAAACGTTTGAGAAAATATTTACTAATAAAAATCTGAACTTGATAAATTTCACGTACTGAGGCGGGGATCAAACCCGCGACCTTCCGCAATCCGGGCGACAGCTCTAACCATCTAAGCTACCCAGGGCTTGGGATATCCCTGTGAAATTCTTCTAGTGTATCTGTATTTGCGTTATGAGCTAACGTCCACCCTACAATGTCGAAATGTTCTAATTCAACATCCGAAACGAGTATTTTTACAAATACCTACGATTCGTTTAAGTTGCGACATTGCTTTCAAATGTTCTTTAATTTCGCAACGTACGTACGAAATTAAAGAATATTTGCGTTTTTTACGCTAGCTTATAACGCAAATACAGATAGTCTAGAAGAATTTCACAGGGATATAGCAGTAGCTCAGATGGTTAGAGCAGTCGCCCGGATTGCGGAAGGTCGCGTGTTCGATCCCTGCCTCAGGACGTGAAATTTTTCTAGTTTAGATTTTTATTAGAAAATTATATGATTTATTATTTACATAAAACTGTAAGCAAATATTTGCAACCACTAAGTAAACGCATATTTGGTTCAACATAATTTTAATTACAGCACGATTTTCATGTAACACATGAAACTTTTAATTAGATAACCTACGCGGAAGTTCCCTTATCTCCATACTTTATGGAAATATTATGCTCTTACTCTATGGTAAGAGTGAAAGAGATGAAACAGGTGCTGTAGCTACGGGTGTGAGGGAAACAGAACAGTCATTAGAACACGGTGGTTGAGTAAACAAATAACAAATGAAGACGTATCTAAATAGTAGTTACATATTAGATATAAGTTTTGGCCGGATTTTACGGATTACGGTTAGATGGGCAATTTGCGTCACATCTATATAAGTAAGTATATGTTTTTGTACAGTCGGCGATAGATTTACGAGTATACACGTATTTCATATGTTACGTACCTATAGTTAAATTTGCCAATGCTATTACTAAAATATGTCACTTTATGACAATTGAAGAAAATGAACTTAATTTAATAGAAAGCAAAATAACATATTTACTAAATAATCTCACTAGATCTAAATATGAAAGATCGTCCTATCTTCCCTACTTTTGCTGTAGTAGATAGGGTTCCTAATATTTATTATTTCACCTTTATGATGCATAATAGTGTGTAATAAAGATTAAAATTTAAAAGTTAGGAAGGAAATGACTAGTTTGAGAGTCTGTTAAAGATACACCCAATGCTTAGTTAGCAATAATTTATTGTCTATATGAAAACTGAATATGCTTGTTTAGCCTGCTCGTACTACAGGCTTATTCAATTTTTTTACAACCACGTGTAGTGTTTGTTAGACTATTCTGTCCTAAAAATAAGAAAGCCCTTTCATGCTGGGTACTGTATTGCATTGAAATGCAACTGATAATAATAACTAAAACGGATTTGAAAATTTAAGTGTTTTTAAAATTATTTGTCTCTAAGGTAATCGCAGGTAATCGAAATTCGAGATTTAACTAAAATCAAAATTAGTGCAGATGCATTTTTTTAAGTTCAAAAGTATTAACTATATTTTTAGAAAATTGGCATTGATGCTCTGAATTCTGTGGTTGTGCCTTTTTTCTAATATTTTGTTTCGCGGCTCCGGTTTCAAGACATCTTGACTCAAAAGTATTGCGCCAGTCTTTAAAAGTCTACAAATGTAGTTTCTACAGTACAATGACGACATTAAAATGTTTAATGTTTCATGCTAGGGGTACTGTATTGCATAGAAATGCGGATGTGAGAAATTTAAATGCATCTTGGGAAAGTTTGCCGACAAATATATGTTGACAGTCTTAATGATGGATAACCAAGATACAATTCTCAACGTTTTCCACACGAAGTTAACTATTATTAAAAATGATTTTCCATCGTCTGCACCAACACTAGTTTCACAAAACTACACCTATTTTATAGCACAATTTTACCTCAGACATAATTTTGTAATTATGTTTTAAACATATTGACCGTCTCACCATTAAATGGCGGTAAAACCACACCAATTTCTATATGGTGGCAGTATTGGCTGTTTTATACAAAATACTGCACTGCAACGAATTATTATAGATGGTTTGCTCCACAGACAAGATTAACTAATCGTGGATGAGGATATTCCATACTTTTTTTCTCTCTCTATTTACGTCAGTGCCTACTGAAAAGAATTAGACGCACTTTATTTTTGTGCACACGGGCATATGCTTAGTTCATTTCCTTGAAGAAGTATTTACAAAAATCTTCTATGTAAATGTAGTTCCTAAAAGTACCACCAGAAAGCGCTACCTGTATGTTGCGGCGTTATTATATTGTTCGTGGCCATCTTTATTAAATTATAGATTTTTAAGAAACTATTAAAACAAACTTTTTTAACCTATGTAATGTTAAATGATAGTCGTTATAATAATAGTTGTTTTAATTGATATGAGCAATACAATATCATAAACATTTTTGATAAATTTTGAAAAAAAATGACCATTTTTATGAATTTCCTAAACAGTACCTCTTTAACAATATTCCATATCTTTTAAGCATGAATTGTTTTGGTAACAGTAGCGCATATTTTCCAAATATAAGAAAAATAACGCTATATTCAAACTTAGGCAACATCTGGGCAACATCCCAACTAAGTATAAGTAGAGAACGTTGCTCCAAAGAGGTGCAATATGCCAAGTCCTTATGAGATACATTTTAATATAGACTTTTCTCCTTTTTTGAGAAATAATCTCTTTACATCTTAATAGTTATTCAAATAGTGTTTCCATAAAGCGATCATTTGAATAAAAACTAATAAAGCTCCATAGCATCTCCGGGTAGTCCGACATTCCCAAGATGTTGCAAAAGGCTTAAATTTTTACACCTCACTCCCCAGGAATAATCCGCTCGGGAATCCATTTAAAATTCGAGTCGTCTTCTGTGCATAGACAATGTTTTCATGCGGTAAAGAATCTTTATAGATTCTACGAGGAAAAAAAATGCAGTTGAATCCAGAGGGTTTATTGAGGAGTTGCCTTGAGCTCAGGGGGACTTGCCTTCTATCTGTCAACATACCGCTCATTACTGTGTATGTCCGTATCAAGTGCTCGTGAGGATGTATGGCTGGCCACTGACCAGTTAGCTATTCCTGCTAGACACTCATTCTCACTACCGCATGATACGGATATCCGCGAGGACTTGCTCTCTCTAGGTAGGGTATGGGATTTGCGATCAACAGTCGATGGAGGATTTATGTCAAATCCTACATTTTCCGCTGAGCAAAAGCGCTGGCGATTATCGAAAGGAAGCTTGTCTAGGTCATCTGAAATAAAACCGCTTTAGCGAATTTGAATCGAGTATAATTAGATGTTACATATTTATGACGTTTCGATTACTTTACAGCAAACGTAGCCACGGGAAAACTGAAGATGTCAGTTTTCTTAATTGAATTTGTTAGTTAAATACACTGTTCATCACCAGCCTACTATACGTCCTACTGATGGGCAGAGGCCTTCCTACATGGTAGAAACACATGAGGAGCTTGGACCATAACACCACCACGCTGGCCCAATGCGAATAGTAACAACTGGGACCAACGGATTAACGTGCCTTCCGAAGCACGGAGGCGCTCGAGATTATAAATGTTAATTAACTCATCCCGGGACCGACCATGGTAAAAGTTAATTTGTTTTTGTGATCGAAGCCAGAGCGCTCTAACCTCAAATACACTGTTAAGCAATCGAAATATCGGGTATAAAATAAATAAAAATGCAATTGATTTAAATCCGATAAAATGGGTTTATCTCAATTTCAAATGCTTAGTTAAACCGTAATAACTAGGTTCTGTCAACTCATGTGTAAAATTAAATTCCCAAAAGCAATTTACGTATTTCACGCTGCCCACTACCCACCGATTAAATAGTGGAATAGACCGAAGTGTTGGGTATACGAATTAATTAAGTTTAGACCAAATAATTCCTTGAATTAAGCAATAATAGTTAAAATAAGATACATACATAGAACTCAATACCCTTCTCAGTCAAGCCCTTTGGTCTAAAACTACTTCTAAAGTTTGCTTAGATTTAAATCAAAGTAGGAATGCTTTAGTTGCTCTCTAGCTACGTTAAACACAATCAAGTTGTTCAAAATTATTTCACAAATTAATGTTGGTACGGGAAGTGTAAAATACGTATAAGTAAACCAGATACCTATCTACGTTAAATACTGGTTATTATTGACATCTAGAAGGGATTATTAGGCAATAGATATTTTAATAAAAACATTTATTTTCACTTAAAAATCAAATTTTACTAGGTGGCAGACCCATATGTAGGGTCGCCTGGGTAGGTACCACCGCCTTTCTTATTTCAGCCGTGAAACAGTTCGCTGTGTTTCGGATTGAAGGGAAAGGTAGCCAGTGTAATTCCTGGGCATGGACGGCATTTCATCTTAGGCCTCAGGATGACAACGCACCTGCAATATCAAGTGCTTTTCCTTGTTATTGCAGGTGTCTATAGGCGGCGGTAACCGCTTACCACCAGGTGGGCCGTCAGCTTGTTTGTCATCTAGTTGTATATAAAAAAAAAACATTTCAAAATTCTCGTAAACTCTGCTAATCTCAATTCTAAATGAGAGGGATATGTTTATTATTGCACTTGTCGTCAAACTATTAAAAGAATTTCAAAGAAACTTTATACTGCGACTCGTGACCACCCGTGGCTGGCAGCTCCCGCGACGTTGTTCTCAGGCTGTTATCTTTCTCCATGTCAAATGTCATACAAAGTGGTTTAGCGTACGTAGCGTTTTAACAAACAAAAACATACAGACATAGTTACTTTCACATTTATATTATTTGTAGGGATGGTCTAGGAGCTTAGAAATAATTATTGAATGCATTTTATCCCCGATATCAGAGAAATATTCAAATGATAAAAATATTAGTAATAGTCTCTCTTTACTATGCCCCCTTTTTTAGTACTGCAGCGGCTCTCACATTTAAATTTCATAACGCTCGCCACAAAAGGTTTTCTTTACACTTTGCTTGGCTAGGACACACTTCGTTTGATCAATTTTCAGGCTGTTGTCTGTCTAGCCGAGTAATGTCGTAATTTATTCATGTCCACTGGGCCAGAGATATTAATATGATTTTATTTGGCTTGGTTTGGTATAACTCCTGAATCCGAAAGAAATACTAATAAATCGCATTTTTCGTCGATTTCACTAAAAATTATTCTTGTTTTGTACCACGCAACAAAGCAATTATAAAGAAAATGGACAATTGAACACTGGTCTGTATATTTTTACCTATTTTTTAGTATAGTGTGTAAAGACCTGGACCTCCATACATTTTTGAAACTCTTTTGGTTTTTAATTTTTATAAGATCTCTGGGGCTTTTACGTGGCTTGACAATTTAAACGTATCTTATTTAATTTTACTAAGAAGTCAACAAAATTGAATATGACATAGCGACAAGGCTATGCCATTAAATTTTAATAAAACGATATTTTTTAATGACTTCTTTCTAAAATTAAATTCTGCAGAAATTGCTTCTGTCCTACAGTCTTTCCACGGTTTTGTTAACCACTCTTTGAAGTCAACACTTCAAAGGATCCGTCAGATAACCAATGTGCTATTGGACGGATATCGAATTTATTTGTAGTTTGACTCGGATGTTTTTATTACCCCATTTCGGCAAGATTGTCCGTACAGAATTAGTTATCGGAATTTCTTTTACGCGTAGCGGTTTATTTATTGATATTTTACCATAGTAAGGGCGGCAAACGAAGGCAGATTGAAAATAAATTTGAGATCGCGAAAATATCAAAAGTTCTATACAAACAGAATCGTGTAGGTATTACAATTTAATGTTTTTTTGAAACAAGCGATTTAAAACCTTTTTTTATTTAGAGTCATGTTTAGCATCCCCGCATTGCGATTTACCTTGGTTTTTGAGAACCCCTGACATCCTGTATTTATCTTTGCGTCGGGAAGAGTTTTTATAGTTCGTAATAACCTTTATTACGAACTATTAAAAGTACAATTACAGGGTAACTTGGTCTTCAGCTTGTTTGTCATCTAGTTGTATTAAAAATAAAACTTTAAAACCATGAGCAAAATTTTCACAACGTGTTCTACGCATAATTAAGAACCACGTTGCACTATGACAAATGACAAATGACGAAAACAAAACCAGCTGTTCCATACATTTTGCTCGAGTAGGTGTTGAAGTTTTGTGTGAAACAGCTGATTTTTTACCTTAGAGTCTGGGCATTGAACATGGGTTTCCCTCTCATGCAGTAGAAAGAGATGAAAACCACCCCGCGTTCGGAATCTTCCCAAATTCCCTTAACCATTGTCTACTTGAGACATTGCAACATTTTGCCCTAATATTTGCTAATTACATCACAATCTTATAGATTTGATACTCGTTTCTACTGAAATGAAAGATATTGTGACTAAGCTCTCTATAAAATCAGCGAAATATGAAATTATTTAATATCAAAGATCGCAATCGATGTTGTGTTCCACTCAAATATCAATTGAAATCAGTCTAATATCCAAAGAGGGCTTTATCAAGGTTGCTATCATTGTGACATTTATTGTGCCATCAACAGACTCCTGATGTCAATTAAATGCTTTGCTATTGAGCTTGAGAATTGATGAATTTAATTGGTCTCTTGGGTCCCCTCTCCATATTATTTTCGGCTGTAGCGACGGAGCTCTCAGCATATTCAATCTGCTCTATGGACGGAATTATTCTATGCCACTTATGCTGCTTTTTTACGATCAATAGGCAAACATTTGACTACAATCACAACTGATGTTAATTAAGTAAAGGCAATGCCCTACGATGATACAAGTTAACCTAGAAGGTGCTTATTCACTCTAGCCGTAAAGATGTCCAAATTGTAGGTTTCGGGAAACAGATTGGCAGGCAGAGAGTTCCACATCTTAGCAGTTCGCATTAGTAAGCACTTGCCGAAATGCTTTGTGCGGATGCTTGGAATATCCACAACATAAGGGTGAAAAGCCATTCTAAGTATGCTGTCGAAAACGCTATAATGCGATCGATTAAAAACATGAGATTACGTGCTTTCTGAAGCCCAAGTAAGATTGAAAACATTTTTATTTGGAGAGCTTTTATGTAGTCACGGCCAACCCACTGTTCTGACGACGGTTCGTCAAGTGTAAGAGTTACACTACGAAAACCGCCTCTATTACGAAGGGAGTAAGGGCCGCCTCAAGGTCAAACTGTTACGCTTGATGTGCTGTCGACTGTAGGTAATTTGTTATATTTATCCTTATGAATTTCTGAGGGCATTTTTTGTACAGCAGTGATTAATCAACCCTTGATTCTTAATCTCGTAAACCGATAACCCTTGAACACTGCAACCTATCCGGTTCTAAGCCACAGCAAATGCTGCTTTACTTCTGAGATCGCTATGTGCAAGCCACTCCCACTTAGGTAGTAACCTTCCTATAATTTCTTCAATACACGTACTACAATTTAGTCAAACTGATGATTTCAAATCAGGTTAGTGTCCCATAAAGACGCAAAATCAGCCAAATACGATCTTAGACAGTCTTATTCCGTCGTAATAAGAGCTGATTTTGCAATGCTACAGCTACCACGTGGCGTCTACTGTACAAACAACTTGTGTAAACAACATACTTAACTTATTATGGTTATTACTTCGACCTCAAATGTTTAGTTATTAAAATTGATTGGTATATTTTGCTTGGATAATAACTATACTTAAGCAACAGCTAATTATGCTACTGTAAAGGAAAACGAAATTTAGTTTTGCTTGCCAAGTGTTTGTAAGTATCTAATTATCTTATCTTATTAAGAGGACATAACCACGTCACAGGAAATTCCTACCCTTCATCGTTCACGTCTCCTGTGTTACTTGGGTTGATGTGAGGATTCTAATAGGGTAACTCTTGACCTTATCGCCACATCTCACTTGATGATGAGGCCGAACATGGAAGCGAGCTACACCCATATTCCTCAACAGAGGAACTGGCTATCTCACTTCTAACTGCCGGAACACAACAATGCTGTTAACATTTTTTTATGGCGGCAGACTCCAGTAAGATGGCGGTAGCTAGCCAGGCAGATTTTAAAAAGCCCTACTACCAACCAAACTTACCAGAAAATTTCTACCTCACGGGAAAATTGTACAGGTGTGTGCTTATGTTAACCACACAGGTGAGGTGTCAGGTCAGGTGTGTGTGGGGGGGGGGGGGGGGGGGTTGTTTGTGTGTAAATATCGCCACAGAATGAAAGTACGAAAACATGGTGAAATAACAAACTGAATTACAAAAAAAAGACGTGACGTTGGATTATTTGATTATTCCAGCACAACGAGAGAATTTCTAATACAAGTCAAGGGATTATTGAGGAATTAAGGGACGTCCTTTCCAGAGACACTACGTGAGCTGTGTCGCTTGATGAAGATGACGATATTTCACTATGTAAAGAGCATTATGTTTTGTCCTGGAACAAAAATTTATTATAATAGAAACGATGATTGAGGAGATAACATTTATCACAGATTTTGTAATACTAACGAAAACGCCCCATAAATCCTAGTCGGAGTCGTCAACATAATACTTACGTATAAATAAGTGATGAGAGGGAAAATTTGCAAAACCGTAATATAAAGTAAAGTTGTGTTCTGTGTCCCAGACAGATATTTGGAACGTCGTAGACCAAAGTTACTGGCGATGTACCTTCAGAATAAGTCTCGTTGACGCGAACACTGCACACCCTCAATAAAATAGCTGAGGGGCTAGATCTTTTTCACTGTTCTCTGAGTGAATTTACTAAAATAACTTTTTATGTTTTGTGTTACATTAATTGAGTCGCTTATCTATTGTATTGGTATTAACTGTGATGATAGATTTACCTCATCTTGGAGCCTTTGCTTAAGATGTTGATAGACGAAGTAAGGCTACACTGATAGGCACGAATATAAATGGACATCGGAAAATATCTCTGATGGACCGATGACGTAAGCATGACAGTGAAGGATAAGATTACCGTCGGTTGCGAAAAAATAGAACAGGAGAATTTTGTTGGGATATCTTGAGGTCACGCGGGAGTCGCGGGATCTTAATGGGTGGGGCGACCGACTGGAATCGAATTTTATATTTGTTTCTTATCATATGTTAGGTATGAATAAATGATATGTTTTAAAGAAAATACCGTTTATTACGTATAAATAAATTGTAATATACTTAGATTTTTCAAAATTTGACAATATAGGTGCGTTTGTTGGGACGCTAAGAGAGTAATAAATACTTGTGTTAATATATATTTACATTTTATTAATTTATATATTATTAATAATTACTATTGTTGTGTACACATATTATACGTTGTGAAATCTATGTTAACAACCCTATTTACAGAGACAAAACTGGAGGATGGACGGCGGCGTTGTGAGAACTATTTTTTATCTGTGGTCTATGGACAATGTTGGACTTCGACTTCTACTATTTTTACCAGGCAGTTTTTCAATACAAAAATAATAATAATATACGATCACTTTTGAAATTGACAAGTCGGTGGAAATAGAGTACTATGGACACCCCCGGCACTGACTAAAATAATCAACTTGGTTTAATAATAAAAATATAAAACTAGAAAAATTTCACGTCCAGAGGCGGGAATCGAACCCGCGACCTTTCGCAATCCGGGCGACTGCTCTAACCGAGCCACCCAGGACTTGGGATATCCCTGTTAAATTCTTCTGGAACTGGAATGAGTAAGTCATCTACGTAAGCGAAATTGCGGATTTTTGCTTTCTTATGAATTTTTAGTCAAATGATACGATAGTAGAAAACAATATAGGTAAGCTGACGTTCACCCATATAGCTTTGACCTTAAAAAGGTATCACTAAAAATTGAGATTTTTTTTTAAATAAAATTTTAATTTATGCTTTCTTATTACGGTTTTATTTTACATAATATGAAATATCTAGTGAATAATGTTGATGATTTGACAGATTTTTATTGGAATAACTGTCAACCTGCCAAAGTTGTTGGATAAATAGGTGAAAGAATAAAAAACCGCCCTAAATTTTATTCAATATCTAACACGAGAGAGAGTTCAGAGATCCTTGGGCAAGGCATATGCACAGCAGTGGGCATCTCTCGGCTGATATGATTATGATGACGATCTAACAAGACGACGATTTTTCTGACTATAAGCAATCATATTTTTTGTAAGAAGTTTAAAAAATACTTATCCCAAATTTTTTTTTCACGAACTTGATCTCGACAAATCTTAAACATCATTTCGCATTTTAGCAACCGAAAGTTATATGAATGATAAATTTCTTACAGAAAAATAAGCTTTTGACTCTCTGCCAACTTCCCTTGAGAACCCAGCGGCTTTTACTTAGGAATATAATTTATCTATCATAATCATTTATTTATTTGTGATACACAGGTAAAATTAAGATGTCAAGTAATATACAGTGCAAGCTGTGATCAGCCTTATCGGCATACAAATGTTACAATTAATATAGCTAGTAGCCAGGTCAACATTTAATTTAAATTTATAATCACTAAAATTAAAATTCAATAATAGCTTATAATAATTAATATTAAATAATAAATAATAATAATAATATTTATACACTCACACCTATTATCTAGCCCAAAGTAAGCATCATTAAGAGCTTGTGTTATGGATACTAGATAACGGAGAAATAATGATAATAATATGTATATAAATATCAGACATATACTAAATAAACATATAAACATCCATGACTCGTAAACAAATGCTCGTACTCATCATACAAACATTTGTTCCTACCGGGATTCGAACCCGGGACCTCTTGACCGAGTAGACTGGGGTACAGACCACTCGGCCAGCCGGTCGACAAATATGAATAATTGAAATGTCAACATTGAAATTAAATGTATAATAAAGGAGTGGACAGATAAAAATATAGAGGCAATCAGGCTAATTTAAAAAATTTCAGTATGTCAAAATTATCTTGTAATTTAATTAATATTCTAATTGTAAGAATTCATTAATTGAGTAGAAAGAGTGAAAAATTAAAAAACGAAAAGTTTTTGCTTAAATATACTAAGATCGTTGAATTTTTGAATGCTGCTTGGAATTTTATTATATTATATTCGCGGTGCCATTGCAAATCACTCTTGTCATAAAGAGCTGTTTTATGAGGGACCGTATCCACCGTATAAAGAACAACACTGTTCCGGGACTTTGAGTACTTTTAAATAAGGCTGGGTTTTTAATAAAAAGTGCTATCTCAAAAGCCCGGGCATTGTCAATATTTTTATGTTCTGAAAATATGGTTTGCAGCTATCGGTTCTTTTTAAGCCACATAGCACGAATGCACTTCTTCTGACACCGAAAAACTTTGTCCCAGTTGGTTGCATTACCCCGGAAAATGATTGCATATCTCAACCTGGAAGCTACAAACGCATGATAGGATGTCAGCAGTGTATCGATGCCTACTTTTTTAGATAGATGGTAGAGACTGTAAGAGGCTTGGCAATGTTTCTTGCATACAAAGTCTATGTGATTCTGCCATTTTAAGTTATCGTCTATCAATAGACCCAAAAATTGGCCTGTCGACGTCAGTTTGATCTTTCTACCTTTATGCTCTATTGGTAATGTTAAGGTTTGGATAGTTCTCTGCTTGAATTCCATTATTGTTGTCATATCGTATTATACTAATATTAAACTTAAATGCTAAAACAGCTCTGTCTGTCTGTCTGTCTCCTACGTTTTCACTATTTGCGCGCCGAAACCGATTCAGATGAAAGGAATCGTATCGAGAAAAATTACATGTAATATCTTTTGACTCGATATCCGACATCCCCGCTCGCGGAACCACGAGCAATTCCTAGTACTTGTTAATATAAAGCTGATAAGATTGGTGCATAATTATTTCGTACATATGTCACAACCGTCTAGTTTAATTAGCCACCCAACTGGACGCCTAGCCGGCGTTTAATCAACTGTCTAGGCGTCCAGTTGGGTGGATCCAATGAAACGGCTGAAAGACAACTAGCCAAGTCATTGAGGGCAACGTTTTACCAGATGACTGAATGTCATGCCAGCCCTCTGGTTAAATTAGTCATTAAATTGGACGCCTAGTATAGGCAGGTCATTTAAATCGAAGAGCTTCTGCGTGACTGTTTGAGTGATTGGTAGGTTCAATGTTATTTTTTATGACTTATTATAACCGCAATCATTTTGGTTATAAGTGGTCATAAAAATAACCTTGAACCTACCCATCACACAGAAACTCTTCAGTTCAACAATCGGCCTAGGCACCTAATCAAACGAACTTTCAATACGCCATGTTGTTAATCGTTGAGTGAGTCTAGTTCAATTAACTATCGGCCTAGGCATTTAATTGGAAGCCGGCGTATAATCAACGGGCTAGGCATTCAATTAAGCGGCGAATTTAACCAGATGCTGGCGATATACATATAAATAATAGTACAGTGAACATTACAAAGAAACTAAATTTAGATACTGTGAAAATACTAGATTTATAAAAAAAATAAAACATTAACTGTACGTATTCTGTAAAATTCCAAGATTCGAAACTAGGATGTCGAGCCACTCGCCAAATTGAGTTTATCGAATAACGGTCTTCTAAGTATAAAGATTACATCGGTTTTTCCGTAAATGCAGTCAAAGTTTCACACGACTTATTTTTATCTTTCATTGTTAAAACAAATCCCAAGCAAACTCAGGTACTCAGTTCCTAATAAAGCAAAATAACATTACCGTGTCTGTACAATAGTTAGGTTTAAGTAAGCGGCTCAATATAGTTAACACCCTGTATAAACCTATAATGCTCGAGCCAAACGGATCAAGTTGTATCTACGGCTTTTCTCAACCGGCTTAAATGAAATATGTATCACAGAGAAACACTGAACTGGAAATATTAGAGAAAATTTATAGCCGTGGAGCACGCTGGGATAAAATTATTATTGTTGGTCCATTTGAATACATAATAACTAGCGATTAAAGTGTCCAAGTTAAAATGCAATCAATCTAAGTGGACTATAAACTAGGCGGTAGGCCTATATGTAGGGTCGTCAGGGTAGGTACCACCGCTTTTCTTATTTCAGTCGTGAAACAGTTCGCTGTGTTTCGGATGAAGGGAAAGGTAGCCAGTGTAATTACTGGGCATGGACGGCATTTCATCTAGGCGTCAGGATGACAACGCACCTGCAATATCAACTGAGTTTTCCTTGTTATTGCAGGTTTCTATAGGCGGCGGTAACCGCTTACCATCAGGTGGGCCGTCAGCTTGTTTGTCATCTAGTTGTATAAAAAAGCTACGATTTGTTGAGGATTGCTAGACAAGATGAAACCAGACCTATAGATTTTTCTGGCACGTGATACCGTAGCTTTTGTTCAAAGTTCAGTATTAAACCGACTTGATAAACAAATTAAACAGCGAGCGATTCACGCGCGAAAGCTGGTGCAATACATTGCGTCTATGAACATCAATGATAATTGCATTGAAGTCCCAAAATACCTCGGTCGGGCTGTGTCTGCACTTGAGGTACTTGAAGCAATATACTGCTCGACGGAAAGTTTCCCAATACATAACGCAAGGAAAATCTTCTGACATTCATGATCTAGTTCTGCGAGTAATACGACGCTATAACCAAAACACGTTGGGGGATAGAGTCGCGAATATGTTCAAATTTAAAAGGAGATAGTATAGTTTTGGGTCAGCTCATGACCACCAAGTCAGATTGTAGACAAAAATGTACTTAATGAGATAGTTTCCAATAAATAGCACAAAACTCTTTTACTTTTTGTGCAAAAAAATAAAACCATTAAGTATTGTATGAAATGGCAACATAGAAGTCATAAAAGTGCCCAAAAGTCTATAACGCTTTTAAAAAGATGAATTTAATGTCATATGGACATTTATTAACAATTATTGTCATTTACTAATAAAAATGTATCTAAAGTAAAAAAAATCACGTCCTGAGGCGGGGAAAACAAAATTAAGAATAATTATTGTCATTCCGTGTTTCAATCGTGAATATTTTGAATAGCTTGAAGTGTTTTTGTGGATTTTCCTCAATATTTGACCCTGGCTATGAAGAAATAAAATGACAATATTCAATTTAAAGTCATAAAAAACAATTTCTTTTGATATTGGCATTTTGTTTTCTTCAAAATGGTTCCCACGTGACATTTTTCAGCAAATTAAAATAGGTATTTTTCCCCGCTTCCATAAGTCAAGTTTTATGGAAATTCTAAGTTTAGATTGAGTTTTACAAAAAGAACTGTAAGAAAAAATTGTGCTCGTGAGCTGACTCAAGTTTCATACAAACTTTTAATATCTCCTTTATTAACACTCACCTATTTTGGCATCACAACATACAAACAATATGAATTAATGACAATAACATGACAAAAAATTTGATGATTTTGACAAGTCCAACATAATAGATTTTTAAATACATGTAGGTACCTCAGTTCTTTGCAAGGTCATGGAACGGATCTTAAACCACCAGCTGATCCGATACCTAGAAGATCACTCATTAATTAATGATCGACAGTACGGGTTTCGGCCGAACCGGTCAACGGGTGATCTTCTAGCGTACTTAATGCATGTCTGGGGTGAAGCTATTGACAAACGTGGTGAGTCACTTGCAGTTAGCCTTGACATTGCCAAAGCGTTCGATAGGGTCTGGCACAGGGCTCTTCTCTCCAAGCTCCCGGCATACGGTCTGCCCGCTCAGCTCTGTAACTGGATCGCCGGCTTCCTGCATGAGCGAAGAATCCGTGTCCTCGCAGATGGATGCGCTTCGCGGTTCATGTCAGTGAATGCTGGTGTACCACAAGGCTCTGTTCTATCCCCCACACTCTTTCTTCTGCATATCAATGACATGATTCCGTTAGGAAACATTCATTGCTATGCAGATGACAGTACAGTGCATAGGGGATATTACGGTCGCCCAGGGGCTGGGCGCGCTGAAACCGAGAGGGAGAGAGAGAATCTTGCCATTGAGCTCGACAGGGTGTTGAACCTCGTATCTGAATGGGGATCTAACAATCTTGTTGAGTTCAATGCTAAGAAAACACAGGTGTGCGCGTTTACAGCCAAAATGTCGCCGTTCCTTCCCCTTCCGTCTCTTCAGGGCACGACTCTTTCGGCACAGGGCTCCCTAAACTTGCTAGGCATGGAGATATGTTGCGATCTGAATTCCAGGAACTACATCGAAACCGTGATAAAAACAGCCTCTCGGAAGCTCGGTGTCCTGAACAAGGTGCGTCGATTTTTCACGCCTGACCAATTATGCCTGCTGTATAAAACTCAGGTCCGGTCTTGCGTGGAATATTGCTCGCACTTGTGGGATGGCTCCGCCAAGTACCTACTCGATGCCCTGGACAGATTGCAGCGTCGTGCTGTCCGTATCGTTGGCGATGTAGAGGTAACCAACAACCTTGAGCCTCTGCAATTGCGTCGAGACATTGCGTCGCTTAGCGCCTTCTATCGGCTATATCACGGAGAGTGTTCTGAAGAGCTATTTGACCTTATCCCACCTTCCCCATTCCTGCTCAGGAGCACGCGTGCCGGTCTTCGGAGTCATCAATTCACTGTCTGCACCTCAACATCACGTACAAAGAAATTTAGTAGCTCTTTTCTTTGTCGAACTTCCAGAACTTGGAATTCTTTGCCAGCACATGTGTTCCCTCCTTCCTATAACATGGGTTCCTTCAAAAGAGGCGTGAAAAAGCACCTTTCGGGCCGGCAAGGTGGAGGCAGCTAGAGCAGTGTCTGAACTGCACTAGCTGTCTTCGCATATGGACTCTTCTTACCGCTTCACATCAGGTGGTGTTGAGTCATTTGTCGTGCTTTGTATAAAAAAAAAAAAAAAAAAAGGTATACTGCTCTAAGTATATTGGTTTGGATTTATTCTCTGACAGCCGTCAGGTGGAATGGCTAGTTCTCCTAAAACAGAGAACCCGGGTACGATTCCCGGTAGGTCCCGATGATTAGTATGAAATAATGTTCATACTAATATGTTTTCCGTTTTCTAGTATCTACAGCTCTGCTAGATAATAGGCGTGTGTGAATATTATTATTATTTTAATAGTTATATAATTAAATAAATACACGAATAATGAGAACAAATCTATTGGTCTCACATTTTAATGTTTTTGATGCGTTTAAACGCCTAATTTATTGTGACAATTACAAACAAAGAAATAAAACGATGAAAAAATTTACGTCTGGCCGGAAATTAGGAGACGCGGGTTCGAGTCCCGCCTGGAGCATAATTATATTTTTTCATTGTTTTCTTTCTTTATTTGTAATTGTTACAATTAAGAAGGCGTTTAAACGCATCAAAAGCATTCAAATTTGTGATTAAAATAGCTTTTCTCACCTTAAGTGGAAGTTTAAAAATATTTGTAAAAATATTCTTTCGGATCATTCGAAGTGTTAACTTCAATGAGTGGTGAGATAAACGTTGTTATAAATACGTTGGAAAAGGAAAGAAAGCGGTGAAGACATTAGCAGGTTATACCTAGTACTCCGGTGGCGTAGTGGTGATCGCGTCTGGCCGGAAATCAGGAGACGCGGGTTCGAGTCCCGCCTGGAGCATATATTTTCCTTCGTTTTCTTTCTATTAGTCTCAGTTGGAAGCTCCTAAAAGATACTATGTTTGTTCTGTAATATAATCTACACAGACTGTGGTGTACAGACGACAGCACATCGAGTGTAACAGTTGTACTGCGGAAGCCGCCTCTATTACGAACGATGTAAGAGCGGCCTCAAGGTCAAACTGTTACGCTTGGTCTCCCGTCAACTGTACATTTTTAAAACAAAGCAAAAAATATAATTAAACTAATGTTAGCTTAATATCTCTATAACCGAAATCGAGGAGTGCCCATAAAACGATTATAATGAGAAATTAATTGCATTAAGCATTACTGTTTGATGAAAAAATGTAGACCAACTAGAAAAATCGTTAAAAATATAATTTGTTTTATTGATGTGCTTACAAAGGAGGTCAATTATGTTGAGGTTGAACGGTCTTTGTACTTTTTTAATTTATTTTGGTATCAAACAGTCTTTTATAAAGAACAGGAGATGTAAAAAAAACAGTTATGAACAAAGAGGAAAATAATTAAACCAAGTTATAAATTTTACAGACCTATGGTGTCCAAATGTTAGACAACCATAGTTGAATTTGTGGCGGTAACATGGTCGGACATAGTTGACTTATTGTGTGAAATTGTCAGATTTTGAGATAGATAAAAATAAAAAACTACTACTACTAATACCACGATTTCTCAATGAGTTCTGGCGACCTTACTCACCGTAGGAGCACAACACTACAAAGTATTATTTAATTCCGTAATATGAGAGCGACAATAAAACGGCCACCGTTGCAGCGACAGCAAATTGAGACGACAATCGTTATGGCGACAAATGGTCACAATTCTATCCTTTTTTTGGCAGGGGAAACGCCTGTAAGCGCTATCTCGTCTTCCTGGGGGAGCAAGACGGGATAGTGTAGGGCTCACACTCACTAAAGCCCTTGCCGTGTACTCTCCTATCCGCAGCGCTGACAGCGGCTATGGGTGTTCTTTGAGTCTTTCATCCATTTTGCTGTCAGAGAGGAGCGACCGCAACTTTATGCGATCTCTTCTTTGAAGGGGCTGTAATCGCCCTCCCTCACATGTTGGTTGACGCACTGGTACACCACATGCGTCGGCTACCCCTGGCTTAGCCATTGGGACGACGGTCCCCAACCGTCACCCGTAAGTTACGTGCCGATCACGGACCAGAACGCGCACTTTCCGCGTCTTTTCCACCTTTAAAAAATCAAAAAAAGTGGTAAATCCAAGGCCTAGATTAACGCGCTATACCTCAAAAGTTGCGGAAGAATAAGTGCCACCCGACGGTGAAAAGTGCAAAGTGGAAAGTGCAAACAGTGAATTGATATGGAATAAAAAGTGAAAATTCAACACGTGGTTTAGTGAAAAAATCACACAAATCAGTGAATTAAAAATATAAAGAAAAAAGTGATCGGCACGTGCGAGGTGTCATTCGAAGCGCCCTCGCAGCCCCCATCTAACAACGCTCACAGCATCTCCAAACGAGCGATACCCGAAGGAGAAATTAAGAAAGTACATCATAACCTGCAACACGTGGTCGAGCTTCCGACCACCTTAGGACACCAAAACCACTGCAGGCAGACGCGGGGCAGCCGGGCGAGTCATCCGACGTATCGCAAGAAAAGATCGGAATAGTATAAGTTAAGTTATAGATTTTAGAAATTTCAGAATTTTCAAAAAATTTTCTCCAACAAAAATTCTACAGACACCACTAAACTCATGAATGACTTTTAGTAGGTATAGTCAAAATACACTATACGCTGGAAAATTTTTTAAAATCGGCCGTAAACTCTCTTAGATATAAATAATTTAAATTTCCAAAAATTTTTTGAAAATTCGTCCTACTTAGTTTTTAAGATATTTTTTGTAAATTTTTTGTGTAAACTGTGTACAATAGGCGTCTCTATTTTACTGCAAAATTTCAGATTTTTTGGACAATAACTTTAGGTACTATAAAATTTTTAAATTTTCTATGTGTTATATTAAATAAGGGTAGGTAGATACGGGCACGAGAACACCACAACAGTCTCTACATACCCTGTTGACCCGCCTGAACCCCAAACCCCAACCCTCTCAGACTTCTGGGAGCCTAGGGCGGACAAATCGGCCATCTTTAATTTAGGAAAGGCCTAGGGCGGAAACTTAAATTTAAGTGTAGAGCCGTCCCCAGTAACCGCACGAACTCGCGATTTTTTGTATACACACTATTTTTAAGCCAGCTTTTTGACCAAAGGGGACTTTTGCCCCTTCGACCACTTTGAGAATTTTACGGTCATTTGCCACAGAATAGCCTGCCAGAGGTCAAGCCAACCACTCCGGAAAAAACCCCAGGTCTCTCCGACGTCGGGAACGCGAGTTATAGAGGTTTTTCCGAGCGTTTTGACAGTTCGGCCGCCATCTTGTTTTTGCAAAAGCGGTTGTAACTCGTGTCCCACTGGTCCGATTGAGACGGGAATTTTCACATAAGGAAAAGGGCACTGAGAGGCTCCCAACCCAGTATCTTTGATCGACCTAGGGGGTAGGTTTTTTTCTGACTTTCGGTGGGACCGGAAACGAACGCACAAGAACGCGCCCATTGTGGGGAACCGTCGCACGTCGAAATCGGACCACAACTACCGAAGTTGTAGCGTGTTAAACATTGTGTTTGACAGTTCGGGCGGCCATTTTGAAAATTTTGGAATAGTCGTACCTCCTGAACCAGTGCTCGTAGAAGACCGCGATTTTCGACGTTGCGTAAGTCGTCCCGTGACGCTCCCGGTCGAGGAGCACTTGACCCTAAATTTTCACTTCCCCCCCCCCCCAAATTTTCAAAATTTAGCTAAAATATTTACAGCCCCCCTGCATCTGACCTGGTAGAGAACCCCTAGACCAGCATAGCACCGTTTTCCGCGTCCTTCTGCGGCCACTGTAAGCGGAGTTATCCCTTGGGCGAAAAATACCGCCCAGAAAAAACCGAAAACCGCCCAGCTTATATCTCGGGAAGTATTGGTCGTAGAGAGTTGCGGTTTTCACGGCTATCAATCCCCCTTGTAGCCTTACAAATTGCGACAGAAGAGGGGTCTCTACGTAGAGTTTCAGGACGACCTTCCATCATTTAGGGAAACCATGGCAATTTTATAAATATAGTGACTAAGATACGTGAAACTGACTGAGCCGGGTACACAAATAAACATAAGGTAGAGCCCTACAGCGTCTCTACAACAAAAACTCAAGACGTTTCCAAACTTTACGTAGGTATAAAACGGTGTAATATCGGACAGTTCCGAATTACCAAGAAGAAAATCCCAGACATAGAACAAGCCTGTTCGCATAACACACACAAACACACAACATTTTGCACACTAAATAGTTGACTCTCCCCCATTTACAGGGAACATAAATTAAACACCCACACACATACATACACACAGGCACTAGCCGGGAAATAACGACCCCCTTTACAGGCTGACGTCCCGACTACCCAACACACACACAAGAAACTACTACACATAACACACCCAACACACACACAAATTATCACCCTTCCACAAGGTCATCAGAATACACTACAAATCGATAACACATACAACTAGGGATTTGCACATTGACCCCCCTTACAGGAGAGTGCAACCCTCACTCATATACACATCATATAGGAAACACACACGTTACATAACACACACAACTCAACAACTCACGCATCTACACACAGCATACAACACACACAACACACCAACATACACAACCTAACAACGAGCAGCCCACAGAAAGTCCCAGAGCTCTACGATAGATAGCAACGAAGATACGAACTTTTGCAATTTTCAATTCTGACGAATTGCAAATTGCAAAAAATTGCAAACACCTGTATCTACTAAACCACTGGGCACAAGAAGGCGGGATTTTTGCTATAGAACCAAGCCTAGGAAAGACTACTCATACGTACACAAACCCGGACTCTATCCTAGCTCTACATAGAGCCAAAGTAGGAATAATAGATAAAATTACCCAGTAGTATACACATTGATCCCCATATACAGGACTCACACAGAACACACTTTACAACTTGATTTTGACCCCCCTATACAGGGTAATCACATTTATACTACCTCCAACACAACACAGACATATCGCACATCAAAATGCAGCGCTCCCCAGCAATTAAGAGAGCGGAAAACAGCGCGGAAAGAAGCAAGCGGACATCGAGCGAGGTCCACAGAATAGCCGGACTGCTAGAGAGTAAAGCAGGATCCCCCAAGACTGGCGACAACGAGACGCCCAAAGGAAGGCCGACAGTGGCCGCCGGCGGAGACAGAACAAGGACCATCAAACAACTGCCCCAGGCGGTTGAAAGAAAAAATGCAGATTGGAAAACCAACAAAGCAGCAAAAGAGAAAATAATCGGAGACATGAAACTGGCAAAGAACGCCCTGGAGCAGCAAAAGATGATCAAAGCTCAAAAAGACAAGGCCATTGAAACCCTGGACACCGCGATCAAATACCTACAAGACAGAGGAAGCCCAGAAAAAATGAGTAGAGAAGGAAGTGAAAATGAAACAGATGTGAAAGAACTAGAAGGAAGACTGGAGGCGTTTACAAGAATGGAAATACAACTGAAAGGAGAAATAGAACAATATAAAAAGGAACTAGAAGAAAGAAAAAACGAAAAAGGCGCAACCCAGTGTAATTGTGGAGGAAAAATGATAGAAGAGCTAAAGGAATATGAGGAAGAAATAACAAGACTGAAGGAAGAAAACGAAGAATATAGCAAAAGGATCAAAGAACTTGAGAGGGAGGGAGGAATGAGAGGATGCCTAAAAGAAATAAAAAACCAAATAGAGGAAGTGATGAAAGCTACGAAAGAGGGGAAGGAAGAATGGAAGAAATTAGAAGACGCCACGATGAAGGTCAAGAAAGATGTAGCGGACATAAAAAAGGAAATGAAAGAAGAGAAAAACGAGAAGAGGGATAAAATGGAGCTGAATGAACTGAAAGAACAAATGGGAGAGATAGCAAAAGCAGTTAAAGAGGGGGGAATGAGGACGTTTGCAGACGTCACAAAAAACGGAAGAACGATGGAGTCAAACACCTTATACTCCATGGTGGTCACCTCAAAAAATGAGACTGAAACTGGCGAGGAAGTGTTGGAAAGGGTAAGGAAGGCCACAGACGCAAAAGAGGGTTGGATTAAGGTAGAAAGAGTCAGAAAAGCGAAAGATAGGAAAGTAATTTTGGGATTCAAGACTGTGGAGGAAAGAAAGGAAATGAAAGACAGACTAGAAACAAACAGGGAAATACTGAAAGTCGAAGAAATGAAGAACAAGGACCCGTTAATTATACTGAGGAACGTGCTCAATGTAAACACCGACGAAGACGTTATAAAAGCTCTCAAAAATCAAAACAGCGGCCTATTTAAGGATCTAAACAAGGATGACGAAAGAATCACAATTAAATACAGAAGGAAGACAAGAAATCCCCACATGGGGCACATAGTAATGAGCACGTCCCCCAAGGTATGGAAAAGAGCGGTCGAGATAAGGGAGGTCAGAATTGACCTTCAAAGAGTAAAGGTGGAAGATCAATCCCCGCTGGTGCAGTGCACAAAATGCTTGGGGTATGGACACAGCAGGGGCTTCTGTACGGAGGAGAAGGAGACCTGCTGTCACTGTGGCGGAGACCACTTAAGAGTCGATTGCGAAGTGTGGAGAGCCGGTAGCGAACCAAGCTGCGTGAACTGCACTAGGGCGGAGCTGATGCAGAAAGAACACAATGCCTTTAGCAGTGAGTGCCCGATCAGGAAAAAGAGGGACAAATTGGCACGAACAGCAGTATCATACTGCTAAGGGCACCCACGACAAAATGCTACCATACAGGATGCTCCAGGCAAACCTCCAAAGGAAAAAACTAGCCACAAACGAACTAGTAATAGAGGCGGGAAAGCGAGGCACCATGGCCGCACTTCTCCAGGAGCCATACACCGGAGCTGGGGAGAGCATGCCTAACCATCAAGGAACAAGAACATTCCAAAACATCGGGAATGGGGTGGTAAAGGCGGTGGTGGCAGTGTTCGACCCAAAAATTGACGTCATCCAACATCCGGAACTGACCACTAACAACATCGTAGTGGTGGAACTCAGCACGGCACTATGGAGAATAACAGCAGTCTCGTTCTATTTTGAACCAAACGAGCCAATCGACCAGTACCTGGAGCATCTTGTAAGGATAGCAAACACTCTGGGACCGAGACGACTGGTAATCGGAGGGGACGCAAATGCCAAGAGCACTTGGTGGGGCAGTAGAGAAATAGACCATCGGGGCGAAGAACTCTCTGGCACTCTCCACGATCTAGGACTCCACATATTAAATATCGGGAACATCCCAACTTTCGACACCATCAGGGGGGGGAAGCGATACACTAGCAGTGTCGACATCACGGCATGCACCGTGGACCTCCTAGACAAGATTGAGGACTGGAAAGTGGAAGAGACACTGACAAGTTCGGACCATAACGGGATCTCCTTCAGGATTAGGCAACGAAAATCTGAAGGCATAACCATCAAAAGAACCACCAGACTTTATAATACCAAAAAAGCAAATTGGGAACAATTTGGTATCAAATTGGACCAAATCGCGAAGGAGCACCAATTTGATGCACAAAGTCTGGCGACCATAGCCAGCAAAGAACAGGCTGAGAACATAATAAAAAAGTATAACAACATCTTAACAGAAACTTGCGAATCAACCTTTCCCAAGAAGAAATCTGAAGCAAAGATCAGAAAGCCGTGGTGGTCCGAAAAATTAGCAGAGAGGAAGAAAGAAACTGCCAGGAAAAAACGTAGGATAAGGTGCGCGGCCCCCAGCCGCAGAAACATAGTGGTGACAGAGTACCTTAGAGCCAAGGAGGACTACGAGACGGCAGCGAAAGATGCACAAACACTGAGCTGGAAGGAGTTCTGCGCGGGTCAGGAGAGGGAGAGCATGTGGAGTGGTATTTACAGAATAATAGGAAGAACTGCCAAAAGAGAGGAAGACATACTACTGGAAAAAGGAGGCAAGGCCCTAAATGCCAAGGAATCGGTAGAATTGCTGGCGAAAACCTTTTATCCGGAAGACTCTACCCAAAATGACAACGAGCAACATGAGCAAGTGAGACGCAGAGCAGAAAAAGTGAATGATGGTGAAGAAGATGATTCCTCCGAACCACCATTCACCACCACTGAGCTCGAAATAGCGGTCAACTCCTTCAACGCGAAGAAGGCTCCTGGAGCGGACGGCTTCACTGCAGACATATGCGCACACGCAGTCAAAACACACCCGGAACTTCTCCTCCGGCTCATGAACCTATGCCTAATACACCATCTTTTCCCGGCTCCATGGAAAGAGGCCACTGTGGTGATCCTTAGGAAACCGGGAAAGGAAACTTACACTAATCCTAAATCATACAGACCGATAGGCCTCCTCCCAATACTAGGGAAAATCTATGAGAAGATGCTGATGGCCAGACTCAGGTTTCACCTACTGCCTAGGATGAGTACTCGCCAATTCGGATTCATGCCACAAAGGAGCACCGAAGACTCCCTCTATACACTGATTACTCATATCAAAAACAAAATAGAAAATAAAAAGCTAGTGCTACTAATATCACTGGATATAGAGGGAGCCTTCGATAGCGCATGGTGGCCGGCTATAAGAGTACGATTGGCTGAGGAAGAATGCCCGGTGGGACTGAGGAAGGTCATAGATAGTTATCTGAGTGGAAGGAAGGTAGAGGTTAGATACACGGGGGAGACCTATACAAGAAATACAAATAAAGGATGTGTACAGGGATCGATAGGCGGACCGCTGCTGTGGAACCTTATCCTTGACCCGTTACTCAAGGGGTATCAGGATGGGGGGATATACTGTCAGGCGTTCGCCGATGATGTGGTACTGGTGATAAACGGGTCAACCGCAACAGAACTGCAAAGTCAGGCCAATGCCGCACTCGAACGGGCTCGGGCGTGGGGTGTCACCAACAAACTAAATTTTGCGCCACACAAAACAAACGCGATGATTTTGACAAGAAAATTAAAATATGACACACCACGACTCAGCATGGGCGGGATCGACATTGGACTGACTAATGAAATAAAAATTCTGGGCATCACAATTGACGCCAAACTCACATTTAACACCCACATAGCCAAAACCTGTGCGAAGGCAATAGGCATATATAAACAACTCTCTAGAGCCGCCAAAGTAAGCTGGGGATTAAACCCCGAAATCACCAGGACCATATACATGGCAACAGTGGAGCCTATAGTACTGTACGCGGCCAGCGTATGGGGAGGAGCTGCGGAAAAAATAGGAGCCAGGAAACAGCTGAACGCCCTTCAACGCGGATTTACCCAAAAAATCTGCAGGGCCTACCGCACGGTCTCCCTCAACTCAGCCCTTATACTGACTGGGATACTCCCTCTTGACCTCCGAGTTCGAGAGGCAGCTTTGTTATACAGGACCAGGAGGGGATTGTCCCAGGAGGTACTGGGTGACAGGGAGATTGAATGTGCCACACCGGTGACCAACATCCCACATCCCGCGGAGCTGACATCCCTCGAGATAGATCTGCTCAGAGACCAGGATCAGCTCGAAAGAATAAACGACCTGGAGGTGCACATCTACACGGATGGCAGCAAGCTTGAGGGTCGGGTCGGAGCCGCTCTTTCCATTTGGAAAAACGGAGTCGAGACCAAGACCCTCAAGCTTGGGTTATCCAACTATTGCACGGTCTACCAGGCGGAGCTACTGGCCTTGAGCAGATCTGTCGAGGAAATCCTCAAACGTAGGGAAACGACTTACGGGGTGTTCAGCGACTCCATGGCGGCCCTACAGTCTATCATAGGGCTCAGAAACTTGCATCCCCTAGCGGTACAAACAAGAGAAAACTTAAAAACTATTTCTAACCAGAATAAATCTGTCAAGTTATTCTGGATTAAAGCACACGTGGGGATGCAAGGGAATGAGCGGGCCGACCAACTGGCCAAAGAGGCTGCCACAAAGAGTAAGAAGCGCCCGGATTATGACCTTTGTCCCATCTCCTTTGCTAAGCGAAGCATCCGTATGGCATCGCTCGGTGAGTGGGACGACAGATACAGGGGGGCGGAAACGGCCGGAGTCACTAAAATCTTTTTCCCCGACGCAGTGGCGGCGTACAGCATAGTAAAGAAAATCGAATTAGATAACGTACTCACTCAAGCGTTGACAGGGCACGGCGGGTTCTCCGAATACTTGAACAGGTTCAAGTGCAAGGAGAGCCCGTCGTGCATTTGCGACCCCGAAACCAGCGAGACGGTGCCGCACTTGGTATTTGACTGCCCCTCCAACTCAATCGATAGATTCGAAGTAGAGCAAAAGTTAGACAGTAAAATAAATTTAGAAAACATAGAAGCATTAATGAGAAGCAAAAATAGAGACGTCCTACTAGAATTCCTTAAAAATGTAACAAAAAAAGCAATAAAAAGAAATAAATAAAATATATATTATGTTTATTACAATATATTGATATATATCAGTAAACATAAGCATAAGAAAATATAAATATAAGTATATAAGCAAAAGAAAACAATGTTATTCTGTAGGACAAATAATTAAGCAGATGTAAGTATAGGTATTCAAAATAGATTTAAGAAAAAACTTAGTAATGTATAAATTAGCGCATATATATACAGTAAATATATGTCATTATAATAAGCCAATAATAAAATAGAATAAGTCTTGAAACACTGTATAAATATACACTAAACTAATTATAAGATGTACAACAAATAGAACAACAAGAAAAAGAAAATGTAAAATAAATCACGTGTAGAAGTTATTTCCCTGTATTAAATATGAAATAAAACAAAATAGAAATAGAATAGAGATATCAAATTAGGCGGGCACACCCACCCGTAATGAAAGAAAGGCGAAGAATGAAAGAAAGAATTGTATGAGGCATGGAAGTGCGAGAGGAAAACAAGCGAGAACTGGTATGAAACAGTTACAATAGCAAGAACAGGCTCCGATAATGTTGGAGGTAGTGAAAAAAAAAAAAAAAAAAAAAAAAAAAAAAAAAAAAAAAAAACCGTCACCCGTAGCCCTATAAAAAGTACACAGGGATGCAGGAGGCGCCCATAGGCCGCTCTCCTACGACCCACTCTCCTTCGGATGGCAGACGTGGCGGTTTCACATTTTTTATATACAAAGCACGGCAATTGACCTAACACCACCTGATGTGAAGCGGTAAGGAGAGTTCATATGCGGAGACAGCTAGTGCAGAATAGACACTGCTCTAGCCGCCTTCACCTTCCCGGCCCAAAAGGTGGTTTTTCATGCCTCTTTTGAAGGACCCCGTGCTATAAGAAGGAGGGAACACATGCGCTGGCAAAGAATTCCAAGTTCTGGAAGTACGACAAAGAAACGAGGCACTAAATTACTTTGTGCGTGATGTTGAGGTGGAGACAGTGAATTGATGACTTCGAAGACCGGCACGCGTGCTCCTAAGCAGGAAGGGGGAAGGTGGGATATCGTCGAAAGGATCTTAAAGGTCTTATCTAACCTAGGCTATAATTTTGCTTGAAATGATAAAGTAATTTGACATAATCTTAATTTAGGCTAGAACTTTGATCCGAAGTAAAGAATTAAAAGTTTATAATATTAACTATGTATGTTCTATCGTCGCAAACTCGCAACGTGCTGTCGCTGTAGCGTTGTCGCCGTGATGTGCTGTGGCTATAACGTTACTTTTTCCTCTAATAACGTCCTGGCCACGGGACTGCGGCGCGACTGGCGAGTGAATTAGTCGCCGCTACGCGTGGTGTGCTTAGTATATTTCCATTGGTCGAATTTCCCGTGGCCAGGCCGTAAATGTGCTGTCGTCGCAACTATTGGCGCCGTTTTGTTAGTTGCTCTCACATTACGGAGTTATTATTTTGCACTCTCACCTTGCAGGTGGCGGTGGCGATGCTAAGTCCTCAAAATTTTAAAACAACTCAATTTCAACAACGAAACGAGTATTTATTAAAATATTGACGATTCTGTTAAGTTAGGCAACGCTTTTAACATTGGTTTTAATTTTATTTTTAACATTATAATAGAATAATAGATGCTTGAAAGTTTAAAAAAAAACTCCTGATGTGTTTTCCCACGCAGGGAGACCTGTGCCCAGTAGTGGCACGTATAGGTAGGTATTGGCTGATGATAATGATCGATTGAATTACGAAAATTTTTATACATGTATCCCTCGGTGAACAGTAATGTATGACTATTACTAATGAAGAGACAGCCGCACATTAAGTGTAACACGTCAGTTGGAAAATAGCTGTTATTACAACGGGTTAAGGTGCAAACACACCAACATGTACTCGCTTACTTTCCGTTTTTAAATCCTTTGACTTAGTTAATCAATTTCTTGAGCCTACTAGAATCACTTCTCACTCGGCCACCTGTCTGGATAATATTTTTTCAAGTAAAAACCCTGTTTCGAAGTCTGTTATAACCAATCTTACGTCTGATCATTGTGGTTTGCTAATTACTTTTGTAGATAACTTATTGATTGAACCAACATATTTAACATATAGACCTATTACGAAGAGTCGTGAGGACATTTTTATGAATAAAATGGCTATAAAGGTAGCCACACTCCTATTCACACATTCCAGCCCGGACGATCAATATACTTATTTGTTTCATGTAATAAAAAATGAGTTCGAAAATACCTTTACAAAAAAGACAGTTAAATCTTCAAATAATAAGATGAAATTTGGTGACTGGGCTACAAAAGGCATATATAAAAGTAGAAATAAGATGTATGAATTATACGCACAAAAGAAATACAATCACAATAAGGACTTTTATGAGTATGTAAAGAAATATTCCAAGATTTTCAAAAAGATATGTAACCGCGCCAAATCGATACACATTTGAGACAAAATTGAAAAATCTAATAACAAAATAAAAACTACATGGAATATAATAAACCGTGAAACTGGTAAAGTCAAATCACAAAACACCACGTTCACAATAAATGTAGATAATCAAATTATTAATTCTGACAACGAAATAGCTAGCATCTTTGAAGACTACTTTTCAAAAATACCTTTGATTACCACATCTAATTTAGATTCTTCTTCTCTTGAAGCTAGTTCCATCCTGAGGCGTTGTGTGCCCGAGTGTAGTGAGACGTTCCAATTTACCCATGTTGATCTTCAAAAAATCATGAAAATTTTTAAATCCTTAAAATAAAAAAATACAGGGGATTTATGGGATGTATCTGTGAATATAGTTAAGAATATCATTGATATTATTGCCCCTTATCTCGCGCAAATTTTTAATAACTGTATAGATGAAAGTATCTTTCCTAATTTAATGAAATACAGTAAGATTATTCCGCTATTTAAATCAGGTGATAGAGAGGATCCTAGTAATTTTCGTCCAATTTCTATTTTACCAGCACTCAGTAAAATATTTGAAAAAATTATTTTGGAACAATTGATTAAGCATTTTAATTTAAATAATCTTTTCCATAGTGCGCAATATGGATTTACAAAGGGTCGTTCGACTACTGATGCTGGTGTAGCTCTGTTAAGGCACATATTTGATGCATGGGAGAATTCACAAAATGCTCTTGGTATATTCTGTGACTTATCAAAGGCATTTGACTGCGTTGACCATCAGACGCTAATTTTAAAATTACAACACTATGGGGTTACAAATTCAGCTCTGAAGTTAATCTCATCTTACTTAAGTTCTAGAACTCAAATAGTTGACATCAATGGAACAAAATCTTCAGGGTCTTATGTCAAAATGGGAGTTCCACAGGGTTCAATTCTAGGGCCTTTTTTATTTTTAATATACGTAAATGACTTACCATTCTTTGCTAAGGAATTTTGTGAGATTGTGTTGTTTGCAGATGATACTTCTTTAATTTTTAAATGTGATAGAAATAAGGTAAACTTTGACGACGTAAACAATGCGCTATCTCAAGTAATGAATTGGTTTAGTGTGAACAATTTACAATTAAATGCAAAGAAAACTAAATGTATTAAATTTATTTTACCTAATGTTAGGGAAGTCGATACAAACATTAAATTAAATAATCAGTCGCTAAATTTAATTCAATCCACCACATTTTTAGGCATTACAATCGATGCGAAACTCCAGTGGAACCCTCACATCACAACACTTTGTAGTAGACTTAGCTCCGCGGCTTATGCTATTAGAAAAATAAGGCAATATACTGATATTGCCACGGCGCGCTTGGTTTACTTTGGTTACTTCCATAGTATTATGTCGTATGGTATTCTTCTGTGGGGTAAAGCAGCAGACATTGAAACGGTATTTATCTTGCAAAAACGTGCAATTAGAGCAATCTACTGCCTTGCTGCTCGAACATCTCTTAGAGACGTATTTAAAGAAATAGATATACTAACAGTGGCTTCTCAATATATTTATGCTTGCATAATTTTTGTGCGTCAAAATTTAAATTCCTACCTAAGACACAGCGATGTACATGCATTAAATACAAGAAATAAAAATAAGTTGATCTTACCGTCTCTAACACTGCATAAAGTTTTTAATACTTTTATTGGTCAAAGCATACTTTACTATAACAAGATTCCTAATAACGTACTAGACTTGCCATTTGACAAATTTAAAATTCACATTAAGAAAATTCTAATGTCCAAAGGTTACTATACTATTAACGATTATATAAATGACAAAAATGCTTGGTTGTAACTTATAGTGTCATATAGTTATTTCCACCAATAGCATTTCATTGATTTTCTGGTTGCTGGAAGATGTCATGCTCTCTATAAGTTTCTGCGGTGGTGGCGTCGTGTGCCGGGTCGCTCCGTTCCCTATAATATGGTTGAGCGGAGCGATGGCTGGCACATGCGTCATACTTGTGAACAGGTGCCACTAGTGGAAATGGTCATCTCTAAGCTTCCTTGATTTTGTAATAATTTACCTACATATTCATCAATAGTATCATTTTTTAGGGATTTTTGAGGTATATGGCAGTATATGATATTATATATAAAACAATACAATTATTATTGTAATGACGTGGTCAGACAAGTCTTTAAAATTAATGAAAGATGATTGGCTTTATTAGGTTTTTGTATATTAATTGTTGACCTTTGTGTATTGTAATACCTATATTGTGATGGTGCATTGTCGGACAGCCTTTAAATACAGTAAATATTCTTGTCATTAGGTACTTATTGGTACGTTAATATACCTTTTTTATACTCTGTGCGACACTGCACTGCTAAATACCATTACTGTGTAATTAAACATTGTAACTTAATAATTGAAAAGAGTGACTACACGAGTTTGTTGCCGGAATCTTCTCGGTAGTTCAACTTTTGGAACCGGTGTAAATTCAGACAGACTGACAGAAAGACAGACTGACTGACTGACTGACTGACTGACTGACAGACAGACAGACAGACAGACAGACAGACAGACAGACAGACAGACAGACAGACAGACAGACAGATAACAGATGTAATTGTTAGTTAGTTAATATTATTTTTATGTGATAGACATAAGGGTTTTTTTGTTGACGATTCAAAAGTGCTTCTTGGGGGGCCTAATTGAATAAAGATATTTTCATTTTCATTCATTTCATTTCATTAAACGTCAAAGTGCTTAAATTGATCTGCAGGCGCCTGAACTTAGGTGTTGTAAGGCTTGCCGCCATCTTAACTTTTAGACCCTTATCAGGCCGCCGCTCTCCCCGTTGTCTCCGTAACAATAGATTTTCCATTGTGTCTGGCTTGTTACCAGGTACTTCACAGATTAAGAAAGGAAGGGGCTAGTAATTTTTTTTACTTTGATATTATAATCGTATTGAGTAGTTACGTTAGCTTTTGTCTGGTTTTTGTTTAAATTTCAAGCGTGCGTGAACTATACGATTACGATTCGAATTTTAAAAATGATCGTGCTAGAGGTACCTACTGTATGGTTTCAGAGAAATAAATCGAACTTGTTTTTTATGCTGGTATTTTATACTTAGATTTTTTTAATAATGTACAGGGTGGTGCCGTCAATGCGACAATAAATTTATACATGGGATATATTAGTCCATAGAAATGGTTTGCTAATTTCAAAAATATCGTATTCTTTTGATAATTTCATGACATTTGTATGGAATAGTGTAACGTTGAAAGCATTATTTCATAAAAATGTCATGAAATTATCAAATGAATACGATATTCTTGAAAGTGGCAAACCATTTCCATGGACTAATATAGCCCATGTTTAAATTTATTGTCGCATTGACGGCACCATTCTGTATATATATATATATTTTTAACCGACTTCAAAAACGAGGAGGTTCTCAATTCGGCCGGTATGTTTTTTTTTTTTTTTTTTTCTATGTATGTACACCGATTACGTCAAGATTACTGATCCGATTTACGTGATTCTTTTTTTGTTCGATGCGGAATAGCTGCCATTTGGTCCCATAAATTTTTTTCCAGAAACAGTTGGGTACTTTGGTTTTAAATTAAAAAAAACTTAAATTATGAAGTCGTCTACATATGCGAAATTGCGAAGTTTTGCTTTTCAAATGACTTTTTAGTGAAACGATACGATAGTAGGAAACAATATAAGTTTCCGATCAACCATCTAGCTTCGACCGTAGAAAGTTACCACTAAAAACTGTGAAAAAAAAATTTTAAACAAAAATTAAAACCGACTTCAAAAAACTGAAAAGGATAAAATAATTAAATTTAAGTAGGTATTCATCCCCTAGAAACATATTTTTGGAGTTGGTGCTAAGTGGTTTCCAAAAACAATAGAAAGTGAAGCACCGACTCCAAAAATATGTTTCTAGGGGATGAATACCTACTTAAATTTAATTATTTTATCCTTTTCAGTTTTTTGTAGTCGGTTTTAATTTTTGTTTTCAATTATTGTCTAGTATGTAAAGTACCTATTGTATATCCTCTCCTCTCTTTTTGCTGCGTTTGCTATGTCCGACAGTGTCCATAATGATATCATGCTTAGCTTTAAGCCTTAAGACCTATTTTGGAACATTATGGTGTAATAAAAGTTTCAGTTTGAGTTTGTAAGAACAAGAAACCTAATTGTGTTTCTCTATACACTTAGCACTTTAGTTCTGAGTTGAAACGGCACCATCTTTACCCTAACTTGGTGGGCTGTATCTCTTTAAATAGCTCCTAGTTAATTAAATGATAGTTCTTATCACTTGGGAGAAGGCTGAATTGGTTGTGATTTTTATATTTCACATGTAGGTAGGTAGTTAGATTTGATTATTAAAATTCACTAGGTTATTTATTAGGTTAGAACTGTGACCATAAAGAGGAGTATACTTACAAAATTCCGATAGTAAACATTCGAAATTAAGTGTGTGGTCATGGCTTAGTTTCTAACTTAACTAAATCGAACCTAACATAGTAACATCGCCATTTTGAACTTCGAAGTTATTGTTGGTAATCTACTGACTTAGGATTAGATTTCATTAGAAAGGTGTGAGAATATTTGCAAAAAAAGGATAGTCTATATGTCAGTGGAAAAAATATTTTTATAGTAGGTACAAAAATTAAAGAACTATTTAAGCATTTCCAGAGACGTAAAAGTATAAATTTTATCCATTATTTATGCACGTGACTTGTATTCTACTAACAACTAAAACATAGTTATAAATAAATAAATATCTGTTTCAGATAAACAACGCAAAAAATTCGTGGTTATTTATTTTCTTTTTTTACACGACTCCCGCCTACGTACGTCTGTCGGCGAATCGTTCTTAGGTGGAAGATTCTGTCGGTAAACTGCCCGATGGCGAAACGTTCTGTCAACGGATCGTACGCCGGTGAAAGGTTCTGTTGGCGAAGCGGCGATATACGAAATGCTGTGTCGGATGGCAGTTCTATGAAGAAACTAATGTCGGTGACCAGTTCCAGACTCATACATAACACAAGCTCTTAATGATGCTTACTTTGGGCTATATAAAAGGTGTTTAGTGTATGAATATTATATCATATCATAGTTTCTCTGTGGTTTAGGAATCTGGGTGTAGCTTGTTTCTCTACGGCCTTAATACAACGATACTTACCATCAGCTGAGATGAAGGTGAATAGCTACCCCATTGAGAATTAAAGAAAAAACTATTATCTATTCACATTTATTATTCATTTTTTTAACGACCGGCTGGCCGAGTGGTCCCCGTCAGGGGTGCTGGTTTCGAATCCCGGGGGGAGCAAATGTTTGTATGATGAGTACGAGCATTCGTTCACGAGTCATGGATGTTTATATATTTGTTTAGTATATTTCTTTGATTTATATACGGTGTCAGTGTATGAATATTATTATTATTTATGAAGAAATAAAACTACTAACTCAGCGTAAGAAGGTTTATACCTATTTGGATTACGTTGTTGCCCCAAAAATAAAATATAATCTAGAAAGTACGCTAATATGTTGAAAATACTCACATCTAAGCTCATCCCGTCTGTAATATCATCGTCTGCCAGACGCTTTAGCTCCCTTAGGAAAACTTTTCTATTTAGAAAATTGAACAGTCAAATGTTACTAACGTAGACTCAGCTGAATGACTTGCACCTATCGAGGCTCAGAAAACGTCTTGAAAAGAATTTAATATAATCACAAAATAAAAGAGATGTTCCAAAATGAATGGAGGCCCGGTCAGGTCTATGTACACTATACTGAAAAATAGGTAAAAAAATGGAGAAAAGTGTATTTTTTTTTTCATTTGCTTTGTTGCGTGGTATAAAATAAGATTTTTTATAGAAAAAACTGCAAGACAGCCAATTATTCATCATAACGCCTATATCCACAGAGTACTTCTACTCTACCTATATCACTTTGGTGACGTTTAGTTGACTACTATTTTGCCTGTCATATTGCCATATTAAAAAACGGTGAAATTGACGAAAATATTAAATTTTTGTACAAGCAAACTACTTATGCATGAAGAAGAATTATTTGTATTTTTCCCGGATTCAGGAGATTTTTCCTGATTTTTTGAGATAGTGTACCTGGCCGAATATGAAACATCTCTTTTGTACAGTCGACAGCACATCAAGCGTAACAGTTTGACCTTGAGACCGCCCTTACTACGTTTGTTATAGAGGCGGCTTTCGTAGTGCAACTGTTAAACTTTATGTGCTGTCGTGTATACATTCTAAAGAAGATAGCTGTAGGAACCTACTTGGGTTAGAATCAGCGCCATTTTTTTATAATCTAAAATGGACGGTTTCAAATGTCTTTATCGATTAGAACATGATTTGAAAATGTTCTCTAATGGACACCAACGACATTATTCATTAGGCCCTGATGAGAGATAAGGCACGAGCTCTTCATAACCGCTGATGATGGCAGTAACGGCGCCAATTTTCTAGCGAAAGAATTCGTTCAAACAGTTTCTCTTTTTATATCATCTTCGAAGATGCATCCATGGAAGACCAGTGTCGTAGTATCCAAGAATGCTCCGGCATAAAGATGCCTGTGGGTCAATTCTGTTATTTATTTTCCTAAGCGGATCGGCTGCGGTTCGGTATCGTTACCAATGCCGTTGTAATACGAAAAGGTATTCCACTAACATTGCTTATAAAGCCGGAACGCTAACGAAACGCTTTCGGTTGGTTCAACTTCGCCTCGATAATTGTTAGCAATATTGCAAGAAACAAATATATTTTGGCTTAGTGGTTAGACAGTTGTTAATTTTGGACAGTTCAAACAAAGAACTATCGATGCGTTTCGGCTGCCACAAATGTTAAATATTTAGCAGAATACGAAACAATGATTGAACAGAACGGTTCGCGTTACGTGTTTGTTAGTAGAATACCAAACTGATGCGATTCGGTTACGTATCGATTGTGTTGAGTTAGCAGAATACAAAAACGTGGTTTTAGATCAAAATACAATAGCAGAATTGGGGAGCTGTTTAGTGACATAATATAATAAAATATGAATCGAAAAGAATTCGCGTTCAAAAAGTTCCTCCACCAGGTACCACGTGAGACCAGTGTCATAGTGTCCGTAAAAATTCTTTTCAGTGACTTTTTTACTAGGTGGTAGACCCATAAGTAGGGTCGCCTGGGTAGGTACCACCGCCTTTCTTAATTATTTCAGCTGTGAAACAGTTCGCTGTGTTTCGGATTAAAGGGAAAGGTAGCCAGTGTAATTACTGGGCATGGACGGCATTTCATCTTAGGCCTCAGGATGACAGCGCACCTGCAATATCAAGTGCTTTTCCTTGTTATTGCAGGTGTCTATAGGCGGCGGTAACCGCTTACCGGAGGTGGGCCGTCAGCTTGTTTGTAATCTAGTTATATATAAAAAAAAATTTTTTTTGTTCAAAATAAATGCTATGTGTTGAATGGCTTCTGTAGCCATATTTAAGTGTTAGTTCATTTTCATTCATTTTTCTAGTATTATATCTACTCTGTAAAATGGGACTTAGGTACTAGTAGTTTAAAATTTACTTGTTTTTTAGTTTAATTTATTAATTTCAAGAAAATTATCAGCTTATTGTATAGCAGATAATAATTAAGAATACAACAAAAAAATTTAAGCAAATATAAAACCCGGCTTAAAAACATTAAAAAGGATAAAATAATTAATTATCACCTAGAAAAAATTTTTTTTTGGAATCAGTGCTTACTAATGTTTCTGGAAAAAAAAATCTCCAACTCCAAAAAAATATGTTTCTAGGGAATACCTTACTATTCAAATTTAATTATTTAATCTTTATAATTTTTTTTCACAATTTTTTGTGTGAGAATTATTGTGAAAATAATTATTTAAAAAGTGCTAGTACATAATTGGTTCTACTTTCATGTAGGTACTCAATTATATCATTTATTCAAAATAAGTAATGTTATACTTAGTTTCGTTTATTAGAGCCAAAGGTACGTCAAACCAGTCCATCCGAACTCAATCAATTCAAGGAGGGTTGGTTTCGATTAACATAAATATTGTTAGTTTAGCTGAAAGTTGAATGGGTTAAGTAATACTTGATGAACTGATCTATTGTTGTCAATTGTTCAGGATTTAATTAAGCAAAACTTGAAGGTAACTGTTTATTAGCGTGACAATTGTAGCAAAAAATATATCTAATAATATGTTGTTGCGGCGCGGCGCGGTCGACTAAAAAAACCGGCCAAGTGCGAGTCGGATTCGCGCACGAAGTGTTCCGTACCATTATCTATAAGCAAGCCTGTTGCAGTTATCAATATCGAGCAAAACCAAGCAAAAAAGTCACGTTTGTTGTATGGCGCCCTGAAATATTGATTTTATTCTGTTTATTAGTGTTTGTTGTGTTGGAAAAGAAAGAGACTTAGAAGCTTGTAAATGTATAATGTAACTGACAAAGCGATAGAAAAACAATCGAGTTTATTATGTCACAACCATAAATTGAATAACATAAAAAGGAATATAAAAACCACCAGTATTTCCAACATTCCCCCTTAATCAAGGTATGGTTAACAATAATAAACTATAAAAGACCTAATCCTACAACACACCTTTTGTGGTTTTGGCATCCTAGTGCCTTTGTCAAAATGTCCGCCCACATTTCAGTAGTAGGAATATATCTTACACTAACTATACATTTTGCTATCAGTTCTCTAATAAAATGATATCGTGTGTCTATATGTTTTGTCCGATTGTGATAAACTGGATTAGACGCAATTTTTTGTGCACTCTGACTGTCGTTAAAGATTTCAACAGTATTTAAATTACCTGTCAGATCGTTGAGTAGTCTTCTTAAAAATACAGCGTCTTTTGCTGCGCTAGACAAAGACATGTACTCAGCTTCACAAGAGGAAAGTGCAACTGTCGCTTGCTTTCTGCACTCCCACGATACCGGACCTCCAGCGAGTGAGAAATAAAACCCGGTGTACGAGCGACGATCCGTGGCACAGTTTGCCCAATCCGCATCAGCATAACCTTTTAATTGACCGCCACCTTTTCTGTAAGTTATACAATAGTCTATAGTTCCTTTTAAGTACTGTAGAACTCTCTTAGCAGCTAACCAATGTGACTTGTCAAATTTTGTATTGAATTGGCTCAAATAACTAGTTGCATAAGCTATGTCTGGCCTCGTATTTACTGCTAAGAACATAAGGCAACCAATTAATGCTTGGTATGGATATGAGTACTGCTCACCAGTTTCATTCGGTAAAAGTTTATTATTTACCAACGGTGTGGAGACGGTCTTGCAATCCAACATATTAAATCTTTCCAGTAAGTCTTTAATATAAGTATGTTGAGACAACTTGATTTCATCTTCCTTGCACTCAATATTCAAACCTAAAAAATAATTTAATTTTCCAAGATTTTTCAAAGAGAAAAATTTGTTTAAGTCATGAATGACAATGTCAAGTGACTTGTTTTCTTTATAGAGAATTACTACGTCATCGACGTACACTCCGAGTATGACAACCTCATTATCAAACTTTTTAGTGTAAATGCATGCTTCCGAAGGAATTTGAACAAAACCTAAAGAAGATAAAGTGTCATTAAGTTTTATGTTCCAAGCTCTTGCAGCCTGTTTCAGACCATATAGCGATTTCTTTAACAAGCATACTTTATCCTCTTGCCCTGCTTCGACAAAACCTTGAGGTTGATGCATGTAAACCTCCTCCTCTAAGTCCCCATTAAGGAACGCAGTGTCCACATCTAAGTGATGAATCTTTAAACCTGTCTCAGCTGCTAATGCCAATAACCCTCGTAAAGATGAATTGCGTATCACAGGAGAAAAAGTTTCATGATAATCGACACCATGGATCTGATTGAAGCCTTTGGCAACAAGTCTAGCCTTATATTTGATGACTTCACCATGAGCATTCTTTTTCATTTTAAATACCCATTTACAAGGTATGACCCTTTTATCTGGCCTATCTACTAATTGCCATGTGTTTTTGTTAAGCAACGACCGGTATTCTTCTTTCATTGCACAGTACCAATAATCACTGTCTTCTGAATTCATGGCTTGTAGATATGTTGTAGGCTCGTTCAATGAACTGAGAAAGGAAATCTGAGCAGATACAAGACTTGCATCAGTTCCTTTAACTTTTCTTGGTCTCAAATTATACCTGGGCTCAGCAACGCTATCATCAAGAACATTCTGATTAATTTGTTCTGATATTGGTATGGCGTCAGAATGAAAAGGTACATCCTCTGCATCAATAAAGCTAGTCCCAGCTGACGATTCGGTATTATCACCACCCATTGAAATCACTTTCGATGTAGAGGCTAAGGGTAAAGGAACTTTTGTAAGATTATTATCAGCTTCTGATTCTGATTCTTCAACCGTCCTCTTCACGTCATGAAATGTGTTTTCAAAGAATACAACATCTCTGCCCTTTACTAGCCTTCTGGGGTATTTGACATCACGAAACATATAACTTCTTGGATCTTCTGAATAACCAACGAAAATATGTTCGCTGACCTTCACGTCTAATTTCCTCCTATGTGGTTCCGGGACATGTAGCAGAGCACGACAACCGAATACACGTAGGTGGGATAAATTTGGACTAGTTCCGTGCCATTTTTCAAATGGAGTTTTTCCTTCAAGAGCACGGTAAGGAGACCTATTCTTGAGGTAAACAGCAGTTCCTGCTGCATCCTCCCAATATGCCCTGGAAAGAGAACTACAAAATAAAATTGATTTCGCTTTTTCGAAAATCGAGCGATTTGTTCTTTCAGCTATACCGTTCTGCTGTGGACTATAAGGAACTGTCGTTTGGTGCTTGATACCAACACTTTGTAAATAGTTAGAAAATTCTTTGTTTACATATTCCGTTCCGTTGTCCGTTCTTAGCCCTTTGATTTTCTCGCCAGTTTCCCTTTCTACTAAAGATTGGAAAATAAGAAATTTTTTCTTCACATCAGCTTTTGAAGATATAAAGAATACAAAAATCATACGAGAATAGTCATCTATGAAAAATAAAGCATACAAATTACCCTGAAATGAGGTTTCCGACATAGGACCACAAAGATCCGAATGAACCAACTCCAAGACTCTCGTTGTTTTTGAAGACGATGATTTCTTAAATGGTATTCTACTATGCTTAGCTTCAATGCATGGTATACACGGCTCCTTGTCAACATCATTAAAATCTATGCCAACTGCTTGTCCCTTTTTGAGTTGATCCATCCCGATACGGCATAAGTGTCCTAGTCGCCTATGCCAAAGTTGGAATCTGGAAACATCAGAGTGCACATCATAAGCTGATAATTGACGCGGTAAATTGACAGAACAGTCTAAAGTGTACAGTCCACCACATATCGGAGCATGTAAAAGTACTTTACCACTACAAGAAAAAACATTAGAATTATAAAAATTACAACCATTTGTATCAAAAACAACCGTAAAACCGTTATCCACTGCTTTCTTTACAGAAATTAAATTACAGTTCAGCCTAGGTACACAAACAACATCTGAAATTTTCTTAATATCACAAACATTATTACAACTTGCTAAAGAAATGTCACCAATACACCTACTTACTAACTTTTCACCATTAGCAATAGTAACGTCGCCTTTAGATGACTCTTTGACATTTTCCAACCAATCAAGTCTTGATGTCATATGCGCAGAAGCCCCAGAATCCACATACCATCTGCCATTTTCAGCTTCAGTATTTACTGATAAAGCACTTAAGCTCTGGTGGTTTTCTGGTTTCCTTTTCTTTTTACCTTTCTTTAAAGGACAATCTGGACGTTTATGCCCTGGCTCTTTGCAATCATAACATACAATGGGCTTTTTGGATTTTGAAGTTGATGTTTTATCTTTGTGACTGTACCTGGTCCGTAAAGCAGAATCTGGTTTGCTCTTATTCATTTCATTTAACAGCTTTGTTTTTACTAATTCTGAAGTAATCTCAATGTTAGAGTTCTCCAAGGCCATGACAAGCGGATCATATTGGGGTGTTAAACCACCGAGAAGTATTGCAGCTATTGAAGCATCTTCTATTACTTTGCCAATGTCAGCCAAATCTAATACAGTAGAAACTACAGCGTTTATATATGATTCTATGCTATCAAAATCAACAAGACACAATCTATATAATTGACGTTCGAGACTAATGCGACGTCCAAGACCTTTGTCTTCGTAGGCTGCTGACAAAGCATCCCACGCCTCTTTTGCTGTCTTAGAAGTTCTAACATGGTTTATAGCAAAATTATTTACAGTTAAACAAATTTTCGACAAAGCTTTCTGATCAGCTAGACGCCTCTTTTCTGTTGATATAGGCGTATCCGCCGGGTAGCCAACAATAGTTTCCCATAGTTCTTCATGAAGAAGACACATACGCATTTGAAACTTCCAAACGCCATAACCTTCTCTATTTATTAAAGGTTTTATAGATGCGAGTGAATTTGTTGACATACTTACGACTTGTCAGATTCAAACTGAAGAAAATAACAAATACAAGAAAATCACTTTCACAGTATTCACTAACTCACATTAAATACGTTCGTAATTCCTTTTAATTGAATTACTTTTATGTATATTAGAGCTTCGTGCTGATAACGTGTTGGAAAAGAAAGAGACTTAGAAGCTTGTAAATGTATAATGTAACTGACAAAGCGATAGAAAAACAATCGAGTTTATTATGTCACAACCATAAATTGAATAACATAAAAAGGAATATAAAAACCACCAGTATTTCCAACATGTTGTTATAGCGGCAACAGAAATACATCATCTGTGAAAATTTCGACTGTCTATCTATTACGGTTCATTCTATTATGGTTTATTCATCATATCTATTACGGTTCATTCTTACTTACTTGTTTTAATACGGTTCATGAGATACAGCCTAGTAACAGACGGACGGACGGACGGACAGTGGAGTCTTAGTTACCTATAAGATCCCATTTTACCCTTTGTGTACGGAACTTTGGGTATGGCTCCTCTGATGTTAGGGGCGCCCCGCGGACGTCCCTGTTGTGTTAATAATTTAACGAATCAATATGTCCATAATATATTATATTGTCCATGATAATACTTAAATGCTTCTGAAGTCCTTACTTACTAGTTTTATTTTATATAATTATGGAAGATTACAGTGACAGATAAAAAACTAAAGAATAATACTAGCCTAATATTTGTATATAACGTGTCATTAAAAAAAAAACTTACAAATAACCTTTAGATTAGTAATAATTGAAATACATAAGACATTTGCAATAACTTTCGCGTCAAAAGAAACACCGTAAGAAAGTAACCAAATGAAACAAATACCGAAAGCAGACGCGTCCAGAATTTCCCAACCATTCCACACTTTGACCTCGCGGTCCGCGGTTCGTGAAGGGCCAAAGAATTTGCTCGGGATCATAGGACGCTTATTATATTTCCTTTGCAAAGACACATGTACTGAACCCTTTGAGATGCGGGAAAAAATTGACAATGGAAGCCTTTTGATCGAAGGGCCATTAAGGATATTAAAATTTTCTTTGATCTTATCCACTTCTATAAGAGTTGTTTTCGCTGAAAAATTGTTAATCTTATTTCGCTGTTGGTTGTACAGTCGACAGCACATCAAGCGTAAGGGTTTCATCTTGAGGCCGTCCTTATTCCGTTCGTAATAGAGGCGACTTTCGTAGTGCAACTGTTGCGCTGTACATTAAATAATAAAGCCTTTTTATTTTCCTTAACTTACAGAGTTCCAAATTTAAATATTAAATTGCACAGTTATATAGTTAAGGCCCCTGACGGATAGCCTCCTCCAACAATGTCTTAGATTTTTCTTATGTTCGCTTTCTTTGTCGTCGTTCCCAATATACTTTTTAATCTCATCTACCCAGCGTTCCTTAGGACGACCTCTAGCTCTCATGCCACTTGGGCCTGCCCAATTTGTAACCATAGACGTCCATCTTTCATCTGTCAGTCGTGCTATGTGTCCAGCCCACTTCCATTTCAGCTTTTTCATATGTTGTAGAGCATCTATCACATTAGTTTTTTTCTCATGTTTTCAGTTTTTATCTTATCCCTTAGATTTGATTGTACATTATGTAGTGTGAAGATTTATCTTCACAACATTCGACGAGGATTTAGTAAAAATTTGTTGAAACATTACGGTAAAGTAAAAAGTATTCAACTAAGTGGAATGCCCGCTGCTGAGATAGGCCTCCTCAAAGTAATGTAACTATTCATATCTAAGAATAAAATCAAAATGAGGAAAAACATTAAATTACTACTGAACTTATGAACTTTGAAATAAAAAGTGTAAGGGATAAAATTCTTATATATATTCTTCTGGCTGGTTGGTCTTTCGTATTCTTATATTGTAGTGTGTAAGCCAATAAAAAGTTTATTTCTTTCTTTCTATATATACATAATGACATTTTCTTAAGGCAAGTGAGTTGAGTGATTCACTTTACTAACCAGTATTTTGTTTTCTATCCAAATTAACAAATTTCGTCAGCCAGTAGCGAGTGCTCTTGGGTTGTCACCGCGCTCCAGTGATCATACCAGAATCAAGCCTATTGTTGCATCCATGAATACTGCAGCCCCCTCGTCCGTCTCTTAGAATTACTCTTATTTTTAATATATCAGAGAAAATAATTCACGCTCAAACAAATCAAAATCATCTACGTACTTTTATATTTCAAAATTTATATACAATGTATATGGTCACACCAATTATGTACTTATAAGTTATTTTGAATTTGTTACTCTGTGACGCTGTATTCATCATATATTGTGTATACAATTTCGTTGTCAATTTAGCATTAGCTCACTAACCATGTCATTTATGTATCTATTAACCTTGATTGTAATCTGTGGTATATGCCAAAACATATCCAAGACATTTGACTTCACCATAGGTAATGTTTTAACTATTTTTAACAATTACTCGACTTGGATTTAATTTTATCCTAGTCTATTGTTGTGAACATTGAAGAGCACTTAATCCGCATCCACATAATTATGATAGGTTAAGTTTAAAGAACCGGTAAGTCACCTTAGTCTGCGGGAAAGGCTCTATAACTTGTACGTACTCCTTGTACCGCGATTGATGGCGAGCGGAGAAAATAGGCGGCTACAATTGAGCTCTGAAGTGAGCCTTTATAGCCGAATGATACATCGTTTTCACCGAACGAATGAACTCTTTGGTAGGACAATAAATCGGGAATTGGTTACAAACAATAGGAAACGGTTCAGTTAGGTTACGGGATCTATTTTTGAAACCTGACCTAAGTTCACGAAGTTGAACGAAGAACGAACGAAGAAGTTTAAGACCTAGTTTCACTAGGTGGTAGGCCCGTATGCAGGGTCGTCTGGGTAGGTACCACCGCCTTTCTTATTTCAGCCGTGAAACAGTTCGCTGTGTTTCGGATTGAAGGGAAAGGTAGCCAGTGTAATTACTGGGCATGGACGGCCTTTTATCTAAGGCCCCAGGATGACAACGCACCAACAATATCAAGTTTATTTCCTTGTTATTGCAGGTGTCTATAGGCGGCGGTTACCGCTTTCCATCAGGTGGGCCGTCAGCTTGTTTGTCATCCAGTTGTATAAAAAAAAAAAAAGTTACCTTGTATCGGATCTGAGATACTCGTAATAACATCTAGCGGTAATGGCACGGATTTGAGCGAAGTGGTATATTTAGGGTGTTTGTTCTTTGACTTGTTTAAAATTATTGATCATAATTTTATTAGGCAAATTTCTTTAAAGCCTGAACTTCTTACGTACAATATTAAAACTGTCCAGCCTAATTGATATTATTTAGTAATATAGACGAAAACTATAAAAATTGAGATCTAATTTTAACCCTGCAAGAAATAGGTTAGATCAGATATTGTGATCGTTTTTCCAGTTTGATGGCCCGTAGAGTAAGCTTTTGTGTGCCGGGTCAGTGAAAGCCATCGCTCAAGCATGAGACGCGAGTGATAGTGGTACCCTGTGCGATACAGCAAAGATGTATATAGATAGAAAGAAGGGGCCGGAAATTGGGCGTCTGCGTGGCGGGATCATTAGGGTAAGGGCGACTGTTGTCTGGTCTGTCTACATGCGAGAGGTAAGGGGTGCGGCCGTTGTTTTAGTGGCCTCGCATTATTGCTATCCCCAACTTATCAATACAAAGGGTAAATGCCTTTGTTCCACCACAAAAAAACGGGTAGATATATCAAAATACTGCTGACTTGCTTGCAAGATTGGGTAGTTTCAATACGGGGATAAAAACTCAAGGTAAGTGAAAATTAGCTAGACACATTGAAAATACATTTTTTTAGGAATTATAGTTTTAATCAGCCTATATACGTTCCACTGCTGGGCACAGGCCTCCCCACATGGGAGAAACACATGGGCCATCATATTACCACTCTGGCCCAATCGGGGTTGGTGGGCTAAAGCGGTTGCAGTAACAACCGGAACCGGCGGCTTAACGTGCCTACCTAAGCACGGAAGTGCTCGAGTTTGCAAATTTTGATTGACCCATCCCGGGATCGACCATGGCGAAAGTTCTTTGTTTTCGTAATCGAAAGTAGAGCGCTCAAATCACTACGTCATCGAGCTATTATCCGATAAATTTTAATAATTTATCTATCGTTGCGAAATAAACACTTTAAATAAAATTATACCTAAGTACATCAGCATGCCACCGACAGACCAGGCGCCTTCTGGTTATTATCGCACCATATCGACATCTGATCTCGCCGTAAGAATTCCGACTCTATCCAGGTCAAGAGCAAACCCATCATAGACCCACGAAAACCGATAGCATTCAGATGCCATAAAAGTAAACATTATGAGACAACAAATAAATATTAATTAGTAAATCCATTGACTTTATAATTGGGATGTTGCCTAAGTTTGAATATGGCGCTATTTTTACATATTCATACAACATACGCTAATGCTACCGATAAAAAGAATCCAAACACAAAAGATATAGAATATTGTTAAAGTTGTGCTGTTTAGAAAATTTATAAAAATGTCTTTTTTTCCAAAATTTATCAAAAATGCTAGTGATATTGCAATCAAAACAACTATTATTATGACAACTATTAATAAAAACATACATATTACATAGTTATTATTCATTGTCACTATGTCCATACATTTCTTAGTAATATAGGAACATGTGAAGTCACCTGTTCCGTAGATATTCTATGGAGCGTTTTTGGACGATGCCCTGCAAGACATCAAACATACTTACCACTTTAGCTGTGAAACTATTGATCTTAGACATACAATTTCTTTTGCAATATTTCTTTATGAGTTATGTACTTACTTCTACTTCTTATTTGTGAAAAAAAAATATTGTCATTTACCCTATTACGATAAAATAGCTTCCGCCCGCGACTTCTTCTGCGTTCTCCAATGGGAACACATTCCCAAAATAAAAAGTAGCCTTTAAGCTATTTGAGAGTATAAATTATCTCTGTGCCAAATTTTATCGAGATCCACTTAGCCGTTCTGGCGTGATTGAGGAACACACATCCATTCAAACTGACGCATTTTTAATACTAGCTGACCCGGCGAACTTCGGACCGTTTCAGAAGCAATAAATTTAAATTTTTAGCTATTGAAGAATGGGGGTTGGTGAAAGGGTTATAAGTATTTTTTGATGACAAAACAAAAAAAAATGATCAAAAATTAAATAAAAAATTCTGGAGCAGGTCACCATTATCACCTGAGGACATAAAAGTAGCCTTTGACCTATTCTCAGACTTACCTTCTACAGAGTAGTTAAAACACTGTAAGATTTTTATATATTAGATATGTAGGATACAATTTCCAAGGTTATCTAAAAATTTATTTTAATCCAAAACCACGATTTAGGGATCTTAATCTTATGAAATCATCACAGGAATGTAAGGCACTTGACATTTATATAATTAAATACTCCGGCAGCATAGATAATGTCGAATTATTATCATATTGCTTCCTTGAGAACAAATAAATATTCATACTCTTCCCACAGAAATAATAATGTTAAAGTAATGAGAGTCACTAACGTTTAAATTATACACAATTCCAAGCGGGTTTGTAAATATTTTGAATATTTTATATGAAAATTTATTTACTAGTTGTACAAAATTTGATTCTGTACATAAGTAAATGTATTCTAATGTTTGCGGCCTTTCCGGGTTATGTAAATAAATAGAAAAATAATAATGAGTTGTATTTTTTGTAATTCCTCCAAACTCCACAAACTATTTTGTTCATCATCATCATCACCAGCCTATATACGTCCCACTGCTGGGCACAGGCCTTCCTACATGGGAGAGACACATGAGGAGTTTGGGCCATAACACCACCACGCTGGCACAATGCGGGTTGGTGGGTTAAAGCAGTTGCAGTAACAACCGGAACCAACGGCTTAGCGTGCCTTCCGAAGCACGGAGGAGCTCGAGATAACAAACTTTAATTGACCCATCCCAGGATCGACCATGGCGAAAGTTGCTTTGTTTTTCGTATCGAAACCAGCGCTCAAACCAATACACCACCAAGCTCCTCGTTTGTTACTTCGATCAAATATAGAAACCTTAATGAAAATAAATACCACATGTATTATTTGGCTACGATCTTTTGTAATTTATTATTACCACCTTGGAGCTGACAATAATAGCCCCCAAGAACTGTTAATATCTCTACAAGGATGAAATAGCTAAGTATTTAGCAATATATATTATAATAGAAGTGATAAACATTGAATTATCATAATAGCGTTATAGTTAAATACTTTGCCTTCTGTCAATAGATTCATGGTAAAGGGCCTACCGAGTTTTTGTTAAAGTTATGTAAGAAATGTTTTACTATTTTTGAAACTTATTTAAAGATTAATAATATCAAATAAAATTTAAAGCACCTCTTTAAATTATTTCTGAATTGTCTTTTTTCTGGAGCTGTTTAAATTACAATATTCTGTAGATCTTTTTTTGACAAAATGGCCGCGGCCGCAATTACATTTGCTCAAAAAGTAGACTTTGCCATGAGAGTTTATCGTACAGAAAGTTATTCTTTTCCACACTAGTGCATTTTCTTTTACTCCTGCATATAATATCAAAATGCATGAAGGAGGTTTTTAATCAAAAAGTTTTACCCTTAAATATAGATTAACCAGAGGTTAACTAGACACTGCCGTGTGAAGTAGTAACGTAGTCTGAATCTGAATCAAACATTAAATTTGCCTTTAAAAAGTTTAATATTTTTCTCAACAATTATTCAAACTGTAATGTCAATTATCACTTGTCAAAGGTTTAAACTGTTTTTCATTGATTTCCATTCGCTGTTTTTTTTTTCGCAAATGTAGATATTAAAAAACGTTGTTCTATGCACGTGCGGATTTGTCATTTCCAACCATCCACCTAAACCGGGACTCGTATATTGGACGACAGGTGGAGGGATTGGCTTACAATGTTTACTGACGCTTCCAAATTATCTGAAGATGATAACGTTGGGGCTGCTATATGGATCCCCAAATACAAAATTGTGCTCAATTACAAATGCCCACCTTATAGCACAGTCTTTACTGGTGAAGCCCTTGCTTTGTTAGAGGCAGTTTCGTATGTTGAATCCCATAATCTCAATAGGACAATTATTTTTTCTGATTGCCTTAGCTGCTTACAGGACTTACTTAAATCTCCATTTCAATCAAAAACATATTTCCCAGTCAGTCTAAAGATTAAGGAACTGCTATTTAGGTGTTCAACAAAGAATATTGAAGTGACTTTAGCTTGGATACCTGGACACTCTGGCATTACAGGGAATGAGTCAGCTGATTTTTATGCTAAAGAAGCTGCAAGAATCGGTGACTCAAGCCACATGGTATACTACTCCCGGGATCTTCGATCTATAGCCTCCTTACAGCTCCACAATAGGTGGAATCAGTTATGGCAAAGGTCCAAAACCGTTAAAGGGAAACTTTATGGCAACATCCAACCAGATATCCCTTGTAAACCCTGGTTTTTTAAACATAAAGATTTGAATAAAACTACCACATCAACATTGATCCGAATGCGCATTGGGCATGTCTGCTCCCCAGTTTTCCTGGCCAAAATTAGAGTGAAAGATCATTCTTTATGTGAATGCGGCCTTGAGGAAGGTACCATGGACCATCTGTTTTTTAACTGCCGTAAACTAAGATTCTCTTTATATGATGTCCTCCCAGCTGATATCCACCGTCCAGCTAACATGAACTACATATTATGTTTTATTTTCAAAAAGGAAATTGTTCAAATTATCAGTAAATTTATCCATACTAATAAAATTAAACTTTAATTTACATGTAGGCTTAGACATTGAAAAACTAACTTAATAATTAATAACTAACAATAAGTTTAATTTATATAAATTTTATATGAACTTATATCCCAATTAATTTAAACTCCTTTCCATTCATACTGTTTATGTGTCTTAAATAAGTATATATGTATATTATATTGTGTTGTCCTTTATTTCAGAGACCTCAATGAGTCAAATTACTAACATAATTCAATCAGCAATAGCCCTACATACCGATTAGTGTTCCCTGACACTTGACATTGGCAGTAATGTCGCAAAGTACGACGTTGCCATAAAATAAAGAAAGAAGAAGAAGAAGAAGAACCGGGACTCGTGAAGAAATGACATACTTTCCACACTTGTATCGAAATGTAGTATTTTCGATTACTCACTTTAATTTATATTTACTTACCTAATGAGTGTAACCAAAATGAGCGTCGTTATCTTTCTTAAATGTTTAGTATCATATACGTGACTAGAATGTTATATTTGTCAACGTCTTATCTACACAGTTTATCTTTATAAACGTCTTATCTATCAAAAACCTATTTGGTGTTTGTGATTCAGTTTACAGCCTCAAATTATTATGAGCTTTCATCTTTCCTATTTCGTTAGTTAAGTAGCTCGCTATGTTTCGGATTGAAGAGAAAGGTAGCCAATGTAATTAATTACTGGGCATTTAAGGCATTTCATCTTAGGCCTCAGGATTAGACCTGAGTCGATCGTGATTGATCGAATCACTTTGATTCCATCACTATTCATTCAGGAGTGATCGGGTAGCGAGCCACAAAAAGATTCGATCACTGAGATCGATGTTTACGCGCTTAACTCGATCACTCACTTTGTTTCGAAACACAAAATTTTCTATTTACACAGTGATAAAATCTAACCATCGTGATTAAGAATTTGAATTAATAACACAAAACGAACAAATAAATACTTTATAAAAAATATTGATATTATTTTTAAAATACTTAAATATACTATTATTTATAACCTCGAAACATAATTACGTGTTCATTATATAACGCTATAACAACGCGCGCGCGACACGAATCCTACACAGTACCCAAAAGACCCGAGACCCACGTTGCGACCCGTGATGTGCGTGATCCACGACCCGTGAGCATAGAGAACCGAATCATGTGTTGTGCGTTGTGCGGCTCGAAAACACTTCAGACTCGCGATCGATCATTTGATCGAATCATTGTGAGTCGATCACCAACCTAATAGGTCGTGATCGACCCGGTCGCGGGAAATGATCGATCGACACAGGTCTACTCAGGATGACAACGCACGCACTTGCAATACCAAGAGATATTTTTATTGTTATTGCAGGTATTTATAGGCAACGGTACCCACCACTACCAGGTGGGCCGTTATCTGGTTGACTATATAAAAAGGTTCACTAACTGCTAAAGGAATATTTATTTTAAAAGAATTAAAAAAAAACATAGTTATAAAATTATTTTTAATTCAAACAGTATTCATCAGAGTTGAGTTTGGTTTTTAAATCTAAATTACTGGATTAATTAAGTCACCAATGTATGCGAAATTGCCGATTTTTGCTTTTCTGTGACTTTTAGTGATACGATACAAAAGCACAGAGTAACTAATAGACGTAAGGAGGAAACAATATGTGCTGGACGGTCACCCGTCTAGATTTGAAGTTAGAAAGTAATCACAGAAAATTGTGAACAAAAGTTAAAAAAGTATAAACCGACCTCAAACACTGAAAAAGAAACAATATTAAATTTCTGTCGGTACTCATACCCTAAAAACATTTTTTTGGTCTAGCAATGACTCAAAAAAATGTTTCTAGGGTATAATAGATATCTTTAAAGTGTACCAGCTTCTCAAGCAACTCCGTCAGTGGAGGAGTTTTTAAAATAAATGTTCACTCTGATGGTCCATTCCATAAACTGCCGAAAGAATTTTTGAAATCGGACTAGTAGTTCCGGAGATAAACTTACACAACTTTTCTCGATAAAATAATTTTCTAATAGACTGAATTTCAACTTAGAATAATTACTGAAATTGTTATAGCACAGCAGGGAAGAATCAAGACACTTCACCCCTACGGGAGATTATGTTTACGGGACAAGAGAGTTTCCTTCCATTCAAGTAGGCGTATAGTGCAACGCCACGTCTGTGACTCTAGGCACACTTCATCGGCGCAAAGCCTGGCTTGTAAAACTTGGTAGTGGTTGTGGCAGAGCCCAGGCTACTCCCGCGAACGGTATGGAACGGTACGGTGACTCCACCGGGGCGATTTTAAGCGGGTATTCCCAGTTCTGTTATGTTGCTATGGGTGACGCCACACACACCCCACGTTGAAGTAAAATGCTGTCAATTAGCCAGCTGCAGATAGTTCTAGAAGCGGATTCCTCCCCGAAAAAGGTCCGGAACAAATCCCTAACTAAAAGTTTTTTTTTATACAACTAGATGACAAACAAGCTGACGGCCCACCTGATGGTAAGCGGTTACCGCCGCCTGCCAATAACGAGGGGAAATCACTTGATATTGCAGGTGCGTTATCATCCTGAGGCCTAAGATGAAATGCCGTCCATGCCCAGTAATTACACTGGCTACCTTTCCCTTCAATCCGAAATACAGCGAACTGTTTCACGGCTGAAATAAGAAAGGCGGTGGTGCCTACCCAGACGACCCTACATACGGGCCTACCACCTAGTAAAAGTGATTCACAAATAATATTGCCAGCAGTCCCTAAAAGCATTAGGGGCAATTTTTTCTCGATATGAAATAGTTCAATAGTAGCTGTATAATTTTCTCATTTGACGTGTCTGGGGGACTGAGTCAATATGGCTTAGTTTGACTGGCTTCAAATCAGTTTCTAGCCTTTATTATTAAGTGGCGGAGTGATCAGTCAACCTCACATCGTAATGATGCACACATTCTGAACTTCCGAATATAATATAGAGTCTTTTTTACAGTGTTGAATTACATATTTTTAAGCCTTGACTTGTGTTTAATAAACTAGAAGTGCCGGGTTAGAATCCTGGTTGGGGCAGATATTTGGATGATGAGTACGAACATTTGTTCACGAGTCATGGATGCTTGATGTTTATTAAGTATATTTCTAAGATTTATATAACATATTATTATCTATAATTCTCCTTTATACTATAATACAAGTTCTAAAAGTGAGTGTATAAGTATATCATTATTACCCATATTATAAAGAACAGGAGATAAGACTTATATATTACAATTTTATGTTAGCATGGTATTACAAAATAGGTACCTACTAAGAAAAACTAATAACTGGAATATAATTTCTCTGAATTTTTTTATTTATTTTGCCTATCCAGATGGCCTTTTTTGTAGAATAGTCAAAAATATTATAGCTAAGAAATATAATTAAAGAATTCCTGTACCGATATTTTACTAGTAGGTAATATGACATTGATGACTTAATCATTCCAGTTATTTCGATTTTAAAACAACAGTACTAAATAGGTTCTAGGAAAAAATTCTAGGGGACCAAACTGAGAAATACTCTCTCAATTAAAAAAAAATCTTCAAAATCAGTTTATAAATGGCACAGCTCTGAGGTAACAACCATAAAAATACAGGAGATGGTTATTAACCTTCTACTTTTTTTTTGAAGTCGGTTAAAAATAGAAAGGCTAGAAAAAAAGTTTGGTTCTCAGTGGCTAAGTGATTAAAGCGGTCCGGGTGATAATAAACCCCGGGATTTCGTAATTCTTAGTCCAAATACAATACAAAATATTTAGCAATATCTAAAAAAAAATGTTTAGCGTTATTCACTTGTGCAGTAGCCACAAACCAGACACAATAGGTTTTCGATTGTTGAGTAATAGATTTCAAGGAAACAAAAGGAATAATAATATCTTACACTGAGATGAAATCATCTACTGCAAATTATTCACCATTAACAGCTTTGCGCCTTGGATAAGAATTATTAGTAATAAATTATACTTTAGAAAAATTTAAATATACTAAAATAAACTTAAGCTCGTTTTCACTAACATTTTCTTAGCCTTATGGGTCTCTTAGCGATTTTTATCTCAGTCTATCTAAAGGAGATAGAAAGAAAACAATGACATTAAGAATCACCTAAGCCTTAGAGACGGCTACTGGTCGGAGAATGGTCACTGAAAACGGTTAATAATATTTGTAACTCATGAACACAATTAGTAACTTATCATACACACAACTGGAATTCGAACGTAAGCCGTCAGTTTAAATATTACAGCTCGTACTTACTTGATAAACAATATGATTCCAGTTTTTTCTATCTGCCTGAAGATGCCCTTCCACGACGCAAGCATGCAGTACTGCTGCTTCGCTGTCAACGGACACCGAGGGTCCGACGGAGGAGGTGGCCTGTCTATCATGTCCTGGTTGAGCTCCGACGCAGCCAACTTAGACAACTCACAACCCATCGTCCTTACTCGACTTTCACTTTCAAACACTTCACAAAACCAACACACTATCTTTATAACTGTATTTAAGTATTTTGCAATTTATTTTAACTATAAAAGAATACTTTCAATTCACTTTTAAACATTTTAAACTTTTTACAACATGACCGGTCCGAGTAATGCTCCCTGCGCGACTCTTTTCCGTTAACTAAAAGAAGTTACTCGTTATCTTCCAATTAACACGTTCACGCCGTCCAGTAATTTGAAAATGGAATGGCTAGCAAATATAATTATTTCAATTCATTTGTTTGCGAGTTACGTGCCGACTAATGCGAGTTATCGATGTAATATATTTGCTTAGTATTAGCAGACTAGTGTGTGGAACGAGGAGCTTTTCCTGACTGACGGCGCCTTACGATTTCGAGGCTAGTGATGCGCATGTTTCGCTAACGTTATTTGTGAAAACGCAAAAGTTTTGGCACCAAATTCGCGCTTACTAAAAATCAATAAAAATATATGTTTATCGGTGACTTAGGTTAACGCTGACTTAATATCCTCCTCACATAATACAATTAAAGCTTACATTACTTATAAAATTTATTCTAAAAATGGTATTCAATATTTGTTTTCATAATTTCTTTTCCAGTCAGCATCACTGGTAAGGTTTAATGTTATTGCAAACTTAACTTGATTTAGTAATTTCCATATTATTGTATTGTATGGTAGTGTGTTTATTATGATACCTTTTGAGATGTGGACGATCATTTTTTATTTTTATTTTTTTTTGTACGGTTGAGCATTGTAGGACAACATCTCTTATTTTCTCATAAACGAAAACTTTTTCACGTGGGATATTTTCGTACCATACCTACCTAATTATTTTGAACCCTCGATGCAAAAAGAGGGGTGTTATAAGTTTCACGTGTCAGTATGTGTATCTGTGTGTGTGTTTGTGGCATCGTAGCCCCTAAGCGTATGGACCGATTTATATGAAGTTTTTTTTGATTATAAGCTGACGTGATCGAAATGGTTCTTAGCTATATATTATGAAGATTTGTTCAGGCGTTTGATGACTATCACCTCATTTCCTACTCCACAAAAGGGTGTAGCTCACTTTCACAGAGCCGATCGATTTGAAATTTAGTTTACTCTAACTTCGGTGGTATTTCCAAGACATGCTAGCGTTGAGCTGATCCTGTACCATTTGATAGTCTGCGGGATGTTCAATTCTTCAGAAACTGACAGCAGATATATTTAAATAAATACGAACATGAAAGTAGATGGATACATTTTGACAGTGTTATCAAAACTATAAATCATTCAACATGGACTTTCACTGCTTCGGAAATTTAGACTTTTTACTGAAAAGAGCCGTAAGAAACTCAGTTGGTAGTTTTGTGTATCTTTCAAAGAACAGAAGAAATTGTTAAATTGAATTATGTCATCATTTATTAATAATAATAGTGTGCCTACGCAAATGTTTTATTAGGACAGCCAGGTCGCACTTTGATGCTTCTATCGAGTTGAGGACTGTCCAAATAATTGGTGAAACCGAATTGGTTGGAGACGTTTCTCCGAACTAATGGCCACGAAACTTTGTTCAAATGTTACTATCTTGGTTGGTACTCAACAAAGACTGTGGAATTACAAAGGACTAGTGGTCACCCGCGGCTTTGCCCGCAAGGATGTTCGTTGTCGTTCCAAAAAGTATCCTATGCCCGGGGTCTCAAACTATCTACATAATAAGTATCAAATTTAATCTAATGTGAACAGGTAATAGACGGACAGACGTTACTTTCGCATTTATAAGCGTGGAAATCGGTTAAGTATAGTTCGTAAAGCTACCTGTCCTTTCAGAGGATGTAATCTATCTCCGTGCCAAATTTTATCTAAGTTAGTTCAGTGGTTTAGATGTTATTATTGGTATGGAAATACAGTTAACAGAGGGCATTCGGGATAAGTTGCAAAAAAATAGAAGTAGGTCGAAAATTGGGAGAAAATTCGAGTTCATTAATAAACAACCCTCGTTAAGTGTTTTTTTTAAAATGCGTAAATAGGAAACATAATCGTAGGGCAACAATAATAATATACAATAGATATGTCGAAGTTTGATAGTTGAGTCCGACAGGTCGTCTGTCTAGGCAGACCGGACTTAGGCAGAGTAAGTACTTACTGAAGAGATTTTGTGAACATTTAAAATAATTATTATAATATTGATGCACTCACACCTATGATTTCCAAAAGCACAAAGGTCTTAAAAATACCAACAAACCATACAACCATATTTAAAAAAAACAATTATGGGTCCTCACTGGTGGTCATAGGATAATTTTTTTTTTTTTACACTGCACCTATTATCTAGCCCAAAGTAAGCATCATTAAGAGCTTGTGTTATGGATACTAGATAACGGATAAATAATGATAATAATATGTATATAAATATTAGAAATATACTAAATAAACATATAAACATCCATGACTCGTAAACAAATGCTCGAACTCATCATACAAAAATTTGTTCCTACCCGGATTCGAACCCGGGACCTCTTGACCGAGTAGCCTGGGGTACAGACCACTCGGCCAGCTGGTCGTTGAATAATAATTATAATTAGCAATTCACATAAAATCTAAAAATCCCGTGAAAATGTTAGAGGTTGTTACGCTCGTATACACATACAGGAAAGCACGCTTGCACACACACCCTAGCCTCATTTCAGCCGAAAGATTGCTGGACTTAAGAATTGAAATGATGACTGCAATAAATAATTGAATTGACTTAACTGCTGGAAAAATTCCTCCCCTAATGATTTCCACAACGGACTGTGTTGCGCTAAACACATCCAGCGGCTGCCTGCGATCTTCACCGGATCTTCGGCCCACCATGATGGAGGCCTGCCCACGCATTATTCCGGTCAATATAAAATATAATTATACCTTTTCTAAAATACTTGTAATTGTGGCTTTTTGTAATGTTTTAGAATTCAGTCTTTTATAGCCGGAAAGCGGTCGCTAATGACAGTGATACAGTTATCTTTAACTAGTACAGTCGTTATTGTATAGTCGACAGCTCATCAAGCGTAACAGTTTGACCCTGAGACCGCCCTTGCTGCGTAGTTAATAGAAGCGGCTTTCGTCGTTACACTTGATTTGCTGTCGTCTGTATACTCTTCGTGTGATTTTGACTTGACGACACTTTTTTGACCAGGAGAAATCCATTGACGGACCTACAAACCGTTGGTAAAGCAGTGAGCTCGCCCTAGGCGACAGCCTCCCCTACCCTCTCACCTGTCAATCATGGTTTGTACCATGGCTGATAATAAGAGGACCGCCGCCGAGCGCCGCACGCGTTCTTATCGCCAGGCCAGGCACTCCAACAGAGTGTGATCTGCGGTGTCGTCAGAGAAGTGGCAGTGGTGACACCACGGTGTCTCCTCCTGATGGGCGATATGGTACAGATAGTGACCCAAGCAACCATGTTCTTTCAGTATCTGTACCATGCGGTAGGTGAGGCTGCCATGCTGGCGCCCAACCCACTCCTCCGGCACCGGACGGATCGCTTTTATCGTCCGGCCAGACCCTCCGTCTGCACCAGGGTGCGGATCCGTCGCACTTCTTCAGCGACCGGTCGCTCTCCCCTCATCCGTGACGCGACCTGGTTGGTTAGAGCAGTCACCTGGATTGTGTAAGGTTGCGTTATATATTTGAATACTAAAGAAATGTAAACTTAAAAAAACTAGAAAAACATATATATTTTCAACCCCGACGAAAAAGAGGGGTGTTATTAACTTTTGACGCCTTGACGTGTCTGTCTATCTATCTGTGTGTCTAGGACGCTGACGTGACTAGGATGGTTCTTAGCTATAATTTTTAAAGATCAGTTCAGGCATTTGATGACTATCAGCTCATTTTTTGCATGATAAAAGGTTTTTACTAGGTTTCCCAGTGATGTTTGATTTGAAATTTGGCCTATAGTCACTTCGGTCATATTCCCATGACATAGTTACCTTAAGCTGATCCTATTCCATCAAAAAGTCTGCGGAATGCTTGATTCTTCAGAAACTTACAGCAGATATGATATAACGTGTTTGGGCTCATAAGAATAGCCTCAATGAGATGGTTTTAGATAGATGATTAACGATGCTGGGGGTTACTTAAAATTTTTAATTTTAAGCTTTACCATTTTGTTATATTATTAAAATTAAGAGCATTTATTATTTATTTATAGTTTTTATGTTGTAACATATTTTAAGATTAATTTAGTTCATTCGACATTACAAATGAACCACAAATATAGCGAGCGTCACTAGTAAAACAGTTGGCGGAACAAATACGAGATAAGCCGCCACAAAGCATATTTACAGTCACCATAAATTCGGAGCTGCAGAACTAAGTAAGCAAAGTATGTTTTTATTATCTTCAACATTTCTACTATTTTACCATCGTAAAGTTAGTCTTTGTCTTTTTTCTTTGATAGTTGTGCAGCTAATCTGTTAAATGAGATATATTTATGATATGTAATTAACTCTTAATTTTTGATTTTAACATTATTATAAATGTTTGAAAAATTACTTAGTAATTAAAATAATAAGAATAATGTTAAAATCAAAAATTAAGAATATTTGAAAGCACTGCCCCAACTTAACAGAATCGTCGGTATTTGTAAAAATACTCGTTTCGGATGTTGAAATAGAATATTTCGGCATTGTAGGGTGGACGTTAGCTCATAAACGCAAATACAAGATAGACTAGAAGAATTTCACAGGGATATCCCAAGTCCTGGGTGGCTCAGTGGTCAGAGCAGTCGCCCGGATTGCGAAAGGTCGCGGGTTCGATTCCTGCCTCAGGACGTGAAATTTTTCTAGTTTTATTCTATTTTAATTACTAAGTAATTTTTCAAACATTTATAATAATGTTAAAATCAAAAATTAAGAATATTTGAAAGCACTGCCCCAACTTAACCGAATCGTCGGTATTTGTAAAAATACTCGTTTCGGATGTTGAAATAGAATATTTCGACATTGTAGGGTGGACGTTAGCTCATAAACGCAAATACTAGATAGACTAGAAGAATTTCACAGGGATATCCCAAGTCCTGGGTGGCTCAGTGGTCAGAGTAGTCGCCCGGATTGCGAAAGGTCGCGGGTTCGATTCCTGCCTCAGGACGTGAAATTTTTCTAGTTTTATTCTATTTTAATTACTATGTAATTAACTGTTCACTATACTAACCTAATCAACCATAGAATAGACTATATAAGCACCAAAAATGTGTAATTTTATTTTGTGGATCAGCCTAAAATATTTTGGTGAGGTTGTAGGTTTTTTGCGGATTCCCAAAATTCTATTATATTCTATTCTTTGTGCTGGCCAGTGCGATTATTCTAAAAACTAGCGACCCGCCCCGGCTTTGCACGGGTGCAATGCTTATGTAAATATTATCAGTGTTCCTCTACTACATTATGCATGTATTATACATATAAACTTTTCTTAAGAATCACTCTATCTATTAAAAAAACCGCATCAAAATCGGTTGCGTAGTTTGAAAGATCTAAGCATACATAGGGACAGACAGACGGCGGATAGCGACTTTGTTTTATACTATGTAGTGATGAGGTAGGCGCACTGACATGTATTCATCCATCAATGCCCAGACGGCAACTTAAGTTGTCATAACAATAAAAATTTAATTGTGTCTGGTTTATCGGGCTTTGATGGGTCCATTTTCAGTGGACAGGTGGTATAGAAACTTATTGAAAAGAAAGTTATGAATTTTTAAAATTCTTTCCACGGTCGCGGACTAAATTCACTTTTGCACTCAGATTTCGAATGATAAACAGATTCTTTCCCAACTTGTAAGGTGGAAAATATATTATTAAATGTCCAGTTGAATAAAAAAACTTTAAATTATTACTTTTATTATTGACTTTAGTTAACTTGTTTGCCAACCATATTCCTTAGAAATGTGGAACAGTTTTATTTCTTAATCTAAAACCAACTTCACTTGATAAATTACGACGTAGCATCAGCGTCGAACGCAGAATCAAAGTGCAATAAGTAAAAGTAGCTTCTAAACGTTTCAAGCGAGCGATGCGAGCGAGTTAAGCGAAGTCAGTCCATTTATCTTATCCCTCGACACATTTACCCTCTCCGTGGAAAGAAAGCTGATTTTAGACTGAATGATTATTTTTTATCCAACAAATTGAAATGTTTGGTGCGGTTAATGGAGCCTCTAAGGAAAATAGATTATTCATACGGAATAATTTATATTTTATTACGGATCATTCACATCTAAAAGCGAGCGGACGTGCTTTGTATCCATAATACAGAGACAGTTTTTGGCAATAGGATTTTCAGAACACGTATGAATACAATATAATAATACATACGACTTACTCCATACAAGGACGCTACATTTAAGTAATTTTATAACCGCCTCTGTGGTCTTGTGGTTGAGTCCACCTGCCTCAGATCTAGAGGTCCGGGGTTCGATTCCCGTGGGGGCAGAAATTTTCTGCTCGGTTTGGTTGGTGGTGGAGCTTTCACCACCATCTTACCTAAGTCTGCCGCCACAGCAATAATGTTAACGGCATTGTTGTGTTCCGGCAGTTAGAGGTAAGATAGCCAGTTCCTCTGTGGTTGAGGAATCTGGGTGTAGCTCGCTGCCATCGTCGGCCTTATCTTCACTTACCATCAGGTGAGATGAAGGTCAAGAGTTGCCCGTTAAGATAAAAAAAATATTTCTGAACATTGAATTGGTTTCCCACCCAAGGTACGGTCTAACTCAGAAGCAGCATGCACAAGAACTATGGCGTTCACATAGTGCGGCACCAATTATTAAGTGCGAATGCAATCGTCTGTGTGACATGGTACTAAAGTGCTAAGCTTCTTCTGTGTTCGACTGTACCAATACCAATAAGGTATATACATTCCATAATTACCTAAAGATACAACCTTTGTACAATTTACTTCAATGTTATGTGTAAGAGGTTTGTATTTGATTGATGTGCAGACGACAGCACGTCAAGTGCACTACGATAGCCGCGTCTATTAAGAACGTAATAAGGGCGGTCTCAAGATCAAACTGTTACGCTTGATGTGCTGTCGACTGTACAACAAAGACTTATAAATAAATGATATTAGTCGATACTTATATTAAAATTGTGAAAGTGGCGGATCAGTCGCACATGTGTTCCCTCCTCCTTATCATGGGTTCCTTCAATCGAGTCGTGAAAAGGCACCTTGTGGGCCAGTAAGGTGGAGGCGGCTAGAGCAGTGTGTTTAAACTGTCCTAGCTGTCTTCGCATATGGACTCTTCTTACTGCTTCACATCAGGTTGTGTTCAGTCAGGCCGTGCTTTATACCTATATAAAAAAGTGACTTTATCTCTCAGTTGTCTCCCAGTTATATTTTCACTCACGAACCGATTTAGATAGCATTCAGCATGGAGATAGATTTGTAAGGTATGGTGGTAAGGTTGGGACGGTCCGAAGAATAAAAAGCACCGGAATACGTCACTTAGGGTATATTAAAATTGTAAAGTAAGGCACACTGTAACAAGATAAACAAACTTAAAAACTGAACACTTAAAAATACAATACACTGAAACGGTTTTAAAAATAGGGTACTTACAATAGTGCCTTGAGATTGATTCTAGACAAATTAATGAATTTAGTATCCAATCCGGAATAATAATAAGTTACTGTAATAATAATTATAAAATATCGCCAAATCTAATTGTAGGCGTCGAGAGCAAGACACTGGCAAGGACAGAGATACGTCTCTCTCGCTGCCAGCAAAATAATGATTTTTAAATCCGAATCAAACACCAAAGTATGAATTTGAATTTTGAATTTATATTGATTTAAATGTAGCCAGGAAATTTGGAAGGAGAAACGAGGTGCTATAATATCGCAATGTTATAGTACCACGTTACAGATTACACTCGGAGAAAGGAAATAAGCTATCATTTGGTGCGATAACCGACATCAACGCGAGCGCAGCCGCGGGCGGCCATTTCGATACAAAACTGTTTTTTTATGATCACAGTTCACTTAAAGACAGAAGCAGTACGTTACATGTTGTCAATTAATTGTAATTAATATTTAATTCAACACATCTTAGTTAATACGTACCTACTCTCGTGCGGATAATTGATGATTGATTGTATGTGATTACTTTCTTTAATTTTCAATTACTTGATAATGACCTATCGTTGTGAAATTGTAACGTTTATGTGTTTACACACAATTACAGATGTGTTGAAATATTTGAATGACAAATCGATACCTGTCTCTTTTTATTGCTGTGTGTCAAAGCGAGACAGTGTGAGTTTTTCAAAATCGTGTTCCTTTCGAAAGTCTTTATGAATAAAGACTACAGAACTTTCGTTTTGAAAACAAGCCTTTCTGGTGGTAAGTGGTTTCCAAAGCCTATACATAATTCGTATCACCTTGGACACAATACCTTCTCTACGCTTGGACGCTCACGCATTGCTATTTTTTCGTCGATTTTTTTTTGTGGTGATTTGCCTACCCAGGTCATTATCACTAGCTTTTGTACGTCCCACTGCTGGGCACAGGCCTTCCTACATTGGAGAAGCACATGAGGAGTTTGGGCCATAACACCACCACGCTGGCCATAACACATGAAAACCGGGACCAACGGCTCAACGTGCCTTCCGAAGCACGGATTAGCTCGAAGATTAGAGTTTTGGGTTGACCCATCCTGAAATTGACCATGGCGATAGTTGCTTTGTTTTCGTAATTGAAACCAGAACTGAGCGTTCTGGTTTAGCACCATAACGCATATAACCATTACGCACCAAACTCCTCCCAGTCTACCCAGGTTATAATAGAGAATCCGTTATGATGGTAGCGTAGGAGACGTTTCTGCATCTGCTTCTGAGGAGCTCGGTGGCGTACTGGTTTGAGCGCTCTGGTATCGATGACGGAAACAAAGCAACTTTCGCCATGGTCGATCCCGGGATGGGTCACTCAAAAAGTTGTTGTCTCGAGCTCCTCCGAGCTTCTGAAGGCACATTAAACCGTTGTGTTTTACCTAAAGAAGGTCTGGGGCCTTACCACCATCTTTATAAAAGCGATTCATATTCCGCTCGGTTCAGTATTGGTTCCTAAACTGCATCGCTGTCATAGTCGTAGATAGCGTCGTAGTACGAATTAACGATTCTACTCAGTTTAGGTCCTAAAATGGATCGCGATAAAAGATGGTGGTACGGGTGCTGTACCCAGCAGTGGGACGCATACATATCAAGGTGTATCAAAAGTACCACTTAAGCGGAAAGGGTGTAAATGGGTCCCTTGTGTAGACTTTATTACCAATGTATGACAACTGTAGTATGACATTATTACATGCTGAAAAAATAATTATTTTTCATTAAAAAAAAACTCTACACAAGGGACCCATTTACACAATTTCCGCTTAAGGGGTACTTTTGATACACCTTGTATAGGCTGGTGATGATTATAATGATAAATAAATATAATCTTCTGTAAGGTGATGGTGCTCCAAGTGGACACTTTAAATTCGAGTGAAATAAATGTGACTATGCCTTAAAATTAAAAAATTGAAAATAATATTAGGTATAATTAGAAAATCTAATTTGATAATAATAATAATGAGAGTGACGTCCATAGAGATCATACCATCAGTCGCGGTCTGAGCCAACAGCTTCATGCCAAAATCTCTTCGCAGCTATCTGAGGAGATTGGGACCGTGTGACGAGCCAGTAATGGCAGGGCCTTAGCTGGCAGTCTTGTTTGATAACGCCAGGATTGTCTGTCGATTCCTCTCTCTTTTGTCCTGACTTCTCTGCTAAGGGGTGTCCTCCCACCTCGATTTGACGAGGGCTGGGATTATGTTTATTATTAATAATTTATCGAATCTATCTCAAAGTAAGCATCATTAATGTCCGTTTTCACTAACATTCCCTCGTATTAGGTGATTCTTAACAACATTTGTCTCTTTCTATCTCCTTTAGATAGACTGAGTCTGATAAGAGTCTCTCTTCTTATGCTAAGCAAATTTTAGTGAAAACGGGCATAAGAGCTTGTGTTATAGGTACTAGATAACGGAGAAATATTGATAACTAGCTGTGCCCGCAACTTCATTCGCGTGGAATATTGACTTTTTCCATGCAAACTTGCATTCCCTATTTCAACCTCCTACAGCCCTTTTTTGCTTTAAAAAGTAGCCTATGTCCTTTCTCGGACTATAGACTATTTCTGTACCGAATTTAATTAAAATCGGCTCAGTACTTTAGGCGTGATTGCGTAACACACAGACAGACAGAGTTACTTTCGCATTTATAATATTAGTAAGGAGTAAGGTTAAGGAAGTAAGGAAAGGATAATATGGATATTAAATATTAAAAATATTCTAAATAAACATACAAACATCCATGACTCGTTTAATGCTCGTACTCGTCACACATGGACCCCTGGGGTACAGACCACTCAACCACCCGGTCGTCCAAATAACGTTACCGAAAATTCCAAGCGCTATTTTCCAATATTCATTACTCACATCACTAGTCAGTGACAATTTCATAAATGATTTTATGACGCTCATTGCAATTGTATGATAAATAGCAAGTCCTTTTTGAAAGTTATGGTCAACGCGCGTCACGGCTGCCTTAATACATCCGGAATAAATATACCTTATCTATAGGTAATAAGGTATCATTTTGTATATTTCTTTAATACAATAATTGCATAACGAACTATGTCAGTGATGAAATAAAGGACCTGTAGGACCGCATTTAAAGGATACCTACTTGATTAAGCATCCCTTTATTATTTACAAAGTTAATAGTATTTCTTTTAAAACAAGCTTCCCTTTGAATGCGCCTAAAACTTAAAGCCATTAGACAATTTATATGTTATAAAAGCTTGTCGCGAGATTTTTATTTTTGTGCAAAAAACTTTTCAACGTTTTTAGAGATAACTGTCTCAGGTTAAAGCTAGAAAGGTGACCGTCAGCATGTTTGGTTTTCCACTATCGTATCGTACAACTAAAAAGTCACAGAAAAGCAAAAATCCGCAGTATCGCATACTTACATTGGCGACTTAATTAATCCAGTTATTTTCTTTTTAAACCAAACTACCCATCGGTTAGAGCAATGGAGAGGGCTATGCTTGGTGTTTCTCTGCGTGAGAATCAGAAATGATGAGATCGCAGGAGAACTAAGGTTGCCGACATAGCCCAAAGAATTGCGAGTCTCAAGTGGCAGTGGGCAGGTCACATTGCGAGGAGGACTGACGGTCGTTGAGGCGGAAAGGTCCTCCACGGTTGGTAGGCCCCCCACAAGGTGGACCGATGATCTGGTAAAGGTCGCGGGAAGCCGTTGGAGGAGGGCAGCGCAGGACCGATCAGTTTGGAGATCTTTGAGGGAGGCCTATGCACAGCAGTGGGCGTCTCTCGGCTGATATGATGATGATGACCCATCGGTATTGATAAAATTTATATGGGACAAATCTGAAAGCATCTCCCTGGATAAAAAAGGTGTTGCCGTCAATACGACAATAGATTAAAACATGGACTATATTAGTTCATATATGTTTTGCAACTTTGAAATGCATCTTATTCATTTGATAATTTCATGCCATTTGTAGGAAATAATATAACATTGGCTGCATTATTTCATCATCATCATCATCAGCCTATTTACGTCCCACTGCTGGGCACAGGCCTTCCTACATGGGAGAAACACATGAGGAGTTTGGGCCATAACACCACCACGCTGGCCCAATGCGAGTTGGTAGGTTAAAGCGGTTGCAGTAACAACCGAGACCAACGGCTTTACGTGCCTTCCGAAGCACGGAGGAGCTCAATATTATAAATTTGATTGACCCATCCAGGGACCGACCATGGTGAAAGTTGCTTTGTTTTCGTGATCGAAACCAGAGCGCTCAATCCACTACGCGACCGAGCTCCTCCTCATTTTAATTTAATGTATGGTCGTATTGACGGCAAAAACCTGTATAAAGGAATGGAAGGCTTAGACAAGATACTTTCAGACAAGCTATCGCTACCGCTAAATAGAAAATGTAAAGGATTCGACATTTGCGATCGAAAGTCGAACGATGGCTTGTTTAGGCCTTCAGGCATCATGAAAGGTATGGAAATATCTTGCCTGTTTAAAATAATTTTTATAAAATAAAATTTTGAAACTAAATAATTAGAGCAAAACCAGTTTTAAATAATATTTATTCAAAATCAAATTAACACTTTTACACCGATCTTATACAACATCGTGTTACAATGTACTTAATAGATCTATAATTACATCTTAACTAATAATTACAGGTTTCAGTAGTTGGTATTCATGAAAAGTTGATAACGGTGCTTAATACTTGGTCAAATAAACATTGGGAATGGTCATGGCGTCGTAATATTAATTGTCACTTTCTTTTTTTAACCTTTCACATATTTTTAATGTAATTAACTAAAATCGGACGTTTTCGACCAGAATCTGAACGAAACGCATTTGAGTTTTTGGAGGATATTAAATCCTCAAAAAAAAAACCAAAAAAATAATCCAATAATATAATCCAATAGTTGTCAAAATCAAGATCGTGGTTGTAGTTCAGTTTTCGGGGAAGCCCCTCGGGAATGATTTTAAAAGTTTGTTTAAAGTGAGTATATTATACAGGGTGTAAGGGAAGATGCCAGTGCTGGTCGTCTGAAACCCGGCTTCTCAAAGCAAACCCCAAAAAATTGTTGTTTCATACTAAATTGTATTTTTTTTTAAAAGTCGTGTTAAGCATGTCCAACTCTGCCATCTCCTTTCGCTTTCGAGAACGTTCTTCTTCTTGGGAATAAGTAGAGAACATTCACAAGTTATAAAATAAATATTTCCTTTTAAAACTGAGACGTTGCCTAAGTCTAAATTTGACGCTATTTTTCACAAATTCGGAAAGTAAACTCTACTGTTACCTATAAAAACAGTTCAAACTTAAAAGATATGGAATGTTGTTGAAGTTGTACTGTTCAGAAAATTTATCAAAAATATCATTTTGTTTCCAAAATTTATCAAAAATGTTAATGATATTAGATTGCTGACATCAATTAAAATAACTATTATTATGACAACTATAGTTTTTATTATAGTTTTTTTTATATTATAGTTTTTAGTAAACATACCTATTTCATAGTTATTATTATTTTTGTCAATATGCCCATACACTTCTTCGTAACTTAGGAACATGTGACGTCACCTGTTCCGTAGATTTTCTATGAAGCGTTTTTGCACGTTGCGCCGCAACACATCAAACATACCACTGTATCTGTGAAACTATTGATTTCAGACATACTATTTATTTTGATATATTTGTTTATGAGTTATAAACTTTTTATTTATGAAATAAAATGAAACGTTGTTGACTATATTGCTTAAAAATCAGAAGATGAGATTGATAACGCGACTATCCCTATTTAAAATTCACATTTTAAAAATCAATTTAAAGGCAATTGTATTGTATCTCATACTATTGTGTGCCGACTCCGTGTATTCACAGTGGAATTATGCAAATGAAGATTGTCATGAAAGTGCATGCTCTGAATGTACCCTTTGATGTCAAATGGTTGTAATTCAGTTACGTGAGCATAATTGGCGCAGACGAGCCGTGACTGAAATGAGTTATTACTTTTAAACAGAGGAACTCAAAGTATGTAGGAAAAGGATAGCAAAATTACAACATTCAAAAATAGCGTATAAAGAAACCGGAGACTTGGTGCTTCGTAAAACATTAATTTTAGCACATTTAAGCTCTAGAATGGAACACCTTTCTAAATGTCGAATGATATGACATTCGTCCTTTGTTCTATAAGCTTGTACGAGATTATCTTCCGTAGTGTAAGCACTAAACTAAAATTATCCCCAAAAACACAACCAACTAACTTCTTAAATGTTGACATAGATATGAAAATTTAGATTGCGCCATGAACGGGTACAGCTTGTGTCAAACTTTTAGTCCGCTCTAATCGAATTTAAACGATAAGGTTCGTCGACATGCTAATTATCAAATTGTATGAAAACTGTTGTGAATTGGAAACTACTTTTTATTTATGGATCTGAGAAGTAAACACCAGATTGAAACGTACACAAGGGGTAATGCACTAAGCTGTTTTGTTTTAATGGACTATTGCTGTTGGCCGCAGATGGCCTTTACAGTTACCGGGGTTTTAATGAGGCGAGAACCTTGGTGAGTCCTCAAGCCTTGAGCGGCGAATTCGCCTCTGGAGGATTTCTAATCGCCAGGCATCACCTCCGGTGAGGTGTTCCGCTGACTCTGAGAGTCTCCACGGCGCTAGAGCCACGAGGGAGCGACAAACCTGAGGGTGCCTCTAAAGGCTCGGACCTCGGCGCACTAAGCTATAGGTTTAGCTTTGACAAAAAAATCAGACCCATCGGCGTATTATTCCCCATATTCAATGCCAATTCTCTGTCCATAAGATAGTTACGTAACTTTAATACCGTCGTAATAATACCTGTTGTTATAGTGTACTTGCTGCGCTGATTTATAGAGTAGGGTAAAGTGGGGTAATTTCAAACGAGGCCTTTTATTATCACGATATAAAACGATAAACAGCCCAATGCTCAGTGCCAGGCATTGTACACGGGTCTCCCTTTCAGCCAGCAGAAATAAATTATTAACTACTCTTTTCTGTCCACTCAGAAATCACCCCTCTCCCCTACTAAGTGCGGATATCTCAATGAAAAGCTGTGCGCGTTCTGTGGTTGAGCTAATTGACAATCGTCATACAAGTGAACTGAGATGAGTTACTCCCCACCGCAATTAAAATTTGTAGAGACTGGACTTTTATTACTAGAGTACATATCATCATTGGGAGAAATACATGGGGAGTTTTTGGCCCATAACAGCAACACGCTAGCCCAATGCGGGCGTATGCGGTACTATAGTACAGTCGACGACATAAGTAGCTTAACACTTTAGTACCATGTCGCACCGACTCTTGCGCTCGTACTTATAGTGCTACCGTACTAATATTGATGCCATAGTTATTGTGACATGGTACTAAAGTGTTCAGCTACTTCTGTGGTCGACCGTACCTATATTATATTAATAACACAAATATTTGCTATGATCGGTTAGCTGTTTATATTTCTTTATTTTACGCTATTGTTTTATTGTGTTGTTATCAGATAAATAAAACAAGTCTACTGCAGATTCTTTATAAGGAATTTTAATAAAAACGACAGCAAGAGAATGATTTTTTCAACGACAAATACTTGAGTTATTATAAATCGTGACATAACTCTAGGTATGTATTAAAAAATGGACTAAATTATTTTAATTTAGAATCGTCCTGCCTTGGCTTGATTGAAATGTATTTAAATTATGTTGAAATAATATTCTACTCTCAACGAACAAGACATAAAAGAATAATTGGTTTTTATTCTAACAGAATTAACAAGGAAGAAAAAAATAATGCGTACGCTGCAATACTACTTTTTTTAAGCAGATGTTGTTTTTGAAATGCTTAGTTCAATTCTATGACCATTTTAAATTTATATCGCGTGTAGGTACTATGCTTCAGTATTGTTTGCGTATAAAATTAGACTAATTTTTTCAAACAAATTTAGATTGTGTTATTTCAGAATTCAATTTTTAATCCCCCTTTTTTACTGAACGTCAATCAGTTCTGAGCCAGTCTTTACATACAGATTAATTAATTTTCTAGAACTTCCGGTATACGGAGATATATATATTTATATATTATGTAATAAGTGAAAACAAAAATGGATGGTATCTCAACTACACTTATAATTCGAATAGTAAACAAATAAAAAGATTTACATACATTTTTACGATACTATTCAAAGTCCTCATACAAGTAGCTAAAATTTTGTGAAGAATTTACCTATATCTTACATAATTGTTTCAATTTGAATGGCCTTAAGGAGGAATTTGTTTTCAATGCTATAAAAAATTATGATAATTGTAAGTACTTTGCAAAGATATTGTAATGATTTATTTTATTTTACCAACGTGTACAAAAATCATTAAAAAATTCAACTTTCTGTTGAAATACTGGCATATTACGTTAAGACATGTAATTATTCGTAATCTCAATAGTTAGACAAATAAAATAAATGATTTAGACGTCTGTCTAAATGTAGAACCCAAAAATATATTATTTTAACACGATAACCGCACGAAAAATAAAGAAAAACGTCTTAAAATCTCAACAAAAATACTTTTAAGAACTGGAAGAAACAATATATTTTTTTATTTTTTTAAAATCGAAAGTTTATTTTTTTTTATATTTGCCATTTTTACCAACCAAACAGTTTATTTGACTCAGTATTATGGTGCTGACAATATTATTATGGCTATGATGTATATTTATATGAGATATGCTTCATGGCGATCTACAAGACATGTCAGTGTATATAATATACATTCTTATAAAATATCTAATTCTGTATACAATATTCATAGCAGACAGCAACTTTATGTTGAGATAGTTTTTTTTAAATTTTAACATTGATCAACAAGTACTGATAGTAAATTGGCCCTCCACTAGGTTAGAACAAAAAAAATCAAAAAAATATACTCATTGGGTAGATACAATCGACAGCACATCAAACGTAACAGTTTGACCTTGAGACCCTTAATACGTCCATAATACAGGCTGCTTTCGTAATACAACTGTCACACTTGACGTGCTGTCGCCTGTACATAATTATTCCAAATTTAATTCCCAATAAAGTGAAGTCTTTATGACTGTACAATATGTAGTTATAGTCTACGTTTGTTTTATTTATTAAATACTGTTTCCAAAATATAGATTTTTCGGTAAATATTTAAAAAAAACTTTATAAGTTTTGTGCTTGTTGAATTGCGCAGTTAAGGAGTTTTGAGTTTGACATCATTTATAACTATACTTAGCGTATTTACAACAGAAAATAATCACATAATATATATCTACTTACACATTTATATTTTAATATTAAATAATAATAGTCGCAGAAAGTAAACATTTTAAACTTAACTTAACTTTTATACATTAAACAATAACAGTGATATGATTAGACTCATTATATTAGTAAATAAATAATCAATTCTAAATACTTAAAAAAAATACTTCGCGAATGGAATTTAAGTAATTAATCGGAAGACGTAATTAATAATAATACAAAATTGATTTGCCAATATAATTACATAATTATAGATTTAATTTAAAATTTATTGGACCAGCCATCACGACGAATTTTTAAGTGCAAATTTTTAATAACAATAAATAAGTCAATCTGAAAGTAAAATATTTAGGTAATAAATAACAAGCTTTTTAAGTAATTTACAATTTAAATTTGGTTTAAATTCTTATTTTAAAAACACACGCACATCGTTTGCTCTATTATTCTACATTTACGATTTTTTTTCAAACATCCATTTAATCTATGAAAGAAGCGTACTAATTACATATCAAAACAAATCCATATCTCACTGGAAACAAATCGGTTCGTCGATAACCATGATTTTTCATAAAACATACCCTCAACAAAACTCATAAAGATAAAACATCGCTCGAAACACACCCCTCAATATTATTAATTTTATTATACCACAGACTCCACCATAAACGTCCAAGGTCTAAGCGTCTCTGAAAAAATCAGCAAATCACTTTTTAAATTGACATTTTTATTAAATTCCATCGCCGTAAAGTTTTGAAGAAGGAAAAGGCCGTTCTTATTTTGAAGTTACCCATCGCAGCCGTTCCACGTTCTCTAGTGCATTCAAAAAATCCGACGCGTCGTTTCCCGCGCATCTGTTTGTTGATTTTTAATCTGTTTTTCTAAGCTCACGTAGAGTTCGGCGTACCGGCTTTTTCAAATCCTTCCACGAGTGTTTCTAATATGAATTTGATTGTTATTTTGTAAATACTCTCTACGTTTGGTGTGTAGCGGTCCCCCAGCGTTGATTCTACTGCCGCCAAGAAGGGAGTTTCAATTTTCTGGAAGCAAACAAGAAAATAATGTAAATTTATGGTCTTGGGCAACAATTTAAATGTAATGTTAATTTATTGCCCTAATTATCTAAACTTCTTAACAAGTTAACGTGCCTAAATGGTAAAATACGGGTCTGGAATTGGGCAAGTATCGCCTTGAGGTATGCTCAACAATAATAATTTAACTTCACGGATCCGATTTCAAACCATCCAATATTTATCTAGAGTATTCTAGAGAATAATAATGAGATTTTATACAGATTAACTATCAACTTGTCAAAGTTAATCTCTGTATTGACGTTATCTGTAGATCGAATAATGACCTTAAATCAGATTCAGCGTACTTTATCTATTGATCTTGTCACTATTGTAGAGAAGTTTAAAGTAACTAATAAACTGTGTCTGAGAAACGCTTATTGCATTATTTTATAACAATTACAATAAATTATAATAATCAAGCGGTAAAAAAATAAAATAAATATTTAAAAGGAAATAGATGATAAACAAACGGTCAGAGTGTAGCTGGAGTAGGAGTAGCAACTCCAACTTTCACCTTTCAATAGATCGCAGCTAAATAACTCTAGTTTGAGTGCTGTATTGTATCTGGCTCGAAGGACCTTGTTGAACTCGGAACTATGTTTGGTTGCCAGGCAACGAGTGATGAGTAAAATATAAAGCCACTGTTTCTAGTAGGAGGAAAAGTTTATTGTTGGTTTTGAAAGCCTACATAGTATTAGCAACAATACTAAAGCCTACATATCACGTAGTCATGGCCCCACAGTAAGATAAGATCAGCAACACTAAGTAGCGTGAGTCAGAAAACGTTGAAAAAGATGCAACGACATCTATTATCTTAATTAGGTACTAAAATACAAACAGTTTGTCATTTACGCGACAGTATAAATATTTGCTATAATGATAAAGCTAGACGATTAGATAATCTGGGATGGTTGCCAGTTGCAGTGCCAATTGAGAAAGCGTAACATAACGTTTTATCTTTTTATCAGGTAGACAGCGTGGAAGCGGATACCCGCCTAAATCTCTCGTAAAACTTTTACGCTTTTTACGCCTAAAGTTTTACGAGCGACTAATAGGCTGCGGTAACCGCTTACCACCAGGTGTGCAGTCGGCATCAGAGATCGCTGAACACAATAGTACCTTTTCATAATAACATACCGACATTCGTTGGACAATTTCTTTAAACACTGTGAATGACGTAGTGTGACATGGTAAAAAAATGCCGACCGTGCCATGCGTTTGCTTGCCACCGTTATCGTGTATTTAAAACAAACCTCCTAATAACATAGATCATAAAAGAAACGTTCGTCCCAAGATTACAAAAAGCCACCCAATGCTCCATAAAACTGGTGTAAGCCAACGTGATATCAAAGATTCTTTGATTGTAGCATTCTATATCCGGGCAGCCTGATTTAGTTATGCCTTCAAAGACAAAGCTCTTGTTTGACTGGTCGATGCCATATTACATTCCATATAGTGTCTCTTTGCTGATATTTGCGGGCTTCTGTATGTAAAAATAGGATTATTTTTGTCTTTTATTCGCTCAAAGATGAAGGTTGAAATAGCCCGCAAGGCCTAAAAGGTCATTAATATTGAAAGAGTCTTTTGAGTCTCATAATGAGAGCCTTACTTACTTTTATTTAGTCACAAAGGTAAAATATGCATACGGAGAAAATGTCTACAAAATATAATTTCATTCAACAACATGTTTTAAAATGTACAGTCAGAAAGTCAGCAACGTAAGTCGAATAAAACTTTAGTTCCTTGTCACACTATGCCATTCACAGTGTTTATACGAATTGTATATGTCAATATTTTAAAAATGAAATGGTTTTCCTAGGTGGTAGGCCCGTATGTATGGTCGTCTGGGTAGTACCGCCGCGCCGCCTTTCTTATTTCAACTGTAAAGCAGTTCGCTGTGTTGCGAACTATAATTACTGGGTATGGAGGGCATTTCGCCTTTAACTTCACAAATGATAACACACCTGCAATACTTAGTTATGTTTACCTTGTTATTGCAGGTGTCGATAGGCGGCGGTTACTACATACTTACCATCAGATGGGCCGTCGGCTTGTTTGTCGTCAAGTTGCTTAAATAAACTAAAGTATTCATTCACATCAACAGTTTACAATAATAAGAAAGTGCTAAGTTTAGATAGAATAACATATAATCAGTATAGAGGACAACTAGACCGCTCTCATATTCGCCCTATTATTATTTCTTTATTTTTCAGGCCAGATTTCAATTATAAAACCGACATTTGCCGTGATAGGCTACTAATGATATTTGCCGTGCTTTGTATATAAATAAAACATTACAACGCTCTTAAACTATATCATCAAAAGTTTCTGCTATTTGGATGGTACTAAAAATCTCCTGAGATAAAAGTATTCTATTACATTTCCGATGCAATCTAAACTGCAAAGAGGATTGCGAGATAAAAACACTAATCATAGCAAAATTGGAAACTAAACTCATCCTCTCGCGGATGCCCTCTAAAATAAATCAAACACACACAAAGCTTTCTAATGCCACCTTCTGTTAGATTTTCAAGGATCGTAACCACGATTGGGGCAATAAAACTGAAATACAGACCGTCGTAGATAATACTGACAAGGATACAAATAACGAGTTTGGAAGTAAACAGATCAATCATGCAAGGCGTAACAAGCCTTTGCGAGACAAATATCATCAATTCGAGATTGATGGCGAAATAAATGTGTAAGTGGAAAATAAATTATATGATTGATATGTTCTTCGGCACGTTCCATTTAGTGATGTGAAAAAGCATATATATATGGATTATAAACAAGCTTCATTTGAAATGAGAATAGATGACTTATTTATTATTAAAAAAAAAACAAAAAACACGACTGTAAACACAACTGAAATTAATATGATTCAAATTCGCCACATTATTTTTTTAGCTGTATAAGATAGGATACTTTGGGAAAGAATACGAGTCAAATGACACCTCACTCTTTAAAATCGGTCAAGCTGTTTAGGCTACAGGCGGTCACAATGGAACAGATATACACACCCAACATACCTCGAAAGTCACAAGCCCCCTTTTGACGCAGCTGGGTAAAACTCTTTGGGTGGAATAGCACCATACATGACGTTCAGCACAGGCTGACAGAGTGCGTGAAATATTAGAGAGGGACGGACTTACTGCTGCAGAGCATGTTACAGTAATATCTGTTATGTGGTGTAGAGTATAACATTAATAATTCTAATTAAGGAGCCTTTATAGGTATATTGTATGCATTAATTCTGGAGCTGAAAAGTAATTGCGTGAAATATTTTTGCATCATAAATTCTCCTGCTGTGTGGCCATATGTTTACCAATTAAGCTATAATGGGCTACATGTATAATATTGGACAAAAGTATCTAAGTAAAATAAGGATAATAAATAATAATATCACTGGGAGGGAATGTTCCTCTTACAGTAAAGATCACGTTATGAAACTTTTGATGATGCTTGATGAAATTTATTTATTTATTCAAAATCAATCACATCTATCATTACAGGTTTCCCCAATAAAAATGCATAATGAAAATGATCTCTTATTTGCTTGTGTTCTTAGAGAAGCCGTAAACAGGACTAATTTGAAGAACAAACATGATATTCGTCAATATGAGACGACTTGGAATTGAAGAAACAAACGAAAAATCATATTAGAAATCTGAAACTTTTCTAATATGATTTTAGGCTTGCTCTTAATCCCAGTTTTGCTCGAGTCGACGGTGTAGTGAGCTTACCCAGAAGGTACCTATTTAATCCTGCTTTGAAGTGGTTCAGGTAATGAACGAATTAATTTATTAAGCTGCGTAAAACTCCCGGGAGCACAATTATAACAATTACAAACCCTATTTCCCTTATTACAAAACGCAGACTAAAGTTAGAGCTGGTTTGAAACTGATGCTGTCACTGTCTTTCTTTTAACAAACAAAAGTGACTGCATCGGCTTAAGGATAAGGGGGATTGTGTCGAAATGTTTTCTTGACAGATACAAAATTATTTGGTATGTTATAATAGCTACCAACCACGCTGCTAATTAGTAGTATCAAACCAAACTTCGCAGGGGCTTGGAAATGCTTTTATATCAGTCATCCTGTACGTATTATTATTTGCTGCATCTAGCGTCTATATATATAGATTCTCTAGTGAATATATATTCACTGCTAATAACTCAGAGAGAAAGGGAGAGAGAGAGAATTTTATTAAACATATCAATTAGGTACACTGTATCATCAATTCAAGTTTCATTTCTTCAGAAGCTAATCCCATTTACATAAAAGGCTGCCCTCAGCTTCGATGTACAAACATTGTGAATTATTTACATCACTAGAAGGGACCTCTTTTATCTCGCTTATGAAGATTTCGTCATGAGCAAATTTCTTCATAAGAAGTATTTGCATTGATTAAATTAAGTTGAACTTGCGAAAGGTAAATTACGTTGTTTTATAGACATAACAATTCCTTTCTTCCAGCGTGTTTTTAAATGAAATATTGTGTCGTACCTACGAGTGTTGTTTACTTAGGAGTTAATGATTTGTTTCAGGAGGATATGCTCTTTTGTTAAGCAGTTAAAGCGGTTGCAGTAACAATGGGACCGACGGCTGAAGGTACCTTTCGAAGCACGGAGAATTTGGAGATTAAAAATTTTGATTGACCAATCCCGGGATCAGCCATGGAGCAAATTACTTTATTTTAGTTACCAGAACGCTCAAACCACTCCGCCACCGAGCTCCTCAAATGCTTCATTATTTCCACTTATTTTACATTAAAGTTGCCTATCGTAAGTCGAAAGATGCCCACAAAGACGGGCATTATTGCGTGAATTTGATGTCGTTCAGTACATAACACGGTCGTCGGTCCAGAGCCGTTGTGTTGTGATAACTATTATGGTATTTTAGACGTGTCACAACCATAACAAAACTATGTTGCTATACTCCAAATTATATTTCTGTAATTCCATTCACACGTATTTCAATTTGTGTAAAATGTGTGTAAAATATCTTTGTGAATGTTATAGACGTAGGAAAGTTTAAGCTGGCCATTGACGATGCGTCGATCAAACCGAATGAAGTAACACAAAAATAGTACATAAAACGTAACCTATTTAATGAATGTTGTCCAGCGTAGGATTCCCAAACGGATTATACTCCATGCACTAAATCCAAATGGACGTCATTCACGGCCAACTATCAATGTGAAAAACGTGCACCACGCCATTCAAAAGTGATCTGAGTTAACTCATACAGGTCCATTTTTATATCAAAGTATATATATGTCTCTCTATCTATTTATCTATCTATGGCACCGCTAAGTTTAAAGTTACGACCATACATAATTATAGTAATTATATTGATAGTTTTATCTTTCAAAATCATTATATTGCTGACCGTGAGAGGAGACGTACCTCCTTGACTTATCAGTGTCTCACTTCCTACGCCTGCTTATAGCTTGGGCGATATTATATTATTTATTATCTCAACAATATAACAGTCCAAATTGTATATTGTATTTATTAATTTGTCTAGCACTCAAAGCACTTTTGTAAGTACCTTACTATATAAGCCTATTTTAGCATTTCAGTGTTTTAAGTGTTCAGTTTTTAAGTTTACTTATCTTGTTCGAGTGTGCCTTTATTTTTAATCATAAATATCCCATAAAGTGACATATTCCGGTGCTTCGTTTCTTTTTGGACAATCCCTTACCACCAAACGTTACAACCTTGGCGCTAATTCGTGTAAGCGGGTGTGTACTGTGTATGGTGTAGGTATACATGATACTTTAGATAGAGATGTTTTGATATCTGGATGGACCACTTGATAATACTTGAGTTATTTGTTGATTATATTTATGTGTTAAGAGACGTAAACAAGAATTTTTTGGGCCGGCAAGGTGGAGGCGGCTAGAGCAGTGTCTAAACTGCACTTACTGTCTTCGCAAATGGACTCTTCTTACCGCTTGACATCAGGTAGTGTTGAGTCATTTACCGTGCTTCGTATGAAAAAATGTGTGCAGAAAGAGTTTGATTGGAAAATAAATTGAGTTATAAAAATTTAACGAGCGACCCAATGCGCGCCCGAAATGGTGACTCGAGAGTCACACATAACAATGCACTTTGTACAGGATGTATAATTGCGCCTTAAATTGAAGTTCGTCTATCCAGATTGCATTCATTTAGAAGTCTACCAAATGGAAGTTTCTTTAGTGGCCAGTTTAACGGAATATATTGCGCCGCTTTTCCACAGCTATAATTTCCGGTGGATCGATGGCAGTGCGAAAACTTCTAAGGCTAAGTCGAATCCACATGCCACTATGTAAATGCAAAATTGAGGCAAGCGTGCGATGAATTGGCGCTACGTGGACAAGGGACTTTTAAGGTTCGGAATCTTCCAAAGAAAATGCTGGGGTGGTGCCGTCAATGCGACAATAAACCCAAACATTAGTTCATAGAAATGGTTTTGCACTTTCAAAAACATGTTATTTATTTGATTATATCCTGACATTTCGATGAAATAATGCAGCCAATGTTAAACTATTTCATACAAATTTCATGAAATTATCAAATGAATAACATGTTTTTGAAAGTGGCAAACCATTTCTACGAATGTTTGAATTTATTGTCGTATTGACAGCACCACCCTGTATATGGGTAAAATAATTTGACGAGATAGCAGCGACATATAAGTACATTTGCATGCTGTGTTCGCCTTTTAAATATTGTGTAATTAGCTTGGTGATATTACCATGTAATATTGTAAAATTGTTGGCAGACCAATGAATAAATAAAATAAAAAATATATAACTGCAATCTCCTTTAGCTCCGCTTCGTTTACCGCACATTATTCTGATCTTCTAACACACAATCTGTTATTAAAAGTAATTGTTTAACAGCAAACAACCTCTTTAAATTTATTTAAGGAAATTTCATATGTAAATTGTAGGGTGTAAAATACGGATGGACGCGGGCAGCGCAGGACAGATCGACTTGGAGATCTTTAGGGGAAGCCTATGCCCAGCAGTGGGCGTCTCTCGGCTTATTTATGATGTGTTACATACAAATATATTTATAACTCAATCACATTTGCCAAAAAATACAAATTAGGTGAGCGGAAAGACCGAATCACGTTAGGTACGGTTGTCCTAGTAAAAATCAGGGCTACAAACGAGTAGTTTCGGATTTCATGAAGTTGATGCAGGAAAAATTTAGATTGACTCAGATATGGTTCAACATAGTCCGTGTCCTAAATGCATGTATTGCGAGCCGTAAGACGACTCCAAAATATTATGCTAGAGATGTTTATAACTCCAAAATATTATGTTGCTATAGTACTGCAAGTAGGGTAGCAAACGAGCGTATACTTAGCATCAAAAAGATTTTAACGCTCTTAGCACTTTGTGCACTTCTCTACTCACGCGTTCTAACCCTAGCCTATAGACGCTCGTAGAACCTTGAGCACTACTCTACTCACGCGTTTTTACCTTAGTCTATAGACGCTCTTAGAACCTTGAGCACTAATATACACACGCGTTCTTACCCTAGCCTATAGACGCTCGTAGGACCTTGAGCACTACTCTATTCACGCGTTCTTACCCTAGCCTATAGACGCTCGTAGAACCTTAAGCACTAAACTTTACTCACGTTTTTACCCTAGCCTAGCCTATAGACGCTCGTAGAACCTTAAGCACTAAACTTTACTCACGTTTTTACCCTAGCCTAGCCTATAGACGCTCGTAGAACCTTGAGCACTACTCTACTCACTTGTTGTTACCGTAGCATAAAGACGCTCGTAGCTCCTTGAAAACTACTCACTTATTGATACCGTGGTATCTAGAATAGCACCTTGGGCACTGCTTATGCGTTGTTACCGTAGCCTTTAGACACTCGTAGTACCTTGGGCACTACTCAAGCAGTTTTAGCGTAGCCTATAGACGCTCCTAGCACCTTAATTAATTACTACTCACGCGTTTTTACCGTAGCCTATACACGCTCGTAGCACCTTAGTCACTACTCACGTGTTTTCACCGTAGCCTATAGACGCTCGTAGCACTTTGGGCACTACTCAACCATTTATACCGTAATAGCCTTTAGACGCACGTACCACTTTGGGCACTACTCACGCGTTTTTACCGTACCCTATAGACGCTCGTAGAACCTTGGGTACTATTCACACGTTTTTACCTCAGCCCATAAACACTCGTAGCACGAGCTTTCTACCCTGCAAAATCACGAGAACTTGTTAGGTTTACAGTCCGCTTGATTTCTAACGCTTTTTGACCTTAACAATCTTAGTCATAATCATTTATTTTGCTTAACCTTATCGTAAGATCACTATACTACAAAAAAGTGTTATTTAGCTATCTTCTATAAATTAGAACTCATTCACGCGCAGGATGCGTAGGTGTTTGTTACTACTGACCTTTTGTCACAACTCACCCCACTGACCTCTACGTACTAAATTTCCTACTGACACATAGTGACAACCTCCGTGTCAGCAGCATATAAGGTTATATTTATAGTTAGTACATCAGAGTGATTGTTTCACATACCAAATGTGAGCTCGGAAAATATCTAGAAGATTAATTATAGTGAATAATATTATGTTGGTATATATTCGAGATTGTGTGGGTAGAACAAATTCTTTCGTTTATCCTAAGGTTCGGTTCTCACCACCGGGACACGAGTTCTTTCTAGTTAAACATTTTTCTATTGATGAGAACTTCGCCTAAAATATCTTGGTTGGGGGTTTCGGGCTTCCCATCAAAATAATGCAATTTTTTTGTCTAAATCAGATCTACAAATCAAAAACCTCTTCTAACGACTGGCCAGCGGAGTTGTCCTGTACCCTTCGCTATACAGGCTACGTGGTCAGGAGCAAATGTTTGTATGATGAGTACGAGCATTTGTTCACGAGTCATGGATGTTTATAAGTTATTTAGTATATTTATAATATTTATATACATGTTATTGTATATATGTCTCCAGTATCTAGTATCCATAACACAAGCTCTTAATGATGCTTACTTTGGGATAGATAATAGGTGTGAGTGTGTGAATATTATTATTATTATTGAACTGACTCTAAGTAAACTCTTTTAATCCGTCATAATTTGACTTTACCATCGCGTTAGTGAATACTTTAGCTCGAAGAAGGTCTAACATAATTTTAAAAGGGAAACGTGATGTACTGGATAATTTATATTATATCATGGTTTTGATTCATGAATGCAATAAGCACTTTGATGTTTACTGGTTACTTTGATTTTTTTTTATACAACTAGATGACAAACAAGCTGACGGCCCACCTGGTGGTAAGTGGTTACCGCCGCCTATAGACACCTGCAATAACAAGGAAAAGCACTTGATATTGCAGGTGCGTTGTCATCCTGAGGCCTAAGATGAAATGCCGTCCATGCCCAGTAATTACACTGGCTACCTTTCCCTTCAATCCGAAACACAGCGAACTGTTTCACAGCTGAAATAAGAAAGGCGGTGGTACCTACCCAGGCGATCCTACATATGGGTCTACCACCTAGTAAATAGATTCCACCTAAATTAGAGGTGACATTCAGACGACCCCTAGACTTACATAATTCAATTGTAATAATTTTAAGATGTGTGATTTGATGCCTCTACATTTTATTTCAAATTGATCATGATTAAATTTATTTCACATAGGTACTTAACGAAACAGAATTTTATATCAGGACACATTATGGTGACGATAATATGCAGCTGCATTATTTTATAGTAATGTCATGAAATTATCAAATGAATAAGATGTATTTGAAAGTTCATTTCACAGAACATTTCTATGAACTAATGTAGCTTAAGTTTTAATTTACTGTCGTATTGCTGTCAACACCCTGTATAAAAAAGCATGTTAATTTTTACAATTAATTAAATGTTTACTCTTAAACCGCTGAACTGATTTAGATGAAATTGAACATGGAGTTGGTTCCACGTCCTTCACAGGGTCTTCCAAGCTATTTCCGTACCAAATTTTATCTTTATTGGTTCTATAACTGACAGTTTTAAAATTAAGCTTAAATGCGGTAAAGGCGTATTATTATTCTTGCATTTAGTTTATTCTTTTATTATTTAACTTCTATAATAATATTTCGTCAAGTGTGATCATGTTTCCCGTAAGTATTTGAAAATGTTGACTCAGCAAATAACTCGCGGTATTGACCCATTTATCTGGCCCGGAATATCGAATGTTTCAAGATAACCTCGGCTATTTCGCAAGTGACAAATGAAGGCAAACAGACGAGCTACTACCTGATTAGCTTAAATTGAATACCTGCCAACAACATTGATTACTCGGTTTAATTCAATACTCAATGATTAGACTTTGTTTTTGCTACTATCTTAGCTAAAAGGGGAGATCTTTCTATTATGCCGTTGTAGAAATAGGTAATTGATAAAATAACCTCAAGTTAAGTTCTTATACCGTGTAAGACTGGTCTTAATCTGTCCAGCGGCGTTATCGCTCCGGAGTGCTATGACAATTAAATAATCTGTTTTTTTTTTTATACATCTATATGACAAACAAGCTGACGGCCCACCTGATGGTAAGCGGTTACCGCCGCCTATAGACACCTGCAATAACAAGGAAAAGCACTTGATATTGCAGGTGCGTTGTTATCCTGAGGCCTAAGATGAAATGCCGTCAATGCCCAGTAATTACACTGGCTGCCTTTCCCTTCAATCCGAAACAGCGAACTGTTTCACGGCTGAAATAAGAAAGGCGGTGGTACCTACCCAGGCGACCCTACATATGGGTCTACCACCTAGTGAATAATTTTAATTTAATCTGATGCTTAACGGATTAAACTTAAATTAAATCCGGGGAAATTATGACAGCCTTTATTAGCTCATTTTATGATAGGAGGAGCTTGGTGGTAGTAGTTCGAGCGCTCTGGTTTCCATTACGGAAACAAAGCAACTTTTCGCCATGGTCGGTCCCGGGATGGGTCAATCAAGTTTATAATCTCGAGTTCCTCCGTGCTTCGGAAGGCACGTTAAACCGTTGGTCCCAGTTGGTACTGCAACCGGTTTAACCCACCAACCCGCATCGGGCCAGCGTGGTGGTGTTATGGCCCAAGCTCCTCATGTCTTTCTTCCATGTAGGAAGGCCTGTGCCCAGCAGTGGGACGTATATAGGCTGATGATGGTTATGATAATGATTATGAAAGCCGTTAAAAACTCATTTCTCTTTAATAAGGAGTATTGCGTCTGGAATGTGTGCCTTGACAGGTTAAGGAACTTTTTTTAGACAATATACAAAAATTGTGGCACAAAAAAAAACCAACTAAGCTACGGTAACCGATGGTAACCGTTACCGTCGCTTAAGCCATCATCCCTTCGGCTCACAAGCACAGTGGAAAATTGTAGCTATCTGGTACGTGAATGGGGTAATTCTGAACGCGGCGTCAGTTTGAACGAGATATATATTACATCATGGAAGAAAAATATAGTTGTTTGGCTTAAACCGAACAGCTCAGCTATAGCATTCCAATTTTGTCACATAAGTACGTTTCGCTCGCGAGCGCTATTGTTGTCTTTTTTCAATGCACTAAGAAGTCGTATCTCTTATTCCTCTCTCTCTCTCTCGGCCGAAATAATGTTCACAATTATGCGGTAAGTTAATATCCAAGCTATCGGCAATTCATTTTACATTACCGGTATTAATATCCAATTTTCCGACAGGCAACTCCACACCGCACCGGGAATATTTCACCCGGTTGACATCTGTCGTCGTTATACATTGCGCTGTCAGACGACTGTCAAATCAGAGAATTAATATGTCGTTTCCATTTGAGTGTCATTCAGTCTGATAAAATGAATGTGTTTACGAGAATACCTGAACTATGTATTTTAATAATACGCTGTTATAAAACAATAAACACTGGGAAGACGAGGCTTTTTCTCTTCTCTATTAGAATATTTGTTATAAGTGAAAATATAATTAAAGCAATTAAAACTTATTTACCCCAATCGATAAATAATAACACAACAATAATACCCATTATTATAATAACCACTCGTATTATATTAGTCTAGTTAGGTACAGTCGATAGCACATCAAGCGTAGCAGTTTGACTTTGAGACCGCCCTTACTGCGTTCGTAATAGAGTCGGTTTTTGTAGTGCAATTGTCGCACTTAATGTGCTGTCGTCTGGGTTCGCAAAATACATGATATATTTTCTTATGGCTTAAAATACCCAGATTAGAAAAGTAATGTCTTGCGGATGATCTCCCAATTCGGGTAACTGACCACTGAGTTACCCAGGATTGGGGAGAACCCAATGAATTTGTCTTTCCTTTTTACGATATAAGCTTTGATACTAAACTTACGGAAAAACAATGTTCCTGATCGGGAACCAACCCCGCTGATTTCATAAAAGATACTTATAAGCTATGGCACAATCTCCTAGTATCATCATTGTGGGTAAAATTGTGAAAAGTTATAGCATAGATAGAGTATTGAACTTTAATTTGGCTGCGTAAGACTCCTGCAGCAAAATAATATGACAGTTAAAAGCCATTGTGTCTGTGATGTGACATTTCAGACCAAAAATCCCATCTTCCATCTCATCCACCATAAATTTTTCATTTTATACCATCGTCCGAGAATTCCAAAGGTAAGAAGAAAGACCCAGCAAAAGATTTTAAGGGTACGTCAAGGCAAGTTAGACTTGTATTATATTATGTGGTGTTCAGCTTGGCTTAGATAAAAAAAAACACTAGCGGATACTCCACCGACAACAGCAGAAGCTTATGGAGAGAAAAAAACAGTAGATTAAGTAGAAAATATAAATCAAAATCAAATACATATATTTATATTCAATTAGGCTCTTAAGAACTTCTTTCGAATCATCAGAAATTCAATCTGTACCTGTATAAAACAATGTTTTTTAAGTTTATAATGTCTATCAGTCATTCATATATGAATTTACACTGGTTCTAAAAGTTGAACTACCAAAAATCATCTATAAGCTTGAAACTCTAAATTACCTTTATTAAAATAGTCTAAGAAGCTCTTCCGTATCCCCAAAATCAACCTATCTCATATAATGACTAAAAAAAAATCATTCTCACCCAAAAATATTCCACTTTGAAGCCGGGTATCTTCCGATGACTAGCCCCGACTTGATGTATGTACTCGAAGAAGTTGTCCAAGTCATCTAAACCCTTGATACCCTCGTCTAGTGTATTCATTACGTTGTTGGCATGCTCTGCTAGCTCCAAGGAGTTGATCTGTTCCTCCTTCGTCCGGTAGTGGCGGAATTTCTCGAACATGTTCAGAAGGTCTTGGTTCTCTTCGAATAATCTGGAAAAGAGACATTTTACAGGTACAGCGAATAGAGTGTGAGATGATCATAACGACGACACTGCCGAATTTAAACGTTTATGGGATATAGATTTTATCAATTCTACATATCCTAATGAAGACAAAAATCTTGTCAGGTTTTTCTTAGTCCATGAAAGTAATGTTAACAGCAAGGGCGTCGCCAGCCCATTGGGGGCAAGTTGATATAATAGTTTTTTTTTATACAACTGATGACAAACAAGCTGACAGAGCACCTGGTGGTAAGTGGTTAGTAACCACTTACCACCAGGGGCTCCGTCAGCTTACGGTAACCACTGGTTAGGGTCACCTATAGACAACTGCACCAATAAAAAATGAGAAAAAGAAAGAACAAACGAGTGTGAGAAAAATATGAATAGCGACCGTCAACAATACAGCGTTCGCAACAGTCACTCTATGAGTATTATAATCTTCTTATATACTTCACACACCGTTGGGCTCTTGCCATTGAAAGTCAAGGTGAAGCATTGTCAGTCTAGATGTAGCAAAGGCACAGAGAACTTCTTTAGAAGTTACCAACTTAGCGACCCATTTGCACAACCTGACGGCTTGTGCAAATGGGTCGCTAGCTTTTTGTGCAGCAGAAACATAAGAGCCGTTGAGGGAAGTTGCTTGGATAGCATGGACATCAACGGTGGCGTCTCGCAAGGCTCAGTGCTGTCTCCAACAGTTATTGATACATATCAATGATTAGCTGTCTATTGACAGATTGCATTCTAATGCGGATGACAGTACTAGAGACACCTAGTATGCGGCTGGTGCCAATAATCCGAATAAGAAATTTGCTCCATTAACTGTGTAGTAACGGGATTTTGGGATATCCCTAGTAACGTTCAGTTCAGCAGTCATTTAGAGTATAAAATCAAGCTCGCATCCAAGAAGCTTGGTGTGGTATAAGTCTCAAGTTAGGGCCCCATATGAAATAGAAGACTGCGGAGCTGATTAGAGAGGGGTCGCCCTTAGTTGACCCGATCAGTCGCTGACGGCCACGGGGAAGAAGAAGGCGTTACGTCCACTTGCTTCTCCCGTTGTATTTGTGCCTTAGGTGGGAAGTCAGGGGGCCTCACCGCCAAATAACATGGCCAGTCAAATATGAATAAAGTGGAGCTGGAAGAGGCTCGCAGTTGTGTGGGCTGACCGTTGGAGTGGCAGGGTTGATTGTTTCTTCGTTCCCGTGTCTCCCTATAATGACGGAAGACTTTTTAGTAAAGAAAAAGTTTTAGTGGTGGATTTTAGTCGGTAGGACGGACTTTTTTGTCCGGGAGGCCAACAAAGTCGTCAGGGTCCCCCCGGGATCAGGGATAGACCTGAACCTGTAACCGCCTCTCCCCGCGTTAAAAAAGGCCCTATTTAAAATACTGCTGCCACCTTTGGGCGAGAGTACCTAGATACTTAGGTACTAGGACCATTTATCGCGGTTCAAAGACGCGCTATGAGAATTGTTGATGAACTTGAGCTCACGAGAAATATTGGACCCTTAAGCATATGGAGAGATTTTGCCTCCTTAGGTGCATTCTACCGTTTGTATAACGAGTAACGAGTTGTGTTTTAAGGAATTATTCGATATGATGCCGACGGCCTCTTTCTGCCGTCGCACCGCTCGCCATTGGTAGGGAATTTCATCCTCACACGTTTGAACCGTTTGAAAGTGGTCGCGAACTGTACCTACGGTTTCAGAGAAACATTCTCCAGCGTACGCTGCTCACGTTGTGGAATGAGCTCCCTGCAGAGGTTGCTCGAACAAGTACCACCGCCTTTCTTATTTCAGCCGTGAAACAGTTCGCTGTGTTTCGGATTGAAGGGCAATGTAGCCACTGGGCATGGAAGGCATTTGATCTTAGGCCTCCTGATGACAACGCACCTGCAATAACAAGTGTTTCTTTCCTTGTTGTTGCAAGTGTCCCCACTTACCACCAGGCCGTCAGCTTGTTTGTCATCTAGTTGTATAAAATAAAGTACAGCATGGGGTTCTTAAAAAAAAACTTGAAAAGGTTTTTACAGGGTCGACAACGCGAAAGTGATACCCCTGGTGTTGCAATTGCAAGCGTCAATATGCTACGGTGACCGCTTACATGATTGTAAGCGGTCACCAGCAGCATGTATGCACCGTAGCAGGTAAGCATACGGCTTACCTGATGGTAAGCCGTATGCTTGATTGCCACCTTAGTGGTATAAAAAAAAATTGTAGGTACAGTCAAGACTCAAGAGCATGATTGTAATAAGAACGGTTTAAAAGTTCAATCTGTATCTTCAGGAGCAGCTTTTAATAGCAAAGTTACTAAAATATTAGAAATATCGAACAAAAAGAATTTGCGACCGTTAATAAAAACATAAGTTTTGGGGTTTTTCATTAATTTTCTCAACTTCATTATTATGAAAATAATTTACGATAGTTAAAAAAAACATAAGTTTCTGGGGTTTTCCTTAATTTTCTCGACCACATTATTATGAAAGTGAATTTTATTCTAAAACCGTCTATGAAATGTTACTCTATGGTATATACTTAGCGAAGTCGTTGGAGAATAAAGTAATTAGTTTCGAACCGTCCCAATGAATAATAGTAATTAGGTCAGTTTTTCTTTGAAGCACAACGGATTGAAAGATGCTTGAAGACTTATGGTAAGGCTATAGGATTGTCTTACTTTATTAGTCTTGCTCGGTCTTTCCAATGCAAGGCTTTCGGGCTTGAAAGTTTGCTACGTAAAATAGAGTTAGAAATTTTATGTAAAGGACTAGGCACTATTAGAATTTGTTCAAAGATTTTCCAAGCCATGAAAATCTTTGTGGTATAATCTTACGACTAACGACTACTTTTATAATAGCTATTGAACGTAAGCTAAACTATCTGTGATAAAAATACTATTAAACTATAATGATACTTCCTACTCAGCAGCACGCGTGCCAGTCTTCAGAGTCATCAATTCACTATCTCCACCTCAACTTCACGCACTAAGAAATTTTGTAACTCTTCTATGTCGTACTTCCAGAACTTTTTGACAATTATTTAATGACATGATCGCAATATTTTTATACTTATTTTGATAATTATATTTGATAATATAGTGTAATGACATGCAATATTGATATTTTTATTTTATTTTTTATTAAAATTGAGTTAGCTTAAATAAGTTAGTTGGTTTAATGATTATTAAATATTATACCTAAATTGCATGCCCGATATGGGTAACTGTTATGACTACATGTATGCAATAAGATCTAGCTGCTAAGGAACAATTGTTACAGTTATGCAATAAATGATTCTGATTCTGATTTTGATTCTGATTAGATTCTTTGCCGGAACATGTGTTCCCGCCTTCCTATAACATAGGTTCGTGATAAAATACACAAGGTGGAGACAGCTAGATGGAGACAGCTAGATGTCAAAACTGTCAGCTGTCTTTGCATATGGTCTCTTCTTACCGATTCACATCAGGTGGTGTTGAGTCATTTGGCGTGCTTTGTATTTTTTTTTGTAAATGGCCTCGTTCGGAATCATATCTCATCATGGGGCTGTGACTATGCCACAATGTACTTCGACCCTTCGGGATCTTTTGTGCCACCCCTGCCTTCACTCCTCCCATGTCCTGAATATAGCTGACATAAGCTTCACTATATCTTTGGGGTGAAAGAGTAGTCTTCTGGCCTTGGATACGCCACTTCCAGCAATCTCATTCTGACCCTAGCCAGGGCATCACATTGAAACAAAAGGTGTTCCATCCATTCCTGGCCTTCACCACATGCCCGACAAGTTTGTGCAAAGGATAATTGCATTTTGAGGAGCATGTAGTTGATGGCAACTACATGCTCCTCAAAATGTCCTGTGAGTGCTCCAGTGAGGAAGCGAGCCTGTGTTCTACCGTTTGTGCAGATATATTTACTGCATTCCCCTACCCACCCCCCATAAAGGACTTGGGAGTGTTTTAGTCCCCATACCTTTTGCCATTCAGTTCTGTGTCTATTCTTGACACCCTCTTTAATGGCTGTGTTTATAAAACTTTGTGTCAGAGATATGGAGGGCTCAGGGCCCACGTACATGTTTTCTGAGCCCTTCCTTGCCAGTTCGTCAGCCTTCTCATTGCCAATCACTCCTACATGACCAGTCACCCACATTAGTCTTACTCTGTTATCTTGTTCGGAATAAACCCGTGTTCGTAATCACCCTACTCTCCCCTGTATGTCACCTTTTCACCATAGCAATAGAATAAGCATTAATTAGGGGTTTATATTGCTACGCTGGAAATACTCTACAGAGAGAAGCTTACTTGAGTTACTATTTTTTACTTTTCCTCGAACGGCGCAAATGAGATATAAATCGATTCTTTAAGAGCGAAGCATTATAAAAACATGAAATCCGACTTTCAAAGCAATTGAAGTTAGTAAAGATGCTCATATTTCTTTGATGTTAATGCTAATACTTATTTCTTGTAACTTCACTTTTAACCTCAGACGCAAAAAGTAGGCTGTTATAAGTTTGATGTGTCTGTCTGTGTATCTGTATGTCTGTCTGCGGTATCGTAGCTCCTAAACGAATGGACCGATTTTGATTCGGATTTTTCGTTTGAAAGCTAACGTGAACAGGTTGTTTCTTAGCTATAATTTATGAAGATCAGTTCGTTTGATGAATATCAGGTCATTTTTTACTTGGCAAAAGTGTTTTGCTAACTTGCACAGTTCCAATTGATATGAAATTTGGTTTACTGTTACTTCAGTAGTATTTCTAAGACATGCTAACTCAAGGCTGATCCTGGACCATCAAATAGACTGTGTGATGCTCACAGAAACTTACAGCAGATAAAGCGTGTTTGTGCTCATAAGAATAATCTCAATGAGGTGGTGTTAATGAGGTCGGGGGTTACTTCAGATTTTCAATATAATTAGAAATCTCTTTAGACTATGTTAATAACGGTACGTACACGAGAAGAAATGTAAGTTTTATATAACATCAATTTTTAGTAATTCTCAGAACGAGGACACCGATGGCTTATATGAAATTAATGCTTCTGAAGTTTTAAACTTCTTACACTCATAATATTTTAAACATAAATTTGAAATTGCTTTCAGATCGGTTCGGTTTTGATGAAACAGCATTTAAGAAATCTGAAACAGGACAAATGTTGATATTGCTTCAATAAATTGGACGTCAAAGTTTTCTTAAATTGGGGAAAGATCTCCTAACTTTTATTGCAATTATTTTATTTTATTTTGTTTTTCATTTAACAAAAATCCACAGATATTAATATCATCATCATCTTCGTCACATCAGCTGAGCGACGTCCACTGCTGGGCACAGATCCTTGTGAGACCACAAGGTTCTCCAAATTATAGGATTAATACCATAAACAAATTTCAGAAACTACACATTTTATAATTAGTATGATTTAAACAGACAGTTATAGTATTGTCTTATATTTTTGCTATTCAACTCCCGTTTAATAGTTTGTTACATTTTTATTATACACCAGCCGTTTCAAATACTTTACAGCTATCGTGGTCACGGGAACACTGAAGATGTCAGTTGTCTTTGATAAATTCATATTGTCTTCTTTCGTCTCTTCGCGACTGTTACTAAATTAATATACCCTCATAAGTTATTTTTCAACACACTTCCTCATAAAGTGGCTCTAATCCCATGGCAATTAGGCACATAATGACACCTATAATCAAACTGTGACTTTTTCATTACTATTATTCACTAGTGAGTAATAGTTTTTTTTTAATAATTAAAATTGCCAATATATATTTTTTTTCTTTTTTTGTTGTTAAATCTCCCTGTAATGGGAAGGCAAAAGGAACTAATGCCCATACAGCCATGTCTGATGTGATTGAGTTTATGTCACTTATCTATATGTATATGTGTAAGTATATGTATTTTTTTGTATTTATGTATATGTGTAAGTATATGTAGTTTAAAATCCAAAGTCACGCCCAAGGCCCTATCATAATAACAGCGCTTCTGCGACGTTTTTTATAATGTCGCAAAAGTTTTATGCTGAGATAGGGCCTTGTTGACTGCACTTATTGTTAAGTATAAACTGTTTGTATTTGTCTATTTTTTTTTATTTTTTTATTGTTTAAGCTTCTTGTTGTTGTTTGTTATGTGCATGTCAAATAAAAATATTTTTCTTTCTTTCTTTCTTTCTTTAATATTATTGGTTGAGTTACGCTTACATTTGCGCTAAAAAGCTATCCGCGAAAAGCCCAAAAAAAAGAAACCTCATTTTTTAGTCTATGGCCGATGCGCGCGCATAGGAAAACTGATTAATTTTTCCCGCCATTACGAAACATTTTTCACAACTCGTCTCGTTTTCTCTTTTGAAGTTATTTAGTTAGTTATTAATTAAGATGTCTGCAAATACAATTTATGAAGAAAATGATTTATGTTGTACACCGCCCGATATAAGATGTGAAGCCCAGAACGTTATGGAAAGTTTACTACCAGAAAACTCAAAGGAAAAATATCTATTAGCGTACCAAAATTTCATACAAATGGCAGAACAACAAGAATACGCAGTCTTTTTCAGAAAATGTGTTCATGGCGTACTTTAAAGAATTATCTTCTAAGTACAAACCTAGCTCTTTGTGGTGTATTTACTCAATGTTAAAAAGTACAGTCCGAACAAAGAATGGAGTGGACTTAAAAACATACTCGAATTTGTCAGCTTATCTAAAGAGACTATCTGATGGATTTAGAAGCAAAAAATCAAAGGTTTTATCATCTGACGATATTGAAAAATTTATTAAAGATGCTCCAGATAACCAATATTTGGCTACAAAGGTTAGTTAAATTAATTTTAATTAAATATTTAATAGCAGCTTGTTGACTTTAATTATTGTTTCTTTTGTTTCAGGTTGCTTTAATATTTGGTGTAACTGGTGCCTGTAGGATACAAGAATTAACAAATATAACTGTAAAAGATATAGAAAACCATGGCCAGATGCTTTTGCATACGTAGAAGATTCCATACAAAACAAGAAGGAAATTTGTGCGAAAATCACAAAAAGAATTAAAGTTGATTCTGAGACGCATCCTACTAGCGAAATACCAAGTACATCCAATGATTGGATTTCACCTACCTACACGAATAATGAACCATCACAAATAACAATAGAACATGAAAGTATTTCAGTAAATAATCTATCTGATGAGACCGCTATATCATCAAAAATAGTTAATTATAATTTTACTAACTGCACATTTACTAATTGTTTCTCTAAATAAACTTTTTATCTACTATGTAAAATGGTTTTTTATTTAAGTATTATTTTATTCAGAAGTGTGTTGAAAAACGTTGTATGATACACGTGTGTATTGATGATTACCGTCCTCGGCTCCTTAAGACCCTCGCCTGGCGGCTCGGGCCTCAATGCGCCTCAGCGGTAATCACCAACATTACACACTTGTACCATAATGTACTATAATCACATCACATATCAAATGGAAGCTTATTTTTTCCTAATCCAACTATATCAGTTTTCTTTATCAAAAAGTTTGTTAAATCTATGGTTACCTAGAATAAAATGTAAAATTAGATATTCTGACTCAGAAAATTTTATCGCACATGTTATTATACATGGACGCATCATATAGGTAGACATTGTAACAAGTTATTAAGAATCGAATACCTATATGTATTCCAAGTTATTACCTTGTATTGACCAAGAAATACGTTGTATATAACCAATACCAGTTACAATACTCATCGCCAGAAAATACAAAAGCATGTAACAAAAGCTCAATTACAAATCCCAAAAATAAAAATGAATGTTGATTTAAATTATTTGTACAAATTCCTGCGATCCATCGGTTCCTTTGTTTGTTAATTGGTAAGCTTTTAAAAGCAATTTTATTATTGTTTAAGCTTTTACATCAGAGGCATTTTCCAGAGTTGAATATTGAGGAAACAATTTTTCATTTGTAGCATAAATTTTAGAACTAAAGTTTTTATTGAAAAATATTTAGTAGCTTGCACCATAGATAACATTGTTCAGAAACCCTTTAATTTGGCAACGTTATTTAAGTTAAAAAACTAATGCTCGTTTTTACTAACATTTGCTTAGCGTTTAGAGCCTCTAAGCGAATTTTAGTTCAGTCTACATAAAGGAGATAGAAAGAGACAAATGTCGTTAAGAGTCAACTAAGCCTAGGGAATGGTTAGTGAAAACGAACACTAGTCATTTGCCGAGATAGTGATACGTTAGTAATCACAATGCACCATTAGCTTATTTCGAATAAAGATAATGCAAGTGAAAAGCTAGTGTATGTACCTATCCCTAGGCGTGCGGGAGTGTGTGCGTATGTCTGTTGTGTGTGATCTCTTTATTATGCGCATTCTTTTCCACTTGAACTGCAGTGTGATCCACAAACAAAAATATTTGACTTCGAGCTTGACGTCTGACAAGACGACGAACTGCCATTGATTTTTGCACACTGCGCTGCGCGAAAGCGTATTCACTAATCTCTACTTCGGTCTCATGGCTGTGTACGATTGTCTCTGTTTTCGTTGTACGAAATGAAGTACAGTAAATATTTTTTGATTTCGTTTTTGTTGTGTTAAATTTTTTACATAAAGATATAAAAATCACGCCGTGCTCGTCGTCGGAACAGTTGTCAAACAAACGCCAAAAGGTATGACAGCGCTACCGACAGCCACGAATTTATGGCTGCTGGCTTTAGACAATCGCATAACTGGAAATAAAGAGAAGTAATGGTATAAATAGCCGAATCGCTACCAACCACCTAATTATGTAAGTCTAATATTAATGGCAATGATTTACGTCTGAAGCTTATGGCAAATCCACTGTTTCTTTAATATTACGTTGTTGTTATATCGTGACGTATAACGTAGCAATGGATAAACAATCGACTTGACGACCTGCTGGTCGAGTCGTCTGTATCTATAACCCTTACTAACAGGCTACTTGGTCTGGGGCATGTAGGGGAGATGTTTGTACGATGACATCGACAACTTGTTCACGAGTCATTGATGTTTGTATATTTATATTATTATCAATATTTCTATCCAAAACACAAGCTCTTTTTGATGCTTACTTTGGGCTAGATAATATGTGTGAATATAATAATAAAAATCACAAGATTGTTACATTTACACACCTAAGCCACTGAACCGATTTAGGTGAAATTTGGCACGGACATAGATTGCACCTTGATAAAGGACATATGCTACGGTCCATCGGGTGTTCACTAGTCTGATCAAGGCTTATTTTTATAAATATGTACTTTAATATATACTTTCCTTTTATGTTATATTGCTATGTTATATTTTATGCATGTTGTCTAACAGTTTTCAGTCCTAGAAAACTCAGACAGCGACCAATTTTAACTGCAAAATGTTTGAGACAAACTTCTAACTTCTTCGTAAAGTTCAACCGTGCAAGCATACGGAGCTGGTGAAGTTTGGACGTTTCCAGACATTAATTTGACATGGCAACAGTTCGTGCGTCTCAAATATCCGGGAAAGTGACAGTAAAATGATTATTTTACACAACTCCCGTTCAAAATATCCGGAAAAAATAACGCAGGTTTTTTTTATTTATTTATTCAAAGCGTACTATTTTACACATCCACATTATAGCTGCGGCTTACAAACCATGATGGTTTATCTGTAACGACTCGCTCCATTAAATATTCGTTTAGTGTATTTTTAAAATTACATTTCCTTCTGCATAAAAGTTTTGGATGCCGGCAGGCAATTCATTTATGTAGCTAGGAATCATATAGTTCAGTCTTCAAGTGTAGTGTACCTTATTCGTAGTTGTAGGTACTATAAATTACTTATTTCCTAAGTATATTTCGCAGGTTGTGCGGCCTATTATAGGTATTTAAGTTATTTACATAGTTAAGTGCATAGTTATTTACATAGTTAAACCTGATTTTGTAATAAATAGTCATAATTGTTCAATGCCTACATAAGCCGATTTAGCTATTTTTATACTGTAATCATAAGTTTTGGGACAGTAGTTTTTAGAATTCCTAGTTGTTAGTCCTAGTTATCTTCTAAATAGGTTTTGTATGTCAAATAATACGTAGCTACTTTGCCCATATCCAACAATAGAGTCAGCTAGGGCCATGTTCATTAGCCTGAGAGCTTGATGGCCGTATACCTAAACTCCCGGAAAACCAATTATTATTGTGGTTTTTGAAACACTAATAATCTGTCAAGCCGCGTAAGACTCCGCGCATATATATGACTTCATTCCCATATAGTTCATTTATATATATATATATATATATATATATATACATAAGTTTAGGTATATTTATTTTATTAATTTAAATTTTATAGTGTTTATCTTTCTTGCACCCACTCTCTTTTTTTTCCTTCTGCAGTATATTCTGTCACTCCTGGTTGCCTGGAAGAGATTGCTGCTTAGCAATAAGGCCGACAATTGTATTGTTTTGTTTATTTTTTATAGTTTATTATGTCTCTGTTCTTATGTGCAATAAAGAGTATTTGATTGATCGATTGACTCCCGGCTGCAATGACATTTAGAAATTGTATCTAGAATGTGTGGTAATGTCAGGTTAATAACCACCTCTGTGGTTTTGTGGTTAAGAACACCTACCACAGACCTAGAGGTCCGGCATGGGCAGATTTTTTTAGTAATACTGAGAATTGTATAACTGAAAAAGTAAATAAAAGACTACAATAATGAAATTACAATCAGATAACGTTCGTAGACTTCACAAAGAGCAAGAATGGTAGTTTATTTTTAATTTACAATGAAAGAGATCAAGAAGAACATCCCATCCATTTTCCTAAACTGTTTTAATATTTCTTACGCTTTGAAAAATGCTGGAACTCTCTGAAGCTCGGTGTTTTTAAAGTGGGTAAGATTAACTTTTTAAGTAAAGTATAAATTGTTTTTTTATTGTCGTCAGACCCTCATTGTATTTTAAATAAGTTAGATCTACAGTAAAAGTACATTTTTCATTTCTCATCTCACTCTAAAAGTGGGTCGTGTTTATCCAAGGAGTGGTCAGAAAGTAATACATTTCGACCCTAGGGCTGAAAGTTTACTTTTTATCCGACTTCAAAAACGAGAAGGTTCTTAATTCGGCTGGTATGTTTTTTTTTATATGTATGTACCTACACCGATTACGCCGAGATTTCTGATCCGATTCCTTTACGTGATTCTTTTTTTGTTCGATGCGGAATAGTTGCCATTTGGTCCCATATTTTTTTTTTAAATCGATTGGGTAGTTTGGTTTTTAAATCAAAATAACTAGAATGAATAAGTCGTCTACGTATGCGAAATTGCGGATTTTTGTTTTCCAATGACTTTTTAGTGAAACGACACGATAGTAGGAAACAATTAAATTGACGGTCACCCATCTAGCTTTGACTTTAGAAAGTTATTACTTTTAAAAATTAAGAAAAAAAAATTAAAACCGACTTCAAAAACTGAATGAAGCACCGACTACAAAAAATATGTTTCTAGGGGATGAGTAAGTACCTATTTAAATTTAATTATTTTATCCTTTTCAGTTTTTTGAAGTCGGTTTTAATTTATGTTTTCTACCTATTCGAAATGAAAAATGAGTGATTAGCTCGGGTCAGAGACGGTAGAAAAAGGTGAATGGCTTTCAACCCTTGGTCAACAATCTACAGAGTATTATATTTAAAGTTTCAAATAATAGTAACTTCGTAATATCGTTATTATTCTTTTATCTTAAATGTTTAATATTTATTAAACAAGAAGTTTTATAATATCTACTTAAATCTTGACAAATTCAACTAAATAGCGTGGACGTAGTATTTTGGGAAATCCAAAAAATATATGATTTTTCCCGATAGAGAATTCATGAACAAAAGTTTTAGTTATATAAAAGTTATCATTAAATATAATTAACATAAAAGAAGTCTCAAATAGAAAAAAGGGAGCAGATGAAGTCGGTCGCCTGACTGGGGAAGCCCCTGAGGGAAGCCCCGAAGTAACACAAAGAGCATTATATCGAACCAATCGGGACCTTTTGTAGAACTTCTGTAAGATGCAGCTGTACCTTACAGAAGACTGCTGCTGATTAACACAAGGAGGAGCTCGGTGCCGTAGTGGTTTGAACGCTCTGGTTTCAATTACGGAAACAAAGCAACTTTCGCCATGGTCGTGGTGGTGTTATGTCCAAATTTACTTTTTTTTATACAACTAGATGACAAACAAGCTGACAGCTCACCTGATGGTAAGCGGTTACCGCCGCCTATAAACACCTGCAATAACAAGGGTTTTCCCTTGATATTGCAGATGCGTTGTCAGCCTGAGGCCTAAGTTGAAATGCCGTCCATGCCCAGTAATTACACTGACTATGTTTCCCTTCAATCCAAAACACAGTGAACTGGCTCACGACTGAAATAAGAAAGACGGTCCAAACTTCTCACGGGTTTCTCTCATGAAGGAAGGCCTGTGGCTAGCAGTGGGACGTATATATTGATGATGATGATGAATTAACACAACCTTGTAGTGTTTTCGCCGCTTTAAGGCGATCTATCGAAACGTTGTTTCAGCCGGGACAGATAAGGATAGATATATGACTGACTCAGCGGGAGGAAAAAGACAAAATAGTGGTCACGCGTGTAAAGTAAACGAAAATACATAAACTCAAACTCAAATATTTATAAATAAATAAATAATATATATAAAAAAAATATTAATAAAAATATTATATTATTTATTTTTTTATATAAATATTTATTAATATATATTTTTTCATAAATAATTAAATAAAAAAATACAGCGATTCCAAAAAACCGCTTCTACACGATTAATGATATCTCCTATTCAAAGTTATTTCCTATTAAATACAAATTATCGTTTACCAATCATCTTAAGTTTTTTTATTCTTATGAGGTATTTTCGGAAATAAAAACTATCGAAGGTAATTCCTTTCATCGTGTTTTGGTTCTACTCCTAGACATGAGTAGAACCAAAACACTATGAAAGGAAAACAAGACAGGAAATAAAGCTAAGAAGAAATATAAAACTGATTTTCAGATTAATGAGATCTTTAAACGTTGTATGACATTACATATATATTTTTTAATATATCGCCTTACTGCGAAGCTTTATATTGGGAGCAGTTGAAAATGAAAATTAAAAGATATTTATCCAAATAGGCCACAAAATAGCACTTTCAAATCGTCAAAAATCACTTCTTATGACCATCACAAAAATATATTAACTTACAACGTCATAGTCTCGGGCTGTCCGTCTGTCTGTCTGCAGGCCGTCAGTCTATCTGTCTGTCTGCCATCTCTGAATTAGTCATCTCCTTCTAATGTTACAGGGAAGGCAACGCGTAAGCAGTGCCTTTGGCACGCGCGTTACAAGCGCGATGGCACCGCCGTAGCCGCTACGGTAACCTCTCACATCACACGAACCGTATGCTTTTTTCCACTCTTGTTGAATGAAGAGAATAAGAGTAAGTCAAACGTAATTAGTAATGCAGTTTACGAGGCATGCAAATATGATGCTTGTGGCGTGTAGAGTGATTATAGGGTTGAATATGAATTGAGGTACGACAGTACAACATAGAAATTAAATATATGAAATATATTTTTTTTTGACAAAAAGCAAAGACACTAATAATAGTATCAGGGCAATTGTTACTAACTAGATTACTAACTATGTATGTAATCATAATTGTATCTACCTATAACCAGTGCTATAACTGTGTAGAATCTGAAATGAATGATTTATTATTATTACGAAATTAAAGAGAAGATTCAAGAAAAAGACTGCGTCTGATACTCTGTAGAGGCTTTGTTCGTAGCAACCGTCAACGTAAAACGGCAAATCGATGTTTCTATATTTACAGCGATCGTGGTCACGGGAAATCTACCCGCAATGAGATTGACTTCTACCCGCAGTTAAGCAGTCTACCCTTGATCATGGCGCATGCAACGCCGCCGAAATATCAGGAACTCGTTACAACTGGATAGATTGCAGCGTCGCACACTAGACAACTACGGAACTACGGAAGAATCAACACTTGACAATTTGACATTGACAACACACTTCGACCTTATTTACGAAACTGCCGTCCATTGTTGCAAAAAGTTGAAATAGTGTTTGTGAGTTGTAACTGTAAGTGGAGATTTTCGGAGGCTATAAATATACGATCTAACTTGGAAAATGTTGATTTCCAGGCTACATAGAGGCCCATAAATTAAAATACATATTTTCATTCATACCTACCGGGGATGCAGAGTGGCATTTTTTTAAAATGTGAAAGTGAAGTACTATTGGGTTAATTTATACGACGTAGAGGTCACGAACAGTCTAGAGCCTCTGAAATTCCGTCGTGACATTGCATCGCTTAGCGCCTTCTATCGGCTTTATCATGGAGAGGGTTCTTAGGAGATTTTCGACCTAATCCCACCTTCCCCCTTCCTACTCAGCAGCACGCGTGCCGGCCTTCGGAGTCAATTTACTGTCTCCACCTCAACATCACGCACAAAGAAGTTTAGTAACTCGCTTCTTTGTCGGACTTCCAAAACTTGGAATTCTTTGCCAACACATGTGTTCCCTCCTTCCTGTAACATGGGCTTCTTCAAAAGAGGCGTGGAAAGGTAACTTGGTGGCCGGCAAGTTGGAGGCGGCTAGAACAGTGTGTTTCAAGCTACACTAGCTGTCTTCGCATATGGATTCTTCTTACAGCTTCACATCAGGTGGAGTTGAGTCATTTGCCGGGTATAAGAAAAAAAAAACAAATTACATGATTCACCATCGGACATTTATCTAACTATTTTCTCTTTAGAATTAGAATTATATTCGAGATACCATAATTCTAATTCTTAAGAGACGATTATTTTAAAAAATATACATAAAAAAGAAAATATTTCGATAATACCTCAGTCAATCTGCAGCCGCTCAAATGAGCCTCCTATTATAGAAGTTTGTTATTAAATTCATCTTATCTTCGTAGCACAGGCAAGACCCTAATCATCCGGGATGTTCAAGGCTTTCTGGCTATAAGGTTATTGTAGACAAAGAGAACAAATGATCATTATAATAGAAAATAAATATCTCTTGATGGTTCATACATATTTATATGTTTGGAGAATTTCGTAAAAGTTAGCGCACCGAAAATGTCTTGTTACTTTAAATCGTAACACAGTTACGTAATTGACCTAAATTATTTTATGTATTGATAAATTAATAATTTAATGAAATACCTACTACCCATTTTAGGTTTTAGGTAGTTAGGTGTTAGGTAGCATTTTAGGTATTTTGGGTAGTAGGTATTTCTAATTATACACTCAATATTTTTCTAATTCTATTTCATTTAATACACACAAAAATTTGACAAAAATGATATTGCATTTAACATAGGTACTCGTACATAGAATAAAACTACGCTTTCAGGTACCCAATGTCGCAATTACAACGATACACTCTATAAATCAATAGTAAGTAATCAATAATATCTAATAGTGAAAATTATGATGAATAACCGGGATCAACGACATAATGTGCCTCAATAAGCGCGAAGAAGCTAAAGATTACAAATTTTGATGGAGGAAACAATTAAATTTAAAATCTGGTCAGCAAATTCATATTGTCGGTGGGCGTGCAACACCGCGTAAGAGCAGTTTGCAATACCGCGTATGTGCTTTTTGTTTATTTCACGGGATGGAAGAAAAAAGATAATATCTTGGATTTTTCTACGCATCTTCGACTGAACTTGTTTGGGATTTCTCTGGGTGTTGTTTAATGAGAATCTGGTATAAGAGAATCAGCGCTAAGAGCCCGCTGGCGCGATATTTCAATTTTGCGACTTTTGTAATTACGCGGTATTGCAAACTGCTCTTACGCGGTCTTGCACGCCCACCAACGATATGGCTTCAAATCATCATCATCACCAACGTCCCACTGCTGGGCACAGGCCTTCCTACGTGGCAGAAACACATGAGGAGCTTGGGCCATAACACCACCACGCTGGCCCTATGCGGGTTGGTTGGCTAAAGCGGTTGCAGGAACAACCGGGACCAACGGCTTAACGTGCCTTCCGAAGCACGGAGGAGCTCAGGATTAGAAATTTTGGTGGACTCATCCCGGGACCGACCATGGCGAAAGTTGCTTTGTTTTCGTGAACGAAACCAGAGCGCTCAAACCACTACGCCACCGAGCTCCTCGTGGCTTCAAATAGTGTATAAAATAAAAGAATAACGTTACACCTATTCAAACGTAAGTAAAATCCCGTAATAATTGCAAAATTAAAAATTTTAAGTAACCCCCCGCGTCATTAATCATCTATCTAATACCATTTATTTAAATCAGGTGATAGAGAGGATCCTAGTAATTTTCGTCCAATTTCTATTTTACCAGCACTTAGTAAAATATTTGAAAAAATTATTTTGGAACAATTGATTAAGCATTTTAATTTAAATAATCTTTTCCATAGTGCGCAATATGGATTTACAAAGGGTCGTTCTACTACTGATGCTGGTGTAGCGCTGTTAAGGCACATATTTGATGCATGGGAGAGTTCACAAAATGCTATTGGTATATTCTGTGACTTATCAAAGGCATTTGACTGCGTTGACCATCAGACGCTAATTTTAAAATTACAACACTATGGGGTTACAAATTCAGCTCTGAAGTTAATCACATCTTACTTAAGTTCTAGAACTCAATTAGTTGACATCAATGGAACAAAATCTTCAGGGTCTTATGTCAAAATGGGAGTTCCACAGGGTTCAATTCTAGGGCCTTTTTTATTTTTAATATACGTAAACGACTTGCCTTTCTTTGCTAAGGAATTTTGTGAGATTGTGTTGTTTGCAGATGATACTTCTTTAATTTTTAAATGTGATAGAAATAAAGTTAACTTTGACGACGTAAACAATGCGCTATCTCAAGTAATGAATTGGTTTACTGTGAACAATTTACAACTGAATGCAAAGAAAACTAAATGTATTAAATTTATTTTACCTAATGTTAGGGAAGTGGATACACACATTAAATTAAATAATCAGTCGCTAAATTTGATTCAATCCACCACGTTTTTAGGCATTACAATCGATGCGAAACTCCAGTGGAACCCTCACATCACAACACTTTGTAGTAGACTTAGCTCCGCGGCTTATGCTATTAGAAAAATAAGGCAATATACTGATATTGCCACGGCGCGCTTGGTTTACTTTAGTTACTTCCATAGTATTATGTCGTATGGTATTCTTCTGTGGGGTAAAGCAGCAGACATTGAAACAGTATTTATCTTGCAAAAACGTGCAATTAGAGCAATCTACTGCCTTGCTACTCGAACATCTCTTAGAGACTTATTTAAAGAAATAGATATACTAACAGTGGCTTCTCAATATATTTATGCTTGCATAATTTTTGTACGTCAAAATTTAAATTCCTACTTAAGACACAGCGATGTACATGCATTAAATACAAGAAATAAAAATAAGTTGATCTTACCGTCTCTAAGACTGCATAAAGTTTTTAATACTTTTATGGGTCAAAGCATACTTTACTATAACAAGATTCCTAATAACGTACTAGACTTGCCATTTGACAAATTTAAAATTCACATTAAGAAAATTCTAATGTCCAAAGGTTACTATACTATTAACGATTATATAAATGACAAAAATGCTTGGTTGTAACTTATAATGTCATATAGTTATTTCCACCAATAGCATTTCATTGATTTTGTGGTTGCTGGAAGATGTCATGCTCTCTATAAGTTTCTGCGGTGGTGGCGTCGTGTGCCGGGTCGCTCCGTTCCCTATGATATGGTTGAGCGGAGCGATGGCTGGCACATGCGTCATACTTGTGAACAGGTGCCACTTGTGGAAATGGTCATCTCTAAGCTTCCTTGATTTTGTAATAATTTACCTACATATTCATCAATAGTATCATTTTTGAGGGATTTTTGAGGTATATGGCATTATAGGATATTATATATAAAACAATACAATTATTATTGTAATGACGTGCTCAGACAAGTGTTTAAAATTAATGAAAGATGTTTAGCTTTATTAGGTCTTTGTATATTAATTGTTGACCTTTGTGTATTGTAATACCTATATTGTGAAGGTGCATTGTCGGACAGCCTTTAAATACAGTAAATATTCTTATCATTAGGTACTTATTGGTACTTTAATATACCTTTTTTATACTCTGTGCGACACTGCGCTGCTAAATACTATTACTGTGTAATTAAACATTGTAACTTAATGATTGAAAAGAGTGACTACACGAGTTTGTTGCCGGAATCTTCTCGGTAGTTCAACTTTTGGAACCGGTGTAAATTCAGACAGACTGACAGACAGACTGACTGACAGACAGACTGACTGACGGACAGACAGACAGACTGACTGACGGACAGACGGACCGACAGACAGACCGATAGACAGACTGACATAACATTCTTAGCTTACGTAGATGCAGATAAGACAGAGAGACAAACATTATGAAATTGTTAGTTAGTTAATATTATTTTTATGTGATAGACTTAAGGGTTTTTTTGTTGACGATTCAAAAGTGCTTCTTGGGGGCCTAATTGAATAAAGATATTTTCATTTCATTTTCATTTCATTTCATTCCATCTCATTAAGACTATTCATAAGAGCCCAAACACGCTATATCTGCTGTAAGTTTCTGAAGAATTAAGCATTTCGCAGACTTCTTGATGGTATAGGATCAGCTCAAAGTTAGTATGTCATGGGATTGTCATCGAAGTGACAGTACATGAAATTTGAAATCAATCGGATCTGTAAAAGTTAGTAAAATCCTAATTTCATGTAGAAAACGAGCTGATAGTCATCAAACGACTGAACTGATCTTCATAAATTATAGCTAAGAACCATCGTAGTCACATCAGTTTTCAAACAAAAAAAAAAATTAATCTAAATCGGTCCATTCGTTTAGGCGCTACGATGCCACAGACAGACACACAGATACATAGATACACAGACAGACACGTCAAACTTATAACACCCCTCTTTTTTCGTCGGGGGTTAAAAAGGTTTTATTTCAAACTATTACTAACGTAATACAATAAGGCCTACTTTCGCTGAATATCTCGTCTACTCATCTCTTTTTACGTCAGCACTTAAACATGGCAGCATTTAATCGTAAGACAGAACGTGGCAGCCTTTCTGAAATGTAGATGGTACAGTCGACAACACGTCAACCGTAACAGTTTGACCTTGAGACCGCTTTACTCCGTTCGTAATAGGGGCGGCTTTCGTAGTGGAACTGTTACACTTGATGTGCTGTCGTCTGTACTCTGTACATACACGCTTTTTGTTTTATCATTAGAGCTGTCCGAAAATATTTTGATGAATTGTTTTGTTATGTAACATTAAATTTCTTTCTTCGTACTGGGACGGCGTTAATATTTAACGGGTGTTCCGAAACTCTGAATTATGTGGGTGGACGTGTTCAATGTCCATTTCTTTATTTTTTGAGTTATCTCTGAAACTTTGACACACGCCTATATACGTCCCACTGCTGGGCACATGCCTTCCTACATGGGAGAAACACATTTTGTTTTATTTTTTTATTTTATTTTACTTTATTGGTTCACCAACACCTTATACGCTAATACATTTTGTTTTATAAACTTATGAAAACTAGAACAAAGTGCACAGCCAATTACTGGTAAACACCACATGCTTAGAATAAAGTACCGAGACATTTAATTTAAAATTTGAAGTATAAGGTGACATTAATAATACTGACATAATTATTATAAAAAGTTAAAATTTAAATATAAATATATGTGGTATAATTATTAAAATTGAGTACTAGTTAGGCAATACAGATGTGGCTTTTTAATGTGCAAGTCAGAGTGTCTCAAAAATGACCTTGCGAAATTTAGTTAGGGGGAGAATGGTTGATGTCGATGAGGTCACTAATCTTGTTCATCAGCTTTGTCATTCTGCATATAGGCGAATTGGATCCCATTATAGTGCGACGCAGAGGAGGACAGAACGGTGTGATAGACTTTCTGGGTGGCTTAGTGGGAACCCTGAACTTAATTTTCTCTGGCAAATCTGAACAATCAACTTGATAGTGTAGTAATTAAAATAGAAATACCACCCACATGAGGAGTTTGGGCCATAACACCACCGCGCTGGCCCAATGCGGGTTGGTGGGTTAATGCGGTTGCAGTAACAACGTTAACGTGCCTTCCGAAGCACGGAGGAGCTCGAGATTACGAATTTAGATTGACCCATCCTGGGTCGACCATGGCGAACGTTGCTTTGTTTTCGTTATCGCAACCAAACCGCTCAAGCCACTACGCCTTCGAGCTCCTCGGTAAACTCTTGAGGAGCTGGGTAAGCCCCATAATTCCAAATTTCATTCCGAACTTCTGTAACACCCGGTAAAAGTGACTAGTAGCCACCCGCATCTTTTCCCACGTGGATGTCGGTTATCGCTCAAAAAGGTAGTCTTTGTTCTTTCTCAGGATAACAATCTATCTCCATGCCAAAGAACACGTCATATCCGGCCAGAAGAGTGTGCAGTAGGTATCTCAAAAAATAAGGACAAATCTACTGAAGCCGGAAATATAATAATAATAACGTAAATAGCCCTGTACAAGTCACTTAGAACGTTAATAGAACATTAATTAAGAGATAACAAACGCCCTTCTCGTAATTATTTAATTTTGAACGCTTGCTAATGAAAATCGTGTAACAACTTGATCTGCTAACACAGCATTTAATTAATAGAATATAAAACTATATTTTCATAAAATGTAAGAACTTAGAATTGAACATTTAATAGAAAACTTAAGAAGACATTTACCTTCATATTAAAATCATTTTGAGAACGATATAGCAATCTGCTGTTGTCATTTTGTTTAATTTCCATTATCTATTGTACTGGTGGCGCCCTTCAGAACTATAAAGTACACTCAGCCCGGCAAACATCTCACCAACTTATAACATCTCGAGACCGTACGAACCCTGAGCTCTCAATCTAGCCGAAGATGCTAAAAAGAGCACACCGACCCGAATCGTGCATCATTAAAATGGCAGTAGGTAAAATCAACCACGCTTTGTTTTCTTAAAAGAAATAAAACACCACCCTAAGTGAAGTCGTAAGAAGAGTTCATATGCGAAGACAACAAGTGCAGTTTAGACACTGCTCTAGGCCTCCACCTTGCCGGCCTATAAGGTGCCTTTTCACGCCTGAGAACCCATGTTATAAGAAGGAGGGAACACATGTGTGACATGTGCTGGCAAAGAATCACAAGTTCTGGAAGTACGACATAGAATCGAAGGCACTAAATTTCTTTGTGCGTGATATTTGAAGTGGAGACAGTGAATTTACCGTTACCGTATCTTAATTAAACAGTTAAGATACATATTACTGGCATATTTTGTTTCCTTGTATATCTTGGTCCACAAAACACTTTTTACTTTGAGGCATATAAATTACTTTAAAATTTAAACGACGTATTGTCATGAAAATGTTATATTTTACAATGTCAAAAAAGGTAATAAAAAGGCACGGGCCTTTAATCAGTTAACAAACGTTTTCAAAAACCGTTACTTATACAGGGTGGTGTCGACAAAACGACAATAAATTAAAACATGGGATAGTTGAGTTAAATGTTTTGAAACTTATAATGTAGCCAATGCTATATTATTTCATAGAAATATCATGAAATTACCAAATGAATATGATGTATTTTTAAGTTGAAAAAGATTTCTATGAAAATCCTGTTTATTTTTAGTTCAAAACAAAATCAATAAATTCAATAGTCCTAGCCAACCGAAGACCATAAAGTATGAAGTAAGATCTACCTATTCTTCAAAATGAAGTCTATCCCAGCCAACAGAACAAAAGATCAATAAAAGAGTACCCTATCTATTTCATACAATATTTAAATTGATTCTGAAAAATCTCAACAAGCTTCATCCGATAAAGGTGAAGTGGTACTGATAAAACGACCGTAATAAAAAGTAAACAGACAGATAAAATTAAGCCATTCGCAGTATAAAATTGAAACGTATCGGGCATCTTGAAGGGAAATCTGGTTCTACTTATTGGTTTAGAAGTTGTCGTTTTAGTTAGTTTAGATATAATGAAGCGGAGTTGACGAAAGATAATTTGTTGTTGTATCATTAGGAGATAGGAAAACATAGAATAAGTATAGATTTAGAAATGTGTGTAGATTAAAAAAAAAGATATATCCTCGGGCGAGATGCAAACCTGCGAATTTCTACATCTTCTGAGCCCGGGGCCAACCTTAAGAAACTTTAAAATTAAATCAAACATTTTCCAAGAAGTAGCTATAAAATTTTCCAGGTAAAATCTTAGCTCGAAAATTTGTAGTAATCTAACACACGTGTACATTTTCTATTTTTGTTCCAAACTAGCTTATTTAGGAATAATTATTGTTTATAGAAAAATGTTTCTTATTGTTTAAACAGTAAACGAAAGCCTTAGCAGTAGTATTTAAGGATGGAATGTAACGCAAAATTTTTACAGAGAATGCTCGAATTGTCTGCCTTGAGTACGTATACAAGTCCTGCACTGCCTTCATAATCAGCTACTGAAATCGAAATTGTCGCTCGCTGCTCATTTACTCGTGTTCTTAATTCAATCTCTGTGTAAATCGTATTCATCATAATCATAAACCTATATACCTCCCATTGCTGGGCACAGGCATTCCAACATGGGGGAAACACATGAGGAGTAAATCGTATTAATGTGAAATTCTTCCACCAGCTCCCCATAAAAAATCCAAATTGCTGAGGTCAGGTGGCTGAGGAGGCCGCACAATGGCCACAAGCTCCCAATTTGTCACCTAGAAAAAGCTTCGTTAAAATAAACGTGAATTTAGTGAGAATAATATGCAGGGCACCTAAATATCTGAAGCCACTTTCATAACGCAGCTCATCTGGTACTATTTGCAATCAGCGTAGATAAGGTTTGCTGTCTATGTCCAGCAGTGGACTGTTATGGGCTGATGATGATGATGATGAAGGTTTGCTGCAAGAATCGAGGTGATATGGACGGGCGGGACCCTAAATTAGACCAATGATATATCCCTGTCCACAAATTTATTTGAGAGTGATAGTGGGATCTATCTTCTCTCGGTTTTACGGAGTTTAAGATTTATTCATTCTTTTTTTCTTCGACTGAGTAGTAATTTTTCTTAAACCAAATCTCTTTTTACTTTTTGTGAAAGTTAATTATTTTTATAATATTTATTTATTCTTTATTGCAAAAAAAGGTACAAAAGGCGGACTTAATGCTTTACAGCATTCTCTCCCAGTCGACCAGGCATATAGACTGCCAATTTGTCATAGAATCTATTACTATACCTAGCATAGAAAAAGAGGGTACACATTCTAATTGAATGTCATCGTATCAAAATTTAATATCTAATTGTTTGAAATGGTCTAAATTGCATAATTTACGTTTTTGTAAAATACATCCCCAAATTATATCATTCGTCCAGTAAACTACTTTATTAACTATTATGTTCGAAAAAATTTCATTAAAATTTTCTTTCAGTTGCTACTATTATACGAGTAGTTTCATCAACTTTGTTAGATTGCCAGATGTTGTCTTTAAGCTAAAATAATAAGTTTAGTTTTAGAGTTATACCATTAGAGATTACCAACTGGTTCTGTAAATATTGGTTTCTTTTTTCATGGCACCCCTTCGTAAAATTTACATAATTCAAAATTAACTCAGGTTGAGAGGACGGCACAAGAAAGTTTTAAATAACTATGTCGCCTTTATACATTTTGATTTGGGTCCCTTTTTACTGGCACAGTGATAGATGTCAGGCTTTATGTTATGAAGTTACGAGCAGAAACTAGTGATAAATTCACAGAAAAAGCAGACAGTTTGTTAGAGACAAATAGTCACTGAGAATTCGAATCATCCTTCGCAAAAGCCTTGGTAAATCAGGTTTTTAAACGTACGATTTGATAACAGATCAGAAAAAAACTCTGACGTTATATTGAGCGAAACCAATTTGTTCTGGACAGGTTGTTGAGTACCACACACCTCTCGAGGGCCATCGATCGCCCGTATAGGTAAAAATTTGCTCTGCAAAAACAATTCCTGTGATGGCTGAATAGGCGATGTACAGCATGTTTACGTGGTACTGTCGACGGATTATGATCGAGCAAAATGATGCCGCAAATTCTTATGGTGGGAATGATATGAATTTGCGGCATAAGTTTGTATAGTTTTGGTATGTCATATTTTGATTGTATTCATTGCCTATATCCATTGGCGAAAATTCTCATAAGACCTTGTTCAGGGAAATGCAATGTTTTTCGGCGCGTTAGGTGTCTCTAAACTCTAAAGGCACCCAAATTAAATATTAGATTAAAAAAATATTATTAAGCTGACATTGAAAAGCGTCAATGCAAAGTCATTGTGACACAAGTCTCACAACGCATATTGCCGTAATATGAGAGAGGCAACCGTACGAGGATACTTGTGCGAAAACGCTGCCACCGCCCCTTTCTCCAGAAATGAAGTAACCGCGAGACGCGCCGCGCCAGGTGACGCAAAAGGCACTATGTGAAGCACCCGCTTATCAAAAACAATAGTTTTCTACTGAACCTCAAATCAGTACTAGGTTACGTGTTCATTTCTATAATCGGCGATATTAATATCTATACGATACGGAAGTAACTCTTTTGTCTGTCTGCTACGATTCTAATCCTGAGCCGCAGAACCGATGAAGATGAAATTTGGCATGGAGATAGATTTCATCCTGAGAATGAAGAAGGCTACAATAACTGACATCCATATTGGTGTGGCTCGGGGGCCACTTAGTACAATAATATTTTTTAGTAAAGGCCATTGTAAATGCTTCTAAAAAATACAATACTTATCAAAGGATACATAATAACTGACAGAACATGAATCCTAAATTAAAAGTGTATGCTTGATGTATTGTCAAATGTACTTCAATAATATTTTGGACAGATCTAATTGTAGGCGCAATTGTCTGATCCAAAGTGATTTGGGTCTGACATAGGGTTTTCTACTAAGTAAATCATACAAAAATATTTTATTTAATAAAGAGTTCAGAAATAAAATAAGTTACCTTATAGTAGGAATTAATTATATTAATTATACTACATAATATTTAAGTTTATTTTATTTTATATTAAATTATTTATTTGTTTTCTTAAAGTTTGTCCACACTTATTGTTTTGTCAATTGATTACAAGTTCATTGAATAATTAACTAAAGCACCAAAATTAAACTACTGAGACTAGGGTCTTCAGCGAAGTTCCGAACGGTGGCAAAAGATGGCGCTGTATAGTCTTATGTCGCGCTAACAAAGCTTTAATAGGCTTAAGGAATCAATGTGTATTGGTCGTCTAGCAAATCTAAGTAGTAGTGATGTGGTCTCAGCGCAGTCTTATCATCACACGTCGTAATAATAATAATAAGTTAAATCAGAACTTCACATAGTATAGCAACAATTGTGTACGGTAATGGCCGCATTAGTTATAGACATAGTGTCGCAGACATTATCGGCCACCTCCAGAGTGGGTGAAGCTAATTTTCCAAAAATTACGTCAATGCTAAATGTATGTCAAATATTAATAATAATTATTAACAGATAGTGCATTTTTGACAAATATATCACGCGACTATAAAAAAGTAAAAGTAATTATTAATTATGGTGTGTGTGTGTGTCTTTGTGTGCATCGAATCTGCAGGAACTTAAGATCAGAAGAACAGTTCTTTTGGCTGTTTGTATGCAAGGTACTTCGGATATCCGATTAAAAGGGATTCTGACAGTCTCTGGGATATATGGAATGATAGAGAAGTCTAGAATGATCATTAACCCGGTGGATAGATGCACTAAAAGATGTTAATCCGACTAATGAAAGGGACGCTATTAGAATGATATGAATACCATATTAAAGGAGTACACGCACTTCGTCACATACCGGTTTTTCATAGTCAACGTGATTTACGCTGTATGCCTTTCAAGTAAATGATAAAGTTGAATTTGAAAGATTTTTATCAAACAAAGCACGGCAAACGGGCAAATGTCTCAACACCACCTGATGTGAAGCAGTAAGAAGAGTGCATATGCGAAGACAGCCAGTGCAGGTCGAACCAACTGTTCAAGCTGTCACTACCTTCAAGGAAACCTCTTTTGAAGGAACCCATGTTATAAAAAGGAGGGAACAAGTGTGCTGGCAAAGAATTCCAAGTTCTTTAAGTAGTGAAAAAGACACGTAATTCTGGAGAACTAATGTGACAAGACAACGTATGTTTGTGACGAACTGCGTGTATGACGAATGCGTGTTAACCGTAGAGAGTATTGGTGGTGACGTCACATTCCTCAATCATATGGTATCGACGGAGAAGGAGAATAGTTGACGAAGAGCAGAATGCATAACTCGACAAACATTAGACGACTTTCAACATGAGTAACGACGTTATTTCAACATGCGGCTACTTTATAATGTCATTTATGCTTTTTACTGCCTTCCACAGTGTGTGACGTAAAACGAAAAGGTTTTTCACCCAAAGAGGTCGGTAATGATCATTATTTTTTTTATTGTGCTTAAAACCTTTTGTTCCTACAAAAATGTGTGCCATAAAGTATATAGCAAATAACCCAGTTTACAGACCACTTGAAAGCCTTTATAATGCAATGGGATATAAAATTGTGCCTCACAATGACAAATGATAAAAGCTATATTGCGGTTTCAAGCCAGGAGATTAGTGAGTGTTTTTATTGAGAGCAGTAAATGTTATAGCTTGGATTATAGTCAGAGATATTGAATGTTATGTGAAACATGTTTTTTATATTGGTAACCTTTTACGTCAAGTTCTTTAAACGTTTATGTGCGTAATTTATTGGTTATGGGTAACTTACAAAGTGGAGCGTGGTACTTTTAATATTAGTTGATGATTTACTCATAAAAATATGTAATCTAGAAAATTTTTAAGAATAATTAGTTTAATATTGTAATCAGTAAATTAAAAGGCTCATGGCAATTATTAAGTGATTATTTCCATTATATTGACTTGTCTATGGATAGTTACCAATGACAATCAGGAAGACCATCTTCTTCTTTGACATTATGAAACGTTAATCAATGTACCGGTTATCGTAGATGTTAAAAGCAATTTGTGTCATTTTGAAGGATTGCAACAAAATACTCCATAATCAGTTATTTTGGAGATCATCATCATCATAATTTCATGCGAAAGACGCCCACTGCTGGACAAAGGCTTCCCCTCAAAGAATTCCACGATGATTTTTCCTGCGCTACCCGCGTCCAGTTAAGCATAAACAAGGGTTCCATAACCAAGTCAACAGTAGAAGATTATTATTATCTTGTATTTGGGGCTTTTCGCTCTTGTTAAGACTGATTTGTCACTGCGACCTAAAAGAACTATTTTGACCTGCCGCCATTAGCTTATAATAAAGCCTTGATTTGGGCACTTTCCATAAATTTTAGGATTTTCCCAACCTCAAGGGTCTTAATTTCATTTGGGTCCATATTGTGTCTCTCCAGATGAAGGCTTCGTTTGTGGATAAAAGGTCCGCAGTTGCAAAGGAGGTGCAATGAGGTTAAACGCTCCTGTGCACATAATCTGCAAACATCTGAATCACTTAGTTTTATGTTGAATAAGTGTCTGTTCAGTGTGGCCTGTCAAAGCTCTAATCATGGCACTCGCGTTACTCCTGCTGAGCTTTATCAGCTCTTCAGTTTGTTTAGCATGGTAGCCATGTATCAGAGACTTTGAATGTATCAAACCAGGTGTCTTTAGCTATTGTTCGGAGGACTCCTGTTTGTAACGATGGAAGATGTGCATGGAAGCAGCACGACAAGATGTCGTAGAGGCGTGTCGGGAGCAGGGCTGCAGGGGGACTTCATGCAAGGATACAACTTTCTATATTATTAATAGAAAAGTATTTAAAGTAGGAGAAATTCATCTCCTCACAGGGGGACTGAATCCGCAACCATGCACACAGATTCACAGGATCATCCCAAGACCTCGGTAGCTCAGATGGTTAGAACAGACATCTAGGTCTAGTTTAAATTCTTTTCACAAACATTTATATAATGTTAAAAATAAAAATTAACAATATTAAAGACTAATGCCCAATTTACCGACTTGTAGCTATTTGAAAAAATACAAAAAAAATTAAACTTTGAACGGCACACGTTACCTCGTAACGCAAATACTAGTAAATACTGATGGACCACAGGAAATTCACAGAGTCATCCCAAGTCCTCGGTGGCTCAGATTGATCCGGGGTCGCGGATTAAGTCCCCACCTGAGGACATTACTATTTTCTAGTTTTTGTAGTTTAATGACTTTTCGTAACCTTCTATTATCAAGAATGTTATTTTATTAATTTTTAATTAAAATACATATATGTTAATTTTCAACGCAAAGCTGCATGAAAATCCGGAATTTGCCCGTCGTCACACGGACATCATCAATCAATGTATAAACGTAATTACTTTCGGTCATTTCGGTGCAAACACACATGTCAACGAAAAATGTATAAGTATAGGCTTCCCTCGCTGATATTACTGAATGGTTTGTAGATCTTGCTATTTTATTAATAATATGACTGAAAGCTAGAACATTACACGACTGTTGTCATAGAATATTTGTTGGAGACATCACCTCAGCTTCACAGTCTTGCTAAGGCCCAGAATTTAAATGTGTGGTCAGTTTTAATTCCATAATTATGTCATTCTTTTAGTCTGGCGTGATGTGGTTCTCTAAGTCTTTGGTTTAGCTCAGAAGCGGGACAAGGTCGCTCATCATTTACATTGCTTCCGTAAAAGCGTGGCGCAATATCTCGAGCACCATTACAATTAGTTTGAATCCAAACGTAGCATGAGTAGAAAACAAAAGAAATTACTCACATAATTGTTACGCTATAGCTCAATATAGTGGGTGCCAAGTAGCGCCCAAAATGACTCCTTTCAATGTTTTTATGTTTTTGCTAGGAATAATGCCTGTTAATCACATACTTCATTCAGTATACAGTTACTGCTGAAGAATGCTAAATATTATCATTTACCCGCAAAAGAACAGCACTAGCCTTACCTGATTTACCAGTGAATGCTAGAAGGGCTTAAATATTTTAGAGAGTAAGTAATTGTTTTTAGGTTTAAAAATGTTTTGAAATTTAATATCAAAACATTTCTTTTGATGTTACGGATTCCGAGAAATGGCTTGAGCCCTCTATTAAATTTCATAATTAATTGTTTTTTATTATACTTTACTTAAGGTAAAGACTCAAGGTTATTAAGAAACATATTATTATCTATCTACTATTGTTTAACGTGTCAAGTCGCGTAAGACTCCCGGGAGTATAATGACAATTAAAAACCAAACAATTATAATAATTTTATCCTCAGCATAATCGTGCAAAAAGCATAACGTACATGACTTGTGATAACAAACTCGATTATGGCATTTTTAAACCTGTATCTGACCTGTAACACAGGTATTAACCCTCCACCTCTAAGAAAATAAATGAAATTTTATCTGTAGTTTGATGGGTTAAAATGCCTGTCGTATTCCGTATAAAGAACAAATTTTGTATAGCAAAATTATTGATTAAAATTATCTACTTCGAACTGTGCAAATTTTGCGGTTAAGGTCTGAAACGTCGAAATTTTGTTAGTTTACGATGAATTGCACAAAACTGCTCCACATGTATCCTTATGATTAATTACTGATGCAGATTCGCTTTTCACTCTTACTATACTAAATGCCCTTACTTTTATAAAATAAAATTGACCAAAAGCAATAAACCATACCTAAACCTAAAGGCGAATGAAGTATTCAGTTCTCTTTTTCAGTTTTGTGTTGACTCTCTATAAGGTCAATATGGTACAGTACAACAGCTGACCCGTTATTGCCTTTGTTACCGAAATAGCGTTGGAAAAAAAGATATACTTATAAGTGGCTTGGCGTATTTAGGGGTACCGTCGGATTATTTACCTCGCTGACTTTCGTGGCGTGTGTTGGTTGATCTAATAATGAGTTTCGCTTCTCTAAGAGTGTTGTTGAAAATAACTCTTTTGATGATACATCATCAAAGGAGATGTAAAGTTAAACGTCAATATTTGAATGCTTGTTACTCAATCATGCATGCTTACGGAACTTTCTACTTAAGAGCATCAGGAGAGCTCGCATTCTCAAAGATCAATGTAGAATTCTTTGACCTCAAGTGTAACGTGTGTATGCTCAACAGTCAAATATTCTCATGATCATATTCATCATCATCAAACCAGTCTATGATGTCCACTGCTGAACAAAGGCCTCCCCCATCGATCTCCAAATAAAGCGGTTCTGCGCAGCCTGCATCCAGCGGCTCCCCGCGAACCTGATCAGGTCATCTGTACATCTAGTGGGAAGCCGTCCTACTTTGCGTTTCCGGTACGCGGTCGACCCTTCAGAACCTTAACGCCCCACCGGCCGACCGTTCTACGTGTTATGTGCCCTGCCCACTGCCACTTCAATTTGATAATTCTAAGAGCTATGTCAGTGACTATGGTTTTCTTACGGATGTCCTCATTTCTGATTCTATCTCGCAGAGAATCACCTAACATAGCTCGTTCCATAGTTCGTTGTGTGACTGCGAACTTGCACAGATTATTATGCCCTATTATTATTATGCCTTGCGATGCCCTTAGATTCTTACGATAGTATTATCTACGTATTATTGATTAGTATTTACTCTACTTTCTGGACTTCTGATACACCTATGAGAAATCGCAATGAGGCTTTTTGAATTCTTCATTCACTGTCATTGCTTCACATTTTATGATTTATATCTGTCATATCACTCGACTACATCATTCTCGTCTGCAGTGATATTATAACCACAAAAGCTTATAATTACATTCCAGTCACTCATCCTGTGGCGGTCGCTGTACCTGTATAGGGATACCACAATATGAATATTGCTATACCAGAAATAGACGATTGGATGTAGCCCACGCAGACGAGGTTTTGGGGTGTGTAAAATATCTGCATAATAACCATATAAATAAATGTATACTGAAAGTTAAGGGTCTACGAAGCAGCATAAAATATGAAAGCATTACAGCCCTATATCAACATTAAATCAACACGGAAGGTTATTTAGAATACGAACATAAGGAAGTTTTATATTGAAGAAGCGATAGCGCAGGAAAAAAATGTTGTCGTTGAATAATCAGTTCAAGATTGTGCTTGTCACAAGTATACTAACTTACAAAGCTGTGTTTAGTCCAGTCAAATTAGACCAAAAAATAAGAGTAAAGCTACATAAATTCCCACCAAGCTGAAAATCAGTAAGATTGTTAAAAATATGATTAAAAATAAAATTTGAAAGTTCCCCATCTTTCTCCTGTATGGAAAAAAAATTATTCAAGGTCAGATGTCAAAAAAATGATTTTTTAGCAATTTTCAGCAAAACGGTAAGTTTTATCATAAAAATACGTCAGATAAAAATTGTACATCATAAAATTATCTACAAAAAATGTATCAATATTTTTTTTCCTACGGGCCACCGTTTTTGAGATATAATGATTCAAAAAGTTGTAAAAGTTGTTATACGTCATAATATGCATGAGTACGCTATGTACTATTTTTACACGCAATAACTGACTGTGATACGACATCTGTAATTTACAGGAGGGTTTTACATAACAGTTTTCAAAATGTTTCGACAAGAAATTATCACTAACGGCATTCGCTTTCTACTTTCTATGTTTCGTACATAGAAAAACTACCTGCATAAATAAGTATAGATATGCATGTTCCGTTAAAAATGCCAAAAGCAAAAAACAAGTACAATTAGATTGTCTTCCTCCAACCTTACTTGCTGCTCATTAACATATTTTTCGGGTATATTACCAAGTTCAAGTGTGGCTTGGTTATCAGCTAGACCCTACAGACTGGGGTTGGAAGTTGGTTAACAATTTATTAGAACCAGTCCAAACTTTACTTCCACCTGCGCCGGAAAAACTGCTGAACACAATTTTTTGTATCTGCAAAAAGAGGTGCAGTGCTAAATGTGGTTGCAAAAAACCCGGACTGTTTTGTTCTCTGGCATGTACACATTGTTAAGGCCGGTCGTGCCCTAATATTGAATCACCAACAGTGGAGGATCCGTTTGATTCCAACGAGGCGACATGCGATACATCGCTATTAGCGCAGTTTACATGCACTCAGGATGAAGAACAAGAAGAAGAAGAACCAGACGAACAAAAACAAGAAGATCAAGAAGAATTTGAAAGTTATGACACGGACGATTAAATTTCACTACTTTTTTTTACTTAAATTGCTTTTATCTTTTCAATCTCTGCTAATATCTATTATTTACCAACCCGCATTGGGCCAGCGTGGTGGTGTTATGGCCCAAACTCCTCGTGTGGTTCTTCCATGTAGGAAGGCCTGTGCCCAGCCGTGGGACGTATATAGGCTGGTGATGATGATAATCTAGTATTTGCAATAGTTTCAAATTAAACAGGAGCACAACTGACCCTTGGAATAGGCCTACTGGGGAAACCACGTTGAAAAAACGCGCTCGCTAAGTACACTACCTCATAGGTGGCGTGGAAACGTGTGCATATTATGACGATTACAACTTTTACAACTTTTTGAATCGTTACATCTTAGAAACGGTAGCTCGTAAGAATAAAGTATTGATGCATTTTTTGTAGATAATTTTATGATTTACAATTTTTGTCTGAAGTATTTTTATGATAAAACGTACCGTTTTGCTGAAAATCACGAAAAGCTCATGTTTTTGACCTTTCACCTTTAATATATTTTTTTCCATACAAGGGAAAGATGGGGAACTTTCAAATTTTATTTTGAATCATATTTTAAACAATCTTACTGATTTTCAGCTTGGTGGGAATTTATGTAGCTTCGAATGTCTAAATTGACCGGACTATTATTATTGTCTATAGTCTGTCTGATTGTACCAATAGAAAAGAACACTGTAATGAGTTTTATATTCTAAGATAGCACTAAAGTTTGAAAATGAACTTCTTTTTAAGAAGCACAATGTCTAGAAGCTGTTTGATGATTTTAAAATATTTTTAAATATGACAAAAGTAAGAGATGTTGAAAACGTAACTGCTAATTTAGAACTTTTAAATTGGTAGTATCATTGGCAATCGCGCAGTGCGCAATGAGAAAGGTGAGGCATCGTTATTTCCAACATAATTCCTTAATTAATAATGGTGAAGTTAATTAGGCTTGTTTCGATTATTTACTATTTTTTTCCTGCGTTATCGCAGACTGTCACGAGATCTCCCCATTCATAATAAACGGGAACAGAAATTAAAGACAAGGAAAATGCCATGATTAATGTGGGGTTGGATGAAGTAGATACTGAAGTAATGGATGAGGTAATGAGAGATATGGCATTAACGGTAATGGTGATGTTGATAACCAGTAAAAATCCTAGCCAATATTTTTTTTATCTTACCTTTTTTCACATTCTCAGTCACAATGGAACTGGCTATCGTACCTCCTACTGCCGGAACACAACAATGATGTTAACATGGTGGACTCAACTACTACTCAGAGGCGGTTAAAGTAATAATGTTGTAAAGGTTAGGTAGATAAACGGATTCAGCGCACAAATGCCATGGATAGTCATAGCTGAATATCGATTTTACACAGTGCCGACCCAAGCTCAGACCCCATAACTCACGTGATTCACCGTAAAGTTCACGTAATACAGCTATAGGGAATGAATCGTTAGTTTTATCGGCACTTTGTTAGAAATATGTTTCCGAATCCAAAACACCAATCTGAGTTAGGAAGAATCGAGCAAAGTGTTTTATTTACCGTCGTTTCTTGTTTTATTTTTATCTCGCAAATTTTTTTCAGAAATTTTTATTTATCTAACTAAAAAAAAAGAACAGAAGTACGAAATTAGAGTAGATAGTTATGTTTTTGGATGTGCATTAAAAATGTGATGTTATGGCCCAAACTCCTCATGTGTTTCTCCCAAGTAGGAAGTCCTGTGCCCAGCAGTGGGACGTATATAGGCTGGTGATGATGATGATTACAAATGTTTTGTACAAAATGTTTTTAACTTAGAATTTTATCAATGACTACATTATTAGTATCTGTGATTTATTTGTAAGTAACAAATAAATTACAGATACTAATAATGTAGTCATTGAATAGAATAGAATAGAAATAAAAATTTATTCAGCACACACAATATGTGCGTGAGCCCTGGACAATAAGTGAGCCTATGTAGTTACGAACTTGCTGGCTCAAGACCCCCGACACAAGACGATTTACGTTGCCGCTGGCTGGAGAAAGTGCCTTCAAGATGTCTTCGATAGGGTGTCGGCCGAGGAGTGAAAGACGTTTTCTTCTTATTTTCCAGATTTATTCTGAACTCGTATGGCTGGAGCAGGCATGCCCTACTGGGCTTTTTGCTCTATTAATATATAAAATTTAAATATTGCAACTATTGGTTTCTAGATCGCGACAACACGACCAAATCAGAGGGTTTTTTTCCGATTTTTTCCCGAGTGAGCGGGGCGGTCGTTCTCTCTCTTTGTCATTTAAAGTAATACCTCTGATTGGTTTACACTTATTCAGATTTTATTCTATTTGACTTATCAATTTGCTTATCTAATTACAGTGTTGCTTTAATTATTCAATTATTTACATGTTAATGATCTCTTAAAGCTATAACTTAGTGCTATCCTACTAATATTTATCTATTAAAGTGCAAGAGTTGTGCCTTACTTATCTTAATTCTGTTTAAAACTAATTATAACATAAAAATATATAGTGGAAAGCACATTGTTAAGAGTTCTAACCTACCTAACTCATTATCTATGTATCTAGGGTAATTAAAAACAGTACATACGTAATCTTTATTTCATAATCTTACGTTATTACTGCGAACATGTATATATACAATACAAGTTCGCAGTTTCGATAAAATTTCAAGATGGCGGTTATATCCAATGATGTTTGACAGTTCGAAGCGATAAATAGCTTTATCATATCGCGTTTCGGTGGTCATGCTAGGCGGGCTGGTCGTATGTCCATCTAGTGGGAGGCCGTCCTACTTTGCAAATTTCGGTACGTGGTCGCCATTCTACAACTTTAACGCCCCACCGGCCGTCTGTCCTGCGTGCTACGTGCCCTGCCCACTGCCACTTCAACTTACTAATTCTATGAGCTATGTTAAAAATCATTTCTGGTTATATCTCGCATTGAAACACCTAACATAGCTCGTTTCATAGCTCATTGGGTGACTGAAAACTTGCACAGAAGGCCCTTAGCAAACAACTACGTTTCATAGGCGTATGTCATCATTGGCATCATACACCGGTCGAAGACTTTTGACTTCAAGCACTGAGGGATTTTGGACGACAAGTTCTTACGCAATTTTTCGTGCGCTGCCCATTCGAGTTGGATTCGTTGATTTACCTTTATCTCTAAGTTGGACTTACCAAGCATTTGTCTTTTGGGCCATTTGTCCGAAGTAAACGTACTCGTCAGTAACTTGTACCTATAGGTGCGACATGGATATTGGACATAACTTTATTTGTCGGTGTTTATTCTAGACCAACCTGTCGGGAAGTTCTGTCTAGGGCGCCTAGCATTGTGCTCAATTCCTCCATGGATTCTGTTATGACCACAATATCATCGGCAAATCGATGTTGAGTGATGTACTCGCCGTTGATACTGATGCCGAGTCCTGTCTAGTCCAGTAGTTTGAAAACGTCTTCCAACGCAGTGATAAATAGTTTCGGAGATATAACATCTCCCTGTCTTACCCATCTGTGCAGTTGCCTTGGTTTCGTATACTGAAACGACATAGTGGCGCTCATGTACAAGCACCTCATCACCATGTATGTGTATGATTGGAATGAAAAGAAAAATTTATTACAATTTACGAGAACATACAATTGAATCTGAAAGCAGTAACTGGATTAAGCTTGACAAGGATCGAGCCAAACGGCGATCATATGACAAGTCCTACGTCCAGTCAGTGGACTCTTGTGGGTGATGATGATGATCATTATAAGTAATACTAGTGCTAACTAGTGCTGTGTTTTTGATTTCACAAATCCTAATAATACTCTTTATAGCACTTTAAAAAAAAAACAAATACATATTTTATACAGAAAGTTAGCAAAGGTGGACTTGTGGAATCTTATTGGACTTGTGAAAGCTGAATAGCATTCAGATTCAGGCAACGATTTACAAACAAGAAGCATGGACTTGGACGGCATTTCATCTTAGGCCTCAGGATGACAACTCGCCTGCAATATCAAGTGATTTTTCCTTGTTATTGCAGGTGTCTCTAGGCGTCGGTAACCGCTTACTCTCAGGTAGGTCGTCAACTTGTTTGTCGTCTAGTTGTATAAAAAAGAAATGTTTTTGTCTAAAATGTTAATTATATCGTTCAATTTCATTTATTGAAAAAATACCACATTGATTTTTTGACTCTACATTTGATATAAATCTATTTTACCGGATTTGAATTGCGTTTATTTGATGTAAGATTCTCGATGTACTCTATCTTCCTGTGAGCATGATCGCTGCAAAATAAACGTCTCGCTTTTAAAATAACGAGTTGAAGCCGGTAAATTGGTTGTATTTCAAATTTTAGTGCTCATAAAATTAAGGACAATAGGTACTTTAGGTCTCTAAATGCGGAAATTGCCTTGAAACTGTTAGGCAGGTACTTACGTGAATACAAGATGTCTGTGAAATTACGTTATTGAAATAAATTAAGATAGTGTTGCCTTAAGTGCATACAGCCAGTTGTACACTGTCTTAGCCTTATAGAAATTGAAATTACGCCATGTAAATTAAATACCATAATTATTCGAAATTGCAATTCAATTCCATGGAATTAAATACCATAATGTTTCTATGTACACTGGCAGTTGTCTACTGTCCCAGCCTTCGTAGTTTGAGAACAAGGGCCAGGCCGCGCGTGTTCGGTCGCCCCCCTGACACAGTTTGCGGACAATGAGCGTGAAGTGTAGAACGGGGTTGTAAGCTTTCCCCCGGAATTATACAACTTTGCTTAGGTTACTGTTGATATTTGTGAAGTAATATTGTTGTTTTATTTTTTTTAGTTGGGGGGCTTACAGCTCACATAGAGAAATAAACAATAAAATAGATTACAAGAAGCCAGTAACAAGCCTCCACAAGTAGCACTGTTAGAGGTAAATCCTAAGTTTTACATTCTTGTAAAAAAAAAATTATCTCTAATATAAAGCTGTTTAACACTAATAAATCGAACAATAATAAATACTACAGCAATTAGTCACCTGCCAGCATTTTATTTACACTACTTATACTACTACAGAATAAATCTATGTTGTTGATGCAATCGGTCCTGCAAACATCATTAAATTGTTTAACGACTCGAATCAAGTTAGAGTTGTTATGATACACTGTACGTGAGAATGGAACGTGAAGTAGACTTCTTGGACGGCGATGACGAGGTGGAATATGAAATTTAATTTTGATAAAAGCTCAGGACAGTCAACTTTAGACTGAGCTATTTTCAATAGGAAACGCAAGTCAGCTAGCTATCTTTCTACGAACCTCAAGTGGAAGAAGATGGAATCGAATACAACGATCTGTGTAGTCCATATACGGGATTTTAAATTTGCAGCTTAAAAAAAATTGTTATGTATGTATTTATTTGTTCTGCCAAATCTAAGTCGGAGTCCACGCGCGGACTTAGCGCCACTGAATACCGGGTGCGGTGTGAAGGAGCGGGGGCGGGCGGTCAGCTGATCAGCGTGACAGAATCGGTCACTACTCCTCACCTTACGGCCTGGCCACGGGAAATTCGCCGCGGCGAATATTCGCCTGAATGAAAACAAATGTATGGAAATGTACTGAGCAGGTCACGCGTAGCGGCGATCGGTGACCTCGCCAGTCGCGCCGCTGCGCCGCCGCTGTCGCCGCCCGTTCCCGTGGCCAGTTCATAGCGACTGGTCTGGCCACGGGAACGGAAGTCTGGCCACGGGAACGGAAGTCTGGCCACGGGAACGGAAAGTTTTTATATATTTTATTATGTAATACAGCCCACTCATTTTACTATAAACACTATCGAGGTATAAACAGTCGGATAGAGCAGTCTCTTGGAATGTGAAAGTTTGCAGGTTCAATTTCTGCCGGAGAATGTGAATTTTTCTAGTCGAGCATTAATTATAACCATAATGTTAAAAATTAAATTGCGGTTATGTACTTTTTATCACTAAAATAATTATAGACCAGCTTTATAATACTTCAAAAGCAATGGTTAAAACTAATATGGCCATATATATGTGCGGAAGGACGAAAGTGCTCAAGCTGTCTTGATCGGAAGCTTAGATAAACTGAAGTTACTGTGAAAAAAAAAAAAAACTAAAAGTAGTATAGTTAAGCTTAAGTATTAAAATTCAATTTATACTACCAAAATGTAAGAGGAGTTAGGACTAAGACAAATAATATTTACAGTAATATATTGCAAACTAATTTCGATGTCATAATTTTTACCGAAACATGGTTAGATGTTTATATTAAAGATAATGAAATTGTTGATGAGCGATATGTTGTATATCGAAAAGACCGCGAGGAATCACTATGTAAAAAAAAACGGGGAGGTGGAGTGATGATTGCAGTATTGAATAAGTATAATTCTTATCGTTTACGCTCTTTTGAAACAGATTGTGAAGATCTTTGGGTTATTCTTGAAGTTGTTGTAGGAAATCAAACTAAAAAGATTGGTATATGTGCGGTTTATCTTTCTCCGCCGGTTAAACTTGATGCACTTAGAAATTACCTAGGCGGTGTGGACAGGGCTTTGCAGTGTATGGACGAGGTAATAATTGTTGGTGATTTTAACATGAGCACTATTTCATGGATACCAGCAATCGGTACAAACAGCACCTTACCTCAATATCCGAACTCAGCACTTAATAATTGTTTCATAGATTTTATAAACACGAGTGGCTTATCTCAATTTAACGTTCTTCTTAATTCTCAAGACAAAATTCTCGACCTTGTGTTGTCTACCTTGTCAACTGTCAGGGTCACTAGGCCACTAGACTTGTTGACAAAACTTGATTCTTACCATCCAAATTTACTTGTAATTATAAGTAATGAAGTTGAAAACCGCATGCAAGTGGAAGGTAGAACGGATCATAACTTTTACAAAGCACCGTATGAAATAATTAGATCGGAGCTATTGTTAGTTGATTGGTCAAATATATTGCAAAATACAGAAAACGTCAACGACGCTGTTTCAGATTTTTATGACAAAATTAATAGGATAATTGGAACCCACGTCCCTTTGCACAAAGCTAAAAATCAAAGTGAGTCTAGATATCCGCAGTGGTTTAAGCCTCCACTTATCAAGTTACTTAAAGAAAAAGAGAAAATTAGGAAAAAGTTTCTTAAGTATCATAATCCTCGCGATGAAATTGAATTTTCGATTTTACGTGATCGCTGTAAAAGTTTATATAATCAATGCTATAAATCTTATATGGAACAAATTGAAAATAACATGATACATGATACAAAAACATTTTGGCGCTTCATGAAAAACAAAAACAATAATAACAGTAGATTTCCGAATACTATGTACTTAGATAAAAGAGTTGGAAAGAATGGGAAAGAAGTGAGTGACTTGTTTGCTGAACATTTTTCGTCAGTATTCAGCAATCCCTCAAATGTAAAAAAAGAATATCCAATTATGGATGAAGTTCTCGCTCCGCTCACTTATATCAAACTTGAAGTGAAAGAGGTAATGGAAACTTTGAAAAAGCTCAATCCGTCGAAAGGTCCTGGCCCAGATGGAATTCCTTGTGCGTTTGCTAAGAATTGTGCGAAGGAACTAGCTTTTCCACTGACTTCATTATTTAATAAGTCCTTATCTACTGGAATTTTTCCTAGTATATGGAAAAAAGCCAGAATTGTTCCTGTTCTTAAAAAGGGGGATAAGTCTAATATTAGTAACTATAGGCCAATTTCAATATTATCATGTTTTGCAAAGGTGTTCGAATCTTTAGTTTGCCCCATTGTCTGCGGCCACGTGGATCGTCTTATAGTTACACAGCAACATGGATTCATGAGAGGGAGATCTGTAACCACAAACCTTGCATCGTTTTTGGACAATGTAGTCGCTAGAGTCGATTGTGGTTCTCAGATAGATGCGATTTATACGGACTTCTCCAGTGCCTTTGACAAGGTCGATCATGGTACTCTGTTGGCCAAACTAAAACTATATGGTATTGAAGGACAATTACACAGATGGTTTTGTTCATACCTAAAGGATAGATATCAGAATGTGGTGGTGAATGGTTACATGTCCGGTGAATACTACTCGTCTTCAGGAGTACCACAGGGGTCACACCTGGGACCTAAATTGTTTTTAATGTTTATCAACGATATTGTAAATTGTGTTACTGGTAGCCATTGTTCGCTCTTTGCTGATGACTTAAAACTATTTAGAGAGGTAAACAATATTCAGGATGCAAATTGTTTGCAAAATGATCTTAATGCTGTTTTGATTTGGTGTAAGAATAATAACATGAATCTCAACTCTTCTAAGTGTTATCATATCAAATTCACTCGTAAAAAAATACCGTTTTGTTCATCTTATGAAATTAACCACACTAAATTACAGGAAGTAGATAAAATCCGTGACTTGGGTGTCATTATCGATGCGAGGTTGAGTTTCATACCTCATATTGAACAAATAACCACGAAAGCAGCAAAGATGGTAGGATTCATCAAAAGAAATACAAAGAGTTTTCATAAAATAGAAGTGAAAATTTTATTGTTCAAAACATTCGTTAGAAGTGTACTGGAGTTCTCAAGTGTCATATGGAATCCGTTCTACTCTGCTCATTCGCAACGTATTGAGTCGATTCAACGTTCTTTTACAAGACATCTGTCTTGGTTCAGTCCTGGTATGACACGGCGAAGCTGCTATCAGGATCGTATCAAGTATTTCAAACTCGAACCTCTTAATGAACGTAGAAAAGTAGCGGATATGATATTCCTGTATAAGTTAATTAATGATAGGTATAATGACAAAGATCTTCTTGCTAAGATTCGATTAACAATACCTAGATCACCTCCACCACTTCGACAACCTATAAGATATACATTTGTAATTCCCAAATACAGGACCAATCTTGGAAAAAACTCGACTATCAGTAGATTGTTGAACACATATAATTACATTAATAAAAATAACTTTGAGAAAATTGATATATTTGGTAATAGTTTAACAACATTTAAGACTCAATTAAGAAAATGTCATTGATGTGTTACATAATTACATTAGACGCATAATACGCAATTATATTTTTTCATACATATATAATCAGATGTTAGTAAATAAAAATAAAAATAAAATAAAAACATGTTACATTTTAAGGCGTGCTTTTAAAAATATATACATCAGTAATTGTGAATGTTGTGGACACATGTCATTAGTGTATGTACTGGAACAAAGCCTTAGGTAGTATAGATCTTAAGAAGTTTGTACAATACATCGTTTGTGTTCCTTAATAAATAAAATAAAAAAATAAAAAAAATATAAATATCGATTACCATTTCAACTGCTCAGCTCGTGAAGCCGACCTCCTGTAGCCTTCTTTTAAGCAGTTGTTCATGACAGCTGTCAATGTCAGACTTGTACAAGCACCGACAATTTAATTGGCACTTGCAATTGAGCGTTGGATAATAATTCTCCCTTGTTTATATGGATAAATCTTAAAATAATAGCTTTTCCTTATATTATTTATTATTTCAAGAATGTCTTTACAAACTGTCTCAAAGTAAAAATTACAAATAAAGAAATTAAACGATAAGAAAATATATGCTCCAGGCGAGAATCGAACCTAATTAGAAGTTAACACCTCTAGTGATCCGAAAGAATACACCAATGCACCTCCTTTGCAACTGTGGACCTTTTATCCACAAACGAAGCCTTCATCTGGGGAGACACACTATTGACCTATCTGTATTGTATTATTGTATCCAATATTGTATTTTGGAATACAATAAAGACTGAAATTGAAATTGACCCAAATGAAATTAAGACCTTGAGGTTGGGAAAATCCTAAAATTTATGGAAAGTGCCCAAATCAAGGCTTTACTATAAACTGTTGGCGGCAAGTCACAATAGATCTTTTAGGTCGCAGTGATAAATCGGCCTCAACAAGACCGAAAAGCCTCAAATACAAATAATAATGATATGTTGACAGCATACGTAAGGTTGGTGAAGACTAAGCTTCATAGCTTGAAGTACCGCCTAAAGGTCGCTGGCTTGTCGGTCTTTTTTTTTTTGGAACAAACAACAATACATGTTTAAAACATTCATTATTGATATTGACTTATTTGTGAACCTAAAGTTCCCAGTATAAATATTTTTACTTTTAATTTCTTAACCTGAGTGAACATTTGGTAAGAAATTGACATATCTCTATCTATAGTAAACAAAACTATATACTACATACTGTATTGGAAGAAAAAGAAATAGCATTAATATGTATTCGAAAAGTTAGACAATGAATTGAAATTTGAGTTGTGTCATGTGATATGCTTATTTGTTTAACTTTAGAAATGAAAATGGATTGGAATACAATATTGTTTTATCTTTTCCAAAAATACTGGTTCTCCCAATAGGGTAGTTCACAACTTTTTTATTTATTTCATAAATAAGAAGTTTATAACTCACAAAGATATATTGCTAAAGAAATAGTATGTCTAAGATCAATAGTTTCACAGATATAGTGGTATGTTTGATGTGTTGCGGGGCATCGCCCAAAAACGCTCCATAGAAAATCTACAGAACAGGTGACGTCACATGTTCCCATATTACTAAGAAATGTATGGGCATACTGACGAAATTGATAATAACTATGTATTATAGTCGCCACCCCAGCCAGGCACGCAAAATGGAAGCGGTAAATGGTTAAAAAAAATTTCCGCGCATAGCTACTTATTTCATGTTCTGACAATCGGATCATCAAAAGGAACCGGAGCCAGCCCAGGCGTCAGCTGCAAATCGACGCCGTAGTCACCTGCAGCACATGTAGAATATTAAAGCTAAATATTATTCAAAAACCAAACACACCCACACTAAAAATACAACTATATTTTGTGTGTGTGTTCAATACAATGTTTCTTTCTGTATTTATTTCTTACAAAAGGCATGGTTATGCTCAGGATTATTTATTTCACTTACTGCGTCGACTGTCTTTAATTTGAACTTAAAATATCTGCTAACTTTGTAAGAATTTTTCAGAATTACTTAAGAGTAATGAGCGAAACGTCTCGGTTACTTGATCTAGCGTCGTTAGTCCCGAAGAAGTGAATTGCAGTAATTAATTTTTGGATTAAAATAGCAACACCCTTGTCAAGCGAGGGAGACAAGAAGACCATGAGAGTAGATGTAGTGACGGAGATGGTAAGGTGAAGTCTAGAATTCCTCGAATTAAATTGAGGTAACATAAATCCTATTTGGAAAAGTTAAGAGAAAGGATTGCTCAAAGTGACGACAATCATTTATGATATACACAATACAATACCACTTGTAACTTAATCTTAATCGGGTGTTTTAAACTCGAACTGTTAAAGCAAAAGTAATAAAGGTTTTATTCAACTTTGGTCACCAAAATGACCTGGCCAAGTGGACGGGCGGCGGCGATGGCAGCCGCGCGACTGACGAGGACGCCAGTCGTCGCTACGCGTGGCCTGCTTAGTACATTTCCATACATTTTTTTTCCACTCGGGCGAATATTCGCCGCAGCGAATTTCCCGTGGCCAGGCCATAAGGCCCTTGTAATCCGTGGGTCACAAAGCTGCTGTATACAACCGTCACCGCTAGGGGTCGAGGCGTAGCCACTTTCGTATGAAGATCCGGAAAAAGTGGACTATATAGGTAATTAGAACACGAAATCTTCGGTTGAAACTATACTTGTGGTTTTTCTTTGTTCTTTCACATGGAAACCGACCGCGAGTTACATAAACATAGTTACTTAGTTTATATAGGGTAGCGATAGTGTACACATATTGAAGGTCTCGATCTAAAAAGAATTAAGAAGAAACTCAGCAAGGTTTATCCCTCCCAATCGTCATTTTTCAAACAATTATTTTGTGCAAAAAATCTCAAATCCACAAAGAAAGTAAACAACAATTAGTGTTAGCAAAACAGATAAAAAACATTATGATGTTAACTCTTACAATATACACATCAGTCCTGCATGTATAAGTATCTAAATGAGACTCGTTAATAAACATAATTAAGTATCAGGATTCATTAACACCTTCCTAAAGTTTCGCACTAATTCTCCTGTTCAGTGTACTTGGCCTGAAAATTAGGTCAGTTAAGCTAGCCCCGTGATCATAAGCCTCGATTAAGCTCGGATTTGGCTCATAAAGGCTCATGTTTGCGACGCCTTTACAGCTGTGCCTAAGAAATTGTGGTTTTAACTTAGTATAATAATTACGCTTTTAGTTTTGGTGAGCATTTCATCCTTAAACATGGCAATTATGGGATAATATTACTGGAAAGAAAGAAAACCCTAGATGCCAATAGAATGCTTTCTTGAGGAGTTATGGTAACCTTTGATTATCACCATAGGATCGTAGATAAATAACACTTCACTAATAAGCAGGTATATGTATACCTATAGCGGATAACATTTTTTCAACCCACATAGAATCACTCATATAGTGACTCAATGTGGGTTAAAAAAATGCTATCCGTACCTTTGATGCATTAAAATTTATATCAAAAGGCTTGTACACCACAAAAAACGATTTTAGATGAAAATAATGATAAACACACAAGAGTACGGCCCGTGTGATGGATAAGGGTAACCGTAGTATATAGACGTTCGTGGAACCTTGGGCACTACTCACTCGCAGCCTATCGTATTAAAATAGAAGACCAGTCCCGCTATTCCCAACATAACGCTTTCTCGAGGAGCTCTGACGACCTTACATACCGCAGAAAGCAAAGACAGAAAAATGTTTTAAACCTACGATCTTCTGTAAGGAGGCAGTGCTAAGTTACTCCAATTGTGTTCTCAAACACAGACCCAATCTCGAAGTTATGTATAATATCGAAATTATTGGAAAAAATAATTTATAATGAACTATATAGTGTTTTAAAGAACTCATTTACTGATTCCCAACATGGCTTCCTGAAGGGTCGCTCTACCATCTCTAATCTTCTTATTTTCAGTGAGGATGTACTAGATTCAATGAGTGAGGGTTATCAAACAGATACAATTTACACTGATTACAGCAAGTGTTTCGATCGTATTGATCATAATATCCTGCTTCAGAAACTTCAGTACGCCGGTATAAGGGGCGACCTGTTGAGATGGTTTACCTCGTATATCTCTAATAGGTCTCAGGCGGTCGTGACAAGCAACTACGTCTCTACGTGGATGAATGTTCCTAGTGGAGTCCCGCAGGGCTCTCTTCTTGGGCCATTGCTGTTTACCATTTTCATCTCGGACATCGGTTCTTGTTTTGTCAATTCTAATATTCTATGTTTTGCTGACGACATGAAAATTTTCAAAAAAAAATCCAGTTATCGTGATAGCGATTTACTACAGGAGGACCTCTGCAGGCTCGATAGGTATTGTCACCTGAACAGGCTGGCCCTGAACATCTCTAAATGCACTTGTATAACTTTTGCTAGGAAACGCCATCCCTTAATATATGACTATTCTTTATCGTCTCAGCGACTTCGAAGAGTTACTGAAGTCAGGAATCTTGGGGTGATTCTCGACTCCAAATTTATCTTCGAAAATCACGTCGATTCCATATGTACAAAAGCACTGAAAATACTCGGATTTGTTATGCGTACATCTTCCGACTTTAGCAACATTAAAGTGATAAAAATATTGTATTGTTCTTTTGTACATAGCAATTTAGAATATGCCTCTCAAATATGGAATCCACGTTACAACGTCTATATCGATAGGCTTGAGCGCATTCAAGCCAAGTTCTTACGATATCTTAAATATAAGACAAAACTAGGATTTCCTGATTACGCTCAAGCTTGTAAACACTACCATTTACTTCCGCTATCCTAGAGGCGCGCAATCGCAGATTTATTATTTTTACTCAAAATTATTCACAACCAAATCGATTCTACCCCACTCCTAAGTAGGCTTTCGTTCTCAGTACCAAGTTACAGCTGTAGACAGACTTCTTATAAACTATTTAGTTTACCACTTGTCTCATCTAATTACAAACAAAATTCCTTTCTTTGGCGAGCGTGCAATCTACTTATATTAAGGCACAAGAGTGCGACTTGGATCCGTTCTCTATGAGCACTGATACGGTTAAAAATATATTATCATCATTATTCTTCAAAGGCGAGTGACTTGACACTAATGAATATTATATATGGTAGGCAATATGTGTAGCTATTTAGTTATATTAGGCTTAATAATGTACCAGTTTTTCTTTACTGTCAATCTTGTTTCTTTAACTGTCTCCATTTTTTATTATTATAATTCTTCTATATGCGGAGACTTTCACGGACTTCATGTATTTAATAGCATTTATACCTTGTTTATGTAGTCATTAGTCTTCCAAAAATAAATAAAATTTGAGTGATAAATACAACTTGATTATTCCCAAACTTTACATTTTAATGTTTTTGATGCCTTTAAACGCCTACTTTATTGTAATTGTAACAATTACAAATAAACGCATCAAAAACATTAAAATGTGATTGAAATAGCTTTAAAAATGCTTGTAAAAATATTCTTTCGGATCACTAGATGTGTTAACTTCAATGAGTAGTGAGATAAACGTTGCTATGAAAACGTTAAGAAGAAGGATAGAAAGCGGTGAAGAAAATGGAAGGGTTATACCTAGTGCTCCGGTGGCGTACCGGTAATCGCGTCTGGCCGGTCATCAGGATAAGCGGGTTCGATTCCCGCCTGGAGCGCATCTTTTCATCGTTTTCTTTTTTTATTTCTATTCCCCAACTTTCTTAAATTAAATGTCTACATCTTTAGTATGATGATACTAATTTCAAAATACACTATCGTGTATATTTGTCTTATTTTGAAATTCAATAAAACTAATGAAAGCAGAACTCACAAGAAGGGTTCCAACTCACGCTTGACTGATTTTTAATCTCCATCTTGGGTCTTAGTTAATTTAAAACCATCTTCTAAAAGGGAGTTTTGTTTGGAACTCATTTTAAACTTTACTTGTTGGTGATTCAAGTTGAGGAGGATGAGCTTAAAGTTGAATATTTAGACATATTAAAACGATACGAACTCTTGGGATGTTTGACCAAATCAAAGAATTCGTAAACTGTTTATGTAATATTTTATTTTTTATTTTAGTTCTATACTCTTGATATTGTGAAGGTAGACGTTAGCTTATAAAGAAAAAACAAAGGCAAGAAGAAATTCATATGTGTCTCTCAAGTCCTTAGGTTCGCATCCCACTGGATTGTAGCCGTCGGATATAATAGGTGGCAAAGATGGGTTGGATGTGGTTCATGTGGTGGGTTTAATTAGGTGGAAGGCCCGTATGTAGGGTCTTCTGTACCCCTAGCACAAACAGTTTTAAATTTCGAATCGCCTTCGTATCGAGTACTTGCGTTAGCTTTTGTCTGGTTTTTGTTTGAAATTTTAATCGTCCGTGAACGTTACGATTTCGATTCGAAATTTAAAAATGTTCGTTCCAGGGGTACTAGGTAGTTACCACGGCCTTTCTCATTTTAACCGTGAAACAGTTTGCTGTGCTTAATAATAGCCCGTCAAGCATGAGATTCCAGACACAATTGTTTTTTCAATTGTCATAGACCCTGGTGGTATAACATAGCTTGACAGATTACGGGTAAAAGTAGCCAGTGTAATAACTGGGTATGAAAAGCATTTCATCTTAGGCCTCAGGATGACAACGCACGTGCAATAAAAAATGATTTTTTTCTTGTTATTGCAGGTGTCTATAGGCGACGGTTACCTTACCATCAGGTGGGCCGTCAGCTTATTAGTCAACTAGTTGAATGAGATAAGGAAACCACCTGATAAAGCTAAAAGGAGCTCTTCCGTGTCTAGAACCGTGGTGCAAATCGATCAAATACAAAAAAAAAGTGTGGCGATTCATGTCATGGTCGAATCAATGAATTCAAAAAGTTTAAATAATAGACTATCAATACTATTTTATACACGTTCTCGCAAGTACTTACATAATGTAACGAGTAACGTTCTCAAAAACAATTTGACCGGATTTAAATCGCGTTTATTAGATGTTACATTATTACGGTAAAGTTTTGTTTCAAATGTGTAGTCCTCGCGAAAATATGAGACAACACTATGGAGTAACTTCGTATTAGGATGTCTACTATCGCACATCAACTTTTAATATTGGAGAAACAATATTTCTTTTATATTTCTCCTCCTTAATCTTCTAGCAGCAGCTTTTTTCAAATCAAAGGAACTGCAGGAACCTACCCCCTGGGTTAATGAAGACGATTCTGTGTATGGGGACATTAAAGCGAGAAATTGCTCAAAAGACTAATGGGTCGAAATTCTCTATGAATCAGATGGGTCTTACAATCGTCATTTTGCTTCAATAAAACGAAAATTATACATCTCTTAATGAATTCGACTGTGAGTGGTAATAAAAAGTCGCAATAAACGAGAAAATTAAAGCATTTCATGCGTATCAAAAGCGGAAAGCCACCCTAAGTGTTATTCAGTCTGTGGACATAGCTCCCGAAGAAGTGGGTCAAGTTGTAGTGACGTCATTTCTTGGAAATAAATCTGTCTTATCACGATAAGCCACCGGTATCGAGTGGCGGATTGCCGGTCTTAAAAGCCTACACCTACAATGGGGCTATAATACAGAATGGTGACGACAATTATGATATTTAATAGTTCATAGAAATCTTTTGCAGCTTTCAACTACATCTCATTCATTTGATAATTTAATATTTCTATGAAATAATGCAGCTAATGATATAATATAATAATTCTTTTTCTATACAAAACACGACAAATGACTCAACACCACCTGATGTGAAGCGGTAAGAAGAGTCCATATACGAAGACAGCTAGTGCGGTTTAAAGGCGGCTTAAGTGCGGCCCAAAAAGTGCATTTTCACGCCTCTTTTGAAGGAACCCTTTTTATAAGAAGGGAACAAAGAATTACGACAAAGAAATGAGGTTCTAAATTTCTTTGTGCGTGATGTTGAGGTGGAGACATTTCATAGAAATGTCATAATATTATTAAAAGAATAACATGTATTTGAATGTTGCGAAACATTTTTATGAACTAATATAGCCCATGTTTTTTTTACTGTCGTATTGTTTTCACCACCCTGTATTAGGAGCTCGGTGGTGTAATAGTTTGAGCGCTCTGGTTTTTATAACGAAAGCAAAGCAACATTCACCAAAGTCGACTCCAGGCAACTTTGCCAGACGTCCCGATTTTTAAATCAAAAGTCACCCGCGGTACAGGCTCAGTCTCGCTTTTCGGGGATACCTCGGCCGTGCATACAGCGTGCTAGGGAGGCGCAAAGAAGACTCAACTACCTAACGATAGGGTAAATTTGATTTTACCATAAAACCACAACGCTTTGTGGTTTTATAGCCCAAACTCAAGTGTTTGTAGTAGGGGCACAGGCCCAGCAGCATGTAGCTATACGGGAAATATGTAAACCTACTTAAATTTTGCAAAATAGTCAATTAATACTTTCTGTATGAAGAAATTCGAGCCGGCTGGTTGAGTGCTGCTCAATTTCCGGTTGGGGCAGATGTTTATTTGATCAATACAAAAAAAATATTTATGTTCCTTATATTTCTAAAATAAATAAATTTTATTTACTTAAAATGTGTTATCTCAATAATCTTTCCAGTTTGTGATGCTTGCTTTGGGATAGATAAATTGGTTTTTAAATGATATTTTTATACCTTGTGATTTTCAAAATCAAAAGTTAATACATATTATATCTGTCGCAATAGTTTTGTTGACCTTTCAGCAATATGACATCTTATAAACTCTTAAAATGTGAGGAGAGGAAAAATAATAAAACTTTTCTGGTTTGCTGTCCGGTTTTTCCAGGTCGCTAATGAACGATTTTCATCACCCACGATCGTGACTTTTACGCAAAAATGTTATACTCGTATGCCAAAACTGAGTCATTACCACTAGCCTATACATATACGTCCCTCTGCTAGTCACAGACCTTCCTACGTGGAAGAAACACAAGGGGAGTTTGATCCATAACACCACCATGCTGGCCCTATGTGGGTTGGTAGGTGAAAGCGGTTGCAGTTTCAACATGGACGTCACGGCTTAACACGGCCAAGGTTGCTTTGATTTTGTAATCGACACCAAAGAAAATAAATAAATAATTAAATAAATAAAAGCACTGAAAACTGTGCCAGTGAGTTCCTCAAAGACTGATAAAGGTATTTATTTGCATAAAACAATTATGTCGGTTTACATAGATGGTACATGAATAAAATTAGGTTCAACATGTCCAGCCTTATTGGGCGTATAAATTATAATATTGGCACTAAAATAGTTTTTTACATTGAATCATCATCATCATCATCATCATCATATCATCCAAGAGACGCCCACTGCTGGGCATAGGCTTCCCCCAACGATCTCCAAACCGATCGGTCCTGCGCTGCCCTCATCTAACAGCTTCCCGCGACCCTCACAAGATCGTCGGTCCACCCTGTGGGGGGCCTACCAACGCTGTGTCTCCCGGTACGCGGCCGCCACTCGGGGACCTTTCCACCCCAACGACCGTCAGTCCTTCTCCTTAGGTCTCCTGTGGATCTCATCATTTCTGATTCGATAACGCAGAGAAACACCATGCATAGCCCTCTCTATTGCTCTTTGGGTGACTTTGAGCCTTCGTATAAGGCCCATTGTAAGAGGCCACGTCTCGGTTCCGCATGTCATCACTGGTTTACATTCAATAGTTGAAGAAAAATCATTGATATAGTCATATGTCAAAATATAATAAAACTTCAGCTAAATAGATTTAGCATGCTTTTCAAAACAGTTCAATCGAAAAATCTAATTGATAAATTAGGTATACTCAGTAAGTCAATTTCTGGTTGGTTAATTGGTAGATTATCGACTGACTGACACTAGATTTTCTACTATCGAGGATAATTATGCTGACGCCGACAGGCTGGTATGAAGAAAAAACATATTGTCTCTTTCTTCTATACGGCTCATATTCAATCCTTTAATAATAGACTAAAATGTTTAAAGAGTTAAGTGGAACAAATATAATAAACCCAGAAAATGTCTTCAAACTTTTAAAATATTACAATCCAAGAAACGTGTCTTCACAACAATTGATTCAAGCAAATAAGGTAAAAGGGAAGGCCCCAAAAATTTCATGGTATTCTTAAGTTTTGTTTTTAAATTTCTCCTCCAACATTTTTTTTACCTTTTCTCAGTATTTTCTGAGAAAAATATCTGTCAGGGAATTCAGTCTATGTTACTTTAATGTAGTTTTATGTCGGTTTTCTTTTGTTTTTATTTTGTTCGAGCAATATTATTTTAGGAAGAGAGGTCTGCTGTTTGTAGTTTTAAGAGGTAAAGCCTGTGCCTTCATTGATTGCAGAAGTAGAAAGAAAAATGTGAATATCAATGGTTAATGTCATAACACCTACGTCTTATTTTTCATTTCAATCACGGATTTAGCGTGAGATTTGTATGTCTTCAAAATTTTCTGAGTAAAGTTCACAATAAGAGCAGTTAACATTAGATTTCACGTTATTCAAAACGATAATGGCCTTCAAAGGTGTAATTTACATTTGTATTGATGTGAATTTCATACACAACTGAAAAATATGGTATTAGAATTGCTAAACAGCTCAATGTTATGTTAAGTGCCACACCTTTACTGTTTTGTTATTTTTTTCACTAAGAAGTATTTAATGGACAGAATTTCAGGCAACGGTATCCAAATAACTCAAGCTTGTACCGTAACATTGTTAGAAACGCAAATAATAATAATAATAAGAATTATTGATTAGAAACCCAAATATGGATTTAATCCAATATATCATACTACTGGCCAAATGGTGTTCTTGTTTACAAGTAGAGTTGATTAATTAACCAAACTTTTGGAACCGGTGTAAATTCAGACACGACAGACAGATAGACAGACATTATGACATTGTTAGTTAACGTAAATTCAAACCAAACAGACAGATAGATAGAGAGACACTATGACGTTGAGTTAATATATTTTTTGTGATAGCATTGAAAATGTGCTTTTGACGATTTGATAGTGGTTTTTTGTGGCCTATTTCAATAAAGATATTTTCACTTTAATTTTTGGGGGTGGAGTGGTTCGCGTCCGTAGGAAGATTACCTGTAGAATACCCTACACGTGCCCCCTGGGTGGTGCCAAACGAACCACAACGCCGAGTCTTGGGCGGCGGTTAACTAACCCGACAATACTGGCCTAACCAGCCAGTCAACAGTGGGTGTTAGGAAATGAATATCCACGCCCGCAACCGTAATTCAGCGATCGGGAGTCTTGGCTTAATTGCCCGGGCTAAGAGGAAGACAACCTCTATAAAACAATCACCCCAATTCTACGGTGGGACACGTGCCAATGGAATGCATGACTGGTGGGAGATCAGTATCGAGCGCCAACCTCGGCGGACATGGCAGACGTCGTTGAAGATCGCCTTCTTGGAGGAATGGGCGTCACCCTTCAAGTGACTTTTTATATCGACCCTACTCGTGGGAACAAAATGAATACGAATAATGAAAAAGAAAACCAAAACAAACCAAAGATGACACAACAATTACTCCAAAAAAGCATGTTTACACGTGCAAGGAGCTACTCACTTGGTACTTTACCAATTGAAACACAAAAAAGTCCAAAAGATATGGTGCATGTAGAAATAAATACATCTGACATAAATGATGAACAAGCTAAAAAAAATCAACCCTGGCAAAATGATCGTGTGCCTACGAAAAGGAAAGCGGAAGCTAGTCCTGAAAGGACAAAGAAAAATAATAAAGTAAATAAGACAACATATGCAGTAGCAACAGAAAACAGATTTCAAATCTTGGATTCAACAAATAACGTCGAAAGCATACAGCAACTTAAGGAGCCTAAACCGCCAAAGCCAGAACCCATATTTGTCACGGGAGTTATTGACATAGCGAAATTAAAAGAACTTCTCTACTCAATTGTAAACACCGATAAATATACCATGACAACTCTGAGGTCAGGACACATAGTTAAATTAATGCCTGGTGACGTAGACACGTACAAAAATATAAGAGCTAAGTTTATAGAGAATAATGTTAGCCATTATACATACAAACTTAAAAGCGAAAGAGCCTATAGAGTAGTACTACGTGGTTTACACTCATCTGAAGATACAGAACTTATAAAGAAAGACCTTTTAGAACTTGGGCATGAAGTACGGCACATTACAAATGTAAAACATCAAAACACAAAACAACCGTTACCGTTATTCTATGTAGATCTTGAACCCAAGCACAACAACAAAGACATCTTCAAAATAAACAGAGTGAATTACGTAAAAGTTTCATTTGAAGCACCATACAAAAAACTAGACATTTTACAGTGTAAAAGATGCCAAAGATTCGGACATGCAAAAAACCAGTGCAACAGACCATTTAGATGTGTAAAATGCGGGGAAGAACACTCAACAACAAGCTGTTTAAAAAGACCGGACACTGAGGCAACTTGTGCCAACTGCCAAGAAAAACACCCAGCAAGTTACAAAGGCTGCACAAAATACAAACAGTATAAAGACCTACTCACGAAAAACAAGACAGGCAAGGGGAAAGAAACTAACGAAAACACTAACAACACAACACAAAATCAATACCGCAGAAATCCAACACAAACTATACAAGAAACCCAACAAACTAAAAACCACAATCTTCTAAATCACCCAAAACCAAATATCACATATGCACAAGCGACAAAACAAGTAAACCAAGCAGAATCATCAACCGACATCAAGGACTCAAATAATTTTGCGCAAGTACTAGACGCCATGTTCAACAAATTTCAAAACATAATAAACATTATGTTAGACAACATGATGGATCGTATGATCCAATTAATTACAAGTCTTATAAAACACCCCTAAACCTAAGAATAATCACCTGGAATGCCAACGGGCTGACAGAACGTCGACAGGAACTTGAACTCTTCTTGAAACTTGAAAGAGTTGATGTGGCTTTAATCTCAGAAACAAGGTTCACGCCAAAAACTCATTTCCAACTTAAAAATTACATGGTGTACGCTACAAACCACCCTTCTGGAAATTCACATGGAGGAACTGCAATCGTGATAAAAGACAGCATTAAACATTATCTCTTTGGGGAAAACAAAACTGAAAAGATACAAGCAACTTCGGTCAGGATCCAGGATAACAAAACAGAAACAACAGTGTCTGCTATATACTGCCCACCTAGGCATGTTATTACAAGCGATGAGTTCAAGACTTACTTCAACACACTAGGAAACAGATTTATTTGCGGAGGCGATTGGAACGCAAAACACACTTTCTGGGGCTCCAGACTAATCTCGCCACGGGGCCGACAACTCTATGTAGCTACGAACGACCTTAACCTTCATTGCGCTTCCCATGGTGTTCCTACATACTGGCCAGCGGACCCATTAAAGGTACCAGACCTGTTAGACTTTTTTATCACCAAAAATGTTCCACTCAGACAAATAAACGTAGAAGAATGCACTGACCTGTCGTCAGATCATACGCCAGTAATTTTCAATTTTCACCATAAGGCCATTCTTACTGAGTACCAACAAAGACTGTACAACCACACAACAGACTGGGATAGATACAGAACCAAAATATCAGAATCCATCAACTTGAACTCGCCACTAAATAATGTAGATAGCGTAGAAACAGCCATCGAAACGCTCAATAAGCTTATCCACCTAGCGGCCAAAGAATCTACGACTTTATTAAGACCGAAAACAACACAAATTGCCCACTACCCCAAACTAATAAAGGATAAAGTAAACGAAAGAAGACTGCTGCGGAAAAAATGGCACTCTACGAAATATCCCTGTGATAAGAAAGCTTTCAACAAGGCCTCTGAGGAACTTAAACACATGATACGTCAAGCAGAAAACGAGCGTCTACAAAAACAATTAGCTGACCTTACTCCTAACAAAAACACCAACTACTCCATATGGAAGATAACAAAAAGACTAAAACGGCCGAAAGAACATATACCGCCCATAAAAGCCCGCGATGGCAAGTGGGCAAAATCTGAATTTGAAAAGGCCCAAGTATTTTCGGATTACCTAAAAACTATTTTCAGCCCCTTACCAAGCAAAAATGCTGAACACGACAAGGAAGTCTCCGAATATCTGGACGCTCCACTGCAAATGAGCCTACCACTAAAATGTGCTAGCCCCAACGAAATATGGAGAGAAATCCTTAAACTTCAGAGGGGTAAAACACCAGGCTACGATTTAATCGACGCAGAACTACTCAAGCAGCTGCCTAGAAGGGGCATAATTCAGATTGCGGCCATCTACAACGCCTGCATAAGAATGGGAATTTACCCCGCCCAATGGAAAATTGCGCAGGTCATAATCATACCCAAACCAGGCAAACCGCTCCACGAAGCAAGTTCTTACAGACCGATAAGCCTACTCCCTGTATTGGGCAAACTCTTTGAAAGGATACTGCAGAGCAGGATGAGCCCCTATCTACCGGAAATTATTCCTCTACACCAGTTCGGCTTTCGAGAGCAACATGGAACTATTGAACAAATACATCGTATTACGGATACTATAAGTCGTGCACTAGAATGCAAACAGTTCTGCTCTGCTATCTTTCTTGATATAAGCCAGGCGTTCGACAGAGTATGGCATGAAGGACTACTCTTCAAACTTAAAAAGCTGTTGCCTCACTCCTTCTTCCCCATTCTACGATCGTACCTACATAGTAGATGCTTTGAGGTCAAATTTAACAATGAAGTGTCTCCTTTAAACGAAATTCTCTCAGGAGTGCCTCAAGGAAGTATATTGGGACCCATTCTATACCTGATTTTTACCGCAGACCTCCCAACACACGCTGATACTATGACTGCAACCTATGCGGATGATACAGCCCTTTTGTCAGTACACGCGGATCCCGCTATAGCATCAGCCAACATACAAAACCACATCTATGAAGTCGAAAAGTGGCTAGATAAATGGCGTATTAGGGTTAATCAAGAAAAATCTGTACATGTGACCTTCACCCTGAGAAGGCAGACTTGTCCTCCAATAAGACTTCATAATGAAGAAGTTCCTCAAGCTGAAGATGCCAGATATTTGGGTATGCATCTAGATCGAAGACTCACCTGGAAAAAGCATATCTGGACCAAGCGTAAACAGCTGGATACGAAAGTCAGATCAATGTACTGGCTGATAGGTCGCAAATCAAGCCTGTCACATGAAAGCAAGATAGCTATTTACAAAACCATCCTTAAACCAATCTGGACTTACGGAATCCAGCTGTGGGGTACTGCTAGCAATAGCAACATAGAGATTCTTGAAAGATTTCAAAGCAAGACACTGAGAGTCATGCTAGATATACCCTACTATGTGAGCAACAAATATATACAAGAGGACCTTAATATCACTACCGTCAAACAAGAGATCGATAGATATAGTGCAAGCTATCAGACGAGAATATCAACTCACATTAATGAACTGGCATCGAAGCTAGAAGGCACAGGAAGTATTACACATTCCCGATTGAAACGGCATAGTGTCTCTACACTTAGCGTGAGATTTGGTGACACTAGATGAAAGGGATTCATAGGAATTCCTTCTGCTAACAAGACACTGATCGAGATACCTTATCTGAATGGCTTATTGTGTTTACACAGATTGCCAAGTTACAGAATTCAAAAAAAAAAAAAAAAAAAAAAAAACTTTAATTTTTCATTATTAAATGAAGTGGGTATTTTACGAAAACCAAAAAATAATTGAATAGAAAAATATTCTCAAGATTATCATTCTCATTCCTTTCGTTTCGTTTTATAAACAAACGGACTGACATTTTAAACCCAGCTTATGAGCGTTAATGCCGCACGTCTTTTCATAGAAACTTTCGTAGACATTGTAACTTAATAATTGAAAAGAGTGACTACACGAGTTTGTTGCCGGAATCTTCTCGGTAGTTCAACTTTTAGAACCGGTGTAAATTCAGACATGATAGACAGACAGACAGACCGACAGCCAGTCTGATAGACAGACAGACAGCCCAACAGCCAGTCTGATAGACAGATGTTTTGTGATAGACATAAGGGATTTTTGACAATTTGAAAGAGCTTCTCGGGGGGGCTAAATTGAATAAAGATATTTTCATTTACTTAACAGAGGATTTTTGGAAAAACAGCCTACGGTTCAGTGAGAGCTATTAGCTTTTCAAACAAACCAAAAATAGCCAACAATTTCTTTGTTATTAGACTTTTCGCAAAACCATCTGATAACTTTTTAGACTAGCCTGACTTGCGTATGCTTGGCAAGTTATGTTTGTATCGGATAGTTCGCTTCCAATACTTTCGACTTGTTTTTTGTTTGTATGAAAAGGCAATTGAAAACATTTTGTTTTTTTAATTAATTGGTTTTTCAAATGATTATTTTTCTGCTTATCGCTTACATTACGTTTGTGTGCGCTATTGTTGCCATTTCTCCTCGCGCTGAGAAATCAGTTTCGTTTAGGCTTTTATCAATATTCTACACGTAGTTGTGACAAAGAAAAGTGAAGTACTATTAGTTATAGAATATAAAGCAGTAATCATTTTTGTAAATTAATATGAACCAATAAGAAAACGGAAACATGTGGCTCCATCTCAGGAATCCCCTTTGCATTAAAATTAATCCAACACGAAATTGAAACCAAACATGAGTAAGTCTTAAATTTTCTTGAATTTCTAACAATCGCCGAACAAGCACGTAACATAACTTTTTTAATGAACTTCAAAGATGGAATTTAATGGTTCTCATTAGTACTTTGTCGTATGAAACTTGTTCGTCAAATTTAATATACATATATTACTTTAAGACGTTCATTATATTGATGTTTAATTTCGTATCAAAATACATGCTAACAAACTCATTACATTTAATTTATATCAATAAACAGAGTAAGCAAAATGCTTTCGACAAATAGTTTGTATTAAATTTGTGTACTTTTAAATTCTTAATGTGGTTCAATATTACAGTTTCATTCCTCGACCTGGTTGGTACAGAATGAAACGTTGACTATTTTGATTTAAATGTAAGAAACTATAAGTATGACTTACTTTATGAACATACAGATGCCAGTTTTCTCCATGGCCCTCGAAATTCCTCTCCAAGAAGCAACCATAGAGTATTTCTGTTTCGCTGTCAGCGGGAGCCGCGAGTCCAAGGCTGGTGGCGGGCCACCACCCAGGTCCTGGTTGGTGTTCCCTTCGCGTTGCCTTTCCGCGGCCACCATCTTGCCCAACTTGCAACCCATGATCAGCGTTCACAAATTCACCATTATCTAGTGTTACGTCACCAAACAATTCTAAATCACTTTCATCAAGGAAATTGACTTCGATTTAAGCTAGCTCATTATCATCATTATTTAATTTTTTATCACAGTTATATATTTTCACTTTTATACATAACTATTTTTGACTAGATTAAATTTAGCACTAATTATTCAAAATAACTGATATTCTAATGCTTTTGGGATTAGCATTTCTTCTAAATGTTGCACCGAGTATCCGCCATTATTGAAATCCATCACTTTTATGCACCAATTCTCCTTCCACAGTACTTAAACTTAGTGAGTCTTTTATTATTTTTTTACTGCCTGTACATTTGATTTACAAAACAATTTCAGGTTTCGTTATCTTGACTTTATCATGTTTTCTCTTTCCATTGGCATGTTTATTCTTGATTTTTGTCGCTTGTAGTCCCCTCTTATCTAATCTCGAGACATTTTGGCGGCTACCTGTAGAAACAAGAAAATTACGTTATAGTGAGATTGAAAACGTGGACCCTTTTAACAGTTTTCCTCGTCTAGGGAATTTCGCTTGTACATTAGCGTGTAGCTACGGGATATTGATGGAAGCCTTTGAACATTGTGAAAGTATTTGATTATAAAAAGAGGAATGTTAAATTTTTGTAAATCTTAAGACCCTGCATAAGAACGAGCTTATTCTAGAACTGAATTTAGAAAGAGTGAAAATATTTGCAAACGCAGGCTTTGTTCTCAACTCTGTGCTCATGTACGGTGGTTAGTCAGAATGATAAAGATTTTTTATTTATCCTTTCATAATTACTGTAACATTTTTATTATGTGATATATTTTATGCAATATTAGATTAAAACATTCAGCCAAAACCCAATATCTTATCAATATAATCAAGAGTGAAAATTTCGTAATCACAATTAATCATATTAATTTATCAATGTTAGTAAAAGATAATATTTTAATATTAATATCTGTTCTGTTAAAGTATGTGACAATTATGGTAAATAGGTATAAATAGATTCACCACATTTATATTAAATGGAGCTAGGAAATAAACAAAATACACGTAACAAAAGCAACAAGACAGGCGGCCTTGAACATGTCGACGTGAATTGATTGTATCGATTACGACTGTAGCGCGAAGATAAAGGTTGCTTTACATACTTCAATAATGTATGATGGTTCTGATATTCGTAGCCTTAAAATAACGTAATGTGAATTATTTTTGTAGGAACTTGTAACGCTGTAGCAACTGAATGATAAAAATAAAGATTAATAAAATATGATTACATTCGTTTCTGCACCGAGATAAAGATGTCTTAGTAAATATGACGAGGTGTCCACTCAAAGTTGGAAATAAAGGTGTTATACCATAACAACACACGCTGAGCCCTTATTGCGCATTAGCAATTTTAATATTAGAACTTTGGGTGGAAGTTATCCTCCAGTCCTCGCCTCGGACAGTACACAATCGTAAACTAAGGCGAAGGCAGTATTGGCAATCACGACTTTATTACAAAAAAAAAATGAAATCGCAAAAAAAAACAGCTGTTCCATACAAACAGCACGTGTACGTATAAAAATTCCGTATGAAACAGCTGGATTGAATTTTGTGATTATTTTATTTTTTAAATCATGCTTGAGATGATGGGCACTGTCATATGCCTTCGTGTACCCGAAAGCGTCTCGCTTTGTTTAAATTAAAGTTTATTTGGATTTATTTTTTTATTGTTGGTTGTGTTAGGATTTATTTCTATTTTGTAATCTAAGTTCACAATTAGAGAACTTTAGTGAAACGGAACTCTTTGAATTATTCCCCGATACACACTCCGCATGGATAGACACGCAACACACGCAAGATACGATCTATGAAAAATAGATAACATTGAAATAATTTAGTTTTAGTGCATTCAAATAAAGTGCTCTTAATTTTGATTTTGGCCATGTTGTTTATATGTTGCATATCTACCTGCCTTAACCATTTCAATCAAATTGAAAGAGAAAGAAAGAAATACATTTATTCAACGCCACACAAAGTAGGTAAGGTAGGTAGGTAGGTAGGTAGTAATTGTAACCATAACATATAACATAAAACCACTTTCGCCACAGGATATCTCGCTTCGTTTCGTTACACAATCCAAAGTAGCAACGAATGTGCTGAAGTAATATTTTCTCTTGTGTTTGCGCTGTTTTGGCTAACCACATCCATCCTTTGGAAACCATTAGAACGTTAAAAAGGAAACCATTTTTCGCTATCTAAATGACATTTTGTTAGTTAGGTACTGTTTTAATTATCCTAACCAACCAAAGACACTGATAGAGCACAAAAAATATCTAAATGTTCATAGAATCAATGGTTTACAGAATTTTTCTAATCAATTCTATATTGTACAATGTAAGCTCGTTGTTACAGTTTGGTACTTTAAAACAATGATGCACTATGTAGGGAAAGATAATTTGAAATAACAGGCAGATTAAGTTCAAATCGGAAATATATATGTAAAATCAATTTGATTTATCGGAATGGATGATTTTTTAATCAGGTTTATAATCATAAACACACTTACACATATGTATTTACATACAAACTAACACGCATTTGAATATTAATCTTATTTTATAGCCGACTTCAAAAACGAGGAGGTCCGCAATTCGGTTGTGTAGGAATTCTTCGCCAGCACATGCCCCTCCTTCCTATAGCATGGATTCCTTTAATATGTACTACTAATGCTTTAAAAATCATGTGTCCTAAAACCCGTTTCAAATTTGGCTCTCGCGACGTCACCTGTTACCAAACAACAAATCACAATGCATAAGATCCTATTGTGGAGAGGAAAATAAAACATATCTTATCCTATCTTAACATTAATAGGTTTCTATGGTGATTAATAAAAACCATCTAGGTTTTTCTTTCGTCTGATGCTAACAACAAGTGACGTCGGACACTGAGATTAGTTTTCGCTGTCACGTGACCTGAGAGTGGTTTAATTCAATTCTGTTTATTAAATATTATTTATATTCTGTAATAAAAAAAAAACTATTGTCTTTTTTAGGATTTCTATCATTAAAAATTAAAACTACAACTACTCGTCAAAATTATATTTTTATTTGAATACAGTCAACATCCCTACTCTGTTGACCTACTCTGTTGATTTATGTCGAACAGCAAACAATACAACTAATCCCGTTTCGCCCGATTTTTAGTAGAAGGTATTTCAGCTGTATTGTGTAACTTTAGTTCAAATGGAACCTAAAGCTGAAAAGGGTTCAGCTGTAGCCTGTAGATAAGGCAGTTTTATTGAATCTAGGTCAAAACTTCGAGTAAATATAGGCAAAACATAACCAGTTAATTTCGATGTTGGAACAGAATAAGTAATACAAGTTATAGGTATTTGCTGTACGACTTGTTGCTGTCAACAGGTTAACAACAACAGTCAGGTTTAATAAAATAGCACTTACCTATTTTATTAAACCTACCTACACGCTAAAACAAAACAGTGCTCCAGCAATTTTAGATGGGCGGATTTTTTTTGATTTGTTTATTCAAAAGATACAAAGTTTTATTATAAATGTATCTACAGCCAAACTGCATTACAGTTTGTCGGCAGTAGTTCTCGCTATAGTACTAGTGATTTGTTTACCTCATTTATATGTATAATTACAATAATAATAACTTTCTCCCACGTACGCTCAGATTGTGGAATGAGCTCCCTGCAGAGGTTTTCTCAAATGAGTACAGCATGGGGTTCTTCAGAAAAGGCGGAAGTGATACCCCTGGTGTTGCAAGCATCCATAGGCTACGGTAACCGCATACCAAATAAAATATTAAAACGAAATGCTTACAACCTTTTTTGTACTTCTTTCACATAAATCTAAGAACTACTAGTAAGTACGAGAGACTCCAAAATCTATCCAATCGGTTTATATTTGTGTTGGGGAAGTTTGATCATGTATGTATCTATAGTATTTACTAGGTGGTATGAAGGGTCGTCTAGGTAGGTACACCGCCTTTATTATTTCAGCCGTGAAAGGTTGCCAGTGTAATTACTGGGCATGGAAGACATTTCATCTTATCAAATCAAATCAAACAATTTATTGCGTTCATGAATGTAAATAATAGATGTTCACAAATAATACCAGTACAACATGTTACCCATTTGGGCATAGCATAATCAAGATAAATAAAAGTGTAACGGACTATGTAATGGTTAGAAATTATATTCATAACTACTATAATAATAACTTAATTTTATTGCAAGTACATAATATTCAATTATATTTCCATTTTCCTATTCATTTAATGGTTATTCGTATTCGTATTTAAATAGTGTATATATTTTATTTATATTTATCGTTGAAATATTCCGTTAAATTATAATATGATTTTTTTATTAACATTTCTTTTAATTTTTTATGGAAAGTTTTTATTTTAGGTTCCATTCTGATTTCAATTGGCAGTTTATTATATATTTTTATTGTACTGAAATAGGGGCTTGAGTTAAACATCGCCATATGGCTATTTGGTAGTTTGTATTTATTTTTATTGTTAAATCTAGGTGGATGCATCCCTTTCCATTGCGAGTTTTCAAAGATATTTGGATTATTTTTAAGAAATTTACATACCTCGAGAATGTACATAGAAGTCAGGGTAAGAATCTGTAACTTTACAAAGTGGGGCTTGCATGAGTCCATGCGGCTGATATTTGTAATAATTCTTATACATTTTTTCTGGAGTATAAAGAGGTCAGCTACATCTGTACTATTCCCCCAAAGAATAATTCCATAGTTGAGCCAGGAGTGGGCATATGCGTAGTATGCAGCAATAGCAGTTTTTTTATCTGTACTCAGTTTTAGTTCGTAAAGTGCGTAACAGAAGCGTGAAAGCTTTGCCTTTACTTTCTCTACATGACTTTTCCAGTTTATGTGGCTATCAATATCAATACCCAATAGTGAACAAGAGCTTACTTTTTGTAAAGAAGTCTTTTCTATCTGAAGTTCTATGTTCAATGGAGATTTTTGGTATGGTCTAAATTCCACAAGTCTAGTTTTAGAGTAGTTTACAAGTAAGTTGTTTCTCTTAAGCCAGTCTACTATTATACTAATTGATTCTTTTAAATGTGTCTGGAATGTGGTGGAATTTTCGTATTTAAAGAGGAGTGACACATCATCCGCAAAAAGAATACGGTGTGCATTCTCTATTTTAGGCAAATCGTTTACATAAATCAGAAAAAGAACACAACCTAAGACGCTGCCCTGTGGTATGGAACAATTTACCGTTAATGGATCAGATCGATAATCTGTTATTTTACCAGTATTTGCATTCTGGTGGTCAATTTGTACATATTGCACTCGATTTTTTAGATATGACGTTAGCCATTCGTGAACTTTACCTCTTATTCCGCAACTTTGTAACTTGTTCAAGAGGATTTCATGTTGGACTCTATCATAGGCTTTTGTCATATCGAGCAGTATACCTACTGCATAGCTCCCTTTATTAAAATAATCCAACACTTGTTGAATATACTGGTAAACAGCTAGACTAGTTGATCTGTTCTTGCGAAAGCCGTACTGATGATCGTCCAAGATATTGTATTTCTCAAAATAGGAGTATAATCGATTTGATATTGCTCGTTCGAAGATTTTAGAGGTGGTTGGGAGAAGAGCTATTGGACGATAGTGAGACGGGTCCGTTTTACTACCCTTTTTGTAGACAGGTTTTATGATAGAAATTTTTAGTAAATCTGGAAATGTGCCCTCCGAAAAAGATTGGTTTATTAGTATCACAAGAGCTGGAGTCAATTCATGGGCGCATGCTTTCAATATAGTGGATGGGATGTCATCAATTCCGAAGCTGTTTTTATTTTTAAGATTTAGAAGTAAAGTGTTTATTTCTTTTGTATCTACTGGATACAGGAAGATTGTATTATTTACTATAGGCAAGGTATTATATCTCTGTGTTTGTCTGTTAAAATCATTATTATTATTTGATTCACCCACTGTGGCAAAGAACTTATTGAAATAGTTTGCAATTTCTAAAGGAGACTCTACAATTTCATTATTTAAATTTAACTTAAGATTTTTATGGTACTTAGTAGGGGCTTTGTTAGTTTTGGTTTTTATTATATTCCACATTGTTTTAGTTTTGTTCTGAGAGTTTGTCATTTGATTAATATATAATTTCTTTTTAGAGATAATAATTGACTTCTTTAATACTTTCCTGTATGATCTGTAGTATTTTTTAATTGTTGCGTTATTTGTATGATTAATCATGACACGTAGCATTCTTTTATGTTTACAAGAGATTTTTAGCCCTTTGGTTATCCATTTAGGATTTTTATTTCTTGAGTTAATTTTAATAAATTTTTTAGGGAAATAATCATTTATTAGTATTTTTAATTTACTATGGTATATCTTGTAATTTTTGTTTATGTCATTTGTTTCAGTTAGTATGTTTTCCCAATTTACTTCTGCTAGTTTTTGTTTGAACTTATTTATTTGGGAAGTGGAAAATATTCTTCTATTTATAATATGGGTTTCTTCAGTCTTGTATAGTTGTTCAGTGTCTATCTGGACTATAACACCATGATGGTCAGAAAGGCCAAGGTCTCTCACCTTGGTTTGAGTCCAACGGAAATTTGTAAAGACTAAGTCTATACATGTAGCTGTAGTTACACATATTCTAGTTGGCATTTTAACTTGTTGCGTAAAATTGTAGGTTAGTAATAAATTTTTAAAATCTGTTGCTATTTTTGTTTTTTTTGACACATCTATATTAACTAACTTCTTAGGCCTCAGGATAACTCACTTGCAATACCAAGTGATTTTTTCCTTGTTATTGCAGGTGTCTATAGGCAGCGGTTACCACTAGGTAGGTCGTCAGTTTGTTTGTCATCTAGTTGTATAAAAAAATCAGATTTCGCGCTGAACTTAATTTTGAGTTGTATGTAATATTTACAATAATATTTATCCAAGAAAAGTATAAAAGAAACATTAAGAAGTTTTATCTAATGCCATCTAATACAGATTATGTATTCTTAATTTTTGATTTTAACATTATTATAAATGTTTGAAAAATTACTTAGTAATTTCACAGGGATATCCCAAGTCCTGGGTGGCTCAGTGGTCAGAGCAGTCGCCCGGATTGCGAAAGGTCGCGGGTTCGATTCCTGCCTCAGGACGTGAAATTTTTCTAGTTTTATTATATTTTAATTACAGATTATGTATTTTATTTTATCTTGTGTAGCATGCCAGCGCACCTGTGTCTTCTCAACAAATAAAATCTATTGTGTTAAGTTAGCGAGTAGGTACATTATCACATTGCTAATAAGCGTAGTTAATTTTAAATGATTTTTCAAACCTCATATTTATTTTGCTGATTGTTCAAAACATGGGCTATATTAATTCATAGAAATGATTTGCACCTTATCAAATACATCAATTATTTGTTAATTTCATGACATTTTTACGAAATATTTGGCTGCATTATTTCATAGAAATGTTATAAAATTATCAAATGAATAAGATGTATCTGAAAGTTGCAAAACATTTCTATGAACCAAAATAGCCCATGTTTTAATTAATTGTCGTAGTGTCGCCGCCCTGTATAATTTATTACACACATATATGCGGTCACAACACATGCTCCTAACACTGCGGTCAGTCAGGCTCCGTACGTTTAATTAAATCAGCACTAATACCAGTAAGCGTACACAATAATTTGATTTTCAGTGTACGAAGCTATTAATTAACCTTTGGTCAAATACTAGCGTTGTATATACATTTAAATTGTCTCTTACCAGGCCGTTGGCGGCTGCTCAATATAAAGCCTATTGTCTTTTTTTGGTTGTGTTGCGGATTTTTTTTTTGGAATTTGGATTTCTGGGGTTGCGGGGGTCGATATCGTATTATTTTTTTGGGGTTGGGGTTGTTGCAGGTGTGACAATGTTAAATAACCTTAATCGGAAAAAAGTGGTCTAGAAGGTGTCAAACTTTTAGAGGTAACCCATAATAAGGAACACAACCACCCACTAATATTATATTTCGAACTTTTGTAACACTCTGTATACTAGTAAGATTAATCGTACCAAAGTGTAGTCTATGTCCTTTCACAGGAAGTAATCTATCTAGATGCTAAATGTCGTTCAAATCGGTTAAGTGGCTTAAGAGTTCAAATTGAACAAACAGACAGAAAGATTTACAGAAGTGCGTAGAACGGTGCCGGTAAAATAAGTCTCTCCACGGGCTTAGTAAACGATAGAGTGAACTGGTACTGCTCTACCAGTTTTGAGTACTCTACAGGTTTAGTTCGTACTCTGCTCTCCCTTCTGCTGTCTACATTGGTATTAGTACTTTACCCAATCCTATGCCACTTACCCGTAATTAGCATCCTAACGTGTTACGAGCGTCTAAAGTATAACCTTACCAGGGGGGCCAAATAACTTAAGTGTGAGCAAACTATTCAGTCAGTACATTCTCAAAAGGTATTGTCAGATTTATCGTGGATTTCATGACATGATCAGATAGAACCTAAGACATTGTAATGAAGCCTAAGTTTACACGATCATATTCTTAGCTGAACACTGTTTACAGCGAAGAGTTTTAGATCTTCTCAGCTCCTGTGCTAATGTTTTAAGGTAAAGTGTATTAACTCCCCCGATGAAGAAACAACTAACAAACAACAGTTAATCTCTGAAGAAGATCTTGTAGCGAGCTTAGTTTCACTGGGGCTGAGCTAAGTATAGTGTTAGTAAACTTCAAAGAAAATGGATGGGCAAGGAATTTTACTAGGTGCAACAAGCCCGGTAATGTTGGGTCATCTGCCGGTACCACCGCTTTCCTTATTCGCCCGTAAAAAAAATTGCTGTGTTTCGGATTGAAGGGAAAGGTAGCCAGTGTTACTAGGCGTGGAAGGAGTTCCATCTTAGGCCTCAGGATGACAACGCACCTGCAGAATCAAGTGGTTATTTGAAGGTGTCTTGCACCGGTTAATTTCCTTGTTATTGCAGGTGACTTTTGGTGATAGTTGACTTACCACCAGGTGAGCCGTCAGTTTGTTGGTATAAAAAAGTATTGAAAAAGAATACCTAGTGATTCGCCAACGGCGGGTAGGTCTACCTACCTACCCTTTTTTTTTCGTTGGAAAACCTTTTATAGGTACCCAGGAGCGAACGGAGCTGCCCCTGGGTTATGTGGGAGTCACCAGCTGAAGGCCGGCATACCCACTAAAAACCAACGCGTTTCTTCGAAACCGGCTTTGGCGCACGACAGGGTACTTTTCGCAATCGCTGTCATGCGCTAAAAGACTGTGTGGCTAAAGCCCGCTACCGAGCCCACCAGGATAGGGAGCACGCTCGACACCAGGCGGTGCTCCCCCTACACGGAGACGTTTGGCGCGGGTGACGGAGCCCCAGTCCATCACCCGCCGCCCCCACTACGGCGGTTGAATATGGCCGTGAAGCCGCCTTCTCCGGCCAGATCTCTTCCGGCGGATCGGGTCCGCAAGGGGGTCTTCCTCGCTCATGACATCTTCGCAGAAGGAGGCTACTGCCTCCCAGTTGCTTTCACTGGCTACCATAGCCCCAACAACGGTTGGGAGGGACAGGTCACCTCCTATCGCTGCGACCAAGACACGGCGCTGTGTCGCTCACGCCGGACAGTCTTCCAATGTATGCTGCACCGCTACCTACCTACCCTACCCTATCCTATTTTTTAACCTGGATAAATCCACTAATGGGATTTATCCAGGTTACAAAATAGGGTAAGTAATGCAGGAGTTGTATCCCAAATTGCTACGAGCATCTATCTACAGGCTACGGTATCATTTTAAGTGTATGTAAGGTTCGAGTGACTTATCTCAATAACCAAATCAGTGCTTCATACTTCTCCAAAAAAAACCGTATCTAATAATCGTGACATAAGCTCGTAATAGTTTTTATCTTTCGTCTCTTATCAGCCTGCCAGTGGTTTTTTATACATGACAAGGGCGGTGAACAAGCGTACAGTGGTAATTACCGTAGCCTATAGACGCTCGTGGCTCTTGGGGTCCTACTTATGCACTGCCTAGTCTGCCTGCCCTAATAAAAATGGCAGAATAGGTGACGATTTCCCTTGCTCGTACCATCATAATAAGCTCTAGCGACCTTACTCACTGCAGGAACACTACTAAGCAATGTTATTTAGTTGCGATCTTCTGTAAGCTGGAGGTTAAAGTGGTAAAATGAACTGTATCTTTCTCTTCTCTCCTCTCCCTCTCATCTCTCTCTCTACCTCTCATATATAGAGAGAGTAGAGACAGATGAGAGCATCTCTCTCTCCTCTCTCTATATATCCTCTCTCAACAACACACAAGTGAAAATCTATTGTATCCGGAATGTGGGTTTCTTGCGGTACAATAATTCGTGGGTAGAAAAAACACTTGGATTAAATTGTACAATTCTTCAAATCATTTTGAGTGTTATTTACGTATAAAAATATATAAACTAGGAAAATTTCACGTCCTGAGGCGGGGATCGAACCCGCGACCTTTCGCAATCCAGGCGACTGCTCTAAACATCTGAGCTACCCAGGACTTGGGATAACCCTGTGAAATTCTTCTAGTCTATCTGGTCTTCCCTACAATGTCGAAATGTTCTGAAATAGGAGGAATCCTGAGGCCTAAGATGGAACTCCTTCTACGCCTAGTAACACTGGCTACCTTTCCCTTCAATCCGAAACACAGCAAATTTTTTTACGGGCAAATAAGGAAAGCGGTGGTACCGGCAGACGACATCCGAAACGAGTATTTTTACAAATACCTAAGACCCGGTTAAGTTGGGCATTGCTTTCAAATATTCTTAATTTTCATTTTAACATTAATAGATATAAATGTTTAAAAATTATTTACTTATAAAAATACTTTCAAAAACTTGGCCGATAAAATAAAATTAACACTGTTGAAGCAATAATTTACGAGGTTTTTTCTTCGGGTGCTAAATAACTTTTTAAGCGAATAAAGATGTCGCCAAACTTAATTTTGGCGGATTCAACAGTTCTGTCGTCATTTCGAACTGTTGCGAAATTTTTTCCATTAGCGACAGTAGAGTTTTCTCAATCGCTTCAATTTAACTTTTTGATTTGAGGATTTCGTTTTGCGATTTCTTTTTTTATTATATTTTTTTATTTAGAAAATTGTTAAAACTTAGAAAAATAAATGTCTGGTGCAATGCGAATCCACGATCTTTCACAATCCGCATAATTGCTATAACCACCGAGCTAATGAGGAATGTGGTATTAGCGTTATTTGTGCACTACACTATGAATGTCAGCAGTATGTTTCGCTACTAATTTTAAACAGAATGTATTTCCATAAATATCATATATGCTTAGTGTTTATATGATAGATATAGTATTTTTATATTCCGTTTCATAACATGTTTAGTTAAATTAGTTTTCGAATCTTAATGTTAAAGAGTTACTAAATTGTGAAGTATTGGCTTAGATTGGGGGTAGTGGGGAGATGGCATGATTATTAACGTTTAAGTTTTTAAGTCAACGTCGAACGGGAAGAAAAATAAAGTGAGTGAGTGTCTGACCAAGAAGATTTTTTTTATTCAATTGCTACAGTGGAAAGACCATGTTTATTTTTAAGCCTTTCAGTTTTTACGTTATATTATTATGTCCACCTTTACAAGATCGAGATCGTTACATTACACTTCATCATCATCATCACCAGCCTATATACGTCCCACTGCTGGGCACAGGCCTTCCTACATGGGAGAAACACATAAGGAGTTTGGGCCATAACACCACCACGCTGGCACAATGCGGGTTGGTGGGTTAAAGTGGTTGCAGGAACAACCGGGACCAACGGCTTAATGTGCCTTCCGGAGCTCGAGATAACAAACTTTGATTGACCCATCCCAGGATAGACCATGGCGAAACTTGCTTCGTTTTTTGTATCGAAACTAGAGCGCTCAAAGCAATACGCCACCGAGCTCCGCACTTCTGCTTTGATCTAGAATATTAAAAAGGACATATTATTATTACTTTATATTTTTTTTCAGTTCGTGATGACTTTTCAATTCAACAGTAATCTGTGATATTCGAGATAGGTATACATGTCGCCGTCATATGGTTCAATTAGCCACGTGATTGGACGCTAAGGCATCTCGTGTAGTACTGAAGAGTATTTGTGTGATAGGTAGGTTCAAGGTTATTTTTTTAACAAAGCTTTAAACCTACCAATCTCACAAACAGTATTCCTTTATTTTCGGGAAATCTGATTACACTGAAAATATATTTAGCCAAACTACTCCTGTGAGATCCAACCAAGATTTAGCGAGTTGTATTCATTTAACAAAACGGTGCATCTCTAAACAACTTTATTTTAGGCTAGGTGTTATCCTAAGTTATGTAGTTACTTTTTTGAGATAAAGCTACTCGAAAGTTCAGTTGTAATTTTTTTCAGTGTCCGACCAATCTTCCCATCGCTGGCTAGGCGATGGGCGAGTGTGGGGGTTGCCCAGTGCTAAAGACACTGCGAAAACCCACTACTCCCCGGTAACTCTGCCCTTCTCGGGGTCGCGGGGGTAGCCTAGGCTCTACCGAGGCAATTTCACCAGCCCACCTTAAGGCAACCCATTCAAAAAGGCGTTAAAAGGTGTTGCAAGCATCCATAAGCTACGGTAAGCGCTTATTTTGATAAATGATGTCACAATAGATTATAAACCTAGGGAATAAAGCAGTGTCTTCTGTCTCGGGTGCAGACTTGAATTGCAAACGAAACAAAGGACTCTTGGTGCCGGTTGATACTGCAACCCGCATTGATGTGTTTCTCCCATGTAGGAAGGCTTATGCCCAGCGGTGGGAAGTGTGCACAGGCTGGTGATGATGTTTCATCCTTTCCTAAAATATTTTCGTGTTTCCATAGAATTAGAATTAGAAAAGTAATTAAAAGGTAAGAGTTTAACTTTTTAGTGGAAAATGGTTCAAGGAATTAACAAACAAAAATAAAGTTAATACAAAGTACCGTAAACTTTTATACGGTTTCGTAATACTTAATTACTTTTCTGGGAATTCTCAATTCTTTGACGTTGACTGGAGTATTGTTAATGGTTAGTGAATTATTATTTTAAGTAAATACAATAGTATTTTATGAATTAATCTTAAGACAAGTTTATAACTAATTAATTTTATCCTTTAATCCGTTTACAGCTCGCCGGCGGCGGCGCTCTTACAAATAGAAAATCCATTGTGTCTTTGCAGATTAAAATAGATTTTAAAAAATATTATTTTTACTGAGAAAGATATATTACATTCATAATAATGTTAAAAATTTAATTAGGAATGTGATTTTGCTTCATTTTCAAATTAAGTAGGTATTCTTTAGCGAGGTCGGTCTTCCTTACCAAAGCAATTGATGATCCCAAAGGAATCCTTCGTTTCTCCGAAGAAATGTCTCACTCACTAAAAATAGAATTTCCGTATCCAATGGACTGAATACGGAAATTCTTCTCATTCCTGGTTAATTGAATGAAATTCAATTACTTCAGTGAAATAAACCACTATTTGTCACTGATCACATCATTATAATTGCAAGTTTCATATATATAATATTTGTATGTAATCTTTTAGTATATATTTATATATGTATACATGTATATATTTATAAATATACATGTATATATTTATAAATATATTTAGATAGTATTGTATTAGTATAATTGTATGGATATATAAGTAAATATATAATTTTAAATATTTAGGATTTTTAAAGTTAGAGATATTATTATTATTGTTACTTTGTAATAGGTTGTTAGAAATTAGTTTACAATTGAGATTTAAGTTCCCTCTATTGTTGTCTTAAATGCACTTCGTGTTACCTACATTTCACCAGTATGTCTCACACATTTATGGGTTGGCTGGAAGAGATCTCTTATAGAGATAAGTCCCCCTTTGCTAGCTTATTTTAAGAATCATGTTTTTGTAATTTTTATAGTGCAATAAAGAGTATATATACTCTTTATTGCACTATTTTCCTTACTTTATCCTCAGCTTTGTTTATTTAAAAATGAAACAATTATTTAAATAATTAGGTTTATCAACGTGAGGTGGTGAGATACACCATTGAATATAATCCAACGATACAATTTACACTTTCGTTCATAGATAACTACGCTCACATTTTGTAAGTGGTCTGTATAGAGAAACATTCAATGCATGTAGGTACTTACTGCCTCCGGTATCGGGAATAAATCTATTAAAATAACAGTTAAAAAACCAACTACTTTTAGTTTATTTAATTCAAACTGTAACATCATATTGGGCCCAGATTTTTGTTTCTTGTGTAGACCAAATTTGGGTGGAAAATAGGTACCATAACTATCACAGCTACTATGCTCTAACTCTTATAATATATTTGTTTACAGACTTTTCAAGGGCAATCATAAAACACGACAATCCTATAATGTAGATATATTGGTAAGCAACCTTACGATAAACTGTTGTGTAAACATTCACATACGACATTGAAGTCTGCGTTTATTCTTAACACATTTTCATGTCGCTCAGAGATTTCAGGGCATTCAATTTACGAAGTTTATTGTTTGTCGACGTCGTCCAAGTGAATAGATATTTTTGTTTGAAGAGTTGGAGATTGTTGAGAGTTTTTGTCTCGTTTAACTGCAAATACTGCAATGCAATATTCTAAAAATAAATTATCTACAAGGCCCCCCACAAGATGATCTGGTGAGGGTCGCGGGAAGCCGATGGATGAGAGCAGCGCGGGACCGAGCAGTTTGGAAATCCTTGGGGGAGGCCTATGGCTAGCAGTAGATGTCTCTCGGGTAATATTATGATGATCTTATCTTGAGAGCTGGTTTTTTCAATGTCTCAGTGTGGTATTTTAACCTGTCAAGTATTAGATTCCAGGCACAATTGATTTTTCAATTGTCATAGCCCTCCGGTGGGATAACGCCGCTTGAGGGATTATGAGCAAACTTTACTTTCGATACTCTTGAAGGTGTTGAACCCAACATTAAAAGACCAGAATTATTTTATAATTTTGTTCTTAATATTTTTGTTTGTTCGTATGTCAGGCAGTTCAGTTCGTTATTAAGCCCCGACGAAAAAATAAATTATAAGTTTCACGTGTCTGTCTGTGGCATCGTAGCTCCTGTTTTTTTTAAAAGCTGACGTAATCAGGATGGTTTTTAGCTATAATTTATAAAGATACGTTCAGGCGTTTGATGACTATCAGCTCATTTCCTACTTGACAAAATAGTTTTAACTTTCATATGATCACTCTATTAATTTTTTGATACCCGATCTTGGATGGTGATTGGTGATCGAGATGTTATAAAAATCTGCCCACGAGAATACTGAACACGCAATTAATCATGATGACCATCTTGCCCAGTAGAGAAGAGTAGGTACTGACTCCTGTTAATCACGATAATTAAGCCAGGAGCAGATGGTTGCATGATGAATACAACGAGAGATGCTTGATATCGGCCGAATAATAAGTGTGAGTTTAGTAAGTGTAAGAATGTATATTATTTTTAGTCATATGACATGGCTGTCACACACACCCACACACACACACACACACACCCACACACCCACACCCACACACACACACATACACACACACACGTAAACACGAACACACACACATTTTAAAATTATTTAAGTTTGTGTAAAAGTTTAACTACTACATACATTACAAGTTTGTAAAAAAAAAAATGAAATCTAGATCTGTTTGTATTTTTGTTTATTAACTTACCTTATGTTAGCTACCACGGTCTGAAAGGGCGGTCACTACCTGATACAGGTATTTTTTACTTAATAGGTGTGTCACCAAAATGTTGAAACAAAGAGGTTTAGTGAATGAATAAAAATATTTTGTATTTTGTATTTTTGTATTTGGCTGCCCTTTGCTTTTGTTTAGAAGTGAGACAGGAAACAATCAAAAATTTTCATAAGATGCTTACGCTATAAGCTATTGAATAGACAATAAAATAATATAACAAATTATTTAGTTTTAACTTTTATTAAATCCCAAGATCTGTATTTGTATTCCTTCGTAGCTTTACGTTCCGGTTCCTCTCTTTATTTCCTTTGCCCGTCAAAAAGTATGTGATAAGTCAGATATTCTTTCCTTTGCACTCGCCACTTAAACAGTGGGTATTTGGGAACAAATCCGTTTGAAACTTCACAGCGGCGTAATAAAAGACCTCAACTAAAGAGAGCTACTGCTGTTTGTTAAGGATTCCGAATTCAATTTGGCTAAGCACGCAGTAGCCAACGGTGACTAGTAATGATATATCACATCACTTGATATTTTATGAAATATCAAGTGACTGGAGCAAGTACTATATTGGATTTGAAGATAGCTCGCATAGGATGAAATGACTGTTGGAATATTTGTTGGCAAGGCCTTGGTTATTGCGGACTTCTTTAAATAAAGCAAAACTGATTAAAGTACTTTACAATGACATATTTGATTTTTAATAACAAACCATAAATACCTGCTTACCGCCTCCGTGGTATAAGAAAAAAAAACCTTTTCATCCCCCATCTCGGAAATAGTATTTTTGCTCTTCGATATCTGAGTGCAAAAGCCGATTTTATCCCCTAGAGGATAAAGTAAAATTGAATTTAGAACATCGTGTGCACTAAGTTTGTGAATTCCAAACATCATTAAACCTCTTTACTTCTACCTCCATGTTGCCGAATTTATCATACAACCTTTTTTAACTTGTTAAAAACTCAGGCTCGGCACCTTCTTGGTGTACTTTTGTTTAATTTGCTTTGCGCGCGCCATTTTCTTTTCACGACATATTTCCATATTTGTTAAAACCATAGGTTTAAAACAAGAAACTTGAAAACAAGTAAAAAACCTATAATGAGTTATTCTAGCGACGAAGAAGTTTATTTGACGCCAACAGATTGACTGAAACTATTAATAATCCGCAAATGTTTTTTTTTGTGCATTTAGTCATCTTCATTTCTCGCTGAGGTGGGATAAAAAGTTACTTGTTGCACTCGAGTGCAAAGATTTTTCACCTCGTGCTCTTTTGATTCCCTCGCTAACGCTCAGGATTCTAATTTTAGAATCCTGCGCTTGCTCGGTCATAAAAATTGAGCACGCGGTTAAAAAGCAACTTTGCACTCTTGTATAACAATAGTAGATTATTAACCAAGGGGATAAAGCAGTGTCTTCTGTCGCGAGTGACGATTTAAATCGCGAGCGTAACGAAGGACTCGAGGTTTACTCCCGAGCGTAGCAAGGGTGTTAAAAACTTAAATCACGAGCGAAGCGAGGGATTTAAGACGAGTCCTGAGTGTAGCGAGGGATTTAAGTTTACTCAAGACTACAAGATACTCTACTTTTCGTACCATTAGCGAAAAAAATAACACAATAATAATATGAGATAAGCATTTATTAAATATAATGACAATTAAAAGTAAAAGTTAACATTCGAAACATTGGTCCAATTATCGGCCGTATCGGCCGGCCAAATACGGCCTCGTCGGTTTTCGTAATTTTATTTAATAATCATAGCTGCCAAAAAATGCGTATTCCTTTTTCAAAAGGATTTATAATGCTTTATATACAAACTCAATGGTGTAAACACAGATGTTGTAGTTCAGTATAAATTTCGGTAAGTATTCCAAATTTAAATCACTCTCCCCCTAGAGGATGAATGAAATTCAGTACAATTTTCTTTCCCTGTTTTTAGCTGATTAAAAATGACTATTGTTATGTTCGCTTTTTGTGGCATAGAATGTCACTTTTTGTGGTAACGAAAGTGGTACGAAAATAATTATTAATGTGCTAATAATCTAATATTATTTTAATCACTAACAGGCTGCTATTTTTATGATGATGATGATGATGATACTAAGCCTAGACTGTATATCAAATGAATTTGGCATTTAATACGTTTAAATTGTAGAATAAAATACCTACCCCAAGACTATACAAAACAATATTAGGTTGAATTAACAAGAAGTGCCTACACAGTTATTCCTGCCTCCTTTAACGTTATTGTAGGTTATTTATCTTAGAGCGTTGTTGTCGAAGCTTGATAAGGACTCCCCGAACGTTATTAGCTGTGTTTAAAGACTTTCACAAAGAGATTACGATGGTTCAATAAATTTGAGGACTAAAAATAGACACCTTGTGAATTAATTTCGGGTAATATAGAGCAGTTTTCGCTTATTTTATTAGTTTTTTGAATACAACTAGATGACAAACAAGCTGACGGCCCACCTGGTGGTAAGCGGTTACCGCCGCCTATAGACACCTGCAATAACAAGGAAAAACCACTTGATATAGCAGGCGCGTTGTCATCCTGAGGCCTAAGAAGAAGAAGTCCATGCCCAGTAATTACACTGGCTACCTTTCCCTTCAATCCGAAACACAGCGAACTGTTTCACGGCTGAAGTAAGAAAGGCGGTGGTACCTACCAAGACGACCCAACATACGGGCATACCACCTGTGTGTACACTGGCACTAGTTTAATCTACCTTGTAGGCCCCCTAAAAGGTAGATTAAACTAGCGCCAGTTTAGTCTACCTTTTAGGTGTCCTAAGCCAGGAACATTTTTTTAAGACAAGGATGGGAAACAAGCGGATGGTTCTGCAGGTGCTTATGATTCTTATCGCAAATCCAATCTCTAAAGATAATGACGTCACATAGTTACCGGACTAAATTGCGATATAAGCGTAAACGAGCGGTCCCTAAAGTTATAATCTGCGCCCAGTTAGCAGCTAAACTGCTGTAATAGGCTTGTGATAAATTTAATTAGTCGTCTCGTACAGGTAGAGGTAGAAACGGAGTGATGTTTACGCTGTGACGCAAAGCTTTACTAAAATTAAAATACAAAACCACACGGAACAGAACAGAAATGTGACTAAAACTAATTATTGTAACATTATAACTTAATAATTGAAAAAAGTGACTACACGAGTTTGTTGCCGGAATCTTATCGGTAGTAATTTTTTTGGAAACGGTGTAAATTCAGATAGACTGATATACAGACAGACAGACTGACTGACACAGACTCTCTAACTGACCGACAGATCGACAGACTGGCATTATAACATTGTGAGCTTACGACAAGACGGAAAGACAAACATTATGACATTGTTAGTTAATATTATTTTATGTGATAGACATAAGGGTTTTTTGACGATTCGAAAGTGCTTCTTGGGGGACTAATTAAATAAATATATTTTTAGTTTCATTTTTTAAAGGTACTTAAATCACATCACTAGCCTATATTCGTCCCACTGCTGGGCACAGGCCTTCCTACATGGGAGAAACACATGAGGAGTTTAGGCCATAACACCACCACGCTTGCTGGCCCAATCCCGGTTGGTGGGCTAAATCGGTTTCAGTAACAACCATCCAACGTCTTAGCGTGCTTTCCGAAGCACGGAGGACCTCGAAGATAACGAGAGAATAGAATATTTATAGAATATTTGATTGACCCATCCGGGGATCGACCATAGCGAAAGTTGACTTGTTTTCGTGATCTAAACCAGAATGCTCAAACCACTACGCCACCGAGCTCCTCCACTACTTACTTAAGTAATAAAATATAATCAAGAAAGCATTCCAAAGCATACAGCATTCCTAAGCATTATATCTTTGTTTTTTTAACCGACTTCAAAAACGAGGAGGTTCTCAATTCGGCCGGTATGTTTTTTTTTTTTTTTCTTAGTATGTACACCGATTACGCCGAGATTACTGATCCTTCATATTTTTTTTTAAAAACAGTTGGGTACTTTGGTTTTAAATTAAAAAAAACTGAAATTATGAAATCGTCTACATAAGCGAAATTGCGAATTTTTGCTTTTCCAATGACTTTTTTTATATACCTGTTTGGCGGCAACAAGCATACTGCCCACCTGATGGTAAGCGGTAACTGTAGCCTATGGACGCTTGCAACAACATATCAATGTTTAGGGTCTGTTCTGTCTCTTTGTTGTCGGCTACCATAGGACTGAGAAAATATAGCTGCCATATCTAAGTAGTGCCCATATAATTGGTCACATAAAAAACAATTTATTTATTTATAATAATTAGCACGGTCCAACCAATAACTGAGGAGCTCGATGGCGTATTGGTTTGAGCGTTCTGGTTTCGATACGAAAAACAAAGCAACTTTCGCCAAGGTCGATCCTGGGATGGGTCAAACAAAGTTTGTTATCTCGAGCTCCTCCGTGCTCCGACAGGCACGATAAGTGTTGGTCCGGGTTGTTCCTGCAACTGCTTTAACCCACCAACCCGCATTGGGCCAGCGTGGTGGTGTATTGGCCCAAGCTCCTCATGTGTTTTTTCCATGTAGGAAGGCCTGTGCCCAACAGTGGGACGTAAATAGGCTGGTGATGATGATGATGATGATGATGATGAACCAATAGCACTAATTATTCAAGTTGACAAAAAACCGAGCTTTTAAGTGACTAAATTAAATAAAAACAATATAAAATAATGTCAAATCCATACCACAAATTCAAATATTAATAATGAAGATGTTACAATGAAGGTTTCAATTAATGCTGCAATTATTCAAAGCTGCACCCTAAAGCCTCAAGAAGTTTTCACGAACATGAGCCTAAGCAATTTCAGAGCCGGAATGTGGAGTACCGGGCCCTTAAGCCGCGCCGAATGGACGATTGTGAACTTTGGAAACTGGGTTAAAGTTAACTCGCCCGCTGACTTGCATTTCGCTGTGATGTTATATGTTCAACGAAGTTGTAACACGAGTTAAATCATCGTGATTAGATGTTGCGAAGTTGGATAGTTGGGTAAAGCGATGACGGGTCGTTTGATTTGATTGTACGTATTCACATCTACTAACCGAACTATGGACTAACCATCCTAGGATGTATGGAAGAAGTAGGTTACTCCCATCCCAGTATGGGTCAATCAAAATTTGTTATCTCGAGGTGCTCCGTGCTTCGGAAGGCACGTTAACGCGATCTATCGAAACGTTTCAGCCGAGACAGACAAGGATGGAGATATGACTGACTCAGTACGAGAAAAAAAGACCAAATAGCGATCACGCGTGTAAAGTAAGCGAAAATACACAAATTGATTTATGAGAAATATACTTAAAGCGCAAAACGCTTCTAAACGATTGTGAAATTTAATAATATAGACTATTTAAAGTAATTTCCTATTGAATACAAGTTATCGTTTACCAATAATCTTATATCCTTTTAAAGCCTCGCAATTCAGCGAGGTTATGCGACCAGCATTATTGGTACACTTCCTGTTTCGCAAGATTTAGGCAGTGGTTATTGCAGTTGTCTATATGCAGCAGTTACCACTTACCACAAGGCCGTCAGCTTGTTTTTCATCTAGTTGTATAAAAAAATCATGGCGTTAAAAGTTTGACATCTTTTTTGGTGAATCATTCGCTATCGTCTCTTGAGGAAACCTCGGTGAGCTCTCTGTGTTAAAATTAGTTTTTAAATGAATTTGTAATCTGTACCTCCCTTAAAATTTGTTTAAATTACCAAGGTGAGCTAAATGGGCGGTTTCCACCTGGGAGCTATACTTCATTTTAGTATTTTATTGAAAGGCACAGATATCCTTTTTTAAATGCGTTCCACCCTTGTCTACGTGAATTATCCTTTTTTCCGGATCCCCTGACTTCCATCCCTTAAAACCGAATTCATTTTTTATTCCTTTGTGCCTTCCATGCTATCAATCAATGGCAGTGAGGTCCTTTTTATATGACAATGGTAACCGCCTGATAGTATAGGGTTACCGTAGCACAAAGACACTCGCAGCGTCCTAACACCTTGGGCACTACTCACACGTAACCTTTCTACGATCATACGTTTTGATTGTGGACCAATTGTGAAATACTTCTGTTTGATTGTTTTTATTAAGCCTAGATAATAGAATAAAATTAAATAAATTAGGAAAAATCAAAATAAAGAGCCGTGTTGACAGCATGGGAAACAATTTTCAGTTTCATTTACAATTCCTAATCATAATCATAATGATAATCAATCGTTTATTTGCATGAATAACATAAATAGTACACATGAATGGAAGTAGGTACATCGCAGGGTATGAGCTATTTTAATCCGTCACCGCACTTGTCCGTGCGGTGACGGATTAAGAATACAATTCACCGCCCCATTTCTTCCCGTGGGTGTCGTAAGAGGCGACTAAGGGATTACCGAGCTACCAACTGCTCGACTGGTGGTAGGGTCTGAACACCCGTCTGGTTAGTGACCACCGTACGCATGGCGTAAAACCCGCCAAGTGACCACTTGTGGTCGCGTTCCGGGATCAGTCAGCGTACAACCAGAGCTTGGGGAGACGTTGCGGCGATGGATGCGGTCAGTGACGGCTTCCGTGTAACCAGAGCCAGGTGGACTGCGTTGACCCGCCGACCAGGGAGACCCGAAGAAACGGCTGTTCCGCTGGCCGCCCGTGGTACAGTACAGGGGCCCAAGCGAACCTAACCAGTTCGTGAGGCTGCCCTATCATGCCACGCATAATCTTGGGGTGGTCCGTCGTGCCGGTTGGTGACCGGGTGGTGGGGTCCCGGCGGCCATTCCCGGGGGGGTTCGGGGGCCCTTCCGTTCGGCGGGTCAGCGCTTCTCTGCTGTCGGCTATTACCTGGGGAAACAGGCCTCACGCTTTGACCGTATATATCGCGACGACGTTCCCCCAATTCACGCCTCTCCTCCTTCATCATTTACTATGGCAGCGCTAAGAAACATTTCCGGTCGTTCAGCGGTGCACACCCCCACCACAACCACGCTGTTTGAGGTCGGGCTCACTAACATCCGTGGGCTCCATGCTAACCTCAATGCCGTCCACCAACATCTCGAGACGGCTCGACCCGAAATGCTGTTTTTGACGGAGACGCAAATACTCCGCCCGGCAGACACTAGCTACTTGGATTACCCCGGCTACGTTCTTGAAGAGTCCTTCAAAGCGAAGGCCGGGGTATGCTTGTTTGTCCGGGCGGATGTTTGCTGTCGCCGTCTGCGCTGTTTGGAGGACCCTTCCTACTCTATTCTTGGGGTGCATGTGGACCTGGGCACACATTGCCGTATCTACGTGTGCCTGTATAGATCCCACAGCGGTGACATGGAGACAACTCGACTTTTCGAACATCTTAGTCGGGTGGCAGATGTTGCGCAGGAGCAGTTTCCAACCGCGGAATTGGTGTTTTTAGGGGACTTCAATGCTCACCACGAGTCGTGGTTAAGTTCCTCTAAAACTGACCATGCTGGTAGAACTGCCCACGCTTTCGCTCTCACGCATGACCTGACCCAACTGGTAAACCAGCCCACCAGGATTCCAGACATTGTCGGTCACGCGCCCTCATTGTTGGACCTTCTGCTGACGACTCGCCCGGATGGATATCGGCTAGAGGTTCGTGCTCCTTTGGGAACATCGGATCACTGCCTGGTATCCGCTGGGGTGCCACGGGCGTCGCCACCGGTACCTATGGTTGCCAAACGCCGCATCTGGCACTATGCGTCGGCAGATTGGGACGGTATGCGGGATTACTTCGCATCTGTCCCTTGGAGGCAGCGCTGTTTCAGTGAGCTGGACCCGAACGCTAGCGCTACTGCTGTTGCTGATGAGATCATGTTAGGGATGGAGTACTATATCCCTCACTCCGATCTCATCAGTAGGGGTAGGCGTAACCTCTGGTTCAACCGCGATTGTGCCTTAGCTGTTGAAAACAGACAGTCGGCATACCGCGCTTGGATCAGGGGCCGAGCTTGCGGGGATCCCAACATTGACTCACTGAAAGCAGCCTATAACAACGCCACCAAGTCCTGCAAAAGGGCCTTCATCAGAGCGGATGCCCAGCGCGTTGCACGAGTTGGCCAAGAACTTCTTACGCATCCTACGGGAAGCCGTAGCTACTGGCGTCTGGCCAAAGCCGTGCAATCCAACTTCTGTCAACCCTCGCTGCCCCCGTTGAGATGTTCTGACGGCTCGCTAGCTCACAAGCCGCAAGAGAAAGCCGATCTCTTGGTAAAACTCTTTGCTGCTCACTCCCGAATCGATGACTGCAACTTACAGCCACCAACACTCTCCCACTGTGGCCACACAATGCCCGATATTCGTATTAGGCAATGTGATGTACGTGCGGAGCTTCAGTCAATCGACGTCCGGAAAGCTAGTGGACCTGATGGCATTCCAGCGATAGTACTGAAAAACTGCGCAGCGGAGTTGTCTCCTGTCTTAACGCGGCTATACCGTCTTTCTCTCTCTTCTGGGTGTGTGCCGGAATCTTGGAGAGAGGCCAATGTGCAACCGGTCCCCAAAAAGGGAGACCGATCAGACCCAGCTAACTACCGCCCGATAGCTGTCACCTCAGTTCTTTGCAAGGTCATGGAACGGATCTTAAACCACCAGCTGATCCGATACCTAGAAGATCACTCATTAATTAATGATCGACAGTACGGGTTTCGGCCGAACCGATCAACGGGTGATCTTCTAGCGTACTTAATGCATGTCTGGGGTGAAGCTATTGACAAACGTGGTGAGTCACTGGCAGTTAGCCTTGACATTGCCAAAGCGTTCGATCGGGTCTGGCACAAGGCTCTTCTCTCCAAGCTCCCGGCATACGGTCTGCCCGCTCAGCTCTGTAACTGGATCGCCGGCTTCCTGCATGAGCGAAGAATCCGTGTCCTCGCCGATGGATGCGCTTCGCGGTTCATGTCAGTGAATGCTGGTGTACCACAAGGCTCTGTTCTATCCCCCACACTCTTTCTTCTTCATATCAATGACATGATTCCGTTAGGAAACATTCATTGCTATGCAGATGACAGTACAGTGCATGGGGGATATTACGGTCGCCCAGGGGCTGGGCGCGCTGAAACCGAGAGGGAGAGAGAGAATCTTGCCATTGAGCTCGACAGGGTGTTGAACCTCATATCTGAATGGGGATCTAACAATCTTGTTGAGTTCAATGCTAAGAAAACACAGGTGTGCGCGTTTACAGCTAAAATGTCGCCGTTCCTTCCCCTTCCGTCTCTTCAGGGCATGACTCTTTCGGCACAGGGCTCCCTCAACTTGCTAGGTATGGAGATATGTTGCGATCTGAATTCCAGGAACTACATCGAAACCGTGATAAAAACAGCCTCACGGAAGCTCGGTGTCCTGAACAAGGTGCGTCGATTTTTCACGCCTGACCAATTATGCCTGCTCTATAAAACTCAGGTCCGGTCTTGCGTGGAATATTGCTCGCACTTGTGGGATGGCTCCGCCAAGTACCTACTCGATGCCCTGGACAGATTGCAGCGTCGTGCTGTCCGTATCGTTGGCGATGTAGAGGTCACCAACAACCTTGAGCCTCTGCAATTGCGTCGAGACATTGCGTCGCTTAGCGCCTTCTATCGGCTATATCACGGAGAGTGTTCTGAAGAGCTATTTGACCTTATCCCACCTTCCCCCTTCCTACTCAGGAGCACGCGTGCCGGTCTTCGGAGTCATCAATTCACTGTCTCCACCTCAACATCACGTACAAAGAAATTTAGTAGCTCTTTTCTTTGTCGAACTTCCAGAACTTGGAATTCTTTGCCAGCACATGTGTTCCCTCCTTCGTATAACATGGGTTCCTTCAAAAGAGGCGTGAAAAAGCACCTTTCGGGCCGGCAAGGTGGAGGCGGCTAGAGCAGTGTCTGAACTGCACTAGCTGTCTTCGCATATGGACTCTTCTTACCGCTTCACATCAGGTGGTGTTGAGTCATTTGTCGTGCTTTGTATAAAAAAAAAAAAAAAAAAAAAAAAAAAAAAAAAAAAAAAAATCCCTAAGAGAGTTATACTGTCTGTCAGCAGCAGACGTGCAAATTTAAATATTAAATTAAGCTTAAAAGTAGGTACATGCTAGTTATATAATAAGGCAAGTAAACTGTCATAAAATTATTATTGTTAATAGGTGATTCATAAATTCAATTATCAAGGTTATAATTAGTCAATTCTTGTCATAGTATGTGATAGGGCTTAGAATAAAACATTCTTTTTTTTCCGGTTGAAATTATTATTTAATTTAGGTTTACTTACTCTTATGGTCACGAAGACATAGCTTAGAAGATTATTTATAAAACTCATCAATCAGACAGACAGACAGAGAAACAGATAGACAGGCAGACATACAGACAGAGAGACGGACAGACATACTCGTACAGACGGACAGACAGACCGACAATAAGACGTTGTTAAATAATATTTTTTTTGTTATAGTTATACAGATGTGATTTTGGACGATTCGAAAGTGCTTCTCGGTAGCATATTTGAATAAAGATATCTTCATTTCAATCTTTCGCTTCCTTCAGTAACGTTATTTCTTTGGTCTTTTTCTTTTTATTTAATATTTAATTCTCCAACAGATACTTGGAATACTTCAATCAGTAGTTTTTAATCCAGACTTTTATTTATTGCGTAGAAATGCACAAAAACGTTAATGACGAAAAATCTGGTTAGACCTATCTTATCTTATCGTTTCTATACCTATATTTAGTGTTGATGAACATTATTACCCCTTCAAATCAGATTTTAATCTATAATCATTCAAAACGCTTCAATTAACACAGCTTTCTGATTACAAGCTATTCAAAACTTATACAATTAACTCATTTAAGCGGGGAATGGTTACGAAACCATAATAATTATACTAACGACCCCTTTAACACTCCAATGCCGAAGCATAATCGTTAAGTAAATATGTCTGTTTCGAGAACACCGAGCTTGACTTACAATGCTTAACTGTATCTACCTTAACTCTGTGAACAAAGGTTGCATATCATAGTTCGCTTAGCAGCATCTACAGACACAGGAGTATGAAGCTTCGCTTGTTGCAAAATAGCTCTTAAACAATATGCATATAGGGTACATTACAACCCATTGGTTATATTGAGAATATTTTACGTCTCTGCACCTCTTGAATAGTTAGGTTAGGTAAACAATTTACTTAGGACCTTATCTTACATGTAATGACTTGTAGTAAGTGATTGATTGGAAATGGGCGGGAAACAGGCTAAGGTATATCTGTGTCGGAAAATAAGAGGTTAATATACACCTGACCGGGAGACGTACAGTGAACTAACTAAGTGTTAAGATGAACAACTCTACTTAAACGTAACTTACATTTTAAATTCCGATTGGGTTTTGATTAGGTACGAAAACAAAGCAACTTTCGCTATGGTTGATTCCGGACGGGTCAATCAAAAATTTGTAATCTCCAGCTCCTTTGTCCCCCGGAAGGCACGTTAAGCCGTTGGTCCCACTGCAACCGCTTTGACTCACCAACCCGCATTGGACCAGCAGAGGTAGAGGTGTTATGTGTTTTTCCCATGCAAGAAAGCTTGTGCCCAGCAGTGGGACGTGTTTAGGTTGTTGATGCTGATCCTTTAAAAAATTAAAAGGGTTTCAAATTGATTTTGACGATCCTTTCCATATTTAAGATTGCCCCAAATTTAAAAAGCGTTCTATTAATCTGTCATAAGCTCATATTCTAAAAATACGTCAAGCTTAATAGTTCCAAAAATACAGCTAGTCATCATCATCATCATCATATCAGCCTATGACGTCCACTGCTGAACAAAGGCCTCCCCCATCGATTTCCAAATGGAACAGTTCTGCGCAGCCTGCATCCAACGGCTCATGCAGCTAGTATTAAGTTACATTTCGTACATTTAGTAAATATTTTGGTATGGAGTTGGGATCACACCACGGATCTTTATACTGGGGACCATGATTAATCTGTGCCATGGGCAGTAAAGGAATTGGCTTACATGTGCTATATACCATACGGTAACCGCTTACCATCAGGCTCGCTTGTCACCCTTGCTGTAAACAGAAACAAACAAAGATTCATTTTATCGAAATATTCGTGCTTCGGAAGGCACGTTAAGCTGTTGGTCCCGGTTGTTCCTGCAACCGCTTTAACCCACCAACCCACATTGAAAGAAAGAAAGAAAGAAAGAAAAAATATTTTATTTAAATAGGCCACAAAGAAGCACTTTTAAATCGTCAAAAAAACACATTTTTACAACTATCACAAAAAAAATATTAACTAACAACGTCATAGTCTCTGTCTGTCTGTCTGAATTTACACCGGTTCCAAAAGTTGAACTACCGAGAAGATTCCGGCAACAAACTCGTGTAGTCACTCTTTTTAAAATAAATATTCAAATACAATGTTTGTAGTTAAAAAAATATATAACTTTTAGCAGTGCAGTGCCGCCCAGCGATAAAAATAATTAAAATTAGAAGAGAATCTATATCATCGTACCGACAAAGTAGGTACCCAATGTCAAAAGTATTATCGTTATTTTCAAGCTATCTGACAATGCATAATCACAAAATAGGTATACAGAGGTTAATAGTCATAATACTTACACGTAAATAAACTTAAAAACATTTTGGAATTTTAATGTTTCCACGCATTCTTATCATCTAAATATTCTTGGACCTTATAGTAGCCTTTTTTCATTAAAGTTTGTTTGACATATAACTTAAGTTTGTGAAAAGGCAGTTCAGTTACATTTGGCGGGACTTTGTTATAAATGTGTATACATTTCCCCATGAATGAGCGACTTGTCTTGTGAAGTCTAAAACTTGGAACAGCAAGTTTATTTTTATATCTAGTGTTTAAGTTATGAATATCACTATGTTTTGAAAAGGTATGTTTATATTTGTGAACATAAATTATGTTCTCATATATATATTGAGAAGCAATGGTCAAAATATTAATTTCTTTAAATAAATCTTTTAGTGAATCACGTGGCTTGAGTCCGTAAATAGCACGCACAGCCCTTTTTTGTAAAATAAAAATGTCTTCAATGTCGGCTGCTGTGCCCCACAATAACAAGCCATATGACATGACACTGTGGAAGTAACCAAAGTAAACAAGTCTTGCTGTTTCAACATCACACAAAGACCTAATTTTTTTAACAGCATAAGCAGCTGAACTAAGTCTTTTAGATAGGGACGAGATATGAGGATACCATTGTAAATGAGAATCTAACTTAATTCCCAAAAATACTGTAGAGTCAACACATTCAATAGTTTCTTCATTGATTTCAACATGAGTACTAACCTGCCTTACATTTGGTAAAGTAAATTTAATACACTTTGTTTTCTTTGAATTTAACAATAAATTATTATTTTCAAACCAGGATAGCACTTTTGAAATGGCATTATTTACATCCTCAAAGTCAGTTTTAGTTCGGTCTATTTTAAAAATTAGTGAGGTGTCATCTGCAAACAATACCGTCTCACACAATTTTTTTGAAAAGTAAGGGAGGTCGTTGATATAAATTAAAAAAAGCAATGGCCCTAATATCGAACCCTGAGGCACGCCCATATGCACAGGCGCACCAGAAGACTGAGTTTTGTTTATAACAACTTTTTGAATTCTATTGGTCAAATAGGATTCAATAAGTTTTAATGAGTTTATTGATACACCATAATGCTTTAATTTACCCAATAATGTTTGATGATCAACACAGTCAAACGCCTTGGACAAGTCGCAGAAGATACCTAGAGCATCCTGCCGATTTTCCCAAGCATCAAATATGTGTTTTATAAGTGCAATTCCCGCGTCTGTAGTATTTTTTCCTTTAGTAAATCCGAACTGTCTATTGTGAAGCAATTCATTTCTCGTAAAATGAGAAAGCAATTGGTTAAGAATAATTTTTTCAAAAATTTTGCTAAGAGTCGGCAAAATAGAAATGGGACGGAAATTTGTGGGGTCATTGCTATCTCCCGCCTTAAACAAAGGTATTATTTTACTTAATTTCATTTGATTGGGAAATACACCATCATCAATACATTTATTAAATATAAACGATAGTTGAGGAGATATAACATTTATTATAGAATTTATAACACTAACAGAAAAGCCCCATAAATCCTCAGTCTTTTTCATATTCAAAGACTTGAAAGCTTCTATGATCGTATTAACGTTAATTTCATGGAAATTGAAAGGAATATTGCACTTATGAACATTCGTCTCTATGAGAGCAAGTGCGCGCTTAGTACAAGAATTCAATTCTTTTTTTTAATAGGTATATTGGAAAAAAAAGTCTCGAAGGTATTTGCAACTCCATCATCTGTTTCTATAGTTTTTCCATTGACATTAATTTTAAAACACCTATTAGTAACTTTTGATTTACCACTTTCTTGATTTATAACTTTCCAAGTGGCTTTTATTTTATTATCAGATTTCTTAATTTTATTACTCAAAAAGTTCGCTTTGGCAGTATTACAAACCTTTTTAAAGATTTTGGAGTACTGTCTGACATAATCAATAAAAAATGGATCAGTGGAAGTCGACTTCTGATAGTATAGTTCAAATAATTTTCTTCTACTTATATAAATACCCGGAGTTGCCCAATCACTAAACTTCCTTTTAGAACTGACTTTAAAGCTTTTTTGTTTAAAAATATTCTTGAATTCAATATTTAAATTATCAAATAAACTGCTATACAACTTATTGGGATCATCGGTTTCTTTTAGACAGTGAATTCTATTCATTACATTATTTTCAAATTTCCTCAAGCGACTATCTGTAATAGGCCTATAAGTTATTTTTTTTATTTGGTTAACATGATGGTGCTCAATAGCGATTTTCTGTCCACTATGATCTGAATTTATACAATATATAATTGATTGTTCAAGTACATCACAGTTACAAAAAATATTACCCAAGCAGGTAGCTGATATTGGTGTAATTCTAGTAGGTTCAAAGAAAGTATGGAGAAGATTAAAACATCTGAATAAATTAAGGAACCTTTCTGAGTACGAACATGATACCAAAATGTTTATATTGAAGTCACCACATACAACTATCTTCTTGTTATTGCCACTTATTATATTTAAAACGTTTTTCATTGAAGCCTCAAATAGATCATAGTTTCCAGAGGGAGGTCTGTATACACATACAACAATATGTTGCTCGAGTTCTATGCAGGAAATTTCAATAGTTCGCTCAATAGAGTGACGAACAACATCTGGTCGTTCTTTATATTTTATATTATTTAATAATAATATTAAAGATCCACCTCTAGATAGAGAGATAGATTCTCTTGTAAAAGCACTTACAATATTATAGTTTTCAATACAGGTCAGAATTTCATTTTTTTTTAACCAATGTTCTGTTAGACATAACACATGCACTTCCATGGTCTGCAAAAATAAACTAATTTCTAGATCTTTGCCAGAAAAGCCCTGTACATTTTGGTGAACAATATTTAAATAATTAGACTTTTCTGTTGTTTTAACTTTGCCAGAGACTTTCTCTGTTGTCTTATTCATTGGGCCAGCGTGGTGGTGTTATGGCTCAAACTCCTCATGTTTTTCTCCCATGTAGGAAGGCCTGTGCCCAGCAGTGGGCCGTATAAAGGCTGTTGATGATGATATTGAAATATTTTGCCTATGACTCCAAAAACAATTACAAAAAGAAATTTTCAATTTACATAAATCGATTTAAACGGAGTAAAGAATATTGCCCTGTTTATTTGTCCTTTCCAATTTTCCATACTCAATTTAATTGTTCTAAGAAAATTGTTAAATCTTCGAAAAAATATAAATGCAATTTCCAATAAAAGCGACGAAGCTTCATACTTGAGCATAACTTGTGAGCAAACGATTCTTGAACTGAATTAGCCAAGTCATTAGAAAAGTTTTTTCTTGGAACACGAGTTATAACTTGTTGTTATTCGATTATTGAGGATAAGTACTTTTTTTATGAAGCAGTGGTAATACCGTTGAAGAAGAAGAGAAATCAATGACTGTCGACAAGCAAGCTAACGGCTCACCTAATGGTAAGGTTACTGTCGCCTATAGACATCTCTAATCACAAGGAAAATGTCACTTGGTAATGCAGGTGCGTTTTCATCCTGAGGCCTAAGATGAAATGCCTTCCATGCTTACACACTTTCTTTTTTTTTAAAAAAAATATTTATACACTCACACCTATTATCTAGCCCAAAGTAAGCATCATTAAGAGCTTGTGTTATGGATACTAGATAACGGAGTAATAATTATAATAATATGTATATAAATATTAGAAATATACTAAATAAACATATAAACATCCATGACTCGTAAACAAATGCTCGTACTCATCATACAAACATTTGTTCCTACCGGGATTCGAACCCGGGACCTCTTGACCGAGTAGCCTGGCGTACAGACCACTCGGCCAGCCGGTCGTCAAACACTGGTTACCTTTACCTTAAATCCGAAACACAGTGAACTGTTTTACTTCTGAATTACGCAAGGCGATATCTACCCAGACGACTCTACATACGGGCTTTCCACCTAGTGAAACAAAATGAAATGAAATAAAAAAAAATGTTCAGTAACACATAATTATATAACTAAAGAAGCTAAATACAACACATATGAACAAAAAAAAACAATATAAATATGTCACTGAAAAGGAATCCACTCAGCATAAGCGGAAGCATCCTTGGATACTACGACGCTGGTCTTCCGTGGATACCTATTTGAAAATCATAAAATACTATTCATTGTTGTGTCATTCAAATAGTTTTTTTTATATATTATCTATATACAAAGCGTTTGTTACATGGTATAACAAGAGCCCTCTTGTTAACATAGTAATTTATATATTATACTATAGCGTTACCAAAAATTCTTAATTGTAAAATTAATTTTGAAATTTCCCATACATTTTGTATTTCTACTAGGAAATGTTATATAAGTAGAGTCAAACTTGAACTTTTATGAAAATTTTCGTCCTCGTAATTAACGAAATTATAGCAAGCTCTCTTTAATAAACTAACTTACTTATGATGGCAAAGTACTTTTTTCTAGTGCTGTATACTATACAGGGTGGTGCTGTCAATACGACAGTAAATTGAAACATGGGCTATATTAGTTCATAGAAATGGCTGGGAACTTTTAAAAACATCTTATTCGTTTGATAATTTCATGACATTTGTATGAAGCAATGTAAAATTAGCTGCATAATTTCATAGAAATGTCATGAAATTTATTGTCGTATTGACGGCACTACTCTGTATAAGATTAGCAGAGCTGTTCCGTTTTTTTAAAAATCTTCGAACAGGGACTTTTCATTTGTTCTTCTAAAGATAACACGTTCCGAGGCACGTCGAGTCATAATGGAAAGTCGACGGTATTGTCTTTGGACCTACACTACGTCAAGAAGCGGCCGACAGCGTTATATACTCAGTTATATATTACATAGCCGTGACGTATTTGTGTCATATAAAATTCTAATAATAACAAGTAGAATATTCTGTAACATGACCAGTAGAATATACTGGATAAGTTATTTAAGATAAATGAGGCCGTTTCTAATAACAGTTTAATAGATACAAAGATACCTACATCAAAAGAATATTAATTTAGGTACAACTACCTTGTAAATATTAAATACAAATTATAGATCCATACACAACACCTCACAACTTATTTACGTAAACTTAGTAACTTTATGTATTCAATGCAACGAACCGCCTTAAATTTGCGAGACACTCAAGTAGACACGACATCTAGCATTAAAGGAAACAATACAACTCACTTAGCAACATCATCATCTTCTAATTAAACGCAAGTTGAATCCGATTAAGACTTTTATTTCAACCTAGCTGTGCCCGCGACTTCGTTCGCGTGGATGTCGGAAAATAACAATGGTGGCGAAGGTAGGCTAAGGATTTAAATCATGTTTATAAAACACCTTTGTAATTAATGCATTGAGCGCCCCGCCCGCGCCCGCCCGCCTTGTAAATTATAAATGCACATATTTTAAAACTATGATGTCTCTTAAGGTTTTCATTGAAATCAAATGACGTCAAGAACAATTTTGCTCAAAATTAAATACTTGTGGTGAATAATATATTTATTTCGATAAGGAATAATATCATGTTCACAAAAACACATTCGCAGTTAGTGCATTATTTATAACAAATTTGATTACAAAAAAATGGTTCTAGAGAATCAATTTCAAAAAATAGACACATGCTGTCGCGGACTTTTTTTAAGAAATTTTAAAGGAGAACAATTCCTGCATACATAACTTATACGTAACTTTAACTGTTTACGCAGCGCACAAAAGGAAAGCTCTGAAAAGGAATATTTTTGCAATTTGCAAATGTTTTTGCAACACTTTTAATTAATACTCAGCTCACATTGGTGGTAAAGTGTTGTTATATAGCCTATATACCTCGATAAACGGATTATCCAACTCAAAAATATTTTTTCAGTTTGAATCAGTAGCCCCTGAGATTAGCGCGTTCAACCAAACAAACAAAAAACGCATTTGCGTTAAATTCAGGCATGACAGACATGTAGACAAATGACATTGTGAGACCATTTCTTAAGTAGATATAGATAATTTGTGATTTTTGACGATTCGAAAGAGCTTTTTGGGTGCCTATCTAAATAAATATAGTATTGAATTTGGTTTTTTGATTTTGTCAATGGGAACATATTCCTAAGATTACAAGTAACCTATGTGATATCCCAGACTATTATTATTATTTATTCATGTAACAAAGACTCAATTTTTAGTAAAAGTTTAGGCTAACTTTATAACAAGTGTTAGTACTTATTCAATACAATTATTATAAATATTATTTAATATGCATGCTTTTATTGAAAGGGACATGCAGCCCACAACAATGATAATTGAAGGTGCTGTCAAACCTATCCCCTATCATTTTCAAGATGCTGTTGATTTGGCACAAAGATAGATTATAGTGATAATCTATCTTTGTGCCAAATTATAACATTATATCCAGATTCATGCTGCAATTCTGATGTGATTGAATAGCAAGCATTCATCCAGACTTTCGCATTAAGACCATAATTACATTATGATTTGCAGTGTTCGTGGAAATAAAAGCCAATACTAACGCTAAGGCATATTACTAGGTAGCGGAATTTTTGAATGACAATACATTGATATAATTTGACATGTTTTTTTATTTTTTTTTGGATATTAGGTATTTTATTTTGAATAATTATACACGTGACATTATTTTTGATTTTATTCCTACCCTGACCTACTCTGACTAGATCTATTGACATTTAAACTAATATTGTGTAAATTGTAATATTCTTGACATTTGATTTTATTTCAATTAAGTCTCTGATTACTATTTATTGACATTAAATTATATAAATTTGCTGACATTGACATGAAATTGTACCTTTATTAAATTTGATATTTGTATGCCTTGTTGAAATATAGTGAGACTATAAATAAGACTAACATCAATGACTGTAACACTAACCTACATTTCACTAATAAATTTATTCTTTACTATTCTATTCTATTCTAAAAAAACGCACAATACTGAGCGAATAAGGTTTCAATGACCTACCAAGACTGCATTTTGCTATAAGTTTTTTTATATTCCAATATAGCGCATCAGAACCCGTTCAAAGTTCTAAATTGCGTGTCTGTTTCCTAAGAGCCGACTAAGTTGCCATAACATACACTTCAGAACATATCAAACATAACAGTTGCAGTGCAAAATAAGCTCTTGATACCAGTACATAAGATCTATCAAAAGTTATAATTACTCCACCGACGTGACGGAAATTGTACGTAGACTATTCCATATAGATAAGTTGGCAAGCAATCAGTGCCGAGAGTAATTAAATGGGTGCTTATGAACTCTATGAATAATTATGGTGATATTCAACGGGAGTGATGCTTGAAAACTTATGTTAGTTGATTCAAATGATATTTATCTACATAACTGGTTAATCAATCAGGGTTACGGTGAAAGGAATTGCTAATTATGTTTGGTTGGAGTCCTTATTTATTTGAAATCTCACAATATAGTAAGTAATATAATTAGAATCTATCTTTGTCTTACATTTTCGCGGGCACTACACATTGGAAATAAAACCAATTTACCGGATTTAACTTGTGTTTAAGTAGATGCTACATTATTATTATACACCCGACGTTTCGATTACTTTACAGCGACCGTGGTGGTGGTCAGTCTTCCCGTGACCACGATCACTTTAAAGTAATCGAAACGTGTCGGGTGTATAAATAATAATGTAACATCTAATTAAACGCCAGTAAAATCCAGGAAATTGGTTTTATTTCAATAGAATCTATCTTTATCAAAGTAAAAGTGGACAGAAGTATTAATCTTGTAATTACTAGCTCGTATATTCCCCTTCGTACAAACTTTGCGAATAGTGAAATGTCCACATATGAGAGTATAATTTTCCAGTAGGTTGCAACTCTGTGGGCAAATTGGATTCAAGTTCACCAGGAAAAAAACAGATACATCCGAATGACGCATTCCGCCAAAACTCAGAGCTAATTAATTGGGTTTTGGTAGCTCACCACAGGAGACTGTTCCAACGCTACCTCGCTTAATTATATTTCGGTCCTTGTATATTCTTGGATGAAATTAAATTTGTTAAATTAGTTCAAAACTTCTCTCTCATTGTCTCACAGAAATTCTGGATAATTTTACAGAAGTTCGCAAAGACAGACCTTATAAAGTAGTGTTGATATCAAGCTTCCAATCAAGCCCCGTTATTTATTATTATAATTTATATGAATTTCTCATCTCTATTAGATATGGTAAACGGAAGGGTGGGAGCTGGATTTTCAACTGTTAGACGTGAGACATATTGTATGGCCTTCTTTGCTTCTGTTATATAATTGACTAAATTTTTTACATAATACTACTTTTGGGATATGTATCTTATCTTAAGCATACATAAATTAAATTAAACTTTTTTCCGTCTCGGTAAGTATTAGTTGCTTTCTCAGTATTTGAAAAGCAAGAAGCCCTCGGGTGGTAACAGAATACCAGGATGTGGAACAAAATCCAGTCACTGAGTTGCGACTCTTTCGCACTTCTACAACGTACACTATTGATTTAGTTTTAATGTGTATTGGTGAACATTTTTTTTATACAACTAGATGACAAACAAGCTGACGGCCCATCCGATGGTAAGCGGTTACCGCCGTCTATAGACACCTGCAATAACAAGGAAAAATCACTTGATATTGCAGGTGCGTTTTCATCCTGGGGCCTAAGATGAAATGCCGTCCATGCCCAGTAATTACACTGGCTACCTTTCCCTTCAATCCGAAACACAGCGAACTGTTTCACGGCTGTAATAAGAAAGGCGGTGGTACCTAACCAAACGACGCTACATACGGGCCTACCACCTAGTAAATACAATTGTTAGCTCAAATTTGAACTATTTTTGGATGATGAAGAACTGAAAATAAATCTTTTATCTATCTATATACTATCGCATGTACTTTAGCCGAGTTATTTAGAGAATCAGAGTAATATTCCTTCATTAATATAAGCCGTTCATTAAAAGACAAAGAACGCTGATTTCCTCAGAACTTTCCTCAAAGCTCAACCATCTTTGTTCAAACGTACAATAATTATAGGTAAGTTCTGAAATCACATTTCAGTTTTGCGTCGTAGTTCTGCTGTCTGAGTAGTTTTTGTTGAACAACCGTATTGTTGGTTGCCTTTAAAATTTGCTGCTCGTTATGTAGAGTTTCGAGAAACATGAAAGTGTGCTGTATTTTTTAAATTCTAGCGTCGCGTCGGAAAAAGGCACAGAGGTATCAATTCTGAAAGGTTCGAAGCTAAATTTAGAGAAGCCGACTATTTCTTTCTACAAAATTGCGATATAGAAAGGAACCCTTTCACAATTTGTATAAAGTAAAAGTGCTTTTTTATGAGAGGCAGGGCAAGGTATCTTACTAACCTATCACTGCCTATTTGATAATAGACTATTTAACAAGGCGTATCTAACAGTTTATTTCAAACTGTATAATACCTACGGTTATATTGGATCTTCAACTTTTAAAATAGCACTTTCTTTTATACTACTAATTTTAACTTAATTTTAATGCAATACGTCAGACTTGGCCTTATAAGGTACAGATAACACCACGAGAATTGTAACAGTTGTCACTTGGCTGAAAAAAAAACTAGTACAGTGGACTCTCTTCTATTTGCGAGTTTTTTTTTTCGCTTTATTAAGGAAACTACAGCTTTTACAGTACTTTTAAATTTAAAAACAATTTGTGATACATTAGCAAATAACAGTTTCCCCTGCTAGTTAATACACAAAGATTAAAGAGAAGACAGCGTAAGCAAGCTGAATAAACATCAATTACATTTAACAATCTCAACTACATTTTCACAAAAGACTTAGATATTAAACAATTACAACCGGACTGTTCATATTATGGACCATAAAAACAAGAGATATCACTACAAAACATTTTTTTTTTAAATATGCTTATAATCTATGATATGCAGCCATATATACCTAAGCTTTACATACATTAAAAATACTTTTAAAACTAAGAGTAATTCATTAAAAGTCTGCGAAACCGCTCAACGTTCACGTGAAATATGTCTATGCCATTAAAGTTAGTATTAAATTCGTTAACCGATCTTACCATAAAACTATTACTACTATAATTATTACTACAAAGTGGTGGAAAAAATGTTTTTTTTTATATCGCGAACCTGGCCTGGAGCATTCAAATTTAATTCTACTAAGCAAGTAAGGAGAGTCTACCAAATTATAAACAATTTTGTACAAAAATATTTGTATTATGACTATTTACTTCTGTATACGTATATTGTGATTGTGCATTGTCAGATAGCTTGAAAATAACGAAAACACTTTTGACTTTGTGGGTACTTTGATATACTTTCTCTTTTAATTTTAATTATTTTTTTCGCTGGGCGACACTGCACTGCTAAAAGTTATAGTTTTATAACTACAAACATTAATTTAATATTTGAAAAGAGTAGACTAAAGACTTCACGAGTTTGTTGCCGGAATCTTCTCGGTAGTTCAACTTTTTGGACCGGTGTAAATTCAGACATGACAGACGGACAGAGACTATGACGTTGTTAGTTAATATATTTTTTGTGATATTTGTAAGAATGTGTTTTTTGACTATTTAAAAGTGCTTCTTTGTCGCCTATTTAAATAAAATATTTTTTCTTCCTTTCTTCTGTTTCTTTGGAGTCGACGAATCTCCTCCCAAGCACCCTAGCCCTAAAAGCCCCCTTTTTATAGGATAGATACCTTAGAGTGGCCCCGATAACCGTTAGCAATTAGGCGTTTAGTACCAGCGCGGGTTTTATCTGATGGCATTATGGGCCGTCTGTTCTACTGTTTTAGGTTCAGTTTCGTTATACAGCGATTAGCGAGTTGCGTGAATAATTAAGAGGTACAGGTAAAAGGTGACACGTGTGGCAAGTGGATCGTGAATTCAATTGAATTGAAACTGATCTTGATCCCAACACTGGAGTAAGGGAGGATTTTATGTATCTTGACAGTTAGTGCGCCTTAAGCACACTGCTTGAGCCGCCTCCTTGCCCGCCCAAAAGGTGCTTTTTCATCAAGCCTCTCTTAAAGGAACCCCTCGCTATCGACCTATCCCAAGGTTCACACATGTGACAAAGAAACCAGTGACTAAATTTCTTTGTGCGTGATGTTCAGGTGTAGACAGTGAGTTGATGCCTCCGAAGACCGGCACGCAAGCGATATGAAAAATGAGCCAAAAAAATGAGTATTTTGTAATCCAAAATTATTTAATGCGGTATTATTTATTAGCAGTTAGGTACAGCCAGCATCAGAAATATCTGAGCTATATCCAAAATATATGTTCTGTTTCAGAAAACCAATTTTAATTATTTAAATATTTTTTATGATAGAATCGTATGCTGCTTGCATATTTGACAAATGAAAGGCTACTCTAAAACTGAAGTAATAAGGCTGCTTTTCTAAAATAATTCATAGTTTGAGCACTCTGAAGGCTCTAATTGGCGTAGTGGTTGGAGCGCTCCGGTTTCCATTACGAAAACAAAGCAACATTTGCTGGGATGAGTCAATCATTTGAAGTCTCAAGCTCCTCTGTGCTTCGGAAGGCACGTTAAGCCGTTGGTCCCGGTTGTTACTGCAACCGCTTTAACTCACCAACCCGCATTGGGCCAGCGTGGTGGTGTTACGGTTAATTTCTCATGTGTTTTACATGTGGAATGATCAGTGGCCAGCAGTGGCACGTATATAGGCTGGTGATGGCAAATCTGAGATTGATTGTACATACTTCTATACATATTATGTTTGATATCAACAGCAACCTTCAGAAGAGCCTAAATATCCTGCTCCAAGACCTATCGTAGCAAATAGAAATAATAAAATAGAAAATAAAATACAGACATATAATGTAAATTACATACCTAATAGTCTACGCACCGCTTACTCGCTGTAAGTTGGACCAGTGCCTTATTGAATCGCTACGTTTCTATTGTTACGCGAAAGGAATGTGTTGAGTGCGTGCGAACAGAAATGTGCGGGCAATAGAAAAGCATTTCAGTTATTTCTTTATTAAATTAAAACACGCAAGCTATTGAAACCGGATTTCGGATATCGCCGTTTCTTTACCCCAAGATATTATAGAGACAGAAAGAAAGAAAGAAAGAAAAGTCGTTTATAGATAGATAGAGATAGATAGTCGTGGTAGTTCGTTTTAGATAGTCTGACATTGACATTTCTGAACATAACGTTAGTGTTTTCTTTCTAAATTTGTATTCCTGTGGTGAGTCAAGTCGCCAGAACTCAGTAAGAAAGCGTTAAGTTGGGCTTCGACTTCTATGCTGTCATCTAATGCTTACTTTCGATTTCTATAGGGTAGGCAGCGCGTGAGTAGTGTCCAACGTGCTACGAGCGTCTATAGGCTGCGGTGACAACGCGTGAGGAGTGTCCAAGGTGCTACGAGCGTCTATAGGCTGCGGTGACAACGCGTGAGTAGTGTCCAAGGTGCTACGAGCGTCTATAGGCTACGGTAACCGCTTACCATCAGGCGGACTTGAATGTATTTACATAAAAAACATAATAATCCTTTCCATCCTAAGGATGCCTGTAAAACATAGCTTTTAGGGATAAAGCTGCCCATTGAACGTTGTCTTCGATAATAAGTATACTTTGTTTTTGATTATTTAGTTAATGTATAGTAAAGCTATATATAAATAATCTTGGAGGAAACCAGACCTAACGTCGGGTACCGCCGTCTAAACCTATAAAGCCACATTTTCTATACAGCTAAAAGTTTAGTGCTAATATTTATTCTGTGCACGTGAGGTTAAGGCGAAAAGGATGTTTAAGCATCCATTAAATAAATTTAATATAGTAAAGACCCCGACTGAAAAATAACTAATATTATGTAAGTATTTAAAATTACCAATATTTGATTTTAAATAAAACGATAGCCTATTTTACTTTGGGGAAAAATACGAATATACTGACAGTTTCCAAAATCGGTAAAGCCGCTTGCTACAGGCTACTAATCACTCAGTGGAACAGACATACAAACCCACATAGATACATACACTTGAAAAACAAAGCCCTGCTTCTGGCGCAGTTGGGTAAAAAAGCAACACTTAATTCAATAATAGACGCATCGTTCTACTTCGCGTGCAGTTTTATTCGGTAAGTTTATTAGGCAATTGATGTAATAAGGTTGGACTACATCAGGGCGGACGGCACCAGATGGCATAATGGGCCACCCGGCCAGCCATTGTAAGTGGTCGGTTGCTAAGACTACCAACCTTTATTCGGGCGAAGTTGGAGTTTTGAATCTTTGAGATATTTCAATATTTTAATAGGAATAAACCTAATATATGTTAAATAATGAAGGAAAAATGGTTTATCCTACAGTTTTATTTGGTGTATTTTGTTTTTGGTCTACAAAGATAGATCTAAATGATTTTTATTTCATTGAAACATATAATCAAGCAGTGATTTTCATGGCAGACTATTCAACGTGCTATTAAAATTGTTTTCAATGCAAATCAGGTAGCTCACAATATTAATAGTGTTTATAGGACAGACATCGCAACGATCGCATTTTTCATTTATGGGCAAACTTCCTTTTCACGGACGTCCTAAGACCAAGATTAATTAATTTGGCTTAGCTTATAGAAGAAGAATATTTAACTCAAATCACAAATGAATTAGCGAAGCTACGAGTGGCCACTAGTAAAAAATAAGTTTTTTGTAAAAATAATTGTCACTTCAAAAAGCATCTAATATGAAATTGTATTCTTCAGAATAATCTGGACTTAGTTAAGTCCTGCAAAGGGATTGTGTTGGGATATAATTCAGATGTGTAGGATTTAATCTAAATTGAATAAGGCTCGTCTAATCCTCCTAATCTTTATCAGAATCCAGGGACTATTTTAGTTGAGGCAGGAACTTGTTATGTTGGCACAAAAGAGCTATTGCTATGGCATTTTCCTATCTAAGCTAAAAGTTATCCAAATATAGTTGTTGGAAGACTCTTACCAGGTAAGTTTAGTTTACCGAAGACCGCAGAGAAATGAGTTTTATATGATAGTGTAGGGTGTCTATGGTAAGATTTGTATGATGTAGTGGTAGGTAAGGTTATATCAGATAAGAGACAGTTGGCAGAAAGGGTCATGTCTCCTGCTGCGAGTGACGGACATATCGCATTGTTCTCATATCTGTATATAGGCAACTTAGATTAATTTTCAATTCGTTGCTGGCTTATGACAGTCTTGTGCAATGCTTTTTAGGGAGAATCCCAGGTCATAACTCTGATATGAGAACATCCTAGATGGTGAGCTTCTTTTTTATATCTTAAAGGGGTTTACGCGACACGACTTTCTATACAAATTTTATAGTCATATTATCACAAAAATGTATATAATATCTAACAACGTTATAGTGTCTGTCTGTCTATCTGTTATATCTGAAATTACCACAAAGTAGACGAATTATAAAAGTAGTAGTTTCTATACAATTTGCAATTCGAACATAAGTAAATAAGTTTGTATGTAGGAGGTAATCTTTTTATTTTTATTTTTATTCAAGTAGATGACAAACAAGCTGACGGCCCACCTGGTGGTAAGCGGTTACCGCCGCCTATAGACACCTGCAATAACAAGGAAAAGCACTTGTTATTACAGGTGCGATGTCATCCTGAGGCCTAAGATGAAATGCCGTCCATGCCCAGTAAGTACACTGGCTATACCTTTCCCTTCATTCCGAAACACAGCGAACTGTTTCACGACTGAAATAAGAAAGGCGGTGGTACCTACCCAGGCGACCCTACATATGGGTCTACCACCTAGTCTCTGAAACTGGGTGAACATCCATTTTAATCACGTAATAAGTACTAGTACGTACTATACTAGTAGTAAGCACGTAATAAGAACATCAAAAAATACTTCCCCAAGGGTGGAGCTGTGGGCAGAAGCTAGTATTGATATAATATCAAAATTAAGCCGCAAAATCTTTTTTCATTTACGAAGGTAATTACGGTTTTCAGAACGGAATTGTCGTCAGGACGAAATTGGAACTCAGAAAAGAAATACAAAAAGCTCGGACAGATTTATATAAGTATCTAAGTATCGATTGACCTCGGGTTCGTAGAATCTAGACTTATAGCTGTTCTGAGTGCTTTAGACCCCTGTGACCTTATTTAATCTACTCTAACGATTGCGTCTATATTACATAGATTGCCTCGATGAAGAAAGTTGTTGGTTTCCAGAACTTTCCCGGCTGAAGTGAAATAATGACGGACTGGTTTCTTATATTGTGGGAATGTGCTGTCTTTAACCGTAAATACTAAAAGATGAAGATATTTGTTATATTACTCCGTTTTGCTGAACCAATTTTTTTAATTATTTTTTTCTTTGAAAGGGTATACGAACGAATTGGATCCATGTAAATTAATAGTGATCACATGAAGGATCGTATTCGATTCGATTTCGATATCGATTGTACAGTGCAGTAAAAACATTACCGTGGTAGTGGTTTTTGTTCATTATGTAGTGTAGTGGTTTGAGGAGCGCAAAACAAAAACGGAAGTATACAAAAGTTGCTGTTTTATTCCAGTTTACAATATACAGTTTTTTAAAAGCGTTAAATTTTAGTTTGCTTCAGGGCTGGCACAATTTGTTTACCTACTAGCATGTACGTGTTACCCGTACAGTTAAAAATCGTAAATGTTTATCAAACATACACTGACAGATAGACAATTAGTTACAATATCGCTTTTATTTTGGAAATATTGGCGAAAAAATGAATTTTTAGCAATGATATAAGCTGAATTAACACCAAACACTAACAAGATATTGCCATCAGGCGTATACGATTTGATCTAAATTGAATAAGGCTGGACTATTTAACCCAATCTTTATCTAAAATGATGGACTATTATAGTTGGACCCAATCTCCAACTATAATAGTTAGGTTTTAATAGGTTTTTTAATACCAATAAGGTGGCATCAAGCATACGGAACAACCTGATGGTAAGCGCAGTTACCGTATCGTGGACACTTGTAACACCAGGGGTGTCACTTGCGCGCTGCCGACCATGTGAAAACCCTTCCACGTCCTTTCTGAAGAACTCCGTGCTGTAATCGTTAGAGAAAACCGCAATTACGTGAGCTTGCTTGATTGCTACCTTAATGGTACAGAAATAAAGGAGTTGAGTGTCGTAAAAACTGTGCCCTCCTTAATATAAAGATCACAAAGGTAACGTCCCTTGCCGAGTTCAACACAATGTTTCCTCAAGGATGAGGTAAGCTGAAGCTTATTTCCCCAAATTGGATAGGTCTGTTACTGCCGTCGTCTCGCTGTACTAAACACAAATGAGAGATGAAATGAGAAAGGATCGGTTCCCTTTGCCAATGACTTCCGATTTCCGTTATTGCTAAACGCTGATCAGAAAAACCTATTCGTTTGACATGAGACATCGATTGACCTTTCGAAATGATGTTTAATAATGCTGTGCTATAAACTACTAGCTTTTGCCCGCGACTTCGCCCGCGTTGTTGTCGGTTATCGCTCCAAAAAGTATCCTTTACTAGGTGGTAGACCCATATGTAGGGTCGCCTGGGTAGGTACCACCGCCTTTCTTATTTCAGCCGTGAAACAGTTCGCTGTGTTTCAGATTGAAGGGAAAGGTAGCCAGTGTAATTACTGGGCATGGAAGGCATTTCATCTTAGTCCTCAGTATGACAACGCACCTGCAATATCAAGTGCTTTTCCTTGTTATTGCAGGTGTCTATAGGCGGCGGTAACCGCTTACCACCAGGTGGGCCGTCAGCTTGTTTGTCATCAAGTTGTATAAAAAAAAAAAAAATCCTATGTCTTTCCCATGATGTCAAACTATCTTCATAGCAAATTTTATTTAAATCAGTTTGATGGTTTAGGCATCGAAGCGTAACCAACAAACAAACTTTCCTTCGCGTTTATATATTAATATTAGTTATGATTTGGGATAAAAAACAGAAGTAATTAAACTTATTTTAATATTTTTGTACGATATTCAGAAGATATAATTAAGGAAACTTTTAACAGCAACGTCAAACTCAATCAGGCATTTGTAAAAACTTAAGCACTTAGATAATATAAAACTATTTTTTGGGTATCTACGTTCTTTACTGTTTGACCTCTAGTGATCCGAAAGAATACTTTTACAAGCACTTTTTAACTTCCAGTAAAGGTGAGTATGTCAACTTCAAAGAGTGGTGAGATAAACGCGGCTTAAAAAAGTAAAAAGTGGTGAAGAAATTGGTAGCAACACCTAGTGCTCCGGTGGCGTAGCAGTTATCGCGTCTGGCCGGACCCCAGGAGGCGCGGGATCGATTCCCGCCTGAGCGTACAATTTTTTCATCATCCTCTTTCTTTATTTGTAGTTCTCATAACATTTCGTTTTCGAAACGTTTCTAGCAAGAACACGCTATTCAATGAGTTTAACTCTGGCTTAGATCTATTATATTCATATCGCAACTACGAAGACTTCCGACATTTAATTAGTTCAGATTGAAGTTACACCACGTAGTGGTTTCAGCCTTTCCCTAGCTTAAATCTAGCACGATTCAAGCTGTATTGGTTTGATTCCATCGACATTGATCGAGTGCCTGCCTGTTGAAGTATAAATCATGCTCGCGAATGCGACACGCGTACCACAGTTTTTCGGAATTTTCCCAACAGAGTCAAATAGAGCTTCGAAATAGGTTTGTCATTTGTTTCCTGTAGGCCATATGGGTGAATCTAGTCGCTAATGTAATTTAAAGGCTTGAACAAACTCAACCGACAGCTTGATTGTAATTCAGTTGTATAAAAGAACTAGCTGTGCCCGCGACTTCGTTCGCGTGGGTGTCGGAAAATAACAACTTGAAATTTGATAACCAAAAATGGTTATAGTGAGTCAATTTCAAAAGATAGACATATGCTGCAGCGAACATTTTTTTTAGAACTTTAAAAGGAGCACAATTCTTAAATAGATAATGTTTGCGTAACTTGAGCCGTTAACAAAAGCTCTGAAAAGGAATATTTTTTTCCTGTTTTCGCAACATTTTGAATTTATGCTCAGCTGCTATTAGTCGTAGCGTGATGTTATTTAGCCTATATAATACCTCGATAAATGGACTATCCAACAAAAAAAGACGTGTGGCACTCGGGGACTGCCGCGGTAAAGCTATTGCATAGCATTTTGTATCAACTTATGCAATTATAATTAATAAAATGTATGTATATAGAGTACTCACTCATTTTCTTTCATTATTTTTTTTTGGTTACTTTATTCATTAATAATAAATGCACTTTGTTCATTCATATTCAAAACACTTTATACACAAATTTTACAAGTACAGCTATTCACTGTTGTACATAAATACCTATACACCTATATACTTTCTCATAAACAGCTGCTTATGTATTCGTCCGATTTCGGAGCAGCTCGTCTCGATTCGTGCGAGTTTCGTAGAGTCGTACAATACGTCTAATCGCACGCACACAACGCCGTGTCGAAGACTGCCGAACTGAAACGACGTTAGATGATGCACGGCCTTCAAGCCACACCTCCTTGCGCATCGGAGTGGGGAGCGTGAGGTTTTTTTCGTTACGGAATTTCTGGATTCGGTCCCCGCGCTCAAGGCCCGCGATAGAAGCTATGCAATAGCTTAAAAAAAAATTCAATTTGAGTCAGTAGTTCCTGAGATTAGCGCGTTCAACCAACCAAACAAACAAACTCTTCAGCTTTATAATATTAGTATAGATACTTGACCGTTTGTTTCTTCTAAATAAATAAATGTATTAAGTTTAGAAGTCCAGTAGGTATGACAGTGTAAAAATCTGTCTAGTTTCAGACTTAAAAAGAGTACAAAACTTGTAAATGGGTCATCAGGTCGGCAAAACAGGCGTTCGTTGCTAATGCTTCACACATCAGTGGCGAGCGGTTATCGATTATGCTTGGAATGTAAGCATGTTTATGGTCTACTAGCTAAGCCCATTATTTTATCACGTGGTATTTTGACGCCACTATTTTTGGGCTTGATAATTTAAAGATAGTAAAGCATCCTACCAAGAAGGTTACGTGGTTTGATTCTAAGGCTGTCCGCCCAAGTCCGATAATCGGTGACCGATTTTTGTAGGAGAAAAATAGAACATACTGATAGCAATAGTGCAACGCACACGTCCTACATAAAGTCGATCAAAAATCGCTCATAAGAATCGGGAGGAAAAATCGGCCCGATTATCTGTCCTACAAAAAGTCTGACGTGGGCGGACAGCCTAACGGCAAAGGTTTTAACACCACCTGAGATGAAGCGGTAAGTAGAGTGCATATGGAAAGACGGCTAGTACAGAATGGACACACTTTTCTACTTCCACTCCTCCTTTAAAGAAGCCCATACTACAAGAAGGGAGGAACATAAATGTGATAGAATAGAAATTCAAGTTTTGAAAGTATTTTTCTTTCAAACGAAAGAAAACGACACAAAAAACGAAGTACGACAAACGAAAAACGAAGAATGACAAATAAACATCAGGAAAGCAGGCTGTGCCCAATGGGTTTTAGTGAAGCGTGTAGTAATTTGGCCATTGTTTTTGAGCGCTTGCTTAGATCGCTTACGCTGACTAAACCTTATGAGATGCATCAAAAACAATGTGGTAGAGAATTTAGAGATTGAAAAGGCCTACAGAAAGTCCTCAGTTACATCTGTCTTCTCGTATGGTTTATTCACAGTCAACATTACTTTCCACTCGGGCGGCCGAAGCTGCAGAAGATAGTCGTTAAAACAATCACTCTAATTCTCCCATTATCATCATCACCAGCCTATATACGTCCCAGTGCTGGGCACAGGCCTTCCTACATGGAAGAAACATATGAGGAGTTTGGGCCTTAACACCATATTACCTCACTACTTCTAAACTTCATCACGATGAAGTGATATTCCTCAATCTGCTTGCTTGCTTGTTTGTCATCTAGTTGTATAAAAAAAATATCTAAAATCAATATGTACACCCCGTTACTGAGCACCGTAATCTCAAACAAAGAGGTGAAATCGATACCTACCATTCAGATTTCCAAATCGTTATACTCCTAATGGATGTGACTCGGAGTAAATAGTGAGGTAGCTAGCAGCGAAGTAGGTCAGGAGCTCCGAGCAAATGCTAATGAACTGGGCTCTTCTTTTTTAATTTTACAGTGCAACCGAAAAGTTTGATACTTAGATTTTTCCTGCTATTCTCTTTGATTCCCGACCGCACTCTCTGATACTGCCAAAAATTTGGATGCAATGTTCGATGATATCCTACGCAATCCACCACGAAGTTTACAGTACAACCGAAAAATTTGATACTTTTATGGTATTTTTTATACAAAGCACGCCAAATGCCGTTAAAACCACCTGATGTGAAGCGTTAAGAAGGGCCTATATGCGAAGACAGCTAGTGCAGTTCAGACAATGCCACCGCCTCCACCTTGCCGGCTCAAAAGGTGCTTTTTCACGCCTCTTTTGTAGGGACCCATGTTATAGGAAGGACACATGTGCTGACAAAGAATTTCAAGTTCTGGAAGTACGACAAAGAAACTAGATACTTATTGCTAGTGGTGCCTTATTTTTTAAATTTGGGAAGACTTTACACTCTAATCAACCTACCTATCCGTGTTGGTTTAGCATAGTGGTATTAAGACCCAAAATTGGTGGGACGTCCTGCTCATAATAATTTCTATAAGGCCTCTTAGACATGCCAAATTTCATCTCCTTAAAAATAAAAATAATAAACCGGTCAAGTACGAGTCGGACTCGTTTTCGTAACAAACTCTATAAACAAGCGTCTACCTGTTGCCGTTATCAATATCGAGCAAAAACAAGCAAAAAATCACGTTTCTTGTATGGGATCCACCTTAAATATTTATTTTATTCAGTTTATTAGTGTTTGTTGTTATAGCGGCAACAGAAATACATCATCTGTAAAAATTTGAACCGTCTAACTATAACGGTTCATGAGATACAGCCGAGTCCCGAACATGTTTCCGAAAACCATTTAAGCAACTAATAGATCCCATAGATTTTTTTCACTTTTATCATTTTCATCGAATGAACTGTAGACCAAAGCGCGTTTGACCAAAAAAGAAAAAAATATAATAACCACGAAATCTAAGATTCCTAACCTACCACGGCCCTTTCGAGCTTCCACAGACAGCTGTCTGATCTCGGATAGGTACCTACCTAGATTTCGTGGTTGTTTTGTTTTCTTTTTTGGTCAAACATGCATTGGTCTACAGTTCATTCGACGAAAATTATTAAAGTGAAAATAAACTATGGGATCTATTAGTTGGTAAAATTGTTTTCGGAAACATGAATGTCACCCTATACAGCCTGTTGACAGATAGACGGACGGACAGCGGAGTCTTAATAATACTTTGGGTACGGAGCCCTAAAAAGAATAATATGAAAGTGTATCGCGTGATTATTAAGGTTGCGTGTGCTGCGCTTCTAAAACTCACAATGTGGTCTTTATTACGCCTATTTTCACTATACCAAATTAAATAAGGTGACAGTGGGGTAGTTTGTTTATGGGGCAAGTTCGCATCATCATCACCAGCCTATATACGTCCCACTGCTGGGCACAGGCCTTCCTACATGGGAGAAACACATAAGGAGTTTGCGCCATAGCACCACCACGCTGGCTCAATGCGGGTTGATGGGTAAAAGCGGTTGCAGGAACAACCGGGACCAACGGCTCAACGTGCCTTCCGAAGCACGGAGGAGCTCGAGATAACAAACTTTGATTGACCCATCCCAGGATAGACCATGGCGAAAGTTGCTTTGTTTTTCGTATCTAAATCAGAGCGCTCAAACCAATACGCCACCGAGCTCCTCATACTTATATGTGAGGTGACAGTAGGAAAGTCCGCCAATAGGGTAAGTCCGTATATGCAGCCAAAATTGCAACTTGAAATCATTTTCTTTATTCAACTTTTAAAATTATGTGATAACGTAACTAGGATTTCAATACAGCACAAAACCTTATCCATATATAATTATCTTTTAACTTTTCAAGTTGCATTTTGCCTACCTATAGCCCTTGCCCTATAGACGGACTTCCCCGCTGTCACCTCACATATAGGTAGCATATTATATCACAGGGAAAACCTGAGTATGTCAATAATACGTTCAACTGTTCATTGAAAGTTCGCAGTTCTGGCATCAGCGGCGCTTAGTTTAGCAGAATGATACTCTCGTGAAGTACAAATCTTTATTAGCGGATAACTAGAAGCTTCCCTCACGAATTGTTTTTTTTATTTTGCTCACAATACTGGTTACAATCTTCGATAAAATCTTAAATAAAATACATCAGTCTGAATTGATTGCACCCTTACTTAATGCAAGCACAACATGCAAAATTACAATACATTATAATACATGTTTTTCGAGTCATACCTACGCTTTAAAATAAGCGAAAAATCTCTTTTTAAACTCGTCTGAATAGGCTATTGTATAGTAATTAAAATAGAATAAAACTAGAAAAATTTCACGTCCTGAGGCAGGAATCGAACCTGCGACCTTTCGCTATCCGGGCGACTGCTCTGACCACTGAGCCACCCAGGACTTGGGATATCCCTGTGAAATTCTTCTAGTCTATCTTGTATTTTGCGTTTATGAGCTAACGTCCACCCTACAATGTCGAAATATTCTATTTCAACATCCGAAACGAGTATTTTTACAAATACCGACGATTCGGTTAAGTTGGGGCAGTGCTTTCAAATATTCTTAATTTTTGATTTTAACATTATTATAAATGTTTGAAAAATTACTTAGTAATTAAAATAGAATAAAACTAGAAAAATTTCACGTCCTGAGGCAGGAATCGATTCCTGCCTCAGGACGTGAAATTTTTCTAGTAAATCTAAAATAAGAATATTTGAAAGCACTGCCCCAACTTAACCGAATCGTCGGTATTTGTAAAAATACTCGTTTCGGATGTTGAAATAGAATATTTCGACATTGTAGGGTGGACGTTAGCTCATAAACGCAAAATACAAGATAGACTAGAAGAATTTCACAGGGATATCCCAAGTCCTGGGTGGCTCAGTGGTCAGAGCAGTCGCCCGGATAGCTAAAGGTCGCAGGTTCGATTCCTGCCTCAGGACGTGAAAAAAATTTTTCTAGTTTTATTATATTTTAATTAGTAAGTAATTTTTCAAACATTTATAATAATGTTAAAATCAAAAATTAAGAATATTTGAAAGCACTGCCCCAACTTAACCGAATCGTCGGTATTTGTAAAAATACTCGTTTCGGATGTTGAAATAGAATATTTCGACATTGTAGGGTGGACGTTAGCTCATAAACGCAAAATACAAGATAGACTAGAAGAATTTCACAGGGATATCCCAAGTCCTGGGTGGCTCAGTGGTCAGAGCAGTCGCCCGGATAGCGAAAGGTCGCAGGTTCGATTCCTGCCTCAGGACGTGAAATTTTTCTAGTTTTATTCTATTTTAATTACTAAGTAATTTTTCAAACATTTATAATAATGTTAAAATCAAAAATTAAGAATAGGCTATTGTAGTTCTAAAGATATTCCTGCCATTCGCTAAGGCTTTTAAATAAAGTTGGCCTAGTTTATTGACCAGAAATTACTGCTTTTAGGATTATTAAACACTTATAATGTCATAAACTGTTTTGATACCTACTGTTTGATTTATACAAAGATTTGTGATATGTGCAGATATTATAATACCCTTGGTGAGTTTATCAAGATTGACTTAGCGTGATTTTTGAGAAAGTTAATTTTCGTAAGTGATTTTGTATATTTGATAGACTCTATTCAGACCCAATAAGGTTGGGAATTCGATTTAAAGCTATAAACTGCAACTCGAAACGGTGTAATGAGTTTACGTGGTAATTATGGGTAATTAAAAACAAGCTTTATGAATTTAATTCGATTTTGGGCACCGAATATTGTATTTGGTATTGAGTAAGAGAGCAGCGAGGAACGACATTACAGAAAAATAACACTTTCTCAAATCAACAAATTAAAAGCCGCTGAGCCTATAAAGATATCATCATCATCACCAGACTATACGTCCCACTGCTGGGGACAGATCTCCCTCCATGAAAGAAACACATGAGGAGTTTGGGTCATAGCACCACCACGCTGGCCCAACGCGGGTTGGTGGGCTGAAGCTATTGTAGTAATAACCGGGACCAACGGCGTAACGTGCCTTCCGAAGCACGGAGGAGCTCGTGAGAACAAAGGAGAAGAGTCATATATCCAGCCAGGTTTAAGTAAGTACACTATCTCAAAAAATCAGGAAAAATCTCCTGAATCCGGGAAAAACACTAATAATTCGTTTTCATGCATAGTTTGTTTGTATATATAAAAGTTGAAATTTTTCTTAAATTTTACAGTTATTCAATATGGCAATATGGCGGGTGACCCAGGAGTCAACTAAACGTCACCAAAGTGACATAGGCGCCATGATTAATATTTGACTTTGTTGCAGTTTTTTAATAAAAAAAATGTTTTGTACCACAAGTGTAACAAAGCAAATAAACAGAAAATGCACAATTGAACACTGTTCTGGATATTTTTTCCTATTTTTCAGAATACTGCACATAGACCTGGCCGGGTCTCCATTCTTTTTGGGAACATCTCTTTTTTTTTGATTGACCCATCCCGGGATCGACCATGGCAAAAGTTACTTTGTTTCCCTAATCGAAACCAGAGCGCTCAACCCACTACGCCACCGGACTCCTCAGAAAGAGAGATAACGAGATATCATCATGCATGAGACACGAAATATCCGGACTACTTTTGGCACGATAACCGATTCAAACGCGAGAAGTCGCGAAGAAGGATCTGTTGGATTACCTATTGGATAAGCATAACTCGCCTTTATACCACTGAGTGACATAAAAGCAATAAATTTAAGCGTTCAAAGGCGCGATAGGAGTGTCATTTTATGCTAGATCGTAAATCATTCAAGCAATTTTACCTTAAGTTCCAAGGTCTATGGCCAATCTTTTACTTTTTCATCACTGGGTTATACATTATTGTGTCCCACTGTTGGCCAGAGGTCTACAAGTGCCCAGGAAGGTAGATAGGCACTTAGGTACCAGAGGTTATGTCGAGAGCAGCGTGATTTTAATGCTATGCTGTTTCAGGGTAGGCGACGAACGCGTGAGTAGTGCCCAAGGTGCTCCAAGAGTTTTACCATCAGATGGATCTTATTGCACTATTGTTGCTTAAAACAAATTAAAAAACACCGAAAAATATGGCAGAGAAGTTCTTTTTCATACAGCAAATGACTCCACCTAATGTGAAGCGGAAAAAAAGTCCATATACGAAGACAGCAGCTTGAAACACACTGCTCTATGCCTCCACCTTGCCGGCCCATAAGGTGCCTCACGCCTCTTTGCAAGGAACACATTTCCAAGTTTTGGAAGTACGTCAAAAAAACGAGTTACAAAACTTCTTTGTGAGTGATGTCGAGGTGGAGACAGTGGATTGATGACTCCGAAGACCGACACGTATGCTCCTTAATAGGAAGGGGGAAGGTGGGATAAGGTCATAAAGCTATATATTGAGTATTGTACTATTCAGAGCACTCTTCGTGATAGCCTATAAAAAACGCCAAGCGATGCAACCTCCGATCATATCAAAAAGGACGTAACTGTGCTAACATTGCGCAAACAATTTTTGGCATAATAGCGCCTAAGCGTAAGGTGTCCGCAACCTAGTGAGTCGGAGTACCAGCTAATGTTTTATTTAGCTGTAATTTTCGACAAGGTGCAGGTTTGTAGAAAGAGTCGAAATCAATTGAACCTTTTGTCCCTTATCAGCCTGTTCGCACACAATAGAAAATCTACTGCATCTGATATAAGGGCTTAAACTTGCAACCACACCTTCCAAATGCAATAGAATTTTATTTGTCTTTTGATACGGATGTCTCAGGCGGCTGAGAATAGTTTGGAATCAAAATTTAAATTTTATCAAATTTTCAAATCCGCCTCGCCTGATGCCGTTCTCTACTCAAAGCCTTTAAAGAGATACGAACAAAGCGCACACAAGTACCAGGTTTATGATACATTATTAAAAAAGAGATGCGAAATAAAAAGCGAAGGTTTTTCATGTCGTCTACATCCGCTGCGACACAAAAGGCTAGTGCGGTGTAAAGCGAGAGTGGCACTTCTGGCTATTTTTATTCTGTGCCGCAAATTTTGAGTTGGCTCGTGTACGGAATTTGAAATATAATTAAGGTAAATGCTAAATGCTATATTTAAGATACAAGTTTAATATTTCAATCTGTCAAGCGGCGTTGTACCTCTGGAGGTCTATGACAATTGAAAAATCAATTGTGTCTGAAATCTGATGTTTGACGGGTTAACCCGTAAATAGTTAGATACCCACAATATATTTTTCAACACATTTGCTCAAAAAATGCATTTAGAAAGCCAGTATTCATTGTTCTAAAGTTAAAAATACAACGTAGTGTGCGGTAAAATAGGTTTACAGTTACGTACAGTGCTAACTTATCTGTACCTCTAGCTCAAACACTTTTAAATTTCGAATCGTAAAAAGCCAGACAAAAGCAAATGTAACTGCTCGATACGATGGCGATTCGAAATTTAAAAATGTTCGTGCTAGGGATAGGGGTACTGGACCGGTCGGTGGTCCAAATTAGAACTAAACGGCCATTTTGAAATGACAATCTACTGTCAAGTCTGCTATTGTGTATGACGCTTGGTGCTTTAATATTTATATTGTGGTTTTTGTGATACAATTAATGCCCAAAGCTCTAACAACTGATGCAAGAAGCACTTTTAACAGTGTTATCATTCAGGCAGGAACACAGCCGTATGCAAGCAACAATAATAGTATTTGAAAAGTTGTATAAGCATAGCTGCTGCTACACCAGTGTGATTCACAAACAGTAATATTCGATATATACATCGAGCTTGACGTCTGACAAGACAACGAGCTGCCATTGATTTTGACGTTTAAGCCCGGCGCTGCGCGTAACCGTATTCACTAATCTAACGTGCGTCGATGCCATGGCTGTGTATGATTGTCGTAGTACAATCGATATTTTTTGACTTCGTTTTTCTCGTGTTTAAAATTTATTGCAATGACTTTATTCAATATTTGATTGATTTTTACATAATAATATAAAAATAAACAACTTATTAGTTCCTCGGCTCACGCCGTCCTCGTCGTCGGACGCTGGTGTCGCCAACGGTTGTCAAACAAACGCCAAAAGGTATGACAGCGCTGCCGAAAACCACTAATTCAAGGCTGCTGACTTTATAGAATCGCATAGCAGGTAAGCCGTGACTGTTGCGAGGTATTGCTATGCATCTCCCACTATCTCCAAGTATTTAGTATATTTATTTTCGATCGATTAGTTTTATTGATTTTGAGGTTGCAAAGTTCTGTGTGTAAGAAAATATCAAAATTATAAAATTAATTTAGAATTTTTGATAAAAACTTAGTATTCTTAATTTTTTATTTTAACATTATTATAAATGTTGTTTGAAAGCACTGCCCCAACTTAACCGAATCGTAGGTATTTGTAAAAATACTCGTTTCGGATGTTGAAATAGAATATTTCGACATTGTAGGGTGGGCGTTAGCTCATAAACGCAAATACAGATAGACTAGAAGAATTTCACAGGGATATCCCAAGTCCTGGGAGGCTCAGTGGTCAGAGCAGTCGCCCGGATTGCGAAATGTCGCGGGTTCGATTCCTGCCTCAGGACGTGAATTTTTTTCTAGATTTATTATATTTTAATTACTAAAACCTTAGTATTTATTACTTTAACTAGACGCCTGGGCCGGCATTAAATAAAATGGCTGAAGGACAGCTAGCTAAGTCATTGAGCGCAACGTTTAACTGAACGTCATGTCATGTCTCGCTTAATTGGCCATGCAATTGGACGCCTAGGCAGGTCGTTCTAATCGAAGAGCTTTTGTGTGACTGAGTGATTGGCAATTTTTTATGACCCCTTGTAACCGAAATTGCTTGGGTAATAAGCAGTTATAAAAAAAACATACCAAACCTCTTCAGTACAAGACGATCCGTCTAGGTATCTAATTGAGCGGACTTTCAATGCACCATGTTGTTAAACGTTGAGTGATTCTAGTTCAATTACCTATCGGCCTAGCCATTTGATTGCAAACCGGCGTTTCATGAACGGGCTAGGCATCTAATTAAGCTGTGTATTCAACTAGATGGCGGCGACATACAGAATGGTGCCGTCAATACGACAATAAATTAAAACATGGGCTATTTTAGTTAAAAAAATGGTTTGTCACTTTCAAAAACATCTTATTTATTTAATAATTTTATGAAAATTCTATGAAATAATGCTGCTAATATTAATTTATTTCGTAGAAATGAAATTATCAAATTAATAAGGGTGAATAACGTATCTCCGACAGTATCAATCTACGTATTACATCAAATTCAAATATTGTTTATTCTACAACTGAGTACATGTTTCTTCTTTTTTCTTTCCTAGATTACCTAAATACTTTCTAATATTTTCAATCATTTTTACCATGTTGAAAATAAAATTAGTGTAGGTATCCTACTAAATCTCCTCTATTGTGTAATTTAGTTTTTAATCATACTACGAAAGTAATTAGTTGGTATGTTAAGGTGTATCGGTTGCCCTAAAATATACTACATTTAATGTATGCTAAAACCAGTTCTTCATTATCTGTCCCCATTATGAGCATTTTATTAATCGTGTGTCAACTTGAATTGGTCATTCGGCTGCGGTGATACTGCGCTGCCACAAAGGCCACAATACAGTCTATAACTAGTGCGGACGGTAGTTGTCATTGTTTCTGTTGCTCAGCATATCTATGAGTGTGACCTGTTTCTATGTTATTGTTAATATTATGTAACAGCATCATTGTAAAATGACAAATAAAGTTATTCTTATTCTTATTCTTATACCATATACATACCAAACACTCTGCAGAGCAGACGTAAGTTATAACTGGAAAGTTATGACGTCAATAGTGATCTGTGCTTTGTTACATGAACGCCAATGGTTACCATCTCTCTATTAAGATCTGCACACTGTAGAATACGGTGTTTATGTTTGTTTGTCTGTTTGTTTAAACCTTGAAGCACGTGTTTATTAGTTTTTGGAATAAATCTTGTAAATGCAGCGATTGCATTTGAATGCGAAATGTAACATGAAATCTTTGTTTGTTAGTAAATTTAAATGTGTCATAAGGCCTTCTGCCGGGCCAAATGTGCTAACACAGACAGAGAAGAGAAAAATTTGAAAAGTTTGGTTGGCTACCATTTTTTGTTATTTTACTAAAGATAACACCAGTTGTTTGGTAACTAAGCAGTGGTAGGCCTATCTATCTGTCTTGCGGGGGACTGAATTGAGAGGTGGGACCCTTGCTGCCTTATACGTCTCCTCGTAAGGGGAAAGTACTCCTTTCCTCCGGTGATTGGCAGTGAACAGAAGTGGTCAGATGCGGACGACTACCAAGTTCCCTGGATCGGGTCCTCGTAAGCAGCCTCCTGGCCGACGGAACGGCTTTTAGTGGGTAGAGGTGCTGCATCACTATCTTTGCGGCGGAGGAGTCCCACATAATATGGAGTCGCCCACAGGCACTGGGGTATGCTTACAGCATTTTCCATCAAAAAAAGGCCTATCTCTGTGAATAGCATATTGGCATGGGCCTTTAGTGAACATCACGCATAAAGTGCCCCAACATCACGCATAAAGAAATTTTGATCCTCGATTCTTTGCCGTACTTTCATAACTTGGAATTCTTTGCCGGCACATGTGTTCCGTCCTTCCTCTATGATATGGGTTCCTTCAAAAGAGATAAACCTTTTGGGCAAGCAAGATGGAGGCGACTAGAACAGTGTCTAAACTGCACTAGCTGTCTTCGCATATGGACTTTTCTTACCGCTTCACATTATGTGGTGTTAAATCATTTGCCGTGCTTTGTGTGAAACAAGTACCCGACGGGGGTAGTACCTCTAGCTTACAGAAGGTCGCAGCTAAATAACACTACTTTAGTGTTCCTGTGAATTAAGGCTCATTGAGAATGCGTCATGCCCAACATGCAGCAGGGGGACTCGTCTGCCACGCAGTCCAAACGATTTCTCCTGGTTTTTTAAAGTAAGAAGCGCGTGAGTAGTGCCCAACTTCGAGTTTTTATAGGCTACGATAAAAAACAATAGATTAATAGATCTGTTTTATCGTCTTTTTTACCATAAGGCGAACGATATGTTTTTTGCCACCCTTGCCGCATAAAAAAAAAACTAAAATTAAAATGATAGGTATAAATTAAATTGTCACCAAAAATGCTAAATATTCACCAAAAGGTCTAAGCGACTACCACACGTTCTATAAACTATTGGTTTGGTGACTATTTTTAATGCTCAATCAGAAGAATAATCTGATTATGTTAAGTTGATTATGTGAAGATTGTAATGTAAAAAAAAAATATAGTAGAGTAAACATTAAAATACAATTCTTAAGTTTTTTTCTACTGTTTTATATACTTGCTACAATAGTTATGTTTTCATAAGTTTATTGATCATATAATTACCTAGATGTGAAATTGCATTAAACTGTTATGATATAAATACATTTACTTTTAATCAATTAATTTTTGGGCAGTGGACAGGCCACATTGCAAGTAGGACTGACGGCCGTTGGGGCGGAAAGGTCCTCGAGTGGCGGCCGCGTACCGGGAGACGCAGCGTTGGTAGGCCCCCCACAAGGTGGACCGACGATCTGGTGAGGGTCGCTGGAAGCCGATGGATGCGGGCAGTCAGAACCGATCAGTGTGGACATCCCTAGGGGAGGCTTATGCCCAGCAGTGGGCGTCTCTCGGCTGAAATGATGATGATGATGAAATTAATTTTTATTTCATAAAATACCTTTCGGTCGTTTCGGAAACTAAGATTCGAAACTTGTTTCGAAAAAAGAATACCTGTTCTGTTCCGACACCAGCTGCGAAAAAAGATAAGTAATAAGAAAATAAATAATTACACCTCTCTTAATACCTACAAAATATAGGTAATGTACGTAGAATTGTTACAAATAATATAGGTGAACACACGCTACTAGTAAAATGATTGATGTTAAAATAAATAGGTGTAATTTCGTACCATAATCGTCATCAATATCAGTAATAGTTATGTGAGTAAATAATTAGTTGCTTAATTGACTTATTTGGTATGTTATGTTATGTATTAATTGGTATCACGATTGATGAGACTCTCTCCTTCAGACAACACATTGAAAATTTGGTTGATAGAATCGAATAGAATTGGTTACCGTTAATAGAATTGGTTACCGTTAATAGAATTGGTTAAATTAATATATGTATTCAAACAGCTTCGATCAATCGCAGACTTTCGATTGATAAGACAAGTCTATCTGGCCTTATGTCAATCTGTAATACAGTACTGTATCACGTCCTGGGGTGGAGCACTTAAAACTATCTTACTACCCCTAGAAAGAGCCCAGCGAGCCATATTAAAAGTATCCAGCTTCCTTCCTTTCTTCTACCCCACACATCTCCTATATGAATTCAGTAACGTGTTGACTGTCCGCCAACTCTTCATTATGCACACTTTATTAAAACAACATACTACGCTTCCGTTTAATGCTACTAATAAAAGACGGAGAGATATAGTCTGCCCCTCGAATAATACCTCGAAATTTATGTTTACAAATAGATTTTTCAATTTTTTAGGCCTTATGGTTGTATAATAGAGTAAATAGAGAACTAAATATGTATGACTTAAATTATTTTAGTTGTAAAGATATTGTATGTAAATATCTCCTATGAGCTACTCATAGAACGTAAGTAGTTTTAAATAACATTGTTAGCCTAGGCACTTTATCCTTAGTCAGTTAATTTATCACTTCTACTTTTAATTATAAGTTGATTATTTTAATTTATTACAATCAGTATTTTTAAAATAACACATCAGCACTTTCTCGCCTGAAGCACAGGTTCCTAACCTAGTTTAGGTAAATTTAATTTCGCAACATATTTTTATCATTTAGGATTTAATATGTACACAGCACCTATTTTTTGAATAAACATTTTATTTATTTATTTATATTTATCCACCAACCCGCATTGTGCCAGCGTAGTGGTGTTATGGCCCAAGCTCCTCATGTGTTTCTCTCATGTAGGAAGGCCTGTGCCCAGCAGTGGGGCGTATATAGGCTCATGATGATGATGATGATGATTTATTTATTTATATCGAGTAATTTTTCAAACGGATTCCTGGTGAAGTCCGGTTCTTACGTGACTTTTTTAACGTCTTTTATGTCATTATATGCTGGGGCTACATTGGCCCTGATTCTGGTAAACACATGCCAAGTCTAAATTTAAGTTCAGTGCATTTCTTTCTATCAAAAAGAATACGAAAAGGATGGCTGTCATTTAATTTGACATTTAGAAACGTGCGTTCATTTTTCGAACTTATTGAACGTGATAAAATGCAGAGTTTAGGAGGCACCTCCGTACATGCCGTCTAAAATTGTCTATGGTTTCTTAGAAATCTATCTAAATTTAAGTGACAGCTCTAAACAGATTCTTGCTATCTTTTTCCTATTACTTATTGCGAGGATGAGATATACTGTACTTAAATTTAGAATTAAAGTGTGTTCCCAGAATTAGGCCCATTAGCGGGCTACGGCGAATATTCATGATGGCGCGATGAGTATGGCCGGTTAGATCAATACAACGCAAAGTACTCGTGCGAAGACGATGTGCTTATGATACTTAAGAAGCTTATAGGCAAACCATTTCTATGAAATAATATAGCCTATGTTTCAATTTATTATTGTACTAGCTATGCCCGCGACTTAGTTCGCGTGAATGTCGGAATATAACAACGGTGGGGTAGGTACGCTAAGGATTTATATCACGTTTATAAAACACCTTTGCAATTAATGCATTGATCTCCCCGCCCGCGCCCGCCGCCTTGAAAATCATAAATGCGTGCCTGATATTTTAAAGCTATGATATCTCTTAAGATATTCATTGAAATCAAATGATGTCAAGAACAATTTTGCTCAAAATTAAAGACTTGTGGCGAATAATGTATTTACTTAGATAAGAAATAATATAATGTTTACAAAAACACCTTCACAGATAGTACATTATTTTAGAACAAATTTGATTACCAAAAAATGGTTCAAGAGAGTCAATTTCAAAGAACAAGACTTATGTTGTCGCGGACTTTTTTTTAGAACTTTTATTAAAGGTGAATAGTTCCTGCATACATGATTTATACGTAACTTTAACGATTTACGCAGCGCACGCAACGAAAGCTCTGGAAAGGAATATTTGTTTACCGTTTTTGCAACACTTTTAAATAATGTTCTTCTCCGTTATTAGTGGTAGCGTGATGTTATATTGCCTATATAATACCTCGATAAGTGGATTATCCAACATGTATGCAGGAATTGTTGGAATTGGAACGTTCCTGAGATTAGCGCGTTCAACCAACCAAACGAACAAACTCTTCAGCTTTATAATATTAGTATAGATTGACGGCACCAACCTGTACTTATAATGATTCTATTGTTTTTTTTTTATACTACTAGATGACAAACAAGCTGACGGCCCACCTGATGGTAAGCGGTTACCGCCGCCTATAGACACCTGCAATAACAAGGAAAAATCACGCGATATTGCAGGTGCGTTGTCATCCTGGGGCCTAAGATGAAATGCCGTCCATGCCCAGTAATTACACTGGCTACCTCTCCCTTCAATCCGAAACACAGCGAACTGTTTCACGGCTGAAATAAGAAAGGCGGTGGTACCTACCCAGACGACCCTACATACGGGCCTACCACCTAGTAAAATTAAAGTGAAAGTAAAAGTAAAAGTAGTATTAGTAGTATATAAAATTAAAGTTAAGTATATCTCTCTTCTCAATATAAATTCAATAGTCACAGCAATAACAAAACGTGGTTTCCCTCCCTTTTCATCTGAGTTATCGGCCCTTTATTGGTTTCCGACTCAGCGGTGTTCAATTGTTTTCTTCGATACAGATATTATATCTATGGAATATTGCCGATATTTTGTGAAGAGATTTGCGGATTTTCGTACAGTGTATAAGAATTTCCATTAAAGTCTGTCGTATAAATCATATATAACGTGTTCTATATTATGTATTTGGGTATATGTTTCAATTGCGTTTGTTCGCGTACTGGAATACGTCTGACTGAATCAAAATGACAAAACAGACCTAATGTCATGCAAGTTTAGCGGTGTCCATTTATATGGTAAAAGTTTAGTATTATATGTGTTATTGTGTATGTCTGGCCGTTATCTGGTTAAATTAGCTTCTTGATTGGATGCCTAGCCCGTTGATTAAACGCCACTATCCAATTAAATGTCTAGGCTGATAGTTAATTGAACTATACTCACTCAACGTTTAACAATATGGCGTATTGAAAGTCCGTTCTTAGATGCCTAGGCAGATTGTTGTACTGAAGAGTTTTGGTGACCACTTATAACCACAAAGATTTCAGTTATAAGTTCAATCACTCAAACAGTCACTCAAAAGCGCTTCGATTCAAACGACCGGCCTAGGCGTCCAATTGAATGTCGAATTAAACCAGACGGCTGACATGACGTTTAGTCATCTGGTTAAGCGTTGCGCTCAATGACTTGGCTAATTGCCCTTAGCCGTTTCATTGGATGCCGGCGTTTAATAAACTGCCTAGGCGTCCAGTTAAGCGGCTAATTTAACCGGACGGTTTCGTTCAATATCTACTTAGATTTGTAAATTTCAATGTTTTATGTGCTACTGTTGACTATCTTCTCTTGTATGTGCAATTGAATTAATAAATAAAATAAAAATATAAATTAAAAATTATCAGTAAACCCCGGCCTCATTAATCATCTATCTAACACCATCTCATTGAGACTATTCTTATGAGCCCAAACAAGCTATTATGTGCTGTAAGTTTCTGAAGATTTAAAAATTCCGCAGTCTATTGAAGGTATTGGATCAGCTCAAGGTTAGTATGTCATGAGAATGTCACCGAAGTGACAGAAGACCAAAATTCAAATCAATTCGATCTGTAAAAGTTAGTAAAACCCTTTTATCATGTAGAAAATGAGCTGATAGTCATCGAACGTCTAAACAGATCTTCATATATTATAGCTAAGACCATTCTAATCACGTCAGCTTTCAAACAAAAAAAACAATTTAAAATCGGTCCATTCGTTTAGGAGCTACGATGCCATAGACAGACACGTCAAACAACACCCCTTTTTTCGTCGGGGGCTAAAAATAGGTATGGTGTATAATTAATTAAGAGTTTAGCTTTCGACAGTCGTGTTTCGTTTGTAACTAGCTCCTGCACTCGACTTCTTTGTTGAGAAGTTTTTAAAATGGATATGTCAGTCCTTTCAAAATATTCATGAAAGTATTCTATAGGACGTCACTCCTCTAACAACCGATTAACTGGTAGAGATTGCATTCCGCACTAAGTCCGCCCATTGTTCAATAAATAAAACTGTGTATACCTATAAGTAAACACGACATCACGTCAAGTGTAACAGTTGCACTACGAAAGCCGCCTCTATTACTAACGCAGTAAGGGCGGCCTCAAGGTCCAACTGTTGCGCTTGATGTTCTGTCGACTGTACAATGCATGACTCAATACGTTCTTGATGATCAATATTTTGTAAGGAAACTAACTATGCATATTTTAAGCGATCATTTTTCATATTCCCCTAACGATTTTTCATGTCAGCCATTGTCTGGAGGAAATCGATCAGAAAGGTTGTATTGTAGGCTGTACAATAGATACCACATCCGGAGTAGCATTTTGGACTTCGAACCAACTTTATTGAGTTGTGATTGAAACTGTTTTTGTAGTGTAGTTGTTATATTTGATGGGCTGTTATCTGTATGTTCGTGTCTTCGTAAGGGATACCGTTTACTATTTGATAGGACAGTTGTGTTTCTTTGATTATTATTTTGGGGGACTGAGAAGTGTATAGAGCTGTAATAGATATATTCAAAAATATAGTTATATGTTTGTGATTTCATTACTTATTTAATTAACTGCAAGAATGCTATTGAATAAAAAGTGTGTTTAAAAAAGGTGTACATAAATAATAAAAACTACTTAGCGTAGGCAAATAATGCAATTGTAGAAGAATAAGCAATATGAACATATAGGTCAGCGAGGGGAGCTCTAAAGCTATTGAGAAAAAGAGAAATGTGGTACAAGGAATTACTTAGATCATGTATGATAGACTACAAAAAATGCATTTATAGCTTTGCGATAAAACTCAGACAAGATGCGGGAATCAAACTCGGTCGTTTACCAAAAAAGTTGATGACTATATTATCGCCTAATTTTCATTACTTAATTGTAATTTGCATAAAAACTATACGCCTGAACAACTTTCGTACAATTTATGCTGTTCCTAAATAAACTTATAGATTTATTTACATATTTTCACTTCCTGTACCCCTAGCACGAACTCTTTTAAATTTCGAATCAACATCGTATCGAGTAGTAAAGTTAGCTTTTGTCTGGCTTTTGTTTGAAATTTTAAGCTTGCGTGAACTATACGATTGTGATTCGAAATTTAAAATGTTCGTGCTAGGGGTCACAGGACCGATGTTTTTATATCGCTGTATTTTAACTTCCCAATCATTCTTGCGAGCGAGCAATTTGACATGCGTGACCGCGGTGCGTGACGCTTACCTAACCCTATACTTAGTCTATTGGTTTTTGAAGAGACCTGATTTTAAAATTAGGGTTTCACATTTCTAAAAATATAATTAGGCTAAACAATCCTTCTACGTAAGATCGAGTGGTAAGTCGCCCCTTTATACCACCCTATTTACTATACTTAACTTTCTTAAGTGATTGTGATGAATTAGTTTTATTAAATACTAGTTGCACCCGGCGTGCTTTGCAATGCCCGAGAAGAGACATCTGTTAGGATTTGAATAATAATAAAAAAACCTTTGCGATCGTTTTTAGAACATTATACCAAAGTTACCAATAGTTATCAATGGCTTCGGAGCGCATAGGAGACATACATAAAAACATTAATTTAAATTTATATAGATTTGGGCCAGCGTGGTGGTGTTATGGCCCAAACTCCTCATGTGTTTCTCCCATGTAGGAAGGCCTGTGCCCTGCAGTGGGACGTATATAGGCTGGTGATGATGATAGATTTGGGTATATTATATAGTATATATATAGTAGGGATGGATCTTAAACCATGAAATTTCTTGTCGAATTACACACAATCATTAGAAGTCCGCAAGTAATTATTGTTTTACGACAAACCGTTGCAAAATACGGAAACAAAGAGCTTGAAACATCACCGCCATTTTGTTCCCTTTTGTAGTAAAAATGAAAGAAAGATTCTCTCGAAAGAGGCGGAGCCCGCCCCGCTATTATTCAAAGCTGAACCCGTCACCTCAATGTCTAGGCAAAAATGATTTCTTTCTAGGTACGATAGATCATAAAAACCGACCAGAAGTGTTCTGGACACACTATTAAGGGTCCGTAGCGATTTTGACAATGTGTAAGTTGTAAGTTGAAACTGAAAGCTTGTAAGTTGAAGCAGACCCCAGCCCTTAAATGATTGACCAATCGGAAATCCTTATTTTTTTGAAATAAAACCAATTTACCGGATTTAACTCGCGTTTAATTACTACGCTATGTTACGTGAGGCTATTGAAATAAAAAAAAACATCCTAATTTCAATAGAGAAGATGGTTGGAGTGTACCACCAGCTTGGGATCCCATCATGCGAATAATAAAGTCCCAAGCCCGTCCTCACACTGCCCAAAAACTGACACCGTGAGCTCCGTATGCGTAATTCGGACCGCTCAAAATATAACACAAAGTGACGGTAGTTAACTTAAAACTTATCAAAGCCAACTGACATCTTCAGTCTTCCCGTGACCACGATCGCTGTAAAGTAATCGAAACGTCGGGTGAATAATAATAATGGAACATCTAATTAAACGCGAGTTAAATCGGGTAAATTGGTTTTATTTCAAATGTTTATTGCTCGCGAAAATATAAGATAATCCTTATTTTTTTGTAAAAGGTTATTGTTTTTCAAAAACATCAGGTCGACATTTTGGGACCAGATGACTTTTAGACAAAAATTAAGTATTAGCTTTTGTATTTTTATTTTTCTTTCTTTTCTATTGACACAAAAAATTCGGAGACATCCTTAAATTCTATTGGTGGGGATACCCCTAGGAGGCGGCAGCATAAAAAATGTACTCTTTGGGCGGCAGGTAGTTGCCGACCATTCTGTACAAAAAATATCCTTAATGTGGTAGGGTGGCTTATTCTGTTATGGAACATTCCACATCACATTAAGCGTAACAATTTTTTCTATACAAAGCACGACAAATGACGTCACACCACCTGATGTGAAGCGGTAAGAAGAGTCCATATGCGGAGACAGCTAGTGCAGCTTGAAACACACTGCTCTAGCCGCCTCCACCTTGCCAGCCCAAAAGGTGCTTTTGTAACTATTGTAACTACTTTAAGTGTATGTGCAATAGTCGGGGTCAAATTTCATGGTACTAAAGTGGCCCATAAAAACTTTACAGGTAGGTACGTTTCGCATACGAAAACTGTGACAATTTAATCAAAGGAATAAAAGTGAACTTCGTCTGAATATTATTTTAGTTATCAATCATTTTTATATTTGAAGTGAAATCAGAAAAAAATAAGTCATTAAGCTGTTTTATCCCATCAAATAAAAAATCAGTATCCGTCTCAAAGTGGGGCAATAATGTATTTAAATGTACACACGACAGCACGTCAAGTGTGACAGTTGCACTACAAAAGCCGCCTCTATTACGCACGCAGTAAGGTCGGTCTCAAGGTCAAACTGTTACGCACGTTTTGACTAGAACGATTCCGACATATTTTTTTATCATTTCGCAATGATAACATAGCTTCTCATTAACAAAAAAATACAAAATATTTATTGAACTACAAATAAATAATAAACCGAAGTGTTTAAGTTTATTATTACTAGTGCTCGCCCGTAGCTGCGCCTATTGGTCGGCTTTTGGTCTCAAAAGTATAATATGTCCTTCAAAGGATCCTAAACTAATATCTCCATACCAACATCTTGATTGGTTCAGCGTTCATCTTAAATGTGAAAACGGAACCGACAGACAGAGTAACATTAGCATCTATAAAGAAAACAAACTTATGAAACCGAAGCTGTGCTATCTCACTTTATTTTATGCTCAAGATAAACCTATCTATCTTTTAAATTATCCACCGTGTAGTTAACCGACAGTTTGTAAAAGTGAAAATAAACACTTTCTTTTTATTTTACGTGGTTTGTTCGGTTTAACCTCGCCCACGATTGTTTTGAAACAAAATTATAAATAAAATAATATTTTTATAAACCAATCGGTGAATAACATTCCGCGGTACATTTTTCATATTAAACGCCAGAAAACGAGCTAATTCGTAGTAAAAATGGTTTTAAAGGCGATAGCATATGCAAGCGTTTGGCCGTTTTGTATGCTAGCAGTCAAAGAAGCAGAGAGGATGCTTGTTTGTTTGTTTGATGTTGTTGCATGAAATTGTACAGAAATTAATTACGAGAATCGGGTTCCATACAAATTTGGCGGGGTATATAAATAAATTCAACAAAATGTGTTGTTAAGAATTTTCATTTTATTTTCCTAACCAACTTTTAATTATCACGGAGACTTTAAGAGTGATATTTGTGTGAAATAGGTGTGTAAGGTTAATTTTATTTCAAATAATTTTACTCTTGCAGCATTAGTTTTTTTTGAAACAAAAAGGAATGTAATGACTTTCCTTGACTTGTCTATTCATTACTCTTAAATGTGAATTACTTCTAAAACTTATACAAATTTGTGAAATATTTATTATTTTTTATCATTAATATTATAATAACAGTTCACTTTAAATTTAGTCATAACACTTACAATCAATTACTTTTTAAACATTAACTTACCGGTTTGACACTTGGCGCAAGAGGCGGAAATAGAAAAAAAAGCGAAAAGAAAAGATGGCGACTAAGATTGTTAACTTGGGGCATTCTGTTGTGAGTATTCGTGGTGCACGGTTGGGTTCCTCATTTGTATCAAGAGGGGAAATAAACGAAGTGTTACTGAAGAAGTGTTTAAGTTATTCGACGAGGTTTCCCCTTTCATAGGTAAGTTCAATAAAAAATTGCAAAGAGTTTGGAAGCAAAAGCTCTATAAGTTCTCTAAACCGCCCCTATTCCTTTCCCGTGTAAATTCGAATTATAGACAGAATACATATCTTTGGCGTGCGGCTAACAGTTTTAATGCAGTGTCCAGAACGCTGGACATTGATTTATATAGTAGCTAGTAGCATTCTAAAAACAAGAGTATTATCGTAACCTTGAGTATGATACTCAAGGTCAAGATAAAGACGTGGGCAAGAATGGTATAGACTGCTCATCATACTAGCCTCACCAACAAAAATACTGAGTACGGGCATCTAAAAAATATAATTTGGGCATTGTTCATCATCATCATGCTGGGCACAGGCCTTCCTACATGGAAGAAACACATGAGGAGTTTGGGCCATAACACCACCACGCTGGCCCAATGCGGGTTGGTGGGTTAAAGCGGTTGCAGGAACAACCGGGACCAACGGCTTAACGTGCCTTCCGAAGCACGGAGGAGCTCGAGATTATAAATTTCATTGACCCATCCCGGGACCAACCATGGCGAAAGTTGCTTTGTTTTCGTAATCGAAATCAGAGCGCTCAAACCACTACGCCACCGAGCTCCTTGTGGGCATTGTTACTAACAAAGATATGGGCTATGCCTGAAATAAAAGTTTTTTTTTCAATTTATGTTTTATTTCTTTGTCAAGCGATTAGATGCCAGTCAATTATTTCGCCCACTAAATATTTTTAGTGGCTCAATTTATTATTATCTGAAAAGAATGTTAGACTCCTACGAGTATCTACATGCAGAATAGCCCCCTGGTCCATCAAAGGACTATTATTTTCAAACATGATTTATTGCCAATGCCTCAGGGTAGACACGAAATGTGTTTTTTCGGTGATACGTTACGATAAATTATTGGAAAGTACCTGGAGTGGAAAATAGGAGAAAATTTGAAGCGGCAAAGGCTTAATGGCTGAAATATTGGGTCTGAATTTCAGGGGTCCTGATATCGATTAATAGCAAGCACCAATTTGAAGGAGTAAGTGGGTTTGTGTTAATCGTTATAATGTTAAAATAAAAATATTAAAGACTAGCGGATGCCCGCGGATCCGCCCGTGTGTATGTCAGTTATCGCGCCGAAAAGTAGCCTTCTTACGATGTAAATATCTTCTTGCCGAATTTCATCTTTTTTTATACAACGACATAACAAAAAAGCTGATGGGCCATCTGGTGGTAAGTGGTAACCGCCGCCTATAGACATCTGCACTATCAAGGAAAAATCACTCGGTATTGCAGGTGCGTTGTCACCCTGCAGCCTACGATGAAATGCCCTCCTTGCTCATGTAATTTTACTGGCTAACTTTCTCTTCAATCCGAAACACGGCGAGCTGTTTTACGGCTGAAATAATTTGGTATCTGAATTGATTTATCGGCTTACTTGTGAAAACGATACAGACACACAGATAGAAATACAGACAGCAGAGTTACTTTCAATTTTGTAATATAATAATATGTATGGATGTTATATTGGTATGACTATCATGAGTAGATTGCTTCGGTGTCTATCTTTCCGAAGCTTCTCTTTTCCGTCGGCACCGATCGATTCGACCGGATGTACAGTCGAGTACTTTAATACGTATCCATTTCAAAGTTAAAAACTAATGTGAGTGTTGACATAAAATTACTATTTCAAAATGAATGCATTATTTAGTAGCTTTGAAATGGATACATATTAAAGGACTCGACTGTACCTAACGATTTTTGTACGATGTGTGCTGGACAATATTTTAATCTGTTCGCTTAATATATCAAACAGAGGCTGTTTCATTTTTTTTATAAAGGCAGAAAGAGATGGCATTAGATTCGAGCTAGCCCACCGTATGTAGCTAGAAGTGGAGGGAGAAGAGGAAAAGCATGTCTAGCTACGATAGCGATAAGGATTACTGAATGAGTCATTCATTGTTATTACAATAAGTGTAACCATGGTAACGGTTATTGGAGTTGGACTTATTTTGTGCCCAAAGCTCTCACGTTTTGTGATAGTGCGGTGTATGTTTAATTTTTGTCGACAATAAAAATCGTTAACATTAAATTGTTTCCATAGTAAACTTCTTCAAACTTCAAGATCACAAGACTTTAAGCATAATTTAAGTAAGCTTCTTATATATTAAAAGATACAATTTCCTTCGTTATATCAATTAAATAGACATCAATAAAAGTCTCTTCTTATTGAGTTACATAGTCACAAAGTGTTGACATTTGGCTGTAGTTTTTAAAGGACTTCAAAAGAGGGGGAGGATTTTTTTTGTTTGTATGTTCACCGATGTCTCTGTCAATTGTTAACCGATTTAAATTCTTTTTTCATTTAATAGAGTATACTCCTGAGTCACCACTGTCACCAAGTCAGGATCTGATGATGGTATCCCAGGGAAATAAAGGGTAAACCCTAAATTTAATAGGCACGTCTTACATTTTTTTTTCGTATAAAATAATAATCAAGCAAAATAAACCGCTACTCACAATCTTTCTTATTATTACAAACGTAAAAGAAAATTCTGAATCCACATTAATCCAGCAATTCAAATATAGCAATTCTACTGAAGACCATTATAATGAAACAAATATTGATAAATAATAATGAGAAACGGATGAATAAATAAAAAACACAGAGCTTTATACTTATATCCACGGTTACCTCATTTCATTTCAATAATGTTTGCGTTAACCTAACAACGGGGAGATATGTGCCGTTGGTTGGAACTAATTAATATCGTTAATACGAAAGTTTCTCTGTTAGCTTTGTTACGTAAAACTGTGCATCTAATTAATGGATTGTCAACTCATTAGTACTGACACGTTGATTGGTAATGGATACGTGTAGTTATTGGAATTGGACAATGAAAACGGTGTATAGAATGAAAATTATATGGCACAGCTAGCGATGAAAGGACAGAGCAGAAAAACTGTATTCAAACAAATAAATATAAAAATAGAATGGGAAACAACAAAGGTTGTTGTGGTTCTTCAAACGTTATAAGATTGAAGGTTGTGATGAATGATTGAGAGGTGGGAAGTGAAAGCTAGACGCCATACCACCATGCCATAGTATCAAGGAAACTGCTCTAACCTGACTTCACAGTAGGCTACCCATTAATTTCTTCTAGTACTTTGTTAATATCTACTATCACAATATCGAAATCATTACAATTTTTTACTCGTAGGAGTAATTTTGCAATACCATATGTTTTGATTAATTCTAAATTCTAGTCCTTTCTTTCATATATTTTGGCATCAGCTACAAAGAACAGAAGATGTTATTTAAGTCTTGCATCCCGCCCTAAGACGTATTTTTTCGAGTCTAAAATGAGGTCAAGCGGTTTTATTCATCAGAAACTTCAAGTCTGTGTCGAATAAAACCACTTGAACTCATAAAGTAAACCACTAAACATTTAGAAACGTCACAAATAACGAAATTTTAAGAGCATGACGACACTGCGGAGGAGGATCTATAAAATGTCCTTTTATTATTTCTGCCCAAATGGAATTTCTGGAACGATCGCTCGGATCACACTGTTACAAAGGCCAAGACACAAATAATTTTGCTTGACGCTACTTGTATTGTAAGATTAAACGCTGCCATTATTATTCGCAGAATTTGAAACATAATACTTTAGCAAGATTAAATGGACCCCCAGCAACTAATCACGGATCCAAGATAGACTGAAATATACCTACTTAGTTACAAGTTGACACTTGATATTATCCGAGAATCAGTTTTAGAAGCCTATTAACTGAAACTTTAGACGTTCTTGTAGTTTTGTTTGAAGTTAAGACATTTGAATATTTATTTATATCAATTATCAATATACCTATTCTTCTGGTTGAGCTACTACTTTGTGCCTAATCTATGTAATTTCGGTCACTGCTCTAATCGATTTACTCGCGTGAATTCATATAATAATAATAATTATACACTCACCTATTATCTAGCCCAAAGTAAGCATCATTAAGAGCTTGTGTTATAGATACTAGATAACGGAGAAATAATGATAATAATATGTATATAAATATTAGAAATATACTAAATAAACATATAAACATCCATGACTCGTAAACAAATGCTCGTACTCATCATACAAACATTTGTTCCTACCGGGATTCGAACCTGGGACCTCTTGACCGAGTAGCCTGGGGTACAGACCACTCGGCCAGCCGGTCGTCAAATATCAACGTTACGGCAATAGAATTGAGTAGTATGGAATTGAGTCTTATGACTAAGTTAATTAATTATATTGCAGTACCGTCACCTTCGTTTTGCTGATGATATCGTAGTCATGGCTAAAAACCTGGAAGACTTGGGCACAATGCTCGACGACCTCTGTAGTCTCCCAACAAGTGGGTCTTAAAATGAACATGGATAAGACGAAGATTCTGTCAAATTCCCATGTCGTACCCACTCCTGTGAAGGTTGGAAGCTCTACACTGGAACTACACAAATACATTTATCTGGGACAAATAGTCCAACTTGGTAGGTCCAACTTCCAGAAAGAGGTCAATCGACGGATCCAACTCGGCTGGGCAGCGTTCGGGAAGCTACGCAGCATATTCTCGGCACAACTACCGCAGTGTCTCAAGAGGAAAGTCTTTAATTCGTGTGTGTGCCAGTGATGACATACGGAACCGAGAGCTGCTTACAATGGGCCTTATACAAAGGCTCAAAGTCACCCAAAAAGCAATGGAGAGGGCTATGCTGGGTGTTTTTCTGCGTGATCGAATGTGAAATCTAATCTGTGTCGTTATTATGTCACGTTATTTGGGGGCTCAAAAAAAAGGTGCTTATCAATACAATAAAGATGCCTTATACGAGGTAAAAACTAAAGATTCCTTTTAATTTGATCAGGTATTTTACTGTTGAACCTTTGATCTATACCCTAGCTGCGGTGACTTCGTTCATAAATAAAAAATTACCATAAAAAACTGTCACAAAGAACAAAGGATTCGAAATTGAATAATTAACTAAGATTCTCCGTCGACTCACAAACTTTTTAATTTGGAACTTATAACTCAGAATTGGGTCAATGAGGACTGAGAGTTGATCACTTGAGGCGGTTTGCACATAATTGACCATTGAGGGTTACTTTTTGCTCTGTTATTAATTATTGAGATATTGTCAAGAACTTTCTTTATTCTTTCATACTTTTAGGGGATAAAAAGAACATTTTAAAACCAACTTACCGGATTTAACTCGTGTTTAATTAGATGTTACATTATTATTATACACAGACAATTGACATCTTCAGTCTTCCCGTGACCTCTATCGCTGTAAAGTAATCGAAACGTCGGGTATATACAATGTAACATCTAATTAAACGCGAGTTAATCCGGCAAATTCGTTTGATTTCAAATCTTCGACAATCATTAGAACATATCTCTTAATAAAATTAAAATGTTTCCCGGTCTCAGAAAACCTATCATAAAGCAGGCAGTAAATCAAAATTTAACAAGATTCGTCTTCGTTAGTTTCAATGTCGAATAGCAATAATTTTTATTTATCTTTCAATCTAATATAGATTGAAAACTTATCCTTGTAACAAAATTGTTTATTCTGAGGAGATAAGTAGTGGGTACCACCAGATTATGCTTCTTCCTTGTATCAACATTATTACCAGCCTATATACATCCCACTGCTGGGCACAGGCCTTCCTACATGGGAGAAACACATGAGGAGTTTGGGCCATAACACCACCACGCTGGCCCAATGCGGTTTGGTATTTCAATTTCAACATTATAAATATTGTAGTTTTCATAAAATTTGTTAAAATTGTTTTGGAAAAGAAAGCCAGTGATTGGCCATTGAAGGCATTTCATCTAGGCCTCAAGGTAATAAATAACACACACTAGTAATTTACTTACACTGATAATGCAGGTGCCAATAGGGGAACCACTTACCACCGGGTAGGCTTCAGCTTGCTTGTCATCTAGTTGTGTAAATAAAATTACATACATCAGATTTTCAAATATTCTGCACCGTTATAGTCATACTGTTAAACCCTCTTTGCAGTGGTTAATTGCTCTGTCAGTATTTTTTTGTAAGGGGATTTTTATCAAATTCTAAGCGTTACCCCTAAAAATAATTCTATTAGACAATACTGTGAGAGTGCAGAAGCCAAAAAATAACGTCATATCCTGTAGAACTAAGTTTCTCTGATATTTTCTCACACTGCAGTTTATCATCCAACATTATGCTTAAGAAAACTAAATAGAATTCAATTCGATACCATTTGATAACCGACTTCAACTTCCGTTTTTTTTTTGTAACGAACATACAGTTCGTTCACCGATGTATCTGTCAATTTTGAACAGATTTTCTAAATTCTTTTTGTAGTCAAAAAAGTATACTTCTGAGGTGGTTCCACTATCACCAACTTTGGATCTGATGATAGCATCCTAAGGAAATCTGAGGCAAACCTCAAATTTTATAGGCACAATGACATGTTTTACTTTTTCCAAAGCTATGCAAGTATATATTTGTTTATAAATTGGATTGTAACTCTTTTTCACTAAATGTATACTTAACCAATTTATTGTTATTTTCGTTTTTCATTATTATTAAGCTAATGTACAACTTTAGAGAGAGTTTTATTTAATGTGTGACCATTCGCATTTATCAGGATTGCTAGCCCCGTCATTTTAGGGGGACAGGTCGTCTGACATTGCAGACAGTTATCCCAGCACACCATCAAACAGGTTAACATCAAATAATAATAAAACAGCTTTACCTTCACTTATTACCAATTATCCCCAATCACTATACCCCCATAAAAACCGCCCTAATACGCCCGCCCCAGTTCATGGGCAGATTTCCCCCGAGACATGCTAAAACGGAAAATCATTGGTGGAGTTCGCTTCTGAATAAATAAAGGAATATTGATCAGCTGTTTTCGTTTTCGAACAGGTTTTTCATTTTAACTCTTTGTTTTTAACCAGCCGACGGAAAAAGATGAGTTTTATATGTGTGAGGTATCTGTCTGTGTTTCTGTGGGAATGTCTGTGGCTCCTAAACGAATGGACCGATTTTGATTCTTTTTTTATACTACTAGATGACAAACAAGCTGACGGCCCACCTGATGGTAAGCGTAACCACCGCCTATAGACACCGGCAATAAAAAGGAAAAATCACTTGATATTGAAGTTGCGTTGTGATCCCAGGGCCTCAGATGAAATGCCGTCCATGCCCAGTATAATTACACTGGCTACCTTTCCCTTTAATCCGAAATATAGCGAACTGTTTCACGGCTGAATTAAGAAAGGCGGTGGTACCTACCCAGACGTTCCTACATACGGACCTACCACCTAGTTAGTACTTAGATAAGATTGTTTGACAGATGACGTGATCAGGATGGTTTTTAGCTATAATTTATGTAGTTCAGTTCAGAGGTTTGATGACTATCAGGTCATTTCCTACTTGACAAAAGGGTTTTACTAACATTTACAGATCTGATGTATTTAAAATTTGGTTTACTGTTACTTCAGTGGTATTTCCATGACAAGCTGCCACCTTGAGCTGATACTGTTCATCAAATCTGCGCGATGCTCAATTCTTCAGAAACTTACAGCAAATATAGTGTGTTTGGGCTCACAAGAATAATCTCAATGAGGTGGTGTTAGATAGAATGAGATTGGGGGCAACTTAAAATTTTGAATTATCATTAAAAAATAGCTTTTCAGCTTTAGGTATAGGTACAGGGGCCTTACCACCATCTTTATATAAAAGCGATTCATATTCCGTTCGGTTCAGTATTGGTTCCTAAACTGTATCGCTGTCATAGTCATAGATAGCGTCGTAGTACGAATTAACGATTCTACTCAGTTTAGGTCCTAAACTGGATCGCGATAAAAGATGGTGGTACGGGTGCTGGTTGAATTTAGGTACAGGTAAGCGTGCATCGCCAAATCCAAAACTATGAGGGATAGCGAAAAGTACTCAAAGGAGTCTTGGGCCTGATTTTGACAAAAACCAAAGACTGCATCATTGGACTTTTGAAAAACCATTACTCTCAACCACTTGTAAGTGATTTTGAAAAACAAACACACTGTATTTATAGATACTTTCTAGGTGGTAGGCCCGTATGTAGGGTCGTCTGGGTATGTACCACCGCCTTTCATATTTCAGCAGTGAAACAGTTTGTGTTTCGGATTGAAGGGAAAGGTAGCCAGTGTAATTACTGAGCATGGACGGCATTTAATCTTAGGCCTCAAGATGACAACGCACCTGCAATATCAAGTGATTTTCCCTTGTTGTTGCACGTGTCTATAGGCGGCGGTAACCGCTTACCATCAGGTGGACCGTCAGCTTGTTTGTCATCTATTAGTATAAAAAAAATTACACAATTCGATAGTGTCGCTAATAAGGGACGAACGCTTATTTGCCACTCATCATCATCACCATCATCATCAGCCTAGATTGATGAAATACATTTATTTATTGTTTGGATCATGACACCATCTCGCTGGCCCATTACGGATAGGTAGGTTTAAGCAGTTGCAGTAACAACCAGGACCAACAGCTTACCGTGCGTACTGAGCACGGAGAAACTCGAGATCATTAAGCTTGATTGATCCCTGGAGCGACAATGACGTAAGTTACTTTGTTTCCTTAGTTGTATTAAAAGAAAATGAATATTACAATATTATGTCAGAGACACGAGATTCCAGCCCCAAGTTAACAGCCTTATGTAAATGAAATACTTATGACGAGTGCTGAAAAAATAATTCATACGGACCTAGTCAGGCCCGTGAATCCGCTATTAACATACTGACATCATTTGTCTGTCGACATTTTGAATATGAATCGTATCTTCTGCGCCGTTAAATTCATTTTCTGTCATTTGTTTAATCTAGAGTAAGCAGCGCGGAAGATATCTTTCGCTTTTGTTTGAGACTAGCAACCACCCGCGGCTTCGCCTATATGGATATCAATTATCGCTCCAAAAAGTATCCTATGGCCTTTCCAGGATTTCAAACTATCTTCATACTAAATTTCTCTTCAATCGGCTCAGTGATTTAGGTGTGACAGCGAAACAAACAAACAAGCTTTTTTTGCAATAATAATAATATCAGTTAGGATAGATAGATTTCGTTGATGGATTTGCTTGAACTGTTTTTTTTTCTATCGTGTCTAAAATAGAGTCTAAAAGGTACAGAATCTGTACGTAGCTTTTTTATTCAAAGCACACAGCAAATATGACTCTCCAAGTAACAAAATTTGACGATCCCAAATGATCACGGTATCTCAGCGAGCGAACGGAGCGGAGTAATGTGACAACAGTGTTTACATATTCTGAATCTTATTTTAAATGTGTGTAAATATATTTACATAGAAAAATATCTAAACTAGAAAAAAATCACGTCCCGTGGCCGGGATGGAACCCGCGACAGTAAAATTTATTCATTTATTAAATAATTTTATTTAAAACAATGTTATAATAAGTAATTAAAATAGAATAAAACTAGAAAAATTCTAGTTTTATTCTATTTTAATTACTAAGTAATTTTTCAAACATTTATAATAATGTTAAAATCAAAAATTAAGAATATTTGAAAGCACTGCCCCAACTTAACCGAATCGTCGGTATTTGTAAAAATACTCGTTTCGGATGTTGAAATAGAATATTTCGACATTGTAGGGTGGACGTTAGCTCATAAACGCAAATACAAGATAGACTAGAAGAATTTCACAGGGATATCCCAAGTCCTGGGTGGCTCAGTGGTTAGAGCAGTCGCCCGGATTGCGAAAGGTCGCGGGTTCGATTCCTGCCTCAGGACGTGAAATTTTTCTAGTTTTATTCTATTTTAATTACTAAAAAATAATGCCCAGTGTAATTACTGGGCATGGACGGCATTTCATCTTAGGCCCCAGGATGACAACGCACCTGCAATATCAAGTGATTTTTCCTTGTTATTGCAGGTGTCTATAGGCGGCGGTAACCACTTACCATCAGGTGGGCCGTCAGCTTGTTTGTCATCTAGTTGTATAAAAAAAAAAAAAAAAAACTAAGTAATTTTTCAAACATTTATAATAATGTTAAAATCAAAAATTAAGAATGTTATAATAAGATTAAGAATTCTTTTAAAAGCAACGGCCAACATAACCGAATCGTTAGATATTTGTAAAGGTACCAGTTTCATGGGAATATATCTGTAGTAGTAGATGGTGCCGTCAATACGACAATAAATTGAAACATGGACTATATTAGTTCATTACAATTCTAATTTCATGACATTTCATACAAATGTCATGTAATTATCAAACGAATAAGATGTTCTTGAAAATGTAAAACCATTTTTATGAATAAATGATAATGTTTGAGGGCCTTTGTAAATGTCGTTTTGTGTTAATTTGGACTGTCATCTATTGTGTATGCCAATGAATAATAAATAAACATGAAAACGAAATGTCAACATTTCTGAGGTCGTGACCGTGGACGAGTATTTCCCAGTGACCTAGACTCTAAATAATTGGCACAAATCATGAAAAAACTCCAAGGTCATTAGTTTCTATTTTAAATTCGTAGTATTCAAATAGTGGATCTGTATTCGATTCTTAAAATTAATGTAGTATCGGAAAAAATACAGGACGATTTTAGGAAAATGCTGTTTATTATTAATACAACTTACAACTTGCCTTCTAACTTCAAAAAAAAAACTAACACCGTACGAAACGAACACCTTAGCATTTAAGATATAATTGACAGAATGTCACTGTTCAAAACTTCACTCTTCCGCTAACTAACCATAGATAATAATATTAAACATAGTCAATACATTTCTATGCAGATAATTCATTTCTGCATTAATATATTATAGTTGGTAAATAGTACTCCTTCAGTGCGAGCGTAATATAAATAATATGCCGAATTTGAGTAAAATTCGGCTTAATTTTAATCAAAATGATGAGTGGTGTTTGATGGAGCTTCTAGACTTGACGAGCACTTGTGTCTTAACCACTCCCAAGATGTTAATTGCCTTATTAATTATAATCAAGTCTTCATTGTATTTGTGTGCTACCTATTTCGAAGAATTTATCTTCAATCAAATTGCTTGTACGGACTGAATAGATTGTTAGTTGATCTTAAGTGATTTTATACGTAATTGAAACAGCTCAATTAAGTTCGAGCAAACACAACGATACTATTATTAGATAGTATTGACGTTTCGAACCCGAATATCCACTACTAACTGTTTAAAGGAGACGGCCTTTTTTGGGTTTTTATTCTGAATAATTTTGAACAGCAATGTGTTATACCTCTTTACAAAGCTAATTAAATAAGACACTCGATTTTAAGTCAATTGGATTTTTAGAACTGCCCGCTGTCTAAAAATGTAAGCAAAGTATTCGCAGAAACTAAAAGCAGTTTCCTTTTGTTCCTCGTTTTTTCAGTCGAAAAACATGTCAAATGCAATTGTAGTTGCATTGTAGTCTATTATTTAAGTTTTTACTATAATTTTATTTGCAGCTTCATAACTTTAGGGAAAAACGTAATGGTTGTTATGTTAGGTACTGCAAATCACAAAACGCAAAAAGAAAGTACATCCGATATGTCTATTTCAGTCTTTCAATATTATTTAAGAACTGTTACCGGTATATAACGGGGTGACAAGCTGTAAAAACTAACTATAATGTGGCATTAATAACGTTCGTTTTCAAAATAAACGCGGGCCATATTTTTTTTTAATTGCAAGAATAACTCTTAATAATAATACCTTTTCTAGTAGGATTGCTGTTTTTAAATTAAAATTATTTTAAGCCCAAGCTTCATACATTTTTTGGTCCTCTCCTTTAAAATCATATTCGTATGCACGACTTGCAAATCAGGACAGTTTTGAGTCGTGACATTGCATATTTATGTAACAAATTTGCTTTCTTATACTTACCGTCTCTAGTCGCAGCCCGCGGCTACACGCGCGTGGATAACGGCTATCGCGCGAAATTATAGCCTATATCCTGTCTCAGCATGTAATATATCTTCATACCGAATTTCATGTAATGAAAAATAGCTTTATTCAATTAGGCCCCCCAAGAAGCACTTTCGAATCGTCAAAAAAAACCCTCATGTCTATCACATAAAAATAATATTAACTAACTAACAATTTCATAATGTTTGTCTCTCTGTCTTATCTGGATCTACGTAAGCTAACAATGTTATAATGTCAGTCTGTCGGTCCGTCTGTCCGTCAGTCAGTCTGTCTGTCTGTCAGTCTGTCTGAATTTACACCGGTTCTAAAAGTTGAACTACCGAGAAGATTCCGGCAACAAACTCGTGTAGTCACTCTTTACAATTATTAAGTTACAATGTTTAATTACACAGTAATAGTATTTAGCAGTGTAGTGTCGCAAAGAGTTTAAAAAAGGTACATTAACGTACTAATAAGTACCTAATGACAAGAATATTTAATTGTATTTAAAGGCTGTCCGACAATGCACCATCACAATATAGGTATTACAATACACAACGGTCAACAATTAATATACAAAGGCCTGATAAAGCCAAACATCTTTCATTTATTATAAACACTTGTCTGATCACGTTATTACAATAATAATTTTATTGTTTTATATAATTCCTATAATGCCATATATCTCAAAAATCCCTCAAAAATGATACTATTGATAAATATGTAGGTAAATTATTACAAAATCAAGGAAGCTTAGAGATGACCATTTCCACTAGTGGCACCTGTTCAAAAGTATGACGCATGTGCCAGCCATCGCTCCGCTCAACCATATTATAGGGAACGGAGCGACCATGATCATGAGTAATCGTCCTGGATCGGCCACAAACACCGATTTGAATACTGACCAAAACAATGTCGCGAATATGTCGAAATATGTCGCCCAAATATCTGATTATGTCGGATCGTGATTTAAAATTTATAAGGGTGCATTGAATTTGGGTGGCCCAGCCAGGACCCATTCGTTCTGAATCGGCCACCTTAATAGTTCGAAAGCTGTAGCACCTAGCGAAGTTCTGTCTTATCTCACAATATGTCACGGTGATTCGCAAAATATCAGATTTCGTCGGAAAGGCATTCTAAAGATACCGGATTAATATTTTTCCATACAACAGAACAGGCGAGTTGAAAATACTTTTCGATACATCTATTTTTGACGCGTGACGTCTTAATTAAACTCAAACTCAAACTCAAACTCAAATATTTATTGCAAATTAAGTGTTACAAGATCTTAAGATATTATTGTTATTACAGCACTTACAACTTAATTACCCTTTTCGAGTATAGCAACAAAAAGACAATAAATTTCCTAAAACTATATGAAATTACAACATTATTAACAATATATTTAGATTTAAAAGGTACTTAAACGAAATTATATATGAGGTATTAATTGATTTTTCTTATTTTAATTTCATATGCACTAAAAAAATAAAAAAATAAAAAATAGATATATAAGTAATGTAATATTGTATTAAATTAAATTATGATATTAATATTAGTGCATTTGTGTATTCATTATATTCTAATAATGTGTAGGTAGATATTGATTTAATTATGTGAACCTTTTATTTAAACAAGCATTATATTGATGATCATTACCTTTAATATTAAGAAAATATAGACTTCCGTTATGGAAATAACAATGATCAGTATTAATGATGAAACAATTATTGCTTAGCATTATTGTAATTACAGCTACGAGTATTATGTGCTTAATAATCTACGTTTACGATTATTACTGTACAGTAGACATCACGCCGTAACAGTTTGACCTTGAGACCGCCCTTACTGCGTTCGTAATAGAGGCCGCTTTCGTAGTGCACTGTTACACTTGATGTGTTGTCCTGTGTACATATGATAATAATCGGGTGATAAAATTAACCCAATTATCCTAATCATAATCGTATATATAACAAGTTACTTTGTTATGATACTACGTATCAGAACGCGACTGCCTTGATATCGAATAGACTAAGAGCGAGACTGAATTTTGACAGTTAAAAGTATTTATTATTTTAATCACCGAATAATGTATTATAGTTAACACAAATTTTACAATACCTTTAACACTTCTTTGAATTATTTTGGGCTAATAAATTGATAAATCTCTGCAGTTATCAACTAATCGTTAATAAATATCACATGTTACCCTTTTAGCAAAGTTTGTAACTTTCTGTATTTTTTCTTTCTTTCTTTTTTTATTGTACTTTCTAATACGTTATAATCAATTAACCACGCCCCGACATACTCTGATGATTATTAATTAGTATTTTTTTATGTCTGTACACCAATTACGCCGAGATTAGATTTCTGAACCGATTTCGGTGATTCTTTGTAAGTTCAATTGGGTAGTTTAGTGTAGGTATTACAATTTAGTATGAAACAGCTCATTTTTTTACAAGCTTACAATTTTTTTTTTCAACAAGTTATGTTTAGGATCACCAGCCACCTGACTTCGTTTTCGAGAGCGTTCCCCTTATGCCCTTAATTTAAGTAAAGAACCATAACCCACGAATGAATATTCGTGTGAAAAAAAAACGAATAAGAGAGCAAGACAGCGCAATTTAATCTACCGCCAAATTGACATCATTAGCCAATAGAAGAGGACCAACAATAGTCTGGACCAACTGGAGAAATAGTCCGACAGTCTCATGGGTCCTATAACTTTAGTTGAACGTAACAAAGTTATATTATAAGTTATGTGGGAAAAGGGTATTAAGAAAGTGCGACCGTCGCCATTTTGCTGTACGGATGTAATTTATTGTGTTGTCGCTTTATCCGGTTCACGCGGTTGAATACAAGGTTAAATATTGCAGGGAACTGCTCATTCCGGGATAGAACAACTGTGGTGCTGAGTGCGAATGTTTTTCTTTAAAATGAATTGCAGATTTCATTTTATTTACATGGTTAAGGTTGCGACAAACCAGTATACACTCGTCACGCTTTACCAGGTACAGGCATGTGCCTGGGCGCGTTCCTCCCGTTCCATTACGAAACGCTCGCCTATGCCGAGGTCCGCATTTAGATGCCCATTCAGGTGTGACACTTAATAACAGCTCAAGCGCACTATAGAATTTTCACTACAGTTGGACACCTCCTCGGTAGCTGATGCCTGTTGAATAGAAATACCTACTCCAGAAGCGATTCACCCCAAGAAGACTCCAAGTTTTTCGGCTCCTTAAAACGTTGGCCTTCTGCGGCCAACAGCTTTTTATTATATAAAGCACGGAAATTGACCCAACACCACCTGATGTGAAGCGGTAAGGAGAGTCCATATGCGAAGACAGCTAGTGCAGTATAGACATTGCACTAGCCGCCTCCACCCTGCAGGTGCTTTTTGACGCCTCTCTTGAAGGACCCCGTGTTATAGGAAGGAGGGAACACATGTTTGTTGTTGTTTGTCGACGATAGTGAAAACATACTAAAATCAATACAGAATAAAACGTACACGTTATACGAAAGGAGTCCGCAAGCGTTCGCCAACAGAACGTTTCGTTTTAGCGATATTCGCCGGCGGAACCTTTCCCCAATTGACTTTTCGTCAACAGAACGATTCGCATATGGGTTTTCTGTCTACAGGACTATTTACTGAGAGACCGTTCCGTTTTATAACTGACTAGCTGTACCCTGCCACGCTTCGCAGTAGCGCATCGTTAAAAAAACTGTTTTCTCGCGGTCACAGATATGTGACTGATGCAAAAAATAGATAAAACCAATCCTTGATGCGGATTTTATATCATGTTAAAATTTCGACTCAATCGGTGCAGAACTTTTTGAGTTTTTGAAGCGTACACAAACCAACATAACATTTTTATATATATAGACTAGCTGTACCCTGCCACGCTTCGCAGTGGCACATTGTGATATAGATAAAAACAATCCTTGATGCGGATTTTATATCATGTTAAAATTTCGACTCAATCGGTGCAGAACTTTGAGTTTTGAACCGTACACTAACCAACATAACATTTTTATATAGTATAAAGATATAGGTTGGCAAAGATGGATCAGCCCGTTGACGACTGTATTCGGATTTAGGGTTGCTGTGATGGGATTTTTTAATATGATGATAATTTTTCAAATGAAAATTAAGAATATGATCATCATTATTATGGTGCTAAACGTTGGTAGGTTAAAGTTGATTCATTAACAACCGAGAACACCAACTTAACGTGCCTTAGAAAACACGGAGGAGCTCAAGATTACAAATTTTGATTGACCCATCCCGGGATCGACCACGGCGAAAGTTGCTTTGTTTTCGTAATCGAAACCAGAATCCTTAAGCCACTACGCTTCCGAGTTCCTCCTTAATTTATCGCGACTTAAATAAATTCCATTACAGAGTAGTTACCCCTAAATCCGAGCACATGAACAGTCTGAGATGTATTGGGATCCTTCGAACCGGAAAATTCGGAAACTCCTCGCGGCATGTAGAACATACTGAAGACAGCTATATAAATTTTTAATTATTATCAACGGGGTACTCTTGGCTTTCATCTCACCTGGTATTAAATGATGATCAGAGGTCGGAATTAGGTAGAGTTATTAATGTACTTACACTGATTTCATACGGCGAAAGATGAAAGTGGATATGCCTCAAATCCCGAGAATAATTAAATAGCAGAAAAATACCGCGATTTATTAAATATAAAAGTTATTTACTTTTACACAATTTAAACTACTGCACGTGCGACGTTGCCATATTTACATAAACAACAACGGATGACCGAGGTTGCGAAATTTGAAATCCGAGGAGGAGCCATATTAATATCAACATTTCGATGCAAGTACTCATAAATAACTCTGCCTAATTCCGACTTCTGGTGATGATAAAGCCGAAGATGGAAGCAAACTACAACCGGGTGCAATCAACTATCTTACCTCCAACCGACGGAACCACAATGCTTTCAACAGTATTTTTATGGCGGTGGACTTCGTTAAGAAGGAGGACAAACCGAAAAGAAAATTTCTTTTGAATTGAATCCAGGACCTCTAGATCTCAAGCGATTTCAACCACTAGACCAGAGTTGCAATTATAAATAAGTACAAAAGGAAGCTATTTCCGGAGACTTTCCAGATTAAAATTAATGAATGCTGGCTAAGACTCGAGTAACAAATTGGTATTCGGAAACAGTGGAATAGAATCCCCAAATGTTTTTTATGAAACTGATGCCATTCCACAAGAAAAAATTGACGAATGAACTTTTAGCTAAAGATTTTTGTTTTTGTTTTTGTTGGGAAATAACTGACGGGAGTATTTTATTAATTTAGTACCTACTCGCGCTTACTTGTGGAGCTTGGTAGAATAGTGGTTTGAGCGCTCTGATTTCGATTACGAAAACAAAGGAGCTTTCGCCATGGTCGATCCCGGGATAGGTCAACAAAAAAAAATGTGATCTCGAACTTCTGACTTAGCCGTTGGTCGCGGCGGTCAATGCAACCGCTTTTAGCCCACCAACCCGCATTGGGCCAAATTCCTCATATGCGTCTCCCATGTCGGAAGGTATGTGCCCAGCAGAGGGACATTCATAGGCTGGTGATGACTATCATGCATTAATCCATATAGATAGACAGACAGGGTTAAATTATAAACTAGAAAAGTCCCTTTTATCTTAGCTTATCTTTTAATGGGGCTATATCCAACGTCATGGTGCACTTGGACCAATTGGGATCTTTGAGCGTCCCCTGCTTATACTCTTCCAGGGTCCAGGATATAGCTGTAACAATTCTGACTTGTCTAGGCAGAAATACGCTGTAGCTTTCTGGCTTCGAAAATGCCACTCCCAAAAAATTAAAACCAACTTAAATATAAACTGAAAAGGATAAAATAATTAAATTTAAATAAGGTACTAATCCCCTAGAAACATATTTTTTGGAGTCGGTGCTTCGCTTTCTATTGTTTCTGGAAACAACTTAGCACTAAACCCAAAAAAAATGTTTCTAGGCGATGAGTACTACTAAAATTTAATTATTTTATCCTTTTCAGTTTTTTTAAGTTGGTTTTTATTGTTGTTTAATTTTTTTTAAAAAACTTTCTAAGGTCAAAGCTAGATGTGTGACCGTCAGGTTATATTGTTTCCTACTATCGTATTCTTTTACTACAAAGTCATAGGAAAACGAAAATCCGCAATTTCGCATACGTAGACGACTTACTCATCCAGTTGGATGGCTGGCACATGCGTCATACCTGTGAACAGGTGCCACTAGTGGAAATGGTCATCTCTAAGCTTCCTTGATTTTGTAATTATTTACATACCAATACCCCAATAGTAGATATCATTTTTGAGGGATAATAATTATTCTTAATATTTGATTTTAACAGTATTATAAATGTTTGAAAAATTACTTAGTAATGGAAATAGAGTAAAACTAGAAAAATTTCACGTCCTGAGGCAGGAAACGAACCCGCGACCTTTCGCAATCCGGGCGACTGCTCTGACCACTGAGCCACCCAGGACTTGGGATAGCCCTGTGAAATTCTTCTAGTCTATCTGTATTTGCGTTTATGAGCTAACGTCCACCCTACAATGTCGAAATATTCTTTTTCAACATCCGAAACGAGTATTTTTACAAATACCTACGATTCGGTTAAGTTGGGGCAGTGCTTTCAAATATTCTTAATTTTTGATTTTAACATTATTATAAATATTTGTAAAATTACTTAGTAATTAAAATAAAATAAAACTAGAAAAATTTCACGTCCTGAGGCAGGAAACGATAATAATTAATTATAGGAATTATTTAGAACATTTACTATTGTAATGACGTGGTCAGTCAAGTGTTTAAAATTAATAAAAGATGTTTGGCTTTATCAGGCCTTTGTATATTAACTGTCGATCTTTGTGTACACCTACCTATATTGTGATGGTGCATTGCCGGACAGCCTTTAAATAAAGTAAATAATCTTGTCATTAGGTACTTCTTGGTATGCTTATATACCTAGTTTTTATATTATGTGTGACACTGCACTGCTAAATACTATTACTATGTAACTAAACATTGTAACTTAATAATTGAAAAGAGTGACTACACGAGTTTGTTGCCGGAATCTTCTCGGTAGTTCAACTTTCGGAACCGGTGTAAATTCAGACAGACTGACACATAGACAGACACACTGACTGACACAGACTGTCAGGCTGACAGACGGACCGACAGACAGATCGGCAGACAGATCGGCAGACAGACCGATAGACAGACTGACATTATAACATTGTTAGATTATGTAGATCCAGACAAGACAGAAAGACAAACATTATGACAATGTTAGTTAAATATTCTTAATTTTTGATTTTAACATTATTATAAATGTTTGAAAAATTACTTACTAATTAAAATATAATAAAACTAGAAAAATTTCACGTCCTGAGGCAGGAATCGAACCCGCGACCTTTCGCAATCCGGGTGACTGCTCTGACCACTGAGCCACCCAGGACTTGGGATATCCCTGTGAAATTCTTCTAGTCTATCTTTATTTGCGTTTATGAGCTAACGTCCACCCTACAATGTCGAAATATTCTATTTACACATCCGAAACGAGTATTTTTACAAATACCGACGATTCGGTTAAGTTGGGGCAGTGCTTTCAAATATTCTTAATTTTTGATTTTAACATTATTATAAATGTTTGAAAAATTACTTACTAATTAAAATATAATAAAACTAGAAAAATTTCACGTTCTGAGGCAGGAATCTAACCCGCGACCTTTCGCAATCCGGGCGACTGCTCTGACCACTGAGCCACCCAGGACTTGGGATATCCCTGTGAAATTCTTCTAGTCTATCTTTATTTGCGTTTATGAGCTAACGTCCACCCTACAATGTCGAAATATTCTATTTCACATTCCGAAACGAGTATTTTTACAAATACCGACGATTCGGTTAAGTTGGGGCAGTGCTTTCAAATATTCTTAATTTTGGATTTTAACATTATTATAAATGTTTGAAAAATTACTTACTAATTAAAATATAATAAAACTAGAAAAATTTCACGTCCTGAGGCAGGAATCGAACCCGCGACCTTTCGCAATCCGGGCGACTGCTCTGATTGCGAAAGGTCGCGGGTTCTTTTAATTAGTAAGTAATTTTTCAAACATTTATAATAATGTTAAAATCAAAAATTAAGAATATTTGAAAGCACTGCCCCAACTTAACCGAATCGTCGGTATTTGTAAAAATACTCGTTTCGGATGTTGAAATAGAATATTTCGACATTGTAGTGTGGACGTTAGCTCATAAACGCAAATAAAGATAGACTAGAAGAATTTCACAGGGATATCCCAAGTCCTGGGTGGCTCAGTGGTCAGAGCAGTCGCCCGGATTGCGAAAGGTCGCGGGTTCGATTCCTGCCTCAGGACGTGAAATTTTTCTAGTTTTATTATATTTTAATTAGTAAGTAATTTTTCAAACATTTATAATAATGTTAAAATCAAAAATTAAGAATATTTGAAAGCACTGCCCCAACTTAACCGAATCGTCGGTATTTGTAAAAATACTCGTTTCGGATGTTGAAATAGAATATTTCGACATTGTAGGGTGGACGTTAGCTCATAAACGCAAATAAAGATAGACTAGAAGAATTTCACAGGGATATTCCAAGTCCTGGGTGGCTCAGTGGTCAGAGCAGTCGCCCGGATTGCGAAAGGTCGCGGGTTCGATTCCTGCCTCAGGACGTGAAATTTTTCTAGTTTTATTATATTTTAATTAATGTTAGTTAATATTATTTTATGTGTTAGACATAAGGGTTTTTTGACGATTCGAAAGTGCTTCTTGGGGGGCCTTATTGAATAATGATATTTTCATTTCCATTTCAGTTATTTTGATTTAAAACCCGAACTACACAATCGATTTTTTTTTTAAAAATATGGATCCAAAGGGCAACTATTCCACCTCGAACAAAAAGAATCAAAAAAAGAATTAAATCGGATCAGAAATCTGGGCGTAATCAGTATACATAGGAAAAACATACCAACCGAATTGAGAACCAACTTGTCGAAGTCGGTTAAAAATACTCTGGTAAAAATCACACTAACATAAAAGATATGGATGTTATTATACATTTATTTCCATTCGGAGCAGTCCTATCTCTCACCACGTGTTTGGAAAGTTATGCTGGGGAGAGATGCATTTTATAAATTTTGTGACTTTCGAATTAGAGTTATTTACGGGATATTTACCATGTAATTTCATTGTTGGGAGTTGAAATGAAAAAAAAAATGAAAAAAAATTATTGGTTATAAAATACACAAATGAAAACCAAACAGCGGGAACTTTAAAAACAAAACAAAAACACTGAATACCCAAATGGTCTACTCAGCGTATGCTGCGACTTGAAGAGTCACAGCACTGGGCTTCCGTAGCCCGAGTTTCCGATATATCCAAATGTTAATAACCATGAAAGTATAAAGTGCGATTTTGTAGCTTGTTGCAAAATATCCCTAGTAGGGATTTTTTTTTAATTAATTTATTTTATCAAGAAGATGTGACAGTATTTCAAAAATGATTATAGAGTAGATGACTATACTCGTAAAACATACGCTCAGGTCAGGTTTATTCCGGCTGGTCGAGTGGTCTGTACCCCTTGCTATACAGGTTACTCGGTCAGGGGTCCCGGGTTCAAATCCCGGTACGAGCCGATGTTTGTATGATGAGTACAAGCATTTGTTCACGAGTCATGGATGTTTATATGTTTATTTAGAATGTTCCTAAAATTTATTTACACATTATTATCATTATTTCTTCGTTATCTAGTATCCAAAACACAAGCTCTTAATGATGCTTACTTTGGGCTAGCTAGATAATGGGTGTGATTGTATGAATATTATTTATTTTTTTATATTTATTTAATACTACTGTCCGTCCGCGGCTCCGCCCATGTATATGTTGATTACAACGTCGAAAAGAACCCTTTGCCATTTCTTATGGTGTAATCTATCTTGATGCCAAATTTCATCTAAATTGGTTCAGCAGCTTAAGAGTGAACAAGTAACATATACTTAAGTAAGAAGTATGTAAAGAAACACGTAATGAGACTTTTTCTAACAGTTTTTTCCATATTTTTTATTTGAATGTGCGTTTCTTTCTTTATTCTATTACATCCTTGTTATGCGTGACTTACAACATATCTTGTAAAAGACTTACTTACTAAGTGGTTATAACTGGTATAACAATTAGAACTCACGAAAATACGGCAAGTGTGAATTAGTCACGTCTAAAAGCCTTCTAACAAGGCAACTGGTTGGAGCCTTTCAGTTTGTGAAGGTTTTTATCTATTGCCACAGATTAATAATAAGATACAATATAAGTATTAAGAAAAAACATTTTTTTTAAACAAAAATGAAAACAAACTTAAAAAAATTAAAAAAGAAAAGATAATTAAATTTAAGTAGGGGTTTTCGTTTTCGTTTCGTTTCGGTTTTTATATTTTCATTAAATTTTTTGTACAATTATTCAGTGATGACTTTCTGAGGTCAATAGTTAATAGTGAGATAGTTGGCCGTCAGCATAATATGGTTTATTAGACGCACAACGATAAAATATATGTAGAGTTTTTTATTAAACAACAAGATGAAACACAAGCTGACGGCCCACCTGGTGGTAAGTGGTAATCGTTGCCTATAGACACCTGCAATAGCAAGTAAAAAATCACTTGGTATTGCAGGTGCGTTGTCATCCTGAAGTAGGGTTGCCAGATGATAATTTGATAAAGGAGGGCAGATGGGAACTATAAAATCTGTAAAAAAGGAGAACATCCAGAAATTACACGATTATTTTATATTATTTTACTTTATTTTAATCATATTTAGCTGAGCTGCCAATTTTGGATTCTTTCCAAAATTGGCAGCTCATGGTTTTTTAACAAATAATTATGAAAATCTTCACGTCATGTTTTTGAAGTTGTAGTGAGTAAGAATTAAAGATTTAACTGATTGCACACTCAGTCTACTCCTCTCTTTGCTCCACTGAGTAAGTCCCGCCCGATGTTTAGCAAAAAGGAGGACTTACATTATGTAAGGGAGGACGGGAGGACAAAGCATGGAAAAGGAGGACATGTCCTCCTTTTGGATACCATCTGGCAACCGTATCCTGAAGCCTAAGATGAAATGCCGTCCATGCCCAGTAATTTCACTGGCTGGCTAGTTTTCGATTTTCGAATGTTTTCCGACATTTATGGATAAGGTTGTATAGCTCCTCAATGAAGCGTTAAATTGTCAGGTCGGTTTGTCCCATCTGCACAGTTGTTACTTCTTAAAGATTAAAAAAGTTAATTGCAATTCAATTTACGTTATTTCCGCGCATAATTTGATACGCGTTACAGTAACGGGTGATATTACAGTTTCTCACGATATCGTGAAGAACAAAAGTGAGTAACCGTTTCTTTTTAATATATTTTGCAGTCGTCAGGTTGTGTTTTATATGAGATAATTAGTGCAACCATGACTTAGTAATATTTTAATTAGAAGTGTTCTTCCATTGATGTAGGTATACAGTTATTGTTATAACCGCGTGCACGATTTTTTAAAGTGAACGTCCATCCTGAAGAGTCATTCTTTGAAGAATTCATGAAAGAATTTTAGAAATAGGATGAATACTTTCGGTGATTACCTCCGACATCCTTACGAACTTTAGCTCCGCATAATATTGGTGTAGATCAAAAGAGATGTTCATAAAATGTATGGAGACCTGTTCAGGTCTATGGACAGTGTACTGTAAAATAGTTAAAAATATGCAGAATATTGAATGTTGTGTTGTTATTGTGATATTGTGTTGATTGTGTATGTTGAATATTGTGTTCAATTTTCCGCTTTCTTTTTATTTTCTTTGTTGCGTGGTACAAAACAAGTGTTTTTATAGAAAAAACTGCAACACAGTCACGCACTCATCATGGTCCTATGTCACTTTGGTGACGTTTAGTTGACTTCTATGTCGCCCGCCATTTTGCCATATTGAAAAACGGTAAAATTGAAGAAAAATTTAAACTTTCGTACAAATAAACTATGCATGAAAATGAATTATTAGTATTTTCCCGGATTCAGGACATTTTTTCCGATTTTTTGAGATAGTGTACATATACCTGGCGTGCTGATATGAAACATCATTTTTGTCCAAATGAAAAATCCCGTACGAAAATTATTGTTCAACAGCCAATATCTCTGTAAAATCACCAGTGACTCTTATTTTGAAACCGACATGCTTTGTATTTAATTCTACTAGACTGTAGATGAAACTATAGTTAAATGTATTTTATTGTAAACGAGTTGAATAATGTTTAAATCATAAATTAAGAATGAGTTGAAATATTTTAAAAAATATCGATAAAAAAATATAAAATTGAAAATTTTAAATTACTTCCAGCCTCAATAATCATCTATCTAACACTTTCTCATTGAGACTAAGTGCTCATAAGGGCCCTTTACCTGCTATACCTGCTGAACACGCTTTATCTGCTGTAAGTGCCTGAAAAATTAAGGATCCTGGAAACTTTTTGATGGTATACGATCAGCTCGGGGTTAGTATCTCATGGGAATGTCAACGAAGTGACAATACACAAAATTTCAAATCAATCGGATCTGTGAAAGTTACTAAGACCCTTTTATCACGTAGGAAATGAGCTGATAGTCATGAAACGCCTGAACTGATCTTCATAAATTATAGCTAACACCATTCTAATTACGTCAGCTTTAAAAAAAAAACGAATAACGGGTTCTTTCTTTTAGGAGCTACGATGCCACAGACAGACACGCAGATACACAGACATACACGTCGAACTTATAACACCCCTCTTTTTTCGTCGAGGGCTAAATTTATGACTTTTAAAGTTACCTAGTCTGTTAGGTCTAGTATTTTATTTATACCAAAGTTATAAGTTATTTTAACTTCATTCATGTTTGGTCGATACATTATTTATATTCACATAATAAAGATCAATTCTCAGTCATCTATTCTAAGATAGTCTAGCTCTGAAAAGAACGTATAAGAAATTCAGCAAGGTAATACCCTTCCTCTAGTGTTTTGCTATTTTCATTTATTTAAGTGGTCTTTAGGAGTTTAACACACCTGAAAACGTTCAAAAGGGGAATTCAAGACCTAAAAACGAGGGTCTATAAAATTATCCCGAAGGGAACTGACTCAGACTATCCTAGCAGAATAACAAACATTTAATTTGCTTAGAACCAAATATTCCGAGCTTTTATAAAGAACGAAATGTTGTTTAACGAAGTGAATGCAAACACTCACAATATTCAAAGTTCAAGATATCGGTTTACTTATTCTATTCGCGTAACTAAGTTTCGTAGAAGGTATTATCATATTTTTAATTCAGTACTTACGATCTCACTTAAATTTTAGTGAAATATACACATTATTCGATTCCTTTAACACATTGCTCTACAAAGTTCCTGAAAAAACAACAAACATAGTCACATGACATGCTATGTTTGGTAAAACACAAACAAACGTCTCTCAACACAACAGCAAAATAAAGAAAATCTAAGGTGCCTTACCCGCTTAAAAGATAATCCAAGATGAAAACTATAAACACACCACTAAAACCACTGTCTCACATACACGTTGATATGTTTTCCACATAAATCTTTCGTGAAAATCTATGGATGCGCTCTCAGGGACGCGCCGAGCTAGACTGGGCTCGAACCTTTGATAATATCAAAGATTAAGCGGCCCGCGGGAAATGTGCAGACTGGTCATTATGGAAATTTGAGGAATTATGAATTTGGTGCTTACACAGCATTCTTTTTCGCGTCGTGGGCTTGAGATTTTAAATTGTCTATTAAAATTTAAATTTGAGGAAGTATTGTAATTTACTACAAATATATTAGTACCTAACAGAAACAAGAATTTCATTTTTTTAATTAAAGAATTAACTTCTTGATATTATTTAAATTAATATAGATTGGTACAACCAAAGTTGATTAACTCATCAAAGTTAACAAAATGTCAAAGATGTATTAAAAACTTGAGTACAAATCAAAATTTATTTGAAATCTTGACATTGTACATTTACAAATACTTTAGCAGGGATTTATCCCACCAATGGCATTATATATAGAAAGACGTTGAATTATTCGTGAAGACGTTAAGCCTGTAATATAGGCTATTGAAGAATAGCCTATATTACAGGCTGTTTTTTTGAAGAAACATGAGGGAGTGACCGTAACAACTGCACGCCTGGGCCAGTGTGTTAAGTATAGTTTTGTATAAAATTACTATGTCGGCATTTTACAAATATTAGAATGATTTTTTTTATCTCCATAGATTACAGCAAATACGCCGTTAATCTTGTTTTGTCAAATTAGAAGGGCTAACTACTTTAACAGTAAATCAAATATAGGTAAGTAGGTACAGACGACGACAGCACATCAAGTGTCACAGTTGCACTACGAAAGCCGCCTCTATTACGATCGGAATAAGGGCGGTCTCAAGGATAAAGTGTTAAGTTTGATCTGCTGTCGACTGTAAAAAATAGCAGTTTGTACTTTCATGGTTATTTGAACGTTATTTTTTTAATATTTCTGTTTCTTGGTCATAATATTATAGTTGTATCGATTATATTATATTAACATCATCATCACCAGCCTATATACGTCCCACTGCTGGGCACAGGCCTTCCTGCATGGCAGAAACACATGAGGAGTTTGGGCCATAGCACCACCACGCTGGCCCAATGCGGGTTGGTGGGTTAAAGCGGTTGCAGTAACAACCGGGACCAACGGCTTAACGTGCCTTCCGAAGCACGGAGGAGCTCAAGATTATAAATTTGATTGACCCATCCAAGGACCGACCATGGCGAAAGTTGCTTTGTTTTCGTGATCGAAACCAGAGCGCTCAATCCACTACGCCACCAAGCTCCTCTTATCTCTCTCTCTTATATTAACGCAGGCGTTTAATTACAATTTGCTATTTAGTTACGTAGACGGTATTGCTAAATCTTTTAGTTATTTTTCAGCCACCACTGACGTCGTTTAACGTTACAGTTCAATTTTAACTTTCAAAACGTTTTCATCTTATTTTAATGCACATTTTCAAATCTGCTTGCATTATGCATGTCATCTAGCCTTGAGTTTTTAAAATCAATATTATATCCTTTTCTAATTGAATAGAAATGAAAAGGAAAAATTAAAAGCTATGCCTTGTCTTAATCCTGCCTTTGTTTATTAGTAATCTTTGCTACTTATGTATCTATGTATTTTTTTGCTATCATAAATTAAGTACACAAAAAAATCTATTGTTTTTCTAACAAGAAATATAATATTTAGTGTCGTTATGAAATTCTGTAGTTGAAACAATGGCGAAGCTATGTTTACGATCTATTACTAAAGCATTGTTTTCATCTTCTATAATTGACTATAAAATCTAGCAACCAACTTTAGCATACGTGTCGTTTAAACTAATTTGTTGTATTAGTTTAATGATACAGTTGAGTTTAATGATATTTATTTATTAGCTTGGCACACATTAGTACAGACGACAGCGCATCACGTATTACAGTTGCGCTACAAAAGTCGCCACTATTATGAACGAAGTAAGGGTGGTCTCAAGTTCAAACTGCTACGCTTGACGTGCTGTCGACTGTACTAATATAATATAATAAGAAATATTATAATATAACAATAAAAATACTTAAATGGAAATAAATAATAGATACTAAATTTAACAAATAGGTACTAAGCTTCTTTCATTCGTTAGTCAGTAAAGAAAACTTTGCTAAAGATATACATTACATATTCAATGTTTTTATTTACCTATAAATTTGACGTGCAAAATTGAAGCCTCTGAGAGCAACAATTTCCCGATCCATTTCCTAACCACACCTTTAAATTTTACTCTTTGAATAGGCTTTTCCATTCATCCCTTTCTTTCGTAACCAGACCCATAGTTGCCGTCTCGTTCCCCCGCACACTCAAACGTGTGACGTCGGTAAGGGGAAAATGTAGCGGGAGTCGTCACAAATAGACAATGACAGAATCTCCGCTTGTGTTTGATAAATTAACTTCAATTTAATATTGTCCAAGTAAACGTTAGATCATAATAGCAAGGTGTAAACAGGATGACTCGACTTCCTTCGTAGCGTCTTACATTTGTAACGGCAAAGGAAATTGGGTAAATTGGGTCCAATTCTGTGACAGTCGGTAACGCAGCTTGAGTGACTTACATTTTCAGCGGTCAGGCCAAGTTTTAGAAATAAGATTTTCTGCTGAACCGTACAGGTTTTTAAAAAAAGTTAAAGCTTTTAATAACATATAAAAATAAACATCAGTAAGATAAATAAAACGTTTTCTTATCATTATCATCATCATCATCACCAACCATTATACGTGACACCAGACTTTGTCTGCCAGAACTGAGCGAGCGCATCACTGCCCATCTGAACTGAGGTCACAGTTAAACGCAAACAGTTTTCAGATCGTCAGTGATTTGTGATAGAGAAAAAAATGAAAGGTTTATTATGATATGAAAGGTTTATTAAGCGACAATTAGTGCAAACGAAAACTACATTTTCACATAAAAGCGTGTATGCAATGGCACCTAAATTGTATAATAAGTTGCTCAAACATGTTAGACTACCAAATGTGAGTGTAAACTAGCCTTACCAAATTTCTTACTGACAAAGCTTATTACTCCATTGACGAAAACTTAAGTGACAAACTAATATAATTTTATAGTACCTAGTCATAATGTTCAAATTTTATATAATATCTATCAAATATTATATATGTCATATGCGTTTATTTTATTTTATTATTATTTGAATGTATTACGCTTTGCCTATATTTGTATTTAATTAATTGATATTTGAATTTTGACTATTTTGTTAAATTGGAATAAATGTTTTAGTATGTTCATAATATTTTGTATGCCCATTGGCGGTGCATAGAGAACTTACTATAATTATTGTATGAACTTATTATACGGACACAGAATAAATAAATAAACGGAAAATAAATGAAATGGAAATGAATAGAAAACATGGGTCTCGCTCTCAACCATCAGAAAGAGATTATCAACTATGCCACTATATCTCGATATACAAATTTAAAAAAAAACAAAGTGATAAGCTTTTGAAAGAACTCTATGTAATAGAATTGTGGGAACTCAAATGTGTTGGCAAAGAGTTCTTAGTTTTGGAAGGACGAGAAAGAAACGAATTACTACTTTTTTTTCTGCGCGGTGTTGAGGTGACGAAAGTAAATTGATGACTCCGAAGACCGGCACGCGTATTTCTGAGTTGAAAGGCGGAATCAGGTCAAAAAGCTCTTCAGAGCTCTCTTACATTACGAGTATATCTTAAAGAGCACGTTATTATTTATTTATTTAAACTTTAATTGCACAAATTGAGTTACAATTTGGCGGACTTAATGCCATTAGGCATTCTCTACCAGTCAACCGGAAAGTTGAGTCCGAAATTATTGAATAGGTAGTGTAAAAACAACTGTTTTAAAAATGAAAATATACAATGACATGTGAATACACTTATGCATAATAATGAAAATAAATATTGTTTAGATGTATAATTATGGATAAATACGCAATTAATAAATATATATATATATATATATATATATAATAAATACATATTAAATAAATACAGAAATAATGAGGATAGATATAACAATTGGATAAAGGTGGAGACTCCAAAAAAAGACAGCCAGTTTTTTTTATATATATCCTAGCGTGGAATAAAGTATAAGTTTCTGCACACCTCGGTGTTGTGGAAAGCATTCGGCTAAGCAACATATAGTTGTACGTATTACGGAGAATACACAAAAATAAATTTAACTTTGTGTCAGAACTAAACATGTCTTATAAGAGAGAGAAACTCGCTTAGTCTCTCAGTATACAGTTATTAAAGGGAAATAAAAACGAATACTTGATTGTTATTAAATTAAATAAACATTTCTGGCGTCGGTGTGTTTAAATGAAACAAATGAAAGATATTTCTATTAGTGAACATATTTATGTTGTCCGTGATTTTGGTTAACTTATTGGGGACCGTCTGATTGAATTATCAGGGACTGACTTCTACATCAGCGGTCTCCGATTTAACACTTTTGTGAAGATATTTTTAAGTGAATATTTCGACGCCGGTATAATAAGATGCAATTTTGAAGAGTTATACTGAATTTGCGATTGACTGTACATCTCTACGCACATACAGTCCCCTATTATTTAAATGAACCAACTCAGTGTAAACTCATTTAAATAATTCTATTGTGAGTACCTACCTTACCTTCATGAGATCTCAAGTGCGAACGGTTTGGTGACAAGTGACGTCATTTAACCTTAACTGAAAACGAAATAATATTGATGTGTGCCTTGACTGATATTCATAAATCATAGATAAATATTCGGATTTCAAAATCACACATCTACATAAGGCTAAGGTTGAACTATCGCTATTTATAAGCTTTGACTTAGGGTTGCCAAAATCTTTATATTAAGAAAATTTATCCGTAAAAATAAAGATAGATATACCGTCTATTTTGCTTTATACACAAATATCACTACGGTAATAAAAATTCTATACTTCAGCCAATTTACGTAAAGAACACATTACTTACATCTTACTCACAGTAACGGATTTTTACCACCCCCGTTTTTTTACTCTTTCTGTGTCCAGAATATAGATGCCACGGGGCCATGGGCCTTACTATGTTTACGGGCAAAAAGAGCCTTTAGTCTTCTGACTTTCGATATACCATTTCTAGAAGACTCATTCTAGTTTTAGCAGGCCATCACAATGACACAAGATATACGTCATTGATTCCTGGCACTCACCACATCCTCGACATAATTGTGTCCGGGAGAGTTATGCTTTTTGTGTAGTTAAATGTTAGTGGCAAAATTCCCTGTGAGCGGCCTCATTGAGAAGCGAGCTTGCGTTCTAGCATTTGCATAGATGTATTTACCTACTCCATCGTCCTGTCTCCTCCCCTAGGGAGGATTTGGAATGTTTTAATCCCGGTATTTTATGCCATTCAGAGATTTTATGACGTGCTCTTTAATAGCTTGTTTATGAAACTTTGTAAAAGTGAGCTCAGGTTCTTCGTAATGTAGAGAGGGGTAACTCTTTTTTATCATTATAGAAAAGTATGAAGTGTTCATGCTTAATTGGATATGATTCTCCCTCTCAGGCAGCAGAAATAGATTATCAACTATAATATTTTATCGCGATGTACAGTCCACAGCACATCAACCGTAACAGTTTGACCTAGAGACCGCCCTTAGGCCGTTCGTAATAGGGGCGGCTCTCGTAATGCAACTGAAACACTTGATGTGCTGTCTTCTGTACATACACTGCTTTGTTCAAAGCCCTTTCGTGTTTTCTCCGGCCTGTTTTTCGAATTCATCAGCCTTCACGTTGCCCCAAGCTAACACGTCTGCGGGAAGATTACTTTTAGAACAAAGCATTGATGCGATGCACCCAAAAATCTGCTGCATACATCCATAAAAACAAGCACTTTACTTTTTTGGTATAAATGAGTTCGTAAAACTCTCTCAGCACGAACAGAATATTAAGGTTGTTTCAGAATTTAATTAAACTTTACTATCGCTTCGGTCTTAAAGATTATGTTTAGCTTATTCAACAACTCTAAAGTGAAAATTCAAATTTGTCAACTTTTACAAAGACAGAAACATGACTGATCGTTTTCTGTCGTTATGATTGATTGGATCTCGATTGCTCTTTCGTCGAATAAAGTGATTTTAATTTCGATGGCTTAGCTCACAATAGCGATATTACCTAAGTTTGAATATGGCGCTATTTTTTCGAAAATTCGGAAAATATACTCTACTGCTACCCATAAAAAAAGTCAAGCTTAAAAATTGTACGGTTTAGAAAATTTATAGGTACCTAATAATTGTATTTTTTTTATCTAAAATTTCTTAAAAATTGGAATGATATTCGGTTTGCTTATATAAATTAAAACTGAATTCTAGGAGCATTCATGAGGCTGCTTCGCTATATCGAAACCGTGATCAAAACAGCCTCACGGAAGCTCGGTGTCCTGAACAAGGTACGTCGATTTTTCACGTCTAACCAATTTTATTATGCCGGCTTTACAAAACTCAAGTCCGGTCTTGCGTGGAATATTGCTCGCACTTGTGGGATAGCTCCGCAAAGTACTTCCTCGATGCACTGGACAAATTGCAGCGTCGTGCTGTCCGTATAATTGGCGAGAGGTCACGTACAACCTTGAGTCTCTGCAATTGGGTCGGGACTTTGAGTCGCTTAGCGCCTGCTATCGGCTATTCAAATCACACTCAAGCGTGGTGGTGCTATTCCCCAAACTTCGTGTGTATTTCTCTCATGTAGAAAGGCCTATGCCCAGCAGTGGGGTTTAAATAGGCTGATGCTGTGTGATGTAACCCTATTGAGCATTTTTTACTAATACCGGAGATTCGTTAAGCATGGTGGTGTTATGGCCCAAGCTCCTCATGTGTTTATCCTATGTAGAAAGGCCTTTGCCCAGCAGTGGGACGTACATAAGCTGGTGATGTTGATAATGAAGTTTATTTGAATTTTATTCATTAACTAGTTCGTGATTGATTATGGTTTTATGGTTACCAAACTTTTATTTGTGACGATTATAAAAACAAATTAATTTGAGAAATAGGCACTATCTGAATATTGAACTATAATTTAATATGCTTTTCATCCCCCCATCTCGGAAAGAGTACTTTTTCTCTTCGATATCTGAGTGCAAAAGCTGTTTTCATCCGCTAGAGGATAAAGCAAAATTGAATTTAGAACATCGTGTGCACTAAGTTTGTGAATTCAAAACATCATTAAACCTCTTTACTTCTACCTCCATGGTGCCGAATTTATCATACAACCTTTTTTAACTTGTTAAAAACTCAGACTCGGCACCTTCTGAGTGTACTTTTTGTTTAATTTGCTTTGCGCGCGCCATTTTCTTTTACATTACTAAGAAATATATGGGCATACTGACAAAATTAATAATAACTATTTATATTAAGTACGTTTTTATTATTAATAGTTGTTTTAGTTGATGTCAGCAATCTAATAGCATTTATGATAAATATTGTAAAAAAAAATATGACCTTTTTTTTAATTTTCAAAACAGTAAAACTTTAAAAATATTTAATATCTTTTAAGTTTGAATTGTTTTATGGGTAACATTAGCGTATATTTTTCGAATTTATGAGAAATCGCCTTATTCAAAATTATCCCAATTACACCGAAACGAATTCCATTTCTCTAAATACAGTGAAGTTGGCACCACTTTATATGTAAATCGTGTTGGTTAACAGTCTAAACGACTTTAAAGTTTTATCACTAACATTAACTTCAACCCTTAATTATGGCAATGGGAAAATGTATTGAAACGTTAGCTACTTTATTTACAAATTGAACACAGTGGGACATCCATAGGTCATAAATCTTAAAAACCTGCTTTCTTGTTTTACATTTTATTCCTTGTCGTTACATTGGATAGTTGCGGTACCTTCTGAAACTATAAATAGGTCAGTAATTAGAGTGCGCCTTCATTATCTATTGTGCATTCAAAGAGAGCGCATCGCCAATCGTAAATACTGTTATCAGTGAGTCATTAAAAAGCGTGACGTCATTTGTTGTCATTGCGGGACCTGTGAGTGCTGTGTGAGTTTTTTCTGAAATGGATATCCAAGAACAGGGTATGTAATAATTAATATTTTTATTTTAATTGTATCTTAGTATATATTTTCTTTAGTATGTCATTGCTACGAGGCGACTTTTCTTGGAGTATTATATTTTAATATTCAAAGTTTGAATAAACTTTTAAATATGTTCCCACTCGCTCCGACTATGGAGGTATATTGCACCATAATCTTTAGACTTTCTTATCTTAGGAAAATTAAAACTTGGCTGCCCTTATCTGCCCTTTTGGCGATGACAAGGGTGCTACGGTTGCCAGATTATCTCGTAGCATTTGCTACGAAATTAGTTTATTTAGTCTTAGTGCTTTGTGTAGGTTTTGTGACTGAATTTTAACCGTTTTTTTTTTGTTTTAGGTAATTTATATATATGCTCGTTTTCAAGAATGCATATTCTTGAAATATGGCTAACTGTCAATACCGATAATGACTCGGAAAAGTGTCGTCAAGTCCTACAAAGTTTATTGACTACTCTGAACGATGCTGAGAACATTGATATTCATTATTTAGAGAAAATTGTTAATAATTTATGTAAAGCTATTGCTCGATTCTGGAAAAAATGTAATAGGGATAAAACCAAGCTTTTATATAAGAATTCCGATTGGTTTAATGTTATTGAAAAAATTCAACTTGTGAAAAATAATAAGCAATGTACTCCGTCTGAAACGTCGCCGTGTCATTCACGTGGTCGTCCTCGAAAACCTTTTACGCAATGTAGTAAAAGGACTAAACGTCGGAGAGTAGCTGATTTGTCAAAGTCTGATGATTCTACTGTGAGTGCATTGCTTGATGTTTCAGACTGTTCATTCGATTCGTGTATATCTAGAGTTAGCACTGATGATGTCTTGTCACTTGTGACTGATGCTCAGTTGACAAAACATCAGTATTTATTAATTAAAAACTTTGTTAATAGTAAGATTTCTCCTAATGTATTACCATGTTACCAACAAATTACTAAAGCGAAACAGAGATGTTACCCTTCTAATATAACTGTTTCCGAGTCTTCAGCTGAAGTTGAATTACAAAGTCTTTTTGATCACACAGCTTCTCGAATCCTTGAATCTCAAAAAGAGGTCTTAGATCAGATTCCTGATGATTGTTTGTCTAATATCTCTTTACTTGGGAAATGGGGATTCGATGGCAGCACTGGACATAGTGAATACAAACAATTTTTTTCAGATTCAACTTTAGAAGATAGTAGTTTGTTTGTAACATCTTATGTACCCCTTCAAATTATTGTAAAATTAGCTGAAGATAATTGTAAAATTTTATGGAAAAATCCTCGACCCTCTTCCACTAGGTACTGCCGTCCTATTCGATTTCAATTTTTGAAAGAAAGCACAGCAGTGTCTTTGCAAGAGGAAGCTTATTTTAAGGATAAAATTGAAAGTTTGCAACCTACTTTTATTCAGATCGACAATCGTGAATTGGTCGTTTCTCATAAGTTGCAGCTTTCAATGGTAGATGGTAAAATTTGTAGTGCTTTAAGTGAAACATCTACAAGTAGATGTTATATATGTAATGCTACCCCTAAAGAGATGAATAAAATAGACGAATGTTTACAAAAACCTGTAATAGAGAGTAGATACCAATTTGGATTATCACCACTACATTCTTGGATACGTTTCTTCGAATATTTTATTCATCTTTCATATAGATTAGACATAAAAAAATGGCAAGTTAGGCTAGATAGTGATAAACAATTGTTATCAAATAAAAAACAATATGTACAGTCCCAGTTTAGGGAACGATTAGGTTTAATAGTTGACAAGCCGCGTAGTGGTGGAAGCGGGACGTCTAACGACGGAAACACGGCCAGGAAGTTTTTTTTGGAATCAGCTGTATCTGCTGAAATTACAGGTTTGAATAAGGATCTCATAGATCGTTGTTGTGTAATATTACAAACGTTATCTTCTGGACATAAAATTAATGAATGCAAGTTTAAAGACTATGCATTACAAACAGCATACAGCCTGGTCGAGGAATATCCGTGGTATAGTCTTCCTGCTTCTGTCCACAAGGTGCTCGTACATGGATCAGATATTATAAGTTATGCATTGTTATCTATAGGAGAACTTTCCGAAGAAGCTGCTGAAGCGACAAATAAGTATATCAAAATTTATAGACGAAGTCACACTCGAAAAATGTCACGTGAAGTTACCAATCAAGATTTAATACAACGACTATTATTACATTCAGATCCTTATATTACAAGTCTTCGGAAACTTCCCCCTAAAAAGAAAAATACTCTGTCACAAAGTGTAATAGAATTGTTACATGTTTAATATTGTTAGAATAAGAATAATTTATTTGTATTTTGTTAGTTGTTTTGTTTTTTTTGTATTTAATTAATTTTAATTTATTTATTTCTATTATTTTATTATAATTAAATAATGTTATCAATGTTTTGACTCTTATTTTATTTAAAATATATGTTTTACATTCCAATTTTTAAGTGTTTGTTCATGATAAATTTAGGTAAAAGTATGTTATTGTTTATATTTGTTTTTTACTGAAGTAAACGTTTTTTATTCCGTATATACATGTACTTCTTTCATTTTAATGTTCCTAAAACACTTTTACAACTATAAGTCACTAAAATAATACAATGTATTGATAGTAACAGGACTTTAACTATTTATGACCGCCCTTGTATGGAGCGTGTCCCTCGTATTAACTCGATAAAAGGTTAAAACTTGAAAATATTTAGTGTTAACTTCGACTTAAAATGTAATGAAATTTCCCTTTTGTTGACATGGGTGAACATGGTGCTAGAATGAAGTTGTTTGTATTGTTTTGTACAATCTAGACAAAATAAATAGTTATCTAAGTACAATAAGTTATAATAATAACAACTCTTTTACAAGCATAAGTATTAATAATGAATGATACATAATTATATTCTTTATTGCATTACAAATATTATTTAGTCAGTTTTCCATTATGGTTTTTATTTTAATTAGTGGTGTGTCCCAGCCACTATTTGTTAATTTTAGCATAAGTTATAAGAAATAAAGTTATTATTATTATTATTATTTTAAAGTTAGCAATTCGTGAGCAAAAGTGGATTTATCTCTATTAGAGAATCTTCCAGTTAGCCCAATGTGGTGTAAAATGTGGTTAAATAACTAAAATAAGGAAACAAAAACCTACCTAATCAAAACATGTTATAAAAACGGTATTATTTACTTAAAGTTATGTCTTAATTCTAAATAGTTTTTACATAAAAGAACACACTCTAGATTTGTTATCTTGAAATTCTTGAGTGATTCCCAAGCTTGTCTGACATTTGGGGTCCGATTGCGACCCAACCACCTCAACTTAAAGGTTGTGAAGCAATTAATTACCTATTCCAGTGGTTCCAAAAGTTTTTACTCATATATTTATCTTATTGGAAGACCAACAGCATAAAATACATAGTAGGACAAAGTTAATAAAAACAGAAAGCCAATAAAAGGTCTCCAGTAACACACACCACATAAGCAATTTAAACACAATGAGCATCTAACTAGGTGCCCCACAGATTGCAGCTCAATTATTTAATTATTTTATTGTTCTCTGTTATAGTTAGTTTTCATACCCGGTCTACGTCTTCTGATGTTAGCCATTTGGTAAAAAACACGAGGTTTTGAGCATAACGGACAACAAACTTATAAATGTTGGAAAGTGGGAAGCTCTTGAAAAAATATCAAACTTGTAAGGGGCTACTTTCTGAATAAGTTTGGAAGCCCCTGACCTAGTAAATTATCACAATCACTCGTCTTTCCTGCCTTCACGCGTATTTTAGGATTAACCGTTCGACCTTTTAAAAATAGACGTAGATAAAGATCGCTGTGTTTTTCTTTCGGCTCTTTCTTGAAAGTATTAATAGAAAGAGATGGGAGTTTCTCAGTTATTTTCTTTGTCTTGGGAACTTTGAATTTCGCACTTACTTCGAAAACCCGCTGTTAAAAGCAAAAATGTACATGAAATGGGTCTTATATCAACATTGAGTTACCTGTAGGTACTGTACCCGCTTTTCTACCAGGAGAAATTTATTGACGGACCTACCCGCTGCTGGAGAAGTATCGGGCGTGTGTGGGGCTCGCCCTGCGTCTAAATTGACCCTGGGAATACCCGCTAAAACTCCCGGATAACTCTCTATCGTTATCATGTCGTCAGCTTTATACATCCTATTACTAGTCGAGAGCTGTAACATAAATGCAAAAGTTGGTTACTTCAGTTGGATTATTTTGAAACAGAAATCTTACTTAGGACTTCTTTATAACACATATACACACATACACGTACATAAACACACAGACACACAGACACACAGTAAATCAAAATAATTGTAATGTATAGTAATAAAATTTTAAAAAATGTTATTTATATTGTAATATGACTATTGAGAGTAAACTATGGAGAGTGACTTCTGTAACACAGGTATGTAACCTAGCACGGGAGTCAAGGGTTTCACTAACTTGACTATCTCTAGACGTAGCATGTAGGTATTATAACAACGACACCATAATATAAATTTAATTTTTCTGTTTTGATTTGATAGTCATTCAGAAAGTTTACAGGTACAGATAGACATGCCACTAATAAGCATGCTTATAAGCATGCTTAAAAAGAGCATGCTCTTTTGCTGTTATTATGAGGATGCTAATTTCTAACAAAGCATATACACACACGCTATATTAAGTAACAATCGCATGCTTTCGTCCTAGTAATATGCATGCCTATTTGTAACTTAATGCAACCATCAAAGCACAATCAAATAGTCCAAACTTAGAATAATAACGGTAGTCCAAATGTTTGGGAACGACGTTATTTATTTTTGAAACGAATACTATCTGCCAAGGCTCGACCGACAACTCGGTTTCGGTTCTCGGCTAAAAGTGGCTGAAATTTTCGGCCATAACCGAGACATTTGTACGGTATGGGATTCACGTTCGTCACTGAGTGTCAATGCGGGAGTTAGCTGTCGATTGTGACATTATGCAAACATCTTGAATATTACTTTCAATACTATAAGTACTTACATGATTTCATTTTTTCACGATTTGTCTATTATTGGTCTCGCTTTTCGGTCTTGGAAAAAAAATCTCGAAAATTCTGTCTCGGTCGACCCTTACCATCAGCTGATGATTCTAAATTTGTTTGTCGACCATTGCGCTCGGCACATAGACCTCGATTTGTCTAGAATTCTTTGAAACGCTTCTATAATGCGCGGGGTGATGACTTTTACCCGAAAGGTCGCGGGTTCGATCCCCGCCTCAGGACGTAAAATTTTTCTACTTTAGATATTTTTATAAGTATATAATTTTTCAAACATTTATAATAATGTTAAAATAAAAATTAAGAATGCAAACGTATTTACTATTATACCTAAAACAAATTTCAAATAAACTTTTTTTACTATGATAACGTGATGTACAAATATAAGCAAAGGTTGCTCACAATGATTTTATTGTACTTCTATCTATTCTAAAAGTCAATGTAATCAACTTAATTTAAATACTTACCCTATAAATGCAATAAACAGCTTCTTTACAGTCGACAGCACATAAAGCGTAACAGTTTGACCTTAAGACCGCCCTTACTCCGTTCGGAATATAGGCTGCTTTCGTAGTGCAACAGTTACACTTGATGCGCTGTCGTCTGTACCAAACCATAAAAGGATCGTTGACTAATGAAGTCTATCCGATGGCTATGTACTAAGTACGCTTGACGTGCTGTCGTCTGTAAAGAAGCTGTTTATTGCATTTATAGGGTAAGTATTTAAATTAAGTTGATTACATTGACTTTTAGAATAGATAGAAGTACAATAAAATCATTGTGAGCAACCTTTGCGTTATATTGTATCTTTGAGAATCGCCGCGGAGAACTTTCCCTTGGCCAGGCCCTTAGGAGCAGAAATTTTCTGATCGGTTTGGTGGTAGTAGGGACATTCTAAGTCCGCCTGGCTAGCTACCAACATCTTACCTTAGTCTGCCGCCATAACAATAATGTTACAACCATTGTTATGTTCCAGCAGTTAGAGGTAAATAGCCCGTTCCTCTGTGGTTGAGGAATCCGGGTGTAACTCGCTTCTATCTTAAGAGACAATTTTGAAAAAACACGCTTTGCATGACGATCATAGGAATGTTGTAGCTGGCTTTTTAGTGCGCTGAAAGATAACCAGATCCTCTGTAGTTGAGGAATCTGGATGTAGCTGGCTTCTATCTTCGGCCTTACCATCATTTAACATCAGGTAAGATGAAGGCCAAGAGCTTTCCGTTGACAATGAAAATAAAATAAAAAAAACCTCCAGTCAGTAATAGGTATCTACAGATTAAGCATCTGTAGATACCTATTACTGACTGGAGGTTTTTACACTACTACAGCGGATTCTAATTTCAGTTAGTTCAGTGGAATATACAGCCATTGCCACCTATGTTTCACATCATGTGGAAATTCCCGTTAAATTACTCAGGAATCCACTGGCAAAGGCATAACAGATGTTTGCTAATACGTCATGTGTATTGTGTATTGCTTTGTGGACGTAGAATTGGGGCAAGAGACTCAATTACAATACGATTCCGTCCATAAACAAGACAGCTCTGGTCAGTGGTTGTAATCTATGAAGGTTTGCAACTGACCAACGGAAATTGTGTTCTCTCTGATTGTTGTACAATCGGAAAATAGATATATCAGAAACTCCTTTTGCTGTTAATAATAATAATAAAAGGCAGAGTGCCTTTAATCGAATTAAATTATACCTATACATATTTAGGTAAGGATATATAGGATATATTATTAAAATAAAATAAATAAAATATTATACCCACCAACCCGCATTGGGCCAGCGTAGTGGTGTTATGACCCAAGATCCTCTTGTGTTTCTCTAATGTAAGAAGGCCTGTGCCCAGCAGTGGGACGTATATAGGCTGGTATGATGATGATGATACTAAACACAGTACATAAATGTTATAAATCCTAATACTATAAATGTGACAGTGAGTTTGTTTCTTACGCTTCAGATGAAATTAAGTATGGATATAGTTCGAGTCCCTGGAAAGAACATAGAATACTTTTTGTAGCGTTAACCACGTCCACGCTACTGTAAGTGAGATTTCGACGCCCGTGGTAAAATGCCCTTGCACATACAAGTACGTCACGTATTTGCCTCATTTATAAAAGAAAGGTCGCACTCGTCGAACAAGGGTGCGAATACCCGGTCTACACTCATCGCTCTCTACTCGGTACATACAGACAGGTACCTAAGAGCTTGTGTCCTTTCCATTTGTCGACACGTCTCACCTAAGCAGAGGTGCGAGCCTTTAAAGGCATCCTCAGGTTTGTCGATCCCTCATCACTTGAGCGCCCTGGACTAAGCGGTAGCGGGACACGTCCTCGGGACTGATGCCTGTCGATTAGAAATCCTTCAGAGGTGATTCGCTCCAAAGGCTTAAGGACTCACCAAGCTTCTCGCTTCCTTAAAGCTTCGCTTAGATCTGTAAAGGCCATCTGCGGCCAACATCAAGCGTCAGTTCAAAAAAGTCACCAGTACTTAATCTGCCTTCGAATTCGAGAGCGTTTTCCTTACATCTGGTATACCAACCTTTTTTTTCGGGAAGGAATGCGCTTACAAAACTACTCGCCACTGTCTAAACGACGAGCGTCTGTGGGGGTTGCCCAGTGCCTGATTGTATTGGCACTGGGAATACCCACTAAAACTCCCCGGTAACTCCACTGCCCTTCACGGGGTAGCCTGGGCTCTGCCGAAGCAATTTCACCAACCCACCCCCAGGCAACCCAGCCTTATGGCCAGGTTTCGCGCCGATGGAGATTACCCAGAGTCACTTAGGTAATCCCAGATGTGGCGTCCTGTACAATGCATGCGTGGGGGCCATCCACGCACGCGGCCGCACCATCTGGTATACCAACCTACACATTTTTAAAATAAGCAGCCAACACTCCACCACTTCGATGATTTCGTTGGATATTGAATAGACTGGCATTATATTTTATTAGCTTAATTACGACGAGTGCGGTGTATTATTTCAAGCTGACTGTACCTTTTAAGCCCTATCTTTCTTCACTTTAAAGCACCCTTCTGCACGTACTAATTTCACTAAGCTAATGATCCTGTCTGAGCAGAGATTACAGGAATACATCTACAGCCAGCGAATATCAAGTGATTTACGATGGTTTACGTCACGGCACGACATAGCCCGTGGGATGAATGGGCTATACTGTATAAATAATAAAAACCTTACTATGATGATGTAAAACTATCATTATCCTGGTAAATAATGCTAACTGCTAGTTTTTTCTAAACTCAAATACATAAAAATCAATGTTTGCATGTTTGACCTCCATGCGCTCCTAAACTATTTATCAGAATTGTGATGAAACTATGGTAGGATGTTCTGGGGAAAAGAGTATTGTATTATAAAAAAATGTTTTATTTATTTCATCTTATAACCTTTACGGGCAATGGGAGTTTTTTTTTCTTACTTAAGAATTACCAAAGCTATTCCTTAGTTCTTGTTTTGTATGTACTTAATTACATTTAAATAAATCAGCAACAAGAAATCCCTGGTCATACATAAATTTATACACGTAACCAAACTTTGCATGTAAATAGCGTAGTTTACTTACATTTTGGTGTTCACTTAGTATATTCAATCTTTAATGTATACAGCGTTAGGTGCAAAACACAAAGCGTCGGTTAAATTTAAACACAAAGGCCGCCTCTGCATCTCGATGGAAATCTCATTTTTTCACTCACCTGTTTTGTATTTACCTCTAATGGAGTGTGGCTTCACAGTCAACTAGATGACAGTATGTAAAGTTAGAAATTTATCAAAATGTTTATTTTATAGAGCAGTTAACCTTACTGCTCAACATCACTCATTATTCCACTGTTGACTCTCCTTGCGAATGGCCACTGAAAGCTCAAATAGAATAGCTTCCCACTCAATGAACTGACGACTGATTTTATTTACACTACACTGAAATAACTCGCTGTACTTGCTTATTTGAAAAAAGGAACCTGCAAATATTCCTAATGAAATCAAACCAATGCAATCTAGGGGAGATTGTGGTGTTTCTGAACGGGAAGTAATATTTTTTTAATACTACTAGATGACAAGCAAGCTGACGGCCAGTTGGTGGTCATTGGCTACTGTCGCATATAGACATCTGCATTCTGCAATAACAAGAAAAATCACTTGATATTGCAGGTGCGATGTCAACCTGAGGCCTAAGATAAAATGCCTTCCATGCCCAGTAATTATAAAAGCTTTTGACAGGAGAAATAGTATACGGTTCTTTAATATTTACTATGGTTCCTACCATATACCACTCCACACGCCCCTGGCCTCGATAGCTAAAGGCGTTCGTTTAGGGCTTCGTAGGAAGAATTAAATTCAAAGTCAGGACACGAGTTCATCTAAAACAGAACAATAGCTTACAATTGAATTACACGTGATTGGAATAGAATAGAACTTTATTGGGCATGGAAAAAGGAAGCATGGTGAAGTGTTATAGGCTGAGCCGAGGGTTTGGGCAATATCACCACCTCCCTGGCTCAATCCTTTTTGGTAGTTAAAATAGTTTGTAGCCCTGCTACTACCACAAAAATATTGATGTCTAACGCCCATTGTCGCAATAATTAAAGCGTAAAAATACTGCCTAAAATAACGGGAGGAATAAGAGGGCTCGGTGGCTTAGTGATTTGAGGGCTCGGGCTTCGATTACGAAAACAAAGCAACTTTCGCCATGGTCGATCGCTGGATGGGTCAACAAATATTTCTAATCTTCGAGCTTCTTCTTGCTTCGGAGGCATGTGAAGCCGTCGGTCCTGGTTGTTACTGCAACCGGTTTAGCCCACCAACCCGCATTGGGCCAGCTATACGCTGAGGATGATTATGATGATAAGGGGGCTACACAAGGCTTTGACGTCTAATGTAATTTAATTGTGCGTTGGATATATCATTCCAAGATAAAATGTGAGACTGCAATGCTAGGTGATTTTATTCGAGTCAATTATTATTATTTAATTAACTAGTAAAACCAAGAAAAAAGATAGTATCTTGTAAAGCATCATTGATGCAGCACCAAGCATCATTTTGAACACCAAAATTTTTTATAACACTTAGTTGCGGATCCAATAAACTTGGTTCAGTTTCAAATAATTCTAGAAGCTTGTCGAGGTTCTTTATATGACCGTTCCACACTTGAAGTGTTGTCACCTGACTTGTGTGGTACTGTACTCACTGGCGGTAGTGTGGCCACTACACGCTATTTATTTCTAGAATGCACAAGAATGCACAAGAATGGACCGTCAGCCAATCCATATTTGATTCCTAAATCGTTATTTTATAACAATTAGTGTTAGCGACATAAAAACTCTTAGCATGATTCTTAATTTAAATGTTATTTTTTACTTTCTATTGTTTTTTTGACATTGTCAGATATATAAAATCTTCCACTCTTTCAATACGTTTTACAATAAAATAATTACATTACCGTAATTATTTTATTGTATTATTATTACAATAAAATAATTACAATCTCGTCCGATACTTGATTGAAGAAAGACCATATTACTTTGCTCCGCGAATTTTTTAATCAAAATCGTACCTCAAAGTGATTATTCTACACTTAAATTATAATAGTTAGATAGTCAGTGAAACGCTTAAGTAATTGGTGAAAAGTGCTGTTTAAAATTCGAGCTATTTTTAAAGATACAGCGAATTTAAGTTTAAAAATTATAAAATACCGGCCATCGACCGTGACCTACGACAACTCGCAGTACGCTCGCTGCTGTGAGTCATTGCCGAGCGCGGATCGTAGACAATATTTTGTCCGCTAGCTTTGTGCTGCGTTTGGACGTACTTGAACGCCACCGTGGTTCGTTTAAACGTAAACAAGGATGTCTTCAAAACAGATGATTTGTGCGGGTTGTCTGAATGCAGTTAAGGGTAAACAGCTTCTGAAGTGCTGTAAATGCGCTAAAACCTATGATCTCCTGTGCGCTGGTGTAAGTGAGAAGCGGTACAACAGCTTTTATGGACCTGGAAGTGAGCGCAAGCAGACCTGGATCTGCCCAGAATGCATTAATAAAAAACCTAAAAGTGACACAACAAATACGCCAGTGCGTGCAATGTCAGTGCAAGAAGAAATCTCTCCAGATCAACTGTCTGACCATTCGGCACAGGAAAATGTAACATTGAGAGGTGGACGCAATAGACACGAATGTTCGGATGCCGATCTTACTAGCCTCATTCGAAGTGAAATAAAGGCAGCTATCCGTGCTGAAATGGCTCCCATCAATGAAAAATTACAAGAACTGCAAAATTCAGTTCAATATATTAGCAATCAGTATGATGACCTAATCAAGTCCACGAGCAAAATCATACTCGATCACAAGAATATGCAAGTGGAATGTGAGCAGCTCCGAGCAACCGTTTCTGGTATGTCACAGCGTATGGACCAGCTTGAACAATATCTTAGAAGCAATAACCTGGAAATTCAGGGTGTCCCCGAACACAAAAATGAGAATATTGTATCGATAGTAAATAAAATCACTGGCGTGGTGTCTCTTAAATTACAAGACACAGATATCTTGAATTGTACTAGGGTCGCTCACAAAAACAAAGATATAAAAACTCCTCGTGCTATAGTCGTGCAGCTGAGAAGTATCCGCTGTCGCGACGAGTTTTACTCAGCTGTCTCGCGGTATAACAGGTCACATCCTAAATGTAAACTTGGATCCTCTCTATTGAGTTTTAGCGGACCTTCCGTACCCATCTATGTCTCGGTGCATTTGTCGCCAGCTAACAAGTCGCTGCACGCTGCTGCTCGTGTTAAGGCCAAGGAGTTAACGTATAAATTTGTATGGGTGCGTAATGGACGCATATTCATGCGGAAAGATGAAACATCGCCGTTCGTGCATGTGAAAAGTCAAAAAACATTGGACTCACTGAATTAGCTTTTTTTTTTTTATTTTATTTGTGTTTATTTTTATTTCAACCATTTTAAGCATATCTTTTGATTTGTAAAATGGAAAAGTTGTCTATTTATTACCAAAATATAAGAGGAACTAAGTCCAAAACCAATGATATTATGAATTCAATTTTATTAAATAATTATGATATTATATGCTTAAGTGAGACGTGGCTTGATGATTCCGTGGCTTTTTCTGAATTGATTGATGACAGATATGTAGTTTATCGTAGGGACCGGTCTGTTGAATTTATGAAAAAATATAAAAAGAAACATGGCGGTGGTGTTCTTGTTGCAGTCAAAAAGTGCGTGCTTACTTCTGAAAAGGTTTTACCCGAGGCATCCGTGGAGAATGTATGTGTAAGTGTGCATTTAAAACATTCAATTTTAAATATATTTACAGTGTATATACCCTCTTATATACAAATAGAACAATTTCAAGACACACTAAATTGTATTGAGGAAATCTGTCAGTCGTCCTCGGAACATGCTATAATAATTGGCGACTTTAATATTCCCGAAATTGACTGGTTCTCTGATTATCCCTTTTCTACATCAAGCGCTAAAATCTGTGCATTATGTGAATTTACAGAAAGATCAGATTTGACCCAATATAATTTGGTTGTCAATTCTCATAACAACATTTTAGACCTAGTCTTAAACAATTCACAGATTCCATGTGTTGTTACTGAGGCTCACCTTTAAGTCGAGTCGATGCTTATCATCCACCCTTAGAAATTACTTTAAATTATACTAAACAGAACTTGTTGAAGCCGAAGAACCCTGATAAGAAGTATAGATTTTATAAGACAAACTTTTTGGCGTGTAATGTCGAACTTAATGAAATAGACTGGGACCAATATACTGGGTTGGATTGTGATAGTTTAGTGCAGATATTTTATAACCACTTATGGGAAATAATTGAAAAACATACACCGACATCGACTAGAAATAGTACATGGCCTAGTTGGTTTTCCCGTAAATTGATTAAGATACTCAAAGAGAAAAATAAGTATCATAATAAATTTAAGCTCTACAACAATCCACGTGATTATGATGCGTTCAGCCTGCTCCGTTCCAGGGGTAAAATTGAATTTGATGCATGTTACAGGAATTACTTAGATAGAACAGAAGAAAGTATTAACACCAATATCAAAGCTTTTTGGCGATATGCCAATTCAAAACGCCCGTCTAATGCATTACCTAATCAGGTGTTCTACAAGTCTGACTCTGCTAATACAGGCGTTGACATAGCTAATTTGTTTGCTAGACACTTTTCTTCTGTGTACAGTAAACCTACTACACATAATTACATTCCTAATTTTCCAGAGTCAAATAGAAGTATTTCTACTGTCATTATAACAGAACGGGAGATTGCTGAGTCCCTTGATACCTTAGATATTACCAAAGGTGCAGGGCCTGACGGAGTGCCTCCCTCATTTATAAAGCAATGTTGCACGTCATTGTTGCGACCCCTTCATTTAATATACAATAAAAGCCTAAGTACGGGTAGTTTCCCCGAGCTATGGAAAATAGCTAAAATTGTGCCTATACATAAATCAGGAAATAAGATGGATGTTAGTAATTTTAGGCCGATCAGTATACTTAGTTGTTTTGCAAAGATTCTGGAGAGTTTGGTGTTTAAATATTTGTCTTTCCATTTGCAGACGATTATTAGTAACAAGCAACATGGCTTTGTCAGTGGGCGATCCACAACTACTAATCTGATGACTTACGTTCATGATCTAAATGTTGCTTTTGACAGGCGCGTCCAGGTGGATTCCCTTTATATTGATTTTGCCAAGGCTTTTGACAAGGTGGACCACAATATTCTGTGCTGCAAAGCATACCATCTTGGAATTCATGGAGTACTCCTGCGGTGGCTTACTTCTTATTTATCTTATCGTTCACAGCTGGTAGCAGTGCATGGTTATGATTCGGTGCCCTACTTGTCTACCTCGGGGATACCACAAGGCTCGAATTTGGGCCCTCTTTTATTTATAATGTACATTAATGACCTATTGGAATCTATATCCTCAAATTGCATCGCATATGCAGATGATATTAAAATATATAGAGAAGTTGAGTCTACAAGCGATGCCGTGTTGCTGCAGAACGATATTCATAAGGTACATAATTGGTGTAAGAATAATGGTATGTCCTTGAATATTTCAAAGTGTTGTCTAGTTACTTTTACAAAAAAGAAATCACCAGTCCATTATGCCTACAATATTGATAATACTCTACTTAATCAACAAAATTTGATCAAGGATCTCGGAGTATGGCTGGACTCTAAGCTAAGTTATACACACCACTATGATAACATTATAGCAAAGGTAAACAGGGTCATTGGTTTCATTTGGAGGACTGCAAAACCATTTCGTAGGCCGGCTAGTGTACTGATGCTGTACTATGTCCTTGCTAGAAGTGTTTTGGAGTATAACTCTGTTGTATGGTCTCCGCAATATAGTGTTCACGTGGATAGATTGGAGGCGGTCCAGAGGCGTTTTCTGCGTCATTTAAGTTCGAAGCTGGGTCTCAGACGAAAGTTATCAACATATGAAGCAAGACTGCAGTACTTTGGACTGAATACTTTGGAGTCTAGACGTTCCATTCAAGATCTTTGCATACTGTATAAAATCATTAACAATCGGTGGGATGCCGTGGATTTGTTGGGCCATCTGTCATTTAAAACTAGCGGTAGTCATAGAAAACGTAAGCTGTTCTCCCTGCCTTTTTGCAATAACAACGTCACATATAATAGTCCACTTTTTCGAATGTGCAGGTCATATGATAGTAATATCGATGGTTTGGATATATTCTCTCAGAGTTCATACTCATTTTGTAAAGCAATAAAACAGCTGTATGCTACACCTTCTGTTTGAAGCTAAAATAGACAAAAGTTCATATAATGTTTAACTATCAGATTATTGATTATTATTGTTATTATTTTTTTGTTTCTTCTTCTTTTTATGTCAACGCTGTGTACAGCATTCATTGGAATGCAATTTAAACATGTTTAACCATTTTATATTATTTGTTATAAGAATGTATGGAATTGTATTCTGTAGTTGTACCTTTATGTAAATAAATAAATAAATAAATTACAATTTACAGTTTTCTCATCTACAGCCTAGTAGTATAAAACACAGGCTCTTACATTTTATAGTGCCGAAACCCGTGTTTATATTAAATATCAATATTTGCATATAAGCTGTATTACTTAGAAGAACGCTATGGACGATTCCCAGGATAGCTCTAGTAGCTCAAGTACAATGAAAGCTGTGAGTGATAATTCTATTGCATTAAAATCTTTGAGAATATCTAGAGGTCAGCAGAAAAGGGCGCTTACAAACTTAGAAAAATGCTTCGACGCTGGTGAAATGGACGCCGTTGCCCTCGGAGTTCGCAAAAAGGTATTGGAAACAACTTTTTCAAACTTTCAAAATATACAGCATGATATTTTATGCATAGATGAGAATGATGACGATAGCGATGATTTTGAGCTGCGTTATTACGATTTGCTTACAAAATTTGAAAAGTTAATAAAGAAAACCGAGACGATTGCGAATTCCACGGCCCCTCCCTCTAAAGCGTCAACTTTATTAAAGCTTCCAAGAATAGAAATAGCTTCTTTTGATGGCAAATTAGAATATTATAAATCATTTAGAGACCTCTTTGATTCACTTATTCACCAGGACACAAAATTATCACCTGTACAGAAGTTATATTATTTGAAACAGTATTTGAAAGGAGAGCCGTTAGAAATTATTAATAATTTGCCACTTACAAATGAATCTTATAACTCTGCACTTGCACGACAATCCTTCTATTTTGATCAGTAAACATATAAATTATATTTTGGATTTGCCTGTTTTGCATCGTGGTTCTGCTGATCAGTTAAGATCACTTACTATGAAGGTCAGGCAGCAAATGATGGCCTTACATAATTTAAAGCAACCTGTTGAGCATTGGAATTCTATTTTATTCTGCATCGTATCCAGGAAGCTAGATACGCTTACCTTACGCCTCTACCACTCGGAGATGTCAAGTGACGAGTTACCAAATATTACTGCTTTGCTTGATTTTGTTGATAAAAGAGCGAGTTCTCTAGAGGCAAGCCCTTCTACGACGACGCTTACAAAGAATAAGGTGGTAAATATTGCAAGTGACACCGCGAAGCGTAGCAATTGCGTTATGTGTTCTAAGGAACATTAACTTTACAAGTGTCCAAACTTCATTCTGATGTCTCCCCAAAGGAGGCTAAGACTTACAAAGGAGAAGAAGCTCTGCAGGCTATGTTTAGCTCCCCATGAGAATTCATGTAGATACAAATTCAAGTGTACTGTTTGCAATGAGGACCACAACGCTGTGATTCACATAGACAAGGAGAGTTCTGAACAGGTTTTACATTCTGTCAAATCAAGTGAGCATAATGTACTGTTACCAACAGCTAAAGTTCTAGTCTCAGATTTTCATAATAACAAGTACATTTTGCGCGCTTTACTTGACTCTGGAAGTCAAACTTCTTTTTGCACTACAAGTTTAGCTTCTAAATTAGGTATTCCGACTTTCGATTCGTCTAAAAATATTGTTTCACTGGGAGGTAATATTAAGGCTGTCAAAAAAGGAGTTAATTTAAAGTTACATTCTATTACAGAAAACTTTAATGTTAATGTTACATGTTCAATTGTGGACAAGATTACAATTAGCTTGCCACAAATTAACTTCGATATTTCAAAGTTTGTGATACCTAGTTTTGTTAAATTAGCTGATAATGAATATAATGTTTCAGGAGAGATTTCACTTCTTTTAGCTGCCGATGTGTTCTTCAGAGTTCTGAAGGACGGAAAGGTAGAAGGCGGTCCCACCGAGCCTATTTTAATTAATACCAGCTTTGGGTATCTCGTTTCCGGTAACGTACTACCTTTAAATAATCTTTCTATTTCTATGCATTTAAATGAAATTCCTGATCAAGATTTTTATGTTAGAAAATTATGTGAGGCAGAATTTTGTAGAGCCTTTGCCTAAACACGAGTGCAACGAATTGCTTTTTCAAGAATCTGCCAGTTTAAAAAATAAAACAAAAAACAACTTTAAATTTTGCATGCTACGAAATTTTGATTTAAATGATTACTATTATGATTCAGTTTTGATTTCATTGCAACGCTTTTACAATTTAGAAAAGGTATTTGATAATGAGCCTTCTCCCTATTCTTTTTCTCTTTCTTCGGTTGGATTGCTAAACCTAAGTGGCTTTAATACGCATAAATGGTGTTCAAACGATATTTCTGTAAAACAAGATATTCCAAAAGAAAAGTATGGTTTTCAGCAAAAAGATTTTGATCAGAATGTTACATTAAATACTTTAGGCATTTCTTTTGATACCAAAAATAATATATTTATTTTAAGTGGCAAAGTCATGACTGCTCCTGAAATACCAGCTAAACGGACTGTTTTAAGTTCCGTGAGTAAATTATTTGATCCAATGGGTTACGCGGGTCCAATAGTGCTCAAGGCAAAAGTAATGTTGCAAAAAAATTGGCAGCATAATCTTGAATGTCACACACCTCTTCCGTTCGATCTTAAAGATATTTGGAAGTCTTTCCACTCTTCAATATCTAATATGAGTGATATATGCATTCCACGTGATTTGCACTTACACGAGGCAGAAGAAGTGAAACTCTTAGGAGGATCTTGTGAGGCATCATTCGATGCTTATGGATGTTGTGTATACTTTAAAGTTAAGACTATTGACAAATTTTATATTAATTTACTATGCGCTAAATCCCGTATTTCTGGCTTGAATTACAAATTAACGATTCCAAAGTTAGACGTCATTGGAGCTCTACCTTTATCAAAGATTGTTGCTAAGGTTATAACAGTTTTGAGTAACATAAAAAGGATTTTTCTATTCTGTGATTCAAAAATAGCATTGGGTTGGATTAACACTGTCGAGGAAAAATTACCGCCTTATATAGCAAATCGTGTCAAAGAATTAAATAAGTTAACAAGAGCGATGGCATGGAAATTTACTCCAGGCTTAAATAGCCCGGCTAACATTCTTTCTCGTGGCTGTGATCCCACAGAAATTGAGAATAACAGTTTATGCTGGTCCTGTCCAGATTACTTACAAGATACAAACGAATTTAATTATTTTCAACTATCAGAAATAGAGTTACCTTTTTTGAGTTATGCGCAGGCTAATCAAATTTCAAATGGCTATTCTGAAAATGATGATGTGCATTCCTTTTTTACAAAGTTTACCAATATAAATAAAATGCAACTAATTATGTCGTACATATTGAGATTTATTAGTAAATGCAAAAGACAGTCAGTAAATTCAGGTTTTAAAACGGTGTCTGAGTTTCAAAATTCATTGCAAGTCATTATAAAAAGATATATACAACGTCGCTATTTTTCAAAGGAAATAAACAATGTTAGAATTAATTATTTTCTAAAACTCTGTCCATTAATCTCATTTTCACATTCGTCTTTAGTGCAGATTCTAAATAATAGATTAAGTTTTTGGAGATCTGTTAAACAATTTAGACAGCATATCTGGCGGGCGTGGTCAAAGTACTATTTAGTCTCTTTGCATAAAACGACCAGATGGAAAGCATGTCAGCCAAATATCAAGATAGGAGATTTAGTTTTATTAATATACTACAGGTGTATTAACAGTTTTGGCCTTTGGGTCGTGTAGTAAGAACATTCTTGGGCAAGGATTTTAGAGTAAGAGTAGTTGAGATAATCTCATCTGATAAACTATGCGATAAGTATTCTTATGTTATTAAATTTTATTTTATTAAGTTTTGTTTTTCTAAATTGGAATAAATATTGTATTTTAGCTTAAATTGTAATTTTTAAGAGTTATGAATGTTTAAAGATATTTTTTGGTTTCAATATATCTGTTCAATTTTATTAAGTTAAAGGCTACGTAAGTCATCTATGATTTCAATGTTAATGGTTTCATGCGCGGGCGCAATTATGTTAGCGACATAAAAACTCTTTGCATGATTCTTAATTTAAATGTTATTTTTTACTTTATATTGTTTTTTTGACATTGTCAGATATATAAAATTTTCCACTCTTTCAATACGTTTTACAATAAAATAATTACATTACAATTTACAGTTTTTTCATCTACAGCCTACAGTACAGCCTACAGTACCTACAGTAGTATAACACAGGCTCTTACAATTAGAAATTCAACCATAGTTTAAAATTGGTAGGTTATCTCGATCCTTTTGTTTCGAAAAAATCTTGCAGTCATATATTATTTTCGGTTCCTGTTTTGTTCAATTGTAGGATATTTGTTAATCTTTGGCATCACTATCTTATCTTATCTTATGTTATTATGGGGCCATGTCTAAGTCACAGTGCACTTCGACCCATTGGGATCTTTTGTGCCTCCCCTGCATTTACTCTTCCTGTGTCCAGAATATAGTTGCCATTAGCCTTACTATATCTTTAGGCAGAAAGAGCCTGTAGTCTTCTGGTTTTGGATATGCCACTCCCAGAAGGCTCATTCTGGTTCATGATTGCCAACGGGCAATGACTCGATCATTTCTAGAACCAGCAGCAGCAGTTAGCAACAGCAGTTTTCTACCTACAAGTAGAAATGGTCAAGTCATCCTTTCTGAGCAGAAAATATCTTCCATTCTAAGCCAAGTTAAAGAGTAGCCGCATGCTAATCATTATTTAAAAAATAAGTAAAGGAGATCATATCAGGCCAGGATATGTGTACAGTATCTCAAAAAATCTGGATAAATCTACTGAATCCGTGAAAAATACTAATAATTCGTTGTCATGCATAATTTGTTTGTACAAAAGTTGAAATTTTTCGTCGATTTCACCGTTATTCACTACGGCAATATGGCGGGCGACATAGAAGTCAACTAAACGTCACCAAAGTGACATACGCGCCATGATGAATATCTGTGTTGCAGTTTTTTCTATGAAAATTCTTGTTTTGTACTGCGCAACAAAGCAAATAAAAAAAGGACAATCGAACATTGTTCTACATATTTTATAGTATAGTTGTACATAGACCTGGCTGGGTTCCATACATTTTTGAAACATCTCTTTTGAGATTAAAATCGCAGACTAGATGTAGTGCTTGTTCAACACTATCAATAATAAGAATAATAATCCATACTAAATGAATGCGCTAGTTACTTCTTTCCAAACAATTGAAACGCTAACAAAAGTTGCTAGGCACCAACTTAATTTAAAAACGTTCGTCCGACAGCGGAAAATCCGTTCCCATAGATGGTTGCCATCTTTGTATCTAAATGTTGTCAAAAACCGCTCGATATATTTACACAATGTAGAAAGTATTTATCTTATCAAAGTATGTAATTTAAACTTAGGTAATAAATACCTATGTGATATAATTATGATCAAAGTCATCAACGTATGTTCCCAAAACAAAGCTAATTGGTGGCCGTTAAATCTTTAGCGCAACACAAATTTTGCGTTCGTAACGTTTTTGTTTTGATTTGGTAAATACGTTGAAAACTAGCGCAATTGAGGTCCTTGTCTAATCAAGAAATAACCAGACACTTTAAGCCCAAGGTCGTAATGAAAACAGTCCACTTTTTTCCGCGTCAATTTATATCGAAATAGAGTAAGTTCCTGAACTTTTCCGTCCTTAATCCTGGACAAAGCGAGCCACTCGTCCAGTAATCCGGTTATCCGGGTAAAGTACCACTGTCAACAGTATCGAATGTTTTTGTACCTAATGCTATTTGTATAGTGTTACAGCAATATTAGTTTGATATTTTAAAAAAATATAAAATTGAAAATTTTAAGGTACCCCCGGCCTCATTAATCATCTATCTGACACCATTATTAAGACTATTCTTATGAACACAAACACTCTACTTATATCTGATTTAAAATTCTAAAGCATTAAGCATCCCGCAGACTTTTTGATGGAATAGGATGGTGACAGTACACCAAATTACAAATCAATCGTATTTGTGAAAGTAAGTAAAACCCTTCTTGTAAAAAAAGAGGTGATAGTCAGCAAACGCTTGAACTGATCTTCATAAATTATAGCTAAGAACCATCCCTGTCACGTCAGCTTTCAAACAAATAAACAAAAAATTGTCTAAATCGGTCCATTCGTTTATGAGTTACGATAACACGCCTCTTTTCTTGTGCCCAGCAGTGAGATCTATATACTTGTAGCCAGAGGATGATGATGACAGACCTTGTGTATAATTTAAGTAGGTTTCTGCTTCACAAACTAAGGTACTTAACCAATTTAAATTTATGCTAGGACATATTATTTTATAAATAGTTTTATTTAACATAATTGTAGGTACCTGATTTTATAATTTTAATGAGCACATAGTTGACTATATTAATTATAACGAGTAATATTGTGTTACTACGACAATATCATTATCTCTGAGACAAAAGAGATAAAAGGCAAATAATGATTTTGCTAGCCAGGGGCTTTTTACTCACTTCCTCTCAACGTGAAAAAGGAGGACGAAAACGCCGTTATTCATCTGTAAAACAACGACCAGGGGGAGTATTGCAGATTCTTGTTATAATGAAACTCGTAAAATGTAATATTTTAATCCAATTAATTTTTATGGTGTAATTTTCTCCGTGTAATCGTTTTTTTCCCATCACTTAACCTTAATTGATTTTTCGATGAGCCAAAATACACCAGACTGTTTTCATTTTTTCGTCAAAGAAAAAAGCGGTTAGAATACTTATAATCCGGAGTAATGAATCAACATATTGAATAATCATCATCATCATACTAGCCAAAGATATCCACTGCCGAACAAAGCCTTCCCCCATTGATTTCCAAATGGAACGGTTCTGTAAATTACTTATTTTGTCCAAAATCATACCAGCACAACAAGCCCTTACACCGTTCGTAATAGAGGCGGCTTTCGTAGCGCAACTGCTACACTTGATGAGCTATCATCTGTACAGTATATTTCATTTAGTATTTCAATATTTTATCTAGAGCTCCTGAGTGCTTCGGAAGGCACGTTTAGCCGTTGGTCCCGTTGTTCCTGCAACCGCTTTAACCCACCAACCCGCATTGGACCAGCGCGGTGGTGTTATGGCCCAAACTCCTCATGTGTTTCTCCCATGTAGGAAGGCCTGTGCCCAGCAGTGGGACGTATATAGGCTGGTGATGATGATAGAATTAGTAGCTAACGTGTGTTAACAAATGTCGGCGGACAGTTTACGAAGCTAAATAAATGCAGGAAAACTTACTTACTTACCTACTTACTTTTTAAAGGGTTTACGACGCACTTTGGAATCGAAATATCTGTATAAGCAAAATTCATACAACATGAGCAAAGTTCTGTATAATAAGTTACCAAATGAAATCAAATGCTTACACGGAACTTTATTTAAAACGAAATTGACAAATTGGCTATTAGACAAATGTTTCTACAGTGTTATGGAATATTTGAATTTTAAGAAATTGTAAATGAATTAGAATCCTTTATTATATTTTTATCAATTTATGTGAGTAGTGAGTAACTTGATAAAAAATTTTGCACGTCTGCACGCAGATTGAATACACGTACTGTAACATAAACTTAAGATCTTTTAACCGTTGTGTTCATGCAAATAAACCTTTTGACTTTGACTTTGAAAAAACCGTTTCTCTTAGGACTTTACATGCATAAGCAAGTCAGGTTAATGTCACATAGACCGGGAGGGCACCGTCGCTAACCCTAACTCTTCGTACTCGAAGAGTTAGGGTTAGCGACGGTGCCCTCCGTAACTCTTCGAGTACCAGCATGACACAGTCATGTAGGGCAAAAGTGATGCGTAAAAAAGTTGGTCGCCTAGTTGCCAGATGGTATCCAAAAGGAGGACATGTCCTCCTTTTCCATGTTTTGTCCTCCCGTCCTCACTTACCTACTGCAAGTCCTCCTTTTTTGCTAAACATCGGGCGGGTCTGGCGGGAGGCGAAAAAGTTTTATTTTTGTATAAGCGCACATAACGCAAATGTGGAAAGAGTTTTTTTCACTGATTAATGCTCAGTGGAGCAAGGAGAGGAATAGACTAAGTGTGCCTCAATAATAAATGTAAAGGTTTTTATAATTATTTGTTAAAAAGCCAAGAACGTCTTTCTAAAATTGGCAGCTCAGCTAAATATGATTAAAATAAAGTAAAATAATATAAAAAATTCTTTTAATTTCTGGGTGTCCTCCTTTTTTACAGAAAATCCTTCTTTTTAGACCCATCTGCCCTCCTTTATCAAATTATCATCTGGCAACCCTACCTAGGCGTAACCTGGCAGGTTTGTACAGTCATGACATAAAGTGGGGCTTTAATGATGTCAATTATTTTTAGAATTTTAGGACTCAAAATACTTCAGAGAGAAAAGTGCAAACGAAATAAAGTTTCATTGTAATATCAACATCATTGAACAATTCATAACGATACCTACAGTCGAATACCTATTTACAAAAAAGGCAATGGAAGTTGCAGTTGAGAAGCTCTGAAGACTTTAAAAATAAACACTGAACAATATCAGAAACAATAAAGGACGCGTTACACAGTCACGGGGTTGTTAAGCATATCAGTCGTTTTTAGTGTCAAACAAACTGTAAGAAGTAGGTATCTCTAGTTTCATAGACACGAAAAGAAATGAAGTAATTTGTTTCTGTGTCGTAAAGCCGAAATTTGGAATTATTTACCAGTATAAATCAATCAATCAAATCGTTTATTCTTTATCATAGGTAAATACAAGTTGACAGTAAGTAAATGTCTAATAATATTGCAATTTACAGTTAAAATCTAAATATATATAACTCAAAGGTCACTGACTGACTGACATAGTGATCTATCAACGCACAGCCCAAACCACTGGACGGATCGGTCTGAAATTTGGCATACAGGTAGATTTTATGACGTAGGCATCCGCTAAGAAAGGATTTTGATTAATTCTACCCCCAAGGGGATAAAATAGGGGATGAAAGTTTGTATGAAACTTTATCAATTTTCAAAGGTGTTTTATAAACATGATTTAAATCCTTAGCCTACCTACCCCACCGTTGTTATTTTCCGACATCCACGCGAACGAAGTCGCGGGCACAGCTAGTACTAGATATAAACAAAGGTTGTGTTATGTCGTTCGTATTTATAGCACGGAATGAATTTTTTTATTCTATGGAAGAGAAAAGGTCTAATCGCTGCACACGGCAGACTCAGGACCAGTCTTGCCTGAAATATTGCTCGTACCTTTAGAATGGCTCCGCTAAGCACCTCCCCGTTGCATTCTACTTGGATAAGATTGCAGCATCGCGGTATCCGAATTGTTGATGGTATAGAGCTCACAAACGCTCTTGAGCCTCTACAATTTCAACGTGAAGTTGCTTCGCTAAGCATCTTTTGTCGGCTTATTACTCCTTACCCCTTCCACACAGAAAAAGGTGTGCTGGTCTTTAGTGTCATCCATTTCACTGTTTCTTTTTTGTATCCACCACTACTTTGCGCACTAAGAAATTTTTGTGACCCATTTCTCTATCGTACAACGAAAGCATGAAACTCTTAGCCAGCGCGAATTTACCCTCCTTCCTTCCTCCTTCAAACGAAGAGTGCATGAAAAAAAGTGGCTTAAATGTAGGGACAGTGGGGTAATTCCGGACGCGGCGTAACTCCGGACAAGGCCGTAAGCATGCTCAATGCCAGGCACTATGTATGGGGTTCTTTGGGGTGGACCCACTTCTAAATATCGAAGCAGAAATATAATATTACCTATGTTTTATTATTTAACATGGTAAACGGCCTTGTTCGGCGTTAGCCCGCGTCCAAAATTAGCTACCCTACTCTCCCTAACCCAACTTTCGACTGTCTGAAACTTTAAAAAAGTGACTACATATCTAGGGTAACACCAAGCCAAAAGTAGTTATATATTTTCTACCAAACTATTGATGTTATATATAAAAAAAATATTATTATTCTGTTTTCTCGCAAACCCGTTGAAAAACGTTGTATGACACCGTGCGTTTAATTGTTACTATAAATAAATTGTATGACTGCAAGCTATCAAACTATGTGGTAACTATAGCCCAATGGTTTAATTGCATGCGTAAAACCCTTCAGAGTATGTTTTGAACTGGGGGATGGTTTGTTTGCAGGAGTTTTTAATGATCTAAAATCACTGGCAGCCTCATTTCAGTAGTACGGTCGACCACAAAAGTAGCTGAACACTTTAGTACCATGTCACAATGACTCTAGCGTCAATATAGTACGGTAGCAACTATAAAGTACGTGCACAAGATCGGTGTGACATAGAACTAAAGTGTTCAACTACTTCTGTGGTCGACTCTACCATTTGTTGCCTAGTCTCTTGATCGAGTCTCGATTACTGGTGAGACTTTATCTCAAAACTGGTGAAGCCATAGTTCCCGAACACATAACGTTTTGAATTGTGCTTACTTCATCATTATCATCATTTTAGCCGAGAGACGCCCGCTGCTGGGCATTAGGTCTCCCTCAGGGATCTCCAAACGAAATCCTTTTATCAGGAAGAGGCACCTTATTATGCTGGCAGTGCAGTCTGTAAAAGTATGATCCATACAGCTTTAGTAGTTTCCAGAATTGGATTCCACTTTCCACTTACAATCAGGTGGAGTTGTGACATTGTCTTGCCTTGTATGTAAAATAAAGATTTTAGATACTGCGTTAAAACTTTCCACGCATCTGTATAGAGCGCACTAAAATCAATTGGTTGGACTTGCTCCGTCTGACTGGCTATTTGTTCGATAACAAAGATGCTGTACAGTGTTGTAATAAAACCGTACAGAAGACAAGAACTTACAACCTACATTAAACGTTAAAATATACCTATTGTCATCGCGTTACGGTTGTATTTGCAGCGGAATTGTTTTGTCTCAGAATAGTTTCCAGATGGAACCGTTACGGACTGCTGAAGTATATTGGCCATTAACTTTTGAGTTTGGAGCTTCGATTCCATTAATAAATGTCAATCGACAAATGTTTGCTTAGAAAAAGGATTTCAAACCTTGGACTTTCTGTGTATATCTATCTTCCATTTTTTTTTAACAAAGAACTGCATTTGTGCAGCATATCGGTCCAGAGATCCAACGCAATGCAATCAAATTCACAAAACCTCATCCAAGCTACTATACAGAATGGTGCCCTCAATACGACAATAAATTAAAACATAGGCTATATTAGTCCATAGAATGGGTTTGCCACTTTCAAAAACATCTTATTCATTCGATAATTTCATGACATTTCTATGAAATAATGCAGCCATTTCATAAAAATGTCATGAATTTATCAAATTATCAAATGAAAGTGGCAAACCATTTCTATGAACTAATAAAGTCCAAGTTTCAACTGTCGTATTGACGTCACCACCCTGTATACTGACCTCTTTGACTTATGGTCGTCAATAACTGGTAGATAAGAGGTAACCCTCTTTTCTAACAGTTGTTGACGATTGGGCAACTTGTGACGCCACTATCACAAATTTCCGACAGCTGCCAGTAAACGCTTTAGGTGGGCTTGTGAATTTGCTAATTTGGTTCGTGATAGATCCGATTTAACTGAGGGGGAAAAAACAGACATTTGTTTTCGTATTCATAATATTTGTAGCCTCTTAAAAACTGAACTCAATGTGTACTGTTATTTCCACCTAAGTTTATACATGTCTGTCAGCGCAATCAAATTGTTTGAAAGAACTCGTCCGGCGCGCGCGCATTTTGAAATATTGATTCGTTTCATTGCATACAGACACGTCTAATAAAAGATTTCAGGTCAGTACCTACACACGTGGTTTTCTTGAAGTTGTGACGATAAATAAAAATAAAAAGGAATGACAAATATTAAGTTTTATTGGGTGATGACAAAGATCAAAGAGAAAAGAGATTATTCCAAAAATATGAAATACCATAAAACCAGGAAAAAAATTCGAATGAAAATTAGAAATAAACTAAAACTGGTATTATGGTCTCTTATAGATACAATGAGCCATAAAATCAATCAATTATAGTGAAAACTCATTAATCTACAGCGACAAAACTTCACCTATTACAGCTGCACTGCAAATTAACTTGTATGAAAAAAGGAATAAAATTGAATTTTCAGTTAGTGGCACTATACCTACACCAGTGCTATATGTGAAGCCTATACATTAGCCACAAAGCATCGTATATTAGCCAGCTATATTATTACGCTATTATTTCCCCCCATAATTCACAGGCCATTCCAGTTAATTCCCTTGTAATTTGTACATAATATATTGCTGTTTTATTAGTGTCTGAAATACGTTTTCTGGGGGCACGGGAAATTGTATTTTTATTTGTTTCAGAAGTGTTATATGTACTTAAGGTATCCACACCGTAGTGACTACTTGTAGAAAAGAGAAAGCTATAAAAACTCCAATAATACTTTTAAATAAGATTACTAAAATAAATTTATATTTTTCTTGACATTTTAGCACGAGATGATGGGCCAATTAAAATGACATTACAAATTTTGACTAGTCCATCTCGGGATTGGCCATGGTGAAAGTTGCTTTGTTTTCGTAATAGAAACCAGAGCGCTCATATTTCAATTCTTACCGCGGCAGAATGATTTACTCTTAGTAGAGTTCTTGGTAGAATCGTAGCTATCAAGTACCTATAGAGTCAATCTTAAAAAAGAAACTTTTAGTTACATAGGTTTTAAATATGTAATTTTGAAATATTCATCTACTGAATGAATAATAATTAAATTCATATACTCACACGTATTATATAGCCCAAAGTAGGCATCATTAAGAGCGTGTGTTATGTTCGTACACTAGATAGTGGAGAAATAATGATAATAATGTGTACATAAATATTAGAAATAAACTAAATAAACATATAACATGTATACATCCATGACTTGTGTACAAATGTTCGCACTCATCATACAAACATATGGCCCTACCGGGCTTCGAACCTGGGACGGGTTACCGGTACCTTGACCGAGTAGCCTGTATAGCAAGGAGCACTAAAGTTGCATAGTGTCAACGGTTGCCAAAGCGTGAGCATACTTGTGCTACAAGCGTTTACGGTCCACGATAACCGCTTACCACCAGGCGGGCTGTATGCTTGTTTTCTAACCTTTTCTTTAAAAAAACACACGACCACATACCGTAATACTTTATTAAATTTTCTAAGCGTTTTAAATTTAAAACCATGCGTTTACTTCGATAATATCTTTTCCCCCTCATCCATATGATCATGTTGTCAAGATTTTATGGCCCTCATAAAATCTTTATTTAAGGGCTTAGGCGAACTTGAAGGCAAATAATGTCTCAACTTTACAATACCGTTGTAAAGGAGCTTTATACTAATTACATTTGACAAGAATGCTAATCAGTCACGGGGAAAATTTTGTCACTCGAAATACCTCTTGTGTGGGTAGTGTCTGTAGTAGCTTCGTACTAGATGCTCTTGTATTGTAAGCTGCCTGTCTTGTACCTGCCTACATTTTATATTTATCCGTCTAAAAACGTCTAATCCGTCTAAATATAAAATAATCCGTCTAAAAACTTGGATTGGTTGGTCAATTATATTGTTTTTTCTATACTTAGCTTTATAGTAAAAAAATCAATAAGTACAAGGAAAATCTAATATATTAGGTAAAATATTTGTATTTTACGATTGAAGTCCTTCAAAGGGTCAAACGTAATATCAAGAAGGACGCAAATAAGGAAATCAAATGAAAACGAGAGTTGGGTACACACGTGTACTACACATGCGACAATGCTTATGAATATATTGACATTGGATTTTAAATTTAAAATACTTTTCTGCGCCATTTCAAATCAATCCTATTCTTCCTGGAATAAATAACAGTTGAATGTGGCATCTTCTACTTCACTCAGCGCTATTAACACCTTTTGTTTGACCGACAGTGTGTGTGTATATCACTGCGCAATTTACTAATCTACGCTTTTACAGTACTGGCTTAGATAAATATATAAGATTTTTCACTCAAGAGAGAAAAGGAGAGAAAAGGAGAGAAGAGGATCTTAGAGTATTAAAAGAATAGATCGGCTTATATCGCGGTAGCCAATCACACACCAAGTCCCCCCTACACGCTATTTAACATAATTAACTTACATGTAAAGGCTGAAGTTCACTCACCACAACCTTATATGGAGTACTGTCATCTTCATAACGGTTCAGCAAAATATCAGCTTTACGTTTTGACTCCAGAAAATTACCAGAAGACTTCGTAAAGATCTGAAATTCGTTGCTAACCTCGGGGATCTGAGTTATAAACTCTAACACCTTTTATCATGCGCAATAGCTACGGATATAAGGAAATCCCTTAGCCAGTATATTCAAATTTACGATTTGGGTGCCTTTAAGACTCAATCAATATGCTGTATTTCAATTTAATATCAGCCAAGACTGCAGCCAAAAGCTAGTCTATTTGTTTTATCATATTTTTTTCTCTTTGCACATTGTTAAAACCGTCAGTAAATTTTAGTGCGATTTGATTTGTAAACTACCTTAAGGACATTTTAGACTTCCAAACATGAACATCATGAACCCCAATATTGATCACAAATATTTGGATTTAATTGAGACAACACCACACAGAACATTTTTACAAATCTATGTAGTCTTGATAGCCACAGCAAAGACAACAATAATACAAAAACCAAAGATAGGAAATCAAATGTCAGTTTACTACTCAATATTGAGTTAAAAAGAAATAACTCACCAAAACATTAAATCCCATGGAAAAGTTAAGACAACACAGCACAGAGTAAAAACGTAGTCAAGCTTTGCATTCAACAAAAGCTTTTATCACAAAAATGTATTCACACAAACGCACACTTTAGAACAATAAATACGTAGATGTCATATCATAGCTAAGCGTACACTAACAATGCTTCAGCAAGTTTTCCCATCGACAACAAAAGATTATGTGAACCGAAACAAAGATCATGTATCATACCAAACAATGGTACCGACCTCTTTGCTTGAAATTTTGATTTAAGACCAAGCGAAAGACTATCTGAGTGATTAAATAATAATTAATTACAATGTTAACAGAAATATAATTAAACTGTCACGCATTAGACAGCCGAGACTCTCACGGGCGACGGGCCTTGGCAGTTTTAATTTTAAAATTTCTTTGCAGAAAATGATTTTCTAAATAGATGGCTAAGTACTTTTCTATGTTTTTTAACTATCTATTGATTATTAACTACTATGACTAGATATGTAGTCATCCAAAATTTGACTTATAGTGAGACTGATTTTGGAATACTATACTGGAATACGTAGTTACGTCTGTCGGCAGCCATCGCTGTTTATAATGTGCTAGAAAATTGTATGTGCTATTCACATTTGTTTAGTGCACAGTGATTTGTTATTCTGTATCGTTATCAACCGTATTACCGCCATTATCCTCATCACGTGGCTAGTTACTTTGTCTATACGTAGAACAATTTACCTTTACTTCCGCCAGGCTCCACCCGGAATACTCGTAAGTGTAAACAGTTTGCTGTCATTACTTTGGATTCATCTTCCTTATATCATCAGGTTATATTTTTGTATTTTTTTATACTTAACACTAAGGTGGCAATCAAGCATACGGTCCACCTGATGGTAAGCGGTTACCGTAGCCTATAGACGCTTACTAAGACAACACCAGGGGTATCACTTGCGCGTTGCCGACCCTGTAAAAACCTTTTCACGCCTTTTCTGAAGAACCCCATGCTGTAAATACTTGAGAAAACCTCTGCAGGAAGCTCATTCTACAATCTGAGTGTACGTGGGAAAAAGTACAGTACGCGACCAATTTGTGACGATGGCGAGAAGTGCGATGATAGAAAGAGGCCGTTGTGGGCATGTTGTCAAATAATTCCTCAGAACACACCCCGTTATACAAACGGTAGAACACACACAAGGAGGCAAAATCTTTCCTTAGGCCTAAGGGTTCAATACCGCTTGTGAGTTGTGGACCGTCGACAATTCTCATAGCGCGTCTTTGAAGTACGTCAAATGGTCAAAAGGTATTTGAGTTATTTTGTAGGACGGCATCTTTATCCATAGATAGCTGGTTCAAATCCGACTCGAAGGACAATAAAAATGTACGACCTGCTGCTGCACAAAATTTTGATTGATACGAAATGTTGAAATACTAAGCGACAACATTGAAATTTAAATTTTGCTGTTGTTAAGACTGCGTACAGTAAATGGAATAAATGGAATAATACCTTAGTGGAATCCATACAAATACTAGAAATGCAAAAGTAACGCTGTCTGTCTTTTTGTGACGTTTTGACTCCTTAAGCTGAACCGATTTAGAGGAAATAAATTACATCCTTATAAAGGACATAAGGACGTGAGGAGCTCGGTTACGTAGGGAAGACCTCGGTTTGGTAGTAGATTGAGCGCTCTGGTTTCGATTACAAAAACAAAGCAACTTTCGCCATGGTCGGGCCCGGGATGGGTCAATCAAATTTATAATCTAGAGCTCCTTCGTGCTTCGAAAGGCACGTTAAGCCGTTGGTCCCGGTTGTTAGCGCATCCGCATTAACCCAGCAGCGCGGTGGTGTTATGGCCCAATCTCCTCGTGTGTTTCTCCCATGTATGAAGGCCCAGTGCCCAGAAATGGAGCTTATTAGGCTGATGTTGATGATCTTAAAAGGACATAAAAAGGACATAATAATTTGGCGCTGTAACGCAAATCCATCATGGCGGAGCTGGGAGAGATCCCTTAGTAATAGTAGAAGAATGCTGTGGTCTAAAACCGAGGGAGTACCGATTGTTATTTGTGTAAAAACATACTCACGAGCACTATTTAATTGGAGTATAATAACCTCCTCCACGCCACAGATAACATTGAGCGAATACTCCCACGGCAAATCTAGATTTAATTATCTATAGTATTCGCCTGCCGTATTTATGTAAGCTTTGAGATAGTAATGAATTTTGTTGAGATAGTTTTAACTAATTAATTTGCTTTCTACGCCTTTGTGTGTAATGTGTCGTTATTGAAGAAATATTTTTAAAAAATACTACTCTGACAGTTACATGCCTCTTACTTCTGGCATTAGTTATTCTATACTTCTAGAAGTGATTCAACGCGTTCATTGCGGCACTACGTTCGTAATAGAGACGGCTTTTGTACTGCAACTGTTACAATTGATGTGCTGTCGTCTGTATATACTCGTTAGACTTACGCTCGTTTTCACTAACAGTTGCTTAGCATTAAGAGTCTCTTAGTGATTTTTATCTCAGTCTATCTAAAGGAGATAGAAAGAGACAAATGTCTTTAACAGTTACCAAAGCCTAGGTAATGGTTAGTGAAAACGGACATTACCAATGCTGCGGCATGACCTCTTTGATTGTCATACGAATGTTCACCATGGTGCGCCGTGAACATTATTTGTTCACACTTGTAACTGAGTTCAATAATTAATAACTTTAGTAAATTTGAAGATATTTTTGTGCTTTATTTTTTAAAACAGTATAGATTTACAGAATAGTTTCTACAGTACAGAAAGTTTTCAGTTCAAACGTTCGCCGTTCGCGGCGTAAATTTTTTTTCTTATAATTTAGATGAGCGACTGACAGAGTGGTCTGTACCCCTTGCTATGCGGGCTGCTCGGTTAGGGGTCCCGGGTTCGAATCCCGGTAGGGGCAAATTTTTGTGTGATGAATACGAGCATTTGTTCACGAGTCATGGATTTTTATATATTTATTTAGTATAATTTCTAATATTTATATACATATTGTTATCAATATTTATCTAGTATCCATAACACAAACTCTTAATGATGCTTACTTTGAACTAGATAATAGGTGTGAGTGTAAAAAAAAAATATACTAAGCTCGGTGGCGTTGGCCTCGGTTGTTATTGCAGCCGCTTTAACCCACCAACCCGCATTGGACCAGCGTGGTGGTGTTATGGCCCAATCTCCTAGTTTCTCCCATGTAGGAAGGGCTATGCCCAGCAGTGGGACATAAATAGGCTTGTGGTGATGATGATGAAAGGACATAATCACAAAACAAGGACAAAAACAGAAATGACGTAATTATTTGGCATAAAAAGTACATACTTAATAATATCAAAATGACAATGAAAAATACTTCATACGTCTTAGCCATAAAACACATCTTAATATCTCCATCTTGACGTCAGATCTCATGAAATTTGGAATCAATGAGGCTTACAGCGACCGCCGTAAAATTGTCATGGCGAACGTTTACAGCTCACCTATTAATTTTAATTGGGTCACTGGATTAATCTGTGAGGGCGTTTCATTTCATTAGAGTACGGGCGTCAACTAAAGTAAGTTACCAGTTCTCATAGGTCGTATCGAATACTTATTGCTGTCGTACTAAGAGATATTAACTGTCGTAAATTACCACTTACTTTTTTTGATTACTGTACATCGCTAATAAATCGATATTACTTTAAGTAGCTGCCTCATTTACAACTCTGTGGCAATTGGTTTGAACGTTCTGGTTTCGATACGAAAAACAAAGCAACTCTCGCCATGGTCGATCCTGGGATGGGTCAATCAAAGTTTGTTATCTCGAGCTCCTCCGTGCTTTGGAAGGCACGTTGAACCGTTGGTCCGGGTTGTTCTTGCAGCCGCTTTAACCCACCAACCCGCATTGGGCCAGCGTGGTGGTGTTATGGCCCAAGCTCCTCATGTGTTTCTCCCATGTAGGAAGGCCTGTGCCCAGCAGTGGGACGTAATAGGCTGGTGATGATGATGACTCAGCTACCCCACAAGACAAAAGTTATATGAGAAGAAAGAGTATAGTTATAAGCATATAAATAAAAATTAAAAATATTTTACTCTGGTCAAAAAATTGTTATCCAGAGAAATAAAATTCAATTTAAAAATAGTTACACATGTCAGACAAAGTACAAAACGAAAAAAACTGCTCTGGTAGTTTACTTATAAAAATATCTAAACTAGAAAAAAAAACGCTTCCTGAGCAGGGGATCGAACCCGCGACCTTTCACAATCCGGTCGGGTGCTCTAATCATCTGAGCTACCCTTGATTTACATCAATGACCTCCCCAAAATCATGGAGGAGCCCTGTATATTGTTTGCAGATGATATTTCACTACTCACATCATGTCAAAACAGTGTAAATATAGAAACTAAATTATAGCTTTCTCTTCCGTGTATATACATTTTAGAGATATGTAAATTTGTCAGAAAACATGCTGAGTTTTACACAAAACATGATGATGTACAATTAAAATATTCAATAACACATAAAAGCAAATTAGAAGTTCCTACTGCACGTCTTAATATATGTTCATCTAGCAATTAATTATTAGGCACACACATACACACTCACGCACACGCACACGCGCGCGCACACACACACACACACACACACACTGCAATATTCTGATAAACTATTATTAGTTATTTTGTTATTGTCTTTACAATATCTTTTGTTATCATTTAATATCATCTCACGTTAGCGTCCAAAAACAAAACTGAAATGCATGAGGGCCCTGGTGACCTGTAACTCAGGTTTCATTGGAAACCTTTATCAGGCACCAGTCTCCTCACAATGCAGGTCATTTATTTAGCAAATAAATTTATAGGTAGCTCTGTATTTTAATTAAGTGTACCTATTGTGATGAGAAAATAAATAAATATCTTATTATTATTATTATTATAATTATAACATATCTGTAAAGATTCATAATAAACTTCCTGAAAAATTTAAAAATCGCAAAAAATTTATAAAACTGTTAAAAGAAATGTTAATTAATAAATGTTACTATAGTCTTCAAGAATATATTAATGACAAAACACAATAATTATATATAAATTACCTTAATTATTTAATATCTTGCGTGCATATTAAAATAATTAATCACAGATTTTTTTTATAAAAATTATACGTCCTCCTCTCCTTTTTCAATTTGCGATACCCGACAGTTTCCATAATTTGTACTTTTTATATGTTTAAACACCTTTTGTAAACATTATGGTTGCAATAAAGTATTGAGTATTGAGTACCCCGGACATGGGATAACCATTGTGATATTCTTCTTGTCTATCTGTAATTGTGTTATAAGCTACCGTGTACCCTACAATATCGAAATATCCTTTTTATTTTAGTCAGACACCCTTTATGGGTACCCAGGGAGAACGGCGGAGGCTTGCCCCCTGGGTTATGTGGGAGTCACCGGTGTAAAGTGCCGGTATACCCTCTAAAACTGACTGTACCCGCTATCCACATTTGTGGGGCGCTACCGAGGAAGCTCGTCGCACACATCTCGGTCGTGTCTTGTGGCGTTCATTCGAACTCTTCTTTTTGGTGGGAAGTGCCGCGGGTACTTGGCACTTCTCACACCGTCAGCGGAGTGTGTTTGGGATGAGTGGTGGAGCCCCCCGCCACCATTCCACACCCCTTCCACACCCCTAGCTAGGGCGGTTGAAGCAGGTGCGCAAAGCGCCGCCTCGCCCGGCAATATTGAAATATCCTACTTCAACATCCGAACCGAGTATTTTTACAAACATAAGATTCGGTTAAGTTGGGGTAATTGCATTCAAATATTCTGTACGTACATACCACCTAGTAAGGTCCAACTCTTTCGTAAGTTTTGGCTAGCTTAAAAACTGATTGTGTAAATATTAAGTTTATGTACGGTCGACAGCACATCAAGCGTAACAGTTTGACACCATGAGACCACCCTTACTACGTTCGTAATAGAGGCGGTTTTAGCAGTGCAACTGTTGTCGTCTGTACCTATAGCCCAATGTCCAAATCGACAAGTCAGTCCGAAAGTTCACTAACTCACCCTGTTGTTTTCACTCCAATCACATCAAGCACACTGAGTATTCTGAACGGAAAGGGCAACGGAGGTCAGACTAGAGACACAGACATTGTGCTATAGAAAAGGTAGTAACAACCAGAAGTGTAACTATTGCTTTGCAAAAATCGTTACTATTTCCACTGGATTCGGTCGGTCTTTAAAGTCCGTCGAAGTTTGAAGTACGCGTTATAAAACAAGATTTAAACTCGAGTTAGTACTCACTTAATGGAAAAGCTATTGATTTCTATTGTTTTACCCAACTATCTTTTTAGAAAAGATTTTCTGCAAAGGAATTTTAGAATTAAATTTCATGTCTATTATCACGACCAGACTATAATACGTCCCAGCGCTGAGCATAGGTCTTGGGAGAAGTTTGGGCCATAGCACCACCACGCTAGCCCAATGCCAGAAAATAAGAGACATGATTTTTAAAACATTATTCGTATTAAAATAATTATGATAACTATTTCGGACGACCAGACTATAATACGTTCCAGCGCTGAGCATGGGTCTTGGGAGAAGTTTGGGCCATAGCACCACTATGGTAGCCCAATGCCAGAAAATAAGAGACATGATTGTTATAACATTATTCGTATTAAAGTAATTATTATAACTATTTCGGGCTATAATTAAACACCCTTAGTATATCATTTGTTATTTCCTTAATTATGACTTTTGTATATTTTACTAAAATTTGAATAGACTATTTCGTTTATATTAGAAAGTTATTTCGAAATTAGTAGGTACATTTAATGCGGAAATTTAGGGCAAACAATAAAATATAGCGCTACATTATGCGGCGCCCTAGTATGTACTCGTAATATTTTATACATATTTTAAAGGTTTCAATATCATTCGGCAGATTCAAAGCTCCATTTGAGTCAAATTTTTACTGGCCTATATCGCTGTGGTTACGACGCCATTTACATTTAAAAGGCGTTATCCCGAATTTTAAATGATTTTGAACCATATAAATTGTGAAAAAGCTTTATCAATTAAATTTACGATTCGATTGTGTTTTTGTAATATTATGTACGGTCGACCATAGAAGAAGCTGAACACTTAAATGCCATGTCACAATAAGCAGGGCATTATTATTTTTATAAACAAAGCACGACAAATGACATCACACCACCTGATGTGAAGCGGTAAGAAGAGTCCATATGCGAAGACAGCTAGTGCAGTTCAGACACTGCTCTAGCCGCCTCCACCTTGCCGGCCCGAAAGGTGCTTTTGTAATTATAGTAGCTACTTTAAGTTTATGTGCAATAGTCGGTGTTAACCTTTATGGTACTTCTGTGGTCAACTGCACACACCTAAATAGCGTTCTAAGGGACTTTTTTCTTTGTAAACAAGCAGACGATCAGTCTTATTTTCAGCGGTTACCGTAGCCTATCATTATCATCATATACGTCCTACTGCTGGGCACAGGATTTCCTACATGGGTGTATGGGAGTCATGGTACATAACATGGCCGAGGCGCGGCAGCGCCGTACTGGTGTGGCGTAACGAGTCCAGGCATATTTATACGTCTAGAACGAGAGGACCGCCGTTGTGTCTCGCTCCCACACCGCCTCGCAGAGCAGCGTAGACAAATGGACGTGCACACCAACTGACCATCGGCCGGGCACTGAGACGACGAACGAGAGGACTGGACATATTAATACTGTGCGAGTAGGACAGCCTAATTACCTATCTAGCCAACTCTGTCCAACAGTCGTTTAAATATAACACGCCTCTCTCAATAAACATTCATTAATCAGCTGACCATTGTTTTGCTTGCCACACTCTGCCCAAGCCTCCACATCTGGTGACCCCGACGTGATCAAGTCCGCTATACAACAGCAGCTCAAGAAGGACTCTGTGGAGCTCTTACTATAACATGGCAGAGGGACAGCAAGAAAAAAACTGCAGAGGCAAACTACGACGTCAGCGCTGTCTCCGTGCAATCAAGACTTCTTCCCTTTTGGCGAGATATTCCCCGTGCCTGGTTCATCCAGTTCGAAGCCGTAATCGACCCATTGAGGACCTCTGATGACCAGAAGTTCCGGTACCTACTACAACAGTTACAGACGGTTGACCTGCAGCACCTGACCGATATCTTATACAATCCACCTTCCACTGGAAAGTACGAGAAAGTGAAGCAGCGTTTGCTTGAAGCTTATGACAAGTCGGACGTGAAGAACTTCCAGAAACTAATTAGTGGCCTGGAATTGGGAGACCAGAAGCCCTCTCAGCTTTTGAGAAAGATGCGAGAGTTAGCCAGTGGCATGATCACCGAGGAAGGTCTCAAGATCGAGTGGCTGAACCATCTACCCGCACAAGTCCGAGTCGTACTTTCGGTGAACAAGGAGTCATCGCTGGATACTCTCGCTGCGATGGCTGACAAGATGGTGGAGTATGCGGAAGGTCCCAGCGTCGCTGCAATATCAGTGTCAAGCCCGTCGACGCCAACGACACAAATTGAAGCCCTGGCCAAACAGGTAGAGAAGCTGACACTCGAGATAGCCGAACTGCGACGGGGCCGGCCGCAACGAAGAGACCGTCGCCGTCCATTCAATGCTCGATCCCGATCACGCTCGTAGACGACGCAGCGCACTCACACACCTAAGCCTGGAGACGCCGACTGGGAGTGCCGTTACCACTTCCGCTTTGGAGATAAAGCGAGGCGATGCGAGTCACCCTGCTGCAGGAGGAAGAAGACTGCGGAAAACTAAAATCGACATCGACAGTGGCGGACGTCGGTGTCGCACATACTAGTCATCGCCTGTGTGTCTTCGATCGCGACACCCGAGAACGTTTCCTCGTTGACACAGGCGCCGACATCTCAGTTTTAGCCGCCACACATATAAAAAACAGAAACAGTATTTCAAGCGCCTACAAGTTATACGCAGCAAATAACTCACCAATCAACACGTACGGTGATAAAACTTTGAGGTTGAACTTTGGACTCCGCCGCAGCTTTTTATGGACGTTCGTGGTAGCTGATGTGAAGACATCCATCCTGGGTGCTGATTTCTTGCGACACTTCAAGCTGCTTGTCGATTTGGACAAAAGGAAGCTAGTTGACAAAGTCACCGAGTTATCCGTGGACGCACTGGAAGTCGCAACAACTTCTGAGTCAGTGCACGTCGTTAGCAGCCAACAAGCCTACCACAAGATCCTCATGCAGTACCCTGATGTGCTCCGGCCAATGTCTCTGAAGCAGCCGAGCAAGCATGAGGTCGTTCACCATATTGAAACGACAGGCCCCCCACTCTCCGCTCGTCCGCGCCCCTTACCACCGGATAAGTATCAAGCCGCGAAACAAGAATTCGAACGCATGCTGGAGATGGGCATCTGCAAGCCATCCAAGAGTCCTTGGGCAAGCCCCTTGCACGTCGTGAAGAAGAAAGATGGTGGACTACGAGTGTGTGGTGATTACAGACGGCTTAATGCAGTTACACAGCCTGACCGCTACCCCATACCACGCATACAAGAGTTTACATATCAACTTCACAACAAGAAAGTCTTCTCCAAACTTGATTTAAAAATGGCATACTATTGGATTCCTATCGCCAAGGAAGATGCAGAGAAAACAGCCATCATAACGCCGTTTGGGTTGTTTGAATTTAATTGCATGACGTTCGGACTTCGCAACGCAAGCCAAACATTCCAGCGATTCATGCATCAAGTGCTGAGAGGGATAGATGGATGTTTTTGTTTCATCGACGACATCCTTCTGTGCGGAGAAAATGAAGATAGTCACCAACAACTTCTGCACCAGGTACTTCAGCGTCTGGACCAACACGGTGTCACACTAAATACAGAAAAGTGTGAATTCGGGAAAACGTCAATAAACTTCCTGGGCTACGACGTATCGGCGGACGGCATCAAACCTAGTGAAGATCGCATCAAGGCAATCGCTTCGTACCCCAAGCCGAACACTATCATTGAACTACGACGTTTTCTTGGCATGATAAACTTCTACCGAGACTGCCTACAACGTCAAGCCGAGCTGCAAGTTGAGCTAAATAAGTACCTGCACAACAAAAAGAAGAATGACAAAACATTGATCAACTGGACACCGCAAGCAGAAGAAGCTTTTGAAAAATGCCGGCAAAGCATCTCAAAAGCTACCTTACTCAGCCATCCAGTCGCCGGCAGCGCCCTTGCCATCATGACCGACGCATCTGATCGCAGCCTCGGCGCCGTTATTCAACAGAAAATAGACGGTGCATGGAAACCACTCGCTTTCTTCTCCAAATCGATGAGCGAAACTCAACGCCGCTACAGTGTGTACGACCGCGAACTATTAGCAATGTACACAGCTGTAAAACACTTCCGAAGACTCATTGAAGGCTGTGAAGTAGTCATTTATACAGACCACAAACCACTCGCTTACGCACTCACTAGATCAGCGAGCAACAGTGACACGCCCAGACGAGAACGACAGCTGCATTTTATTAGTCAATTCTGCTCGAAGATCTCATACATTAAGGGAGAGAAGAACGCAGTCGCCGATGCACTATCACGCCTAGATGAGATACAGTGTCCTACCACCATCGACTACAGACAGCTGAGTATCGATCAAGACAAAGACGAAGACCTAAAAAAATTAAAGTCACAGAGCAACTTGAAGTTTGGACAGATAACACTACCTGGTCTAGATCGGCCTATCACGTGCGAGCTATCAACTTCAATACCGCGACCCTATCTTCCAGCGACATACCGTTATGCAGCCTACAAAGCACAACACGAACTATGTCACCCGGGCATCAGAACTACAAGAAAATTGATGACAAGCAAATTTTTCTGGCCGTCCTTAAACAAAGAAGTTGGGCAGTGGACTAAAGCCTGCATAAGTTGTCAGCGTGCTAAAATACATCGACATGTAGCCACACCACTAGAAAAGTTTCCGCCGTCGCAGCGCTTCGAACATTTACACATCGACATAGTTGGCCCGCTACGTTTATCAAATGACTATCGCTACTGTGTCACTATCATCGACCGCTGCACGAAGTGGCCCGAGGCAATTCCGATGCGTGACGTCACAGCTGAGATCGTCGCGCAAGCATTATATGACACCTGGATAGTAAGATTCGGCTGCCCACTGCGCATCACAACAGACCAGGGACGCCAATTTGAGTCCTCTCTGTTCAACGCGCTCATGAAAAAATTCGGCATCACTAGACTGCGCACCACGGCCTACCATCCACAGTCAAACGGCCAAGTTGAACGGTGGCACCGTACAATGAAAGCCGCGCTCATGGCTCGCGGCGCAACCACGAAGTGGACAGAGGAACTCCCCACCGTGCTACTAGGACTACGGACTGCACTACGGCAAGACAACAACCTCAGTCCAGCCCTCATGACATACGGCACTACACTTCGCGTACCCTCTGATTTCTTTACGCCCCAAGACGCAAGAATAGATGACGCCGAACTAGTGCGCCGTCTCGCTCACACGATGTCGTCACTCACACCCGCCCCGCCCCGCTCACCGTCGACTCAGCGTCCTTTTGTCTACAAGGACTTAGCAACGTGCACACATGTGTTCATTCGCAACGACACAGTCAGACCGCCTCTCACACCACCCTACGATGGCCCGTATGAAGTACTCAAGCGATACGACAAGAACTACAAGATCCAGTTACCACTACGGACTGCAGTTGTGTCACTAGATCGTCTGAAACCTGCTTACATCGTGACAGAAGACATGCATTCCGAGGCCTGCACTTCAAGCACCCAAACATCGGCAGCAACCTACCACTCGACGACGCCTCCCCATGACTCGACCACTGCATCTGCAAATCAACCCTATATTACGAGAAGCGGTCGTGTAGTAAAGAGAACCGTACGCTTCTCTTGAGGGGGAGTGATATGGGAGTCATGGTGCATAACATGGCCGAGGCGCGGCAGCGCCGTACTGGTGTGGCGTAACGAGTCCAGGCATATTTATACGTCTAGAACGAGAGGACCGCCGTTGTGTCTCGCTCCCACACCGCCTCGCAGAGCAGCGTAGACAAATGGACGTGCACACCAACTGACCATCGGCCGGGCACTGAGACGACGAACGAGAGGACTGGACATATTAATACTGTGCGAGTAGGACAGCCTAATTACCTATCTAGCCAATTCTGTCCAACAGTCGTTTAAATATAACACGCCTCTCTCAATAAACATTCATTAATCAGCTGACCATTGTTTTGCTTGCCACACTCTGCCCAAGCCTCCACAGGTGCAACACATGAGGAGTTTGGGCCATAGCACCACCACGCTGGCCCAATGACGAATGGTTGGTTAAAGCAGTTGCAGTTCCAACCAGCACCAACACCTTAACGTGCTTCCCGAAGCACAGAGGGGTGCGATTACAAATTTTGACTGACCCATCTGGGATCGACCACATCGAAAGTTGCTTTGCTTTTTAATCGAAACCAGAGCGCTCAAATCACTAGCCCATTAAGCTCCTTTTCACCCAACATAATATTAAATTCAGCACACATATCTAAATTTGGAATCTAGCAAATTAATAAAAAACACATGCATCTATAATCAGACAGATATAAAAATAAATTAAATCTCCCAACAGGTAAAACTCTTCAACTAATTAGATCGGGCCCATACTGTATGTCTATAAATATTTATAATAATATTCCCAATAAAATAAAAGACATTCGAACAATAAAGCCATTTATAAAAAATCTAAAAACATATCTCTCTAATAAGGCATATTATACAATAAATGAGTTCTTTGCAGATAAAGATAAATAATAAACTTATGATTGAAATGTAACATACTTAAATTTGTGTCTCTCTATTAGATAAGTGTCGCTCTCTTAAAATTGCAGTGCCCTTGCAGGGTGTCACGTGCTCAATGTTTTGAAAGAATCTTTTACCACCATAATGTACCATGTGACAAGCAATTAATAAATTAATTAATTAATAAATACCTATGTTTTTATACACAATGGTGCCTTCAATACGACAATAAATTAAAACATGGGCCATATTAGTTCTTAGTAATGTTATGCAACTTTGAAAAACATCTTATGCATTTGATAACTTCATGCCATTTCTACGAAATAATGCAGCCAATGTTATGTTATTTTATACAAAAGTCACGAAATTATCAAATGAATAAGATGTTTTAGAAAGTTGCAAACCATTTCTATGGTTAAATAGCCCATGGTTAAATTTATTGTCGTATTGTATCACCTCAGTATGAAATGGACATTATTTATCAGTCAATAGCAGCACAAATATACTCGGCGTAGTGATCAAAAGCCCGACACAGAGCAGATTCACAAATAGACGAGGGTAATAACTGCGAATTGACATTAATCTGTCAGCCATACGCAGTGTGGAGATTACACCGATTGACTACAGACCAGCCTGTTGAAATGACTGCAGCACCGAACTTGATTACCGGTTCCAAATTAGAGACCTGTATTTATAGTTATACCGATATAATACCGGTATAATATTTTGTTTTCTTAAAACATACTTAATTTAAAAAAAAAATATGCAACCAAATAACTATAGAACAGCATGCTTTACCATACAGGCTTGCATGGCGTTTCCGAAATAAACGTGTATTTTATATGTACCACAAAGTGTTGGAATATATACCTCCTCCGATAAGGAAATGTAGGTACCAATGTAAACATTTTTAGAAATAAGTTTAGGAATTATCTATTATGTGCACAACAGGACTTGGAGAGGATTTTAATAGTGTTTGATTAGCTTTTTGAACTTTCATGCGTATGTATTGTGCCGTGTATGTACTGTCTGTGTGTGTAATGCTTCCTATTATTATATAAATATTATTATTAAAAACGTATACTTTTACTTTTAAACCTAATTTGCCAAATGAGTCGGAACTTAGTAGTTCTAAAACAGCGTAGTAGTGCTTTAAAAATAAAAATTTAGGCGACCACGGAAGACTTTGACAACCGACATATGCTGACTGGCTGTTCTTTTAGTGTCACAGTTATTACTTTAGTCTTAGGGTTTCTATTTTAAAGTAACAATAGTGTGTCACAAAATAAATATTTTCTTTCTTCTTTCTTTCTTTCTTTCTTTACTCGCATAAACATAGGAACTAGCTTCCGTCTGAAAAACAGCGGCTACAACATACCCGCTGTGACACATGCTGTATACATTACATACATTATTTATTTGTATGGTTTGCTTCTTTCTGTGTGTGTGTAATGTCAAATTTTCAAGGCAGTTATTAGCGTAACTAGAATTAGGTTCCTTACTTTAACATTTTTATAACAATCATTATCTAAATAACTATAAGATTTTTCAATTAACCAACTACGCAGTCTAGTCGTAATTTTACTGGAAACTCTTCATTTGTTGTGGAACTACGATATGTAAGTAAAATACTTATTAGTAGGCAATAACATCAAGTTATATTATATTAACCTCCAACTAATGAAAGTAAGATTAAGCTTAAACGTATTTCGGGAACCTCCAAAATGCTTCTATCCTACTCATAGTCTCATTTATAAAATTATTAAAAAATACTTAACTTTCAAACAATACTTAGCGATATAAAAATACCGATAGGAGGAATACCGGTAACAAGTACCAATAGGCTGTGTCGTGGTAACCGGAACCGATAAATACAGGCTAGGTATAAGCCCAGCCCTCAAAGCTCTAAATTACATTTATCACTTACAATTCGGAATAGAAACGAGAAAAATGACGACTATATTTCACTAAGTCAATATAAACTGACGGACGTGACGGAAATCGAATTGGGGAGCTTTTAACTGTTGCTGCGAATCAGGGAATAAATTTGATTTTTGTTTCTTGACTTCCATTACATAGACATATTAGGTGATGGTAGAATGAAAATGTTTAATAATTTAATTGATTACAGGTAAAACTTAAATTGGAAGCAGAAATAGACGGATTGGATCTTTCTTCCTGCTGCTGAAGTTGATATTCAAGGCAGCCATGAAGCTGCTCTAGCTGAGAATGCTAGGCCATCATCAGATGAGATGGTGGTGAAATTATTTTAATAAAAGTTAAGGCATGTTACAAAAATATCAATAAATTACATTGTTTGAAACACCTAAGAATTTAGCTACAGCCTTCTAATTTTACCAAAGGTTGTTGTGTATAAATCGAGAACCAATAAGGATTTATCAGAATTCTAATTATTTATTATTATTTAACAATGTTCCAATATTAACCTGTCACACTAGACATTCCAGACACATTTAATCGTCATATTTCCCCGGGAGTCTTATGCGGCTCAACGATTTTAATGAATAGTAACATTAATTCTAGATAGCCCTATACCCCTATATCAAAGATAATGACACATTAAGAGGAATAGTATAGAGATCAATAAACCATTCCTACAGGTTCGACTATATTGGCAGATGATTGGAAAACCTGGAGAACAGTTACGTAGTTTACGACTTGTATCCATGAATCTTATAATTTCAGGACATAAATCGAGTAGACTTTATATCGAAAGAAAACAATAACTTTTAACCTTTCGTCCCTTACCGGACTACAAGAGTCTCTTTGATAATAATTAGACAGCTTACCTAAAAAGTAATTACTCGTAATAATTACTAAGGCATCGGAATAGGCAAAAAAAAAGACGCTAGTGATTATTACAAAATTACAAGCATCTGAAAGCTCAATGTCGTCGCATATCATCAAAGCGAAACCTTATCCGTTTATTGTAGAGACTTATATTCCTTACAAGTGCAAAATTCGAGAATTTTCTTTTCGAACGAACCTTTTCATCTTCAATTAAATAATAGATATTTTTTTCTGTGATCGTGCTTAAGAACTACGTCCATTAGTCTCAACAAAGCAAAATATATACAAAAATGATTCATCTCAGAGACCCTAATGAAATCCAGCACTTAATATGAAGACATTGGCACGAAATAATAAGATTACTCGAGAAATCGTGTCTTGTTTTATCTCAAAATTACGGCCATAAAGAAAGAAATAATTTATTTAGTGAAACATACGCAGAGAAAAATCACATTGAGTATCATCGGTTCTGTCACCATTAGCAGCCTATTTATTATTCTTAGAAATTTTTTAAAATTGAAAACTCAGAACGATGCAAGTAGTATTTTAGCTTACAATTTTAAAGTTTTACAGTATAAAAAAAGGTGTAGTATATGCCGCGTCGCCTCATATTAAGTTTCGTAAAGATTTAAGGTATAAAATATAATTAGCGTAGTTCATTAGTATTAAACCATTATTTAACTACGACAGTTGTTTTATTAAACAGCTACTCTCGGGTCCCACATTACAAAGGTATACGGACATAAAAATAATTAAGTATAATAAACTTTAACTTGGTGTGAAATACGTTGAGAACTTTGTCATGATTATCCACCTCACCGAAGGATCTTCATGAAGACTGTCATCATTTACTTGGCGCCAAACTCTCCCAAGATGTATTAAAATGTCTCACACACGCATTTAAATAAAGCAAGGAATAAGTGGTTGAGACCACCTACCTCAGATCTAGATTCCCGTGGGGGCAGAAATTTTCTACCCGGTTTGATTGGTGGTAAGGCTTTTCTAAGTCCGCTTGGCTAGCTACCACCATCTTACCTAAGGCAGCCGCCATAACAATAGTGTTAACAGCATTGTTGTGTTCTGGCAGTTAGAGGTAAGATAGCCAGTTCCTCTGTGGTTGAGGAATCTGGGTGTAACTCACTTCCATCTTTGGCCTTATCTTCACTTACCATCAGGTGAGATGAAGGCCAAGAGTTACCCCGTTAGAAAAAAAAATGCACTTGTCATTATCATCACACCAGCCTATTATGTCCACTGCTGAAATAAGGCCTCCCCCATCTATTTCAAAATGGAATGATTCTGCGCAGCGTGCATTCCACGGCTCCCCGCGACCCTGACCAGGTCGTCTGTCCATCTAGTGGGAGGCCGTCCTATTTTCCTACTTTCCGGTACGTGGTCGCCATCCTAGAACTTTAACGCCCCACCAGCCGTCCGTTCTGCGTGCTATGTGCTATGTCAGTAACTTTGGTTTTCTTACCTCATTTTTGATTCTATCTTGCAGAGAAACACCTAACATAGCACGTTCCATAGCTCGTTGTGTGTGTTTTAATGCAATAACTGAAGAAATTACACCTTTTATGACTAGCTCAAAATGTCTGGAGTCTTAAAACAAAATACCAATGAAAAATTGGACTAAAAATAGACTAATAACTATCTGCTTATGACGTAGTTGCCTCGTATGCGAAGACCTGCTGTAAATCAAAAGGAGTATTGTATTTTGTAGCTGAACCATCAACTAACTCAACGGCACATTTTCCATCAATATTTCTGTAATATTCAGAACAAGGCCAACATTCCCAAATATTTCCAATGATCCTTTTATCCCACTCGACTTCGGACATTTACGAACTTTCTCCAAATACTCGGGACTTCTATAAGTGGGCAATTTATAGTTGGCGACTTGTTATAACCTTAATATTGTAGAACTTTGCAGTTGTGCTATGAAATTACGCCTTTTGTTCAACACAAAGTTGAAGTTGAAGAGGAGAAAATAAAACGCAAACTGCCTTTTTATCATACATGGGTTCAATCTTGATCCCAATCTTGCTCTGAGAGAAGTTAAGAAGGGGTCGAAGATATAACGAGCTTACCCAGAAGGTGCTTATCACAAAACATAATCTAAAATCTGGTTTAAGCCTTTTACTAGGTGTTATAGCCGAATGGTAGTCATCTGGGTAAGTACCACCGCTTTTCCTATTTCGTATATTTTTCTATTGTGCTTCAGATTGATGTGAAAGGTAACCAGTGTAAATACTGCGCAAAGAAGGCATTGCTTAGGCCTCAACGCACCTGCCATACCAAGTGTTCATTTACTTATTATTTCAGGAGTCTATAGGCGACTAATCATCTAGTCGTATAAAAAACGTGATGCTGTCTTTCTTTTTAATACATAATAAATGATGCTACCTGAGGAATAGAAGACAGTTCTTATATACGAAGACAAAAGTAAGTACAGGATGAACAAGCTGCCCCAGCCGCCCCCACTTTGCTAGTCCCTAATATACCCTAGCTAGTTTCCATCTTTTGAAGAAACCCTAATTACAGGCAGATAGAAACACGTGTGCCAGTAAATAATTCCAAGTTTTGTATACAGGGTGGTGCTGTCAATACGACAATAAATTAAAACATGGGCTTAAATTGTTCATAGAAATGGTTTGCCACTTTCAAAAACATCTTATTCATTTGATAATTTCATGACGTTTGTATGAAATAATATAGCATTGGCTGCATTATTTCATAGAAAGGTCATGAAATTATCGAACGAATAAGAGGTTTTTGCAAGTGGTAAAACATTTCTATGCAATAATATAGTCCATGTCGTATTGACGGCACCATCCAAACACCACTATAGGTACGCCAAAGAAAAGAGCTACTTTTTCTTTGTGCGTGATGCTGAGATGGAGATGGAGACAATAAGAGCATATCGTCGGTGGGCGTGCAAGACCGCGTAAGAGCAGTTTGCAATACCGCGTATTTACAAAAAGTCGAAAGATTGAAATATCGCGCTGATTCGCTAATACCAGATTCTCATTAAACAACACCCAGAGAAATCCCAAACAAGTTAAGTCAAAGAAATGAGTAGAAATGTCAAAGATATTGTCTTTTTTCTTCCATCCTGTGAAATAATAGGTGGTAGGCCCGTATGTAGGGTCGTCTGGGTAGGTACCACCGCCTTTCTTATTTCAGCCGTGAAACAATTCGCTGTGTTTCGGATTCAAGGGAAAGGTAGCCAGTGTAATTACTGGGCATGGACGGCATTTCATCTTAGGCCTCAGGAAGACAACGCACCTGCAATATCAAGTGATTTTCCCTTGTTATTGCAGGTGTCTATAGGCGGCGGTAACCGCTTACCATCAGGTGGGTCGTCAACTTGTTTGTCATCTAGTTGTATAAAAAAATAAACAAAAAGCACATAAGTACGCGGTATTGCAAACTGCTCTTACGCGGTCTTGCACGCCCACCGACAATATGAGCTAAGTATATGCGAAATACTCATCATAACACTCCATGATTCAGCTAATAGAAGGTGCTGAGGGAAGCAAAGAGGCCAATTTATACTTACAGCGTTTTGAAATATGAAACTGAAAGATTGTACGCTATGTTTTGGACATAATTGGATTGGGGTTTTCAACTTGGTAAACTGCTACACCATGAGGGTTATTATATTTTGTTTATTTTAAGTTAGTTAGTTTTTGTTTGTTGTTGTTTATTACACAGTTTATCTTATCTTATCTTAATTTAACACGAATGCTTTAAATACAATTAAAACTAAACTATGTTTTTCAGTGAATTCTCTCGCCACATATATTTAAAAAGGCAAGTCGTAAAATATTTTTATTTCAATAAAATAGTAGTGATTGCGTTACAATAAATTAAACCACAAAAAATACTAATTCATTTATCATTTCTAAACATTGTTTCACTCAATTATGAATTTCTATTTTATATGAGAAAATGGGCAGTTGTAGGTACTTTAGTGTAATAATGTTGCTGAAATCTTAGTATTACTTTCTTTTTACTTAAAGTAAAAAAAACGTTAACAAATCTTATGTTATCGTTATCATTTTTTTTAGATCTAAGCTTATATTCAAGACAGTACTTTCTAGAAATGTCCCTTTCCCCATGATTCGTAGAACTGTTCGTAAATATATAAACAGTTCACTGCCGCTGACACAAATGACCCTAACGAATTAATAATTCAACCAACGCCATGCGATTGTGAACTCTGATTATTGAAAAATGTTTCATAAAGTTACGCTAAACTGTGGGTTCAAAAATTTTGGTGCTAATATTGTTTACCGCGGCAATCAATTGCATTAAAAACAAAGTAAAATACTGTCAACAATACCAGTAAAAACAACACAACACAATTAAAATGTCAAACACAAATTAACAAGAAGAAAAAAAAACAAATTATTTAAAGTTTTATGTTGAGTTTTAAAACGTCAATAAGTCTTATGGACTTTATTACGCCTTTCATATACTTAAATGGGGCCTTACGTGTGAAAAGGTGACAGGTAGGATAGATGGATAGACAGAGTAAGTTTCGCAATTATAAGTATGGATAATGTAGAAAAAAACATTCGCGACTTCAACCAAAACGATCATTCCTCTTCATTTCTCAATACCAAGTGTCTACTACTCCAATCACACTCATAGCGTGCCGACGGACAAAGTAAATTTAGAGAAGTAAGTTACCTTAACACAACGGTGATGATTACATGTATGTGCAAGTCGTTGTAGGTGCAGTCGACAGCACATCAAACGTAACATCTTGACCTTGAGACCGCCCTTACTGCGTACGTAATAAAGGCGACTTTCGTAGTGCAACTGTGACACTTAATGTGCTGTCGTCTGCACATCAAACTCTTAGCAACACGCCACACCAATTGCACTCGTAAAATAATAAAGTATGATAGCTACTACTACCTACCATACCTATATGAAAGTAATAGTTGATGTGACATGATACTAAAGTACAAGCAGACAGCAGTCGTGAAGCCTTTGCCAAAAATGATCAAACTTCAACAGTCCATGACCTTTTACCTATTAGTCTTCTCTCTTGTATTTCTAAAGTTTTAGAGAGTATGCAATCAGCTCATTCAATACCTTGAGCACCAGAATATTCTCCCGCACTTCCAATCTGGGTTTCGGAAGGGATACGGTACAGCTTCTGCACTTGCCGATGTGGTGGACAACCTGCTTGCTGCCCAGGATGAGGAAAAGGTCACTGCTCTGCTGTTGTTAGATTTTTCACGGGCATTCGACTCCATAAATACAAGTTTTCTGCTATCCAAGCTGAGGTATTATGGTGTGGATGCCAAATAAGTAAAATATTTTCATAGATACCTAACAAATAGACAGCAGTGCGTGGAATTTTAATGGCTGACGGGACTAAGTTGCGGTCTCCTGCGGTGCCTGTCACACGGGGTGTGCCTCAGGCTTCGATACTTGGACAGATACTTTATGTATTATATAGTGCTGACATTTTGTGTAATATTATGCACTGTAATCATCATTTGTATGCCGATAATATGCAACTTTACTTCCCATTTGCACCTGCTGATTGTGCTGAGGCAAGACTAAAATCAACTATGACCTAGCACGTATATCTTCTTGGTGTAAGCAGAATTTTATTGTCTTGTTCTCAATCCCAGTAAGTCCAAGCTCATTTTAATTGGCGATCTAAACACGATAAATGCCGATCTAAACACGCTGCCCGCGCTGCTATTTGCCATCACTTTTTATTTAATAGACTATTAGGATTATTTAATATGACCCTAATAACAACATGACTCATAAACGAAGAAAATATTTTTCAGAGACAAAATTTTGGGATTTTTAAATAAATACTTAGTGATTCAGTTAAGTTTAAGTATAGTTAAGCAAGACATTCGTATAAAGGGGTACCCCTCTTTATACGAATATCCCCTAAGTTCCCACCCCGTTATTGTTGTCGTAAAATGAAAGATAGGCCTTATTCTGGCTTAATTCGAATTTTAGATAATAACAACAGAATCGATACCATTATCTCACGGTTGGAGTTGACTTACTACTCTTTATTTTCATTGTCACGGAACAGGTGATAAATATTCGGTTCCCCTTTCGTTTCATTTCGGTACTGTCACGGCGACAAATGTGACCAGTTGTTGTGTCAGTTGGGGGTCGGCAGGTATTGGTTTGTGTCACGCGACATTTGAATGGAGCACGCCTTAATCTTTAAGACTACGTTGATATTGGAAAGAAGTAACAAATTGAAAAAAAAACGCAGGTTTTAAACACAATCTTTTGAAGGTTGAGTGTTCAACCAGCTCTTATAGAAAGAGTTATGCTTCCTATCTCGTTCTTATGGTCAAAGCTCCTATGCTATCAGTTTAGCAGTTGTCGTACCAAGAAAATGGATTTAATATCAAATCCACTTTCACATTATGACGAAATCCATTGACACTGCCAAAAACCAAAAATTTATAGATTTTTTTTTATTTATTTAGGTATTCATTCACAATCATGTACATTAAATGGAAAAAGGCAGCAGGTGTAAAGCTAATGTTATATGGTACGTACATGAACCCTGTTCAAAGGGCACAGTAAAGGTAATACAGAGCCAGTCAGTATTTAAGTTACAAGTAATCTATCTAAGTATTTAAAAATATATTTATCACAGTTTAATTCTTTATATGTACCTACTTTTAAAAGAGAATTTGATTTTGGATATGTAATTATTAAGCAATTAAATATTTTAAAGCCGCCTAAAAGATAACTCGTTGGAATTTTCGCGTTAGGCCAAGTCAGACCTGAGGGTGGATTGGTGAAATTTCTTTGGCAGAGCCCAGGCTAACCCCTTGAAGGGTAGTGTAGTTACCGGGGAGTTTTATTGGGTATAACCAGTGCCAATACTAGCAGGCACTGGTCGACCCCTACACACGCCCGTCGCTTAGCCAGCGGCAGATAGCTCCGTGACCGGATTCCTCTCCGAAAAAAAAGGTCAAGTCACGTACGAGATGCATCGTGGTTAAGCTCATGGTGACAGGTGATTTGGCTCAAATCCGTCAATATACGCGAGGCTGCACTATAATTTCCGGAATTAATAAGAAATATACTTAAAATTACAAATCTTAAGTAACCCCCGCCCTCATTAATGATTTATCTAGCACCATCTCATTGGGATTACTTTAATAAGCCCAAACAAGCTACATCTGCTGTAACTTTCTGGAGAATTGAGCATCCCGCAGACTTTTTGATGGGACGAGATCAGCTCAAAGTAACATGTCTTGGAGACACCACCGAAGTAACAGTGAACCAAATTTCGAATCAATCGGAAAGTTAGTAGGACTCTACTGGCAAGGAGTAAATCAGCTGATGGTCATCAAATGCTTCAACATCTCGATATCAACAGCTTTCAAACCAAAAAAACGAATCAAAATCGGTACATTCGTTTAGGCGAGGTATAATGCCATAGACAGACACAAAGATACACTGACATACTTTCACATCAAACTTATAACATCCCTTTTTGCTTCGGGGGCTAAAGAATACTATGGCTGGTGAAATATTAATTAACTGCTGCATAAAATATTCTCCCTTAGCTTCAATGCAAACGCATTTCATAAGAACAAACCAATTTTAAAAACATTTATGCCGTTCCAAAAAGTTATAGCAGGTATCTCGTATGTCGCATTACGAGAAAATTTTACTGTTATTAATATAATTTTATACGAAGCACGGCAAAATAATAATAACGCTTTATCATACACGCGCAAGTGTCTATTATCATTTATCAACCATTCCTTTCAATTTTTTTATAAAATGAATGTACTTTTCCCAACTTTATTAAAGCCAAGAGCGTGCCTTCTTCTGCTTTTATATCTAAATTACATTTTACGGTCTTCCATTAGGTAATTGCTAAAAGTAATATTTAGTGTCTTTGAAATGTGAAATTTTAGGCAGAAAATTCCAAAGTTTCAATGAAGCGGAGCGTAGCGGCGATATTCTGATCAGTTCTAAACTTTATAGAGGGTGGTGCCGTCAATACGACAATAAATTAAAACATGGGCTATATTAGTTCATAGAAATGGTTTGCCACTTTCAAAAATATCGTATTCATTTGATAATTTCGTAATATTTCTATGAAATGATGCAGTCAATGTTGTATTATTTCATACAAATGTCATGGAATTATCAAATGAATCAGATGTTTTTGAAAGTAGCAAATCATTCATATGAACTAATGTAGCCCTATTTCAATTTATTGTCGTATTGACGGCTCCACCCTGTATAATCATAAAGTAATTTACAAATAGATCGCCATTACGAAAGCGTATTTTTCTAAGTTTTGCCATGGTAGCAATTTCTAAAACACCGTTCAAATACACAAAGAAATTTTGCAACTCTTCTTTTTGTACTCCTAAAACTTGGAATTCATTGCCAGTACCTATGTGTTTCTTCTTTCCTATAACATGAGTTCCTTCGAAAGAGAAGTGAAAATGCTCTTTATGGGCCGGCGAGGTGGAGACGGCTAGAGCAGTATGTTCAATCAAGTAACACTGTATTGTAAGAAATACAAATAAAGAAAGAAATCGATGAAAAAATTAGTGGTATAAAAAAATTGTATGCTTCAAAAATTTTAAGCCACACTGTCTTATAATTTTCGGAGCATACAATATAGGAAAAAAAAATAGTCATTGCTGACGCGAGAACAACCGAATTATTCCGATCTGTCACCCTGATTTGTCCCCTTAGACGATATACCGAACAAAATGACCCCCTGTTAGCCATGAGGGGACAGTTCGAACTTTTTTCACTCGTTGTCAGTTTCGTCTGTCCCCTTATTAATAACAAGAAGACAGATCAAACTATTTAGTACTGTTTGTCACTAGAGGGATAAAATAATATTAATTTAAATTATTTATAAGCTGCTGCACATTATAAGTAATATAATATAACGCACACATAAAAATAAAAGCTTGTAATAAGAGACTAATGGTTTTGATGTGATGAATCTTTTTAAGTTTAATTTACCTATATAATTCAAATATATTTATTTGCATAGAATGTAGGTACATATTTATAGTTTTTACATTTTGGTGTAGTTCCGTGTACATTCTACCAATTATCGGTATGCAAACATAAATTTTCGGCTTTGTTACTTTGAGTATCATGCATATTACAAAATTAAAAATACCTAATCTAAAATTGTCAGTACATACATATTATATCTATTTGTAATATTCGCTATAAAAAGTAAAAAGTAATTCTTAAAATTCTTTATGTATAAAACTAGCTGACCCCGAAAACGTTGCTTTGCCATAAAAACGTGCCACGTTTGATTCCCGGGTGAGACAAGAGAGTTTTAGAAGATCTTTGAATGCAGTTTTGTTTCTTTTCCAAAAATAAAGGAATATTTCCTTTCAGTAAAATGAGCTAAATAAAGGATTTAAAGTAGTTCTAATCTATTTAAACAAAATCTTTTTTCTTTCTTTCTTTCCTCCCCTCCAGGGCCGATAGATTTTTCCACCCTGTATATCATAGTATGTGCGCTGGTTGTGTGTGTGTGTAGTATAATTGTAGTTGTAGATGGTGTGCGCTCGTGAAAGAGGAGATTGAAAAACAACAAAGAACAAAGACACACAAAGATTAGGATTAACGACAAATTGAGGCTGTGTTACGTGTGTTCACAAACAAAAATCAGTCTCGCCCGGTGCGGTGTCTAGTCGCGAACTAAACTAATCTGTCTGCGGGCGTGCCGCGTGCCTTCCAGAATGTTCTATCTAAGTAAGTAGCAAGGAGCGAGCGGGGATCGGCGGGGGGCAGTGAACGCACGTCCGCACGCAAATAAAAGTTTTTCAAGTGCCTTTGTTTATTAATTTCAAACACCTATAACTATCGATAAAAATCTAAACTGTATCTCTACTAATCCCTACTAAGCACATCCCTATTTTGTTGCTTATGTTGGCATTATTGTTGCCAGACTGTTGGCTAAATTTTTATTATATTGGTATGAGTCTGGGTCGCACGTTCTATAGATAATTTTTTTCCCTTGAAGTCCCGTCTCTTCTAGCGTAGCGTTTTATAGTCTCTTTGCGCACGTCCGCAGGCGCATCACTTCTGCTTTATTAGGTAGGTAGGTACAACATAACATATTATTTAAAACTATATAAGGATTTTATACTTAAGTTAACAGTAGTTATCGTACAATACGCGATAGTACGTATTTTTGGGTTGTCACTTGCAGGTGTGACAATATTTTTATTTATTTCATCGGAAAATGAAAGTGGTCTGAAAGGTGTCAAACTTTCAGAGGAAACTCTTGACGTGGAAAAGGAATAAGTCGGTGTCAAGCAGTTTTCATAAGGTTTGGTTGCCTTTTCATTTTTGACGTGTCTGTCTCTGTATCTGTGTGTCGGTCTGTGGCATCGTAGCTTATAAACGAACGGACCGATTTTGATGTGTTTTTTGATTGTTTGAAATCTAACGTGACTGGATGGTTCTTAGCTATAATTTATGAAGATCAGTACAGGCGTTTGATGAGTATCAGCTCATTTTCAAAATGATAAAAGGGTTTTACTAACTTTTACAGATCCAATTGATTTGAAATTTGGTGTACTGTCACTTCGGTGACATTCCCATGACGTATTAACTTTGAGACATCAAATGACTACGGGATGCTTAATTCTTAAGAAACTTACAGCAGATAAAGCGTTTTTGGGCTCATAAGAATAGTCTCAATAAGATTTTTAATTTTATATTTTTTGTATTTTAAAGTAAACTAGTTTTTTTTACTTCGAGATCATTTATAGAAATGTCTCCAAGATTAAAGCAATTTCTTGATTCAAAACATGTTGCCTTGTTTGTTTGATAAATATTCAACGTTAAAAATCGACGTCAGAATTTTCCTGCATAACATAGCCACATCTTCAAGAGGCAAATGGGCTCTAGCGACCACCAAAATTGAATATTCGGGGTTAACTCGTTTTGGCGGCGACCGCGTGACGTAGCAGCTTGACATCAATTTCATATTTTAACCCTTATAACTGTCAATGTATATTTACCTAACCGGGATCAGTATATTATTATTCGTATTGAATACCTGTACTTTATATCTGCTTTGTCACATTATATCATTAGATTTATTATTTGCATTTTTTACAAATTGATCTGTGCCCCTAGCGCGACCATTTTTAAATTTCAAATCGCTATCGCTATCGTATCGAGTGTATCGAGTAGTTACGTTAGCTTTTGTCTGGTTTTTGTTTAAAATTTCAAGCGTGTATAAACGATATCATGACGATTCGAAATTTAAAAATGTTCATGCTAAGGGTACTGTTTAGACCATTTGTTTATTTTCATCGTAATGTTACAGTTTGCGAAATTAGACACTATAGGGTGAGATAATTTTAGTTCCAACGGTGAGTATGAATTCCCTGCAGATGTCAAATAGTTCCTCAGAACACACTCCGTTGTACAAACGGTAGAACACACATAATTAAGCAAAATCTCTCCGTAAGGGTTCAATACAGCTAGTGAGTTCGGGATCGTTGACAATCCTCATACTTAGCGCGTCTTTGAACTGCGTCAAACGGTCCAAGCTGGTATCGGGGTGCTCCCGCCCATAGGTTGCCTCCTATGGGCGGGAGCACCCCGATACCAGCTATTATGAATCCTGTAGGGTGAGGTAATTTGAAACGGCAAGTAGAAATTCAATTTGGAATACTAGGCTTCTTTTTATAGTCCTACGTGATAAGGTTGGCCCTCTACAATTTTTTCAAATGGAAGATGACGTTTGCCGGGGCATTTAATATATTTACAAAATTATTTGATTGTAATCGACAAAACTTTTAAATAGGTATTCAAATTAATTGAAAATCAAATTAACTTACCGGTAAGTGTAATTCGATTATTAACTCGTCAAGCATTAGATTCCAGACACAATTGATTTTTCCATTGTCATCGCCCCCCGGTGGTATATTGCCGCTCGACAGATTAGTAAGTGATTGTCATATAATTTTTGATTCGCCCGAGAGATTATAGTACATTATGGTACAAGTGTGTAATGTTGGTGATTGCCGCTGAGGCGCATTGAGGCCCGAGCCGTTAGGCGAGGGTCTTAAGGAGCCGAGGACGGTAATCATCAATACACACGTGTATCATACATAGGGGATGCAGAACCGGACCTTATTTAGGAACCGGGTTTTTCGGTTCCGTTTTACCGAAGAACCGGGTACCCGGGTTTTTTCGGTTCTTTCGGGTCGTGAAATTAAATTCTATTTAATTTGTTTTGGTTTTGTTTAGATACTCTATTAATCACAGTTAAGAAAATAAATAATATGGGAAATTGCTAGCCGATTGGCTAGCAACAAATTACAACAAAGTTTTTAAATAATCAATATGTCATCTATATCAATATGTGAAGCGGTAAGAAAAGTCCATATGCGGATACAGCTAGTGAACCTTGAAATACACTGTTCTAGCCGCCTCCACCTTGCCAGCTCAGAAGGTCACTTTTCACGCTTCATTTGAAGGAACTCATTTTAAAGGAAGGAGGAAACACATGTGCTGTCAAAGAGAAAGAATTCCAAGTTTTTGAAGACAAAGATTCGAGTTACTAAACTTCTTTGTGTGCGATTTTGAGGTGGAGACAGTGAATTGATGACTTCGAAGACCGTCACGCACGAGGGAAAGAGGAAGGTGGGATAGGTTCAAAAAGCGATGCAATAATTGATTAAATGTCTTGCCGCAATTGCAGAGGCTCGAAGTGTGCTGGCAAAGAATTCCAAGTTTTAGAAGTCCGACTAAGAAACGAGTTACTAAACTTCTTTGTGCGAGATGTTGAAGTGGAAACAGTAAATTAATGACTTCGAAGACCGGCACGCGTGCTCCTGAGTAGGAAGGCGGAAGGTGGGACAGCATCGAGGAGGTACTTGGGGGAGCCATCCCACAGGTGCGAGCAATATTCAACGCAATATCGGACCTCAGTATTGTACAGAAGGCATAATTGATCTGGCGTGCAAAATCGACGCCCCTTGTCCAGGCTTCAGCTTCAGCTTCTGGGAGACTGTTTTGATAAAGGTTGCGATATAATTCCTCTGATTCAAATCGCAGCATATTTCCATACTGAGCAAGTTGATGGAACCCTGTGCCGAAAGAGTAGTGCCCTAAAGAGAGGGAAGGGGAAGGATCGGCGACATTTTGGCTGTAAACTCGCACTCCTGTGTTTTCTTAGCATTCAACTCATAAAGATTGTTAGATCCCCATTCAGATACGAGGTTCAAAACCCTTTTTTTCAGAGTGGAATCCGCTTACGGACGATACCCTAAACCGCTGGTTAGATGGACCAGCGGACCGTCAGTTAGACGTGGGCCTGTGCAGGGGTCGCCCAGCGCTTGATCATAGCGGCACCGGGAATACCTGCAGAACCACTACGGTTTCCTAATGCCCATAATTGAGACGACCCGGGGTTTGCCGAAGCATTTCACCGACCCGCCTCCGGGCAATGACGTTCAACACCCTGTCGAGCTCAATGGTAAGATTCAATCTCTCCATCTAGGTTTCAACGCGCCCAGCCCCTGGCCGACCGTTATATCCACCATGCACTGTACTGTCATCCGCATAGCAATGAATGTTTCCTAATAGAAGCATGTCATTGATATGAAGAAGAAAGAGAGTGGGGGATAGAACAGAGCCTTGAAGTACACCAGCGTTCACAGGCATGAACCCCAAACACAGATTCTCTGCTTATGCAGGAAGCCGGCGATCCAGTTGCAGAGCTCAGTAACTGGATCGCCGGCTTCCTGCATACAGTCATACGGTCTGCCCACTCAGCTGAGTGAGCATACCGTATGCCGGGAGCTTAGAGAAAAGAGCCCTATGCCAGACACGATGAAAAGCTTTAGCAATGTCTAACAGCCACTAATGCATATTCCAAGTTCAATTTATCGCAAACAATATAGTTAAATAATTGATTTCTTTGATGACATTCATAGGAACCGAAAGAACCGAAAAACCCGGGTAATATATTTTTAAGAACCGGTTCTTTGAGAGCTTTAAGAACCGGGTAAAACCGGGTCTTTTCGGAACCGGGTAGAACCGGGTGCATGCCCTAATCATACAACGTTTTTCAACACACTTCTGAATAAAATAATACTTAAATAAAAAACCATTTTACATAGTAGATAAAAAGTTTATTTAGAGAAACCATTAGTAAATGTGCAGTTAGTAAAATTATAATTAACTATTTTTGATGATATAGCGGTCTCATCAGATAGATTATTTACTGAAATACTTTCATGTTCTATTGTTATCTGTGATGGTTTATTATTCGTGTAGGTAGGTGAAATCCAATCATTGGATGTACTTGGTATTTCGCTAGTAGGATGCGTCTCAGAATCAAGTTTAATTCTTTTTTTGATTTTCGCACAAATTTCCTTCTTGTTTTGTATGGAATCTTCTACGTATGATTCTGCTACATTGCTAGATCGCCACCCGCCATGTCGCTTCAAAGTCATTATATCAGCTCCTGAATTTGCCAGCAATGTAGCTGAAGTTCTTCTGAAACTATGTCCAGTGTAGCTCTCAGCATCTACTAAACCCAAAAACTTAGCGATTTCTTTAGGCATATAACCAAATTTGTTTATACCTATAGGCTGACAGGTACATTTACCATTCTGGTAATTTAGAAAGAAACGGTCATTTTTTGTTTTTGGTGAACGCAAACTTTCATACTTCTTAACAATATCATAGAATGGACCGTGTATGGTGAATGACCTAGGTATTTTATTTTTCGTGATAGGTATCTTCACTAAAAGCATCTGGCCATGGTTTTCTATATCTTTTACGGTTATATTTGTTAATTCTTGTATCCTACAGGCACCAGTTACACCAAATATTAAAGCAACCTGAAACAAAAGAAACAATAATTAAAGTCAACAAGCTGCTATTAAATATTTAATTAAAATTAATTTAACTAACCTTTGTAGCCAAATATTGGTTATCTGGAAGCATCTTTAATAAATTTTTCAATATCGTCAGATGATAAAACCTTTGATTTTTTGCTTCTAAATCCATCAGATAGTCTCTTTAGATAAGCTGACAAATTCGAGTATGTTTTTAAGTCCACTCCATTCTTTGTTCGGACTGTACTTTTTAACATTGAGTAAATACACCACAAAGAGCTAGGTTTGTACTTAGAAGATAATTCTTTAAAGTACGCCATGAACACATTTTCTGAAAAAGACTGCGTATTCTTGTTGTTCTGCCATTGTATGAAATTTTGGTACGCTAATAGATATTTTTCCTTTGAGTTTTCTGGTAGTAAACTTTCCATAACGTTCTGGGCTTCACATCTTATATCGGGCGGTGTACAACATAAATCATTTTCTTCATAAATTGTATTTGCAGACATCTTAATTAATAACTAACTAAATAACTTCAAAAGAGAAAACGAGACGAGTTGTGAAAAATGTTTCGTAATGGCGGGAAAAATTAATCAGTTTTCCTATGCGCGCGCATCGGCCATAGACTAATAAATTTCGTAATGGCGGGAAAAATTAATTAGTTTTCCTATGCGCGCGCATCGGCCATAGACTAAAAAATGAGGTTTCTTTTTTTTGGGCTTTTCGCGGATAGCTTTTTAGCGCAAATGTAAGCGTAACTCAACCAATAATATTAAAGAAAGAAAGAAAGAAAGAAAAATATTTTTATTTGACATGCACATAACAAACAACAACAAGAAGCTTAAACAATAAAAAATAAAAAAAATAGACAAATACAAACAGTTTATACTTAACAATAAGTGCAGTCAACAAGGCCCTATCTCAGCATAAAACTTTTGCGACATTATAAAAAACGTCGCAGAAGCGCTGTTATTATGATAGGGCCTTGGGCGTGACTTTGGATTTTAAACTACATATACTTACACATATACATAAATACAAAAAAATACATATACTTACACATATACATATAGATAAGTGACATAAACTCAATCACATCAGACATGGCTGTATGGGCATTAGTTCCTTTTGCCTTCCCATTACAGGGAGATTTAACAACAAAAAAAGAAAAAAAATGTATATTGGCAATTTTAATTATTAAAAAAAACTATTACTCACTAGTGAATAATAGTAATGAAAAAGTCACAGTTTGATTATAGGTGTCATTATGTGCCTAATTGCCATGGGATTAGAGCCACTTGATGAGGAAGTGTGTTGAAAAAAATATTATTTACTTGTAGTAGCACGCGTATACAATTTTAAAGCATTAAAAAATACAAAAACGAAAAAAATACAGGGAAAACATTTTTTTTCTTGCCTTGTCAATCACACACGTCTGACCATAGCGGTGCCTTGTCAATAATCACTATTTCGTTTCATATGGGCATATAATATAATCATTTGGGGCTAAGAGTGATTGTATTGTTATCTCTAGGGCGAATCATATCGTTTAATAATAATCAAACGTCACTTACAGGTAAGTTCGTTTCATTTTCCATTAAACTTCGAGATTACAATTATTATTTTCTTGTAGCAGCTAAAGTTTTAATTATAATAAATAATAATAGATAGCTTGTATAATATAAATAGTAGCTAAGAATGACCTGTAAAGAGAACAAACATTACATTCATAGAAGTTACTATAAAAATTTAGTAATTAAGGCGATCTATTGAAACGTTGTTTCGGCCAAGACCGATACGGATAGAGATATGGCTGACTCAGCGGGAGGAAAAAAGACAAAACAGTGATCGCGCGTGAAAAGTAAAAGAAAAACACAAATTATTTTATTTAAAAATAACCTTATGGACTACAAATAAACGCTTCTACACGATTCTGAATATTAATGATATCTACTATTTAAAGTAATTTCCTATTGAATACAAATTATCGTTCACCAATAATCTTAAGTTTTCTTGTTTATAAGAGGTCTTTTCGGAAATAAAATGTATCGAGGCAAATTCCTTTAATCGTGTTTTCGTTCTACTCGTATCTAGATAAGGATATGAAGTAACTTATATTTGATTTTCAGATTCGTAAGATCTGTCAGCAACGTGTGACATTACTTATAAAAGTGCGATTTTTTTCAATATATCGCCTTAAGAACTTTCGAGCTGCCTATCAGCCCGCTGTCTTTTGGATTAGTTCTATTATGCTCACGCCTAGTTTACGCACGGCTGAGGTAGATACATGCTCGTGCTATGAGCACAGAAACTCTACGTGTCTATCCCGCTCTGTTTCGAGGTCTAAGGATTATGAGAAGGTCAGTTCCCCTTCTGTGAGGGTTCTAATAAGGTATAAATAGAAAATCACAATAAGAACATCTTTTCTCTGATGAAACAGTTATAAAGAATTTTAGGAAGCTAACAAGACAAGTAAATTGTTAAAATTGATGAATTAAGGTAGATTGCAATCGATAGTATGCAGAAGTTTTAATTTGATCTGAATTTGAAGCTAAGGGAATTGGAAGCTTTAAGATATTTTATTGAAACTAAGTTTTTGATTTAGAAACTAATTACCTATTTAATTAGATATAACAACGGAATTCTGAATTACACTATCTACTTATATCTGAGAAGCGGAGTTCTAATTTTATAAACCCTTTTCGTAAATATTTTTAATATGGAAAAGTTCATTATTTCAGATCCTAACATCAATATTAAGGCTGATTGAGCACTATTTATTGTGCCATAATTACAGCATTTGTTAAATTACAACCGTAAGAATGCCCACACCTCAGAAACTGAAACTATTTAGAAATCAACCTGATGTCACAGCAAAGTGAATGTCCTTTTTGAGCAGAAGAAAACATGTAAGCAAAGAGCTATGAATTCATTGTCGCGGATAGTGGTTTGACCTAAATAAATTTTAAGTGCACTTCAATTTTGTTAATCCACTTTTTCTGCTGAGTCTACGTGACCCCATTACATTCAAATACAAGAATCGATTACGACATGAAATGCTTATCGATGAGCAGACGATTCCTCTAGGGATATTAAAACGTCCAGCTGCGCAATGTTGAGGATAACGTGAAAAGAGTTCACATTACGCTGGAGATAAGGATATATCATGTCGTGAACCACTCAAGGCCTCTGCTGGAATTGAATTTGGTTTTTCTGTTGAAGAAATTTCAACAAAATACCTCGAGAACATTGTCTAAGCCGAGACAGACAGGGACAGAGATATGACTTTTTTTTTATACAACTAGATGACAAACAAGCTGACGGCCCACCTGATGGTAAGCGGTAACCGCCGCCTATAGACACCTGCAATAACAAGGCCAAATCACTTGATATTGCAGGTGCGTTGTCATCCTGAGGCCTAAGATGAAATGCCGTCCATGCCCAGTAATTACACTGTTAATGACTTTCAAGCGCGAGGGAATAAGACAACAATAGTGTACTAGCGTGTTATATAATTTTAAAATAATTATGTTACTAAAAAACTAAGCAACAAAACAAAGCATCTTTCCCCATGGTCGATCCCGGGATGGGTCAATCAAAATTAAAATCTCGAGCTCCTCCGTGCTTCGGAAGGCACGTTAAGCTGTTGGTCCCGGTTTTTACTACAACGGCTTTAACCCACCAACCCGCATTGGGCCAGCGTGGTGGTGTTATGGCTCAAGCTCCTCATGTGTTTCTCCTATGTGAGAAGGCCTGTGCCCAGCAGTGGGACATATATAAGATGATGATGATAATGACTAAAAAACTACACGATTTTTGATAAAAAATCTTTTGAGAATAACTCAAACAGTTTATTGCGTGTCTAAAAAGCTTAGTTTGCGTTTTATATGTTCTTCCATTTTACTTTTTAAACGAAAAAGGGTAGAGGAAGCCTTCGGGTGTCGCAAAAACACATGAAGAATTTGGGCCATAACACCACCACGCTGTCCCAATTCGGGTTAGTGGGTTAAAGCGGTAGCAGTGACAACCGGAACCAACGGCTTAACGGGCCTTCCGATGCGCGGAGGAGCTCGCGATTAGAAATTTTGAATGACCCTTCCCGGGACCGACCATGGAAAAAGTTGCTTTGTTTTCGTAATCGAAACCAGAGTGCTCAAGCCGCTACGCCACCGAGCTCCACAACAAAACATAATGATACATATTTTTACTTTGATGATCTCTTAGTATTCTTAAATTTAATGTAAGCAGTTAAATAAGCAAGTCTGTTCTGTTAAGAAACAAGAAAATGTAAATAAAATTCATGAAACAAATTACCAACAAACAAGAATGTTTCAAAGACAATCGTGATTCATTTATTCAGTTGTTAGAAGTCAGTCAAGTAACACTCTTTAATGAAGACAGAAATATCTTAATTGTATCTGAAATGAGAGTATCAAATCCGGTGAGAAAGGTCGAAAAAAACATAAAATTGAAAATTTTAAGAAACCCTCGGCCTTATTATTCGCCTATCTAATACCATCTCATTGAGACTATTCTTATGAGCCTAAACACGCTATATCTGCTGTAAGTTTTTGAAGAATTAAGTATCCCGCAGACTTTTTGATGGTATAGAATCAGCATGATCAGCCAGCTTAAGGTTAGTATGTCATGGGAATGTCACCAAAGTGATAGTACACCAAATTTCGAATCAATCGGATCTGTGAAAGTTAGTGAAACCCTTTTATCACGTAGAAAATGAGCTGATAGTCATCAATCGCCTGAACGGATCTTCATAAATTATAGCTAAGACCATTCTAACTACGTCAGCTTTCAAAACTGTCAAACGCTATCTGTCGATTTGTTTTCTTCTTGATGTATGCCAGAGTTATTGGAAGAAGAATTTTCGCATTATGGACTTGCCTGGCTTTTATCAAACTGAACATTCAAAATTTTAAGAGATGCTTAAAACTAATGAATAACTTTGTCTTTGGTAGCAAATATGAAATCGATGAGTCAGCTTTTTTATAAACTGCTGTGACTAGTAGACAGAAAAATGAAATAAAAGTAGCTTTCAATCAATTAATCGTTTGTTTGCACGAATAACAACATAAATCGCAGGGTATTTTTTTATACCACTAAGGTGGCAATCAAGCATACGGTCCACCTGATTGTAAGCGGTTACCGTAGCCTATAGACGCTTACTAAGACAACACCAGGGGTATCACTTGCGCGTTGCCGACCCTGTAAAAACCTTAATCAATCAAGGGTATGATCAATTATAATCCCTAAGAGCATTATTCAGTCTGTCAGCAGCTGGCGTGCAAATGTTAATATTAAATCAAGTAGCCACATTTCCACTTAGTCAAAATAATCAGTAAATTTAATAGATAAATTAGGAAACGAAACACTTTCGAATCGTCTAAAATTCCTTAGCGTATTGTTTATCCCAAAAAAAAATGGTCACTAATAATCACACTCACAACGCCTGTCTGTATGTCATGACTGAAGTTATACCTGTTCCAAAAGTTGAACTACTGAGAATATTCCAAAAACAATATCAGCCTGGATAAATGCTCAATCTATGCTATGACTACACACTGTAAATCAAAATCTAACGTATTCAACATTTTGTGGACTATAAATCTTTTCCAAAACATCTTTGTCATGAAATGTTAATGGGGCGCTAACATTTAAGATACCACTCGGGAAGACCTTTAGAATACTAAATTACCTACCCATACTACAACATAACAACATAATGTCCTATTTATACCTATACGTACCTGCTAATCTCATGTAGAAACAAAAATTAATTACTGGTGTTGTCTTTTGCTTGCTACGGTGGCGTGAATTCCATCTTCCTGAAACTTACGTGGAAGTTTAATATCGAACCTTGATCATAGCTTTATAGCTATTATCAATGATAGGCAGCATTCTCGTAATCGATAAGAGGTAATGCATAAAATACTAGAGAAATACATTGAATATTAACCAGAAATATTTTGTACTTATAAGGAGAGCCACAAAATATTGTAAAAAGTTTACTTGTAAGCAATAAAGTCATTTTGTTACCGGGACCGTTAAAGTTTGAGCTATTACGAGCTGTGGGTACGAAACATAAATTGGTTTAGCGTGTGTGAAATAAAAATTTTCAATCCCCAATAAAAACAATGTTACCTTTTTTCAATGCTATTGCACTCACTGAAGATGGTAAAATCATATTCCACTGCTCAAATGCCAGCTGTTTGATACGAAACTGCTAAAACCAAACGATCCATTTGTAAAGAAAAACTGATTTTTCAGAATCTTAAATTCGGTCCACTCGATTCAGAGTTATTGAAGTTAGACTTTTAATAATTAAAAAAACCAGTAAAGAAAAGCCATTAAATAGAAGCTTTAAGCCAGTACCTAAATAGAAGTTTTAAACTAATTACTTTGTAATCCAGATTTCGCAACAGGGTATTTACAAATGAATTACTTAGTAATGATTTCTTGTCGCGTGGAGAATAAATTGGCTTACGGGGACAGAAGACAACATCTTCCAAAGCAAATTTCAGTGACAGTGAACAAAAAATAGAACCGTTCAATCTATTTAAATTCAAATAGTATGAAAATGAAAAAAAAAATATTTCTTCAACAAACCATGATAAACAAACTTTTTGGTAACATTCCTTTTAAGTGTAAAAAATAAATAAGGTTGAGGTGACTCGTCAAGCATCAGATTCCCTTTCATAGACCTCAAGGGGTATAACGCCGCTTGACCAGATCAAAAGAGGCCGTTTATATTATGATAAAAATTGTTAATGTATAATCCCTTTTGCTGGCTTAGAATAAGACCCATATTTAATGTCAGGCCCTGAGCATTGGCTTTTTATTTATTTGCAATCACAATATAGACGAACTTGTTATGAGTTACCACGTGTTCGTAACTACCCCACTTTCACTTAACTTATAAATAGATAGTATTGTTGGAGATAATGTGTGCCATAATAATGCCAGTGATTAATAAAAGTAGGTACATTTATCTGTCTGTTTGTCTTCTTGTGTATTTCCTCCAATCTTTCTCACTCATCAGGCCCGTTCCCTCTTCATCGATTCGGACGTAGGCTGCCTGCCTGTCCAGATTTCATATTTTTCATACAACTGGATGACAAGCAAGCTGATGGCCCATCTGGTGGTAAGTGACTACCGACGACACTTGCAATATTAAAGAAAACATCTTTTAGTATTTCAGGTGCGATGTTATCCTGAGCCCTAAGATAAAATGTCTTCCATGCCCAGTAATTACACTGGCAACCTTTTTCCTTCTATCCGAAACACTACTAACTATTTTACGATAGAAATAGGATAGCCTTGGTACTACTCAGACGACTCTACATATAGGGCTGCCACCTAGTAAGTAGTACCTAATTTAAAAAGAATTTCTTGATTTACTTTCTGTTCTTGCTGGATTAAGAGTATCGTGCTATCAACAGGACCTTCCATCTCAAAACAGTTGCAGGTTGCCACCAGATAAGTTATCCATCACACCGAAACTAACTGACAGTTCTTATCGATCATCTTATGAGAATGAGAAAGCAACGCGTCGATCGACAATAACACAACTTTGTAGACATCTTAGGGAAAGGAATGCGTGAAGAAATTGACACATTTTAATAAGACATTATTCTCGTTTTGTCAGAATAGGTACTTACCTACTTCTGAACATTATACTGTGGATATTTTAATAATAAAGGTAATTATACTCAAGGGTTCTATTTTTTAGTCAGTATGCTATTAATCACGCGATACTTAATTGTAATATCATTATAATGTTTTATCAAAATTCAAAAAGTTTTTTTTTTGGGTTTTAGACAAAGCTGAAACAATAGATGGTAAGAAAAGTTATCCTACGGTGAATTTTATTCGAAAGAGCATATTTTTTTTTTGAGTTATTAGAGATACCTTTTACATAGAACTTCCATTTACTCTGGCAGAATTATATAAATTCATCAAGTCGATTCATTCTCCTGTCAGAAGAAAGTGAGCTAAATTTAGCGTCGTGAGATATTGCTCTTAATATTTTTACAGGCGTACCTACTAATCTACTTCGGCTTGTTTCAAAATACCCTTTTAGGATAATTAAGGGCAATTTTTAAATACTCGGACAACATTTATCCAGTGAAGAGCTTTTGTCTTAATGTCAAACTGTTAAGCTTGATGTTCTGTCGATTATACTTGTCTCCAATTTGTCAAAATGCGTGCGCTGTATAAGAGAGAAAGAAAAATACTTATTTGACGTTCATCACAATACTAAAGTAAAAACATTAATGTCATCATCATCATTATTATCATACCAGCCTATGGCGGCCACCCCCATCGATTTTCAAATGGAACCAGTCGTCCAGGCCGTCCTATTTTGCGCTTTCCTACTTTCCGGTACATGGTTGCCATTCTAGAACTTTAACGCCCCACCGGCCGTATGTTCTGCGTGCTATGTTCCCTGCCCACTGCCACTTCAACTTACTAATCCTATGAGCTATTATAGACTTTGGTTTTATTACGGATGTCATCATTTCTGATTCTATATCTCGCAGAAAAATACCTAACAAAGCTCGTTCCATAGCTCGTTGTACGACTGAGAACTTGCACAGAACCCCTTAGTAAATGACCACGATTCACAGCCGTATGTCATCACTGGCAACACACATTGGTCCATTTAAGGCTTTCGACTTCAAGCACTGAGGAATTGTGTACGAGAAGATCTTACGCAATTTCCCGAACACTGCCCATCCGAGTTGGATTCGTCGTTTTATCTACTTCTCGAAAATGGACCTATTTGTAAACAACTTTGAGTTCAGAATTCCCAACTGTAACTGGTATAGGTACGTAATGGATATGCGACATTACCTTTGTCTTGTCCATATTTCCCGAAACCTACAATTTGGACGTCTTTAAGCCTAGAGTGATTAGGCAAGCATGTATCATCGTAGGCCATGTCACTACTTAGCATCAGGTGTGTTTGTGGTCAAATGTTTGCCTATAAATTATAAAAAAAAACCGAGCCGAGCATTGTACTCAATTCTTCCAGGGATTCAGCCACTTTAGGTGCTTTTTTTCTTGTTTGTTTTCAGACCTTAGCACTTTGAAGATGTGTGATGTACTGACCGTTAATGCTTATGCCGAGTCTTGTCCGGACCAGTAGATTGAAAACGACTTCCAACATAGCGGTCAACAGTTTCTGAGATCTAACATGTCCCTGTCTTACCCCTCTCTTCAGTTGGACAGGTTTCGTATACCGATTCTGTACACTGACCGACATGGTGGCGCTCTCATAAAAGCGTCTCATCACCTCGATACACCGATAGGCAATGTGGCACCTATGAAGAGACTGAGAGAATTACGGCCTATGTTTTAATCGAATTGAATGCCTTCTCGTAGTTTAAAAAAGCAAAGCAAAGTATCCAGTTATATTCCCCGGTCTTCAGTATAAAGTGCTACAGCGTATGTATGTATACGGTACTAAAGCCTTTATAGAAACCGGCTTGTTCGGGAGGCTGGAAGTCGCCATACGATTCGTAAAAACCTTCTAAAGCAACTTGTAAACGAGGATCATATGCGTGATGGGTCTGTAGTTCTTCAGTAAGGTTTCGTCACCTTATTTTAAGAACAACACCACCAGGCCCCCGCTCCACGCTTGTGGCGTTGTACCCTCGAGTATGGCGGAATTACATAGACTCTGAAGTGTACCACCCGCTTTCAGAAGCTCTGCAGTAATTATGTCCTCCCCCGGTGCCTTGCTGTTCTTAAGTTTCTTGAGGGCTACCCTCGTACATGCTGATGTCCGGGATATCTTCGGTATAGTGCCAGATCCGTCAGGATTTTGGCGAACTGATGGCGGAACTCATTGTGGTGGCATATAACTCTCCATACAACCTTTCAATCTCCCTGGTCACCTCGGGCTTAGACGACACTAAGCTGCCATCCTGTCTTCGGGCTTGTCAGTTGGCTTTGCCCAATAGTCACTTCCCTTGCGAACACTTTGGAACCTTTATTTCGTTCTATCGCCTCTCTCTTAGAGTCAGTATTAAAGCAGTTAGTATTTTAATGTCTGGCTATTTAGCTGCCGATGTAGTGACGCATCATCTAAAGACGGCAATATATACCTATAAAGAACATAAATTTTGAATCATAAAATATAAATAAAACCTTCTATAATATCGTAATTTAACTCATTTCTAATCGTTGGAATTTTCGTCGTGTGGTGTGAAATATTACACTAGACAAGAATTTAGAGGACCAAATCCCTCTAAAGTCTTATGTGTATCTTAGAAACTTGCAAACTAGAAGTAGCGGCCGGGCCTCTCCTAACACAGGTTTAATTAATAAACTTAAATGGTGGGTTCCAAACTCATGCATAATAGTATAATTAAATAACGATATGTTATTTTTATTGTTGGTTTGATTCTGAGGAATGATCTGTCGCACTGAACGCTCTCGAAAACGAAGGCAGGTGGCAGTGCTGGTCACCCTAAATACGATTTGCCGAAAAATCATTTGGAATCACGAAAAAAATCAGCTGTTTCATAGAAACAGTGGGTAAATTCTTCCCTAAACAGATCGGCTGCGGTTCGGTATCGTTACCAATGCGGTTGTAATACAAAAAGGTATTCCACTAACATTGCATCTATAGCCGGAACGCTAACGAAACGCTCTCGGTTGGTTCAACTTCGGCTCGATAATTGTTAGCAATATTGCAAGAAACAAATATATGTTTGCTTAGTGAGACAGTTGTTAATTTTGGATAGTTCGAACAAAGAACTATCGATGCGTTTCGGCTGCCACAAATGTTAAATATTTAGCAGAATACGAAACAATGATTGAACTGAACGGTTCGAGTTACGTGTTTGTTAGTAGAATACCAAACTGATGCGTTTCGGTTATGTTTCGATTGCGTTCAGTTAGCAGAATAATATACAAACGAATAATATACGTCGAATATCTACGAATAATATGTAAATTGTACAGTACAGATTCCTTACGAGATATTTTTAAAAGGGAATATTTCTTAACCCTAACATGTTTATATATATTAGAAATATCATCATTCAAAAAAATTTTAAACAAAATTTAAAACCGACTTCAAAAAACTGAAAAGGATGAAATAATTAAATTTAAGTAGGTATTCATCCCCTAGAAACATATTTTTGGAGTCGGTGCTTTACTTTCTATTGTTTTTGGAAACCACTTAGCACCAACTCCAAAAATATGTTTCTAGGGGATGAATACCTACTTAAATTTAATTATTTCATCCTTTTCAGTTTTTTTGAAGTCGGTTTTAATTTTTGTTTAAAATTTTTTTTTCACAATTTTTAGTGATAACTTTCTAGGTCGAAGCTAGATGGGTGACCGTCAACTTATATTGTTTCCTACTATCGTATCGTTTCACTAAAAAGTCATTGGAAAAGCAAAAATTCGCAATTTCGCTTATGTAGACGATTTCAGTTTTTTTTAATTTAAAACCAAAGTACCCAACTGTTTTTGAAAAAAATTTTATGGGACCAAATGGCAGCTATTCCGCATCGAACAAAAAAAGAATCACCTAAATCGGATCAGTAATCTCGGCGTAATCGGTACATACATAGAAAAAAAAAAATATTACACATAACATAATACATATAGCTCGGTGGCGTATTGGTTTGAGCGCTCTGGTTTCGATACGAAAAACAAAGCAACATTCGCCATGGTCGATCCTGGGATGGTCAATCAAAGTTTGTTATCTCGAGCTTCTCCGTGCTTCGGAAGGCACGTTAAGCCGTTGGTCCCGGTTGTTCCTACAACCGCTTTAACCCACCAACCCGCATTGGGCCAGCGTGGTGGTGTTATGGCCCAAACTCCTCATGTGTTTTTTCCATGTAGGAAGGCCTGTGCCCAGCAGTGGGCATAGATATATAGGCTATGATGATGATTACGTTTACAATTTGTATTTATCAAATTTATTTTTTATCAAGTCGTGTTTATGGTGACCAGCACTTCGTTTTCGAGAGCGTCCCACTAACATCCTGTATTGTTACAGCACATCAAGCGTAACAGTTTAACCTTGAGACCGCCCTTATGCCGTTCGTAATAGAGGCGGCTTTCGTAGTGCAACTGTTACACTTGATTTGCTGTCGTCTGTACAAATGTTAACCGAGTTGAACTCTAAATAAAACATTCTTGCCTGTTCTCTATAAAAAACTAATCTAATCGCAAAATTGCAGTTACCTCTTTAAATCCAGATTGTAATGAATTTTATGTTCCAATCTCAGTCTATAATTTAAATCTGAAAAGCTATTTAATGATCGAAACACTGCATTGACCGGAAGCCGACCGGTTTTGTAGGAAGCCACACTGACGGGTATTGTTTCAAAAGCTTTTTGTTGTTGTAAGTCTAGATATTGAATGCGATAGTGAGCAATATGCATTTCTTTTTAGTTTTATTAATACTGTAGTAAGCGACCCTCTTTATTATATGGCAAGTGAAGAAGCTATCGCCACATCACCATATTTGATTTCAAATATCCTAGAAAGTTTTACCCCGTTCATTATAAAAGTAAAAGCTTAAGTTCGTAAGATGACCTCAGATGCTAAATTGTAACAAAGAAGTATAAATAAATAATCAAAGACAAAAGTGAGCAGCCATTTTTTTTCGAACTGTCTTACATTTGTGTTTTAGGAGGCTACTATTAGTTATCAATAAAACGAAGTCTGATTAAACTGTTTATTTGGATAAAACGGAACATTTTGTAGTTTACCTACTTTCTAACTACCCTTACACGTTGATGAAAGTCAATCATATAGACCACCTATGGTTCTTTCCACGATCGGGCGTAAAGCATTAGATTCCAGACAAAATTGTTTTTCCAATTGTCATAGGCCTCCGGTGGGATAACGCACTTAAGGGATTACAGTTAATAATTAGGACCACCATTAAATGCTCTGAACAGCTTGTCGACTTGATTCAACCTACTCTCTTCCCACTCAGAAGCACAAATAACGGTCTTCAAAGTCATCAACTTTTAGCTACACGATCTTTCTGACTAGGCTTGAGCGAGACCGTGAAGCAGTCAATCGCCCTGATGGATAGATAGATAGATAGATAGATAGATAGATAAAATGTTTATTTTAATTCTTCATGGCATTAACACCTCTATACTGCCCGTGTCGCCGTCGGACAATGGACCAGAGGGTGCATCGATGGGAGTTTTAGTGGGTGCGAGCTACATAATCCCAATTCCGCCTCTTCGCAATTTGCGGGAACTTGATGAGGCCAACATAAAGATTAATGTGCCCAACAAGCGCACATACCTGTGATTCGCCTCATGTTTAGCAGATTCCGAAGCCAACTGATGCTTGTATCACGTGAAGTCACGCTTTGATATCCCTGTATAAGCCAAGAGAAATCATTTTATGTTGACAGAATAAAATACGAGGCCGACATTACTGCATGTAAGTAGGGTCGGATCTACATAATACCTTTAGGGATGCAGCATTAGGCCCCATGAATGTAAAGGACCCCAGACGCCATTGAAGACGATGAACAATATTGTGAATTTGAAAAAAAAACTAAAATTCGAAAAATTCCCATTAACCCCGTTTGTTAACCCTATTTCTGAAATTCCCAAAGTTGTTCATCACAAATTTACAAAATTATGAATTGAAGGCCCAACGAATCTAAGTAATTACTTGCACAGCTCCTACTCTTCCCGACTGGCTATCATAAAAAGCCTTAGCCAAGGTTATTCCTTAACATTACAGCCTCTAACTTTAGAGTACTCAATGGCTACTAAAATAGCTGACGCAAGGTCACTGCCCCGGGTTATCGGGGCTACAAATGCAAAATTAGGTCACCAGGGAGATAGGCGAATCCATTAACAACACGGCCAGGTAGGGACGGCGCAGGTGCAGTTCCCACACTGGGAATCTGAACACCTTTTAAATTTTGCCTTATAAACATACGGACAGTACGGTAAGTTTGCGAAAAATCTCACATCTATGGATACTAATCCATATTATATTTTAGGTCATATCTAACACTACATTATGGTAAATAAATACAATTTGTTATTGTGGGTGACTGAAGCCTATAACGCCTTAGGTTATCACCAAAAAAAAAAACACTTTTCCGTACCTAGTTGTATAGACTTTCTATACACAAGTCATCGACGGTAACAAACAATTCATTTTGCATACGGCTCACTTGATAGTAAGCGGTTACCGTAGCCTATGGACGCTTGTAATACCAGAGGTATCACTTGCGTGTTGCCGACCCTGTAAAAACCTTTTCGTACCACTTGCTCAAAAAAGTGACATTCTATGCCACAAAAAGCGAACATAACAATAGTCATTTTTAATCTGTTAAAAACAGGGAAAGAAAATTGTACTGAATTTCATTCATCCTCTAGGGGGAGAATGTGATTTAAATTTGGAATACTTACCGAAATTTATACTGAACTACGTCTGTGTTTACACCGTTGAGTTTGCATATAAAGCATTATACATCTTTTTGAAAAAGGAATACGCATTTATTGTGCAGTTATGATTATTAAATAAAATTTCGAAAACCGACGAGGCCGTATTTGGCCGGCCGATACGGCCGATAAGGCCGATAATTGGACCAATGTTTCGAATGTTAACTTTTACTTTTAATTGTCATTATTTTTAATAAATGCTTATCTCATATTAATTGTGTTAATTTTTTCGCAAATGGTACGAAAAGTAGAGTATTTTCCTCGGTGATAAAGCTGTCTTAGTCTTGGGTGAACTTAAATCCCTCGCTACACTCAGGACTCGTCTTAAATCCCTCGCTTCGCTCGTGATTTAAGTTTTTAACACCCTCGCTACGCTCGGGAGTAAACCTCGAGTCCTCCGTTACGCTCGCGATTTAAATCGTCACCCGCGACAGAAGACACTGCTTTATCCCCTTGGTTAATAATCTACTATTTCACGCCTTTTTTGAAGAACCTCATGATGTACTCATCTGCTACATCATTGCGTCATTGTGGGCATGGGAGAAACATAATTAAAGAGTTTATTTTAGAATTTCCGTTCCGTTTTCTGACGGTGACTTAGTATTTATACAGGGTGTTTGGTAGTTATAAAAATTCGGCGCCTACCGGTGTTGGCATAGTCATATAAATACTAAGGAATTATCAAAAATTCAAAATTTAAATATTTATTTTAAAATTTCTTATTATATACATATTTTGTTTAACTGGCCAAACTTTTGTATGGAGAAATTAGCATGGTTAGGTGCCCGCTTGTTACACTATGTACCAAATACCTAGTTGTATAGATATTTTTACAATTATGTAGGCTTCGACTTGATAGGGCGTGTACTTACCAAACACCCTCCACTTACTGAAGTTGTATATAAGTAACTTTGACTTTGAGTATAAACCGAAACCAACTGCATTATATAGGTACATTACCTGCTCAAAATGCTATATTAAAACAAAATATACTGTTTAAGTGTTCTCTACTGTGTATACTCATCCCGTTTTATTGCATGCCCATCTTAATACCACTGCTTCCCGTATTCATCTTACGATTTTTAATATCAATAAATTAATATGATTTTTTAATACAAAGCACGGAAAGTGACCCAACACCACCTGATGTGAAGTGATAAGAAGACTTCATATGCGAAGACAGCTTGAAACACTCTGCTTTAACCGCCTCCACCTTGCCGGCCTTTGGTGCCTTTATTCTCACGCGTCTTCTGAAGGAACCCATATTAAAGAAAGATAGGAACGCATGTGCTGGCGAAGAATTACATATTTTGGAAGTACGACAAAGTATACATACTTCTTTTACAATGTACTTCTTTGTGCGTGATGCTAAGGTGGATACATACATACTTCTTTTACAATGTACTTCTTTGTGCGTGATGTTGAGGTGGATACAGTGAAATAATGACGCCGCAAACCGGTACGCGTGCTCCTGAGTAGGAAGGCGGGATAAGGTCAAAAAGCTCTTCAGAGCACTGTCTATGATAAGGTCGATAAAAGGCCGCAATTGCAGAGGGTCAAGGTTGCTCACGACCTGATCTGTCCAGTGCATCGAGGATGTATTTGGCGGAGCCATCCCACAAGTGCGAGCAATATTTCACGTAAAACCGGACCTGAGTTACAAAACAGGGATAATTGGTCAAGCATGATAAATCGACGCACCTTGTTCAGGACACCAAGCTTTAGAGAGCCTGTTTTGACATATAAGTGTTCAGAGTTTAATTTTGTTGACATCTCTTTCGTTTTCTATAAATAAGAATGGGATAGAATAACTTTGAGAAATGTCGCGTCGGTCTTGCGTAGAATATTGTAATATAATAATGAACTGGACAGATTGCAACGTAGTGCTGTCCATTGGCGATGTAGAGGTCACTATCAGCTCGAACCTCTACAATTTTATCGGCTAGACCTAAGAAAGTACTCTGAAGAGCCTTTTAACCATATCCCACCTTCTTCCATCCTACTCAGGAGTGTGCATGCCGGTCTTCGGAGTCATCAATTTACTGTCTCCACCTCAATATCACGCATAAAGAAGTTGAGTAGCTCGTTTTTTATCGTTTTTTCAAAACGTGAAAATTCTTTGCAAGCACATAATCTATTTCCTCCTTCCTATAACGGGGTATCTTCAAAAGAGGCGTGAAGGCACCTTACAGATCGTTACGGTTTAGACGGCTAGAACAGATGTTTCAAACTGCACTAGCTGGCTTCGCATATGGACTCCTATTACCGCTTCACATCGCGTGGTGTTGAGTAATTTGCCGTGCTTTGTCTAAATCAGAAGTTCCCAGCCTTTTTTTCTCATAGACTACTTTCAAAATTTAGCTGGTTCCGGTGGACCCCCTGCAGCTACATTTCTACCATATTCCCAAACTCGGCAAAAATGTGTTTTTGATACGCCAACGTCGATCCCCGTCGAGTCTTTCGTGGACCCCTGGGAGTCTACCTCCAAAATGGTCAGTTTGGGTCTAAAAAAACTAATTGTCACCTAAATGATCCAAATACTTCTGACTTATTGCCTATCAAGCCAAACCCAGACACAATTGATTTTTGAATTGCAATTGCGGGGGACTTGCGGAGGTCTTACGCGGCTTAAGTAATTGGATGCTTTTATAGGTTGCATTAAAATAAATGCTTGAAAATTGATAGTATTTTAGAATATCAAATGACATCATCCGGACATCCCTTTTTACCCCTTGACCTCTTTGCTGATTGGATCAAAATGAAAGAAATACGCCACACGAGCTCTCATTCAAACTTTCAAGTCGAAGATTGAAAACTAACAAACCGATTCTAACAAAACTTGCCATGCATAAGCAAGTCAGGCTAGTCTAAAAAGTTGTCAAAGGATTTTTAGAAAAGTCTAATAAAAAAAAATATTGGAATAATAAATATTGTCTAACCTTTCGAAAAATGCTCTGGTAACTTTTTAGACAAGCCTGGACTCGCCCTAGATGACAAATTTTGTAGAATCGGTTTATAGCTATTTATTAAAGTCTACATGCGTCAATTTTAAATCAAATCGAAATAAATAAATAAAAACAATAAAGCTCTATTTTTTCCACAAAGTAATGTCTCACGCATTCATGGGTTGTCCGGACTAAATCTCATATAGGTAATATCCGTTTTTACTGACTAATCCTTAGGCTTAGGTGACTCTTAACAACATTATTTTGTCTCTTTCTATCTCCTTTAGATAGACTGAGATAAAAATCGCTAAGAGACTCTTAACGCCAAGCAAATGTTAGTGAAATCGAGCATTAGTCTTTTATTAATGTAATGTTACCCGCTTTAAATTAATATATAAATATTTCCATCTTTCTTGTTTGTATTTTACAATGATTCCATATTTTCTCGCGACCAACGTCAGACCCTCAATGTTTGCACACCCACTAAACATTAGTGTTTTTGTCATTAGCTACGTCCCGTGAAACGTTTTTGTCTTCATTAGTGGGAAATGAGCTATCAACGCTTATTCCAGTTGATATGAACGTGCGGGCTTTATGATTAGAGATCGCTGCTTTGGTATTCCTCTCGTAAACTCTGAGAAAGTACAATAATAGCTAAAGAATTCGAAAAATGAAATTATACATGGAATTATACGTGGATATTTATATTTATACACTCGCACCTATCATCTAGCCCAAAGTAAGCATCATTAAGAGCTTGTGTTATGGATACTAGATAACGGTGAAATAATGATAATAATATGTAAATATACACGGTGTATCAGAAGTACCCAAAAAAAAGAAATTCTTTATCGAAAACTCAAAATGAAAATGTCACTACTCTAGTGATCGGCTGTGAATGTCATTCAACCTAAAATTTATATCAAAGTAATAGACTATATTTCCGAAGACTAGAATATGCAAACTATTAGTACCGTCGATTCCTTCTAAGATGCAAAAAACTTTCTTTGCCGATAAAACTTATAGAACGATGCCTTAATTTCTAATACGATGACAAGTAATAATAATTTTATTGAAATAGTCATTATTTTTTTAATTTTTATAACAATTATTTATCTTTTTGTTTAGGTGGTGTTTATTATTTTTAAGCAATAAATTCCTACTAGTATCGAGTTCGCATATTACGTAAACACCTTTAAATAATTAGAGTATGTAAAATCAAATTGCACTAATCTAACTAAGCACTCATCTGCTACCGCTTAGTCTTTGAAAATACTAGAGTGTCAGCAGAATTCACCGCCATTTGAAAAAATACACCTCGGGTTCCGCATGATTTATTTTTTAAACTTAAATAATACGTAAGTTTTCGTACATACCGGAGTATTCAAATACAGTGACAGGGTGGGAGGTACATATCTTTATCAAAAAGGCGCGATGTGAAAAGGTGTGATGTTATTTTCAAGCTGTTTTGTTTATGTCACAGCGCGATATTGCAGAGTCGAAGCGACGGGTTGGGTCATTTATTTCCACTTTATTGCAATACCAATTTCCGCCCGCGCCTTCCTCTGCGTTAGTCCATAGGAGTCAAACGAGTGCGCGCCTAGACGCGCGTGTACATTACTGAATAGAGAACAGGGTTCAAAATTTCTATTAAATGGAAATAAACTACGTGACGCATCGCTCTGGGTCAATAAAACTGGTTTTTATACCATTACGTGTAAAATGGCCTACCTGATAACTGCCGTTATTAAAAAGTTGTATGGTATGGTAAGTCACTGACATAGCTCATAGGATTAGCAAGTTGATGTGGCGTGGGCAGGGCACATAGCACGCTGAACAGAATGCTGGTTGGGCGTTCAAGTTTTAGAATGGCGACCACATACCGGGAAGTGCAAAGAAGGACGGCCTCCCACTAGCTAGATGGACAGACGACCTGGTCAGAGTTGCGGGGAGCCGTTGGATGCAGCTGCCAAGAAGCATTCCATTTGGAAATCGGCGGGGGAGGCCTTTGTTCAGTAGTGGACATCAGAGGTTGGTATGATGATGTTAATGATGATATGGTAGTAGTAAGTGGTCACAATGAACGCGCATGTACTATTACGTGCTGTCGACGGAATCACCTACGCATTAAAGCGGGCGGAAGTCTTCACTTGGATTTAAAATGTACCGGCCTTCCCTTTATTTTACAAGCTTTTCCTTTAAATGAACATGATCTAGCTAGGTTATTTGTCGGTCAAAATTAAATTTGTAAGACTATGTAAGTACTAGGAGTTCAGAGGAGATTCAAAAATTTGGTTTACATTTTTTCCGATGAAACCCTAAACGCCCCCAAATGTGTCATTGGTTCATAACATTTTATTCAAAAGATTTTTTTTAATACTCGATATAAAAAAAACAAAGCAGAGTACTGCCGGATTTTAACTAAGTGCCTATAAACTGTTGATTAGGTAGTGTTTGCGACCGTGCTCGCTTGGATATGTTTTTACTTATTTTGTAACCTACTTTTTTAACGTTGAAAAAATGGATCTTACTGGGCTTCGAATGCAAGACAAGCATTTAACGGTTTGTTTGCGTCTTTGGCGTAATTATGTTACACTACTTCTTATACCACAGATACACAATAGTACAAATACCTACAAATACAGAAGATTCACACCGGAAAATCATCTCAACATTTAATTAAATAACGGCTCTTGCTAGCCACGATAGTTAAATTCAATTTAAGTCGAACAGCGGTCTAATAACGCTCTTAACGAAAACGGAAACCTTGTATTGTTCTCATCATAACTATTATTTTTTTGGTACCAGCCTTAGCTTGGACCGAATAGTTAATTATAAGGATACTAAAGTCAAAGTTGTTTATTGAATAGAATACAATAGAAAATAGTTTATTGGGCACAATAATACAATAATACTTAAAATACTATAGCGTTTCATACCTTAAATAATTTTACTAAACTAAAAAACTAGTTAAAGGTTGACAATCCCTGTCATTCCCCGTATGCATGCGCAGAAGGAAAAAACAGCGGCGCAGAGCGGCGCGCGCAGTCTACCTATTTCAAAGCCGCTTCCCGCTTTGTCGGCTCGTCACCTCATCTGTTTCCGAGCTGCCGAGCTCAGTTGATCATAAGTTCCTAAAGTGTAGGCGTATAATTTTATCTCTGATCGACGTTATTCTAAATAAATATTACGAGATAATGCTATGTGTATGCCATGAGTAGGTATGTTGGCATCGATTACACGGAGGATGGCGATAATATGGTGCGAAATCCGACACAGGCCGTGTCCGTCCCGATGACGGCCGTCGTTGTTGAGGCAGCAAGGAGGAGTAGGTACACTTTGAGAACTGCTCCTCTAAGGGCTGCTCCTCTATGTTGTTGTGTATGATATTTACGTGAACTGTAAAGCTGTGTTGATTGAGTTAAGTGGCTCCGCTTGTTAGGTGAGCCGTCAGCTTGCTTATCATCTTGCGTTGTTGTATGAAAAAAGTGTTTCTAGTTCGAGGTAAGTTGTTTTTTATTTCTAAATGGTAGGCTAATGCTAGTACAATTACAAAGTACCTAATTGATTGATCCGTGATAAATGTTTAACCATATTTATCGATGTTAAGGGTTCTTGTGTGTGATAAATACATACCTACTCAATTGAAATTATTTTTATTTTTGGTTTACGGCTTTTAAAACCTTAGTCTATTCATCTGAGTTAGGTAGATAGAACCTACCTACTCAGATTGTTACTTCAATACAATTTTAATATTTGTGGTTTTTATGTTGACTCATGAATACCTATCTTGATTCTCACTCACTTAATATTCTTGTACTTAAGTAGGTATTCAATAAAGTTATCTAATATCTTTTTATCTTTTTTGTACTTAGCCTAGTAAAATAAATACTAGAATTGAGGAATTATAGGTTATTTATTTTAGGTTAATATTTGATCAAATAAATATTAGCTACCAGGAGTAGAAAAGTTTCTAAGAGTAGGAGGTAATTACGCCTGTTAGGGGGAATGAACTTAGAATAGAGCTGCGCTTCAATGTCGATTATTTTATTATTTTATCAAAAATCATTAATTTTTCAGCATGTAATAATGTCATACTACAGTTGTCATACATTGGTAATGAACTCTACACAAGGTACCCATTACCACCCTTTTAACTTTATTTGTATTTTTGGTACACCCTGTATATTATAAATATACTAAATAAACATAGACACATCCATCACTCGTAAACAAATGCTCGTACTCACCATACAAACATTTGCTCCTACCGGGATTCGAACCCGGGATCTCTTGACTGACCAGCCTGTATAGCAAGGGATACAGACCACTGGGCCAGCTGGTCGTCTCATATGTTTGTCGGTCACATGTTTATTTGGTAAATTTCTAATATTTATATAATATGAGTATAATAGTAATTATGAGTTAATTTTAAAAGATAGACATGCTGCCACGGACTTTTTTACGTAAATTTAACCGTTACCGCAGGCAACAAAAGCTCTAAAAAGGAATATTTTTTTCCCGTTTTTGCAACATTTTTCATTGATACTCGGCTGCTATTAATCGTAGCGTGATATTATATAGCCTATATAATACCTCGATAAATGGACTATCCAACACAAAAAGAATTTTTCAATTTGAATCGGTAGGTACTGAGATTAGCCCGTTCAACCAAACAAACAAGCTCTTCAGCTTTATAATTATAGAATAGATTATTCGCATCTCGCAATAAGAGTTTCGAACCTAGGTTCTGTCGGCCCTCATGACTCTAAGGGTCAGCGGGAGCCCTCCCCCGGAGGTGATGGCTGGCGATTAGAAAGCACTTACCAAGGTTCTCGCCTCCTTAAAACCCCGGTTATGTTGTTAAGGCCATCTGCGGCCAACAGCAATAGAACGTCGAAAAAAAAAGAAAAACTAGTAAATATTCGCTCTAATAAACTATGAATCAAACTTTGCTTGCTTGCGTGCTTTCGCAATGTCGTGCCCGCGCTAAAGTTATGCGATTCATCGTCATTCGCAATAACGTCCATTTTCATTTAATTCTGATAGTGCTGGCTGGGTGGAATTCGACATTTTAATTTTGAAACCTTTCATTTCAGAATTTCCTCTTTACCAGAAAATTATCAGCCCTCAAACCTTAAGAAAGGTTACACGACGATCGTTGTGCGTAAATTAAGGCATTAAATTATTGTGCGTAAAATACTGCATTTAAATTAAGAGTACATCATTGTTAATAAAGAAAAGAAAAGCAAAACGTAACATAAAATTACTAATAAAATAGAAAATGATGATCACTAGGTGGCAGGCTCGTATGTAGGGTCGTTTGGGTAGGTACCGCCGCTTTTATTATTTCAGCCGTGAAACAGTTCGCTGTATTTCGGATTGCAGGGAAAGGTAGCTAGTGAAATTATTAGGCATGGACGGCATTGCATCATAGGCTTCAGGATGACAACGCACCTGCAATATCAAGTGATTTTCCCTTGATATTGCAGGTGACTATAGGCGTCGGTAACCGCTTACCATCAGGTGGGCGGTCAGCTTGTTTGTCATCTAGTCTTTTAAAATATTATACGACGATTTAAATTATTATGCGTAAAAAACTGCATCAAACTATTGAAAGTCAAATATTGCAGTAAACTTTTGCACGTGATATACTGCATTTATATTAAGACTATGTTAATGATGATAAAGAAAACAAAAGCAGAACGTACTTAGAAAATAGAAAATAATAAGCTAGGTGTTCATTATACCGAAAAACTAAAAACAGGACCAACTCTGCCAAAGAATGCTTCAAATATTATCTGCTGATTGTAGTTTTGTTAAATGATAAGCAAACAATTCCGCAAATTAAAGCATTCACGCTAAACGTTTGGCACTCTTAAAATCACAAAACATATTCATTCCAATTCTCCTCTACAATGCTAATATACAAGTATTACTTCTGGACTTAGATATTAGAATATAATTATGTACCCCGAAAATCCGTGTGGTATATTTTCAATGGAAGTAGAAAAGCGAATGGCACCCGGAATTCATTATAAGCCGTGATATTTCCAATATTTTTCTGACAGCTTGGTTAATTGGAATCGAGAGGACTGTACTTCAAGCACTGGTGTAATGAACTGGCTCTAACCTCTCACGTTTATGACGTTTCCTAAATTGGAAATTGTAGCAAAGTTAGGGGGAAAACTGAAATGCGGTCAGTCCTAACCGAATACAACTAGGGATTAGTTTTGAATTTAGAATTGTAAACTGACTTAATCTAGACAAAACTGCACACCCATTTCTAGTATTTTAGGCAAACGAGCACACATAAAACCTGCACCCATGTTTTATCTAATTTTAAGATACACTGTCTTAAAATTATGTAAATGAAATCTAAACCTGTTATTGTTGTGACGTCTTTTTTTAATCCTGTTTAAAAGGAGCTCGGGTTATATCCAGCAAGGAGCACCGAAGTTGGCAGTGAACTTTACGGATTGCTGTTGCCAGCAAAAGATGGCGAAAGGAGCTCAGTGAAAAAAAAGATAAATGAAAATATCTTTGTTCAAATAGGCCGCCACAAAGAAGCACTTTCAAATCGTCAAAAAATACATTTTGATGGGTGGTAGCCCGCCGCACGTCTGGTAGTCCATTGGGCGGATGAGAAAGGGAAAGGTAGCCAGTGTAATTACTGGGCATGGACGGCATTTTCCCTTGTTATTGCAGGTGTCTATAGGCGGCCCATCGGCGCGAAACCTGGCCGTAAGGCTGGGTTGCCTGGGGGTGGGCTGGTGAAATTGCTTCGGCAGAGCCTAGGCTGTCCCTGCGAAGGGCAGTGAAGTTACCGGGGAGTTTTAGTGGCTATTCCCAGTGTCTATATTACTGGGGACCCCCACACCCGCCCGTGTCGCCTAGCCAGCGACGGGTAGGTCTGTAAACAGATTTCTCCCCGGCAAAAAAGGTGTCTATAGGCGGCGGTAACCGCTTACCGGTGGGCCGTCAGCTTGTATATCATCTAGTTATATAAAAAAATGAGCCCATGAAGTTCCTGAACACAATAAGTATTTTTGCTCTGCGTTTCACCGAATCCAAAGTTCGGTGTTGAGCTGAAGCATCCCTCAGTGAGAGTACCTCGTGCACGAGCAGACTTGTACTAAATTTTAATGTGACATTAAACCTATTCCGACTTATTACAAGTCGTGACCTATAGAAACACCTTTTTTTTTTGCTTTGGAAAATCCTTTATGGATACCCAGAGGCGAGTGGGGCCGTCCCTGGGTTATGTGAGAGTCACCGGCTAAAGGCCGGCATACCCACTAAAAACCAAAGTGCTCCGCTTAGATCGAGGCTCCGGCGCACGACAGGGTACTTATCGCAATCGCTGTCATGCGCCAGGGGCTGGACGATTTTGCCCGCAAACCAGGCCCACCGGGGGAAGGGAACACCTTCGGAGCAAAGAGGTGTTCCCCCACACAGGGACCTATAGATACACCCGGCTAATGCCTGATGGGGTGTGATCTGTCTTTATTTAAAAAAAAATGAGTAAGCCTCAAATATCCTTAATATTGTACTCAACAAATTAAAGAATATTGCTCCGTCAATTAACGTTGAATGTTTAGTTTGGGCAGTTCCTTCAGCAAACATATTTTATAATCACTTTCACCATCTGTGCCAGACGGGCTTCCAATGAACCGCCAAAATGGTAGATACCATTACACATATCTATGAAATAATGCAGCCAATGTTATATTATTTCATACCAAATAATGTCGAGAAATCATCAAATGACTAAGATATTTTTGAAAGTGGCAAACCATTTCTATGAACTAATATGGCATATGTTTTAATTTATTGTCGTATTGTTGACACCAACCTGTATAGTCTACCATACTCATTAAGAAATATGCAAGTGAAGAAAAATTGAGTGTAAATAAATGTGATTTTGACCCATCATCCAGAATTGACGTAGCCGTGTCAGGAAGAATACAATTTAACCAAATTACATAAAATCTCACGAAGTGGGGAAAATCCGGGACTTCTGGGAAAATGTCCAATTTCTGTACATTCAAAGGTTTCCTTGTGGAGCAGTAATAAAAGGAGTATGAAGTTTCATAAACATAATAATACTGTTGAATTAACGTTTCACGTGACTTCCTCTGAAACCTTTTATTGATATTTTTCAAACAAATAAGAATATTGTGTAATAGGCTGGACAAACATGTAATAAGTGTATAATTATGTCGCAACTATCTTGTAGAAGTAGCCAGATAATTGCATGATTTGGTGGCAAAAAAACTCTTTGTCATGTACTGAAGAGATTTTTTTGTGATTGATAGGTTCAATATTATTTTTTATGACCTCTTACAACCAAAACCATTCTGGTTGTAAGTGGTTATAAAAACCTTATACCTACCAATCGCACAAACAGTATTCCTACCAATCAAACAAAAACTTAACGTACTAGACGAGATCGTCTAGGCGTCCAATTAGCTGGCTAATTTAAATTTAAGGACTTACCAAAGTTGAATAAAATAACTTTTACTTTATTATCTTTTAAATGGGTGGGGTATCCAGGTATGTCTTGTATATCATTGTGTTCGTTTTTGAATGAGTCAACTACCTCATTAATCTTGGTGTCCCTAAAATTCCGAAAGTCTGTCAGCAAACAGATACGGTTAAATAGAATCGGTTCAATTCGGTTCGGTCAAATTATTCGATTCGGACGCATCCACTGTTACTAATGAGCTTTAATGATGCGTATGCCCTGATTTGAATACGAAACGTGGATTGGATATACAGATGGAATATTTAGCACTACAATAGTAATTTTGAGTAGGTATCGCGGCCTACCGTTACGGGAATTTGATGGTACTTACTCAATCTCAAATATACCATCTTCGATATCTTCTGGAGTATTGATCGACCAACAGCTTTAATAATAATGTCGAACGATTTATTTGGTACAAAGATTGCCAACTGTTAAATTATTAGAATCATGCATAACCCACTCTGACGATTCGTTGATGTTCGTATTATGGTGCACCTACGGTATTTTGAAAATTACGTAAAATGATTGAATACTCGTAGATCTCCAATCTGATGCCTAGCCCGGTAAAGGATATTTTTCAGAATTTATTTGTCGTTCCAAATGATTGGTTTATAGCTGCTTATATTTTTTTAACCGAAATAGAAAGTTTACTTTCAACCCCAAAATATACTTAATTCTAAAGTTAGGTAAACATAGGTATTGGAAAGCTGCCACTTCTCTGTTATTTACATTAAAAAAGTATTAACATAGGGTATGGTAGTAACTTTGGAACAGAAGATCCTAATCAGGGTGTTAAAGCTAATGGAGTTAGTTGATTTCAAAACAGAGTTTTAGGTCACAAATTAGTGTTTATTTGCAAAACTTATTCATGTGGCACTAAGTATGCTAATCAACGCTTACTGAGCACATTTTGTTTTAAATTTCATTATACTAAAACTCTTTTACGTGCTTTTGGGAAACCTATAAAGACTGTAACAAACGATCCATATATCCAAATTGTGCTTGTGTTAGAAGAAAGACAAATCACACAATTTGTGTTACACAAAGTAGGCATTTCATGGTCTGTCGCTTTTAAATCTTCAAGAAGTGGGATCTCAGAGTCAGTGAGAATTTTGTTGTCATTTCTTTTTTCTTTTATTCCTAACGGGATAGGTTCTTCGTCTCACCTGATGGTAAGATAAGACGGAACACGAAAGCGAGCTACACCCAGATTCCTCAACCACGGAGGAACTTGCTATCTTACCTCCTACTGCCGGAACACCACAATGCTGTTAACATTATTACTTATGTCTACCTTCTAATGTCGGAATTTAGGCGATACATCTTCAAACTCGTGCATTATCAGCATTTTCAGTAAGGATTTAATATTATCTTTCTTATACTGTGGTTCTAGTTGTCAAATATGTAAAAGTTGACTACAATAAAGTAATTAAACAAAAGAAAAAAAAATGAATAAAAAATATGTATCGAAACAATCAAAAATGATCCTTTTGGTTTTAAAAGCAAGCAGACTTATATTTAGAACCCAAACTAAGTATTTGCAATCGGAATTATTCTCAATAGCAGTTTTCAGAAATAAATCTGTCTCTAAATACTCTGTCGACTCTTAGTGTTGTAATATTTAGGCACTTTTCAATATAGATATACATATTTAGTTCTTCAAATAATAGTTTTTATTAAATTTTTTCATTATTACCAAACAACCTTGAGGTTTGACGGTCGGCGCGTATTGCGCTTTCAGTTGGCGCTACGGAAGACCAGCGCTGTGTGTGACCCTCCAGGATGCAGCATACGCTGAGTGTGCTTTTGTTTTAAAAATTTCCCGCTATTTAGTTTTATTTTTTTATTTTAGAACCAATAAATGTTTTTCCTTTTTTTAACTGTGTCTAAATACTGTCTCTAGCTCAATATCACACACAAAGAAATTTGGTGCCTCGTTTCTTGGTCGTACTTCCAGAACTTGGAATTCTTTGCCATCACATGTGTTCCCCCTCTTCCTATAACATGGGTTTATTCAAAAGCAGCGTGATAAAGCACCTTATGGGCAAGGTGGTGGCGGCTAGAGCAGTGTCTCAACTGTGCTAGCTGTGGACTCTTATAAGCTCTTGTGACCGCTCCACATCAGGTGGTGTTGAGTCATTTGCCGTGATTTGTAGGTATATAAAAACTTTTCTAATTTGTCGCTTGCGTTACGCGTGCCTGCGCTATAGTTGTCTTTTTTCTTGCGCTAAGAAATCATATCTCGTTCCTTCTCTATCTCTGCTAAATAAACTTCAAAGAGGTAATTTTTAACTTTCAACTAAATTATTATTTATGATTTTAAGCCATCATAAAATCATTGTACTCGTCTATTTGAGATAATGCGTTGTTATATTGAACTTATAAGGTTGGACACGTGTTCCTTTCGATTACTATTCAAGAGCAGTAGGCAAGTTAAATCACAGCGAATCAAACATGTAGTTCGTTCCATGTCCGTTGAATCTTGAGCAGTTAGGCTCGGTGCACATATATCTTAGCTTAATGATACTTACAACCAGCTATAGAACGTGCTATATTAGATGTTTCTCTGTGAGATAACATCATAAATGATGACATCCATAAAAGAACCAAAGTCACTGACATAAGAGTATCTCATAGGATTATTGAGTTGAAGTGGCAGTGCACACAGCACGCAGAGCAGACGCTGGTGGGGCTTTAAAGTTCTAGAATGGCGACCACCTACCGGATAGCGCCAAGTAGGACGGCTTGCCACTAGAAGGACAGACGACCCTGGTCGGGAACGCAGGGACCGATTGGATGCAGGCTGCGCAGAATCATTCCATTTGGAAATCGATGGGGGAGGTCTTTGTTCAGCAGTGGACATAATAGGCTGTTATGATGATGATGATGATGACGACTGATTCTTAAATGCTTTTATATACCACTATCTTATCTAACCATTGTTAACAGCCTTAATTGTTCTGTTCCGGCAGCAGGAGTAAGATAGCCTGTTGCTCTGTGGGTGAGAAATCCGGGTGTAGCTCGCTTCCATCTTCGGCCTTATTAGCACTTACCATCAGATGAGATGAAGGCCAAGAGCTCTTTGAAAAAAAACACCCCATTATATGCTGTGCTGAGAGCAGGAAAACATGTTACTTTTTTACAGGGAAGGAATCCGCTTATAAACCTACCTGCCGCTGGCTAAGCGACAGGCGGGCATTAAAACTAAACTTCACACCCTTCTGTAGCCTGGGATCTGCTGAAGAAATTTCACCAGTCTACCCCAGTGGTGGACTTGTCCCTGCTTATTCTGCTATGTATCCTTTGTTTCTTACATTGAACACAATACAAATGATGCACCATCTCATTTTTTGGAAAATTCAAACTGGGTGGTTTTGATTTTCTCTACATCTTAAAAGCCTCTAGAGCCTTTTAGTCAAATAATTACATTTGCAGTACCCGGCGCCCCAAATTTAAATTCTCATAACGATGCCTAAGTTTCCCACTTCCGGAGTCGGAATGGAAGGCAGACCGCGAAACTCTCGGCAGCTTTGCAAATTATATTCTTCGACCGCAAGTCAAAGGTATAATTAGATTTTTTTTAACAAAAATAAAACCGACTTCAAAACACTGAAAAGGAAAAAATAAGAAGCTCTTTCGAATCGTCAAAAATCACAAATTATGTATATCTATTTAAGAAATGGTCTCACAATGTCTTATTGTGAATCTGTCTATCATGTCTAAATTTACACCGGTTTGAAAGCGATTGGTCGTGATTGGGATGGTTCTTAAGTATAATTTATGAACATCAGTTCAGGCTATTGATAACTATCAGCTCATTTCCTACTGGTTTTAGGTGTAATTTCCAAGACAAGCTAATCTTTATCTAATGGTGTTATACCAAATAGTCTGCAGGATAGTTTGACACCTTTGTCATGTAAAAAATGAACTTGTATGAAGTACCTAAAACGCCTGAACCTCGATCTAAATTTAACATAAAAGACATAAGTACTAAAATATATCCAAAGTAATCCCATCATAGTTATTCGCAATCTTTAAGGATTCTATACCATCTGTTTCCAAGTATGTTACAAGCTTTATATGCAAACATGAACATGATCCAAAATGTTCTTAAACATTTCAATAACTATCTGTGAGCTATTTTTGTTCTTTATTACAACAATGTGCATGACGTCTAGACAAACCGTCCACTTAACACATCTTAAAATTTGAGTTTTGGACATTTATACTCCTAGCAGGTATCTTACTCACTCTACTGATAGCTGGATGTCGAAAAGCGTGGTCTAATCTTGAATCTTGACATGAAATCATGAGATTTTGCAGACCATTGCTAAAAGACTGCATAATATGCCTGAGATGTTGTGTATTGTTCCTCCTATTAAGCCGATTTACTTACTGGATATTCTAATGGTTCTAGCTATTCGGAGAAATATTCTTCAGGTATCCTTAATCCTGTGACAAGTTGTTAATCCAGCATCTAATACAAACTTTTAATATTAATTTCTTAATACAAAGTTGATTTTTTGATGAAAACTATGGGAACATATACGCTGGCAAAGAATTCTAAAATTTGGAAATACGACAAATGAAAAAGTTACTAAACGTCTTTGTGCGTAATGTTGTGGTGGAGACAGTGAATTGATGACTCCGGAGACCGGCATGCGTGTTCTTGAGTAGAAAGGTGGGATAAGGTCAATAAGCTCTTTAGGGCATCCTCAATGATACAGCCGATAGAAGGCGCTAAGCAATGTCTCGACGCAATGGTAGCGCCGCATGACTGTTCGTTACACGAACAAACATGAGACATCACCAATGACACGGATAGCATGACGCTGCAATCCAAGCAACAAAGACCTTCATCAGAATGGCCTTACCCTAACAAATGATTAACTAACCTTATCGAGACTTCGCACTGTTTTTCTGATAATGATCTTTCTTCACTCCGAAGGCTGATACCATGAAAGATTGAAAAAGCCACAGAAACAAGCAACCTGACCAATATAAAGCCGCACACACACGCACTGTTACGGTTCACCAAATTGTATTTACAGTAAACTTTAATCGTATCGCACGTCTGTTTAATCGTTCTACGGGGACACGTCGCGTGCGGCGGAATGGTTGCTTAATTAAACCATTGGAATACCCAACAGCACGTGAGATAATTTAACTGGATGGCGCGGTTTAGACCACTTTGTAATAATATTATATTTTTTATAATAGTGGCGTATGAATTAAAAAAGAAATTTAAGAATTAATATTAGATTATACTGTGTTACTATCTGAGAGCGCAGCAGTGCCCCCGCCAAGTCGAGCAAAACAATCATCCTATTCTCGAAGCCATTTAGGCCGTTTTTCATCATTCTGTAATTTATGTTGGCTAAAACTAGAACCCTGAATATTCAGTAGCATATAATTATGGCATATAATAATAATATAATATGGCTTAGACATAAAAATATGTCTAAGCCATATTTTTAATAACATATCATCTGATCTGAACTTTTAGTTTAGTTGAACTATTGCCCGTCAAAGTTACTTAGTTTTATCACTGACTGAATGACTGATGAATATAATTCTAAAGTACTTTTCATCAGACCCAAAAGCTTGAAATAAGTATTTAGCCTTTAGTAGATTCTTAGGCCAAAATCATAAAAAAAAACCTAAAAATATTGAAATTTCAGTCATGTTTCAGACGTATAAAAACTGCATAAGTAAGTTTGTAATCCTATACATATAATATCCTCCTCCATATGCTATACAACAAACAAATACATGCGATTACAAAGTTATAGTGAGGCCAACGCACAAGGCCATCATTGTGAACGAATTTTTGACAAAACACTTAACAAATACCATCGAGCATCCACCATATTCACCAGATAAGGTTCCAGCCGACTTCTTTCTAATCTTTTTTCTATTCTTTTCTAACCTCAAATTACCACTTCGTGGCACCCGTTTTCAATCGGTACAAGACATAAAGGAGAATTCGCAGCGAGAACTGAACTTAATTCCGGAAACAGCGTTTAAAAATGTTTTGATGATTGGATTATTCATTGGCGTAAGTGTATCGTTTCTGAAGCATACTTTACTACGCATACTTTTAACTTTTTACTTTTTACTAAGCATACTTTGAAGGTGATAAAATAAAATTGGATGAATAACTAACATTTTGTGTATAATTGATCTTTTCCCGGTACTTTCTTGACAGAGTGGTATATTAACTTCTTCCTGCTGTTTGTTTCATTCTGATTCCATCAATCGCTTTGTTGCATTATATCTGTATCGTCAAATTTTATTTTATTTCTTTAACCAATAAGTTTTAACAATTCATAATAATAACTGTGGTTGGGATGTCGTAAGTAGTAGAGCAAAATATTTACATGTGTAAAAATAAATAAAACTTGTTTCCAATCCTTATCCTTTATTACAAATAACGTTAAGTGATGCTTTATTATAAATTTTCAACATTCCAATCAAACCCGTAAATTAAAAAAATCGATTTATAAAAGTCATAAATTTGGCGAAAGTCGTTGACCTGACCAGGTGTTTCACGCTTGATCGGTTCAACATGATTGACGAGGTGTTCTACCCCAAGAAATATGATCTGAACCACCCGATGAGCATAAAAAATGTTTATTTTTAAGTTAGTTATTCTGTCCTGCTTTTACAAAATAGGTAATACTAAAAACTGGTAATCTTCCTCTTATTCCAATGATAACGCACTTAATGGTAAGTGGACACTATCCTATGGACGCTACAAACACCCAGGGGTATCACTCGCGCGTTGCCGATGCCGACCCCAAAACTATGACTTTACTGACGGCAAGAATATAATACTACAATCTAGTATGATATAGCGACTTAAAAAATATAAAATTGAAAATTTTAAGTCACCTCCGGCCTCATTAATCATCTATCTAACACCATCTCATTGAGACTATTCTCATGAGCCCAAACACGCTGTATCTGCTGTAAGTTTCTGAAGAATTAAGCATCTCGCAGACTTTTTGATGGTATAGGATCGACTCAAGGTTAGTGTGTCATGGGAATGTCACCGAAATGACAGTACACAAAATTTCAAATCAATCGGACCTGTGAAAGTTCGTAAAACCCTTTTATCATGTAGCAAATGAGCTAATAGTCATCAAACGCCTCAACTAATCTTGACAAATTATAGCTAAAAACCATCCTAGTCACGTCAGCTTTAAAACAAAAAATAACCATACTAAAATCGGTCCATTAGTGATGCCACAGACAGACGCACAGATACATAGACAGACACGTCAAACTTATAACACCCTCTTTTTCCGTCGGTGGTTAAAGCAATGTGTAATCTTCAATTGAGCTGACTGGTACTAAATACAGAAATATCTAAGCCCCAATATTTCACCCCGTAAAAGGGCAGGAAACAATTTACCTCAGCTCATTCAAATTCAATGACCCACCTCTATCTTGGGCGGATCGGCGGGAGAGCCCGTTAGATTCATTTACAAGGATAAAGAAATACCTACTTACTGCTTTTCTTTAAAAAAAAACACGCAAAATGGCAGCCATAGTCTAAGCCGATAGCAACTGTCTATATACGTACGAACACTATTATTCAGGGTGGCGCCATCAAATTTGTAAATTTTACATTTTTAAGATATTTGTGATTAAGTGTACTGTATTTATATGCTCCAAAAAACACTTTCATTTATTCATTCATTCGTTTAATTCATTCATCAATAAGACAGTAAATTGAAACATAGGCTATCTTATCTTATCTTATCATGGGGCCGTGACTTTGCCACGATGCACTTCGACCCTTCGGGATCTTTTGTGCCACCCCTGCCTTCACTCCTCCCACGTCCTGAATATAGCTGCCATAAGCTTCACTATATCTTTGGCGTGAAAGAGTCTTTAGTCTACTGGCTTTGGATACGCCACTTCCAGAAGACTCATTCGGGTCCTCGCCAGGGCATCGCATTGACACAGAAGATGTTCCATCGATTCCTGGCCTTCACCACATGCCCGACAAGGTTGTGCAGGGGAAATTTGCATTTTGTGTAGCATATAGTTGGTGGCAAAATGTCCCGTGAGCGCTCCCGTGAGGAAGCGAGCCTGTGTTCTGCCGTTTGTAATAATGTATTTACTCCATTCCCCTACCCTCCCCCCCATAAAGGACTTGGAGTGTCTTAATCGCGGTACCTTTTGCCATTCAATTCTATGCCTATTCTTGACTTCTTCTGTAATGGCTGTGTTGATAAAACTTTGTGTCAGAGATATGAAGGGCTCAGGGCCCACGTACTTGTTTTCCGAGCCTTTCCGTGCCAGTTCATCAGCCTTCTCATTGCCAATCACTCCTACATGACCAGGCACCCAGATCAGTCTTACCCTATTATACCTACCAAGCTTGTTTAGGGCTTGTATGGCATTCAGAACCAGATCTGAGCCAACGCGCAGTGAGCTCAGTGCCTTGAGGGCTGACTGACTGTCACTAAGAATATATTTAGTTTTATTCTTAGTCCTCTGTTCCATAATTTCCATTGCACCAAGAATTATTGCATGTGTCTCCGCCTGGAAGACAGTGGCAAACCTTCCCAAAACATAGGCTATATTAGTTCATAGAAATGGTTTGCCACTCTCAAGTACATCTTATTCATATGATAATTTCATGACACTTGTATGAAACAATATAACATTGGCTGCATTATTTCATAGAAATGTCATGAAATTATCAAATGAATAAGATATTTTTGAAATGGGCAAACCATTTCAATGAACTAATATGGTCCATGTTTTAATTTATTGTCGTATTGACGGCGCCACCTTTTATAAATATTATGTCCTATTGAAGCCGACTCCAAATCGTTCTTACTCGTGTATGCTAATAACATACTGTGGTGGGACGCTTAGCGTTAAGAATCAAGAAGGAAATTAAAAAAGAATTGTGCTTTAATCTGAACCAAACAAAGATCAATAAATTATCGCTTATCTATTCAAGATCGCATTATTTTCCTTTACCGTCCCAGAATAAATGGCGCACAAGTAATATTACAACAATGTCTTATGTTTCCCACGGCGTTTTGATCGAGTTTTCTAGGTAGGAAATCAGTTATTTATACCGCTAACATAAACAGCATTCTCATAACTCATACTCAAACGAATTGGAAAACATTCGAGTAACATAGCACTCGATTTATTGCGCGCCGCTTGTGTCAAAGTGAGATGGAATGTGAATTTTCTGGCGTACCAAATAACTATTCCCGGACGTGTGCGTGTCTGTATTCTTGCACCCATTCTGTTGGCATTTTAGTCTATTACTTTCACCCAAGGTTGCCTAGAAGACATTGCTTGTTAGCAATAAGGTATCTTCTCTACTTTTTTAAGTTTGTTTAGTCCTTGTGTGCAATAAAGTATAATTATTTGTATTGTATTGTATTGTGTGTTGCTAGCGGGATAGATAAATAGTGATGGTTTTTAACCCCCAACGAAAAAAGAGGGGTGTTTTAAGTTCGACGTGTCTGTCTGTGTATCTATGTGTCTCTCTGTGGCATCGTAGCTCCTAAACTAATGGACTGATTTTGGTTTGTTTTTTTTTGTTTGAAAGCTGAGGTGACTAGGATGGTTCTCAGCTATAATTTATGAACATCAGTTCAGGCGTTTGATAACTATCAGCTCATTTTCTGCATGATAAAAGGGTTTTACTAGCCGATTGATTTGAACTTTGGTGTACCGTCACTTCGGTGACTAACCTTAAGCTGATCCTATACCATTAAAAAAGTTTTTGGGATCCTTAATTCTTCAAAAACTTACAGTAGATATAGCGTGTTTGGGCTCTTATGAAAAGCCTCAATGAGATGGTGTTAGATAGATGGATTAATGAGGCGGGGGATTACTTAATTTTGTTAATACATTTTTTTTCTTTTTTTTTGGCAACAAACGGTCATGTGTAAACCATAGTACCTACATATAAGTTAAACAATTTATAAATACAATAGACCTATAGTGCCTAAAAATAATTTAATTATTATTATATTTTATTAGGCTTGTCACGAGCAGGACAATGTTTTTAATAATTTAATCTGATCTGAAAGCGGTCTGAAGGGGTATACTTTCAGAGGTACTCTTGACAGGGAACATAACCACACTTACTTTTTTTTCCGAAACACACTGTTTACGTCGCACTGAACATGTCTTCCTACGTGCAAAATACACGAGGATTTTTGGGTATTACACCACCACGCTGGCCCAATGCAGGTTGGTGGGTTAAAGCGGTTGCAGAACAACCGGGACCAACGGCTTAACGTGCCTTCCGAAGCACGGAGGATCTAGAGATTACGAATTTTGATTGACCGGACTCGGGATCGACTATGGCGAAAGTTGTTTTGTTCTACGCCACCGAGCTCCTACTCCTTGATAATGGTGTTTGTGTATGTTCGTAAATCAAATAGTAAAACGAGATCGTAGCAACAATAACAGTAAAAAAATGCACAGCATTAACAAAAATATAAAGAAAGGTCCAAATAGCTTCAATTTTAAACTCTTACCCAAGGCAGTAAATGTCTTTTTATAAAAAGTGGACTACATGCTCCCGAAGCAAGAAGGACAGAAATAATTTAAATGATTCCAACAAATCATTATTAATTAATTTATTCCTTTCACTACATACGTATATTAATATGACTCGAATAACACGACATGTCTTCGATTAAAATGTTACGTTACAATAGATAACAATAAAAGTCCAATGAATGTTAATAAAATTGAAACAGAGACTAGCACAGTGAGTCGGGGACGAATGCTTGGACAAAAAATTATATACTCTTTATTGCACTTGTAACAAAGTTTATCAATACATAATGACAATAGCTGCTAATAGCTGCTAATTATAGTTGCTAATTCTCTTCAATCACTTTTTACTCCAATTTGTGAGCTTGTGAATGTTGGATAAAGACTAGCATCCGGGCCAGTAAAGCTAACATAAAGAAAAAAAAGACTTCAAGTTGCGATTCGGACCATAGAATAAAAATATTTGTGACTGTCTCTCAGAATTCAGATGGAGAATGGAGCTGTAACTATTCATCGACGTGTGAATGTTACCGATTTATTGAAATATATTATCTCAGAACATTAACTGAGTGCCTTTATTATTGGCTATGGCCATGAAGTTAGACGAAGTTTGTATTGCTTATTATTTAAAATTGGAATGTTTACGCCAAAAGGTTATATTGTTTATTACTGGCAGCATTGGAAACAACTACACTTGATAAGGCTTTAAGGACTTGTATCCAATGCCAATTAAGTTATGGGAACAGTACCCCTAGCACGAACATTTTTAAATTTCGAATCGTCTTCGTATCGAGTAGTTATGTTAGCTTTTGACTGGCGTTTGTTTGAAATTTCAAGCGAGTATGAACGATACCATTACGATTCGAAATTTAAAAATGTTCGTGATAGGGGTACAGTTAAAAATCTGGTTTAGTGACAACGGACTATGAACGAATAATGAACGAAGCAAAGTCACACATTGTTCTTTTTTCTGGTAAAAGCATTCCTCGGCTATCAAACGTAATCACGACGTTTCCATTGAATGAAAAGTGCAAGTTCTTAGGCTTCATAATTCATTGGATAGCAGTTTGAACTGGCAGTCGCACATAGATATACTATGTGATAGACTGAGCAGCGCAGCATATGCTTTGCGCAAGCTGAAGCCGCTTGTTACTTGCGGTGCCTTGCGTCAGACTTACTTCGCATATTTTCATTCCCTAATGTGGTACGGCTTGATGTTGTGGGGTGACTCGACTGACTCTGACCGCGTTTTATTTGAAATTTTGAAACTTTTCAAACTAATATCGTACTAAATTATGTTTGTAAAGCACCCGCACTGAATGTGGGTGGCACAAATTTTGTTCACAAGCCATGTATGTTTGCATGTTTATTTATTACACTTCTAATATTTGTACTCATTATTATCTTTATTAATTATAATCTGTATAAATAAAAATCAATGTTTGTGTTTGTCCCTCATGCGCTCCGAAACCATGGAGCAGATTGTGATGAAACTTTAATAGGTCTTGGGGACGCCCGCAAAGGATAATAATTTTTTTTTTATCATAAAACCTAACAGTTTTCTCTTTACGGGCACGGCAAGGCATTCAGGGTGTTTTTTTTTTTTTTTTGCATTATTACCGAAAGAAAGACAGACAAATTTACTTTTGCATTATGTATACTTAGTGGATTTTATTATTATACTGTTCCCACCATAAAAGTTTGCTAAGTAATAAAATTTTAAAACAATATTTTCGAACCACAATAATAAATGAATCATTTTCAGAAATGTTATTTTAGTACTATTTTATGTCTTATTTTCATTAAATAAAAAACATTGAGCAATCACTTTAATGAAAAGAAGAATATGCCATCTTCAATTTAAAATGAGACATAAAATTGACAGTGCAAGCTTAACCCGGTTTTATATTTGTTTTTGTTTTACTTAATCCTTTAGCAAAAACCAAAAGCAAAGCCCTCGCCAGGAAGCACCGGATGTCTTGGCCTCACGAAGCGTGAATCCTATTTGCACGCGATTTTAGGCAAATCTGAACTCTACGCTACAGGCATAAGGAAGTTCAATTAGTAGGTGTGAAAGATATTCGGTTACTTGAGCATGCGGTGTTGCCGTGGGAAGTGCTAGCGGATGACGGAAATGACATATTTTTATTAATATTTTCTTCACACTTTGATTAAAAATGTTCGTATGTTACTCATTGTGCATAACGGAATCAGATTAATTAAAAGACTGTTAACTTTGAAAATAATTGCAATGCTATCATGCTTTATTTTTATTAGGTAAGTAGGTATTTAGGGATAGGGTTTTGGTTACAATTGCGAAAATAAAACAACTATCCCGGGATGGGTCTAGTAAACTTTCAAGCAAAAAAGCTTGAACATTTGCTTCGGAAGCAAAATAAAACCTTAGGTCCTGGTTGTTAAGGTGAAACATTTAAAAAATATTGCACTTTTATATGTAATGTCACAGGGCGCTTACTGATCTTGCAGATCTGAGAGTCAGATATATACGTTTATTCATATCTTTATCTAGACACATGAAGAACCAAAACACCACTTTACTGTCCAACCCGCATTTTGCCTGCATATTTGTGTTACAGCCCAATCTCCTCATGTGTTTCTCATATGTAGGAAGGCCTGTGCCCAGCAGTGTAGTATAATAGGCTGCTGATGATGACCATTTGTTTACATTGTGGAAAATAGAAGGTATATTACTACAGACATAAAGTATTTTAAAGCAACATTAATTTCACAATTTAACAAATTTCGACCACTTAAGCGTTTAATTTTATCACGTTAATTTAGACTCTTGCAAATTTGAAGTCAATTTAGGCAATTATTCATCACTTATGGAGGATAGAAGCTTCTTAAGACGTTTATAAGTATCTAAGAGCTGAGAGTGAACGAGGAAAGTAAAGAAGGAGGATCTATACGATTAGTCTAAAAATAACTCTGACATGACAAGGGATTAAAGTACCCACAAACGTCGAAATGTTTATCGTTACCTCTATGAGTATGCACTGTGTAAGTAGTATTATATCTGACAATATTTGAGTTTAATTTTCTAATGGTAAGTTTCCGCCAATATTTTTAGATTTTCATAGTATCCCATGGATCATAATTGAATATGGCATATTAATAGGGTTAACCTGTTACACTAGTCAAGGAACACATCACACAGCGTTCACAACCTAATTGCTTCAGGATATTTCATTAAAGGCCTCTGAAGCAATTTCCTAAGGTCGGATTAAATTTTCACGGGGGGCTGTCATCAAGCGGATTATTCATTATTATTTATAAATGGAGTCTTAGGAACATTTGTCGCATACAAAATTCAGGAAGCATTCATTACTATCTTTTAGTATTTAGGAGGCTTGGAAAGTATTTGTAAAACCACTTTAGCAGATTAACCTCGCCTTTGATTAGATGTCACTTAGTATATTATTTGGTCTTTGGTGTTACATTATTATTTAATAGGTACTTGCGAATACATAAGACAGTACTAAATAATAATAAAGTAGAATAGTAGACGCTATCAAAAACGAAGGCAGACTGCAGTACAGGTCACCCTAAACACGATTCGTTAGAAAATAAATTTAATATCGCGCAAAATCAGTTGTTTCAAATATTCTTAATTTTTGATTTTAACATTATTATAAATGTTTGAAAAATTACTTAGTAATTAAAATATAATAAAACTAGAAAAATTTCACGTCCTGAGGCAGGAATCGAACCCGCGACCTTTCGCAATCGGGGCGACTGCTCTGACCACTGAGCCACCCAGGACTTGGGATATCCCTGTGAAATTCTTCTAGTCTATCTGTATTTGCGTTTATGAGCTAACGTCCACCCTACAATGTCGAAATATTCTATTTCAACATCCGAAACGAGTATTTTTACAAATACCGACGATTCGGTTAAGTTGGTTATTTTAATTATTAAGTAATTTTTCAAACATTTATAATAATGTTAAAATCAAAAATTAAGAATATTTGAAAGCACTGCCCCAACTTAACCGAATCGTCGGTATTTGTAAAAATACTCGTTTCGGATGTTGAAATAGAATATTTCGACATTGTAGGGTGGACGTTAGCTCATAAACGCAAATACAGATAGACTAGAAGAATTTCACAGGGATATCCCAAGTCCTGGGTGGCTCAGTGGTCAGAGCAGTCGCCCGGATTGCGAAAGGTCGCGGGTTCGATTCCTGCCTCAGGACGTGAAATTTTTCTAGTTTTATTATATTTTAATTACTCAGTTGTTTCATACAAATTATAATGTCTTCACGATACGAACACGGTATGAACAGGTAATTATTTTTCGTGATTTCAAATTTATATTCTAACAAATCGTGTTTAGGGTGACCACCACTGCCATTTGCCTTCGTTTTCGAGAGCGCCCCCCTAATACTCTGTATAGAACTTCACTAGCTGCATTAATAAGATTGCTAAAGCCTGATGAGTCAGAAAACTTAAAATTCTAGTATAGTCAACAGAAAACAGTTGTTGACTATACTAGAATTTTATTTAGTACTTTAGGTACTAAATAAATAAATAAAAATAAAAAATAAATATTTTGGGAACTGGCCCATACAGTGTTAGTAACAGTGATCTTAAAAATATGTTTGTAAGCGTACCTAATATTTACTTATTTATAATGACTATAATTTATGGCCGTATCTTTGGCCAAATGGAAGCTGGTCCAGTGTCGCATAATAGCGCTGTCCATATCCAGCCTCGCCTCCACACTCTGCAGGAGGCTGTTGGAGCTGCCGCGCACACGGTGTATCAGGGACGCTATGCGTTTTCTTATTATAGTGGCAAAGCTATCTACTCGAGCTTCTGCCAGCATCCCTGAAGTACTGCAGTGACGCCGCAGCCCCAACAGCAATATATTGGGCCAATATTATTGGGTGCGCAGGGCTCTGTACGTTCCTTAGGCGTAGTTTGTCCACAGGCTGCACGTGTACAAAGTATTACAAAAGGTTTTAAAAAGTGTAAGTTTAACCTGCTTAGTATAGCGTGCAAACCTGTGGGCAATCATATTGGCCCTAACACACAAAGCCCTGCACTCCCGCTCCATGTCCATATCATCCGTGAGCGACTCGGTGACCCAATGCCCTGGTACTTAAAACTCTGTACTTGCTTAAGAGGAGTACCATTGAGCCTAACAGGTTGTACTTTGTAAGTTTTATTTTTAGCTTTAAAAACTAGCAACTTACTCTTTGCAGTATCCGAGACCGTGGGCCACCGCATATCGCTCGCATATGCTAATTTATTTATTTAGGGCACTGACCGATGGGCACATCAGCACCATGTCATCAGCGAAGCTTATGTTATTGACAATGGTACCGTCAATTGAACAACCAACACCGGCATTGCTGAGCTCAAAGATCAGCTCATTCATCTACAAGTTGAATATAGTATATGCCATTAAACATTATTTAAATGTTACCTTCAGATAGTTATAAAATTCCGGCGGTGATACCAATTAATTAATGTTACACCCTTTGGCATTCACATACAAATTGATTCCTTTCACTAATACATCATTTGAAAGCCTCTTTGGTTTGCGGTAGGTAGTAAGAGTATTTGGTGACTACGTAATCAATCAATTTGTTCTCGCCTAAAACCCTAGTTGAAAAGGTTATCTAATCTCTCAATATTTCCATATCATGTTGACATAATCATAACCCAACTAATTCTAAGCTTTTAGGAATGCACAATCAATCGCGATTGAATAGAACACATCTGGAACCCTTAATTATGATCAAGACATACAACAAAGTATGGAGGCACGTATTATTATTGTAATATTGAACAGGTTTTTTAGTCTAAAATATAGTATTAAGTCAAAATAATACTTATAGAAATGAGATAACAAATTAACATAATATTGAAGTATAATTCACAATAATAACTGTTAGAGTTAAGAAACAATGTCGCAGCTATTAACCATTATGTCCCTCTGGGTGCCAAGACTACAAAACTCTTTTCTAGTTATTGCGTATAAAAAAGCATATTAAACTATCTAATAATAAAGTAATTTTTTATTTTAAATTTTTAAATAAGTTTGCGTAAACTAATAGGCAGTGTAGTGTAATTTCAGGTGCGGGGTAACTCCGCACAAGGCCACTTACATCATCATATATCAGCCGAGAGACGCCCACTGCTGAGCATAGGCCTCCCCAAAGGCTCTCCTAGTCGATCGATCCTGCGCTGCTACATCCACCCGCTTTTGTTTTTTTTTATACAACTAGACGACAAACAAGCTGACTGCCCACCTGATGGTAAGCGGTTACCGCCGCCTATAGACACCTGCAATAACAAGGAAAAATCACTTGATATTGCAGGTGCGTTGTAATCCTGGGGCCTAAGATGAAATGCGGTCCATGCCCAGTAATTACACTGGCTACCTTTCCCTTCAATCCGAAACACAGCGAACTGTTTCACGGCTGACATAATAAGAAAGGCGGTAGTTCCCATTCAGACGACCCTACATACTACCCTACTACTAGGGCCTACCAGCTAGTATCACTTCCGCTTACATCATAATCTTCATTATCTATTTCATATTTCACATTGAATGTAGAGGTGGGTCCACCCTAAAGAACTAATATCTAGTGGCTGGCATTAAGCATGATTTTCATGATGTAAACGGCCTTTTCCGAAGTTACACCTAGTCCTAAATTAACCTACTCTCCCCAAAGCTGTTTTATTCCCTTGTGTAGTATTACCCTAAAGCTTGTAATGAAATCTTATCGTGAAAATAAACAAAGTTCAATTAATTGTTAGATGCGTGATATTGGAACTCTGCAAAGTATACTTGATTGAAATAAAAATCAAATAGAATTGTGACATATTTTATTTCATAATTAAATTTATTTATATTTCATCGCTAGTGAGTAAGAGATTGTTAATAAAATACTCCAAATTATATATCCTTGAACTGAATTCTGACCTTTACCCATCAAGCACACGTGTTATAATCTAAATCACCCATTTTTTGTAAACAACTCAAGACTAAAGTAAAACACATGTGCTGCATCTCATTGAATAGTCATGGGAAAATATTCTCACCAACAAACACACTTTACGCTCTTGAGATTAAAAACTTGTAAGCATAATTTACTTACTATGTGCCTATATAGTTAAAGACATGATTTGTGAGAACCTTAAAAAGTAGCGGGCGTAGTAATACTATGAAAAAAAAATATCCAAAGATTCATAGATGAACCAATCGAAGATTATCTCGACTTTTGGGACCTGCCTTAAAACGGAACAAGCAAACAAAGCATCGAATTTTGACAGTTTTAAAGAAATTTAAGTCAAAAGCTATCAAAATACGTTCGTTATTTGAAGCAGCATCTCTAAACATTTTGTTTGGTATAATAGATAGTGATTATGCGAAATAAATGGACTTCCGAAATAAAAATTTGAGAGTCCGACACAAGATATGTTTTATGGTATTACAAACGACGATCTAGAATGTAAATTTAAAAAATATAGTCAGCATCTACACGATATTATAATAATATTATAGCCTCTGAGTGTAATAGGTAAGTACATTACTTGTAATATAATCTTTTGTCTTAATCAGCATTACATCTGCCCACTGTGCGTCAGGATATTCAAACAGTGTCACGTCCGGTTGGAATAATTAAAAAAACCAGGCACGTATCACTGTGACGTCACACCATTCCCGATGGATCAAGCTAAAAAGAATGTAGGAATATAAACCATTTCTTTAAAATCTAATATTAAAAAACCCATTAATGGACCTACCCGTATTATTGCAAAAATAAGGGAAATAGGCATAACTGTATGTTCCTCCCAAATTAGACTGTTGAAGCAAATGGACATTTCATAGAAATTGACATACAAATTTTACACATCACATGGCCACCAAACGATGTATACATTATGTCTCTCTATGCGATAGGGGTCAAAGTAGTTTGATTGTGTCTTTTGGTCAGTATCCAAAAGATACAATCAAACTATTTTGACTCCTGGAATCCTGACTATGTGGAAGCGGATGGATGTTGCAGCGCAGGATCGATCCTTTGGGTAGGCCTATGCTCAGCAGTGGGCGTCTGTCGGCTGTTAAGATGCCGGCTATAGAAGCTCAAAAAAAACTATTAGGGTTCGTAGCAACGTAGTGTCTATAGGCGGCGGTAAGCGCTTACCATCAGGTGGGCCGTTAGCTAGTTTGTCATCTAGTTGTATAAAAAACTTGGCTACTACGCGTAGCACACCCTGTAGAAGTCAGGCGAAAAAATATTACGTATGTTGACAGCGAGACACAGCACTACATAACAAGAATACTACGATAAAGGCATATTAAGTAATGGTTTTAATACGTCTTATTTTAATAATAAAATATAAATTAATTATAAATTACTATCTTATTTCGTTATTCAAAAATTGGGGTTAGGCAATGATATTATAATAATTGGGGTTAGGTATAACAGCTCTTGTTTAAGAAAATGTATAAGGTTTTAATGGTGTTTAATAATATATTTGTTATTTTTTTAAGTTTTAACATGAATTAGTTGTTGCCAGAAGTAGCTTTCGTTTTTTAGTTAAATAAAATAAATATTTGTATCTGTTAGGTACCTCTATTTTTCTATTTTTCCATTAAATCCCAACACCCAGCACTACTAACGGTGGTATCAGTCCCACCCTACCCCCAGGGGTATGGTCTGACATGAATTTTTGGATAAAATTTGTTTGACTTTCATCTACTTTGAAATTTTGTAGAAGTTTATCGAATACATATTTCAATGGTCATTGAAAATGGGCTACGTTTAAACAGTACAAATGAAACTTAACTTAACAGTTTGATCTATGCAAACTGTAACATGTATCGTAAACAAAGTGTGCAATCAAAACACTCTTCATAGGGTTAAAAAAAATCAGAGGCCGAATAAGCTCAGCTCAACGATCCAGTGTTGATTTCGAGTGCGGATGCTACGCACGTGTTTGTAGAAGTGCGCGCGCGCATCCGTGATACGAAAGTTGAGTAGTGCCGCGCGACTCTGTGATTTATTTGTGCTGTAGTGACTAGCTATTGGACCCACTCAGGATTGTTTGTTTGTGAGTATAGATATGCATTTTCAATTTAATAAATTTTATATTGAGTTGTTATCATGAATATTTAATGTATTATTGACGAACGGCTGGCCGAGTGGTCTATACCCCTTGCTATACAGGCTACTCGGTCAAGAGGTCCCGGGTTCGAATCCCGGTAGGCGCAAATGTTTGTATGATGAGCACGAGTATTTGATTAAGAGTCATGGATGTTTATATGTTTATTTAGTATATTTCTAATATTTATATACATTTTATTATCATTAGTTCTCCGTAGTCTAGTATCCATGACACAAGCTCTTGATGATGCTTGCTTTGGGCTAGATAATAGGTGTGAGTGTATGGATATTTATTTATTTCAATTTTATTCCAAATTGGGTATAACAAAAAGCTATAGTTATGTTTACTAAGTCAACAGAAACTGTACTTAATAAATTACACTTAATTTTTTTTATCTTAACGGGTTAACTCTTATCTCACTTTTTATCTTACCTGATGGTAAGTGAAGATAAGGCTGACGATGGAAGCGAGCTACACCCGGATTCCTCAACTACAGAGGAACTGGCTATCTTACCTCTTACTGCCGGAACACAACAATGCCGTTAACATTATTGCTATGGCGGCAGACTTAGGTTAATTAAAATTTTAAATTTTAAACCAACCAAACCGAGCAGAAAATTTCTGCCCCCACGGGAATCGAACCCTGGACCTCTAAATCTGAGGCAGGTGGTCTCAACTACTAGACCACAGAGTCGGTTTATAAGATACATCTGATGACCGACGAGTGGCCAGTATCTCTAACTAAAGGCTTATCAGTGAGGGATTCCGGGTTCGAGGCTGAAATAAGAAAGACGGTGGTACCTACCCAGACGACCATACCTTCAAGTTTTTCGAAGTTTCGGACCAAACAGCGAAAATTGTGGCACTATACAGAGATGTTTATATGGAAACTATTCTTTTGCTTACCTCATTTATAGCCATAGCTTATATCCATTAAAGTTGACGTGATGGAGATGGTTCTTAGCTATAATTTTTAAGAATCTGTTTAGGCGTTTGATGACTATATCAGCTCATTTCCTACTTAACAAAAGAGTCTTACCAACTTTCACAGACCCGTTCGATTTGAAATTTGGTTTAATGGTACTTTGGTGGTATTTCCAAGACATGCTACCCATGAGCTGATCCTGTACCATCAAATAGTCTGGATGCTCAATTCTTCAGAAACTTACATAACATCCGTCCTTCCTATAACATGGGTTCCTTCAAAAGAGGCGTGAAACGACATTTCGGGCCGGGTGGACGCGGGTAGAGCAGTGTCTGAACTGCACTGGCTGTCTTCGCATATGGACTCTTCTTACCGCTAACGTAGATTTCAGGTGGTGTTATTGGTGGAGTCATTTGTCGTGCTTTGTGTATAAAAAAGTAGATAAGCGTGTTAGGGTCGCATAAGAGATGGAGTTTAATGATTAATCAGGCCGGGGGGTACTTAAAGGGCCTATTTAGGTTCGATATCGTACAAAAATAATTTACTTTGCAAACTAAGTTTTATGTTTTCGAATTTCACGTGAAAAACCTAATTTTTTACTTGTACCTTACCTAATAGGAATAAATGACATTTGTGTTTGATATACTCAGTGTAATTTATATGCATGGAAAATGTAGATTAGAGACAAATAAATGTAACAGGAAAAAAATGTACAGGTCATATATTCATTTGTTTTCTTCGATATTCATTTGTTTTCTAATTTACGGTGGGTCCCATAAGATACGAAATTGGATAGTCTTGTGGATCCCACCAGACAGTGGGTATTTGAAGATCCAAAGACCCACTGGTGGGTCTAATTGGTGGGTCTCTGAAGACTATGGAGGTTTGGAGATTTTTTTTTGAATTGCAACCTTAAACCTGTATTGTATTAATAATAAACGAATTTTGAATTTTGTAACATTGGGATTCCCAAATAAAAGAGAATGACACTTTGTTTACACAATATGTTAACCAACGTCCTTGTACAGGGTATTGAACTGTTAATTTTTTTCTACAGGACAATTGTTAGACAAATACGTGGCCCATAAACTTGCGATACATACTAACGACAGGTCTTTTATATCAATACTTGTGCCTTGCAGTGGGTCGCTTATTGTGCCAAAAGTCCCTTCCAGGGTCTTGAACTATCTCCATTCCAAAATTCATTTAAATCGGTTCAGCAGTTATTGATTACCTATACAAAATTCTACCTCCCTTTTTCACTTCCTTAAAGGATGATATTTGCGATAAAAACTATCCTATGTTCTTTACCGAGACTCAAACTATCTGTATACGACGTAACAGACAGACAGACTGACAGATACACTTTCGGATTTATAATATTAGTATCAATGGATTTAATTGATTATTGTACTAGTCAGAAAAAAGTCACAAAGATAGATTTTCGATTCGGTCCCATGTAACAAAAGACTGCAGCTGAACAACACTATTTTGTAATGTCGTGCTCCGGTGGTGAGTAAGGTCGCCAGAACTCAAAGAGAAGCCGTTATGTTGGGAACAAGGCAACTTTTATCCTATGTTATCAACATAACACTTTATCACTTGATAGTGCGTTGTCATCCTGGGGCCTAAGATGAAATGCCGTCCATGCCCAGTAATTACACTGGCTACCTTTCCCTTCAATTCGAAACACGGCGAACTGTTTCACGGTTGAAATAAGAACGGCGGTGGTACCTACCCAGACGATATGTAATAGTTCACATATATAGTATAGTTCACGTATATCGTCTGGGTATAACAAATATGTTCACGAGTCATAGGTAATATAAATAAGGTACCTAAATATTTATTTGAGTAGGTAGATGAAGTCATGATATTATTATTAATTCAAAATCAATGTTATTTAATGTATTTATTCGTTCACATTAATTATTACACAAAAAGTATGAGTTACGTATTGCTTACGTGAGTTTGTTCTTGGTACAGTCGATAGCACGTCAAGCGTAACAGTTTGACCTTGAGACCACCCTTACTGCGCTCGTAATATAGACGGCTTTCGTAGTGCAACTGTTACACTTGATGTGCTGTCGGTATGATTTAGAAAGATTAACCATTAAGTTTTTCTTATATCAGAAACTATATTGGTAACGAGCTTTGTGTGTATGGTATATTTTTTAAGTTTACATTATTTTAAGATAAAACACTTTCTTTAACTAGTACCAAGGTTTTTTTTCGGTAAACTGGCATGTTTTAATTATTTTATTTTATTCTGCAAAATATTGCATTGCAATGCAGCTGTAATACATTTCAATGCATGATAGTCTCCTTAAAACTACTTAGATGAGGTAGATAACCAAGGTAAAATTCTCAACGTCTTTCACATCAAATTCACTTTTAACATAATGATCTTCCAATTCCACGTCGAAACAAACACTCGTTTTACAAAACTACACAATTTTATAACACAGTGTTCGCCAAGACACAATTTAAGTTTGGCCTTGGTGTTTGTCCCATATATTACCCACGGCGGCCTATGAATCGTTAGACGTATAGAATAGGCTTATAGGAATAGGATGACTCGGTCTATCTGAACTGGGAGTAGGTATATACGTAATATACTATTGAAGTAAACTTTAGTTCGAGTCGGTTTTTAACGTATTTTTTATTCCATTCAATTTGTATGCAAAAGTGTATCCATCTTCAGTAACGACCCTGAATAACACAAAATAATGCGTCCTACTCACACAGTATAATGTAAGAAGGAAATAGTTTCCATCGATTAGTGACTTTCATTTGTTTTACTTCGGTTCTCTTTAAATGACTGTTATTCGAGTAGTTATTGGCCCACCTGACGCGAGTTTAGCGGGATTTTATTAATCGTGTCCAGACGGCATTTAAATGGCTCAATAATTGTTTTGAAAATATAAAATTGGAGTAGCAGTGTCATTAGCGGGCAATATATAATTAACTTTATTGCTTAAACTTTGTACAATGGCTTGATCATACGCTTACTATGGCAGGTATGACGTTCGTGACTTCTCTAATTTAAAAAAAAACAGATTATGTCCCTAAAGGAGACGGACTTTTTAGGCTTTTATTCCAAATAATATTGAACAGCAATGTGAAATATCTCTTTACAAAGCTTATTAAATCAGCTATTCGATTTACGTCAATCGGATTTTTCGTGCCGCCTGTTTGTCTAAAAATACACCCTTAGCCACCAACCTCCTATTTCCGTCAAATTACCACCTACCTCCCGTCTCATAGGCTTGTAAAATTTAATTAGTGAAGTAGAGATTTGACATTAAGAATTGTTTTCTGATATTACAATCTTTATTTTCAGAAAAATGGCATTAAAAAATTTACAAGTTTTTTCAATAAACTTATAATATAGGTCATACTAATGCTGCGCATACTCGTACTAGAAAAGTCTTATTAACTAGTTAAAGCCTTGTTATAAACATAGTTCACTTTTATTTGTGTCGCCGTTATATTCCCTGAATAAGCCCTTCAACATTCTTGGCATGCTTTTCACACCCTTTACAAGTTATTTTTAAAACAATTAGCCAAGCCAAGACCCATTAAACCTAGACAGGATAATTTTGAAATTACAAAAACTAGTATGAAACAAATTCAACGTGCTTATTACCTACAACGTAGTCTAGATACTTTAATAATGAGCGAAAACTGCGTGAACTTAACTGTATTTAAATACTTAGATATAATTAGGCATCGTAAAATAAAATTCTAGTGGCATGGAAACAAGAACCAACTTACTCGTATTACATTATCATCGGTAAAACGAAAATAAACGGAATGAAATCTCGTTGATGACGTTTACACCATACGACTTATACTGGAAAATTAATTATTAATCACAAGGTAATTTCAATAACTTGCCTAGGGGTGGTCTGGTCAATTTACTTCGCAGACCACAGCCCAACTCCACGAAAGGCGCGAAGAAGGAGTTTTGGCGGGTAGTCCCAGGGTCAATTTAGATACTGGGCGAGCCCCGCACACGCCCCCTGCTTCGCCAATTAAATCACGGGTAGCTCCGTCAGTGGAATTCTCCTGATAAATAAATATTTTTAAAAATTAAACCGACTTCAAAACACTAGGTAACAAGAAATAAATAATTAAATAAAGTAGGTAAGTACTTATCTCATCAAAGGTATTTTTTGGAGTCGGTGCTTCACTCCACAAATACCTTTTTATGACATATAAGTACCTACCTGAAGTAGGTAGGTACTTTTCTCATTTTAATTATTTGTTGATTTGAGTGTTTTAAGGTCGGTTTAATTTTTTTCAATTATTTTTTTATTTCTTCATATTTTTAATTTCGTTGAGCCTAATTGCTATCCCTTCCTACATGGGAGATACTCCTCATGTGTATCTCCCATAAGGACCCAAGGTGTGCCCGGCAGTGGCAGATACCTATATAGGCTGGTGATGATCATTATGATAACCTAATTGCATGCAACCATTGAAAAATCATGCATAATCACATGTTTTAGCATTACGCTGCTAAGCCAACGACGCACGTTTCGTAAGTGACTGATACACAACTCTCTATCTCAAAAACCACTTAAGCGATTTAGATGAAACTTGCATAATTCTCTAAGTGAAACAACATCAAAACAAGCAAAAAACTTTTCCGACTTATAGTTTTTGAGATATGTGCGGACAAACATATACACATACACTCACGAAATTTGGCACCCACGTTCAGAAGCCGGTATAGACTAACATATACAAAAATTAATCGAATTAATAACCTTCTTTTTTGAACTCGGTTAAAAAGGGGTAATTAAATAAAGCTATAGATTTGTCAATTCTCGGATAATTTTTATACAGGGAATAATTTTGATGTTATCTTATCACAGATTCTCTTTAAATAAACCACCAACTTAATGGTATTTTAAGGAAGATAAGGCATACCGGTGTTTACCACTCTTGTCTTGAGCGTCCCTCCACCTTGCAGAAGATCGCAGCTAAATAACACTACTTAGCAGAGTTGTGCTCCTGCGGAATCGTATTGCAGTCGCGTCGACTGCAATACGATTCCGTATTAAGTATTCGTCTCACACTATGTAAAAGCCACAGCTCTAAGGAGAATCGATGTACACCACGCCTTAATTATCCGGTTGTTCGGCAGAATTAAAAATTACGATCTATTTTATGAATAATGAGTACTTGTGGCATACCGCTGTGCGAATCCGTGCTCCGCTTGATGAGTTATAAACTTGACTTATTTACGAATAATGGTGGCAACATCCTATCGGTAACTGACAGGTACAGTACCAGTCAGTTTAAGTTACCTACTGCAGCAGATATCTGAAGTTTATTGCAAAATACTGCTGCTTTACCATGATGTAATGGCGACAATATCTTTTCTGGTAGCCCAGCATACTGGACATTTTCATCCTCCCATCTCGAAAAGAGTATTTTTTCTCTTTGATATCTGAGTGCAAAAGCCGTTTTTATTCGCTAGACGATAAAGTAAAATTGAATTTAGAACATCGTGTGCACTAAGTTTGTGAATTCAAAACATCATTAAACCTATTTATTTATACCTCCATGGTGCCGAATTTATCATACAACCATTTTTAATTTGTTGAAAACTCAGACTCGGAACCTTCTTGGTGTACTTTTTTAGTCATTAGGTACCTTGCTGAGGTGGGATGAAAAATAGAGTGCAAAAATTTTTCACCTTGTGCTCTTTAGATTTCCTTGCTAACGCTCAGGATTCTAATTTTTGAATCCTTCGCTTGCTCGCTCATTAAAATTGAGCACGCGGTTAAAAAGCAACTTTGCACTCTTGTATAACAAATAACTATTATACGTCAAATATAGACAATCAATAGACATCTTAGAAATTATCATTAAAAAGGTAAGACGGTGGTAGCTAGCCAGGCGGACTTAGAAAAAGATCTTCCTCCAACCAAACTGAGCAGAAATATGTGACAACTTTGTCAGTGCGAATCCATAATAAAGTCAACACTATTATTATCCTATTTAAAATTCATAATACCAGATAAAGTTCTACAGTTTTAATCGAATATTGGACCATTGGGACCACAAAACACTTCCATCAGACCAAAAAAAAACATGTCGTAGATCTTACAGTCCACTCTCCATAGCTATCAGCCGCTATTAACAATCAATCGTAATGGCCTCAACGTCGCCGGTTGATACGTTACATTACTAATTTAAATACCAAACTACCACTACACGTATAAGGTAAAATAATAAAAAACATTAATCACAACAAAGGTTATGCCGGTTTAGACCAGAGCGATTATCTCCACCCCATTGAATTAAGCTAAATGTTGCCGTAACGTGCTCAAAACAAAATTAAAGGCTACTTACATATCGACGAACGTGCATCGAATGCTCGGCAAACATTCTGACATTGAGCGAACGCATCCTAAACGGGATTGACGCAGAGTACCATTCACAGATGGTCATGTAAGCGCTAATCGTCCCATGTTGGATAAGTGATTGTCAACGAAGTTTTAAAGATTGGTATCTGCTAGAAGGTGTGCATAATTCTCTCTTTTCAGCAGCAGTACAAGAGAGAGAGAGAGAGAGAGAGAGATTGCACCACAGCGCACATCTGATGGAGTGATAAAGCTATATTTTTACTTCTAATACTACCGTATTGAGAGTGTTTCCTAAAAAAATCTCTATCGTAATAAGTATTAAGAGCCGTCATATTTCTACTAACATGTCAAATCATATGGCGAAAACTTGTAGTATAATACATACATAATATACATTAATATATTTTTTGTGATAGTTGTTAGAATGTGTTTTTTTGACTACTTAAAAGTGCTTCTTTGTGGCCTATTTAAATCAAATATTTTTTCTTTCATTCTTACAGCATTTCAAGATGGTGATAAAATAATGTAAGAGGTATGTACAAGGTTTCAGGAACTACCTGCCTGCGCGCCTTCTGAAATTGTTTATGGTTTCCGCTAAAATATATCTGATGTTCATTTGACAATTCTAATATTTTAAATATCTACAATAGACCTCTTCTGTTAGGTACTTTACATACTATAAATTTACCATAAATGTAGGTAATCCATACTAATATCACAAAGGAAAAAAACTATTATAATATACGCCAAAAGTAACTCTGTCTGTCTGGTAAGTTTCACCCCTAAGCTGCTAACCGATTAAGATGAAAATTGAAATAAGGACTAAACCTTAAGAAAAGACAAAGGGTAGAGCCGCAAGCGGCCAGTCTAGGCGTCAATTCTGATCTTAACAAAGTCGTCGATGGTAAAATAATACTTAGACTTGCTCGAGAACGTTCGTGTACGTTCGCGCATTGACGATGAGACGAACAAGCCGAATACAATTTGTTGATGGTCAGAGATTACCAAGAACCGGTAAAAAATATACGTTTCGGATACGTTACTACCTTCAGATAATAGTTTGTGTAACGTAACTATTGATCCTCGTAAAGTATCCATGAAGGTTACGACTATAAGGTTTCAAACTAATGGATTAGCCTCTAAATAAAATGGAGATAATAAAAAAAGGTTTAAAACAACCCATGAACTGGTAGCCTATGTAAAACCTACGTACCATTTATGATCTACCGGAGTATGATATTCTACTCAATTATTGTAGCTCTTGGCATTAATCTGACCTTATGGTAATTAATGATAAGGACGAAGATAGAAGCGAGCTACACCCGGATTCCTAAACCACAGAGGAACTGGCTATCTTTCTTCTAACTGCCAGAACACTATAATGCTGTTTCTGCTATTGTTAGGGCGGCAGACTTAGGTCAGATGGTGGTAGCTAGCCAGACAGACATAGGAAAACCCTACCTCCAACCAAACCGAGCTGTAAATTCTTGTCCCCACAGGAAATTGAACACTGAACCTCTAAGGAACTATTTTTCAAAAATTTCGTATCGTCATCGAGAGTGACAATAGCATTTGTATGGAAAGCATCACGTTATGACGACACCATTACGTCATTTTCATTATCCAAGATTCGATAGTTGTTCGAAAAGTTACCGAATGAAGAACAACAGGATATACTATATAAACGAAGATCAAAATGAATCCCGGGCTTAACCAGTCTAAGGCTTAACCCTAAAATAACAGCCCGAAGGCCAATTATGGGTCGTTTCATTCACAAAACCGCCTCGGACACGCTACGGCTAAAAAGAGGCTCGTGTGCACTTGTTAAAACTATTAGCGTTAACCGTATCCGTTTGACTATAATGGTTTTGAGAAGCTTGTTGGTAATGCTATGAGAAACAAGATTAGGTTGTGCTGGGGAATAAAAATCATCTCTTTTATATTTTATGGTGAGCGTCAACTGTGGTCTAAAGCGGTTTTTTATACCACTAAGATGGCAAACAAACATACAGCCAACCTGATGGTAAGCGATTACCCTAGCCTATAGACGCTTGCCACACCAGGGGTATCACTTGCGCGCTGCCGACCCTTTAAAAACCTTTTCACACCTCACGGTCTTCCTCAAGAATGCTTAATTTATTTATGGTGAATGTTTGTTATTAATATTGGTTATATTGAACTACATGTAATTTCACACAATTTATAACGACAGGACTATCCATGCTGTCAGCAATCACTTTCAGCAGAGCAGGAAATACCGATCAATCGGATCTATGAAAGTTAGCAAAACCCTTCTGTCAAGTATGAAATGAGCTGATAGTTATCAAACACTTTAACTGATATTCATAAATTATAGCTAAGAACCATCCTAATCACGTCAGCTTTCAAACGAAAAAAAAACGAATATTAAATCGGTCCATTCGTTTAAGAGCTACGATACCACAGAGAGAAACACAAATATACAATATACGGCAGACACGTCAAACACCCCTCTTTTTCGTCGGGGGCTAAAAAGGTCTTCACCTTTTATTCTTTTTGAAAACACTTTAGCACCAACTCCAAAAAAATCCTTTTTATGAGATAGTGCATAACTTCAATTTAATATTTTTTTCTCTATAAGTAGTGTTTTAAGTCGGTTATTTTTTTAAATAACTTTTTGTTTTATTATTTTTTCTTAAGCCCTATTTAGCTAGAGCCTAACTGCATGAAAACATTGAATATAAAATTTAGCACCCATGTACAGAAACTTGTCTAAGAGTAAAAAAAACAAAAACTTTGCAATTCTGACAATATTGCATTGTCCAATTGAGTTCAATTGATAATCTCCTTTTTTTGAAGTCGGTTAAAAAAGAACACGTCTATTCAATTTGAAAATGCGAATGGTTTGAGACGTCATATCGTTAGTTCGCATCGCCGGTGCAAGCAATAGTCATGCAAAGCAATACTGTTGATATGGCTTTGAGTAAGGCAGTCACCCCACTGGTGGCCATGCAACCATGTTAATCGCAGACATTCCGTTTTTGGCGGGAGTCGTATAGTATAAACAATTCAAGGGCTACCCTTCTCAACAAAGTAATATATTTCTCTAAAACAATTAACTAAAACCACACCACCGTCAAATGTTAGCTGGTAAAATAAACAAACAGTGAACAAGTAATTGATCAATCCGTCAACCCGATCCCGCTATTTACGCTAAGTTCCACCCAGGTCAAGTTGTACCCAGCAAAACATCACTTGGGACGCCCATTCACAAATGTGTAGCAGAGAAAGGGTTACATTGAGACCCTTATACTAAGTGGGGTAATTTCAGGGAACTATATTAGGTTGTCCTAAGCAGTTACATTTCAAAATAGGTCACCATGGTAAGAATCCTTAGGTTTGTTATAGCTATATATTTGTTTGATATACAATAACAGTTTACAAACCAAGGGAAATACTAAGAACTACTAAACTTGACTTTTCGGCGTTGATTTGTGAAGTAGGTACCTACCATAGGTTTCCTATTATTGAGAAGACACTGACATACACCTCCGGAGTAGTTTACCAGATTCTCAACTCACCAAATTAACAACTCAACATACTGGTGAACTCCTTACAACACTTTTTATGCTTTTTTTAATTATAAGTAATTTGTCAGCTCATACATTCTCTTACTTTTGCGTTCACGTTAAGAGAACAAGATGTAAGTATAAAAAAAAACGACAGCATATCAAGTATGACAGTCGAGCAATGACAGACACCTCTATTGCGAATGGAGTAAGTCACAAGTTCGATCATTACGCTTGATATTTTATGTGAAACTAATGATGATTGAATTCATTTGTTTCTAAATACCATACCGTGCATTAAAATTGTTACCTGTATTAATATCTCGTCTTTTCCTTCACACTCTAAATACAAAAATAAACATGGTATGTATCAGGTGACTACAAGGGAAAGCCCACAGTATTAATCATTCATTACCGTCTGACTTCACTTCGCATTATAAATTATGAGTATGGTAATAGATCGTTACATTTCCCGAGAAATATGTAGGGAAAACTCGTGGGAAGCAAACATGTATTGAGCGTTAATTCGCTGATGACAGCGTCATGGAGCGAGATTTCTCTGGACTGCAATATAGGCAATGTCAATTAGCAGTTTACTGTTAATTTTTATTTTATTTAATATTATTTATGATCATATAAATTTTTGACTTTATTAATTATCATCATCATCATAATATGAAGTCCATCGATTCCCAAACGGATCGGTTTTGCGCAGTCTGCATCCAACGACTCCCTGCGACCCTCGACCCATGTAATGGGCTCTTTTTATTTTTATATAGAAGACTAAATTTTGATTGATTCAGCCACTGAAATCGTACGCGTTACTAATAATTGGGATGTTGCCTAAGTTTGAACTTGGCGCTATTTTGCACAAATTCGGAAAATATACGCTACTGTTACCCATAAAAACAATTCAAACTTAAAATATATTGAATATTGTTGAAATTGTACTGTTTTGAAAATAAAAAAATGGTCATATTTTTTTTCCAAGATTTATTAAAAAATTTAATGATATTAGATTGCTGACATCAATTAAAACAACTATTATTATGACAACTATTAATAAAAACCTAGTTAATACATAGTTATTATCAATTTTGTCAGTATGCTCATACATTTCTTAGTAATATGGGAACATGTGACGTCACCTGTTCCGTAGATTTTCTATGGAACGTTTTTGGACGTTGCGCCGCAACACGTCAAACATACCACTGTATCTGTGAAACTATTGATCTTAGACATACTATTTCTTTTGCAATATTTATTTATGAGTTATAAACTTCTTATTTATGAAATAAAAAAAAGTGGTCAACTAGCCTATTGTAGCTAATACCAAGCGCTCATTATTTTACTTACAGTCAATTCCACTGCGTAGTATTAGTTACAAAATCACTGTTCCTTCGCTATTTACAGTATTAAAGTTTCCCATAAAAGCGGTAAGATAGAGCCCAGCTGCTACCCAATTTGGGCACAGTTCGTGACTCCGGGCCCGTAATGTTAACAAGACGATTTACACGCTCGCGCATTTGCATTCCGGGCCAGAGATTATACTTGTGTATTGACTAAAATCACTTACGCAACGCGTGATTTAAAATCAATTAAATAGATATGTTTTCATACAACTAGATGACAAAGCAAGCTGGCGGCCCACCTGGTGTTAAGTGGCTTCCGTGCTCTAGACACCCGCAATAACAAGGAAACGGTTTGGAACGGTTTTTTTTTAAAAAAAACACGCAGGTGCGTTGTCATCCTTATGGGGTTATTACATTTGGCTTTTAGTTAGCTAAATTCAGCATGCTAACTGATTAAGATCGGCAGTCGCGACTCTGATTGCCTAATTAGTGTGTTTAAATGTCTTTACATTTGTCTAAATTCAGAGTCTAACTCATTTAGCTAGCTAAATTTACCCCTTTAGGCCTAAGATCAAATTCCTTTTTAATCCAAATGTTCACTTTCAGTGAACTGTTTTGCGGCTAAAATAAGAAAGTCGGTGGTACAGCCTACTTGACGACTGTACATACGGGCCTACCACTTATGTCAAGGAAATAATTGTTTTGTATCAAAATGCACACATTTGAAAACAATTTAAATATTACTATTCTTAACTGAGTAGCTATTGGCCATCATCTTTTTTTTTTTTTTTTTTATACAAAGCACGGCAATTGACCCAACACCACCTGATGTGAAGCGGTAAGGAGAGTCCATATGCGAAGACAGCTAGTGCAGAAACGGACAATGCACTAGCTGCCTCCACCTTGCCGGCCCAAAAGGTGCTTTTTCACGCCTCTCTTGAAGGACCCCATGTTATAGGAAGGAGGAAACACATGCGCTGGCAAAGAATTCCAAGTTCTGGAAGTACGACAAAGAAACGAAGAACTAAATTTCTTTGTGCGTGATGTTGAGGTGGAGACAGTAAATGGATGACTCCGAAGACCAGCACGCGTGCTCCTGAGCAGAAAGGAGGAAGGTGGGATAAGGTCGAAAAGCTCTTCAGCGCACTCTCCGTGATAAAGCCGATAAAAGGCGCTAAGCGACGCAATGTCCCGACGCAATTGTAGAGGCTCAAGTTTGTTCGTGACCTCTACATCGCCAATGATACGGACAGCACGACGCTGCAATCTGTCCAGTGCATCGAGGAGGTAATTGGCGGAGCCATCCCATAAGTGCGAGCAATATTCCACGCAAGACCGGACCTGAGTTTTGTACAGCAGGCATAGCTGGTCAGGCGTGAAAAATCGACGCACCTTGTTCAGGACACCGAGCTTCCGTGAGGCTGTTTTTATCACGGTTTCGATGTAGTTTCTAGAATTGAGATCGCAGCATATCTCCATACCGAGTAAGTTCAAGGAGGCCTGTGCCGAAAGAGTAGTACCCTGAAGAGAGGGAAGGGGAAGGAACGGCGACATTTTGGCTGTAAACGCACACACCTGTGTTTTCTAAGCATTGAACTCAACAAGATTGTTAGATCCCCATTCAGATACGAGGTTCAACACCCTGTTGAGCTCAATAGTAAGATTCTCCCTCTCTTTCTCGGTTTCAGCGCGCCCAGCCCCTGGGCGACCGTAATATCCCCCATGCACTGTACTGTCATCCGCATAACAATGAATGCTTCCTAATGGAAGCATATCTTATCATATCATAGTAAGTGATGATAAGGCTGATGAGGGAAGCAAGCTACACCCGGATTCCTTAACCATAAAGGAACTGCCTATTTTACCTTCTACTGCCGGAACACAACAATGCTATTAACATTATTGTTATGGCGGTAGACTTAGGTAAGTTGTTTTACCATTTCGCTGTCTATTGTAGGCAGCTCAGTCAAAGATGGCTTGATTTCTCACTGGTTTATTTAGGTAGACACCGAGATGCGAATTTAATAAAATAAAAATTACATCAATCGAAACACGCACTCAAGTGTAGCAATTAAGAGATTGGCCGACGCAAGGTCTTGTGTTGCTAGTTTAAATTTAAAAATATAATTTGTCGGGTTGTCAACTTAAATTAAGTTTGTACGTCTGGTAGGTTACCCACAAATTACACTGCCAGTCCTGTCGTTCCCCAGAATAAAGTTCACAGACGACTCAGAAATTGCCCTGACGATCGATAGCCGTAAGCCACAACATCCTGTGTTTTATTTCTATTTTATTCCCTCTCCCATGACACTGTAGGGTGGTTTTTAACGTTTATGACCCGCAAACTATCTGTGGATGTGCGTTTGATCGTCACTAATAGTTTATTTGTAGTAAACTGATCGTAACAACGTTCTCTATGTAGAGACGAAGAATTGAGTCGAATACATCACTTTAATACCAAAGTGAGATCAGTTACTAACAACCACAGGCGTTATTGCTATGCAGCTATTACTTTCAGACAATCAAGAGGAAAAGAGGTAATAATTATAATAAGATAAAATTTTAAATGGTTATTGACCAACAAGTTGAACAATTTTTTGCGTGAAATTATGCGTTGCTTAGCGCTTTCTGTCGGCCTTCAACCCGTGAAGGGCGTGGAAGGCCAAATCCGAAACTATGAAGAATAGCGAAAAGTCCTCAAATGAGTCTCGGGCCCGATTTTGGTGAAAATTAAAACTGAGTCATTAGATTATTGAACAATTAATGTTCCGTGCTCTCATATTCACAATACTCAATATGCATATGTTCTCATACTCAATATTCACCACTCAGGATATGATAGGTAGGTGCATAGCATACGAAAAATAAAAAAATATTTTGTTAACCTTAAACTGCACTCTTTACTTCAGTTTGCTGTATGTCATTACTTTCCAGAATTTGTTCCTTATTAGCCACAATATCGAATCGTGTAACACAATCGCATACACGATGTATTTTTTTTAAATCATTGGGTTCTATTTTAGTTTCCCAGTGTCATTAGCGCTGGGCGACCCCTAGACACTCTCGTCGCCTAGTCAGCGACGGGTAAGTCTGCAATCAGATTTCTTCTCGAAAAAAAAGGGTTGGATTCCTAGCTTAGAACATTGATTTTTTAAAAATTCAAATATGCAATTCTAGTTTTTATCAAAATCGGTCCCGAGGCTTCTTTAGTACTTTTCGCTATTCCTCATGTTTCAGATTTGGATTTGGCCATCCACGCCCACTTGAAAAATTGACGTAATCGATATGGTTCTTAGCTATAATTTATGAATATCTGTTCAGCCGTTTAATGATTATCAGCTTATTTCTTACTTGACTTTAAACTGATCCTGTACATCAAATAGTACCTTTATAAACTTGCAGCAGATATAGCGTGTTTGGGCTCATAAGAATATCTCAATGAGATGGTGATTAATGTATTATGAATTATTACTCTTACTTGCTTCATTCAACAATCGATCTAATGTACAGTCGAAGACATAAGTTGATGAACAGATCCAAATTTTCAAAACACCTGCACAATGTAAAGTTTCATATGTCGCTGAACAAATTGTTGATCAAATCTCTGTGTACATTGAAGAATGTCAAAAGTTAGTAAACAATATTTTATCAAAAGTTGCTGGACTGACCAAATTTTCAAAACACCTGCATAATGTAAAGTTCCATATGTCGCTGAACAAATTGTTGATCCAATCAATTGTACAGTCGACAGCATATCAAGCGTAACAGTTTGACCTTAAACCTGCCCTTACTGCGTTCGTAATAGAGGCGGCTTTCGTAGTGCAATTGTAACACTTGATGTGCTGTCGCACACGACAGCACATCAAGCACTTTTGATATTCTTCAATGTACACATACATTGAAGAATATCAAAAGTTAGTGAACAATATTTTATCAAAAGTTGATGGATTTCATAAATCTACATAATTTATTTTTGATGGCAACAAAAGTCCATAAATAAACACATGCTTACAAAACACCTGCACACTATAAAGTTCCTATTGTTGCTGAACAGACAGTGCCGAGTTGAATCATTTTTAACCCCCGACGAAAAAAGAGGGGTGTTATAAGTTTGACGTGGCTGTCTGTGTATCTGTGTGTCTGTCTGTGGCATCGTAGCGCCTAAATGAATGGACCGATTTTGATTCGGTTTTTTTCGTTTGAAAGCTAATGTGCCTACGATGGTTCTTAGCTATAATTTATGAAGATCAGCTCAGGCGTTTGATGACTATCAACACATTTTCTACATGATAATAGGGTTTTACTAACTTTTACATATCCGATTGATTTGAAATTTGGTGTACTGTCACTTCGGTGACATTCCCATGACATACTAACCTTGAGCTGATCCAATACCATCAAAATGTCTGCGAAATGCTTAATTCTTCAGAAACTTACAGCAGATATAGCGTGTTTGGGCTCTTATAAATAGTCTTAATGAGATGGTGTTAGATAGATGATTAATAACGCCGGGGGTTACATAAAATTTTTAATTTTGTATTTTTGAATGTTGAACAAAGACAATCACTGAAAAGAGTGCCCATGTTTCGCTCTTTCGTTTTGAGAATGAAGTCATTGTAGTGCCATTTTTTTATCTTATTCGCATAAGATTGCCAAAAAAAAAATTAATAGAGTTTTTATTTAATTAGGTCGGAATAGCTATGTAAAATATACAATGACCGGTAGGCTGACACAGACTCTTTTTCAACTTGGCTGATGCTCTCCCGTCTGTTTTGATATCATTGTTATTGTTATCACATTACTTGATCTATCACATTTTTTTTTAATTAAACTCTAGTTAGTAGGAATAGTACTTGACTAAAGCGTTGATTCTCTACTTGTATATAATTATATATTATAATATAATATATTATAATATAATAATTATCATTATAAATTATAATTATATATGCCGAGTTTATTCTATGTCTGATGCAGGCGTAGTCTATACTCCTTGCCTCTTTTCCTCTGCGATAAACGGCCTTTATTTTCTTAAATAATTGATTCTTAATTTAAATTTTACATGTCATAAAATTTGTCAGCCGGCTTTATGAAAGATAAAGTCATTGTGGTATGAACAAAACTTATCTTATATTAGAGACAGACATTCATATACACATATTTATGATAAATACAGCCTTGCCCAAAAGTATTGAGCACCCCACTTTTTCCTTTTTAACTTCAAAATAAAGTATCATTTTTCAATTTAAAAAATAATCATAGACGTAAAATATTTAGTGTTCCAATATGTGCAAATCATTAGTAGATATGTATCATTGCGAAGTAGCTACTTTTTTTTTGAGTGTGTATGACCCATATAGGTATAAATCATGTGCTTATTAGTCAATTGATTTAATGCAATGCATTTGTAAATAAAATAGGAAACATTATATTAAGTAACAAAGTATCGAAATAATGCTGATTTTGGACTTCTTTATGGAATTTGAGCGTAGAGTGACTTTTGAATTATTTCATCGAGTTTCAGTGTCCAGCTACTTTTGCACTTTTTTGTGGAATTTTAGCGTACGGTGACTTATGGATTATTTCATCGAGTTTTAGTGTCCAGCGACTTTTGATGTTAATTGAGTGATGGTAGTGTTTAGTGACTTTTGAAATTTTATGACGAACAAGGAGTTTTGAACATACCTGTGTATATTAACATAGGGAAAGTTCTTGTGTACAGTTAATTTTGTAGCTTTATTTTGTTTTGCGACTTCATACATTAATTCATGTACATAATTGTCTATCCAAGCTTACCAAAAGAACTATATCTTTAAGGTCGTCTTTTAAAGGTGTTTTCTAACTTTATATGAATGTACCGGCATCAAAATATCGAAGCACGTTGTTTTAACATGAAATCTACTTATTTCAAGGAGAGCTTCAACCAGTAACAGTATTACTCGTGACAGTTCCCCTCCCGATAGCCTAGGAATTGAATAAACTGAGAACGATCTCTATTAAATTCACTCGCTATTTATGAAACGACAAGCAATTTCAGTATTCTTGTAAACCGTACTTTGATACAAAGCAACAAGGATGGTTTTTGCTTAAAATGTTTTGACTATAACGTTTCAACTAATTGAAAATGTTGATTTGAAAACACTAACGTTTTGTGATCTATTTGGAAACCTAAATTGATTTTCGATTCGTTCAGGAACCTTACGTCTCTAAGCAAGCCGCCATCGACACAATAAACCTGTTGTTTTTTATGTTTTGGTACTACTTTACAAATTAAAACATGTATTTTTCAATAATTTATATGGAGTAATATTAACATTTGCATATTTGCTGCTGACAGACTGAATACTCTTCGGGATTATAATAGCTCATACTCTGCGATGTACGGTCGACCACAGAAGTAGCGGAACACTTTAGTACCATGTCACAATGACTCTACCTTTAATATAGTACGTTAGCAACTATAAATTTCTTGCACAAGATCGGTGTGACATGGTACTAAAGTGTTCTGTGGTCGACTGTACTACACTATTCACGTGTACTTACTATTTATGTTGTTATTCATGCAAGTAAACGATTGAATAAAATAAATATACTAAGACGCTTCAATTTCAAACAGTAGGTACTTTAAATAATGAATACTAAATCAAGAACGTAGTAAATGTGTGTAAAATTTGTAAGAACAGCTGATTTAATTAAATAAAGGTAAAAGTAATTTAATAACAATTATATACATACACTCACACATAAAACCTATTAATTTAGCCCAAATTAAAATTTTACTTCAAAATTTATTGCAAAATAATAATTAGGTACACAGCAATAATTTCCCTAATTATTGCTGTGTACCTAATTATTATTTTTAACTGCTCTGTGATTGTTGTTTATACGTTGAACTATTACTTATGCTGTAGTTATCTATAAGGAAATTAAATTAAAAAACAAATATACATTTTTTTCACGTAGCACCAAGAAGTTATTTCGAATCATAAAAATCTATCATGTCTGAATTTACATTATGAAGTTGCTCATTTCAATTGTAAGAACTGTTACTTGGTAGGTAATCGGACAAATAAATAAATAACAATTACATAACAAGATTTTATGTAAGCTCATGGTTCGAGGGTCGATTCGGATTTCGAGTTCTGTAGTCTCTGTAATTCTTTTAATGCAACTTTTTCAACGACATACCTATATAAATCTTGAGCATATACCGATTTATTCTCACTTTCCTCATATTTTTTCGGGATTTCACGGGTCGTGATCCCGCTAGTGACTGATGGATTAGGTAGCCTTGTGACTTTTCCGGGACTTAGGAGCAAAGGGAAGCTTTGGGATGTAGCGAGTTTTATATTTGACATTTATTTTAGTGACATGAACATAGATAATTTTTTTTATACACTTTCTTACAACAAATAGCTGCATGTATCTCTGCGAAATATATTATAAGTTAAACTATACCTACTATCACGAATGCCTTGAAAAAGTCAATTTATAACTATCACTAACATCCTGCTATAAACATTTAACGTGTAGGTACTTATATGTTACGAATTCAAAGTGATTAAATGCATAGTAATAGTTTTCCTCTGACATTAATTTAAAAATAAACAATGAAAATGACGGCGAGAATAATAATTTGTTTAGATTTGCCACCTTAAAATGGCGGGCGATAGTCGAGATTGTTCTTACTGATTTGAAAATTGTATCGGAGTCAAAATTGTGTGGTATGAAATTGGAGATTCATTGAAATTATCTTAAGAGAGGTAGAGGTATCATCTTCACCAGCCTATATACGTCCCACTGTTGGCGAAAGGCCTTCCTACATGAGAGAAATACATGAGGAGGCCATTACACAACCACGCAGGCCTAATGCGGGTTGGTGGGTTAAAGCGGCTGCAGAACAACCGGGACCAACGACTTAACGTGATTGACCCATCCGGGGTCGACCATGGTGAAAGTTGCTTTGTTTTCGTAATCAAACCAAGCGCTCAAACTACGCCTCCGAGCTCCAGGTAGAGGTTTACCAATAGTATTCTGAACTTTCGCCTGTGGTGGCTACTCGATACAAAATAATGCAGCTAAATAACTCAATTTTTATTGTTGTGCTCCTGCGGTCAGTAAGGTCGTGAGAACTCACTGAGAGTTATATTGGGAGCTGGGGGACTCATGCTTTCTCTCCATTTTCGTATGATAGACAGAGCGTGAGTAGTACTCAAGGTGCTACGAGTGTCTAAATCGTTCTGGATCGGCCACCAACGACGCCGATTTGAATTCTGACTACACCAAAAATTTGTCGCGATTTTGTCGAAATTTGTCGCCTAAATTTCTGATTTTGTCGGACCATGGTTCAAAAATTATAGGGGTACAAAGGTGGCAAAGTCAGGACGCATTCGCCCCAGATCGGCCACCTCAATAACTCGAAACCTATACCACCTAGCGACGAGCTGTTTTATCTCAAAATTTGTCGCGAATATGTCGCGACGATTCGCCAAATATCAGATTATGTCGAGCCGTAGTTTAAAAGTTATAGGGGTATGTTGGTGGCCCAGCCGGGACGCATTCGCCCCAGATCGGCCACCTCAATATCTCGAAAACTATACCATCTAGCAACGAGCTGTTTTATATCAAAATTTGTCGCGAATATGTCGCGATTATTCGCCAAATATCAGATTTTGTCGGAAAATAATTGAAAAGATAACGGAGAAACAATATTTCACCATACAACGGTACAGGCCAGTTGAAAATACTTTTCAATATTCTGTTTTTAACGTGTGACGTCATAATTACAAATCACAAATATTTATTACTATTCATAAAAGGAAATAAAAGATGATTTACAATTGCATACCTAGCCCTATTCGAATAAGTGGAAATAGTTATTTGTTCAACAAGTGAGCAAAATTATTTTTTGTAGCGAGTGCTGATGTTAAATCACGAACCAGCGAAGTAGTGCTCAAGGTGCTACGTGCGTCTATAGGCTACGGTAACAACGCGAGAGTAGTACCCAAGGTGCTACGAGCGTCAATAGGCTACGGCGACAACGCGTGAGTAGTACCCAAGGTGCTACGAGCGTCAATAGGCTACGGTGACAACGCGTGAGTAGTACCCAAGGTGCTACGAGCGTCAATAGTCTACAATGACAATGCGTGAGTAGTGCTCAAGGTGCTGAGAGCGTCTATAGGCTACGGTAACCGCTCCCATCGGAACCGTTTTTTGCCACCATTATCGTATAAAAACACTTTACTTCGTGCGAAAAACGTTGAGAATTTTATCGTGGCATCACGGAGACTGTCTTCATATATTTGTCGCCATCTCTCCCAATGCCATAATGAACACAGACTGCTTAAACTTGACCCTTTGGTTTCCTTCTCACAAAAACAACAATTGATAATATTTCTTTTAATTTCCAGATATCACATCGCTGAAAATATACAATGCAAACAAAAAACATTAACCTAAGCCAGGATCAAAGAAATAAGGCAAGCGACGATGTGAGTACCTACTTATGTATTCCTTTATAATAGTTCACTCTACTTCTCGAGCCAAAATCTATAGAGAGTAAAATGAAATGTAAACATACCAAATGTCATTTTCATTTTGTATAGGGACGAGTATGTCTCTTTCACTCGCTACCTTTATTGTTCACTGACACAACGTGTTAAAAAAGCACCCGTAAAGCAGAAAGCGTTAAAGGGGTTCCTTGTGTAGAGCTCATTAACAATATATGAAAACCATAGTATAACATTATAACTTGCCGGGAAATTAATTATTTTTGATTACAAAATAAAATAATCGACATTGAAGTGCAGCTCTATCAACAGCTCATTACCCTTATCAGGTGAAAATAATATAGAAATCACAGTTAAAACCTCAATGACATCAACAGACGATTACTAGAATTATTATTAATATTATCACCAGCCGATAAACGTCCCACTGCTGGGAACAGGCTTTCCTACGTGAGAGAAACACATAAGAAGTTTTGGACATTTTAATTATGAGTTTTCGATATATATTTTTTTCAGTTATTTTGTAACAATTTGTATAAATAAATATCTATGTTTGTATGTAATCTATGCGTTCTGAAATCAATGATCGGATGAAACTTTCGTAGGGTGTTCGGGAGACGCTGGCGAAGGTACCTGGATTATAAATAATAATTATTATCCCGCGTACGCTCAGGTTGTGGAATGACCTCCCTGCAGAGGTTTTCTCGAATGAGTACAGCATGGGGTTCTTCAAAAAGAGTTTGAAAAGGGTTTTACAGGGTCGGCAACGCGCAAGTGCTCAGATCATGTGATACCCCTGGTGTTGCAAGCGTCCATAGGCTACGGTAACCGCTTACCATCATGCTTGATTGCCACCTTAGTGGTATAAAAAAAATAGTTCAAATAGGTGGTAGGCCAGGGTCGTCAGGGTGGGTACCACCGCCTTTCCTATTTCAGCCGTAAAACAGTTCGCTGTTCACGGATTAAAGGGAAAGGTAGCCAATGTAATTACTGGGCATGGAAAGCATTTCATCTTAGGCCTCAGGACAACGGACCTGCAATACCAAGTGATTATTTCCTTGTTATTGCAGGTGTCTATATGCGCCACTTACCACCAGGTAGGTCGTCAGCTTGTTTGTCAACCACTGTTTATTTAAAAAGTATAAATATTTATTGAGTTTCTCTAGAAATAAGTAGCACCCTTTGGACGTTCTCTTCATATAGGAACTATAACATAGTTTTATGTTATGTGTACCTATGATTAAATAGTAATAAGTAATACCTAATTGTTAAATAAATTTGCTCTACGGCTTTGTTTATTCAGTTTTCTATTTTTTTCGGCTCTTCAGTGTTTTTCAGATTTACTTATTTGAAATAGTCCTAGTACCTAACCAGGAAACCAGGAAAAATACATATTTAAAAAAAAATTCAACTCTATTAATTTTTAGATTTATTTATAATAAAAAACATGATTTTCTTCCTCACAACTATTCTTAAAACGTTCTTCTTTACCGGTTGTCAACTTTAATGATTTCTTATAATAATATTTCAAAATAAACTTTTGAGCATAAGTACAATAGCACGTTAAATAACAACCTTACAACCTATTTGTTGTATTGTAGGAAATATAAAACTATCTCTGTCATTCTCTGAAACCTTTCACAAAACTAGCGCCATCTATATTTTTCTTAGTTCAACTTTGAAATCCACTTGCACAGACTGTACGTTTTAGTTCGCAGTAGCGTTTACAGGTGTCACTGTTAGCATATAAATATTTATTTTGTCTGTTGACAGAAAATGGGCCGTCAGGAAACTCAGGGTCTGTCAATCGACGGGTCATTGGCTCAGCAGAGCATCCTGAACCAAGTCACGGCACCAGCCATCGGTTCCACGTATTTCGGTCAGTATGCAATATGAAATTGAATGCACGGGTGTCTTCCCACGAGCTTCTGCGAAATCAGTAGCTGATAATGTAACTTTTGAAGTTGATTTATTATATAGAAAAGACAACGTTTATTTACTAATAGAAATGGAAAACGTGAATATGCTATACGGTCTATCTTACTGTCCTGTATAAACTAAAACGATTAATAGGTATTGTGGCTTTCTAAGGAAATATTTAGGTAAACTCACCAGAATAAGTTACGACTACAGCTCAAAAAGTAATTTAAGTTAACTGTTAAATAGGACAATTACTTAGATCTTAGAAATTCGTGCTCAGGTTTAAATAATTTAAAAGAAATTAAATCTACTATTTTAAGTTTACAGTTTCAGTTTAATAAGTGCTCATTATATTTGTATGATAAAACATTAGTAGATAGGTATAATATCAATAAAAGAAAAACGACTGCTTCTTTCTTAAGCGGTTAAATAATTTTGATAATAAGTCCGTAGAAAAAAATGTTATCAATCTCGTGAATCCTGGGTATAATAAATCTTAACTTTGTCAGTAACTTTTTCGGAGAAGAATAACTCGAACTAAGTCGAACTAAGCATGCAATTAAAGAAATCCAGATATTCGCAACTTTTTGAAAGCGTACCTATTTTAAACGTAAATGATTGTTCAAAATTAGTTCCAGCCCAACATTAATCATCCCCTAACCAACCGAAATTTGGGGTCCGCTCGTAATTTGGGAAGCACAAAAAACGCAGACAGGGACGGGGCTAACTAACACTCATAATTTATTCACGCATGAATGAGATGGAACATGTGGCTGTGCTGGTTTTGTTTTTCAACTGAGTAGCGGTGTGCGCTATTTCCTAACAATGTTATTAGAATAAACAGACACAACGTGACACAGTGCCGGTCGATGGACGGTACAAAGCGCCAGCCACCTGTGAAGCGTGATCGGAAATTCAAAGGCAGATTAAAATCTTCCTTTCAATGAAGTACGTCGTTATACAAAAGAAGTTTTCGGAAAAATAAATCGCGGCGGTCTTTACTTGCAAGTTGCAACTTTGTTGCTTTGTCTTAATTTTTTCTTGAAAAACAAACGAACTTATATCTTAATGCTAGTGTAGAAAAGTGAAAGTGATTATTTGGGAGTTTTGTGGTTTCGTTTTTTTTCAAGCTGGATCCCAGACGAAGAGGAATTTTGGGTTCTCCGGACCTTAATGGATTTAATTATTGTAAGTTTTTTTTAATTTAATACTCAACAACAAGCTCGCATCATAATTATTGATGATACCACATTCCTTAATGATTTTAACTTTCCGCGTTTCATTTCTACAAATAAGTTAAGAAATTAGTAGGAACTTAGGTACTTTATTAGTAAAATTTTATTTCTATTTGGCTTACTAAGGAAATCATGAATCGTAATCATCTATGATATTTCTACTTAATCATCTGTCATTGTGATTTCATATTAGATATAATATATTCAAAGAAAATGATTTACTAAAAAACCCTAAGGTATTCACAGTTAAAATAGTCGATACATGCTTAGATTAAATCCCATATCAAAAGTTAGCATGCTCAATGTTCATTTAAATTTTGTTTCATAGATGGCGCTTATTACAATTTTATTTTTCTATGACAAGAATTTCACTATCCTATCACTCTAAAATCCAGTAAAAGTAACTAATACAATACTAATGAAAAGTGTTAAGGTTCTAAATAAAATTATGCATATAATACGTGCACGTTACTGTATTCGAATTTCAAGTAGATATGTAAACAAGCTCTGACTCAAGCATACGCAATGTTTCCTTCGGTGGAAAACAATAGCAAAACAATCCACGTTGCTCATAAGCCGGCCAAACAAAATTGATTTTTGATTAGCAGAATCTAAAAGTGCCTAAAATATTCCTAGTGTAAGTACATAATTACCTGATAATTATTTAAGTACTTAAAATCATTTAAATATGTCCCATACATTATAACCCCTTCAAAAGCATAGCGCACAAACTCAGTTTATCTTGGCAATGCTCCATGCAGGAGTTAGAAAATGTTAGTAAACATTTCATCGCAAAATAAAACATTTTTAAAAATGTCAAAAAAAAAAAATTTCATGCTATAAAAAAAAATGTTCTCTACAAAACAAGTAGTAGCAGATTGTAACAATTTGTAACTTTTGTTAGAAAACTGGTAAAGCAGAGGTGTGTAGCGGGCGGGGGGAATGTAAGTACGACGTGGCGGTTATAAAATATAAGCAAAGTATTCTTAACCATGTTTTAACAGTGTGAAATCATCTGACAATAGTTAACAGTCATATAGTTAACTGTTTTAAAAGTTTTCGACTCAAAAAATATAATGTAATGTTAAATAACATTTTAGCCCTGTCTGGATGCACCATAACATCAAAATTCGGTGTACACGAAACATGAAAAAACAAAAAAACAACAATCACGAACAACAATTAAAACTTTAAGTAGGCTCTCTTTGTTCGCCGCCTAAGGTATGACTCTGAAAAATGTTAGGAAGTCATGTGCTTCAAAAAGATACCTACAAATGATTTCGATACATATCGCGTTGTCGTAAGAGATAGAATGTGACATTTTGTGGATTATCCGCATTATAATATGTACAGTACGAGCACTAAGATGTACACACTTTTAACATCTTGTGTGCCTTATTCTCTTTGCAATAAGATTCACTGGCTGTCAATAGTGTATACATCTATACAAGTGACTGTACTAATGACATCTCTTTGAAGAGATGTTCCTGCAATGAGTATGGTGGCCAGAGCCTTTAGTTCATTGTGATCACTGAGAAAGCTTTAAGTTGGAAATAGAGCTCGTCTTTTATGTTGTCCATTAAACGCTTTTTCTGGAGTCCACCTTAACTTAAAACGTCGACTTGTATACTTATTAAATTAACTAAATAACGACACATTATAAATTTAAACAAATTATATTTAGACAACACGTAATGTGTTGCGTGCGGTTAAGTGAGGTCGGCCGACGCACGCGCATGCGATGCGAGCCTTTGTTTCGTGGTATGGCCCAAGGTGTAAGCCAACGCGGCCAATTCACTTTTTGTGGAAATTTATCTGCCTTCTACTAATAGAGATACTTCTTAATATATGAAGCATACGGCCTACACAGGGTGGTGCCGTCAATACGAAAATAAATTAAAACATGGGCTATATTAATTCATAGAAATGGTTTGCCACTTTCAAAAATCATTTATTTGATAATTTTGCAGCCAATGTTATGTTATTTCGTACAAATGTCATAAAATTATCAAATGAATACGATGTTTTTGAAAGTGGCAATCCACTTCTATTAATTAATATAGCTTTTATTTCAAATTATTGAGCACCACCCTGTATATCTTTAGATGCGTGGAACTTTTGTACACCAAGAATAACCACTACTTACACGTTGCCCTGTAAAAAACCAATAAGAAGTGGTATTTTTATAAACAATTTTTCCAGCACTCTTATTAACAGTAGTAACTGTCGGAAAACAATCGAATAACAGATTACTCAAAGTCATTTTTATTACTAGTTTTTATTCGAATCCGTGGTCCTACAATTGTAAACTATTGTCCATTTCCCGGGTCCCAATACATTTTTGGAACATCTCTTTTGGTAGTTATAGTGATGAAACCTAATAGATTTTCTAGTAGCAATCGCTAACATTTTCGAAGTAAATGGAATCGATCTTTTATATTTTAATATGACAACATGGTAGCATCGAAACATCGCCAATTATGTTCAATTGTAATGTATCAATCTTTCATAAATAAAATGCATAATTTTAAAATACAATATTTATCATTTTTTTAAGATTTTCGAGAGTTTTATTACGATTTTGAGAAGCATAATTGTTGTATTCATGATGATATTACAATTAAAAAATTAAAAATATTTTTGGCGAGCTATTTTTGTTTCTCAAAAAAAATAGGTAATTATAAATGTAAAAAACCTAAATGTCGGACTCATAAGATTTTAAAAAGAACATAGTGAACAGCTGGTGTCAAGAATACGTCAATCTTGACTTACACAATAGTAGGTAGTTATAAAATACCTAGACTGTATTAATAAACATTTAATTTAAAGTCTTATTTTAAAATTCCATAACAACTCTTTATCTGGCGTCTTTGACGATCTTACTTACAGTTCAACTCAGCGAGAGTAATCTTCTATGAGGTGGAAGTGCTTCTCTAGTGTGTCGCTAAATATTCAAGTGGATATTACGTAATTAGAGAGGTAGAGTACTTCTGTTATTGTTACTTTTTGAATACTGTAAGATACATATATAGTATGAAGCTGCAAGACTAACATTTTTTAATATAGAGCTTTTGTTTTTAGTTTTTCGGACAATAACAAAGATTTATATTAAATTAATACTCAAGGTTTTCAATAAAATGTTATTATGAGCCTAATTATTTAGAAATACTTCCAAGCAATTAATGATGCAACTTACAGTTTTCATAATACAATAACCACTTGTATAATTTTAATTACTGAGTCAACTGAGCGTAGCGTTTTTTAGATTAATTCCACACTCTTGTCTCTCATAACTTGACGTGTCGTAACACAAAAGAATTTTAAAATAGCTTAACACAACTAAGGTTAAGCTGAGTAGTTTATTTCTTGTTTTTACACCTTCGCTTTTAGTCCAATCGCCCTAATTTCTCAGTCTCTATAAGGCAGGATGCGTGGGCGCAGACATCAACAGAGTGATGCAAAATATACTTACTTTTGTGGAAACAAAAAGCTTTAAGTAATATAAATGTGCTTTTGTATGCCTTCTGAGATATTTATCAAAGTCACCATTACAAAATATGTTTAAGTAGCAATAACTTTTATATTTTGCGCTTACCCAACATAAAGAGCGTATTATGTATTTACTTATGTTTAACTTTTGTCTTTTACCTTGGTAACTTATGCAAAAGCTATGTAATAGGTAAATAAAATAACTGCTTAAGTAATTTATGGTGATTTGTAGATGTAACTGATGTTTGATAGTAGCTCGGTGGTCAGGACTGTTACCTGGACTGTGAAACGTCGTGGGTTTGATTTCCGGACACTTTTGATACTTTTCTCAATTTCTTTTCGTTAACATTTAAGAAAATAGCTTTTTATACTTATGTAATTTAACATAATAGCCCTCGTCGACCGTCAACTAAAGAACTTTGTAATATTATCACTAAGTATCTTGAAATATTTAGTAAAATTATTTTTCAAGATATTTTATGGACGGGTCCACTGTTATTCTATATGACCAGGGTGGCACAGAAGCGTGGGACTCGCCTGATGGCAAGCCTTTCTTATCGCACCTTAGGCAACACCTTTCACGGGCTCCCTACCCTGTAAAATTCAAAAGAAAGCCTTAGTTGGTGGCATAGGAGACCCGTCTCCCAGTTTGCAGCTCCCCTTTTGAAGGAACCCATGCTTATTTAATATTTTATGTTTATAATCTGTACACGAAAGAATATGTTTGTTGAACGGTCGGTCTCAATAATCTAACTGAGTATCGACGATGAGAGATAGGCTGCTATCTATCTGTTACTGTTATTTCATTAACACTAGCTCTACTAACCTCTCTACTATCAACGGTAGATCGATTTTGCTATCTCGGATACGGAGTCCCTGCAAAACAGTTAGGTGCTGCATTTTTATTTAAGATGGTTTTTTGAAAATGATAAATAAATGATAATGATAATAAATGTTACTGACACCGACCGTAAGTGGAATGAATATTGACAAGTTATCTTTCTATATTTGTTACCTCTTGTACAATTTAACAGGAATTGCATAAAAATGAATGCGTAGGAATTTCTTGAGCCTTTTTCCTCAAGCACAGTAGGCGTGAATCAGTTGTTTTGTTTCTCGTCAATAATTTGTGTTGTGGCTCTCCCTGCCATTTGTGGCTACCGTGTTGCATATGCGGTGGTCAGTTTGAGTAAATATTGATGTAGATACTTCTTTGTCTTTGGAACTTACGTCATTCTGGAGGGAGAAAGGAACACGTTCCTTAGACTGACGGAACTCCAAAAGAGATAACTGTGTAGATTCTTTTTACTCTTTTATAACGGATAAAATTTCATGAAATATCTCAACTATTAAAAAAATCATGTCCTGTGGCGGGAAACAAGACCGGGAAGTCCTCGGTAGCTCAGTGGTCAAAGTAATAACCCGGATTGAGGAGGTTACGGGTTCGGTTCCCACCGCACGAAATAAATATTTTACTTAGGTATTTTTTCTAAATTGGTATCTATGGGTCTCTAAATAGGTTTTCTTTCAAATTCTCATAATGTTAAAAATAAAATTAACACACTTTTTTATCGGCATGTTTATAAATCTGCGATAAAATATTGCTGAAATACTTTCAAATTGCCATTTTAGTAACGAAAAATCACGTCACGTGGCATCTGTCTTTTTCTGTCAGATATAATTTTAACAGCGCAATAGAGAATCAGAGGATCTCCAAAATTACTGAATCAGCCGTAGAGCCATGTTTATATGAGATATATGATAATCGGACGTCAACAAGAAGATACTTATTTAGGTCTACGTTAAAAAAAAATAATTAAAAAAATTAAATTCATTTCTATTTGGAGGACCTTAGCCCATTTCTAATTTTTTAAGAAGCATAATTTATACTTGCCGTCTTAAATAACACTTAATATCAATGACAGGTAATATTTACGCAATATGAAAGAAACAAAAAGTACTGACATACAAACTAAACAACTTTTATTTTCAGAGGTCAAACAGATTAAGAGTGACAGCAAACAGCTCTGATTCAAGATAATACAATTACAATATAATAATCCTATCAGATATTAAGACCACTATCTAGTAGCATACCGAGTAAAGCTATACGGGGTGGTGCCGTCAATACGACAATAAATTAAAACATGGGCTATACTAGATCATAGAATTGGTTTGGCTCTTTCAAAAACATCTTATTCGTTCGATAATTTTATGACATTTGTATGAAATAATATAACATTGACTGCACTATTTCATAGAACTGTCATGAAATTATCGAATTGATAAGATGTTTTTGAAAGGGGCAAAACAAATGAACTAATACAGGCCGTGTTTTAATTTAGTGTCGTGTTGACGGCACCACTCTGGATATCGCATTTAGTTTTTTATGCAAAGGTGACACCACCTGATAGTAGGCGGTTCTGGTCGTTGCACATTGAGCACTACAGACGCGATGCCTACCTACCCTATAATATCAAGAGAAAGCGCTATTTTGACAGCGTAGGAGATGAGTTCCCTGCGCCAAAAATAACGCTTTCTAAATAAGCTCAAGTAGCGTAACTCACCGTAGAAGGAACAAATTACTGTAAAGAAGTGTTATGTAGCTGTGACGTACTGTAAGGTGGAGGTACTACCCCAGGTGGACAGTCTCAATTCGATAAGTAAAAAGCATTATTCCCTTTTTCCGGGGAGAAATCCAACTACAGACCTAGCGACGCACTGGAAATATTCACTAAAATTCCCCACTTACTCCGGTAACTTCCCTGCCCTTCGCGAAGGGAGCCTGGGCTCTACCGAAGCAATTTTACCAGCCCACCCCCAGAATACCTATATGCTCTACCTATAATAATTACTTTGCATGAAATTAAATAACCTACAACTGCAAAAAATCCTGATGAGCAACGACGACTCAGACGAATAAAAGTACATGGGCCTTTGCTAAAGCAGTACTAGAGTGATATTATTTTGTTTTTAAGCGACTTCAAAAAAGGAGGAGGTTCTCAGTTTCTCGGAATCTTCATGGACAGCATTCATCTTAGGCCTCAGGATGATGTGAGTTTTAGTAGGTATTCCCAGTGGCATTTAGCGCTGGGCGACCCCCACACTCGCCCGTCGTTTCGCCAGCGACGGGTAGGTCTGTAAGCAGATTTCTCCCCGAGAAAAAAAAGAAAAAAAAGGCCTCAGGATGACAACGCACCTGCGATATCAAGTGATTTTTCCTTGTTATTGCAGGTGTCAATAGGCGGCGGTAACTGCTTACCATCAGGTGGGCCGTCAGCTTGTTTGTAATCTTGTAGTATAAAAAAAAACTTTTTTATGTTTGTTATTTATTTCTAAGTTGAAATACCTACATAGATTTTGTGGCCACAAGTAAAGCGATATCGCAGCTACTCCATCAAGTGCGTTACTCAATAGACAGTTGACCTTATCCCACCTGCTAAAAATCATAATTCTAGATTAACTTGTGGGTGGACAGTTCATATCAAACTGTTCGGTATCTTTAATCGGTCGATTAACGTCTCTTACAATCGAATTATCGATTTATGTCCAGCTTCCTGAACGCGTTTTGGTTATAGTTAAAACGCCTACGACTCTAAATTGTTGTAATTTAACTCTGGTTAAGGTATTGGTTGAAACGTTGGTTCAAATTAAGTTGGCTACTTAGTTTATTTTATTACGTTTACATTCCCATTAAGTTTAAGTTTTACGAGAAAAGTAAAAGAACGTTTATTACTTTAATTAAAGTGATGGTTTTTTGTATTAAGTAATAATCGTAAAGCTTGGCAGACAGAAGACAATAGGTCCACTTTAGTTGCAAAGAAGCGTAGGCACAGTGAGCAACAGAAGTCTTTTCACAATAAAATATTGGCTTTACACTTGACATTTTGTATACACACTATGAATGACGTAGTGTGACATAGTACTAAAGAGTTAATATAGTAGTTAACTGATAAGATACTCTCGCCACGTAGAGGAACTAATTACGTGGGTAATGCCTCATTTAGATACTCGCCGGATATAGACCAATATGTACGAATACGAGTACCTATATAAATAAGCATTGTATTGAATATTCGGTTGTATTCGGTACTCTTTGCACGGTTGTATTCGTGCATGAATCATTCTGCGAATTATTCGCTGATCATCTAAATGGTCGGTGAGGCGGAAAGGTCCTCGAGTGGTTGCCGAGTACCGGGAGACGCAGCGTTGGTAGGCCTCCCACAAGGTGGACCGATGATCTGGTGAGGGTCGCGGAAAGCCGATAGATGTGGACAGCGCAGGACCGATTGGTTTGGAGATTCTTGGGGCAGGCCTATGCCCAGCAGTGGACGCAGAGACGCCTCTCTCGGCTGAAACGATGATAATGATCTAAATAAGTCGTAAAAGTCAAGCTTTCGACTACAATCAACCAAATGTTAAGAATCGATTTGGTTACGAGATTCTTATACTATATTTTATCTAAAAAAATAAACTGACTTTTAAGCTGTCAGTTTCCAGTCTTTTTTATAGCCTCAACTCAACCTTAACCTAATCGATCGATCTTCATTGTTGACGTGTTAATTAATGTGTATTTATCTAGTTAATCTTTCTGGACTGGTAAAGAATTCCTAATGTCACTAAGCCCGTCAATTTGTACCTTATTATGTACAATATAGTTTAAATTTACACTGTTTTTAACGGGTTTTAACGCGACATTTAAATTCCTTTCATTACAGACAGTTAAAAAGTAATAACTGTCGCGTTAAAGCCTGCGTTAATTCAATTCAATGCAACGCGAAAGTTTAAATCAAATAATATAGATGAAATAAATAAATAAAACTTCACGCATAAAGATTTTGATTCTACTTCTAGATGAAAAACAAGCTGACGGCCCACCTGGTGGTAAGCGGTAACCGCGTCAAACGTGTATTTAAATATTTTTTTAAAAAATCTTTAAAAAAAATAAAAATTCCAATATTGATTTATCGTATTTTAGGTGATACACTCTAAATTGTTATATTATTATTCAATATATTTTTATTTTGTGTAACGTCCCCAATTGATTATATGCTCTGAAACTTTTAAAAAGTACAGTTCCTATTTTGATAGCATAATAATTTGAAATACCCTTGACCGTAGCTATTAAAATGCACGGTGATCTCATCCACAGATCTCTAATAATACATCGTATGCCTATAATGAAAGTGCTCGAAATGTTACAGGCGTAGACACATAATGTAACGTGTGATCATTTCGACATAATTGGCTGATCTGTGGCCATAATGGGGGTGAAACACCTTGAGCACGTAAATGTCCCACTGACCTTTCACGGCTAAGTTTTATTTCTAAGTTTATGACAGATGTGGATGAGATAATTTACTGTTTTGCTCAAATTTGTTTTTATAACCCGTACACAGTTCTTGTACACCGTATTTTTGCTTCCAACTTCAAATAAGGAGCAAGTTTTATGTTCGTCTTTAGGTACTTATGTATTATTTTTTATATAAGTTCATAGATATTTTTGAAAAAATTCAATAATTATTGTTTATTTAAAATGGTATATATAGTATACTTACTCCTGAAGTCAGGGGTGTTTTTTTGGTATTTTTATTTTGTAGTGAGCTGTTAAAAATCTTCCGGGATGGAGAACGAATAACAGTTAAGCAATAGTAGAAATCAATATGTTTAATGTATTTTAACCAGTGACCCATCTAGCTTTAGCTTTTAGAAATTTATTACAAAAAAAATTAAATAAATTTAAAACCGTGTAAAAGCCAAAAATAAATGTCTATTCCCTACTTCCCGTGAATGGATTCCCCCGATTAGGGGAAGATGGTACATAATTTTCGTTTACGTCTTCCCCCAAAATTAAATTCAGGGGAAAAGGACTCAAAAAACATCTGCAAATTAGACTACCTACTTGAGCGAAGGTTTTGCTTCAAGCTGGCTCTGGCTGTTCTCATGATGGATTAAATAACTTACTATTTTTAATACCAGTAAGGTGAAAATCGAGTATACTGTCTATCTGATTGGTAAGTGGTTACCATGGCCCATGGACGCTAAGTACTTGCCATTTTTCTTGGATAAAGGAAGCAGAAGAAGAAGAAGAAGATAAATAAAAAAACCGGTCTCTTTTGCTACTTTTTCAAAACTCGTGGACTTAATACTAAACGTTTTTGCACAAGTTCGAGCTAATGTCCTAACGAACATCTGTCTGGGGGTGGGCAGAGGTCGCAAATACCAAGGCCGGGTGGATGCATTGCACCTGTGCTAACACTCGTGGCATAGAGGCTATAAAACGAACGGCTTTTTTCTTTATATAAGCAATAATAGATAGAAACTTAACCATAAAGCTGTACAAATGATCAAAAATCAAAATGAAAAATATCTCACCCAACTAGGGTTTTCGAATCGACAAAAATGCGTCACAAAAAAATGAATGAAAATTCAGACATTCATATCATAATTAATGTCAATATGCCATTTTATTTTGTGTAAATAAACAAGCTGAAAAAGTTGAACTAACGAGAAGACTCCGGCAACATACTCGAGTAGGTGCTTATGTCCATTCTCTAGGCTTAGGTGACTTTTTACGGCATTTGTCTCTTTCTATCTCCTTTAGATAGACTGAGCTAAAGATCGCAAAGAGCTATCGTAACATTAAGCAACGGCTAGTAAAAACGAGCATTAGTCACTCTTTTCAAATACGAAATTGCAAAGTTTGTAGTGTCATAATGATAGTAAATCCTATCCATGGATAACATTTACCAATGATCCTATCCATGGATAACATTTACCGTTAAAAAAATGATGGAACTGCGCGACAAAGCATATGCTAGAAGTAAGATGACCAAGTTAGATGCACACATGCAATATTATAAAGAGTTGAAAAGTATAGTGGTTTCGGCAATTCGAGCTGAGAGGTCAGCTTATTTTAACCAAAATATAAATATGCACATAAATAACGCACGTGTTTTGTGGAAAAATATTAAAAATAGTGTTGGTACTTTTAAAAATAAAAGTCATTATATTCCTCCACATTTAAATAATCCTAATCAAATAAATAATCATTTTTTGGACATTCCTGGAAGCAGTCATACTAATAATAATTTACTCCTAAAAAGCTTCCAGTCGCAGAGATTTAGTTCTGCTGTATTCTCCCTTAGACCTATTTCTGAAAGGACTGTACATAATATTATAAAATCTTTTACAACAAATGCACAGGGTGTCGATGGTATATCTCTGAGTATGATTCAAATGACTTTGCCGCACACATTAGCATATATTACCTCTATAGTAAACAAGTCCATTGAATCCGGTGAATTTCCTGATTTATGGAAAACGGCAATTGTAAAGCCAATTCCAAAATCACAAAATCCGAGTAATTACAAGGATCTGCGACCCATAAGTATTTTACCTTTCATGTCAAAAATCATTGAAAGAGCTGTTTCCATTCAAATGACCGAATATCTTGAGTCGAACGGTGTTTTGCCTATGAAACAATCTGGTTTCAGAAAGGCCCATAGTACAGCTACAGCCTTGATAGATGTTGTAGATGACATACTGGCGCCCCAGGATATTGGCGAGGGCACAATTTTGGTTTTGCTAGATTTTTCTCGGGCTTTTGATACAATTCACACCACGCTTCTTTTGTCTAAGCTCACATATTATGGTTTTGATAAAAACACTCTCAAGTGGTTTGCAGATTATCTTAGTAGTCGCAAACAATTTGTACAAACTCGAGATGAGCATGGTAATTCTTTGATTTCCAGTACTACACCTGTTGCTAGAGGAGTTCCTCAGGGATCGATTTTGGGGCCCATTCTTTTTATTTTATATACTGGCGATTTGGTGAAAAACATTACAAGCTGTAAATATCATTTATACGCAGATGATCTGCAATTGTACATTTCATTTAAACCTATTGACACTGAAACAGCTGTTGAAAAACTTAATAATGATTTAAAACATATATTCAATTGGTGCAACCATAACAACTTAGTTTTAAATTCTGAGAAGTCCAAATACATGCTGTTAGGTTCGAAAACAGTAGTCAAGGATATTTCTGCTAGGGTTTCTGTAATGGGTAGTCGTCTAAAACAGGTCTCGCAAGTGCGAAACTTGGGTCTTCTGATGGATGAAAAGTTACAGTTCGAAAGTCACATTTTGGAAATAATGCGAAACTGTTTCTACAGGCTAAAGGTCCTTTACGGTGTCCGCGACTGCTTGAGTGTAGACATGCGTGTAAAGTTGTGTGAAACACTAGTCCTATCAAAGCTCAATTACGCTGATACCGTGTTTGGGGGATGTCTGTTGGAACGTACCAAGAAAATGATACAGCGCATACAAAATGCTTGTGCACGTTTCTGTTTCCCAGTTCCTCGTCGATCTCATATCACTCCCTTTTTGAATCGCAACAAATTATTGAATATGTCTGCTCGACGTAAATTACATCTTGCATCACTACTCTTCGGTATCATAAACAGGAAGACGCCAGTATATTTGTATGATAAACTGAGGTTCCCGGAGAGTCATCTGAGAATAGCTCCACGCCTTTTATTCCCAAAATGTAGAACAGCTGCTTTTCGTGGCAGTTTTCGTTATGCTGCCACGAAGTGTTGGAATAACCTCCCGCCACCAGTAAGGTGCGCGAAATCTTTGTACTCTTTCAAAAATATGCTTTCAAAGTTTCTGTATCAAGAACAAGTATCAAAATTTTAAGCGGCTGTTCTATTTTCTTATTCTATTTTATCATTCTTGTCTAGTTTATTTCCTTTATGTTTTATTTATTTACATACACTGTTTTACCACACTACACCAGTTTACACTACACACCAATGCTTTTGTAAAGTTTTACATGTCATGTTTTGATTGTAACTGTTTTCATGTTTTGTTATTTTTGTCAACTCTATGTTTAAAAGTAGATATAGCAGATATATATTATTATTAGCCAACTGTATAATTTTATGGGATGGTGGTGCTATTTGTCCACTACCACTATGGTGCCACTGAAAACCAGCGTCATGGCTCCTCATTGGTGGCGTGACATTAAGCTGAGTGGTAACCATTTTAGTTGCAGATGTGTAATTAATTTATTATGTCTTATCTCATTCCTGTTTTATTTTATTTTTGTATTTTGTCATATTTGCACTAAATAAACATTTTTTCTTTCTTTCTTCTTTAAATAAACATTTGCAGAGTCAAACATAAAAAAATTATAATATTAAAGATTCACCATACCAATAACGTACCCAATGATAAAATTATTAACTTTAGGCTGTCGAACAATGCACAATAACTAATACATCATACATCCGCATTAATAACCTCCTCCTTTTTTAAGATCAGTTAAACAATGACAAATTTAGGAATGCACTGAAACTGGGATTGCCCAAGTGACTCTGGGTAATTCCAATCGGCGCGAAACCTGGCCATAAAGCCGGGCTAGGGGCAGGCTAGTACAATTGCTTCGGCAGAGCCTTGTCCTTTCCCCGAAGGGCAGTGGAGTTATCGGGAGTTTTAGTGGGTATTCCCAGTACCGTTACAATCAAGCACGGGGCGATACCCGTAACGTCCGGATAGCGGATTCCCCGAGGAAAAAAATTGATGAACTGAAAAGAACTAAAAAGAAAGGTTTTACTAGGTGGTAGGCCCGTATGTAGGATCGTCTGGGTAGGTACCACCGCCTTTCTTATTTCAGCCGTGAAACGGTTCGCTGTGTTTCAGATTGAAGAGAATAGCAAGTAGCCAGTGTAACTGCTAGGCACGGACATTTCATCTTAGCCCTCTGGATGACAACGCACCGGCAATATCAAGGGATTTTTCCTTGTTATTGCAGGTGACTATAGCCGACGGTAACCACAGCCAGGTAGGCCGTCAGTTTGTTTGTCATCTAGTTTCATAAAAAAAATAAGCAAACTTGCTTTGTTTTCGATATAGAAACCGGAGCGATTAAACTACTACGCCCCATGCTTCGTGAAAGTGAAATAAGGCGCTTATTTTATGGCCCCATTATCAGAAAGTTAAGCATAGATCGGTTGCAGTTGACTGAACAGAAAGCTCTTTGTCCTAGGGCAATGTTCGACCAAGATACTGTTGTTTTCTATTTGTACTATGTTTAGTACTCAATTCTTTGTTGCAAAAAAAGGTTTACAGTCTTAATGACTGGTATTGGTATCGATATGAGCACTGCTTGGGCAAGGCAATTATGTGTTTTAACCGCCTCTGTGTTCGAGTATGGTTGAGACTACTCAAAAAAATATCTAAACTCGAAAAATTTCACGTTCTGAGGCGGGGATCGAACCCGCGACTTTCACAATCTGGGCGACTGCTCTAACCATCTGAGCTACCCAGGACTTGAGATAACCCTGTGAAATTCTTCTAGTCTATCTGTATTTGCTAAAGCGTTATAAACTAAAGTCTAACCTACAATGTCGAAATGTTCTATTTCGCAAATATAATAATTATAAATGTCAAAATGAAAACTGTGACTACTTACTTTAAATCTAGAGGTCCGGCCTTCGATTCACTTGCGGGTAGAAATACACATTGTAACTTTTATTTCAAAGTTCTGTAACACCCGGTAGACGTCCCACTGCTGGGCACAGGCCTCCATAAAAGGGAGCAATAAATGAGGAGTTTATGCCATAGCACCACGCTGTCCCAATGCAAGTTGATGGGCTAAAGCGGTGGCAACTACAACGCCTTTCGAAGGAGCTCGAGATTACAATTTTTTAACTGACTTATCCTGAATCGACCATGGCGAAAGTTGCTTTGTTTTCAATCACAAACCACTAAGTACATCAGTGAGCTCCAAAACTTTATTACGTGATATAAATTTCATTCGACATGCCATTAAAAATCAAATCATGAACACAATTTTGAACAAACCATTTAACTAGCAGGTCAGCCGAAGGTTACCCGTGCACCCGTTAATTATTAGATCATTATTATTAATATTAGTGTCCATAATAAGTAGGTAGTTAGTTTTTCACCTCACAACCTTGAGTGGGGAGAGGTCTTCTAAAGTAGGTCTCAGATTTTTTGTGCTTCGAAATATAATAGGTAGCATAGATTACTCTTTTGATCTTGAAGAATTAGGAATATAGGCTTGGAATTTGTAGTAAAAAGGAGACATGCGCGCGCGTTTGCTTTTATTTTTACCACGTAGCTAGCATCATTTTACTAGGTGGTAGACCCGTATGTTGGGTCGTCGGGGTAGGTACCGCCGCCTTTCTTATTTCAGCCGTGAAACAGTTCGCTGTGTTGAGGATTGAAGGGAAACGTAGTCAGTGTAATTACTGGGCATGGACGGCATTTCATCTTAGGCCTCAGGATGACAACGTCAATATCAAGTGATTTTGCCTTGTTATTACAGGTGTCTATAGGCCGCGGTAATCGCTTACCATCAGGTGGGCCGTCAGCTTGTTGCTTGTCATCTAGTTGTATAAAAATAAAAAAAAGGATTATTGACATAGTTATATTTTTTCCTTGTCATTGTATAACACTGTAGTAGCAATAATTTCGTTAATCTACCACTACTTGAATATACCTAAGTATTTAAGATTTGCATGCTATCCTAAAGTGGCTACACATGAGATCATTGTGCTTAATAACAGAAATATACAATGTTTGACGCAAATAAAGATATAATATTCTATTCTAAAATTCTGGTCGAAAAATAACTACACAAAAAGGAGTCATGTCCTGGGGTGGAAACCGAACCCGCCACTTTTAACAATCACATTGTCACAATGAACTAACAAGTACTATGCATTGTGTTTTTCTAGTAAAGGTATTTATTTATTATAAATTATTATTAAAAATAATTTAAACGTATCATTGAAAAGCGCCACTAAGATTGACACCACCGCGTTTGAATTTCACAAACCAGCTATAAACCGTCGACTCTCAACATAGTGCTTCATCGCTAAAAGCAGTTTGAAGGCGAACAACACTGCAAAGCATCAAACTACATTTAGAGTGAATCATACCGTGAAATTTTTCATGAATTAAATCCATGGTACCGCAAACACGCAATATTCAAAATGGCGCCAAAATGAGAAACAAACGACAAATAAATGAAACAAGCTGCATTCTAAAACAGTTCTATTTTCGAATGTCAAAATAATTTTTAACCGACTTCAAAAACGAGGAGGTTCTCAATTCGGCCGGTATGTTTTTTTTTTTTTTTTTTTTTTTTCTATGTATGTACACCGATTACGCCGAGATTACTGATCCGATTTACGTGATTCTTTTTTTGTTCGATGCGGAATAGCTGCCATTTGGTCCCATAAAAAATTTTTTCAAAAACAGTTGGGTACTTTGCTTTTAAATTTAAAAAAACTTAAATTATGAAGTCGTCTACATATGCGAAATTGCGAAGTTTTGCTTTCCAAATGACTTTTTAGTGAAACGATACGATAGTAGGAAACAACATAAGTTTACGGTCACCCATCTAGCTTTGACCGTAGAAAGTTACCACTAAAAATTGTGAAAAAAAAATTTTAAACAAAAATTAAAACCGACTTCAAAAAACTGAAAAGGATAAAATAATTAAATTTAAGTAGGTATTCATCCCCTAGAAACATATTTTTGGAGTTGGTGCTAAGTGGTTTCCAAAAACAATAGAAAGTGAAGCACCGACTCCAAAAATATGTTTCTAGGGGATGAATACCTACTTAAATTTAATTATTTTATCCTTTTCAGTTTTTTGAAGTCGGTTTTAATTTTTGTTTAAAATTTTTAATATTCAAATTTAAAATTCATAAATTATTTATTGCTAAAAATATGGTACATAAATGGTTCTTCATACTTATTTAAAATAGTCTCACATATTTCACTGTTATACAGCACGCAATACTTAGGACAAGAATTTTATGAGAATACATATTTCCAAATCCAACATTAAATTGCCAAGAATATTTATGTTTGTTTATTATTAAGTATTATTAAATTTCACAAGCATTACTATTAAGATACTTAAGATGTTTATTGTCCGATGATGTAGATGTTAAGATGATTGTTGTATTGTGTTGTATTGTTCATGAAAGTGGCCACTTCCTGAAATTTTTGTGCGTGACACGACAGTAAACCACTTATACGCAAGTATCCATATGTTTGTGTCTTCAATCATCACGTGATGCAGCAATGGCCATCTTTATTTAATACTAAAGCGGTATTCACTTTCATTCGCGATGGATAGCTATAGTAAATTAAAATTAAGTGATATTCAAATACCGATGACTTTCGAAAATTCGAGAGATAATTCCACTTTCGTAACATAACGATAAGGTTGTTTATAATTTAATGATATTTTCATTTTTATGCTATTATGGGTGGCAAACAAAGTAGATGTTTCAAAAATGTATGGAGACCGGCCAGGTCTATGCACACTATACTGAAAAATAGGTAAAAATATGTAGAACTATATATGTAGTAGTGTATATATGTAACTATATATTTTCATAGAAAAAACTGCAACACCGCCATTCATCATGGCGCGTATGCCACTTTGGTGACGTTTAGTTGACTTCTATGTCGCCCGCCGTATTTCTATAGTGAATTACGGTGAAATCGACTAAAAATTTTTACTTTTCTACAAGCAAACTATGCATGCAAACGAATCATTAGTATTTTTCGCGGGTTCAGCAGATTTTTCTTGATTTTTTTAGATACTGTAGGTACATATACTTGGCCGGATATGAAACATCTCCTTTGTCTATTTGTAATAACAGTGTACAGTATGAACGGTTATTTTATTTGAATATTTTTTTTAGTTCATCCATTGATTAGTTAAGTATTTATAGTTCTATAACGGTCGGTCGTCTCTCGTCGTACTCTAGCGATAAGACCGTTTTTTAACATAATTATTGTGTTTATTTTAGCTCTGTGTTGTTTGAATAAATCTGTAAAATTAAGAATTTCTCTCTGTCTATTTATAGGTAACACAGCTAGAGAATTTATCTTAGATATCGTCTATAATTAGAAAAGTCATATTCTTCACTCAGAACATAATAAACAAAAACGCTTTAGTGAATGACTAAAGAATGGTATTTGTAATTTTTTGAGATGTGCTCGGTATAAGATATTCCTCTACATGTAACCTATTTTTTCATTATTGCCGAAAGTGGCCACTTTTAACAATAATAAAAAATTTGGTTACTTATAGGTAGACACTTTATACAAGATACATCTTTAAAAATTACAAATACCGTTCTTTAGCAATTCTCTAAAGCGTTTTTGTTTTTTATGTTTTAAATTCACCATAATTAATAACAATCAATTGGTGTCGCTAGTGTGCACGAGGTAGCCCCTTAAGAATTTGGCCCTTGGACCTACCTACCAAAAGTTTATTAAAGTGTGTGTACAGGTGTACACAGCAGGTCGTAGGTAGACGCCCTATTATAATTGATCTCTAAACGCCCAAAGAATATATAGTCTTACTTCACTCTACATTCTTGTTCTATTTTTTTGTTGAAACAGAACATTTCGACATTGTAGGGTGGACGTTAGCTCATACCGCAAATACAAGATAGACTAGAAGAATTTCACAGGGATATCCCAAGTCCTGGGTGGCTCAGTTGGTTAGAGCAGTCACCCGGTTTGCGAAAGGTCGCGGGTTCGTTTCCCGCCTCACTACGTGAAATTTTTCTAGTTTAGATATATTTTTACTAACTAATTTTTCAAACATTTATAATAATGTTAAAATCAAAAATTAAGAATATACAAGGTAAAGAATAAGGAATAAGGTAAGAATATATAAGGTATATTAAGGTAGCAAGTGTAATTACTGGGCATGGACGGCATTTCATCTTAGGCCCCAGGATGACAACGCACCTGCAATATCAAGTGATTTTTTCTTGTTATTGCAGGTGTCTATAGGCGGCGGTAACCGCTTACCATCATGTGGGCCGTCAGCTTGTTTGTCATCTAGTAGTATAAAACAAATATATATATATATACATATAGTCTGTAAGCGACTTTAGACCATGTTGATTGAAACTTTAATAAGCTAGTGTCCACTGAATTTTTATACCTATAATTAATTAGATTATGATGTGGAAAAGGTGGTCAGATACAAAATGGTGTGACTCAACGGGAACAAAGGAGATGAGCGAGTTCCTAGGGTCTGAGAAGTGACAGATAGGGAGCTTTCGCTTTAAAGTCAAGCAAGACATCTAATGATTTTTTTAAGAAGAGTGGTCATTACTACCACTCTAATTTCGAGAGAACAACTGGATAGCACTTCCAACTTACAGAAGATCGCAGCTAAACAACACTTCTTTATAGTACTGTGTTTCTGTGACGAGTAAGGTCGCCAGAGCTCCGTCATAGCCATATTCAGCTCACAACCTGCCTTTCTCTCACGGCCTGCTGGTTATAGGCCTCCCCTAAGGATCTCCAAACTGATTGATCCTGCGCTGCCCGCATCCATCGGCTTCCCGCAACCCTCACCAGATCGTCGGTCAACCTTGTGGGAGGCCTACCGACGCCACGCTGCGACTCCCTGTACGTGGCCGCCACTCGAGAACATTTCCGTCCCAACGACCGTCAGTCCTTGCAATGTGGCCTGCCCACTGCCACTTGAGGCTCGCAATTCTTCGGGCTATGTCGGTGACCTTAGTTCTCCTGCGGATCTCATGATTTCTGGTTCGATCACGCCGAGAATCCCCGAGCATAGCCCTTTCCATTGCTCCAGCGCTCATTGAGGAAGCATTATTATGGCAGCAGGGGGATTTCTCTTGTAAGCTGTCTATATACCGATTTCTTTTGATTTTACACTAACTTGAAACATCAAAAACAATCTGCTTAATCCGGGAATAACACAAATGATTCGTTTTTATCTATAGTTTACTCTTTACAAGCTCAAAACGATTTGTCATTATACCTTCAAATAGAAAGTCAACTACACGTCGCTAAAGTGACATAAACGCCATTGGCTGCACTGCGGGGTCTTTTTATGTTACATTCTTGTTTTGAAAGAAAATTAACTATTAAAAACTGCTTCGCATATTTTGCCTATTTTCTCGGGTTTCCTACGTAGTTTCCAAACCTGGATGTCACAAAGCTCGCTGTTGCGAAAAAAATTCCTATTGCCTTGTCTGTTCGAAAGCTTGTGTACGAGAGACTTGGCCTGGCCTCCATGGGTTTTTGGGACATCTCCGTTTGTGTTGTCGTGCATATAGCTATCTTATCTTATCTTACTGCGGGGCCATGACTAAGTCACAGTGCACTTCGACCCATTGGGATCTTTTGTGCCTCCCCTGCGTTTACTCCTCCTGTGTCCAGAATATAGATGCCATTAGCCTTACTATATCTTTAGGCAGAAAGGCCTGTAGTCTTCTGGTTTTGGATATGCCACTCATAGTGCATATAGCTGGCGTGGACAGCTAAGATAATAATAACAGCGATTTAAGAAGTCGATTACGTAAGTGGTTGTGCTATTATTCAAAATTGGTAGTTACAACAAGCCGGCGAACGTAGAGAGCCGGTCGCCGCACCAAGCGCTTTAACTATTTAATATTTTCTATCGTAAGTTTCGTAACACCTCCTGTGTTCATAATATTTTTTAAATACCTATATAAAGCAAGGCAAATGTCTCAACACTGCCTGGTGTGAATCGGTTAGAAGAGTCCATATGCGAAGACAGCTAGTGCAGATTGCAACACAATGCTCTAGCCGCCTCCACCTTGCCAGCCCATAGGTGCCTTTTCACGCCTCTGTTTTAAGAGACCCGTGTTATAGGAAGGAGGGAACACATGTGCTGGAAGTACGACAAAGAAACTAAGCTTCTTTGTGCGTGATGTTGAGGTGGAGACAGGGAATTGATGACTTCAAAGACCGGCATGCGTAAATATTCAAAATAACAGTGCGTATTGATATAAACTAAAAGTAAATATTAAAAATAATTTTCCTCAATTCTACTAATAAAGCTTAGATTTGGAATGATTGATTCGAATGAGAAATTGTAATTTAATGTAACTAGGGTGACTATGAAATTTAAGGCTTCTCGGACTTTATATATACCAAACCGTAATCGCAGTATTATTATCGAATATGTGTTCTTATTTTTTGATTTTAACATTATTATAAATGTTTGGAAAAATTACTTAGTAATTAAAATATAAAACTAGAAAAAAATCAGGTCCTGAGGCGGGAATCGAACCCGCGACCTTTCCTATCCGAGCGACTGCTCTAACCAACTGAGCCACACAGGACTTGGGATATCTCTGTGAAATTCTTCTAGTCTATCTGTATTTGCGTTTATGAGCTTACGTCCACCCTACAATGTCGAAATGTTCTATTTCAACATCCGAAACGGGTATTTTTACAAATACCTACGATTCGGTTATGTTGAGGCAGTGCTTTCAAATATTCTTAATTTTTTATTTTCACATTATTATAAATGTTTGAAAAATTACTTAAATTACTTAGTAATTAAAATATAAAACTAGAAAAATTTCACGTACTGAGGCGGGAATCGAACCGGCAAACATTACTATCGTTAGGTTAATCATGTGAAAACAGCGCCTCTGTTGTGTAGTATTAGAAACCATATTTTAGTACGGAATCTACGGTAAACGCAGTAGTTCCGTTTGAAGTAGAGCACACTAGAGGCACGGTATCATTTTCGCATTACAAGCCCAGTTAACAAACATTATGTGACAATCTAACACCAGCAATGTAGGCTTTTCTATGTCAAATAGCACTATATCCATTTTCACCCGCCAACCCGTATTGCACCCGCTGCGTGGTGTTATGAGAAGCAAAGTAAAAAAAAACATGTTTTATTCAGCTTACTTATACGTACACGTATGAACGTCAACTCAAATCCTTCTGTAAATCACCTGGGGATCTTGTTCTGAAGGCACGTTTAAAAACTCTGCACGGATTGGCCTATTCCCTAAGACATCAATAATATGGCTCAAACTACCTGTGTTTCCACACAACCACGGGTCTCGGGAGGTCATTGGATATATACCAGAATGGTATCTGTACTAGTAAATATAGAAAAATATAGGTAGAAGATAAAGCCACCGAAGCCAACAAACACCTCCTAATGTAGTTCTCGACACCTTACTTTTTTAAAACAAGCGTAGTGCCTGCTTGATGGTTCCGTAGCTTATAGACGGTTGTTGCACCCTGACCACTACGCATTGCCTACTATGGTTCAGTCATTTTATTATAGAACTAGATCACAAACAAGCTGACAAACCACCTGGTGGTAAGTGGTTACCGCCGCCTATAGACACCTGCAATAATAAGCAAAAATCATATCGTATTGCAGGTGCGTTGTCATCCTAAGGCCTAAGATGAAATGTCGTCCATGGGCACGGTCACACGGCACAGGGTCAACACTGCTTTGTGGTACATACAAACTAGTGTTATTTAGCTGCGCTCACCTGTAAGTTGGAAGTACTACCCCAGGCAGGCGCTCAAATTTCTAGTGGTAAATGCCATTATCTTAAACATATACAACCCACTTACCGCTGAAATGCAATACTGTTAAAACCATTTCAAGAAAAACAAATGTTTTTCTCTTCAGGCTTAGAGCTAGCGATTTACCATTACTATCAGTCCATAGAGGAGGTGGCGTACCTAGTTATTTGAGCGATCTGGTTTCGCCAAACAAAGTAACTTTCGCCATGACCAATCAAAAATTTGTTAGCTCGAGCTCCTCCTTGCTTCGGAAGGCACGTTAAGCCATTGTTACTGCAACTGCTTTAACCCACAAACTCGTATTGGGCCAGCATGGTTGTGTTATGGCCCAAACTCATCATGTAATGTTTCTCCCATGTAGGAGGCCTGTATGTAATAGGTAGGTGATGAGAATCATTCTAAACAATCATCTGAACCAATGTTTTCCTCCCTAATCCAGGTACTACTTCCGCTATAGAGTTGCTGGAAAAAAACTATTTTCACCCGACGTTCTTCCTCAATCACCATATAATTAGAATTTAAGATAATTAGCGGCGATAATATTAATTACTCTATCAATCAGTTTAGTGCAAGTGGCCGCTAGCGAGCTGATTACTTCACTGAACCCACGGTTACGCCACGTCACGCTTCGTGACGCGTGGCGTGCCGCTTCGAGACACGCAGTGACTGTGTGTGACGGAATCTTAGGATTAGTACGTGCTGCATGTGATTTTGAACTTTTGAAGTGATTTTGTGTTTATTTAAGCTACAATTCTTTGAAATTATAGCTGAAATTCCCATCAATTGCCTTGCCTCGTTATGAAGTTTTTTTTGATGCAAGACCAACAGACGTACGATCTTTAGACGTACGATCCTGTAATTACCTTACCAAGACACTTGTGTTACTCAGTATCGCTCATGTGTCTAAGTGTTCTGTAACCATGGTCACTGGAAGACTGAAGAGGTCGGTTGTCATTGATAAGTTTATAGGTTTACTACCGTCACTTTGTCTTATATGTGCTGACAGGGTATTTAACGCCTGAGTAATGGCCAAAGGTGCTATGGATGTCCAAAGGCACGGTAACCGTTTACCACCAGGCGGGGCAGTTCCATCTTGGTAGAGTAGCTGTGGATGTTTAATTGACCACTCTGACTGTTAAAATAAATTCGCTCAGATCCTAGTGGACTGATGAAGATAATCTTGTCCAATATGTCCAGAAAATCCTTAAATTGGAAAAATAATGGACACCCTTACAGGAACCATACATGTATCTGCCTCTATCAAAGATATCTAGAACGTGCGAGTTTTTTGTAACTCCTCGAGAGGTAGTTGGTGATGAGGAAATAATGTTACGGCACTAGAAATGGCATTATTTATTGCTATTGTACTATTAAGTATAGGTTGGTGAATCTAGGAGATATAAAAAAAAACATACCGACGAATTGATAACCTTCTCCTTTTTTTGAAGTCGGTTAAAAACGGATCATAAAGGAGTTCAGAAGTTGAAAGAGCTTGCTTGCCTCATGTTCAAAGCCGTTGAATAAGCTGCTTTGGACTTTCAATAAATAGAGTTGCCAAAACGGTCACCCATCTAAGTTTAACCATCACCAACGCCCCTTCACTTTGCTTATCACAACGCAAATTTCAAAGCCTTTTCTTGGTGTATTTTAAAGCTTCTGCTTACCATATCTTCGTAAAATCGTATACGTAAGTGAGATCTCCAGCGCGGAACGTAACTTGTTCACCGAAGTATAACAAACTGGTATTGCTTTCCGGCACTTCCCACTTTGAGTAATATAGGTACGTAATTTATACTATATGTATACTGAAATAGTTTAAGCAATCATGTGTCTACAATACGATCATATAATTATCTAGGCATCGGTATCAACATACACTCTGCTAGGGCACATCAATTATGTACAATAGGTATACAGCACAACTAATAACAAAAATCATTGAAAAAGTGCCATGCAGAATTTTAAATTACAATTCTATCAATAAAATGTATATTAATAACTATATTTTGGTTCTTGTAAAAAATATAAAATTGAAAATTTTAGGTGTCCCCGGCTTTTTTAATAATCCGTCTAACACCACTATTCTTATGAGCCCAAACACAAGTTTCTGAAGAATTGAGAATCTCGCAGACTAATTGATGGTACAGGATCAGCTCAACGTTAGCATGTGTTGAAAATACCACCGAAGTAACATTAAACCAAATTTCAAATCAATCGGATCTGTGAAAGTTAATAAGAGTCTTTTGTCAAGTAGGAAATGAGCTGATAGTCAAGCCATCAAACGCCTGATTAGATGTTAATAAATTTTAGCTAAGAACCATCTCGATCACCGTCAATCCGGAAAAAACCGAATCAAAATGGGTCATTCGCTTAGCAGCTACAAGAGACAGTAGACAGTAGTCAGAGACAGACACACAGAACAAGACAAGTCATACTTATAATACCCCCCATTTTGGTTCGGGGTCTAAAATAATAAACCTGAAGTAATAGTTTGTTATCGGTGAAACATCGCCCCATTTTTTTATATTTTTCATAAGCTACTGAATTTATTAAGAAAAAAATTTGGTATAGTGATACTTTGAGACTATGAGAAGGACATGGCCAACTTTTTACTGCCACAAACGACCTCCACGCGAGGTGAACCACGGGCAGCTACTAGTATTGCACAGCTTACAAGTCCTTAGTTCCAGTAACAATGGGCATTCAAAGTATTCAAACAAGCAGGCCACGGCTGGTGCCATATCGTACGGCGGTCAGTTCAACATCCTCCGCTGCCGTCTTGGTGGTCAGCCGACCACAGCACATTAGCTGGAGCAGCCGCGTGTGACTACAGTACAGCACCATAGGCTGTAGACGTCGGAATGGGTAGAGGAGACAGCGGGAAATAAATTAACGGGAAGCGCTATGTTGTTGCTTTTATTGTTTTAATATTTACCAGGAAATAAAATTTATTGTGTGTTGCCCAGCTGTCGGATGTGTATTTAGGCTGTTGATGAAATAAATCAATAAAACTGCCTTAAGGCAGTTGAAATAAAACATTAAATACACACTAGGTGGTAGATCCGTATGTAGGGTCGTCTGGGTAAGTACCACCGCCTTTCTTATTTTAGCCGTGAAACAGTTCGCTGTGTTTCGGATTGAAGGAAAAGGTAACCAGTGCAATAACGGGGCATGGACCCACCTGTAATACCAAGTGATTTTTCCCTTGTTGTTGCAGGTGTCTATAGGCGGCGGTAACCGCTTACCATCAGGTGGGCCGTGAGCTTGTTTGTCATCTAGTTGTATAAAAAAAAACGTATCCGACCGCTGGGCAACACACAAGGAATTTAATTTCCTGGTAAATATAAAAATCAACAACATACCGTTTTCACTAAATTATTATACGATAGGCAGCGTGTGATTATCCAAGATTCGACGAGCTTCTTTAAGCTACGGTGACTGCTGACTACGTATAAAAAAATACTAAGATTAAGTAGGTGACTACTATGAATTGGGAGTGGGTTGGTGAAATTGCTTCGGCAGAGCCCAGGCTCCCTCCACGAAGGGCAGTGGAGTGGAGTTTTAGCGGGAATTCCCAGTGCCTTATAAGTGCTGGGTGACCCCACACACGCCTGTCGCTTAGCCAGTGGCAGATAGGTCTTCAGTCGGATTTTACCCAAAAAAAGGTGACTACTATGAATTTTCACTTTTGTTGTCTAGAGTAATATTCAAAACTTTTCTTATTCTTATTTTTATTGATGTCTGAAAACTCTGTATTGAGAATCTACATATGTACACTATTTCTAAAAAAAATGTTTGTTGTTCCCAAATAAAGTTTGTTAGCTTTCACGTCTTAAACATTGGGAGTTTCTTAATCAAAAATTGACTTTTTATGTAGGAACTTTACCTTCGGCGAGACGCGAACCCGCGATCGTACACAAAAGCTAATGTTTATTCACAGTCTCAAAATTATTACAGTTCAACACCCGAACGAGTATTTGAATTTGTTTTATTAATTATGTGAATCAACGTAGAATATCATCGTAAAGAATTTTATAGTCAAAATGTGGATTATGATAGCACGTTGACGCTCTACTTATTATCCAACTCGTTGTTATTATATAAAAAAACCTTCCCACGCAAACTTAATTGCAAAACTTAAGCATTATTCTAGAATGATTTTCGTATTAAGAATAGGAAATATTACGTCCTTATAATGCCCTTACAAAACTATGCACACAATACAAACAAACGTAAGGCCATGTCTGGTTTTTCACATCTCTACGTCACTTGAGGCTACGAAAGCGAATCTCGATGGCCCAATGTATACGCCGCAGTGTTCAGTGTAAATCGTGCCTTCGCGCCTCTATGTGCGCTACCGGCAACTATTTGGCCAATAGGAACGAGTCCATTGCCGTACAATAAATTCGCGCGCTAATCGGGAATCTGTTAAAAACTTTTTATTCGGTGCTAAACTTCAAAATTTGAAAATAGAGTCGAAACTCAAAATTTAAAAATTTGTGTGTGATTGGATCAGTGTTCCAAATTGAAAAATTGATCGTTTTTAAAAAAGTGATTTGTGTTTTTTATTTATTGATTTCGTGTGCTCGTAAGTCATTAAACGACAAAGTGCCGTCGTTGAAAATGACCTCATATTTGTTAAGAATCACGTTTGTTGATTTAAAACAGATTTCGAAGCATGTTTGTTTTACGGAGGCCATAACTTTCTTCGAGGTTTGGATTAGCTGTTTTGCGTAGTCTATTGAACTTAATACACACTTGACTCAAGAATATAAAAACCAAGAACTCTTTATCTATTAGGATGTCTATGGACTCCTTTTAATTACTTAATCTCACTCAACAGTTCAAAAAAATAAACATAAATGTCTCGTCCAAACACCGCCTTTAACATCGATTCGAGCAATAGGATGATTGAAATAACGGTATTCGTTAGACGTATCAATAAAAACTCGTACTATATGATTTAGTTGGACATAAAAATGAAAGTACCTACGACGTTATTCCTAAAACACATAATCTGTCGTAAGTCGTAATCATTTGAAGGAGAATGGGGAAAATTACACCCTTGCAAACTTTTATTGTTTTCACAAATGCAATGTATTTATTTAAGGACGACTAATGGATACATAAACAAGATATAAATGATAGTATAAATACAGAATGTCTGCGAAAGTCTCCACATGCAGAAAATATATGTAATAAAAGATGGCGACAGTTAAGTTATTGCAAAATAAGTGTCACATTTTAGATTGTTTAATGTCAAGTCACTCGCTTTTAAAGAATTAAGATGTTTTACTTAAACCATATTTGTGCTAAACGAGAACGGAGAAAAGTCCTAATCTTCTGCCTTATTGTACCTACTTATATATCACAAATGCTATCTAAATCTTACGTTACATTTGAAGTGTCATTTTAGTGCTCAAAATAACCATTTTTCCGTGCAAATACTCGGAACTCCTCAAACCTGAATATATTATTGTTAAAAGAATTGACGTGCTATAAGTCTACATTATATAAACAGTCGACAGCATCTCAAGCCTAACAGACCTTAAGACCGCCCTTGCAACGTTCGTAATAGAGGCGACTTTGGTAATGCAACTGTTACACATGACGTGCTGTCATCTGTACCAAAGTTAGATAAATTATTTTGAGGTACTGTACTTACTTTATCACTCGCTGGCACAATTATTAACTCAGGGTACAAAGTATCCATCTGCCAATAAGACGCTACCCATAGGAGCTCTTACTCATTACAGGAGCTCCGCATCCGTAAGCACACTAACAAAACACACACACACACACCCACACACACACACACACTTACACACTTGGGCACTTATTTTTAGCCTCATGACGTCATTTTAATGAAGGTTTTTTAGTAAACACTAATAGAGATGCTTCACTACAATTAAGCAATTTTGAAAGAAACGGAAAAATATAGAGTAGATGATTATATGGATATTACTTACATCCATTCGTGTTTGCCCATACTCCCCTAAGCCTCACATAAGAAGATAAAATTCAATATCTAATTACAGGCGGTCTCGAAGTCATGCATAGATTTCTAAGACAATGGTTTTCTTATATTACTGCACAGAATCTTATGACAAATATTACATGTCAATATTAGCTATTAATTACTGTCATTGTAAAGATTAATTTGATTGAAACCTGAGATTCTTAACTGTGAATGCCCTGCTATATTCACTGAATTATTACGTTGAATCTGCATTCGTGAGTCATATAAATTTGTGAGTCAAATCAAACCCACGGAGCTAAGTAATACATAATATTATGCTGTCACAGCTATTCTCCAACAATTTTGGTATAATTTGTGTAATAAACATAACGTATTATGAAATGAAGACTATTTTGAAAGACATTAAGCAATAACAAATAAAGGAAAATACAATAGTCGGCATTTATTGCTAAGCAGCAATCTTTTCCAGGCAACCTGGCGTGGAAGAAAATACTCCGAAAGGAAATAAAGAGAGGCAATATGATTATACCTATTATTTTTTGCTTGCTTGCTTATTATAAAAAAAGCTGTCTTAAGTTACCTACTTACTTGTAAGTGACTTATATTTTGACTACCTAATAACTTAAATAATTTACTACATAACTAGGGTAATACCTAGCCAATGTTTTATTTCATAGAGATACACCAGTATTGTTAAATCAAATAATTTGTAATTACATCTCACCAAATTTTGGTTAAGCTAATGTAATCGAAGTAATTTGGTTAAATATTTTTTTTCTATGGAAGTAGAGTAACGTTTCGTTCCTTCGAATTAGATTACCATAGGTGTAAAACGGTACCTAAGCTGATGGTGAACAGTTAAGGCGCCAGACTTCGCTCGTGGCATTGTCTAATTGTCCAATTAAACCGCACAATCTGGAGCCATTGTTGGCGACCAGCGGACTGTGGTTCCGGTGCCCTAGTCAAAGAATTTCGTAAGGCCGTTGACTTGAGGGAAATATTTCTTAAAGACTCAACCCTGGCTTCCTTAAAAAAGCGTGGAAAGACGTAATAAGTAGGCCGGCCGCTAAGGTATAGTGTGTATTCAATCTGCACTACCAGTCTTTACATTTGACGAGGTGGTGTGGATTTTTGACTAGGTGGTAGGCCCGTATGCACTAGGTGGTAGGCCCGTATGTAGAGTCGTCTGGGTAGGTACCACCGCCTTTCTTATTTCAGCCGTGAAACAGTTCGCTGTGTTTGGAATTAAAGGTTAAGGTAGCCAGTGTAATTACTGGACATGACGGCATTTCATCTTAGGCCTTAGGATGACAACGCACCTGCAATATCAGGTGATTTTCCCTTGTTATTGCAGGTGTCTTTAGGCGGTAACCACTTACCATCAGGTGGGCCGTCAGCTTGTTTGTCATCTAGTTGTATAAAATAAAACATAAAAAAAGGCTAGTGTTTTGTAGTGTGTGTCGTGCTTTGTATTAACAAAATACTAGAAATAGCTCGCATGCACTTACTCTTTGAATATAAAATTACATAAAATTACTATATAGTCCACCGTGGGCTTTAACAAGAAAATGTACTGTAGCATACAGCACTTAAGTTACCGTAACTTTATCCAGTACTTGAATCATATCATAGTTAATAAATATGTAACATAGTAAATATTTATGTCGCCATAAACGCTTGTTATGTTTAACATAAACCGACATCGTTAAGTCCACGCCAACTAAACTTTAACGGTTAGTTGGATACGTATCAAATTATTAATTTAAGGGCAGATACTTCTAAGAGATTCTTAACTTATGTTGTTTATATACAGCCAGTACACCTAGCACGAACATTTTTAAAATCCAGACAAAAGCTAACGTAACTACTAAATACGATGGCGATTCTAAATTTAAAACGGCCCACCTGGTTGTAAGTGGTAACCGCCGCCTATAGACACTATTTTACAATTTACGATAGGTACTCGTAAAATAACAAACCTGGGGTAGGACCCCTGCTTTACATAAGATGACAGCAATACAACTCCTTTGTAATATTGTATACAGAGTGTGACGACAATAATAATAATACCACTGGCGTCATACCTCACCATTTCCACCATACCCTAAAACTAATAGATCTGAACGGCACTCCATATATGTATAACGCTACAAAAAGCCTCATTCTGAATACCTGTAGAATAGTCCGAAAGTTCATACAAATAGATGAAAATGAAATAGCTCCTCACTTTACACCATCTTCAACATAAACACAGCTGACAGCGTATATTATGTCGTAAATAAAGGGCATTTGGTATAAAACCATTCAGAGTGAGCCTCCTCAAAAATACATTGTATTGTTGCATAGACTTCGTTCTGGTCACTTTCCGTCTAACAAGTTTGCATATTTGATGAAAATATCAGACTCTCCAAAGTGTGACGTCTGCGATAAACTGGAGGATGTGCAACACTTGTTGACGGAATGTGTCAAAAACCAACGAGAGCGACAATTATTGACGAGTCAACTAAACATTAGAGCATCTGATGTTGCAGTTTTCCAAACTATCCTGGCAGACCCTACATCAGAAGCATCTAAATAAACTCGTATGCAATATGGTATGACTCGTCAATGATTGTCAATACTCATAAGTAACAACCATTCGTTTTTAAGTGTTTCTAGATTAGGTTACGATGGGACTGACATACTTTATAGTGAAAGTCCCTAAATTAATTAAGATTTTAAAAAAAAATTGTCGTATATTATCGTTTAAACAAAGCTTAATGCTGGTACCTCATGACATACATATTTTGTCATCATTATAGCCCCACTTTTTTCATTGCTGTACAAAACTTGCCAGGCTACGCGTAAGCTGACATCACTCTGTGTGCTACTCCTTAGAATGACTGTGTCATGCTGGTACTCGAAGAGAGAGGGCTACTGAGGGTGCGCTCCCGGTGTATTACTGTCTGGACACCTTAGTCTAGAACTAGATGACTCCTGTGCTAATCAATGGGGCTTCGTCTACCTTTACTATAACATTATTTTCGTCTACTTTTATAAAAATAGTACATGAAATTCATATCTCTCATGATTAAGAGTAATGCGCATTGAAAATTTAAAAGAGGCATTGGATGGAAATCGCAAATGAAAAATTCTAATCGTATTGATCGCTTAGTTGATCTTTTTTATATACAACTAGATGACAACTAGATGCCGTCTATGGACACCTGCAATAACATGGAAAAATCACTTTATATTGCAGGTGCGTTGTCATCCTCAGGTCTAAGATGAAATGCCGTCCATGCCCAGTAAATTTACACTGGCTACCTTTCCCTTAATCGAAACACAGCGAACTGTTTCACGGCTAAAATAAGAAAGGCGGTGGTGCCTAGACGACCCTACATACCACCTAGTTAGTTTCTGGATTACTGCATTTTTAGACTGTTTGTCATGTAAAGTGAAGAACAAAGCTTGCCGAGTTTCTTAAGCGTTCTTATTCAAACAACAACTTTCATTAATTTCTAAATCTAATTTTGATGACCATAACAGTCCGCTGGGTTTCAAATTGAAAGGCAGCCTGTGTAATTCCTTGCCCTGCCCGGGAATTCCATAGAAGGCATTTCATCTTAGACCTCTGAGTAACAATTAACCTGCAATACCATATCATTTTCCTGTTATTCCAGGTGTCTATAAGTGCCGGTAGCCACTTACCACCAGTTGGGCCATCAGCTTGCTTGTCATCTAGTTGTATTAAAAAAGATATTGGAATTCGAAAATATAATTTAGTTATATTTTAACTTACAAACTTGTCATCTGGCAAAAGATATTTAATAACTTGAAATAGAAAGTACGGAAGTAACGTTATGTCCAATGACTAAGCTTTAACTTAACTTCAGCTTCAATCAACGCAAAACTAATTGTAAACCGTGCTTTGGCAACTCAGAACTTTTAATTTTATTACGTATTATACTGTCGCTTGCGCAATGACACTATTGTCAATCGCAGTAACATCTGCTTTTCACATATTGTAGTCATAAAAATTGATGGGTTGCGTAAAATTTAGTTTTAGTTGACGGCAACTTAAGACTGCTTACCAAAGATATTTCCTTGTAGATGTATTGACCTGTTAACAGAGAATACCTAATAGTGCCAGGCTGCAGTCGCAAATGAAAATATAAAACGCATGCTTTGACAATATGTTGACTTAAGTAAATTCATTTTATGACAAATACTAGTAGAAATCTGTATTATGTAAGCACTTTAAAAACTATAAATGCGTCAACTGGTCAAACACTTACGCAGGGCACTCAATTACGACAGAACACCCAGTAACACAGTACCACTTCCTCGGGTCATAATCCATTGAAGAGGGTTTCTCGGGCCGTACGCTTGATGGATATCGGTTACCGTAGCCTATTAGACACTCGTAGCACCTTGGCCACTACTCACGCGTTGTTATCGTAGCCTATAGACACTCGTAGCACCTTGGCCACTACTCACGCGTTGTTATCGTAGCCTATAGACACTCGTAGCACCTTGGCCACTACTCACGCGTTGTTATCGTAGCCTATAGACACTCGTAGCATCTTGGCCACTACTCACGCGTTGTTATCGTAGCCTATAGACACTCGTAGTACCTTGGCCACTGCTCACGCGTTGTTATCGCAGCCTTTAGACACTCGTAGTACCTTGACCACTACTCACGCGTTGTTATCGTACCCTGGGGCGTAGCGGGGTATTGGCGTCGATACCGCCAGCCGGCTATAGCGGCGGAATCGGGCTTAAAAATCGTCAATTCCCTGTAAATCTCTCATCAGTGGCTCCAAGAAGCTGTTGTACACACAGTGGCCACGCCCTGGTACACCACGTTGGCTCGTGGGCTAAACCTGTTTGAGGGGGACCTGCATTTTTGTAGGTCTGTTTGCGGTTGCCTCCCGCAATGTGTACAAAGTCTGGTTTGGTGGGAAAGGCGGGCCAAAGCTGATAAGCAAACGGTTTCGGCAGACCCGGCAAGCCAGCAAAGTCTTGCTGAAGGCTTAGGGTGATGTTAGAGGTCAGAAGTTAACGTCAGTCAGACGCTGCATCTGAACCCTTCTCTGATCGTAACGGGTTTCCGTTCCATTGGGAACAGAGGGGTTAAGACGAGAGAGTGCTTTTGTGTCTGCGCGTACGCTTAAGCACTAAAATATATCCTGCGCAAATGGTTGGCTTTTGGCTAAATGGACTCCGACAACTTTTGAAAAGTCCTGTGGCGATGGACAGAGGCAGAGAGGTCCGGTTGTAGTGCCAGCTGGGCTTTGGCTTACGTCTGCACGCAGGCGGTTCAGGGAGAGTGGTCGTTTTCGCGTTGCACTGGGCTAACAGCGCGGGCTCGGCAGCACCCTGAGCGGCAAAGCAGCCCTATTTAGGGAGGCACTGCTTTCCCCGCTCAGCCGGGGAAGGGACTAGAAAAGGTGTCCTAAACAAATGTTTAGCCTACCCTCGGATGGAAGTAGTAGCCACGGCTGCTTCTGCACTAACTTACTCGTGGTCGAAACAGAAAAGATACAAAGCATAAGAACTTTAAAATACAGAACATGACATTTGGCGCTTGGAATGTGCGTACCCTCCTGGATCGTGACGGCAATATTTGCCCTGAGCGTAAGACCGCTATAATAGCTCGTGAGCTTAGACGATATGATGTTGATATCGCCGCTCTCAGTGAGACGCACCTGGCTGATGAGGGGGAGCTGGTAGAGCATGGCGGTGGGTACACCTTTTTCTGGAAGGGCACCCCGGCTTTAGAGCCCCGGCGGTCTGGCGTCGGTTTCGCGGTCAAAACGTCGATTGCTGTGAAGCTTGAGGAGTGTCCTGTGCACATCTCGGACCGCGTCACTTCCTTGCGCCTCGGACTTGACAACAACAACTTTATGGTCGTCATTAGTGCATATGCGCCAACAATGGAGCGGGATGACGACATGAAGGATAAATTTTATGAGGAAATTGCAGGCCTACTCTCTAGGATTCCTCCTAGAGAGAAAATACTCATGCTAGGAGACTTTAACGCAAGAGTCGGGCGTGACTTCGAAGCGTGGCCTGGAGTGTTGGGAAGGCATGGTGTGGGTAGTATGAATAGTAATGGTCAATTGTTACTCTCTCTCTGTGCCCAATTTGGACTGGCAATTACCAATACCATGTTTAGGCTTCCAGCCAAAAACAAGACTACATGGATGCATCCCAGGTCGAAACACTGGCACCTGATCGATTATGCCATCGTTAGGCAAAGGGACTTTTCTCTCGTTCATGTCACCCGTGTGATGCGAGGCGCGTACTGCTGGAGTGATCACAGGCTGGTTTTGACCAGGCTTCAGCTTCTTCTCCGACCTCCCTGTAGAAATCAAGGAGCGAAACCTCACCGCTTAAATGTCGATAAACTAGAGCGTCTGCCAATACGTGAAAACTACATAAAAGCGGTGGGTGAAACAGTGCAAGCACTTATTAGTGAGAGTGGTGACCCAATAGCCCATTTTCAAGCATTATCTTCAGGACTCGTTGACATTGCAAGGCGTACGCTTGGTACAAAGCAAAACAAGCATGAGGATTGGTTCGACGACAATGACGAAGTGCTGACTGAGGCACTTAGGAAGCATCGAGAGCTCTTGCGCCCAAGAAGGGACGACCAGTTGGAGTTTCAGGAGGTCAAACGCAGTAGATCAGAGCTGCGCAAATTAGTGCGAGATGTAAAAGACGAGTGGTGGAGAAAAAAGGCTTCACGCCTTCAGTGGCTCGGAGACACCAAACAGCTGGGTGAATTTTATGAAGAAGTGCGTAGGCTGGTTGGAGTGACCGTTCGCAGCAGTGTGCCGTTAAAATCCAAGGACGGATCTAAGCTGCTTACCAACAAGCAAGATATCCTGAATCGATGGAGAGAGCATTTCAATAATCTGCTCAATGTCGATCGTGCCGCGGACTTGCAGCATATCGACTCAATGACACCACTCCCAACTGTCAATGAACTTGACGAGCCTTTAACAAGAGACGAGGTTGTTGCCGCAATACAGCAGCAAAAGAATAAAAAAGCGGTGGGCATCGACAATTTGCCTGGGGAGTTGTTAAAGTACGGAGGAGACATGTTGCACAATACCATTTGGAGGCAGTTCGAGCAAATGTGGGAGGAGGAACGAGTACCTAGTGACTTTCGAATATCCCGCATTTGCTCCTTGTATAAGAACAAAGGTGATCGCTCCGACTGCAACTCATACAGGGGCATCTCTCTCTTGACATCTCCTGGTAAAGTCTTTGCTCGAATTCTACTAAACCGCCTATTATCACTGTCAGAGAGTATCTTGCCGGAGACCCAGTTTGGCTTCCGGCCGGACAGAGGCACCTGCGAGGCAATATTTTCCATCCGTCAACTTCAGGAGAAGAGCAGAGAGCAAGGTCAGCAGCTGTTTCTCTGCTTTGTTGACCTTGAGAAAGCTTTCGATAGTGTTCCTCGTGAGGCTCTGTGGCGGGTGCTGGCGAAGTTGGGATGCACGACTAAGTTTGTGAGATTGATGCGGCTCCTGCATGATGATATGCAATGCTGTGTTTGTATAAAGGGTGAACAGTCTGAGTACTTTGGTGTCAGCTGTGGCGTTAAGCAGGGGTGCGTCCTGGCACCAACGCTCTTTGCTCTTTATTTTGCAGTTGTAGTCCGAGAATCCTTGCATACTTTGGATAATGGCATCCGTATTCGTTTTCGCACCGACAGCAGTGTTTTCAATTTGGCAAGGTTAAAGGCTTGCACCAGGGTAACTTACGCTACCATCACGGAAATAATGTACGCGGATGATCTCTGTTTTATGGCGGATTCTTCAGATAGCTTACAAGCCCTTATGTCAAGTCTCAGTGAGTCGTGTCGGCGCTTTGGCCTTAAAATTAGCGTCAGGAAAACCGAGGTTTTGGGATTGGGCGCGGCAATGACGCCGATCGACATCAAACTCGGCGAGGACACAATTAAGCAGGTGGAAAGATTCAGATACCTGGGGAGCACTGTCACATCCAAGTGTCACCTTGACGACGAAATTAACAGCAGGATTGGAGCGGCTGCTGCTGCCTTCGGAAGACTTCGCATCAGAGTGTTTCGTTCACATGACATAAGGCTTCCGACTAAGATATCGGTCTATATGGCGGTTGCCCACTCTTTTGTATGCCGCCGAAACATGGTGCTTATACCGAAAGCATATTTGTACATTGGATAGGTTTCATCTCAAATGTCTACGCGACATAATGAACATCTGTTGGTCAGACCGTGTCAGAAACACGGAAGTATTACGACGTGCAAATGTCAGTGGCATTGAGGCCTATTTAATGAGGCGCCAGTTGCGGTGGTCCGGGCATGTCTCTCGGATGTCCGAAGACAGAGTGGCTAAGCGTATCTTCTACTCAGAGCTGCAGAGCGGCAAGCGTAAACAGGGTGGTCAACTCTTGCGCTACAAAGTTGTGCTGAAGCGCCACATGCGCAGATGTGACTTGGACTCATCGCTCTGGGAAACCTTAGCCCAAGACCGGCAACAGTGGAGGCATACTGTCCAAACTAAGGTGCAAGCATTTGAGGAGAGGAGGCTCATTGAACTCGATGCTAAGCGAGACGAGCTTAAGACCCGACCACCCGCGGTCATAAATTATAATTTTGTACATGGTGTGCTCACCTGTAGTGAGTGTGACCGCACATTCACTGCGAAAATTGGCTATATTAGCCACCTGAGAGCGCACGAGCGACGCTCACAATAGCCACTTTCCAGGCGCTGTGACCGAAAACGGTTAGGATATATATATATCGTAGCCTATAGATACTCGTAGCATCATGGCCACTACTCACGCGTTGTTATCGTAGCCTATAGACACTCGTAGTACCTTGACCACTACTCACGCGTTGTTATCGTAGCCTTTAGACACTCGTAGTACCTTGACCACTACTCACGCGTTGTTATCGTAGCCTATAGACACTCGTAGTACCTTGACCACTACTCACGCGTTGTTATCGTAGCCTTTAGACACTCGTAGCATCTTGGCCACTACTCACGCGTTGGTATCGTAGCCTATATGTTACCGTCCCCCACCCTCCTCCTAACATAATATTTTAACAATTTCTCAATGAGTCTTGGCGACTGTACTCAACGCACTATAAAATAGTATTATTAAGCTGCGATCTTCTGAAAAAACTTGTGTCAGTTATAAAAATCGGCTCTCAAAGACTGATTATGAGCAATCTTAAAATTACTTAATACTTAATTTATGTGGCACGTGGTAGCGGATAGTACAAAGCATATTCGCATTGTTGTGTACTAATTGTAACGGATGAAACTGGAATGGACTGTAAACCTTTTGAATGTGATTGGAAAATAAAGAAATTAAATATAATAGAAAACAAACTTTAAGCTGTCGGGGTTTACTCATATGACAACACCATGTAAATACAAACTGACAAACTCACTAGAAATTTTAAATATAGAATGCTGTATTCAAAATTCGATTCAAGGTCCAAAAAGTACTTATTTTAATAGCGCAAGGAGGTTAGCGACACTAATTATTATTATTATTATTATTTTGAAAATTTTATGATACCCATAGGCAAGCTAATTAAAGTCTGTTTACTAAATTTTCAATAAATGTAAAGCTTAGAAAGTGAATAGCTTTGTAATATTACAAGCTACAAATCTTAAATTAATAAGTGATTTCTACTAATAAAAATCTAAACTAGAAAAATTTCACGTCCTGAGGCGGGGATCGAACCCGCGATTCTTCAAACATTTATAATAATGTTAAAATCAAAATTAAAGAATATTTGAAAGCAATGCCCCAACTTAACCGAATCGTAGGTATTTGTAAAAATACTCGTTTCGGTTGTTGAAATAGAACATTTTGACATTGTAGGGTGGACGTTAGCTCATAACGCAAATACAAATACTTAGTCTAGAAGAATTTTACAGAGATATCCCAAGTCCTGGGTAGCTCAGATGGTTAGAGCTGTCGCCCGGATTGCGGAAGGTCGCGGGTTCGATCCCCGCCTCAGGATGTGAAATTTTTCTAGTTTAGATTGTTATTAGTAAATAATTTTTCAAACATTTATAATAATGTTAAAATTAAAATTAAAGAATAAGTGATTTCTACTTATAATACTTACGTGTTAAAGTGATGACTTTAAGCAGCTTAATTAAAGCTTTATTGCTCTTGTAACAAGAAACATAAACTGTAAAAAGATTAAAATATTTTTTTACATTAATATTTTTTGCTTCTTTGGTTTAGCTATAATTCTACAACGTACAGTCAACAAGTCTGTACATAAATGTGTACAAAATCAATAATCACTTTTGATGATAGATACGCCCGTCTTTGAATGAAAAGAGGCAGATAAACAAAAAACAACTAAATTAATTAAAAACCCAAAAGACGCAACTATTTGTAAAAAAATAAAACTAAAAGAATTTGAGTAATTAATTAAACTATATACACTACGGAGAAGAGGTCTCACTGGAACAGCCAGTGTATGACAGACATAGAAACCCACGGAGATAAATGTTCTTACCTGTAATACACTAGTAAATTATAACCCTCCTTCTGGCGCAGTCACGTATAAATAGCAATAAAAATAGACATACCTAGTCTCGTTTTCACCCATTCCCTTAACAAATTTGCTACAAATTCACTGTCGATAAATCGGACACGCCCCGCGCAGCGCAAGAGTTGCGCACTACAATAAATCCGCCTAATTGGACACACGGGGCGCGCTAACAAACACCGAATATGGTGTGACGTCATTAAGTCACTACAAGACATTGTGATTTGTGATTGATATGTTGTCGCCACAGAACATGTAGAATAACTCTAGACACATAATTGCGTACAGATATTTGTGAGCCTTCCATATGGGAGCTAAAGGTTAAAAAATTCAAACAAAGCCTTCGTGGTAGTAGGTAGTCGCATTTATCTTGGAGGTAGGTAACAAACATTCAAATTTATTAAGCCCGTAGACGAAATTAAATACACAAAAGATTTTTTTTTTATTTAGGACAAAAAACAACTGTTTTTCGTGGTTGTAGATGTACAATCAGTAGATGCACAGTTATCCACTTATAGTTACATTTGTGTGATTGATGCAATATTGACCTTTTTAATCCCGACATATCAGACACCACTAAATTTCAAATGTTTAACGTCTAGGCGTTAAAGAATCCTCGCAAATGAAACATCACCCTTCCAGTCCATTAGTCATGTCAATAAAAATTTTCAATAAGTTACCTGATTCATTAAAAAACATCAGTGATGAAAAACACTTTATAAACAGCCTAAAACAATTTCTTACTAAAAAGAGCTATTATAACGTAAGAGAATACTTAGAAGACAGAAATATATAATAATAATAATTATAATAAAATACTGAAAAATTAATAATAGATAGGAAACCAAATGACATAACTTATGTATGAAAATTAAATATAATAATAATAACAATAACACAATAATAACAATGACATAATAATGAATAATAATTAATTATAGATTTTAAAGATAAAATACTAATCAAAATATTGAAACTAACAATGACAATATAAGGTATGTACCTTATATTGTATATTATATATATTGTATATATATACATTGTATATACATATATTACTTATAATTATGACAAGTATTCCTCCTCTTCATTATTGTTGTGCCCGACAGGGTCCATAGTGATTCCTACTGTGTAATCAAACATCTATTGTAAATACCTATGGAATGCAATAAACGATTGAGTATTAAGTATTGAATTATGGGACACTTTATCAGGAAAAAATTTAGAACAAAAAATAGGATCAAATATTACTCAGTGATTGTAAGAAGTGCTTTTTGAAAATGTATGTATAAGGAGACATAGCAGTAATCAGTAATCAGTAATCATTTATTTGTAAAACATAGGTAAATATAAAAGTTCTTACATTATTTTAATGTCCACTATGTTTTGCCCATATAGGCATACAAATTTAAGAAGTAGAATCCATGCAGTAAAAGTCTAAATTACATAGCACATTTCTTAAAATTCTTATTATTAATCCTAACTGTCTTACAAACAGTTACAGTTGAATGCATGTCTTAATAGTGAGAGAAAAAGATAGAAATTGGATTAAATGTCAAGTATATATAAAAAAAATGTATTGAATTAATTTACCAAGTCATATCAATTAAAAAATCATTAGTGTTGTAATAACATTTTTCAGTCAATAAATAAGCTAATTTTTTTTAAACAAATTTAATTTTAGTTCTTTAATTTCCTTTAAAACAAAACTTTAAACCTTTAAACAAAACTGAGTCTTCTGGTGTGCCTGTGCATATGGGCGTGCCTCAGGGTTCGATATTAGGGCCATTGCTTTTTTTAATTTATATCAACGACCTCCCTTACTTTTCAAAAAATTTGTGTGAGACGGTATTGTTTGCAGACGACACCTCACTAATTTTTAAAATAGACCGAACTAAAACTGACTTTGAGGATGTAAATAATGCCATTTCAAAAGTGCTATCCTGGTTTGAAAATAATAATTTATTGTTAAATTCAAAGAAAACTAAGTGTATTAAATTTACTTTACCAAATGTAAGGCAGGTTAGTACTCATGTTGAAATCAATAAAGAAACTATTGAATGTGTTGACTCTACAGTATTTTTGGGAATTAAGTTAGATTCTCGTTTACAATGGTATCCTCATATCTCGTCCCTATCTAAAAGACTTAGTTCAGCTGCTTATGCTGTTAAAAAAATTAGGTCTTTGTGTGATGTTGAAACAGCAAGACTTGTTTACTTTGGTTACTTCCACAGTGTTATGTCATATGGCTTGTTATTGTGGGGCACAGCAGCCGACATTGAAGATATTTTTATTTTACAAAAAAGGGCTGTGCGTGCTATTTACAGACTCAAGCCACGTGATACACTGAGGGATTTATTTAAAGAAATTAATATTTTGACCGTTGCTTCTCAATATATATATGAGAACATAATTTATGTTCACAAATATAAACATACCTTTTCAAAACATAGTGATATTCATAACTTAAACACTAGATATAAAAATAAACTTGCTGTTCCAAGTTTTAGACTTCACAAGATAAGTCGCTCATTCATGGGGAAATGTATACACATTTATAACAAAGTCCCACCAAATGTAACTGAACTGCCTTTTCACAAACTTAAGTTATATGTGAAACAAACTTTAATGAAAAAAGGCTACTATAAGGTCCAAGAATATTTAGATGATAAGAATGCATGGACACATTAAAATTTCAAATGTTTTATATGTTTATTTACGAGTATTGTGACTATTAACCTCTGTAACCTATACTGTGATTGTGCACTGTCAGATAGCCTGAAAATAACGATATTATTTTTGACATTGGGTACCTTTCTTGGTACGTTGACTTACCTTCTTTTCTAATTTTCATTTTTTTTTTCGCTGGGCGGCATTGCACTGCTCAAGGTTAAACTTTTGTAACTACAAACATTGTAATTTAATATTTGAAAAGAGTGACTACACGAGTTTGTTGCCGGAATCTTCTCGGTAGTTCAACTTTTGGAACCGGTGTAAATTCAGACATGACAGACGGAGAGACTTGACGTTGTTAGTTAATATATTTTTTGTAATAGTTATAAGAATGTGTTTGACGATTTAAAAGTGCTTCTTTGTGGCCTATCTAAATAAAATATTTTTTCTTTCTTTCTTTCTTTCTTTGGCAATTTGTTATATATTCTAGGGGCCATGTCCATGATGCTTTTTTTTAATAAAGCAGTTTTACATTTTGTTGGACACAGGTTGTGTTTGAGGTGACTACGGGTCGGATTGTATCTTGTTTCGGACAACTTTGCATATAGGCATTGCATAAATTAATTTACTTAGAAGAAAGAAAATAGTTTATTTGAAATTTATGGATATAACAAAATAATTACACAGTGGGAACATGAATTTGATGAAATATAACATTTTGATATGTATCATTGAGCTGGTTGAAAAAAACGTGTTCTTTTATATTTACTGCAAAAAATCCAAACTACTCACACACACACACACACACACACACACACAAACACACACACACACACACACACACACACACACACACGCGCGCACACACACACACACAAACATGCGCGCGCGCGCGCTCTGCTTCAGATCAGGTGGTGTTATTTGCTGAGCTTTGTTTAAAAAAAATACTCAGTCGAAATAGAGTATTTTAAATAGTTAGAGCCGTCGCTTGGATTGTGAAAGGTTGCATGTTCGATTCTCACCCCAGGACATGGTTTTTTTCTAGTCTATCTTTTATACATCCAGACTTTCGCAGACTTTCTGTAGTTATTACGTTTATATCTTGTTTGTGTCATCGTGAGCTATTTTTAAATAAATAAATAAATAATCAGTTATATTGATTAAAGCAATTTATGTTCAATAGCATATGCAAAGTAGGAGTACAATAAACTATACGATACTACGACTGACTTCATATGCGTACGATACTATGCATTAGATATGCATTATGTAGTAGATTAAATAATTATGATACAATAATTAGATAACAGCACGGAATACAGATGCGCTCATTGTCTTTACCAGGCACTAAGCATACGCTCTTTTTCCATTTCTATCATGTTGAAAACGGCTTGGATGGATTCCCCTGCGCGTTAATCACCCCACTCTCCTCTACCTTTTGTTACGTCGAATCTTTCCAACAGGTGCTGCAAATATTCGTAACATAAAACATTATATACTTCTTGTGGGAAAAAAATCTATGTATTGAATAATCTGTAACAAAAGACTTATGAAATATCAGACGAAGGGAAAGTGTGTCAAACATTATTGTTGTCATACTGAAATTTAATACTAACCAGGTATCACTATGTTCGGTATATTTTATTGACACCCTATGCAAAACAGCTTTATAAATCTCCATGTTTGTCCATTTAAAAATAAATTTAATCTACTTTGTACCACTTAAAAGGTTGAAGTTTAGTGCCTCTATAAAACAATAGCTTTTAAAGATGTTAATTTAAACTTTTTTGACGATAAAAGTTTTCCCGAACAGATGGAATTACAAAAATAAAGCTGAAACTGAAATAGAATGTTCGTAAAAAGTAGTTAACGCAAACGCAATCATCATTAAGTACGCTGTGATAATGTAATGGCAAGTAGGACTGTGAGGAAAGTGAAGCGAGGCAAAGGCAAAGAAACAGCGATTAACGCGACTGCTGACGAGCTCCCGACAATAGTTGTCACTCCCCCAGGTAAATCAGTCATGAAGGTCAAAGCTCTCAAAAAACTCGACGAAGAGAAGAATGCCAACAAAAATAATGCAACAGCGATACAAGTAACCAAGGCATCAACGTCACAAAACGGTCCGGAGCCAAATATGATGTCCAATTTCAACGTGAACCAATTGATAGCCGAGCTATCTGAAAACTCTCGAGCGTCAAAAGGAGAGATAGAAAATATACAAAGGAGACTTTTGCAACAAGCAAACGAAATATTGAAAGTAAACACCTTTGCGAATATGCAGCCCATTCCTGAGCCACGCGTGATTGACAGCACAAGAAAATATGGCAGTACCGCTTACGGGAGAATACCTGTCGTCGTGCCCAGAAATCAAGGGGCGCAAGTGACGAGCGCGCAAAATCGCAACAAGGGAGCTTCGCATCAAGCCCTGACTAATGCGAACATGGCCGTTGCTTCGAAGGCCGTCGCGCGACCGGACAATCAACTTAACGACACACAACTAGTCCCCGAGAAGCTACAAGAAATTTCCGTGCCATTCCCCGTGGATAATGCCGGTGCAATGATAAATAGCGACCAGGGAAATATGCAAAGGGTCGGCCCGTCGCCGGTGGACGCGGGAAGAGGCAGTTTTTTCTACGAAACGGGTTCTGCGCTGCGCGCCGAGCCCAGTGCGCGCGCGCCTCCGAACAGAGGTGAATGTCTTGATTAGTTTTCAAATTCGAATTCATAGCATTTTTGAGCGAGTCCAATCGGACGGTTGTGACCAAGTTTTTGTTATCGTTCCTTCAGTTTGTGAACTCTGTGTGTTTTCATATCTTTTTGTTGGACTTGCTCGCTTATAAATTTGATATATTAATACTTGTGTCATGTGAATGGGCAAAATTCGAAAGCCTGTGAATCTCGTGATGCCGATGACTCGAGTATTGTGTTGGTAACGGTTATTACATCAAGTGGTTCATTGTGCACCTTTGGCGATCCGGTATGTCTGTCCTTGCTCTATTCTGTATCTAATTTTAGACCACGTTGTGGCATGCATGCTTTATAGGCTCTATAAACATTAATCTTAGCAAAAATAATGCGCATACCGATATGATATGAAATCTGACAGGTTCTGTAGAATTTCCCTTATACAGTCAGATCACGAACGAGGCACGGCGCGCAGTAAGTAAAGATACAGTTTTGGTTTATGTTGTCGATTCTGGTTTACGTAAAATCACCAATAATATTAAACTGGTTTGTGCGAGCGATAGCGAATTTGTAAATGTCGAATACTGGTAAACAGGAGTAAGCAAAAAAGTGAAAGATATTACATGCACTATTAGTAAGCATAAATTTTAAGTATTTGATACTTTTCCCATACGACAATTAATTTAAAGAAAGTAGAGTAGAGCAGTAATGTTCTTATAATAAATCGCAGCCAAATCTAATGGTTCAAATAGGCTTGTCTTGTAGCTGCGTGTACCAAAGTTCCTTAAGGAAGAACGCAATCGTCAGGGTTCAACAATAGCACAGTCCATTATAACCTCTTTTTTCAAAAAATCGGCTCACATTCTATAACTTTAATACCAATCAAAGTCCTGCCTTTCCATTTATCGAGATAAGGATTATTTTATATATTTTGTATTTTAACTCGTTTCTTTGTCGTTATTTCAAATCTTGAAATTCGTTGCCTGCACAAGTGTCCTTCTACAACGTGGGTTCCTTCAAAAGAGGCGTAAAAAGCCACTTTGTGGGCCGGCAAGATGGAGGCGGCTAGGACAGTGTGTTTCAAGCTGCACAAGCTGTCTTGCATATGGAATCTTCTTACTGCTTCACATCAGGATCATTAGCCGTGTTTTGTAAGACCATTTTATTTTACAAGCACTTCACTTAAATTTTATATCGCAGAACCCTGCTCTACAGATCTTGAAACAAACCAGTTAATACCTGATTGCACGCAGACAATCGTTCCTGATTTGTGTCAAACTGACAATAGAACAGGTCCATGCATTGTATTTGTGTCAATTGACAGGTTGAGACAGCTGAATCTATCTCCGGCTATTGAAGCAAGGTCATGATTAATATTTGGGCTTATTTTGTTCTCACTTCCGCTACTAATTAATAATAAGATGATTTGAAACAATATTTAGGAAGTACTATTTGGGAAAAAAATGCGTCATTATATTCAACCTTTCTGTTGCCTACATAGATGAAATATTCTTTATTACCATTCATCGGTAACGGCCTCTATTCTTATAGCGACACGTGGTTTCAAAATAAATTCAACTAAAATTGTGTGACTTAAAGTGCTAGAACTAAAGAATTTAAATAAACTTGATTTTTTGTCAGACAGTTTTATTGTAGACAATTATACTCGTAGAACCTTGGCGGTTAACAATTACGAGAGCGATTTTCAATTAACATACTCATATATTACCAAAAGAATCTATCGAATGTGACTATCGAAACTTAAATCAGTTATGTTGAGAACATAATTGATTTTGTAAACAATGAAAACTTCATTGTCATCCAACAATAGTTTGGCCTATGGCCAGCAATGGGCGTCTTTTGGTTGAAATGATAATAATGATGTATAAGAAAGCGATCGACACCATAAGCGTTTGCGGACCCGGATGAACCAATTAATGATATCGACATAACAAAGATTAGAAATTTAGCTTGTGGACACGAATCACTCCCTAAAGGACCTTTGACGACCTTACTCGCCAAAGATACAGAAGCAGTAACAGTAATGGTGTTTGAATGTACTGTTAACTGATTAATATTTTATCAATATTACAAAGCGTAAAACTTCATTACAAAATTAAAATCAATGAAACAAAGGTAACTTTAATTTTGCAAGTCTTCATATTGTATTGCAAATGAGAAATAATAAAAAAAGCCAGACAGGCTTATTTTATTAGAGACTTCTTAAGATTAATGTTTTGCCAAACAAAGACGCCGTTTAATTAAACGAATTTCATTAAAAGTGATGTCGAAAGATTAAAATCAGACATAAAACCTTGTATTTTGCAATGAAAATTGATGTCATTTTTAGAACAAAGGAAAAGGAAGTCGGTTTTATTATGCTTTTTAAAATTACTTTCTTTAAGCAAATCTCACACGGCAATATAGTATAAGAATTATTGTTAGTTGTTTTTAAGTATATGGATGTTCATTATCTGAATTCTGTTGTGAACCAATTTGTTAATTTAGTCGTTTAATCTTTATCCTAAAATAATTTAGCCATGAGCTATCGGTAAACAGAAGTTTAACAGAGCTTTTTTTAAAAAAATCAATACCATTAATTTTTTTTTTATTACTATATTTGTCCTTAAGTCAAGTTAAATTTTACTCTTCTCCTTCAAGACAATTTCCCACACCACATGAATTATCTTATAACCTAAACTTCATCACCCACAATTTACCACATCACCATCTTCATGTCTTCCAAATGTCAACATCCAGGTTTACTGGGAAACCTGAACATCTTTTTTGTTCAATCTCTATGAATGTTTTTGTCATATTGTTTCCTATGCTTCACGTTGCGTCTCATGATAATCTCACACCAACGTACACTATTATCTCCAAACTTCTCAGCTATGTATGTCACTTTAAATTTTCTATTTATATAATCGTATGTTTTAAGCTAATCTCAATTTTAAAAGTGAAAATTCACTATAGTTGTATCCTTGCATCAAAATATTTAATTTGTAACATTACACTTATCTTGAAATCAAGAGTAACTATACTTCTATACTTCTTTGCCTTCAAGCATTTTTTTTTGTTTCTCCGTTTTAACCTTCAATGTTACGATTATTACTATATCTTTGGGAATTAAAAAACTTTACTGTCTCTTTGTTTTTTTACAAACTAGTTTTAGGAGACTCGTGATAAGCTTTTGAAGGCACTAGCACAAAATGTAACTGATCATTAATTAATAATACTTAGCTTCTACTATAATAAGTATGTACAGAAGAATCTACTTCATAATAACACACTTCAACCCCTACTGAAGACCCGTAGCAGATGCCATCAATAATTTAAAAAGAGCAGGTCAAAGCCACCTGCCACCACAAACCTTTAGCGTCTTTATTACGGCAAACGATTATCAACCATATGACGCAGGTGCCAAGTTAAATAATAGTAAAACATGTGGTGTTGTCTTTGCCATTATTTATAATGAACTTTAAAATCATGTGGGGGAAGAAGCAATTTGGACTGGTGATATTTTAGCGGATTGTTTCGGTTTATTGATGCCATGTTTGTATGGCTATTTCATAAGAAGTAATTTTTGAAACTTATTTTAAAATTTGTATCTTGTATTTGTAAAATTTGTGTCAGTTCTGAATAGAACTTCACAAATTTTAGAACTTTACAAATTGAACACTAACTATGGTAAATAATAAACTCAGGGTACTTATTTGTAGTTATGTTTGAAATTAAACTACTTTATCGACATTATCTTGCGTTTTATATTTCTTATGTGCGCTATCTTCATCTATGTTTAAATATAAGTAAATCAATGTTTGTATGACGTACGGAACCGAGACGTGGCCGCTTACAATGGGCCTTATACAAAGGCTCAAAGTCACCCAAAGAGCAATGGAGAGGGCTATGCTTGGTGTTTCTCTGCGTGATCGAATCAAAAATGATGAGATCCGCAGGAGAACTAAGGTCGCTGACATAGCCCAAAGAATTGCGAGTCTAAAGTGGCAGTGGGCAGGTCACATTGCGAGGAGGACTGACGGCCGTTGGGGCGGAAAGGTCCTCGAATGGCGGCCGCGCACCGGGAGACGCAGCGTTGGTAGGCCCTCCACAAGGTGGACCGATGATCTGGTAAGGGTCGCGGGAAGCCGTTGGATGAGGGCAGCGCAGGACCGATCGGTTTGGAGATCCTTGGGGGAGGCCTATGCCCAGCAGTGGGCGTCTCTCGGCTGATATGATGATGATGATGATGTTTATCCTTATGCGCTGCGAGACCATTGATCAGGTTATGATAAAACTCTGATAGAGTGCTCTGATGATGGCGGTTTGCTGGTGTTCCGAGAAGATTTCAAGATTATAAAAACATTTTTTTATTTGTTCTATAATAATTAAAATAGAATAAAACTAGAAAAATTTCACGTCCTGAGGCAGGAACTATAATATCAAACCTAACATTTTTCTCTTAACAGGTTTCAATAAAACGCAAGTTACAAATGATCTTGTCCTAATAAGTCAATACATTTGCTTATGAGCTAATCTGGCACTGATAAAATTATTGACACTTAAGACTTAAATTACAAAAAATATTTTTAATTAAAAAAACGAAATCCCAGAATCTGTAAAGAAAATCCCTTAATTAACGGACGAGTATTATAAACCCCAACTAATTTTCTTAAAAAACCAATACACAATGCATTATTTTTTGATTAATTTGTTATTTAAAAAAAATGCGCCTATAATATTAGGACCATAACCATCATCATCATCGTCGTCGTCATCTTCATTATCATCACCAGCCTATATACGTCCCACTGCTGGGCACAGGTCTTCCTACATTGGTGAAACACTAGAGGAGTTTGGGCTATAACACCACCACGCTGGCCCAGTAAGGGTTAGTGGGTTAAATCGGTTGCAGCAACAACCGGGACCAACGGCTCAACGTGCCTTCCGAAGCACGGAGGAGCTCAATCAAAATCGCAAACTTTCGTTGACCCATCCTGGAATCGTCCACGATGAAAGATGCTTTGTTTTCTTGTCGAAACCAGAGAGCTCTAACCACCACACCATCCAGCTCCCCAATACTAGGATAGGATGAAATGAGAAACGACTTAGTAATGCGTACAACGGAAATAATAATTAGTAGGATTGGGTGAGAAAAATGCTTAGTCATTGTCCTGCTCAGTGACAGTACCAAAGAATTTACGTTAAGCCGTGAAATATTTAGACACGTCATGCTTAAAGCAGTAACCGGAGCGTTCTACTAGATAACTGTTTGATTTATCACTTAACAACTAAAAAAGGGATGATTTACTTAAGAGAGGGCACAGTGGTACTTAACGCTGGAATTTTGAGCACCTGATTGAAATAGCTGCTTCATCTTACAGAAGATCACAGATTTACACTGTTCTGTAGTGTTATGCTCCCAGGAACAGTCATGGTTCCTCAAATCAATAGCTTCTCAATGAGCATTGAGAAGCTCGGTGGCGTATTGGTTTGAGCGCTCTGGTTGGATACGAAAAACAAAGCAACTTTCGCCATGGTCGATCCTGAGATCCAATCAAAGTTTGTTATCTTGAGCTCCTCCGTGCTTCGGAAGGCACGTTAAGCCGTTGGTTCCGGTTGTTCCTGCAACCGCTTTAACCCACCAACCCGCATGGGACAGCGTGGTGGTGTTATGGCCCAAACTCCTCATGTATTTCTCCTATGTAGGAAGGCATGTGCCCAGCAGTGGGACGTATATAGGCTGGTGATGTTGATGATGATGAGCATTGTTGGGGGCAGCGGGACTCATCTTCTATGCTGACGCTTTCGCTTGACTCTTACGGTGTAGACAGTGTGAGTAGTGCGTAAGGTGCTATGAGGGTCTATAGGCTTACCATCAGCAAGGCCGTACGGTTGTATGCAAGCAGTATTTAATACACCATGAATTCTTGAATCGCTATTTTGCTAAGTCAGAGTCAACTTTGAAAGATTCTAAATACTTCTTCCAAACAATAATTATTATTCGATACCTATTCATTTTTGACTTCTCTGTCCTGACCATATTCTGTAATTGCTGTGACCACAAAAATGTTCAGCAAACCTTTAGACTTTAGAGCCTATCTAATAATATAATACGCACATTCACGCGCTGTCAGAGTACAAATGATTCTAACGTTACTTGGTAGCGGATTGGTTATAATAAAATCATTAGAAACAGCATCATTAATATGTTATTCGAGTTGAAATTTCCCCCATGACTGACTGAAGTTGAAGTGAACTACTTGTTTCTTTAATCATAAGACATCTTATATATGATATTCTTGCAAACTTAGTTGCCGTAAAGAGTATTATCATCTTGCAATAATCCTCATGGACTTAGCATGTTAGTTATGTGTCTACAATTTCTGTTGAGAGTCAAGCTTAGATTAAACCTTATTGATTGAAGAGCCGATTCGACACTGACAATATTTTAACTTCGGCTGATTTAGAAATCTTAAGGAAAATAATCGATACGCCAAATGTGATTCAGAGATGTTAGGACCATGCTTATAGCCTTTCAATTAAATATATATAAAATGGCATGTTACAAAAATTAAAACCGACTCCAAAAAACTGAAAAGGATAAAATAATTAAATTTTAGTAGGTACTCGTCCCCTAGGAACATATTTTTGGAGTTGGTGCTAAGTTATTTCCAGAAACCATAGATAGTGAAGCAATGCTCTGTTTTTTTGGAGTCGGTTTTAAATTTTGTTTAATTTTTTTTTTTAACAATTTTTAGTGATAACTTTTGAAGGTCAAAGCTAGATGGGTGACCGTGAGCTTATATTGATTTCTACTATCGTATCATTTTTCACTAAAAAATCATAGGAAAGCAAAAATCCGCAATTATTTTCCGCAGTTTTTTTTAATTAAAAACCAAAGTACCCAATGGATTTTCAAAAAAATTTTATGGGGCCAAATGGGAACTATTCTGCATCGAACAAAAAAAGAATCATCAATATCGGTTCACCCAGTCAAAAGTTCTGAGGTAACAAACATAAAAAAACATACAGACGAATTGACAGACGATTGACCTCCCCCTTTTTTTGAAGTCGGTTAAAAAAAAGCAATGTTGCAGAAGCTATAGTTTAGTAGTTTCTCAGATACAGCGATTTGTTTGAGGAGCTGTTACAGGTTTTAGAAAAACGCTCCAAAATGTCGGATTTGCGTATGGACAAAATTAAAGAAATCCTTATAATGTGTGCGTTTATATGCATAGCTTGCAATAAAAAAAACTGTTACGTTTAATGTGAGTGTAAAGATACTAGTTACAAATGTTTTTGATGAATTTTGCAATATTTTATTCGTCATTTTTATGAATTCCCATATCTTATTTTATCATATTAATGAGTCTTGACTATGTCTTATGCACTTCGATATTTCGCGATCTTTTGTTCCTCCGCTGCTTTTTCTCTTCCTGTGTCCCAAATATACTTAGCTCCATAAGCTTGGGCTGGAAGAGCCTATAGTCTTCTTTCATTGGATATGGCACAAGATTCTGATTCTATCCAAGGCATCGCGTTGAAATAAAAGAGCTTCTATTGATTCCTGGCCCTCGCCACATGTCCGACAGAGTTAAATAATGTCACATAAGTACGATATTAAACATACATAAAGAATAAAGAAAAAAAGTTTTTTTGTAATAATCACTCATAGTATCTTTTGACGTTGTTTAAACTCTTGTTTATTTTATAACTCATATTTTCAAATGCAATATATGCAAGCGGAACGCCTCTAAAAGAGAAGGCAGCCGACGGTCTAGTGATGACTAAGCACAAGTTGTGAAAAAAATTGCAAATCGCGGAAGAATCGTGATCAGCTGTTTCACGCAATCAGGTCGTATTCGAGCAGTTATCAAAATTCGGTATGAAGTAGCCACTTTTTTCGCGATTTCAAAGTTTAACGTATCTCTGTGTGGCATCGTAGCGCCTAAACGAATGGACCGATTTTGATTCAGTTTTTTCTGTTTCAAAGCTCATGTGACTACGATGGTTCCTAGCTATAATTTTTGAAGATCAGTTCAGGCGTTTGCTGACTATCAGCTCATTTCCTACTTGACAAGAGGGTTTCGCTAACTTTCACAGATCCGATTGATTTGAAATTTGGTTTACTGATACTTCGGTGATATTTCCAAGACATTCTAACCGTGAGCTGATCCTATACCATCAAATATGAAAAGCTTACAGCAGATATAGCGTGCTTGGGCTCATAAGAATAGTCTCAATGAGATGTTTTTAGATAGATTATTGACGACGCCGGGACTTAAATAAAAATAAAAAAATATATTTTGAATATTTTATTAACAACTCGTGCTTAGCATGACTAGGCTTTGTTTTCCAGTGTCTTTCCCTAACATTCTGTATATGACTAACATCATATCTCTATTAGCAAGCGTTGTAAAGATCCACATAAAATTCAGTATTTGGCAACACAATACATTTTTAGTTCAGAGCCCACTTAACTATAGGTACAACTGCAGCCCACTGTTTTACATGCCACGTGAAGCATGACAGACGGAATCACAAGTTTACGACCTGTCCTTCAACCCAAGGGTCATTACGAGAGCAAGGAGGCGGAACAATAGGGCATAACCTTCGTGTGTCTTCCAGTTTCCGATTTTAAGTGCTTTTTGTTATTATTAACTTTGATGCTATTGAAGTTTATGGCTTGGTGCTCTTTTACTTACCTACTAGCTTCTGCGCGTAGCTCCGCCCGCATAAAGGCGTTTTTTAAAATGTAGAAAAGGTCCACTCTATTTTTTTTTACCTTTTATCAAAATCAGATGAGTAGATTAGGAGATAACCTTCTGTATCCAAACTTACACTCTTTATAATATTTGCGTAGATATCATTATCTATAAATGACCCGACTATACATTTTATATTAAAATGCCGCGAGTGTGTGTTTACTTACCACTCTACACGCTAATTCATACAAGTATGCAATACATATTAATGATAGATAGTCCAAAAAACAGTAATGTTATTGCTTTTAGTAATTTAATTGTTATATTTTATATTCCTTTATATTTGCAAAATCATGCAAGTAAATATTCAAATTATATTTGATTTAACCCAATAAATTTTAACTTTACATAATACTTGTAAAATTTTTCCAATATCAAACAAATGAGTTGTCCTCTGTAATTATAACAAAATGTTACTTCTTAACGAGTATAAATACACTGCGGAGTGCAATAACTATCTGAGACATTACAAAAATGACGTACCTAACAATAAAAACCAACAAAGAAATGAGTTAAAACTTTTTTCTAATATGAAAAGAAACAATAGCATTAGACTAATATGTATGAGTCTCTTTGTGAGACTGCAATTAAAGTCTATTTGCATTGATCGAAAGAGTGGTCTAGAAATAGACTGCATGCATTATCATAATATTGAACGTCAAATTAAATCCTCCTTTTAGCAGGTCAATTTCAGACATAATATTTGTTTGTTTGGTTAAAAAGATAGCATTATGTATTTTTCAAGATGCAAGATTTTTGAATTCAAATCAAATGTTAATTGCTTAGGGATATTTTTACTGTCAAACAGCTGGCAATTTTACAGTAATCCATACTAATAGGAGATATTAAATACGAAATCAAGTCGGTCTATCTGTATGTCTGTTACCTTGTCACGCTTAAACTGTTAAACTGATTGAGATGAGATTTAAGACCCTGGGTAGCACATAGAATACTTTTTGGAGAGATAAAGATATGTACCTTGTTTATGGGCACACATAAAATTATATGTATATTTTTAAGCCAAAAATACTTACGGATTAAACCTTTGCTGGTCTTTATATTCTGTAACATATATCTCATGTCTCTTAATGAATGGGAGTAATTATTAGGATTAATTTTTTTTTTTTTTTTTGCACTCACACCTATTATCTAGCCCAAAGTAAGCATCATTAAGAGCTTGTGTTATGGATACTAGATAACGGAGAAATAATGATAATAATATGTATATAAATATTAGAAATATACTAAATAAACATATAAACATCCATGACTCGTAAACAAATCTTCGTACTCATCATACAAACATTTGTTCCTACCGGGATTCGAACCCGGGACCTCTTGACCGAGTAGCCTGGGGTACAGACCACTCGGCCAGGCGGTCGTCAATTTATCTCTTATTAGTTTGAATGTTATTATTTAAGTGTATTTAGGCAGCTGAATATAAGGCTTTTTTGTCTTTTGTTTTGCTATTAGGTATTTAAATAGATAATTGCGGTTTTTTTCCAATGACGTTTTTCAAATCATTTTAAATGAAGTATTTTGAGAAAAATATAATGATTACCTTTTTTCTACTTATTCAATTTGAAATTGGCAGGACCTGTTTTTTTTAAAATCTAACTATACTCTGATTTCTTCTGTATACGCTGTTGTCTGCTCTACAATCTTGTAAGTCCAGTAACTAGCAGTGGAAACTATCATTAAATAATAATAATAATATTTATACACTCACACCTATTATCTAGCCCAAAGTAAGCATCATTAAGAGCTTGTGTTATGGATAACTAGATAACGGAGAAATATTGATAATAATATGTATCTAAATATTAGAAATATACTAAATAAACATATAAACATCCATGACTCGTAAACAAATGTTCGTACTCATCATACAAACATTTGTTCCTACCGGGATTCGAACCCGGGACCTCTTGACCGAGTAGCCTGGGGTACAGACCACTCGGCCAGGCGGTCGTCAAAGCAAGTGTAATACAAACTTCTTCTTTCGACCTTCTTGTCACAACGTGTCTATAGGCGGCGGTAACCGCTTACCACTAGATAAAGAGAAAAACCAGTGCTATAATTCATAACTGTTCATTCGGCGTAATTGAGGTCATTTTAATCAAGATTATTAGTTATTTTCGCTTTGTTCTCAATAAACCTACGTTCTATTCCGACTTTTCCTATTGTTCCACGTTTCAGATTGCTTGTGCAACTATTTCCATCTTGTGTAACGGCATTTGCATCTTTTATCCGATATATATCCGATAAGGCGATTAATCCATCGGTTTCCCTGAGGATTTCGTAATCGATTTTAATGCGATTAATATTTTGCTACCTCAATAGATCCGGTTTTATAATATTAGAAAGAAGCTTAGAATAAATATCTAATTCAAATGCATAAAATACATTTCCATCTTATTCTGACCGCTGAGAAAGTCAACTCAATGTCAACTCAATTAGGGATTACTTCCTATAAGTTATAACTGAAAATACCATAAAAGGTCGTGCTCCGAAGTGTCTTAACACCTTAGTACCATGTCACAACAACTACTGCGTTCATGTTCGTAACAACTATTATCCTACTAGCGCAATAGTCAGAGTGACGTGGTATTAAAGAGTTAAGCTACTTCTGAGTTCAATTGTACCTACCTCCTTTAGTATCGTAAAATACAATAGAAATTGAAAGTTTATCGTTGCGAGTTTATTCCTAGGTAATAGGAGTCATTTTTGAAGGGAAGCCTCACTTGTAATATCTAAAACAATATTTAAATCATTATTACAAACGAGCGGCATTTGTTGACGGTTTGATTAATGGTGCGAGCAGAAACTTTCATTACACAAATGCAATAATTACATATTGTAAATGAATAACATGCTTAGATTATCATCAAGCTATTACCATTATACTGCTTCTAAACTTAGCTAACTGGAGTTCACTAGTAAACAATTGATGTTCATTGTTTATTGGTGAACTACATAGGGATACACGTCTTGGTCACGCAGGGAACATCCCTTCTTGTCGAAGGAATATTTTCCTACAAGTAAAAGTGTAGGTATTCTTAATATTATTTTTAACATTAAGTATATACTTAAATGTTTCAAAATATCAGAAAAATATTTAATCTGGAAAAAAATAATGTCTTCAGGCGGGGAATATGTAGGTTTTTAAATATTTTTTGAAAATACGAGTAACTAGTTGCCGCCTCCAGCTCAGCCCACGTAGATGTAACTTTCGCCTTGAATGTTGGTCCTTTCTCAAAATGTGATCTAGAGCAGAAAATACAGCCATAAATATTGGACCAAACTAAAAAATAGTTGATAACCTCAAAGGTGCTTTAAGTTTATGGGATTCTCCAAGTGATGAACCATACAAATACATATTCTTAATTTTTTATTTAAACATTATTATTAATTATAAATAAAATTAGGAATATTTAAAAGCATTGCCCCAACTTAACCGAATCGTAGGTACCTATTTGTAAAAATACTCATTTCGGATGTTGAAATAGAACATTTCGACATTGTAGAGTAGACGTTAGCTCATGTGCTAGACTTATTTAAATTTAATTTTTATTTAAATTTGTATTTTGATTTTAATTTTTATTTTTATTTTATTTTTTGATTTTAATTTTGATTTTGATTTAAATTTAATTTTAATCTTAATTTTGATTTTAATTTTAATTTTGATTATCATATTGATTATAATTTTAATTTTGATTTTATTTTTGATTTTATTTTTGATTCTAATTTTGAGTTTGATTTTGATTTTAGATATTATTTTAATTTTAATTTTAATTTATTTTAATTTTAAATTTATATAATGGATTGGAATTGTTACTATATGGGTGTAATTTGCCTGAAGTAAATAAATAAATAAAAATAAATAACGCAAATACAGATAGACTAGAAGAATTTCACAGGGTTATCCCAAGTCCTGGGTGGCTCAGTTGGTTAGAGCAGTCGCCCGGATCGGATTGCGAAAGGACGTGAAATTTTTCTAGTTTCATATTTTAATTACTTTGCAAATACATACTAAACATTCATAAAAAGTAGATATTAAATAGTACTTTGGTAACAGACGTCAAAAAATTTGGTCAGGTCACGTATGGGAGCTTTGGGAATTGATATTTCAGTTGAATAGGCTCAGTACCTTAAAAGTGAACACGTTATAGACTGATAGAACTATTTCGAACTTATAATATCAGCATGGAGGACAGAATTTAAATATTCCGTTATATTAGTACCTACTTATGGATGGTAGACGTACTTGTACTTGATGACTATCTCGATATCTCTATGCCCGCTGCACCTGTCTAGTTATTCTATTCATTCCGTAAATTGTACTGTTTATTTTATATCCAACAGTACTTTTAAATTGATATCATCATGTTTTTGCTGCTACTAAATTATGTTATTACGAGCAGCGGTATGTGGAAACATGTCGAGTGCTTGGTTAATATCTTTTCAGTTTATACGTCCAGTAGGCTTTCTGATGCGTATTCTCTAAACGATTCCTCAACTCTTACTCTGTTATATCTGCCTAACACCAACTCCGAAACATTCCTGTATATTAGACAAGAAGGTACCATCAGTAGCATTATTTCAGTCAAAAGACGTCCACTGCTGGAAGCCCAAGCACTTTTGACATCTCGTATGCCTTATTCTCTTTAAAATAAGAGTCACTGACTGTCAAAAGGGTATAAATCTTAGTGCTCGTGACCGTACCTATATTTAACATTTCGCCATATTCCGGTATTATCTGGTACCCTCACTCCTCTGCAACATTAATATGTACCTACTAAACTTGAATAAGCTTTAAGTTTTTGTTTTGCGTCTAACGGCAGGTCACGTAAACTCTTTGACAGTTATACATATACCTTAAACCTTTGTAATAAATGGTATATACAATACTCGAGATTTAGTTTTCTCACAATAAAATTAAGTGTTGTTTCCACTCACTTCTTAATTTATAAAAATACCTCACATTCGCTTTACAATGATTGTAGTAATTTATAGCCTGAGAGCAGCCATTATGCGCTAACACAACGCGAACTCACGAATGAGATACGGGAAGTAAATGAATATCTCAAATAATTTCTACCTTCTTCATAAGATTACACTTATTATCTCTTCCAAATTAATAGCTACGTTAAAATGACTAGATAACTGAGAAATAATTATAAATTTAATTATATTATTTGTCTAGCTATATCCATCCACACATTGATCCATCCATCTACATTAATTCAAATTAATGTAAGCCGCCTCCCTGCAGGTCTGCAGGCAGAATTTTGTTTTCTCCTTCCTTTAATTATCATAGGTTCATTGAAAAGAAGCGTGTAACAGGCCGGCGTGGTGGAGAAGACTAGAACAGTATTCATCAAGCTGCACTAGCTGTCTTCGCATAATTGGACTCTTCTTATCGCTTCACATCAGATGGTGTTGAGTCATTTGCTGTACTTTATATAGAAAAAAGTTAAACTTATATAAAAAAAAAGAATTATATACAACTAGATGACAAACAAGCTGACGGCCCTGCAATAACAAGGAAAATATCACTTAGTATTGCAGGTGCATTGTCATCCTGAGGCCTAAAATGAAATGCCTTCCATGCCCAGTAATTACACTGGCTACCTTTCCCTTCAATCCGAAACACAGCAAACTGTTTCACGGCTGAAATAAGAAAGGCGGTGGTACCTACCCAGCCGACCATACATACGGGCCTACCACCTAGTGAAAACTAAACAATACTATTATCTATTAATTTAGTTAGTTAAAGAGTAAAACAAGTCATCCCTAGTGCTAGTACGATAAAATTAGTTAGCTAACCATCACGTTTTGTAGCATTATTAAAGCAATATTGGTTACTACTTTTTTTAACCAGGAAAGAAATATAACTGTTTAATACGAGGTAGCTAAACGAACTTCATGAGAAAAACGCATGCATTTGCCATCCGGATCTTTGTGTTCAAAGTTGACTGAGAAAATGCAGAAAAATAGAATTACGTCATTTGATACTAGTTGACTAGTTCCTGATCAAACTACTCTACGGATACTAAACTAGTTATGCTGATTACAGGTCTTATTCAAACGACTTAAAGGGTATAGGCCTCTGATAGGCCGTCTGCCCATTCGTAACTTTGTATTTCATTATGTACTAGTTGTGCCCGCGACTTCGTTCGCGTGGATGTTCGAAAATAACATCATGTCGTATGTAGGTAAGGAAAGGTTACATGATTTTTTTTTTAATTTAATGAAGTGAGATACATATTTGATGCATAAAAACCGGTCAAGTGCAAATCGGACTCGCGCACGAAGGGTTCCGTACCATTATATATAAAACAATCGTCTACGTGTTGCCGTTATCAATATTGAGCAAACACAAGCAAATAAAATCACTTTTGTTGTATAGGGTCCCGTTTTACCTTTTGGTTACAGAACCCTAAACACTAAGGTCCAAATAAAAGTTTTTGTTTATTTTAACGAAACAAACCATACCTGTTAAATATATCTACCCGGTTAAAGATTTTAGTATCAGTGATTATTCTTAATTTTTGATTTTAACATTATTATAAATGTTTGAAAAATTACTTAGTAATTAAAATATAATGAAACTAGAAAAATTTCACGTCCTGAGGCAGGAATCGAACCCGCGACCTTTTTCTAGTTTTATTATATTTTAATTATCAGTGATTATTTCGTTATAAGAATAGCACATACGGTATAACTTCGGTGGTTTTTTTTAAGACATACTAACCTTGAGCTCATCCTGTACCATCTAAAAGTCTGCGGGATGCTCAATTCTTATTTATTTATTCATTTATTAAGGTACACCAACAACATAACATGTACTTACTTCCTATTATTAAATTATTGTCTAATGCATAGTTTTTACATGAATGCCTATAATAGGTATACACAACATTTGTAATATCTTGGATATACTTAAAATGGAAACTATGTTATATGATAATTATAATGTTTAAATATACACATTTATTATATATTTGCACATCCAATGTGTTTCAGCAGTTTTCGCCGAACAGTTCTATAACCATCGTTAAATATGTCGATATCAGATGTTTTCGCGTTAATAGTATTGTAACTGATGCACATTCTAGAGATCGGTTGATGTAAGCCAAGATTAGTTCTCGTCCGTGGTACATGAAACAAGTTTGAACATCAATTACGTGGATATCTATACGGAACATTTAAAGAGATTTTGTCCAGCAGGTGGTCACATTTCACTAAACCGTTGACCAATTTGAAAAGAAAAAGCAGATCCAAAATAGAGCGGCGATCATGTAATCTTTTTAAGTTAAAAGAATTAAGTCGTTCATTGTACGGACGACGGTGTGATATGCCAGGAGACACGAAAGCCAAATGCCTCGAAAAAGCACGCTGTAAAGACTCTATGCGCTGTGAGTGTAGACTGTATACAGGATTCCAAGCGACACTAGCGTACTCCAACCTACTGCGAACCAACGAATTACAAAGTACTAACTTAGTTTGAGTCTGTTTGAATTTACGAGTGTTTCGTTGTACAAATCCAAAAAGCTGAGCAGATTTTTTCAGAATGAATTCGGCATGTGCAGTGAAGCCAACTTTGCTAATATATAACGCCAAGGTCGCGGAAAATTCTTCAGAAAAAAACAGCAGAGATACCGACTTGGAGATCCTTGGGGGAAGCCTATGCCTAGCAGTGGGTGTCTCTCAGCTATGAATGAATGAATCGGCTCGGTATGATGATGATGATGAAATGGTATTCATGCGTAGTCCAACAGTAAAATAAACTCGGAATACGTCTGAATCAATTTGCTAATATCTAGTATTGTTTGTTGCAGGCACTGTCGAGAGCCTCCCGCCGTACAGGATGCCCCCGGCGCCGGAGGCGGCCCTGCCCGGCGCCCCCGCCCCCTCCACCCCCGCCGCCCTCCACACACACTCCGCCAAGTTTCCTGTAAGTATACACTCGGTATTACTATATGGTAGCTCCGTATGAATCTTTTAATAGAATCTCTCTATCTCTCTCCCTCAAAGTCTAGAATTAATCTGACAATCAAATATAATTTTAAATGAGAATTTCTTTTTACGATTAACACGGAATGTGCCAATACCTACCAAGAATGCCTGCCTTTCGTATAAAACAGTTTGCTGTGTTTCGGATTGAAGGGCAAGGTAACCAGTGTAATTACTGGGCATGGAAGGCGTTTCATCTCAGGTCTCAGGATGACATTGCAGGTGTCTATAGGCTACGGTAGCCAGTAGTAGAAACCATCAGGTGGGCCGTCAGCTTGCTTGTTCCCAGGTAACAGGATATTTTTCAAGCTATATTTAAAATGATAAGTTCTTTGAGATAAACTTTCACACTGTACAGTCGGCAGCACATCAAGCGTAACAGTATATATAACCCTAGTAAACGCTATGTATAGCTATTAGAAAGAAAGCACACCCTCTTCGCTATTGGTTCAACTCCTTTGCAACTTCAACCATCTTTTAGAATTTGACCAATAGTAGAGCTTGTCAGAATGCTTCGAGCGTTTATTGGTTAAAATTGGTCGAATTGTTTGAGCTAACGCTATTTGTACGCAGAGTTTAGTCTAATTTCTATGACATCGCATTTTTTAAGTATGAAGTTGGGGCGCAAGTTTAGAAGTTTTTTTTTTGTATCTGTGGTATTTAAAAGTTGAGTATAGAAAAATCTCGTCCATTTTGTATTGAGACCTAAATTGTATGGGGCGACCTAATATTAAGGGTTCAAACTATTGAATACGAAATCACAAAATCAACTTTGACTGCTTGTTTACTTTATTTGTAGATAAATGTTAGTTTCTTAAAAATATCCAAGTAAAGTAATATACGAAATGGCCACGCACTTGAATGGAATAAAAATAAAATAGTAGCACTACACAAATAGGTAGATAATATGAAAAACCGACCGAATATCGGTAAGTTAAAACGCCTACTTTTGTTCTACTGTTTTTAAGAGAACAGGGACATACCAACCTATATTTTAAATAAACTGCGCTTTTCTTCGTGTTTTTGTATGTAAACATTCAAATGAACGCCATATAAGTGTATGAAAGTATTTTGCTTCATTTATTTTTTACCTCTAGGTATACGAAACAGGTTTTGGTCAATGTCATTTGATTTTCTTCAACTTCTAAGTTTCTAACAAAATGAAAAGTATTTGTTTAGGTTAGGAGACTTCCTTGCTAAACAAATTAACCTAGCAAGGTTACTTATGTTACTTAGTTTGATTATTTGGTATACATAAACCAACTAATCATATTTGTAAAATGATTCCAGCTACTATTGTTTTGTTATTAAAAACATCTTTATATTATATCTTATCTGCCACTTGTGAGGACCTATAATTGGCTTTTTGTTATTTATTTATATCACTTAATTTGTTGTAATAGCTGTTGGTCTTCCGAATAAATAAATAAATAAATAAATAAATAAATAAATAAATAAATAAATAAATAAATAAATATTAAGTAGCTGAAAGACTCAATCCAGTTCATTTATGAACAGGTTAATAAAACAAATATTACTTTGCAGGTGGCGGGCAGACCATATATTTTTGGTTTTTAAATATAAGATGAAGATCCAGGCTGTTTAAGAGGCTACAAGATAGTGTGTTGATGTGTGGTGTATTTGTTCACATAATTCTTGTTATTAGTGAATTCTATACCTATGTCTGTGAAATAACTAAGTAGGTAACCACAAACCAGACAAGAGATATTGTTGAGTGGATGCCAGTGTCAATATTTATGGAATTTTATTAGATATTAACCCGTCAAGCATGAGATTCCAGACACAATTGATTCTTCCATTGTCATCGCCCCCGGTGTTATATCGCCGCTTGACAGATATTAAAAGCTACAGACATAAATATTTTTTTTACAAAAAGTATATAAATGACCACCACATAGAGGTTAGGGTAAGTTTCAGTTTATAATTTTATGACTGACTTCAAAAAAAATGTAAGGTTATTGAAGATATTTTTTTTTAGATACTTAGTTCAACATTTTGGCTTAGCAATAGTGAGCACTTTAAATCAATACATAAGCAACCAGAGACATAATTACATTAGTTTTTGTTTCCTGGGGTGATAAGATCAACAGGGCCTGGTAAAAATACTAATAACATCACCACATTACAAAGTAGGTTAGGAAGAGTTGTCCCTATAGGTTCCTTTACCTAGCTCTGCCTGGACAACTGTAATATTCACACGTGCATAATTGTTCAGCAACAGCAGTTTTCCAAGTTCCTACATGATATTAGTGTAACTGTCATGACCTGTAAATTCAAATGCTTACCATTAACAGTAATAGTAATAATTGGATAGCCATCCAATTATCTATGTGATTTTTATGATAAGAAATTGATATAATTTCAAAGAGCAATGGTGTTAATTCACCCAAATCATTATTTTCTTAGCCCAAATTATAATAAAATATAGATTCTAAACCTAACAGTCTTCTAACATATTTTCTCCTATTACTATTGTTGTTTATTATTATTTAAATTCAAGATGAAAAACCTTACTTCTCATTGCAATGGTTATTTGATTTAGAATGGTGTTCAAAATTTAATAATACATCTTAGGCAATTTTATAGGTTAGGTAGTAATATTTCTCACATCATAGGAATGGTTTTTCTATACCTGTCAAGTATCAGATTCCAGACACAACTGATTTTTCAATTGTTGTAGCCATCCAGAGGGATAATGCCGTTTGACAGATTAATAAATTACTAGCATAAAACAAAAAAATGTTTAACTCTACTAGTAAAAGAGAGATTTCTAAAAGTTATTTTGGATTTCATTAAATAATTATAGAAAAGAATAAGGGAGGAAAAATGGTGCTAAAAATACTAATATCTACTTACCTACCTACTTAACTGCATATTGTTATAATTAATTCCATTTAAATATTAGGCACCTAAGTTATTCATAAAATTACCCTAGGCCTACAGATTAGTTTTTATTTTTTATAGCCCCCGACCCTAAAAGAGGGGTGTTTTATGTGTCTGTCTTTGTATCTGTAAGTTTGTCTGTGCCATCGTCAGCCATGCAATTTTTTTTGTTAGAAAGGTAATGTGGTTGAGATGGTTCTTGACTTTGAATTATGAAGATATGTTCAGGCGTTTGATGATAATCTTTCACAGATTCGATTATTTTGAAATTTGGTGTACTCTTACTTTAGTGATATTTCAAAGACAAGGCTGAGGGTTAATTAAAATTATAATTTAATATTGTTAAATTTTAAATAAACATGTTAAATCAATTTTGACTCTTTCTTATTTCTTACACATTCCCAATTAGACCTGATTGCTCTCAAATAAAGAATTTCTTTTATCTGTCAAATCATGGATTGCAAAAACAATTGGTTTTTAGTTTTGTCCAAAAAAAAATGTATTTTTAAGTAATTTTATTGTCATGATTCAACCCTCACTTGTACTGAGGTTAAAAGAGTTCACCTCAGAGAAGTAGACCGAAGTAGCAGTTTCAGAATGTTAATGGAGTGTTTGGCTGAATAATGATGCAATTTGAATTGCAATAATACACTTATGGCTTATAAAATTACTAATCCAAATGTTTTTACATTCAAGAGACAGCACTTCCCCATTTCACCTGTAATTTCAGTTTTGTTATTACTACTTTTAGTTATTTATCTTAACACAATAATTTGACACCAGTGGCACAGATGAACTAGTAGCGACCAGTGTCTAGGAATTGTCAACAAAGCTGTTAGCTTCTTAAACTAGTCATATTAACAACCTAGCCAGAGCCTCGCCTCGTGAGGTCGCCAGAGCTCTTGGAGATATACTTATGGTAGCCTGGTACTTCAGACTGGAAATATACATTTATTAGGTGTCAATAGATGAAATGAATTAACGGACTGAAAAACTTTCTCCAGTGCTCATGGGGTGTAGCATCAGTCCGATCAGTCTACCTGTCTGTCTGTGTGTGTCAACTTAATATCTTGTTTGCACTCTTAGCTTAAAAAACTTGTATTAAAATTTGAATCCAACTTCTATTAATTCCCTACTATTATTTTATTTCAATTAATTTTAAAATCCCTACACATAATCATCATGTCAGATAAGAGATACCCACCGCTGAGCTTAAGCAATTGGGCAAGGACCTCCAAACCGATCGGTCTTGCACTGCCTACACATGAGAATAATTTTGAATCTTAAAATTACAAATCGATCCTAAGTAGGTAAGTATGATGATCTTGAAAAAGACTGAACATTTTTTGTTAGAAAAGTACCTAGGTATAATGGTGTGAAAAATGTTTCAACTAGAAAAAAATGTTCTCAGCGCTCATAGCATGGCGAACTCCCGGGAGGAGTGAATAAAAGATCTCTCTTCGTCAGAGAGAATTATATAAATAAAACACATTAATTTGTCTCATAATATGTGGACAGGTGGTGGTGGAGAGAGATTTTGTCCACGGTCCGTTCTACCTTCTACGAGTGCTCGTGGGTCCGAACCCGCGACCTTACCACTGAGCTATAGAGGATTTAACTGAATCCTATAAAGTTATTAAAGATATTCCTTAGATTTATACACAATTAATCTAAGTGATAATCTTTTGAGTTTTTTAGAAGCGTTTACTTAGATGGCCATAACTTAGACTAGTATATGGGTGAATCAACTTTTAAGACACTCTTTTCTTGTCCCCGCTCTAGAAAAATCAGATTAAATAATACTTATTACAAAAATTCATTTTTTTCTAAATTAATCTAAAATTAGATTCATTTAGCAATGCAAGGCCAAAAGTGTATTTAATTTTTCCGAATTTAATTGTTTTAAAACTATAGTATCGCAGGGGATCATTTTCACTCTCCATACAAAAAAACTGTGTCACCAGGCATAGTTGGTCAAGCAAATCATGTCATATCTTAAAAAAAATATATGAAACTACCTATTTATTTCGACATATTTTAGATTGACATTAAATAAGCCTTTATCTTCAATACAATGCTTTCGTAATATTGTTAAAACGATATTTAATATATATTCATAAAGGTTTGTCGCCAATAATGTCTTAAAATTAAGTTCTCCCGAGTGACCGCTCATAGGGTTCAAATAATAGCGCGCAGGGTACCTATTTGGCGTCGCTAGCGCTTCCTTTTGTCTAACTTCACGTCCATGTTAACCGTTACTATTTTTCGTGCTCTCTCCCCCCGCCAGTGTTCGTCGCGCTCGCGAGTAGTGTGTGTGGGTTTATTGTTGCTCTGCAGCGTTACCTCGGACATCGTGGTAAGTTTATGGGATATTTTATTATTATTACATTTAAATTTTAACTCTAATGTCCGTTTTTAGGGTTAAGTTAAAATAATCGCTTAATCTGCAACGTAGAATTACTGATTTGTACTTTCATCATGAAATTTCTAATGCGTTACCGATAACGCCGTAGAATCTTCTCTTGCGTTAACGGTAACGCCGGAGAAAGTATGTATACGAATAGTTAATGCATCATATTGAAATAAAGCACTTTTACATATAATATCGCGTAGAAAAATAATTCAAGTACTGGTTTAGTGGTCATCTTGTGACCATGGCTCCTGTAAAGGCGCCGAAGCGTCGGAAAATCAAAATATATAAATCACGATCATTTTTTTATTACTTTCTTTAATAATATATGCATTATAATCATAAAATTATGCATATAGGATACATTAACATTCATTTTTGGTCATTTTTTGACTGCCAAAGTATAATGTATTGTTTACTTTGCCTTAGGTTTGGACTTTCGACTGTACAAAATTAAAATGCCACTTAGTGCCGCAGAAAAACAAAGGCGTCATAGGGAAAGGCTTAAAACTGATCGAGAGAAGTATGAAAAAGCAAAGCAAAGACAAAGGGAAAGATATCATAAAACTAAAAGATTAGTTAAAGATTTGACTCCAAAACAACGGTATAATGCAAACGTGATATGGAAATTAAGGAAAAGACAGTTGAAAGAATTGTTGAAAGAAATATTATCAAAAAATTACCTGTACCTGTACTTGTTAAGAAAGGGTATCGCTCCTATTACGAATTTAGAGAGCCAGTAGAAGTTTTTGAAAAAATATAAGAAATTATTGTGATTTTTTGCTATTCCATATAGTTTCTGATAGAATTTTTGACCTCATTTAGGTTAAAAAAAATATATTTGTTGCCTTGTTGCTAGATTGTAATTATTGATCTCATTTAAGTTTATAACTTTTTATTTGTTGCCTTGATAATGTTAGATTGCGTTATGTGATTAACGCCAAAGGCATGGCATGGGGGCGTGGTGACACTTTTCTTCAAAAAGGGTGACAGGACCCAATTGAAGAATTATAGACCCATCACGCTCCTGAGTCATGTTTACAAGTTGTTTTCGAGAGTTATAACGAATCGTCTCGCACGCAGGTTCGACGACTTCCAGCCTCCCGAACAAGCCGGATTCCGAAAAGGCTTTAGTACCATAGACCACATACATACGCTGCGGCAGGTTATACAGAAGACCGAAGAGTACAACCTGCCATTATACTTAGCGTTCGTGGACTATGAGAAAGCCTTCGATTCTGTCGAGACCTGGGCCGTGCTCCAGTCACTCCAGAGATGCCAAATAGACTATCGATACATCCAAGTGCTGCAGTCACTGTACGAAAACGCCACTATGTCAGTCCGCCTTCAGAACCAAAACTCGGAACCAATACGTCTTCAGCGAGGTGTGAGACAGGGCGATGTTATATCGCCGAAACTGTTCACTGCCGCGTTGGAGGATGTGTTTAAGCTTTTGGACTGGAGAGGACTTGGCATCAACATAAACGGCGAGTACATGACTCACCTTCGTTTTGCGGATGATGGCGTAGTCATGGCTAAAAACCTGGAAGACTTGGGCACAATGCTCGACGACCTCTGTAGAGTCTCCCAACAAGTCTTAAAATGAACATGGATAAAACGAAAATAATGTCGAATTTCCATGTCGTACCCACTCCTGTAAAGGTTGGAAGCTCTACACTGGAAGTTGTTGACGAATATGTTTACCTGGGACAAATAGTCCAACTTGGTAAGTCCAACTTCCAGAAAGAGGTCAATCGACGTATCCAACTCGGCTGGGCAGCGTTCGGGAAGCTTCGCAGCATATTCTCGGCCCAACTACCGCAGTGTCTCAAGACGAAAGTCTTTAATTCGTGTGTGTTGCCAGTGATGACTTACGGAACTGAGACGTGGCCGCTTACAATGGGCCTAGTAAGAAGGCTCAATGTCACCCAAAGGGCAATGGAGAGGGCTTTGCTCGGGGTTTCTCTGCGTGATCGAATCAGAAATGATGAGATCCGCAGGAGAACTAAGGTTACCGACATAGCCCGAAGAATTGCGAGCCTCAAGTGGCAGTGGGCAGGCCACATTGCAAGAAGGACCGACGGCCGTTGGGGCGGAAAGGTCCTCGAGTGGCGGCCGCGTACCGGGAGACGCAGCGTTGGTAGGCCTCCCACAAGGTGGACCGACGATCTGGTGAGGGTCGCGGGAAGCCGATGGATGCGGACAGCGCAGAACCGATCGGTATGGAGATCTTTGGGGGAGGCCTATGCCCAGCAGTGGGCGTCTCTCGGCTGAAATGATGATGATGATGATGTTGCGTTATGTGATTAGAAGAAATTATGTACAGGTGCTATGCCTTTTTCTCTAGCGTTACTATTTTATCTCTGGTGTTACCCGGTGTCCCTTAAATTGTGATTGTATTTTTGAAAATAACTCATACAATATTGGTGATAAATAATCAAAACTATGTGATACTAAGAATAGAAAAGTACCGCCTGATTTAGATTTAAGTTTCAAATAAATGATTATTAGTAACATGGAACTATCTTAAAGTTAGACTTTAATTATTGCCAAATTAACGCAGTGGAATTAAAGTAGTATGTATCTCAACAGATAATTACTATAGACTAAGTTAAGTTATTTTTAATGGTTTAATTTTTGTTGTGTTAAAGAATTATATATCTGATTATTTCAAATAATTCGTTTTATTTCATAAAGCAAACTCTCCAAATCGGTAACGCAGGTGAAAGATAAACGACAAACCTTCGGATTTTCTCAAAAATCTCACAAACTAAAGGTTAAAGTTCGCGGCCACCTTTGAAAACTAAAAATAGGATAAATGCTACAAATTATAATAGAATATATTCTTGTAAATTCGTTTAAACTACATTTTGATTTTCTGTTTTACAATGCTGTCAAAAGAGTGCCTTAAAAGTTGATTCACCCATATAACTATAAATTTTGAAATGTATTTAAACTATAATCCCCGACTTTACACAATCCTTTCACAAATCCTAACCTAACCTGAGACCATCCATAAACTCTACTAACACAAATCAAAAAGTAATGGCGAATTTGATGCCTACCTATTGATAAAAATATCATGAGCCATACCTTGGTAATTAATAATCGACCTAAGGTATCAGATATAAAGTCGAAATTCCATTGAAAACGTAACCGCATTGCATCATATAATATTATGTCGTATGGTAATTTACCTAGATAGAAAAGGGTAGCTCAAATTAAAATTGGTCTTTTTACTGTATTTAGAATCTACCCAAGTAAGTATATTAGTAAAAAACAAAGCACAAAGACCTATCTACCACATTGATCTACCATACCTATGATACCTACTTCACATAATTGAAAATTATCCAATTAAGTAAGTATTAGTTTTTTGATAGTTAGTGATTTACACCAACAAATCATTACAATTTTATACATTTACTACTATACACAGCCATCATAGCTCACAGGCGAAATATAAAATGAAGCTACAATCATTATAATTTCAACTTTAGATTCATGTAGTTAAGCTTCAAAATTGCTTGCGTCACACATCACTGGGTCTAGTAAAATACAATGAATAAATAAGAAATTATCAACACCCGTGGTGGATAGCGTTACATGCTCGTCTTCACTCTTGGGGAACCTGGTTCAAATCTCAGATATTACATTTTTATGTCAATTTATTTTAAAAATTCACGAAGATTTTGTGTGAGGTCTATTTTCTTCAAAATTGTTATTTCGTATTCTATTCACATTTGTAGAGTAGAATGTTAGGTCTTTAAAATATTGTGAATGAGTAGTAGTTACAGGTATGATAGGAGGTGGTGAACTTTATAAATGTTTAGTAATTAGAATATAAAATTAGAAAAATTTCAGGTCCTGAGGCACGAGTCGAACCGGCGACCTTTCGCAATCCGGGCGACTACTCTGCTGACCACTGAGCCACCCAGGACTTGGGATATCCCTGTGAAATTCTTCTAGTCCATCTGTATTTGCTAACGTCCACCCTACAATGTCGAAATATTCTATTTTTATTTTCTATTCTGTTTTTAATTACTTACTAAGTAATTTTTCAAACATTTATAATAATGTCAAAATCAAAAATTAAGGTTATAAATGTTTTTATTTGTTTTATTAACATTAAATAAATGTAGAAAAACAAACCTAAGTGTTTACTTAGGTTTATTTTAATTTCTCTCCATAATAATGACCTGACAATAGAAATATATTTTTAAGTTAATAACAATGAATAAATAAGGAAGCCTGTATTTTAATAGGTATAATAATAGTTGATTGAAATAATTAAGTACGCTGAGCATTATTGATAAATAGGTAGCGTAAATAAAATATCATAACTAGCCATTATAATATGTAGAAAACTTTTTGTTTTAAATTAATGCAATGGTCTTAGCCGTACTTTAATTTTAAATCAAGTTGAAACAACGAAGCGAAGAGAGTAGGCCGCGTACGTAGCTAGCTGTAGCTATAGCTACCTATAAACCTACACATATTTAGTCGGAGGCTATAACGAAGAAATACTTTTAATAGTCGCCGCGATCACGTTCAAGGCCATCTGCGAGTATTGTAGGTACAGAGTACTTGAGAGAGAGACGTTAGATAGAGGCGCTGAGAGACATATGTTTATCCTTTGCGCACAAATTTTCTGTGCGTTGCGCTCTAGGTTCAAGGACAAACTGTTACGCTTGACGTGCTGCCGACTGTACAACGTGAACACTACATAAAAGAAAACATATAAAAACTACTATTATGACTGCACCAGTGTTTATTAAGATGGGAAAAAAAAAATGAAAAAAAATTTTAAAGTCATATATTTATTGTAACAATTACAAATAAAGAAAGAAAACGATGAAAAAATATATGCTCCAGGCGGGAATCGAACCGAAATTAGTAGGTTATACCTAGTGCTCCGGTGGCGTAGTGGTAATCGCGTCTGGCCGGAAATCAGGAGACGCGGTTTTGATTCCCGCCTGGAGCATATATTTTTATATCGTTTTCTTTCTTTATTTGTAATTGTTAGAATAAACTAGGCGTTTAAACGCATCAAAAACATTAAAATGTCATATATTTATAATGATAAAATGAACTCACTTCTGTATATAATCATAATATAAACAAAATTGTAATTGAATAGACAAGTACAGCAATAAAATATCACAATAATCCTTTACAATAAATACCTAATAAAAGCACCTCCATATAAAATGCAGAAGTGTGCTCAAAGCGAATTGTAACGTTTCTGAGTCTACAAGCTTATTCTTGGTCTTTATTACTGAAGCCCACAGGGTCAAATTCCTTCAGCAGTAAACTAGAAATGTCGTCCACTACAAATAAATTAAGTACGATAAACCGGATCGTTAGGTTAATGACATAGGATTATGTCTCGTATATCCAGATATTGCTTATTCATAAATATTATACTATGAGATACTTCTTGAGTGCTATCTATATCCTTATTTGGTCTTATGGCAAATAGAAATGAATTTGAATTATTTTCTGAATTCTATACACATTAACAGTGTAATGAATGCTAGAAAGATTAGTAGATTTTATATTTCTGATATAAGTAAGTTAAAAGGAAAGGCGAACAATAGTACAAAAGTTATTTTAAAACAAATAATTATTAGTATAACAATCCACCTAAATAATGTGCAAAATGAAATACCTAATAAGACTTATCACACTACCTCGCTAAATAAAAGATAAAAGAAGAATAAAAGGATATTTAGAAAAATATCCAATCAATCATCTTGTCCTAGGGCGGGAACCAAAACTAAACAAAAAAAATTTATAAAACTTCGGTTATTAAACCAAATCGAAAAGAATAGTGATGACTTTAAAAAGTTATACACAAAAATTCTCTTCCTGAGGCGGCAACCAAAGAAAAACATAAAATTTCAAAAAAGCAACGGCTGACTTACCGAATCGTAAAATTATTCACATTGAGAAGTGTCGTAGCGCGTTGAAGTCTTTTGTTGATAAATTACGCGCCACGTGTTTTTAGCTTCCACAGCTTATAACAGTATAGACTGTAATACTACTATGAAATCTAATATATTAATATCGTTGGGTTCTCTTGTTTTTATCTCCCGACGAAAAAAGAGGGGTGTTATAAGTTTGACGTGTCTGTCTGTGTATCGGTATTCTCTATGTCTATCTGTGGCATCGTAGCGCCTAAACGAATGGACCGATTTTAATTCGTTTTTTTTTTGTTTGAAAGCTGATGTGACAACGATGGTTCTTAGCTATAATTTATGAAGATTAGTTCAGACGTTTGATGACTATCAGCTCATTTTCTACATGATAATAGGATTTATTAACTTTTACGGATACGATTGAAGTCAAATTTGGTGTACTGTCACTTCGGTGACATTCCCATGACATACTAACTTTGAGCTGATCCTATACCTTCAAAAAGTCTGCGAAATGCTTAATTCTTCAGAAACTTACAGCAGATATCGTGTTTGGGCTCTTATGAATAGTCTTAATGAGATGGTGTTAGATAGATGATTAATGATGCCGGGGCACAGATGCCGGGGGTTACTTAAAATTTTTAATTTTGCAATTATATTCATTGTTAAACATCGTTTAGCAATAAATAGTAAGACATGTGTTCGTGGCTTCCTTGGCGAGAGACTTTCATGAGATTTCATATTATATTCAAGTCAGTCCATGTGTGTCGCTGTCGAAAAATCAATTTAACTTTGTTGAATACAATTTTGAGAGAAAACTTAACTCTTAGCATACCAAAAAAATCGGGGTGTGGTTCCGTCGTAGACACGGCCGTGGTTTTTACGAGAATATTTATATTATGTTACGTGTAGGGGAGAGTGGGGATTAATGGGACAAGAGGTAACTCCGGACTAAGCCGTGTACATCGTAATAATCTATTTCTGCCTTGATGCAGAGGTGGGTCCACCTGAAAGAACATATACCTAGTGCCTGGCATTGTGCATGCCCCCCACGTTCGTAATTACCCCACTCTCCCCTAATAATACCATTATTGTTTTGTGTGAATTCTTTTATCCTTTAGCTATCGAGTAGTGTAATTAAATTTTGGATGAAAATGATATATTATATTCAGGTGCAACACAAACTGAATCCTTCGATTTTGTGATCATCAATTTTCGGTATCACCTCCCACTATGGAAGGAAATTTACAAACTGCTTGGGTTGTTATTAAACACTTTTTTGAACAACCTAAGCAGTCATAAGCCTCTAACGTTAAAGCTGTATCAGTGGTCTTAATCTTGTAATAATCAATCTTGTCCATCGGACGAGGTAGATTATCTTAAGTGGTGTGAAATAAATAATTTTCCGACTTACACAGAATCATTCTTCCGTGTTCTGACTACTGATTGATGATGATTTGCACTTTTGATGGCTGATAATTAATTAGACAAACAGTTATCAGTGAAAATGATATTTTTGCCAGTTAATAATAACCCTTATAGGTTTCGTAATAAGAGTCAAACGTGATCACTTACTTCTGCTGATAACTGTACCACATTACATGAACTCATTTTGCATACTCAATTTTTTATGTAAGTATGGTTCAAAATCGATATCAATTTTCAGTGAACTAAGTCGTTTTAATGACTTTTTGTAATTGGGTTTTTTTTAACAGCGGTTTATGAAATGATGGGCTGACCTATGATCTATAAAAACGTAGTACTTAGGTATATCTTAAATTGTTTTGCTTACAAAATAATAATTATCGGAATATATGTATCGAACAAAACTAACCATTATATAAAATTATGTGGTTATCGATAAATTAAACACAAAATAAAGTAAACATATTTTAGCTTTCAGCCTTAATTATGTACATTAGTATTTAATTTATTAAATTATATGGTCTATGCCATAACATAAGATTTGCATTATAAATTGTCTGTTCAGGCAATATCATTAAATCATAATAATCCTTACGTACCATAAACTAGTCAGATTTAGATACTTTATGGAGAGAATATTCCATATATAATATATTGAAGGGCAATTTTATTATAACTATGTGAGGTAAATATGTGTTCTTGGGTTTTAGTTCACGATATACGATGGCCTTCTGGCCAGGACTCTTCACATCAGGTCGTGTTGAGTCATTTACCATGCATTGGATTAAAAAACATAAGCGCCACAAAAAGAAAACAGCATAGCACATTTTATGCTATAAATATAATAAACTAGATTCTCTAACTATGTCAGATTATTGAAATGATCTGTAAACTATTAAAAACTTTCTTGGTAAGTGACCCTGCAGTTTCTCTATCTTCGGCATGTGTACTACACACGTAATGCCTGTCTATGCCCGGGTGAAAGTTCCCATTGTATCTCCGCTCAGGCTAAGATGCGCGTGAGACGGTATCGGTACTCCATAATAGTCGTTCGATTACATCTTGTGTCTTCTAAAAGTTAGAATAGCCGGTGAAGAATTTGAGTGGAAAATGTAATGTGTTATATTGAAATAAAGTGGTGTGGTTGAAAAATGTAAGTAAAAATACTATGTTATTGCTTTTGTTTGTTGGTTTCTATAGTTGAACTATAGAAATAGTTTTTCTCCAAACCTTAAATATATACTGGGCCTGATTCTGAAGACACACTCTAAGTCTAAATTTAAGTACAGTATATGTCTCTCTCGTTATGTGTAGTCAACTAAATTTAGACAGATTTCAAAGGTATATTTCCTAAAATTGTCTATGGTCAGACAATTTTAGGCAGCATATACGGAGGTGCCTTCTAAACACTGCATTTTGGCACATTCTATAAGAGCGAAAATTTGAGTGTATCCCATCGCCCGGTGACTAGTGAATGCATGTTTCTAAATGTCAAATCTTAAGATAGCCATCGTTTCCGTACTTATATTGAGAGAAAGAGATGCACTGAACTTAAATTTGGACTTAGCATGTCTTGCAGAATTAGGGCTACTGTTTATTGCACTTTAAAATTACAAAAATATAATGCATGTAGATAACATAAGTTAGCCAATGTGGACTTATCTCTATAGGAGATCTCTTCTAGCCAATCCATAAATGTGTGAGACATACTGGTGAAATGCAGCCACACGAAGTGCATTTAATACATGAATAGAGGAACCTTCATTAGAATCACCACTTAATTTCAGTTACTAAATTTAAACTCCCTCGCTTGTCTTTTTTTAATACGATAGAGCTAATAATGATTAATGATAATAACTCATCGTGTGGTTTCTCCCATGTAGTAAGGTCTGTGCCTATCAGTGGGGTGTATATTATATAGGCTGGCTATGTGATATGAATAAAGTCAAAATAATTCCCATAGTAGTCTCAGAAACTGGCATTATTCCGGAATATCTCTTTAAGAGTACAAACACAATTCAAATTTCCGAGTTCACATACCTCACACTACAGAGAGCAGCCATCGCTAATTCATGTCGCATAGTCCGATCACTAAAGAAAGTCTGTCGGTCACTAAAGAAAACACAAAGTCACAGTTGGCAATTTCCCGTATGTTTTATACTTACCAGGAAAGATCCTGAAATATAAAATATATACTGTAAGCAAAATATTCAAACACTCACACTCCTATTATCTAGCCCAAAGTGGGTTTATACGTTATGGAACCTAAATAACAATTAACATTCATTCATTCATTCATTCATCATACAAATATTTTCAAATATTCGTATTCGTATCCATCATACAAATATTCGTATTCGTATTCATCATACAAGTATTCGTATTGGTCATACAAATATCTGTCTTTACCGTGATTGGCTTAGTTTTCAATAACAATTACATTTATTACACTATAGTGTTATATTAATATTCTCTATTACTATATTCATGGAAAGGTCAGCAACGTTCCCCGTATCAGATTTATTACCTTACGGCCTGCACACGGGAAATTCACCGCGGCGAATATTCGCGCTTCTATTCATTCATTCATTCAAATGAAAACAAATGTATGGCAATATACCTCGCCAGTCGCGCCACCCCGCCGCCGTCCGTTCCGTGGCCAGGCCGTCTGTATTCATAAGCAACTTGAAATAGAATTGGTTCATTTTTCAGTGACCAAGATGGCAAATTAACAAACAAATGAATTTTCAAACACTTGTGACGACCGCACACGTTTGTCAGTATGCTGGAACTATGGCCTATGGCGAGGATTTAAATCTAGGTCTGCCTTTACGAGGGCTTACGTCACTTTATACACTGACTACTGCCGTCGGGTTCTCAAGATTATTGTGTGTATAGTGCTATTTACCACTATGCCTTCAATTTGTAAACTAGAACGGTGGAAATTACGTTAATAGATTATTCACTAGGTGGTATGTAGTCTGGGTAGGCTGCCTTTCTTATTTCAGCCGTGAAACATTTCACTGTGTTACGGATTGAAAGGAAACTTTGCCAGTGTAATTACTGGGCATGGAAGGCATTTCATCTTAGGCCTCAGGTTGACAAAGCACCTGCAGTAACAAAGTGATTATTCCCTTGTTATTCTCTATATGTCTATAGGCGGCAGTAACCACTTACCACTAGGTGGGCCGTCGGCTTGTTTGTCATCTAATAGTATAAAAAAATGTTTTATGTGTGTGATGAAGAATTTTAAAAATTGTTTTACCTATCTATCTATCTAAAAAATCTGATTTCAGCGACAAATCATTGAATCGTCGATCAAAACAGATTTTTAGTCGCTAACATAGTATTTTAGTTGCTCAGTTTATTATATTGATTTACATACTAAGTTTGTCCGCCACTAACGCCATCTATTGAAAGTAACCAAAGTTGTGATGAAAGAAATGTCAGTTTTGTTTGAAGCAAGTCAGCTATAGTATTTTCCATACTGAATATCCAATTTAGAATCTAACGTCATCTAATAAATGAAACCCGAGGTGTCGATAAAAAATTACAGTTTCAAAAAGCACGCCGGATAGGCGATTTTTCATACTAAATTACCGTTATTGAATATTTTTTTTTAGGATGTTCTCTATTAATTTTATTTTGAAGCCACCCCTGTACTAAAGCGAACTGAACTAAAAGAGAATATTTGAAATCGGTCAAGCTGTTTCTGAGGTTTAGCGAGACTAACGAACATCATTTCATTTTTTTAAATAAAAAGATAAGTTACATCACTACCTATTTATAAACAAGTGACACCATCTGTCACTGTGATACGATTAAGTAGGTACAAATACTAGTTGGGTCGTATGCTAGACAATATGAAAAAGTATAAAATTTGAGTCTACAAGATTTAATAATTTCTTTGTCAACAGATAGAACGAGAAGTGATACTATCCTCTGGTGATAAAAACTCCAAAGTGCCTATCCTGCAGGAGGCCAGGAAGAGAGGAAGGCTGGGAGCCGTGGCCCCCGACACACCGCCAAAGACGCTGTCGGCGTGGACACATTCTGAGGTAGGAGGAGTTTTCAAATAATATATACCACCAGAATACGTATTAAAATACAGTTGAGTTCAAAGGCACTACTTATTTCTTAAACTATTTAAAATATACCTTAGTTTTAGTAAGTACTTAATTTGAATATTAGATACTAATTATAACTATAAATTATGCTCACACTTATTAAGAAAACGTCGTTTGACGCCAGTTTAACCTAAGTTTAACCCCCGACACAAAAATAGAGGTGGTATAAGTTTGACGTGTCTGTCTGTATTTTTATTTATTTATTTATTTTAATAATTAAACGGGTTGCCCCAATTACATAATTATAATAATATAAGTTTATAAGTATATTTGTGTCTCTGTCTGTGGGCATCGCAGCTCCTTAACAATATTGATTCGTTTTGTTTGTTTGAAAACTGACGTAATCAGGATGGATCTTCGCTATAATTTATGAAGATCAGTTCAGGCGTTACTAAATTCCGGTATTTTATGCCATTCAGCCTGTATCTGTTTTCGGCATGCTCTCTAATGGCTGTGCTTAAAAAACTTTGTTAAAGTGCTAGAAAGAGCTCAGGTTCATCGTAATGTAGAGTGGGGTAGTTACCCCACTCTACATTACGATGAACCTGAGCTAGCCGAACTAGCGAATTTTTATCATTTAAAAAAAGTATAAAGTGCTCGTGCTTAACTGGACACTAGTCTCCCTCTCAGCCAGCAGAAATATTATTATGTATGTTTTATTCATACTTGTCATAATAATAATAATTGTTTCAATTGATGACAGTAATCTATGATATCATTACCATTTTTTATAAAATTTGTAAAAATGAATTTATGAATTTTCTAAACAGTACAACTTTAACAATAATAGTATAGCGTTTAATTTTCGAATTTGTGAAAAATAGCGCCATATTCAGACATAGGCAACATCTCAATTCGGAACAGATGAGAATACTATAATTAGTTGATTTGATTAGAGTCTATCTTTTACCCTCGCTATCCAATCGGGACATTTATAAAAGTACTATGTGGTAGTTTCGTTACATTCGTTTTTATACGGGTATACATCGCTCCTTAGTATAGAATGTATCGCAGTTAGCGACCTCTGGTGAGCTGAACCGGTAAGCGCAGGTAATTCTTTCCATTATAAAACTTTTATTTTTTCTTAAAAATTTATTGTGAATATATCAACAGTTACATAGAAAAGTTTGTCTATTTGTTTTTATTTTTAAAACAAAATTTAGAAAAACCAATTGTTAGGTTTTGACTCCGTATCGGCCGTCGCTTTGATACAATATTCTGCATCTGTCGCTGTTATGGCACCTAAACGTTATTCATACCGACGAATTAGCACTACTAATAAAATATTTCATACTGTCTCCACTTTAACAGACCTGCGAGGTCTGCAAATCGGATGGATTGATTTTGTTTCTGCCGAATGTTTGCAATCTCAGTCAACAAACAAAGACGAAGCAACCAATAGTCCAATATCCAATTTAATAAATAATTGAATCTGCCAGGCTAGCTTACCACAGCACAATTTGCAACTGAAGGTTGGTTCGGCAGTCATCATGCTTCGAAATCTAAACCAAAAAAGTATGTAACGGAACGCGCTTGGTGGTGAGAAAACTCAAGGACAGTATTATTCATGCGATGATTGTCAAAGAAAAGTTCGAAAGCAAGAAAGATCATTTTGATTTGCTTCAATAAAGAAAATGCTTTGCTGCCACGTGATTTACAGAAGGTACCTAATTTCAATGTAATTCAATTTTGTTCATTTATTAAACTTCATTCATATTTAATATTCATTTACCTGTATGAATAACTTTACTTATAAGATGAGATAACATTTAATTTTAATGATTCTTAAGCGGCACGAAGTTGACCGGGTCAGATAGTAATTGTATATGAAAAATCTGATCGAGAGATTAAAATTACTTTCGGTGCGATTTACTTTATTTATATAGGTATTGTATTTGTCAGAAACTATATAAATAAATGCTTCTTCAATACATTTGCTTATGAAATGCATTTACGAAGTCTGTATACCTTGTTCCAAAGTTAAATTTTACGCACCATACAACGAAGCGTGTGGTAAAATAGGTACTCACGCCTAAGTAGGTACCTGTTTTACCGCACGCTTCGCTGTTCAATCAATCGTCTACTCGTTTGTAAAAACTAGTATCATAAATAACTATTTCTTAATTTTATTAATAACACTATAATAAATAAGTATTGAATATTTGAAATAAAACCAATTTACCGGATTTAACTCGCGTTTAATTAGATGTTACATTATTGTTATTCACCCGACGTTTCGATTGCTTTACAGCGATCGTGGTTACGAATATAACGATTCTACTCAGCTTAGGTCCTAAACTGGATCGCGATACAAGATGGTGGTACGAGTGCAGTTGTCTTTGATAAGTTTTCAATTAACTGCCGTCACTTTGTGTTATATTTTGAGCGGTCCGAATTACGCATACGGAGCTCACGGTGTCAGTTTTTTGGGCAGTGTGAGGACGGGCTTGGGACTTTATTATTCGCATGATGGGATCACGAGCTAGTGGTACACTCCAACCATCTTCTCTAATGAAATTAGGATGTTTTTTGATTTCAATAGCCTCACGTAACATTCTAGGAATGGAACGGTGTTCTTTGGCGAGGATCTGGGGCTTATCAAATCTGATATAGTGATTGGGTCCGCCAAGAGCGTGTTCACACACTGCCGACTTCGTTTCGCGCCTGTGTTTTACGTCAGCTATATGTTCTTTTACCCGGGTGCCTTTGCTTCTCTTTGTTTGACCTATGTATGAGAGGCCGCAGCCACAATCTAACTTGTTTAAGCCTGCATCTTGTAAGGGGATATTGCACTTGACAGGTGGTAGGAATTGGTTAATCTTCTTCGGCGGCTTGAAATAAGTTTTAATTGAAGCACGCTTCAAGATGTTGCCAATCTTGTCAGTGACACCTTTCGTATATGGTAATACAGCAGGTTGACGTTCGACTGTGACAAGTTTCGCTCGTCTTCTATGACTTTGGCGTGGTATTTGCAGTTTGTTGTCCCGCAATACATGCTTGACAGGCTGTAGCTCAGCTGTCAGGTGTTGGCTGTCACAGATGCCTGGCGCTCTCTGAAACAAAGATTTCCCTACGGTAGATAACTGACTGGGGTGGTGATAAGAGTCACCATTGAGGTACCTATCAGTATGGGTTGCTTTACGATACACAGTGTGGCTCAAGCTGTGATCTGGATTTCGGATAATTAAAATATCTAAAAAAGCTAGTCTATTGTTTGCCTCTAATTCCATGGTGAATTGAATTTTAGAATTGATGGAGTTAAGGTTTGATAGAAAAGAAGTGACTTTATCAGTTGGTAAAATTGTGAAAAAGTCGTCTACATACCGTTTATAAAACCTTGGTGTTACCGGTGCTGTGCCTTAGCACAGCACCGGCAACACCAAGGTTTTATAAACGTCCTCCATGAAAATATCGGCGACTACGGGTGATACAGGAGAGCCCATTGCTACACCATCTACTTGTACATAGAATTCCTAATTCCACAATAGGTAGCCCGATGTGAGGCAATGTTCAAGTAGTTCTGCATACTCATTAGGCATATCACTATCACATAGCTTCCTTTTAGCAATTTCAATGCAGTCCTTAACAGGTAAGCATGTAAACAAGGACTGTACATCAAAACTGACCATAGTTTCATTGTCAGCAATATGTAGGTGTTTAATATCGCTAACAAATTGGTAAGAATCCTTCAGATGTGCTCTTGTGTTACCTCTTAGCGGTGAGTGTATTTTAGCTACGTGTTGAGCCAAACGGTGGTAGGCCCGTATGTAGGGTCGTCTGGGTAGGTACCACCGCCTTTCTTATTTCAGCCGTGAAACAGTTCGCTATGTTTCGGATTGAAGGGAAAGGTAGCCAGTGTAATTACTGGGCATGGACGGCATTTCATCTTAGGCCTCAGGATGACAACGCACAGGCAATATCAAGTGATTTTTCCTTGTTATTGCAGGTGTCTATAGGCGGCGGTAACCACTTACCATCAGGTGGGCCGTCAGCTTGTTTGTCATCTATTGTATAAAAAACGATACACGAACATAAAAGACGTAACGGAGCGTTGTTTTTGTGTCTTTTCGCCAGCCCATACAGTTTTGGCGGTTTGGCACATGCAGGTATAAAATAATTTACGTCCAGATTCAAAAGTTCTGAGTGTGATTTGACAAGATCACTGATTTTCTTTCATATTTTATTAGTTTGGTCTATTTTGACACGTTTGTAGGTCTTGTCATCCGACAAAAGATGTTGCATTTTTTCTTTGTAATCTGACGTATCCATAATAACCGTTGCGTTTCCTTTATCTGCACGAAGAATAGTTAATTCTGGCTTAGCTCGCAAGTTCTTTAAATGCTAGATATTCGTTATAAGGAAGATTTAACTTGGGCACTTTACTTCGATGTAAGGTCGATGAGATATCTTGCCGTATTGCCTCTGCATCTTCCTTTTTCACACTATTTTTTACTAAGCAATCCTCAACGTTACAAATAATTTTCTCATACGGTATCCTGCGAGGAGTCACGGCAATATTTAATTTGGTCGGCTTATAATGGGTTAGAAATTCAGGTCCAAGTCGATAGATAACGCTGTAACCATAAAAAATAGTGACTTCGAAAAATATTAACAAAAAAAATTTAAACCGTAAATGACATTTAAGATATTATTCATAAAACTGAGAAAAAATAATTACTTCAATGTTTAATCAATATTAGGTAACTTTGATATTTTTTCACTATGTCGTTAGTAATATTCTTACTATAACTTATATTATAATATCTTGCCCAAATTATTAATTACTTAGTTAGAGTAGCAACCTATGTATTGGGATGTGAACTTTGGCCGTCATAGCAGTTCCTGTAAGTTTTGAATTTTTCATGACATTTTTTTTTTGGTAATTTAATTTTGTGCTCATTATTTTAACGATATAATTTTTATACAGTATTTTTCAATAAATTACCATTATAAATATTTTAGTTAAGTATGTACATTACTAAAGTAGAAATGGTAGCGATAATTCATCATTGTTGACAATGATTACATGGTAGATTTGCGAGATATCCCCCCCACTAAACAAAGGAAACCATGTTCGAATCCCGTTGTGAAATATTTTATTTCTTTGAATTTTTTTTTTAATATAAAAATACATAAATATACTTTTTTAGATAACTTTTGATTATTTAAAGTTTTAAAGATTTTTTAAAAAAAAGGTTTTATTAAGAAAATAATTTTTTGGTTGTCTACCGGTTCAGATCACCATCGCTAAGCGCGATATATTTTGTAGTATGGAGTGATGCCTCTATACCCGTATAAAAAATATACTCTTTGGGTTCGTCCGCGTCAGTACGTACTTACACCATTTTGTTTTAGTTCTGCGTTCGCTCCACACGCACGTACAGTTTGTCTCAGTGATATTCGTAGCTACAAAATGTCTACCGATCGTCAATTATTGCAAAACCTTATTATGGAGGTTAGAGATAGACCAATTCTCTATTTACCAACTCATCCTAACTATAACTGCAGCAAAAAGAGGTTAGAATCCTGGCAGGAAATTAGTGATAAATTAAAACGACCCGGTAAGTAGTAATTGCCTATTTAATTAAACATCATACTAACCAAACCTAGCCAACAAAGATAGTAACTGCACAACTCAAAATCCTTATTATACATTGAGCAAATTAAATCCTGACCCATCACAAAACACAGAACCTCACAATAATCAAATTGGATTTTATTGACGTGACAATAACGTGAATTATGTCCTTAATTTTATTTTTAGCATTATTTTAAATGTTTGAAAAATATATAGACTAGAAAAATTTCTCGTCCCGCGACCATTCACAATCCGGGCCCGGGTGACTGTTCTATCTATCCATCTGACCTATCAAGGACTTGGGATAAGCCTGTGAAAGTCTTCTAGTTTATCGTTTTTTGGGTTATAAGCTAACGAAATAAAATAAAATATTCTGACACTGTAGGGTATACCTACAGTGTCAGAATATTTTATTTCAACATCCGAACGGCAATTTTTATAAATACCTACGATTCGGTTAAGTTGGGCATTTCTTTAAGTATTCTTAATTTTATTCATATTTATTATAAGGCTAAAATTTTTATTCTAACATTATTATAAATGTTTGAAAAATTTATTTACTAATAAAAATATCTAAACTAGAAAAAAATTTTCTAGTTTAGATATTTTTATAAGTATGTTATTGTAAAGGTTAATAATATTGAAAATTAAAAGAAAATTTTGAAAATTTCTACAAATACCTACCATTCTGTTAGGTTGAGCATTGCTTTAAGTATTCTTATCTTTGTCTTGCCTTTATTTTAACATTCCCTCCTTCCTATAAAATGGGTTCCTTCAATAGAGGCGTACAAAGGCACCTTTTGGGCCGGCAAGGTGAAGGCGGAAGTGTCTGAACTGCACTATATGGACTCTTCTTACCGCTTCACATCAAGCGGTGTTGAGTCATTTGTCGCGCTTTGTATGAAAAAATGAAAATGTTAAATAATTAATTAAATATATTCTTAATTTTACTGAAATATTATTATTAGCCTTAATAATTAATTTTATTAATATTCATAGCAATGTTAAAATAAAATTAAGAACATTTAAGGCAATGCTGCACTTAATCGAATCGTAGCTATTTGTAAAAATACTCGTTCGTATTTTTAAAAAGAATATTCCGACATTGTAGGGTACACGTTAGCTTATCACACGAATACTGATAGACTAGAAGCATTTCACAGGGTTATCCCAAGTTCTTGGTAGCTCAGATGGATAAAGCAGGATTTTGAAAGGTCGCAGATTCGATCCACGCACCAAGACGTAATTTTTTTCTACAATAAGTAGACATTTTTGTATTCAATATTATTCACGATCTGCCACGGGCTGTTTTAAGGTTTTTTTTATTTATTTTTATTATTTACAAATTAACACAATAGAATCAAGACAGTGCCTCACAAACGTCATACTCAGGTTTAGAGTCCCTTGAATATGTGAAAAAATCAAACATGTGAGTTAACCTAAATAAGATACGGCTGTTTATGCCGCAAAAATGTAAATTTCGTACACATTGATTATAGGCTGGTCGAGCGGTCTGTACCCCTTGCTATACAGGCTACTCGGTCAAGAGGTCCCGGGTTCGAATCCCGGTAGGAGCAAATGTTTGTATGACGAGTAGGAGCATTTGTTTACAAGTCATGGATGTTTATATTACCTAGTAGTATTATAAATATTATATTTCAGTAGGATATTAAATAAACAGAATTCACATTCAGTGTCTTGTACCGATTAGTGTAATTTTGATGGGATATAGTTAAACAAACATAAGTCACAGTTTTCTTTTAAATTAATGGCCCTAGAAGGCCTGTTTAACAGCGGGTGTAGAGGCAAAAAAAAATGCTTAGAAAAGTTTTAAAACATGGCTCAAGTGAAGGAGAATAATTGGCTGGTTCTAAACATGTATACTACTCAATATCGCAAAAAATATGGCTAAGATCAATTAACCTTTCAACCGTCAAATATTTACTTTGTACAAAGTTGGAACCCTCGGTGGGCGAATCCGACTCGCACTTGCCCGTTTTTTCTGTTTTACGGGGAGACTAGCTCTAAAAACTAAATACTGAATAGTGTATAATTTGGCATTTTATACATATTTTCATTTTAAAAATAAAAAAAATATATAATATTTTTAATTATACATTTCCACCCTATATAGTTAGGATTGCTGTTGAAAATTAAATTATTTCAAGCCCGGGCTTTATACATTCTATGGTCTCTCCTTTAAATGATAAAACTTAAGTAAGTGTGTGTACTTATTCGTAGTGCATAATGTCCTCTTTCCACGTGAGACAATCCACTAAAACAGTCCAATATTGGCTTCATCTTACTAGAGTCGATCCACAGCTCTGGATTGTCCCATCCAGTCCAATCTCTATCGATGCCAATATGAGATTTCGCTTGGTAGATTGTCTCGCATGTAAATGGGCTATAAAATTTTATTTAAATTTACTAATTTTAACATGAATATTTAATAATTAAAATATAATAAAACTAGAAAAATTTCACGTCCTGAGGCAGCCCTGAGGCTGATTCCTGCCTCAGGACGTGAAATTTTTCTAGTTTTATTATATTTTAATTACTAAGTAATTTTTCAAACATTTATAATAATGTTAAAATCAAAAATTAAGAATGAATATTTAATATTTTGACAGACGTAAACAGTAAACATACTTTCTAATGTCCATGAATAGAGAGTAAGTAAATAGTATACTTAATTTTATGTTTTTCAGTGTGTTTTTTTGAAGATGAGTGGTATTCTTTACAACGGACTTACAAAATCAATAAAATAAAAAAATATCCGTATTGGGAATATACTGAACACATGAAATTTTTGGATGCATTAGTTGCTTTTAATGTGACTCCAATGAAAACACCTATTCCGGCGTGTGTAAACAAAGTGACAGGAACTCAAGAAACAAATGCAAAGATGTCATCCACGGAAACTGAGATACTGGCTTGCGGTAACGCATGTATGAAAGCACCAGTAGAATATGATGATGTAGACCTTCTTTTTTTGGGATATGCTTACACGTTGAAGAAACTTTCTAAGGATAGACAAATATCTGTTAAATATGACATCGCTAAAATTTTAATGAATGCTGAAAGGGCTGAGTTTTAGATAAGACAATGGTAACTTCTGCTATTCCTGAAAATTGTAAGAGATCCAATTGAACTAATATAATACCGACGATACAGTTTGGCAAAGTCAATTTTTTACGTTAAAGACAAATAACATAAAATCTTAACTCAGCCTACTATTGATCCATCAATTATGAAAAAAATAATCTGTAATTGTTATAACTTAATTTCACTAAAGATTGTACTACTTTGTTTTAATGAATAAACTGCTATAAAACAATACCAATATTTCTGTCTGTGTATCTGTCTATGGCATTGTAGCTCCTAAACGAATGGGCCGATTTAAATTAAGTTCTTTTTGTTTGAAAGCTGACATGATGAAAATGTTTCTTAGCTATAATTTATGAAGATCTGTTCCGGAGTTTGATGACTATCAGCTCATTTCCTACTTGACAAAAGGGTCTTACTAACTTTCACAGATCCGATTGATTAGAAATTTGGTTTAGTGTTACTTCGGTGGTATTCCCAACATATGCTAATCTTGAGCTGATCCTCTATCATCAAATAGTCTGCGGGATGCTCAATTCTTTAGCAACTACAGCAGATAAAGCGTGTTTGGGCTCATAATAATAGTCTCAATGAGATGGTGTTAGATAGATGATTAATGAGGCCGGGGGTTACTTAAAATTATCAATTTTATATATTTTTTTTGTACTATGATCTTGAAGTTGATCCGAAAGTCACTTGTCTCTTAATCCAAAGCTAAATTAAAATTTTGAACATTTATTCTATTTCTAACTTTCCTATTGACGTGGAATAAAATCCCTTTTATTCCACGTCAAATGGAAAAGTATAGATTATCTAACAAACGCCAAGCTAGTTGTCATCTAACTGATCTATAGAATTAATCGACATGTTTTAGATGACTTAGTAATATGTCAAGCGGCGTAAGACTCTCAGGAGTCGTTCGATGGTGTCTGAAATTCTATGCTTTACAGGTTATAAATAAATCGTCATTTTAGAAAGTACCTAAATGGCAATAAGAACTGCCCTCAGTTCCCTTTCATAATTCTTTTTAAAAGTCTTTCTTACGTTGCTCATTAGCTGTTTCATTTATTTAACTTGTATTGTATCACATAGAATGTAAGTATATTTGGTTATTACTTATATTATATTTTGTGTTTTTTACTTTCATTGTGTCCATACATATATATTTTATTCATTTCTTGAATTTCTTGCACCCTGTCTTCGTAATATTTATATTACCTGAGGTAGCTTGGAAGAAATTGCTCTTTACTGCTTTGTCTTCATAACTTTGTCATGTGTGCTAAGATATTTATTTTATTTAATATTTATAATTTTCACTAATGAATACTTGCCTAACTTTACAAAAAATATTTTTCTAAGCTATAGGTAGGTAGGAGGTAACAGCCTCATGTTTTGAGTAGGTAGTTTCAAAGTCAAAAATTTGTGTTGGCAAACGTTAAATTGACCACTCCCTAAAATTTAATATTTGTCCGTAAGCTACACTGTGCCTACAATAATTGTTTTAAAATAAAAAAAAGCCCAAAAGATTGTGACCCGTGAGGGACTTGCACCCCCGACCTCCGACGGTTCCGAACCTCGGTCCCCACGCTTCAATGTCGGCGCTCTTTCTACTGAGCTAACGAGTCTACCTGCTTGCCATTGAAATTATACGCCGTCTGGCGAAACGACATAGCGTTTTACTACTGGGCCATTTATATCTTTTATGAGATACACGCTGATACCCTTATGTCTAATAAAGCATACATGAAGTATTTACTATATTAAAATAACAAAAAAAAACATACTTAATACTTTGACAACTCTTTTTTACATAATACTATAACTTTTTTCGACGAGGGTTGAAAATACTAGGTAGTATTTTTAACCCTCGACGAAAAAAAGGTGTTATAAGTTTGACGGTCTGTCTGCGTATCTGTGTGTCTGTCTGTGGCCTCGTAGCTCCTAAGCGAATGGACCTATTTTGATTCAGTTTTTTTTGTTTGAAAGCTGAAGTTATGAAGATCAGTTCAGGCGTTTGATGGCTATCAGCCCATTTTCTACATGATAAAAGATATTTCACTTACTTTCACAGATCCGATTGATACGAGATTTCGTGTACTGCCACTTCGGTGACATTCCCATGAAGTACTAACCTTGATCCTATACCATCAAAAGTCTGGAAAGCGGGATGCTTAATTCTGCAGAAACTAACAGCAGATATAGCGTGTTTAAGCTCATAACAACAATAGTCTCAATGAGATGGTGTTAGATAGATGATTATTAAAGCCTTTTTTTATATATATTTTTCACTACATAGTATAAAACAAAGTCGCTATCCGCCGTCTGTCTGTCCGTATATATGCTTAGATCTTTAAAACTACGCAACGGATTTTGATGCGGCTTTTTTTAATAGATAGAGTGATTCTTAAGGAAGGTTTATATGTATAATACATGCATAACATTTACATAAGCATTGCACCCGTGCAAAGCCGGGGCAGGTCGCTAGTTTATATATATTTTAAATTGGAATACGATACATATACTACTAATAATACGATAAATATTTTTGGTATCTAGACAGTTTAAATTGCTTTTTAATTCGATTATTTTATTTTTCTACGTTTAAATAATATGTTTTTGAAAGTGGCAAACCATTTCTATGAACTAATTAAGCCCATGTTTCAATTTATTGTTGTATTGACGACACCACAACGTCGACGGCGATTATGATACTAATATTATTAATACGAAAGTAAATATTATGTCTGTCTGGACTTCATTCTTAAAAGATCAACACATAGAAACATTTCAATACATAGAATATATTATTACTTACTATGCTGCATAATCTAACTACATATATTCTCAAGTCATGTAAATTTATAGGAAACATATTTTTTTTTGGAATTATTCACCAGTACTTTTACAATCTCCTCGTGTGTTTCTTCCACGTAGGACGGCCTGAGCCCAGCTGTGGGACGCATATAGGCTGGTGATGATGATGATGATGATGATTCATCAGTAAATAGTATCAGAATTAGGCATAGTTATCAAATCTATTATACTCAAATTTCTATGAAACAGGTGATTTTCTTTCAGTTCAGGGTTGGTTGGTACCATAGTAAAAATTATTCAATGATGAGTACTTTGACCTTATGTTACACGCTGTATGACCGTAGCCAAACTTTAATGCCTAACTTTAATATTATAAATGCGAAAGTGAGTTTGTTTTTTGCGCTTTCACGCCTAAACCACTGAACCGATTTAGATGAAATTGGGTACGGAGATAGTTTGAGACCCTGGGAAGGTCATAGAGTACTTTTTGGAGCGATTACCGATATCTACGCAAGCGAAGCCGCGGGCGGTTGCTAGTATTACCTACTACAGAAGACTACATTGTTTAATAAGCATTTCGTAGAATTCATGATTAACAAAAGCTACTACAGTAATACTTTTGATGATAAGCTAAAATTACTGATTAGTTAATAACAAGCATCCATTGTTCCTAAATTGTTTTGCCGAAGCCATTTATGACGTATGACAAAAGTAGATGTTCTATATAAGTTATTAGCTGTCTTGTCACACACCACACACGCCATCACATTTTCATATATAAAGATATATGATCCAGCCTGCAGCATATATTTTTTCATCGTTTTCTTTCTTCATTTGTAATTGTTGTAAAGTAGGCGTTTAAACGAATCAAAAACATTAAAATGTGATTAAACAGCTTTCTCACCTTATCTGGAAGTTTAAAATTATTCTTTCGTAAAAGTTATTTATTTATAAAAAATATCTAAACTAGAAAAATTTTTCGTCCTGAGGCGGGGATCGAGCCAGCGACCTTTCACAATTCGGGCGACTGCTCTGAAAAAATTACGTGGCGGGCGGGCGTGAAATGTTTTCTAGTTTAGATATTTTTTATTAATAAATAAACTTTTCAAACATTTATATAAGTATTTTTTTTTTATACAACTAGATGACAAACAAGCTGACGGCCCACCTGCTGGTAAGCGGTTACCGCCGCCTATAGACACCTGCAATAACAAGGAAAAGCACTTGATATTGCAGGTGCGTTGTCATCCTGAGGCCTAAGATGAAATGCCGTCCATGCCCAGGAATTACACTGGCTACCTTTCCCTTCAATCCGAAACACAGCGAACTGTTTCACGGCTGAAATAAGAAAGGCGGTGGTACCTACCCAGGCGACCCTACATATGGGTCTACCACCTAGTAAAAATAATAGTATAAATAATAAAAGTAAGTATTAATGTAGTGTCTAGTATTAATGTTAAAATAAAAATTAAAAATATATAACTTTCGGATCATTAGAGGAGTTAACTTCAATAAAGTGGTGAGAAAAACGGTGCTATAAAAACGTTGAAAAAGGAAAGAAAGCGGTGAAAAATTCGAAGGTTGTACCTACAGCTCCGGTGGCGTAGTGGTAATCGCGTCTGGCCGGAAATCAGGAGATGCGGGTTCGTATCCCGCCTGTTTGGTGACAATTAGTTGACATCTATGTCGCCCGCCATATTGCCCTACTGAATAATTAGTATTTTTCTAGGATTCAGGAGATATTTGATGATTTTTTTAAATAGTGCAGATATACCTGGCCAGATATGAAATATCTCCTTTAAATCACTACATGGCTTGTCTCCCGGGTAAATGTGACAATTAAAAATTATCCCATTGCCTGTGGAAATGTGTGGCTTGCAAGGTTTTTTTATTTATCCAACTAGATTACACGCAAGCGAACGGCCTACCTGGTGGTAAGTGGCTACCGTTGCTATAAGGCACCTGCAACACAGAATCTGTGCCTGGAATAACAAGAAAACAGTCGCTTGGTAAAGTACTACACTGGATATCTTTTCCTATAATCCGAAACACAGCGAACTATTTTACGGCCAAAATAGGAAAGGGTAATACCTACGGTCAGCGAACAGAACTAGATTAAAATTTCTAGTACCATGTCACACTACATCATTCAGTGTTCATACAAATTGACCAGTATTATGCCAACATGTTATTATGAAAAGGCTTTGATGACTTCTGACGACGCTATACAGGGTGGTGCCGTCAATACGACAATAAATTAAAACATGGGCTATAATACTTCATATAAATAATTTGACTTTGAGGAGCTTTTTGAGGACTTTGATTGAGGAGCTCGGTGGCGTCGAGGAGCTCGGTGGCGTAGGAGGAGCTCGGTGGCGTATTGGTTTAAGCGCTCTGGTTTCGAATACGAAAACAAAGCAACTTTCGCCATGGTCGACCCTGGGATGGGTCAACCAAAAATTTATAATCTTCGAGCTCCTCCGTGCTTCGGAAGGCACGTTAAGCCGTTGGTCCCGGTTGTTACTACAACTGCTTTAACCTACCAACCCGCATTGGGCCAGCGTGGTGGTGTTATGGCCCAAACTCCTCATGTGTTTCTTCCATGTAGGAAGGCCTGTGCCCAGCAGTGGGACGTATATAGGCTGGTGATGAAATAATTTGACACTTTCAAAAACATCTTTTTCATTTGAAAACTTCATGACATTTCTATGAAATAATGCAGTCGATGTAATATTATTTCATACATAAGTCAAGGTTATACCAAATGGCTAAGATGTTTTTTAAAGTGGCAAAACATTTTCAAATATTTAAGTGATTTCCTAATGTCAAAGCAAGATGGCTGACCGTCAGCACTATCGACTTGTCTCTCTCTCTCTCTCTGGCTTTGGTTGAAATACATAGTGAAAGAATCATCTTCTAACTCCTAACCGTTAAGGAGTTGTACCTTCCATCATCAGCTTATCAACATGAGATGATGTCTAACAGAAGCAAATACTTGAAAAGCTTTGGAAAAAAGTAAAACATGTCACACGTGACTATAAAATTTGAGGTTTGCCCTTGATTTCCCTGGAATCCCATCATCCTGACTTGGAGACAATGGGACCACCTCTGGAGTATACTCTATCGAATGAAAAAAGAATTTTGGAAATCGGTTCACAATTGACAGAGAAATCGGTGAAAAAAAAATACATACAGTGGAACATATAACCTCCTTCTTTTTGAAGTCGGTTAAAAAATATCCCGCCCCGTACCGCCCCCGCAGCGCTTCCGCTTATGACTTCAGTCCTTAATTTTGAATACACACTAACAAACTTACTACCTAACAAAAAGTTCTACTACTTTTAGGAAGTAAATAAATTCACTTAATGTAGACAAAGGGCCATGTTTATTAAAACCCTATAAAAATTCAGTGCGCGAGTCGTCTGTGACGCTACGACGAAACGAACGGTGCCGGCGCGTGCGACTTTGTTACGTCTAATATTTATTAACAAAGCGAACATTTTCTCTGAACGAACATTCGTTCCGCATTAGTTGAAGTTCGAAGCGCTAAGCACACGTTGAAGTTTAGTACCTAACACGTTTGTCGTACTTTTCAAACTTGTAATTCTTTGCCTGCACACGCGTCCCTTGTTCCTATCGCATAGATTCCTTCAAAAGAGGTGCCGGTCTTCGGAGTCATCAATTTAGTGTCTCCACCTCAACATCACGGACAAAGGAGTTTAGTAACTCGTTTCTTTGTCGGACTATCAAAACTTGGAATTCTTTGCCAGCATATGTATTTCCTCCTTCCTGGGTTCCTTCAAAAGGGGCGTAAAAAGGCATCTTACGGGCCGGCAAGGTTGAGGCAGCTGGAACAGTGTATTTTATCTTCAAGGTGCACTAGCTGTCTTCGCATATGGACTCTTCTCAACGCTTTACATAAGGGGTCATTTGCCGTGCTTTGTATAAAAGAAAATATTGTGAAGTACCCACAACCCATACCCAATATATTATATTCTATTGTTAATGGAGTAAGTGCCACGAGCGTCTATAGGCTACTAATAAAGCAAGGAGGAGCCCGAGATTATAAATTTTGATCCACCCATCCAGGATCGACCACGGCGAAAGCTGATTTGTTTTGGTTATGGAGGAACTCCTTGGCATAGGCTACGGTTACTTGGCCACGAAAAACGTACAGAAAGCTTAACTTTAATGCTGTGTAAATTATATAATGTTTCGCCAATGACGTAAGTTTGTAGATACATGACATGATCTCACACACGATTCTTCGATAAACGCCTGTTAAAGGAACAATAACTAACATCGAACATGGAGGAAGTTCTAAGCCATTATTGAAGTGAAAGTCTTCAATTGATTGAAACGAATCAGTAATCAATCGTTCAGGTATATTTTATAAACTGCATTGTAAAGATAGATTTTACGCTTAAAAATTACGTTGATTGCATAATTGTTACTTGTTTTCATTGTGTGTTGACTGTGAGCTTCCTAACATTATTACAATCAAATAATCTGTCAAGTGGCGTTATACCTCTGAAGGTCTATGACAATTGAAAAATCAATTGTGTTTGTGTCTAAACTCTGATGCTTAACGGGTAGTGACATAGATGCCATGATATTTGCCTGAGTTTATTCCTAAAAAGTAGCTACTTTGTACCTTAAAACAATGCAAAAAAAATGGGCAATTAAAAACTTTTCTGCATATTTTTGTCTATATTTTAGTACAGTGCACAATGTGTAAATTACAATATAGACCTGGCCCGGTCTCCATACATTTTTGACACAACTTCTTTGGTTGTTGGAGATTGTTTAAGACCCGGAGAAGGACATAGGGTACTTTTTGGCGCGATAACCGGTATTTACACGGGCAGAGCGGCTACTAGTAATAGATAAATGAAAAAAACAAGCACGAACGTTCGCCCGCTGTTCGTCGCTCGCGCGTGTCTAAGCCCCCGTCACGGAGCATCCGTCACGCGACTCACGCGCATCCGGCGCGCGCTCCGACCACAGCAATGAGCAGCATTACACCGCAGTCCGGCAAGCCTTCACGGCGGTAATACTGCGCGCCAGCCTTATAAACAGCCTCGGATATTGACTATGTGTGGATTTTAACAGTGAATTAAAATGTGAAGAAATTTTTTTGTGTGTGTTCAGTTCTCTTCTTTGAAAAAATGGTGGAGTTCGCTTTGGAAAATGTTGGTATTCTTTTCTATTTACTTGACTAACAGCCAGATACTCAAACTACACTTAGTTAGTATCTAAACTTGAAAAAATGTGTTGAACCGAACCCGCGAACTTCCACAGTTCGGGTGACTGCTCTTACCATCTGAGCTACCATTATAATGTGTACCATTTATTATAATGTAAAACATAAAATTAAGAATACTTAAACTACGCTTAAGGAGTGCTTAATTTCACGTTTGTCAATACAAATGGTTGGCTTTGACAATTTATTCATTTAGCTTCATAAGCTAAGTTACGGCAAGTTCATAACATAATTCCTTTGACAATACCTCCTTAAGATATTAGTATTAGACCGTAGTAAGTACAAAAGGGTAATGAAAATACACTTGTACGTAACTGTATATACCTATTTCAATCCTACAATTGGCTTCGCCTTTCAGTAAGGTAATACAGCCTTATTGAGTACAGTCGCCCTCAAATATAACCTTTGACAATTTTAAATTCTCTAATTATTGCTCGTATCTGTGTTACTGTAATATTTAGGTGGTAACTAACGGTCCCTGGTTTGAATCCTGGTAATGGCATTTGTTGGTATGATGAGTAATTTGTTCAAGAGTCTTGGATTTAGTCTATGTTTATTTCGTTTATTCCGAACATTATTTACGTGCATATTATTATCAATATTTTTCTGTAATCTAGTATCCATAACACAATCTATTGATTAATTGTTTAACTGAGGGTAGATAACTAGGTGTAAGTGTAAGAATATTATTATAATCATTATTAATTAGTTTGCAAGATTATGCTTAACACGCTACCACAAAACTATTGACGGAACTCATCCATGACTAATTAAAACATAAGCACTGTATCAAAATAAAAACTCAGAATAAAGAACGTGAAACAATAGATAAAAAAGAGAAATATTAATAGAATTTAATTGAACAACTTAAGTACCCACCTAATAAAACAAAATCAAATAAAGAAAATATTAAACTTTTACTATACTCATTTTAGGAGTCTTGCATAATTTTTGACAGATAGAAGATTGAATAAGCTATATTGTACAGACGACATCACATCAAGTGTAACAGTTGCACACGGAAGCCGCCTCTATTGCGAAACAAATAAGGGCGGTCTCAAGGTCAAACTGTTAAGCTTGACGTGCTTTCGGCTGTATACCATAAATAACAGATAGAAACATAATTTGTAATTTTTTGATTGCTTAATGAATACTTAAGCCGTTTTTAACAGCAAGACTGTAACTAATAATATGCAGCTAATAGTTACTTCCGAGTGTGACAGACAGCTTATGTTCATTAACTAATAAAATACTTACTAAGCGCTTAAGATAATGTTAAATTTATTAAACCTACTTAAATTGGTTAATTAAAAATCCAATCTAATAGCTTTATCCGAATTATGCCATTCAAGCGTTGCCTACACCTGAATTACATATTCAGCTATTACTCACATAATTATTCAGAAAATATACTTCACTATTACCAACAAAATAAACAATACAAATCTTAACTTCATGGCATATTATATGGAAGTTGTAAGAGTTATAAAAACATAGAAAAAAGGTGTTTTTTTTTCCTAAAAATAAAATTTGTGTTATTAGATTGCTCACATCTATTGAAACAAATCATATATATTGCTATGAATAATTTTGTCAATACTCCCATTTCTCATACGTTTGTTATAAAGGAACGCGTGACGTCATTCGTTGCGTCGATTTTCTATCGGGCGCTGATGAAAGATGCGGTGTGTCCATAAGGATTTAGTTTTGTTTGTCAGATACGTAGTCATTTCTTGACCTTGACCTTACCTTAAAATTAACATAATTTTCATTATCTGCACTGAAAAAACTGTCTGAAGTGAGAGTCGAACTCGTTAGACGTGAACGTTTCACCGCTCACACAATCGGGTCATCAACTTGATCACAGTCATTACTACGTTACGGATGACTGTACCTTGGAGTTGTGCTAGCTTCCTAGTAATTTCATCGCTACGGTCATGTCTGAAGTCCGAACCACTTATATTCAGATTTTTATTCCACCTTATAACATGGTATTACTTACGACCGAGTAGGCAAGTCACGTTTACAATTATTTCAGTAGTTTAGTCTCAATAAACTGCACAATAGCTGCGATTAGAATGTGATTTACGAAATTCGATATCTTTTAACCTTAAACGATATGTAATCTTAATTTAAAAGTTCATTAAAGTTTCAGGCGTCCATATAACTATTTGCTTCTAATGTATCTAAACTCAATCGTGTTTTTAGTTCATTGTCATAATCAATATTCATTTACTTTCTTATTTTGTTATTTTCTGGCATATGAAGACTTTCACAATTGTAATTTTATACAGACACAGGTACACAATACTAAACTACTGCAATTTAAATACCACAAACCAATAGTCTATTGTTTCTACGATTCCCATACAACAATATATCTGCATACATGCTAAGAGAGTAAATGGTGTCTTCCATAGAAGGCTTGTAGCTTTAGTTAATAATACTTTGTCGTTTGTTATAAGCCAAGCAACGGGATTTCTGTTCCCAAAGAAAGTAGAACCTTAATGTCTGTTATAAAGTGAGGGGTATCTAATACCTTTGTATTCTCTTTTGCAGAACCAACAGGCAGGCACATCTGGAGATAACTTCAGACAATTTCACGAGAACTACAGCTACGCATTGCATCAGAATCAAAACCAAGGCGCAGTCTCCAGGAATCATCAGTACGACTCCCCCAAGCCACCCATACCAGCCAAAAACGTATACGGTACAAAACCCGAAACACCAAATAATTCACAAATGATCACAGTCACTGTAGAAACTGGAAAAGATAGCACGAGAGATGCTCCTAAAAGCAATAAAACTGTCAGTAAAACTTATCACACGCTCAAAGACATGATCTCAAGTAGATTTAAAAGTAAAGATAGTAATGAAAATGAAAAGAACAACGAACCAGAACCTAGTTTGAATAACAGTGAAGAAAGAAAGAGACCAGAAATAGAGCAAAGTACGCCAAGAGAGACTGGAAATAGAAAAGTGGAGCAAGGCATATATGGAAGACCGATGCCACAAAGCAGGCCAGATATGCAGTACAGTCATAGCATGGCAAATAATATGGCATATCCTAGTCCATCACCACACAGGTAAGGCAAATCGTACATTTTATAAAAGAACATTAAACATGCGCTATTTTTTCGAATTTACATATTAACTTAAAATTAAAAAATAGCGCTTTTGTTTAAAAAAAAAACATTTTTTGGTGTTCTAAGGCTAGAAATTAATATTTTTGTTTTGCGTCTCCAGACAAATGATGCAGCAACAAATAGTTCAGCAACAGATGCTTTTAAACCATCAAACGAGGTCTCAAGAAATGCTTGCATCGACGCCCCCCTCACGTCCTCAACCCCAAGCGCTGGGAGCGGATGCCTTATATCAACAGTACGGTCCTCCTGGACGAAGAAGTGCTCTTTACCAAAGGGACATTGACGTCAGATCTATGGCCAACTTCACATCGTTGAAAACTGGACCTCAAACACAGGTAACCTTAAAACAAAGTTCATTCAGCATTCGTTAACTCCGAGATAACGTTAGTAAAGGGCAAATAATACTTAACTGCTATGATATTTTCCTTTTTAGTTTTAAAGGCCATAGCGAAGATATTGAATAGTCTACCATGGGAATATTCAGAATTACGACTTTAGTAATACACATTAACCAGTGTTTAGAGCTAATTACAGTATTCGTAATATTCATTGACCAAAAACTGGCGTTGAAAAACACCGCTGTTCGCTTGCAACACTTTTCTCGGCCTCTGTATTCCGTTCTCACTGGCAACCGCTAGAAAACAAAGAACAATGATTCTCAACAATTAAATAACATTTCCCACGGGCTCCACAATTACAACAACATGTACCGGAGTTTTGTGAAGTCGACGAGAGATCTTGGAACATATTTTTACACTCCTAACAAAAACTTATCCAATCATAGATTTCTTCGTCGTCATAAATAAGTCAACTACAGAAAAGTCCATGAACAGAAATTAGATAATGGCTTCCTTTAAGATAACCATTTATTTTGCACTGTGGCAAAGTCTGTTGATTTTATAATTTAGATCCTTCAAACCTAGTATTTGTTATTTACTTACTTGTGTATATTGTGTCAAATACGTAATATTTAAAATGTTTCAAAAGCTTACGAGATAATCTTTAATTCTAGTGTGGGAAAATTTTAAAAGCTCATAATTAAAAAGAACAGGTCTAAAAAGCATTCCTTGAAAGTGCAACCAGTTTTGGATATTTAAGATTGACGAAGAGGATGGAAATATTTTATTCAATAAATAACTTTAGCTAACTGTTATATCAAGTTTCCAAATAACAATTTGCGACAGACACACCGTCATCGATGCAAGATTGTGTGCTTTTTCATAAATTACCTGTCTTTTAATTACATCCTACTCACATTAAAATATACATTAACATAAAAAATATATCTGAGGATTTCCTCAATTTTAATTGAACTCTTAGGACGTAAAAAAACTACTATTTTAATGATTTCAGTTTGAAAATTCACACTCAAGAGCTGATCTCCGAAGTCCACAGCAATTAGAAAGGGAAATCATAAGACAGAGAGGCTTCATAGAAGGTAGAAGAGCTGCATCACACCCCCATCTCTTAGACGACCCACAGCCTAGAGTTGAGATAACCTCTCCACCAATTCAAGACCGTTCTAGAAGAAATTCTTATGGAAATCTCTTAGATGGTGTCAATGAAATCGAGCAGCATCGAAGTAGAGATGAAAGAGAATCTGATGATGGAGGGTTTAGGGCAAGGCTTGCTGCCCAAGGTAGATCGAGTTTCGAAGAACGTATTAGAACCAGTGGGAGATCTATAGAATCTCATAGAATGCAAGAGAACGTCTATAGGAGAACTCCAGATATTCATAAAGAAAGAAGAACACCAGAAATACACAAGGAAAGGAGGACGCCAGAAATACATAAAGAGTCTCGTAGGACGCCGGATTACATTGGGCAAAAGAATAAAGAGGAGTCAACTCAGGATAGGAACGATGAGAATGCGAGTCAGAAGTCAGTTGATAGTGTATATAATTCTAGTGGAAAAGCTGAAGCTTGCCATGCCCAGCCGTCTTCTTCGAGACATACTCCGAACAGAATAGAGGACTTAAAGGCGCACGGAAAGAAGGGAGCTGGATCAGGAGCCAGCTCAGGTAAGCTTAATTCTATTTAATAAGAATTCACTCAGCTAAACATTAAAAAAATATTTACATCCATTAACATTTCATTTTTTTTACTACTCGGATCGCTCACAAACTCAAACTTTTAAATCAATCTTTTGCGATCAACAGTTGCGTAAGAACTATTTAAAAGAAACTTTAAATACCATTATTCCCAAAAGTAAACATCTCATTACTGACAGGTCGTCTTCTGTTAAATCTTTTCAGACTACGACAAAAATGGTGGTCAATCCTCAAACGTAGATTCCGGGAGGGGTAGCGTAGCGTACTCTAGCGGACGAAGACCTGAAGCACTTCATGATACCTCCGCTGACTCTGATGCTGTCGGACATTCGCGGTCTCAGCCACAACCGGGAACTAGTCAGCAGACCGCTGGGCCAAGTATGTTAAACTTAAGGCGTAAAAATATAAACAAAATAAATAATATCTGCTCCGACACCCTTAAGCAATATCAGAAAAAGTTTGTGTAGCTGTCATAATGATTTTAGTGTACTATTCTCTACCCCCCTACAATCAAGTGATGTTAAATAATGATTTCATTCATCATCAAAAAACACTACCACTATTAACACAAAATAATCGAACCACCGCATTATTTTGTACAAATATTTTGTGAATGTCTATTTAACCTGCTTCAAACTACATTAGTATTTTTATTTTCATTTAGGCTGAATACTTACCATGCTTTTACTATGTAATAAAAAATACTTGCGCTTTTTATTAATTCAAACCGTTAATCAGCTACATTTTGGGTGAATATCAATTATCACATTATTAACTGAAAATAAATGTGTTTAAACTTCATCAGTGATCAGTAATTGGCAATAATATTTGAGAGAGATATTTTAATTTGGATATTACCAAATGTGTACTCGAAAGATCTTGGACCACAACTAAACTAATTTAATGACTTGGATTTAAGGCGGCGAGAACGAATGGGCAGACCTTGTGGAGTGTGAGTTACGACAGATCCTGGAGCCAAAGCTCGCTGGCATGAGACTTGACTCCTCCGCCAGCTCCGATAGCTCAGTGACCCCTCCACTACCACCACTTTCGCCATCATCAGATATGCACAAAAGAAACAGGTAAGCATCTCAATTATCAGATCCAACTGGAAGACATGTTTTTATTGTTAAACATTTTTTACATACTTCTTGCTGCGCTTTGCTATGACGTGTGTCATGTAGGTACAATTTTCTAACTTTTTTTATTATTTTCAGTCTTCCAGGTCGCTCGTCAGAGTACCCGGATGAGCGTAGACGTGGCCGGGAATCCCCGCGGTGGCACTCACACAAGAAACATTCATCCAAACGCGATCATCACTATAAGAAACACTGTAAGCAATCAGAACGCTTTGAATACTATCTCTATCTTCTAGATAAGGAAGCTATAAGATAAGGAGCTACAAGATTAGACAGCATAAATCTTTCAAGCTGTCAAATTGGCTAGAACCAAGATAACAAGGGGACAAAATAAGGATCTTGTAACTTAAATTTGCTGTTAACAAAAAATAAACAAATCTATATTTCATACCACCAAACCATATAATCTTACCGTAACTTGAAGACATTTAGACAACCCAGTTATACCTTACGCATGCTATAAATATATTTAAAAACCATGCTATATTTAATACTATTCCCCAACTTACCAGCTCAATAGGCTTTAATTATGCTTCTGCTTCTCGATGTAATAAAAACTAAGAGGTACCATCATCCATCCTCAGTATTCGGCTTAGACACCACTGACATGACTTCAACGACGACGAGAAGCCTGGACTTGTCTTCGCTGCTAGACGGTCGTACAGACAGTGACGCGTCGACAGGGGATGCCAGAGCTATCCGTCGCCAGCTGCGAGGACTGGAGAATATGTACGCTGAAGTGTTACAGTTGCTAGGAGTTCGGAAACCTGCCAGCTTGGCCAAGCAACCCGCCTGGGAAGCCAGGTCAGTAGATACAGAAACTTTTTACTTTGCTCGTGAATTCAAAACTTTTTCTTAAGCCAAGGCTCACAACATGCAAGTAAAGGTACAGCTTGCGCTAAACTTATAGTTTACTCTGAACATGTATACGAGTCGATTCACTGCGTACTATCAAAATATGGAAGGTGGAACAAAACCGTATGCTGCAGGCAGCTGCCCAATACTTTGTTTGGTCTTTTTTCTCCGGTCAATTTTACTCAGGAAATCTTAGGTATTGGACTGATAGAGCCTGATCTAAAAATTTTGCTAACAGTTATCGCTTATTAAACATTTTTTAATATTTAAGACTCAAATCTTACTTAATTTTCCCTGTAAGGAGTGTTTACAATTTTGTTTTACCTTATACAATTCATAATTTTTTTCCGATATTTACCATATCTTAACGTACAATTTAGTCTATGTCAATATGGAACTTTTAATTTATTACATAAATACCAGTTAGAAGGGATCGTGAAGTGATACTAGAGCCTCAATATCTTTGTTGTGACCAGCTTGTGTTCCCTGGAGTGCCCTGGAGACTTTGAAATAGTCCACATATCAATAAGGACTAGCTCAAAGTCTCCAAAGTAATCAATGGTGAATCACCTTCCCGGTTCCTTCCACCTTCCTTACAAATGTTTCGCCTCCCCTTTGATCCCCTTGATTAATTTGTATGTAAATATCAATATATTGACTAGGCTATCGTCGAAGCGCCGCTACGGTAGCATGTCATCCCTTCCATCCAGCTCCGTGAGCAGCCGGCCAGTACGTGATAAGCGACGAAGCTCGGATCACAGGAAGAAAAATGATCTTAAGGTATAAAACACCATATCTATATGTTTTACAATTGCTTCATAAAGGATGACTCCATTCCAAAATAAGTGGCTAACTGAAGATGGTTGTTATTAATTTATATTGTTGCATAAATTGGTGAGCCATATAGAGATTTTTTTTGCTTATTTAGTTTCTTTGGTTGTTAGGCTAAGTTAGTAGGCTTTGAGCTGAGTCCAAACGGGGAATGGCATAACAGACAAATTGGATAAGCTCTCACTGTTGCCTGATACCTGTTTATGCAAGAGGTAAAGAGTACAGGGGCTATTCTAGTGAGTAGTCTCGGACACTACCATCCTTGACACATCCCCACAGTTTCCTCTTTCCCCATGATGCGATGATCGGTAGGCGTAAATGCTTCTTTCACCTCTCCAGCACAAAAATGTTGCTTTTGCTGCTTAAAAATTTGCAGGAAAGTTGCATTTTGCTAACATCTGAGCAACATTTATTTCAATTTCGAACACGGGATTTTACGCAGCGCAGATTTTTTTTTTTTTTATTTTACTGGCCTGGATTTATGTCCTTTTGATTCAATATGATTCAATTCTAGACTACTTTTGCTAGTTCGTGATTCAAAGTCAGAACTCGAAAAAAAGTAACTTCGATCACTTGTCGCATAAAATGGTTATATATAAATAGCTAAAATGAATATTTTTTACTGATGGACCACTTCCCAAAATGACAATCCCATAAGGACCACTTCGCAAAAGGTCAACTTCCCAAAATCACGTCTTTTTAAAATAAGCAAAAAGATAATAATAAATTAATGCAGTACTTAAAACACAATGTTATGTAATTATTTGAAAACAAAATCATCACAACAATTTTTTTCTAATATTTGTTGCATGTGTCAGGGCATCAACAAGCGGTTCCAGCGGCTGGAGTCGCACGTGGTGACCCTGGCGCGCTCGGTGGCGCACCTGTCCAGCGAGATGCGCACGCAGCACCTCGTCATGCAGGAGGTGGACACGCTGCGCGCGGAGCTCGCTGCGCTGCGGCACATGTACAAGTGAGAAACACCTTTGATTTATTCTATTTATTAACACATTCACTTCCAAGGACTTAGTAGAAAAATCTAGTCAGGTGCCACAGTATTATCTTTCGCGAATGCGGCTCTGTTGCTTATTCACCGGTATATCAAAATCAATGCAAGTTTTTAGAGTTCGAATTCATGCGTATGTGGACGTACGAAACGTCGCGCGTTTACCAGAGGCATCAGCAGGTAATAAACCAAAAAAAATTTTGGCGACGTACACTCGGATCCGAGTGTGCGACGCCAGTGGCAGCGCATACCTCCACTCGGATCCGAGTGTTCGGCAGTAAATGTGTTAAGGACTAGCTGCACCTGCCATACTTTGCAATACGCGTAACTAGAAAACTATAAGATTTTATAAAGCAATAGTTTTTATAACATGTATATATGTGAGTAAGTATTTTAGGGGATAAATCATTCTTAGTCTACGTTTCTCTGTGAGCTTTAGAGTTAAACAATCCAACCACAAGCACAGTAATACCGGCTAAAGTAGTAGCTGAGGGTGAATACACACTTTAATGCAGGAACTTAGACACTATTATACCACTGCTCTACCGGTTTTTCTATGACCTTTGCCTGTAAAATCGTGGGTCTGTTTTTGGTTATAAGTAAGTTATATAACTTGGCGTCTATAACTGCGCACTACAGATTATTCTTAACACTTTGATACTCGAATGGAACCTATTTAATTTAAGAATGATATAAAGATTGTTATACGGCCCAAACTCCTCAAGGAAGGTTTGTGCCCAACAGTGGAACGTATAAGCTGGTGATGGTCATGATAATGACATCATTATCATCACCATCACCAAAAGCGTGAAGGGACTAATTAAATTATCCGATGTTTCTTGCAGATCCCAGCAATACATCAGGTCCGGTCAGCACAGACATTCAGACCCGTTCTCCTTTAGCAACCCTGACCGCGTCAAGAGGCTCACTAAGTTCTTCGGTGATGAACCACCGCTCATGAGGCTCTTCCTTAAGAAACTGGGATACGAGGTAAGGATTCATTAACTAATTTTAAATTAAATTCGTCCAGACGAGCGTACCAAAGCGCGAGTTTTTGGAGACGGATTCAGTCAGTCAATAACAATTCCGTATCACAAATTTTGCGCTTTTTGAAGTGGTTACCGCCATTTATAGACACCTGCAATAACAAGTAACGAAACCTATGGTACTGAAGGTGTGTTGTCATCCTGAGGCTTAAGATAAAATGCCTTCCATGCCCAGTAATTATTACCCGGAATATGTGCACTAGCTCTGAAGTTATTGCCTAAGCTGAATGTGTCTCTAGTATCTCGACGATGCAAACTATTTACGCGCGTATTGTATTCGCGCCATGCTTGTGGAGGAAATGCATTAGGAATTATTACCTCGACAACGCTCGTATGAATTCGCGCGAATTGATTTACGCCGAATTCGCTCTTTCTGTACATGCAAGTGCAATGTCTTGGATACTGCGAACTCCGCACAGAGTTCCCGTACCCGCGCGTGTCTGTGTGCGTGCGTAATTGGAGAGTTAGTGTGTATTAATATACTAGCACACTCTATCATGTACTGTAATTGCTTGAGATTTATTGCCCGTCCGTTTAGTATGGAATTAAAATTAAAAAAAGATTATGCTCGTAATGAAATGAAATCAATTTTTACAGAAATATGCAGCCTTATTAGAAAAGGAAAAGGTGGGTGCTGCAGAGCTCCCCTACGTAGGCGAGGACAAGCTCAGGGCCTTAGGAGTACCACTGGGGCCGAGGATGAGAATTCTGAAGGAAGCCGGCATACACCAGGAACTGCACCACATATCCAGAGATGACCCTCACAATACCACGACTACGTTGGCTATCGTATAACAATGACACTTCTAAAACTAATTAATTGTTACTATATTTAAAGTGACTAAACCGAGGATTGGCGTAGATTTGATACCAGATTTTAGATGGCTTACATTCAGCAAAGATGTTTTTTGAATCAGGTACATTAAAGATAATAAAATTGACCCCACAGTTAATTTACGTGTTAAACCTCTTGTATGTCACAGTGTTATTGTATTGCCAAAATCAAATGGAATAATTTATAAGTATTGCAGGTTATATTATTATAGCTGAATACAGAATACGTTAGAAACTATCACAAAAATATCTGACATGATCAGATTTTTAGGAAAATAAATACTCAATTACATAAAAGTTAATCTAATAATACTCTTAAAACCATGACATATTCTGTTATTTATTAAGTTGTATAGGTACTCAAATGATAAGTAAATATTTGACATTATTTGAATTTATTATCTTAGTAATAATAAACCAATTTTATCATAATTTACGAGGCTATGCTCAAACCGAATTTCAATTATTTTTAAAAGCAAATCATTCCTTTTATTGTTTTATTTTTCACATGTAATGATAAAATCTGCAGTAAAATAGAAACGATATTAAAATATTAGAACCTCCTTCTATAACGTTCCTATAAAACAATAAAATTTATTTTATAACCTACTCAAATTAAGGTAATAAGTATTGAACAAATATTCGAAACATTGTTCCTCATTATTTCTTATTCGGCTAGAAAAGGCCAGACGGATTAATTTAGTACTTACTACTTTCGAAGCCGAACATCATATCACTCGGCTGCTGTTCATGGGATCTGCGGCGTCAAGATCTGTATTCTTCTCCAAAAATAGGATTTTTGTTACAAAAATTTAACTAACTTAAAACGCGAAAAATAGAATAAGTCTTTTTAGTCTTATTTACTTAGCTAAAATTTATTTAACTTTAATCATTATTTGAACACTACATGCCTACTTTTTGTTTACCTAAATTCATAGCATTATTGTTTACCATAACTGGCGCCTACGGCCTGTAGTTTGTCGCGAAAGTATACCAAAAGTAGGAAAGCAGTAATTATAAGATTCTTGTCAAAATTAAATCATCTTTCCTTTTCTATCTGAATAAGAAATTAAAAAGCAATGCAATGAAAATTGTTTTTGGTATATTTAAAAACAGGGAAAATTGTCACTATTACATCTTATCGCTAACTTAATTTATTGTAATAAATGATTAGGTACCTATATTTACGTTTGTAAAATTGTGTATTTGTGGAACTATGATAATAATAATATATACTTAAATCGACAGAAAACTCAATATTTTCTGTTGTTAATTAAAACTTTTTTATGCATAATATAATTATAAATTATGTCATATCCATAAATCAGTAGCATTGCTTTCTAGAAAAGCATAAGTGTATATGTACTGATAAAATAAATTAATTAGTATAAATAATTAAATTGATAAACTTACCCAGTTTTCAGAATTTATAGTCAAGATGGTTTCAGAGTGAGCTATAATAACTAAGTGGTAGGGCAGAATTATGACGACACAAAAGAACAAATTGAGTCCGTTTGAATAATAAGATACTTTTTGCTGCGAGCGCTGACTTTGAATCACGAAGTTGCGAAGTAAAAATAGACTACTGTGAAGTACTGTGCACTGTGAGTGATTCAATCCCACAAGGGGCGTTATCCCACCAGAGGGCTATGATAATTCAAAAATCAATTGTGTCTGGAATCTGACGCTTGACGGGTGGACACAAAAGCAATAAAAATACTCTTTTGTGAAACATACAAAGTTTCACCTCTCCCAGCGAAAAAACTAATAGATTATTAAAAGTAAAATCAGTTAACGTAATACCTACTTAATACAGGTAGGAAATAAAGCATAGATAAACTTAATTAGGCGGAGGAGCTCAGTGGCGAAGTGGTTTGAGTGCTCTGGTTTCGATTACGAAAACAAAGCAACTTTCGCCTGGTCGATCATGGGATGGGTCAATCAAAAATTGTGATCTCGAGCTCCTCCGTGCCTCGTCGTGCACTTTAGGCCGTTGGTTCAGGTTGTTACCGCAGCTGCTTAAACCTAACACTCCGCATTGGGCCAGCGTGGTAGTTTTATGGCCCAAACTCCTCATATGTTTCTCCCATGTAGTATAGTTAAATTTGTACTGGAGAGGTGAAAATAAACTTTGATATTGAGTTGTGTACAACATCATTTTTTATTGATTTTGGAGCGGAGTAGGTGTTCTGGCCATCAACTCAGAACTAGCAAAAGAATTTGCTGTTCCATACAAATATTCAATACCATGAATAGGTATTGCAAATGTAGTACACAGACTAGGCCACAAAACCAATGAAGACGAATACTTAGCAATATTTGGTGCTTTAAAATGTACTATGTTTTAGAATATATTAAAGCGTAGATTATAGTCTGAAACCATATCCGCATGTTTGTCCGTTCATGAAAATTAAATCAAATTATTATTAATAATACAAAATGAATTATGTTAGTTATTATTATTAGTAATCAATAAAAAAAGGTATATTTCATGACTGTAATTTCTTAGGAAAAACACTTAAATATAGTATAAGCTACACACTGCTATGTTAAAGCCAAAGAGTTGACTCGGTGTGTGTAAATTGTATTTTTCTTTGTATATATCTAATATTATTATTATTACAAAGCATTGTAAATAAATTCTCACTGAACATCGATAACACAACGATTTATTAAAATTATACCCAGGTACTTATATACATATTTGTAGTCCCTTATTGTATTTGAGGGTAAATAAGTATTTTTGTAAATAAATAGCATTAAATAAAAGTATGAAAAATTTTTGTAACGCTTTCGTTTCATTTTTGCATAATTATGATTGCACCGATTTTGTAATTCGCTAAATTTAGGTATAAATATGTCCCTTTGTCTCAATATGCGTGGGAAAGTGGGAAAAAGGCAACTGTAAAATAAAGTGACATTTTTAATGGAGTATTCCATTAACTTAAAATTCATTTTATATGCATTATACAGGGTGGTGCTGCTAATGCGACAAAAAATAATAACATGGGATAAATTAGTTTATAGAAATAGTTTGCCACTTTCAAAAACATCTCATTCATTTGATAATTTCATGACATTTGTATGGAGTAATATAACATTGGCTGCATTTTTTCATAGAAATGTCCAAAAGTTATCAAATGAATAAGATGTTTTTGAAAGTGGCAAATTATTTTTACGAACTAATATAGCCCATGTTTTAATTTATTGTCGCATTGATAGCACCACCCTGTACATAAAGCCTAACTACCCTAATAACGATCGAACTACCTATCCCATTCTAATTTTCCTCTGTGGCCGAGGAATCCGGGTGTAGCTGGCTTCCATCTTCGGCATCTATCATCACTGAACATCAGATAAGAAGAAGGTCAAAAGAATTATTATTAAAAAAAAATTAAGAATAAAAAAAAATATTAAAAAAGCTTTCGAAACTCGTAGAACGTAGACACGTAGAAATTTATTTTCTAATCTGTAAGTATAAATAAAATTATTTTAAGCAATCAAGATGTTACATTGAAATAATAGCTATATGTGATCATATAGATAGATGATCTTACAATTTTCTTTATCATAATTTATAAGCTTAAATAATATTATTTACAGTTTTAAAATGTTAATTACAGATAATCAAGACTGCACGAAGTCGCGTTTGTCTTAGTGTACCTACAAATTAACGAATTAATGCACCAAAATGCTCCGTACAACTATAATTAAGTAATTGTACTTAATTAAGTTCGTGTAAACTAGACGTAAACAAATGATTAATAAATTGATTGCACTTAGATGGTGATCTAGGAAAACAAGCGGTTTATTGACTGCCAGACACAATTAGGTAATAAACCCTGTGTTATCTCACTTCTTGTGGTCCGGGTCAGCAATGTCAAATTACGCGATAGTTCTTGTTTTGTGTAAATAAAATAATAAGGTTTCCCCCATTGTTAGATCCATATTTAATAATATTTATTTATTTATAAAATCATGTAACACATACAATATTTAAAAAGGAGAAATTCTAAGACGATAAAATTCAAGTACAGTGTAATATTTAGTAAGAAATTTTTTACTCCGGCAGGTTTTTTAATTTTTGTATTATTGTTTGCGGGGAGATGTAGGTACCACAGATTACATAACCATATACCTACTACCAAGGCACTGCTTATTTCTAAAGCCGGCGGATATACAGTGTGGTGCTGTCAATGCGACAGTAAATTAAAACATGGGCTATATTAGTTGATAGAAATGGTTTGCCACTTTCAGAAACATCTTATTCTTTTGATCATTTCTGGACATTTCTATGATAAATGCAGCCAATGTTACTATTCCTTAAAATTGTCATAAAATTATCAAATGAATAAAATGTTTTTGAAAGTAGCAAACCATTTGTATGAACTAATATAGCCCATGTTTTGATTTATTGTCGCATTGACAGCACCACCCTGTATAATAATTCAATTTTATTTCAAGAGCATTTAAAATGTGCAGCAGTGTGATTCACAAACAAAGATATTCGACATCGAAGTTGACGTCTGACAAAGACGACGAGCTGCCATTGGTTTTGACGTTTGCGCACTGCGCTGTGTGAATCGAATTCCGTATTCACCAATCTCTACGTCGGTCTCGTGGCTGGGTACGATGGTCTCTGTTTTGGTTATACGACATGAAGTACAATCGATATTTTTTGATTTCTTTTTTTTTGTGTTAAAATTGTATCGCAATGACTTCATTCAATATTTGATAGATTTTTTACATAAAGATGTAAAAATCAACCACAATTTTAGTTCCGGTTCACGCCGTGCTCGACGTCGGAACACTGGTGTCGCCAACGGTTGTCAAACAAACGCCAAAAGTATGACGGCGCTGCCGACAGCCACGAATTCATGGCTGCTGACTTTAGAGAATCGCATAGCAGTTTAATCTGTCAAGCGATGTTATCTCTCCGGAGGGCTGTGTGAATTGAAAAATCAATTGTGTTTCGAATCTGATGCTTGACAGTTATAATAAAATTATTATAACTTTGTTTTATATCACAGCTCATGAATAAGTATAAAGGTGATATCGGGTGAATATCCATCATTTTTAGTAAGAATTAAATCCTATGTGTCCTATCTGTTTATTTAAACACAAGAACGATAGTAGGATTAAATTCTTACTATAAATAAATATTCACGCGGTATCACCTATTTAGGTATGAGAGAGCTGACTAATCAATAAATTATTTTATCATTATATAAGCAGTCACCGGATTGTGAAAGATCGCGAGTTCGATCTCCGTCCCAGTACGTGAAATTTTTCTAGTTTACCTATTTCTCTATAAAATTAATTTTCTCAATAGAACAAAAAACCACAACTTTTTATCCGTTTTCGAAGCCGATTTGGACCCCAAACTAAGATTATTAGAAAGGCGTTAAAATATTTTAATTATTTGTAAAATTCCTATTTTTCTAAATCGGTTAGTTTTAAAAAATATATATTGCAGGCGCGTGCGGTATTATTGTCTTTTTCCCTAGCCAATTCATTAATGCTACTCTACAAATAAAATACTAATTACCCATTGTAAGCTCCCAACTATCAGTATAATATCTCTAGTCTATACTGCCAACCCTACGCCACCCTCATTACGCAGCTTGAACTCGGAGCTGCGCGAGCACACGTACCGTGTCCATCGAGTGGAGCAGTCGCAGCCATGAACAGGGAAGCAGTCCTCGCGATATTCCTCGCTGCCGTCGCCTTGGCGGCTGCGGAAGTGGCGTCCACCAGGCGATGTGAAAAAGGTATGACAAATTCAAGTTTTTTACTTTGTTCTTTGATGACAAAGGCAGTTTGTGGAGTTCGAAACGTTAATTTGAGAGCTGGCGATATCTTTGCCGTAATCGATCTCGTTGGAATTCTCGTACTTCAAAAGTAAAAACAGTGATTATTAATTGACAAAGTGACTCGAGAATCTCGAGTCGAGACATATTTATGTATGAAAAATTGGACGAAACCATTTTGCGCTACCTCTCATAATGTATTGGTTATTGAATTATCATATTGTTATCTTGATTTATTAGAAAAGATTAAAAAGCAATGCTCAAGTTAATACGTAATAATATAAAATTGAAAATTTTAAGTTAAAACACCCGGCCTTATTAATCATCTAAAGCATTGATGCTATTGTTATGAGCCCAAACACGATTTATCTGCTGCATGTTTCTGAAGAGTTGAACACCCTGCAGACTATTTGTTAATACATGATTAACTCAAGCTTATTAGGTCTTAGAAATACCACTGAAGTAACAGTCAACCAAGTTTCAAATCAATCGGATCTGTGAAAGTTAGTAAAACCCTTTTGTCAAGTAGGAAATGAGCTGATAGCCATCAAACGCCTTTAGTAATTTTCACAATTTATAGCTAAGAACCATCCTGATTACGTCATCTGTCAAATAAAAAAAAACAAAATCAGTTCATTCGTTCAGGAGCTACAATGCTACAGACGACACGTCAAACTTATAAATTTATAGCACCCCTCTTTTTTCGTCAAGGGAAATAGTAGTGCGGGTAATAAAATAAAAATACATTAAACTGTCTCCACCTCGATATTTATAACTATTTTTTTCTTTACTACTTTATTAAGTTTCGTAACAATAGGCTAATCAGTCTTAGTAAGTGCTACTGGACATATCACTTAAGGGTGCTCTCCACAAGTAAAGAAAACGGCATAGTTATGGTAGAGTTCTAACTAAACTTGTATAGTAAAAGTTTAGTTATGTAGACAGCGTTGGTAGAGTAGAGTATTAACTAAAACTGGTAGAGTAGTAGTAGTACACTAAACGGCATAGTAGCACTGTAGAGTACTAACTATACTACAACTTTACCAATCTAGATAGCATTGGTAGAGTAGAGTAATAACTAAAAGTGGTAGAGTACTCGCAACTGGTAGAGTAGTAGTAGTACAGTAAACGGCATAGTAGCACAATAGAGTACTAATACTAGGTAAAACTAAATCAATCTAGATAGCATTGGTAGAGTAGAGGACTAACTAAAACTGGTAGAGTACTCGCAACTGGTAGAGTAGTAGTGGTACAGTAAATGGCATAGTAGCACGGTAGAGTTCTAACTATACTACACCTATACCAATGTAAACAGCGTTGGTATAGTCGAGTACTAACTAAAGCTGGTAGAGTACTCGTAACTGGTAGAGCAGTAGTAGTAGAGTAAACGGCATAGTAGCATGGTAGAGTACTAAGTGTACGCGATGTTATTGTAGCCTATAGATGCTCGTAGCACCTTGGTCACTATTTACGCTCCGCCTCATCATCAGCCTATATACGTCCCACTGCTGGGCACAGGCCTTCCTGCATGAGAGCAACACATAAGAAGATTGGGCCATAACACCACCACGCTGGCCCAATGCGGGTTGGTGGGTTAAAACGGTTGCAGTAACAACCGGGACCAACGGCTTAACGTGCCTTCCGAAGCACGGAGGAGCTCAAGATTATAAATTTGATTGACCCATCCCGGGACCAACCATGGCGAAAGTTGCTTTGTTTTCGTGATCGAAACCAGAGCGCTCAAACCACTACGCCACCGAGCTCCTCAATTGACGCTCCGCCTACTCTATAAAAACTCAAGAGGTAGCGAGGAGACGAATCCCCCTGCTCCAAACAGAACGCTTTCTCATTGAGCTGTGACTTGGGATATTCATCAACATATTATTATCCTTCTATGATGTCCACTGCTGAACAAAACGGATAGGTCCTGCGCAGCCTGCATCTAACGGCTCTTCACGAAGCTGACCAGGTCGTCTGTCCATCTAGTGAGAGGCCGTCCTGCTTTCCGCTTTACGGTGCGTGGTCGCTATGCTAAAACTTACATACTATATTACATTCTATGAAAGGACATGTGCCTTTTGGAGCGATGACTATCGACCACGCCGACGGAACCGCTAACGGCCACTAGTTTTAAATAGCGCACAGATTGTTTTTTACAATTTTGTATTCTTTTCTGCAGGAAGATTAGGAAGTATACCTTGGTGCCTACCTAGATTTTATTATTACCAGTTTAAGTGGTAGGTTCCAAGATTTCTTTGCAACCTCGTACTAAGGTGTTTTCGTCTTTATAACCGACTTAAAAATAAAGGAATTCGACGCGTTACAATTCAAAAAATAGACGTTAGCTATAAGTATAGGTAGTACGGATAATAGTTGGTGTCTTTGCGTATAGGAGACAGACCCCCTCAGCAGTCCCCCCATCTGAGAAATTACAGATTCGGAACTATTAAACTATCAAGCTAACCAATCTGGTTAATAAAATAATTGAACTTGTTCTTAAGTTCAATCAGAAGTTGAAGTATATGTACATCCTAACTAATGTAATAAATGCGAGAGTTTGTTTGTTTGCTACGCTTTCACGTCTAAACCACTAAATCGATTTACGTGAAATTTGGTAAAGAGATAGTTTGAGAACCTGGGAAGAACATAGGATACTTTTTGGAGCGATAACCGACATCTACGCAAGCGGAACCACGGGCAAAAGTTAGTTTGAACGAAAACCAGTTTACTGAGATTTAACTTGCGTTTATTTAGATTTTATTCCCGACACTTCGATTACTTTACAGCGATCATGTTCACTGAAAGACTGCAGATGTCCGTAGTTTAATCATTTTGTATTATATTTTGAATGGTCCCATTCACGCATACAGAGCTCACGGTGTCAGTTTGTCGGACAGTGTGACGACGGGCTTGAGACTTTATTATTCGCATGATGGGGTCCCAAGCTGACGGTAGATACACTCTTTGTTTATTGAAATTAAGATATTTTATTATTTCAAAAGCCTCACGTAACATTCTTGGAATGAAGCAGCGGTGCTCTTTGTCTGCTTTTTGAAAATAATTGATAATTTATCATACAAAATCTTAGCTTATAAAATATAAGTTTTCGAATGTAGAAATTAGATTTAGAACGCAATAAGTAAGGACTTGAAGAGTTCAACATCTTTTTAATACCTACGTAGATACTTACTTAGTATCATTATCTAAGTATTTATCATAATAAATGTGCAGAACAACTCTTAATCAACAACAACGTCAAATGATCTGATAGCCTTAAGACCTGGCCATATCCGATCTGGGTATTTAAAATAAAACAAGATATTTTTTAATATTGCATTTGTACTTGATTTCAAATTTATTATTTTTTCATACCTATTGTGACAATAAAGTAGTTGTCTAAGATTAAATGTGGCGCTATTTTTCTTAAATTCGGAAAATATACGCTGGTATTGGGTAACACTAGCGTAAAAACCATTAGAACTAAAAACTTTTAGAATATTGATGAAATTGATTGCTTTAGAAAATTTATAAAAATAAACAATTTTTATTTCCATACTTATTCAAAATTATAATTTTCTTTGACAAAATTTATGTTTCTTTGACAAAAAAAAACAATGATATAGTGTTAGTACCTACGAAATTAATATTATTACTTGACCTTTGATTTGACTTTTTTAAATTTGATGACATAGCATTCGACCTACATAATTATTATTTTATGTATTGAACACTGATTTGACTTTTGTAATTTAATAATTTTTCTTTTAATGTAATAAAAATAAAACAATTCAGTAATTTTACATACTTAATAATAATTTAATAATTTGAATTTGATTTTAAATAGCAATACTCAGCAAATTGTTGTGTATTTTGGTATAAATAAGGAGTATTGTGTATTCTTGTTCCTTGGTCTATTCCGCCGTTACAATGTACGAAGAGAAGAGGATGAGGTCTTATTTTTTTTCTACTTTTTTTGGCTTCTATTTATTCTAAAATTAGTGTGTGTTACACTGTAATGTTACAGTGTCCCAAGATGCCTGCACGGTGACACAGCTGCGCATCACGCCGTGCACCAAGGAGCCCTGCATCTTGAGGAAGGGTCGCAACGCCTCCATGGAGTTTGACTTTACACCCAGTAAGTTTACACTGAGTCATAGTAAACCAAATTTTAAAAATTATTAAATTTTTTTTTTTTTTAGAAAATATTTAAATATAAATTATAAATTCAAACATAGGCTGTATTAGTTTATAGATATGTACTGCAACTTCAAATACTTCTTATTCATTTGATAATTTCATGAAATTTCTATGAAATAATACAAGATGTTAGGGGAACAGTCTCAAAAACGAAAGCAAATGGCAGTACTGGTCACCCTAAACACGATTTGTCAGAAAATAAATTTGAAATCGCAAGAAAATCAGCTGTTCCATACAAACAGGTCGTGTATTATTGCAATTTGTATGAAACAGCTGATTTTTTTAGCAATTTCAAATTTATTTTGTAACAAATCGTGTTTATGGTTACATCTGCCTTGTTTTCGAGAGCGTCCCCCTAACTGTATAACATTGGCTGCATCATTTCATAAAAATGGTATGAAATTAATTGAAATTATCAAACGAATAAGATGTATTTGATAGTTGTAAAACATTTCTATAATAAACTCCATGTTTTTTTAATTTAATACGGTTTTATCGCTTATGCTTTATGCTTTATGGTATTAAAGCTGTAATATTTCAAATCATACAATGTTGTTAAATAAAGCTGGAAATTGTTTACAATTAACACTTATTACTTTAATTCCATTACGGTGTCATATCGCATTTCATTATCACATGTAGTATTAGTTGTGTCCGTTAAAAAAGAACTTAATCTATGGTGCGCTGGCTATACATTTTTTCCTTTGATTTTACGCGAGAATTTTAACATGTTACGTCGCTGAAAATAACAAGAAGTTTTGCTTCGATAATATCAAAATAAAACTTCTTGTTAGTTTCAGCGACGTACACATCCCGAATTAATCGTTATGCAAAAAAAAGTTCGTTAAAAAAAAATCAAATGACTTTTTTAAATTTTCCTTAAAATTAGTATTAAAACTGTAAACTTTTCAACACGCATGGTAGAGAGAATATAAAACATGCGCAGTGATAAAAACATATTCTGAATATGAAAGTAATGACAATAATATCATATATAATATATCATATTTTATATTGTTATGAACGAAGATGATAAGTTTAACAATGAAACGTAATTACTCTGGGTCTAGAAGTATTTCTTCTTAGGCCTCAGGATGACAACGCACCTGCAATACCAAGTGATTTTACCTTGTTATTGCAGGACTATGGCCTCTTACTACGAGGGGAGCCTTGCTTGCTTCTCATCTAGTTGTAATTAAAAAAACTTTTCCAGATTTCGCCGCATCGAAGATGAAGACAGCAGTGTACTGGGCGAACGACCGCGACGAGATTCCGTTTGGCGCTGTGGGCATAGCTGATGGCTGTCTCTACTCCACCTGCCCCGTGGTCTCTGGCACACCCAACACTCTCTCCTACTCACTCTACATCGGCAAGAAGCTGCCTAAAGTGAGTCTACTATGGTTTTTACCTTTCGAACTTGTAACACTACTGGTGCTCCTCAACCGTGTGAAAATGAAGAGAATCATTGGTTATCAGCATACAAGACAACCATCGAGGAGCTCGGGGCGTAGAAGTTTGAGCGGACGGGTTTCGACTACGAAAACAAAGCAACTTTCGTGATGGTTGATCCCGTGATGGGTCTATCAAAATTTGTAATCTCGAACGTTTTAACTACTTCAACTAGGAATGTTTTTTATCAGATAGGTAATTTAGGTATACTCTGGAAGATTTTTTTATATCTAATTATAGTTTGCAATTGCATCAAAATAAATTCAGTAATTTTCTAATGCCTTTACAAATGGTTTTCTTAGTTTTGTGCATACAAATCGGCAATTTCATAAATGAAGACTTTTTAGCTTAGGACCAATGTCTTTTTTTCTTATTTTCAGGGACACTACTGGTTCAGATGGAAGCTCTGGAACGACGACAACCCCGCCGAGGTGTGCTGCTTCGAGACCCAAGTTTCTTTAAGAAATTAAGACTCATTATAAAAAAAATCCTTGGTTTTATTTTTATTTGTCCGCGAGGTAACTGAATAAAATCCACAAAAGAATCATTATCCATATAAATGCATTATCTATATTGCAAGAAGATAATATGATACATTATAAATACAAGAAAAACTAAATCTAAAAATTTGGATTATACTTCGTGTCGTATCGTCAAAAAATGCGACCAACATACACAATTACACAGCTGAGAGATCACACGCGAAGCGCTGTGATATATGTCGGCTCGTCGTCTTGTCAGTCGTCAAGCTCGATGTCGAATTTTTCTGTTAGTGAATCGCACTGGTCCTGCACAGTTTAGTATCAAAAAGTTTATGCTGATATGTGTCACAAATGTTTTTCGATTACAAAACCAAAACAACTTTCGGCATGGTCGATCCCGGGATGTGTCAACCAAAATTTCTAGTCTCGAGCTCCTCAGTTTCGGAAGGCACGTTAAGCCGTTGGTCCTGGTTATTACTGCAACCGCTTTAACCCACCATCCCGCATTGGGCCAGCTTGGTGGTGTTATGTCCCAAACTTCTCATGTAGGAAGGCCTGTGCCCAGCAGTGGGACGTATATAGGCTGGTGATGATGATGAGGTATAATAACATTAACTATTGACAAAGATTCAAGAGAGTTGATGCTTAGGATTAATACTACCCTAATGGAGTCATACGGTCGACCACTGAAGCAGCAGAACACATTTAGTTTAGTACCATGTCACAATAACAATAGCATCAATAGTGCGGTATCAACTATTAAGTACGTGTGCAATAGTCGGTGTGACATGGTACTAAAGTGTTGAGCTACTTCTGCAGTCTGTACCTGCACCTAACAGAAGGTCGCAGCTAAATAACACTGCTTTGTAGTGCTGTGCTGCGGAGAGTAAGGCCGCCTGAACTCATTGCTTTTCTTCTATGCTCATAGGCGTAGCTAGGGGGGGCAGGGGGGGCCGGGCCCACCCTAGAAAGCTGTGGGCCCACCCTAGAAAAATACCCTTCCTCATACATAATATAACTTCATCCTTGATTACCGAAACCGAAAACCGTCTTCAAACAAAAAGCTAAAATAATTACCTACGCCGCCGACATTGATGTGTTAGCGACCGAAATACCAAGAATTTAAATGACAGTGACATCTGTGTACCGAAGGAAGAAGCAAAGAAAAAGAATAGTATAATAGGGTAAGATAACTGAAATCCATGGGGGTGCTGCCCCCCCTAGTAAAATTCGCTAGCTACGCCAATGTCTATGCTGTCCAGCATAACGCTTGCTCTTTGTTTTGGGGGTAACCAGAGCGTGAGTATACAGGATGCTGACGACAGTAAATAAATTAAAACATGGGCTATAATAATTCATAGAAATATTTTACAACTTTCAAATAAATCTTATTCATTTGATAATTTTATATCATTAGGAAATACTGCAGCCAATGTTATAATATTTCATAAAAAAATCATGGAATTATCAAATGACTAAAATGTATTAGAAAGTTGCGAAACATTGCTGTGGACTAATTTAGCCCATGTTTTTATTTTGTTCACAAGCTGCTATGAGCGTCTATAGGCGACAGTAACTACTTATCATGATGTAGACCCCGTGTAGGCTTGTTTGCTGCGACGCTTTTCATATTTAAAAAGTGCTGATCCAAAAGCGAATCAACAGAAAAAGTATTTTAATCCCTTAAGTGGCGTTATCCCACCGGAGGGCTATGACGCAAAATCAATTGTGTTTGGAATCTAATGCATGACGTGTTACGCCGGAACAGCGGATAGGAACAGTATTTTGAACAAAGTGCGTTTCAGTACTTTCTCAATTGGTCTGATTGATCCAGTTCTCTTATAAAACCATCACAATACATGGCATTGATCGGCATCGGCCCAGGCACCTCATGGTTGTTCGTAGGCAAAGTAGAGAAACGTAAGCTTCGCTAACTCTATTTTAGGAAGATGTAAAATATTCCGTATGGAGAATAATTTTACTAGATATTTTCTTTTCTCTTAAGACAATAACAAATTATGTTTAAAGAAGCTGACCCCGCAAACGTTGTTTTGCTATAAGAAAAAAAAATATTGTTCAAATAAAATAATAGATAGTAGCCGATTCTCAGACCTACTGAATATACATATAAAATTTCACGAAAATCGGCAAGCCGTTTCGGAGGAGTATGGTAACGAGAATTTTATATGTTAGATGTTCTTATTATGATACCTCGTCAATAGACCCCAGCCAGCTATTATTCAATGATCTGTTCTGAAATCCTATAATCACGGAAAACATTCATTATGCTCTTAGCCTGTCTCGTTTGTCATTGACATTTCTCGTAAAGACGAATATTCTATGATTCTTTGCCAAAATTAAAAGTAAGAAGGTAAATATTTGCTGAAAACTCTAGTCGGTACCTGCCTGCACATCGCCTTCGCATTCACCTTGCCGGCTTAAAAGGTGCATTTCCACGCCTCTTTTGAAGGAACCCATGTTATAGGAAGGAGGGGAACACGTGTGCTGGCATAGAATTAGATTCGTTGATTTCGTATAAAGAACTTCTTTAAAGTTCTGTACGTTTTTATCTAAGGAAGATAAATAAGTATAATTAAGCTATTATTGCTGCTCAATTTGGACTAGATAATAATAGATGTGATTGTAACAATACATATACTATTAATAATTCTGCTCATTAATGACGGAAATAGTTTCTCAATACAATAACTGACACAACGACCTCATATATCAATGTTATCACATGGTAGTTCTTTCGACATAATTAGGTAGGAACTATTGTACTATGACTATGTTTAATCAGAATATCGAGAAAGTATTATATTTTGTTTAATGACTGTGACAATTTTTTAGTGGACATCTTTGTTTAACATTTTGTTAAACATTTTGTTTATTATTTAAATGCATGCACAGATATTCCATACGAATATCACAGAGGAAATAATTCTAATTTTATAAATGCGAAAGTAACTCTATCCGTCTGTTCTTTTTACGCTTGAACCAAAGACCAATTTACACGAATTTTGGTATGGAGATAGTTTGAGACGCCGGGAAGGACAAAGGACAACTTCCACGCGGGCAGAGCCGCGAGCGGCTACCAGTAGTAGTGGGCAATATTGCTGAATGATAAACTTGACTTTTGTCTTAATTCAACATAAATGTTCCACGTCGCCATTAGCTGTTGAATTTGACATTTACTATAACAGGCAAAACTTAATTTTAAAGTAATTATTTGTGTTTTTGTTACAATAAAATGACTAGAAAATGCCGAAGTAAACTTGCCATTCAATCCCCACTCAATGTTCATTCGTTAAATCTCGTCTCATTCTATTATTCAGACGTTTCATTGCTCTCTCTCTCTTTCTATGTGAAGCGGTAAGAAGAGTATAGTGCAGCTTGAAACACCAGTTTGTTTCAAGCTGCACTAGCTGTCTCCTCGTGAATGCTTCTAGCCGCCTCCACCTTGCCGGCCCATAAGATGCCTTTTCACGCCTCTTCTGAAGGAACCTTTGTTATAGGAAGGAGTGAACACATGTGCTGGCAAATAATTCCAAGATTTGGAATTCCGACAAAGAAACGAGGTACTAAACTTCTTTGTGCGTGATGTTGAGGTGGAAACAGTAAATTGATGACTCCGAAGACCGGCACGCGTGCTGCTGAGTAGGAAGGGGGAAGGTGGGACAACTAACTAACACTCTCCGTGATAAAGCCATTTTATTCAGCTCCTCAAACCTATAAACCCAATATTAGCGCCATGAAATTTGTTTCACCATCCATTCCCAAATACTGTGCATCATGGCTAATGCTACGTGCTAAAAGCCAGTGATCCTGTGAACTGTTCAAAATGAAAAAAAAATGAAAATATCTTTATACAATCAGGCCCCCCAAGAAGTACGTTCGAATCGTCAAAAAACCCATATGTCTAACACATAAAATAATATTAACTAACAATATCATGTTTGTCTTTCTGTCTTGTCTGGGTCTACGTAAGCTAACGATGTTATAATGTCAGTCTGTCTATCGGTCTGTCTGTCGATCTGTCTGTCAGTTCGTCTGTCAGCCTGACAGTCTGTGTCAGTCAGTCTGTCTGTCTATATGTCAGTCTGTCTGAATTTACACCGGTTCCAAAAGTTGAACTACCGAGAAGATTCCGGCAACAAACTCGTGTAGTCACTCTTTTCAATTATTAAGTTACAATGTTTAGTTTCATAGTAATAGTAATTAGCAGTTCAGTGTCACACAGAGTATAAAAACTAGGTATAAGTATAAACATACCATGAAGTACCTAATGACAAGATTATTTACTTTATTTAAAGGCTGTCCGACAATGCACCATCACAATATTGGTAGGTATTATAATACACAAAGATCAACAGTTAATATACAAAGGCCTGATAAAGCCAAACATCTTTCATTAATTTTAAACACTTGTCTGACCACATCATTACAATAATAATTGTATTGTTCTAAATAATTCCTATAATGCCATATACCTACATCCCTCAAAAATGATACTATTGGTGTCTAAGTATGTAAATTATACAAAATCAAGGAAGCTAAGAGATGACCATTTCCACTAGTGGCACCTGTTCACAGGTATGACGCATGTGCCAGCCATCGCTCCGCTCAACCATAGGTATTATAGGGAACGGAGCGACCCGGCACACGACGCCACCACCGTTTATTAGATAAGGCCTAATTATGGAATCATGGTAGTCGTCATCACCATTCAGTCGTAAGATGTCTACTGCGAAAAAATGAGCTGTTTTACATTTCAGCTGAGTTCATTTGGAAAGTATGGAACAGCTGATTTTTTTCACAATTTCAGAGTTGCTTCCATAGTAAACGTTGTTTGTATTGATGAGATTTTTAAATGGTTTTGAGGTTTTTGGTGTTTAAAAATAAACCTCTACCTATATGAATTTATGAACATCTGTTGAGGCGTTTGATGACTATCAACTCATTTACTTCATAATAAAAGGGTCATACTAACTTTCACAGATCCGATACATTTGAAATTAGGTTTACTGTTACTTCGGTGGTATTTCCAAGAAAGGAACCCTAGAGCTGATCCTGTAACATCCAATAGTCTTCTTTTTTATTTTAACATTATTAGGTATAAATGTTTGAAATCAAATAGTCTGCTGCAAACAATTCTTCAGAAACTTACGGCATGTGAAACGTGTTTGGGCTCTTAAGAATAGTCTTAATATTAAGCAATATTGTCTCAAGTTTAGCTTGTAACGCAAATAGACTAGAAGAATTTCACAGGATTATCCCAAGTCCTAGGTAGCTCACAGGGTTAGAGCAGTCGCCAGGATTGTGAAAGGTCGCGGGTTCGATCCCCTCCTCAGGACGTGAAATTTTTCTAGTTTAGATATTTTTGTGAGTAAATAGTCTCAATGTGATAGTCTGAATATTGTATTGTGTTGTTCTTAGTTGTCAAGCTCACAAAAATAAAAATGCATATTTTGTCCGATGATTCGTGTCTATTGTGTTCATAATATTTTAAATCGCGTAGAAACTTATAGATACAAGAGAAGGGAGATAACAATTAAAAACAGTTCAGTCGTATTCCTGTGATATTGCAGACATGTTGCCCAGACTACTATTAATTGTTTCCCTCTTTGCCGTGGCTTATAGTGAATTTGTTGATGATGAATTTGATATAGAAATCTTCAAGAAATCATGTCGCGGGGGTAAGTTAAATTAAAATATTTCATTAATAATTTTGATATTAGTTTGATATTAATTTTTGTTTAAAATTTTTTTTTCACAATTTTTAGTGATAACTTTCTAAGGTTGAATCAGATGGGTGACCGTCAACTAATATTGTTTTCTACTATCGTATCGTTTCACTAAAAAATTAAAACCGACTTCAAAAAACTGAAAAGGATAAAATAATTAAATTTAAGTAGGTATTCATCCACTAGAAACATATTTTTGGAGTCGGTGCTTCACTTTCTATTGTTTTTGGAAACCACTTAGCACCAACTCCAAAAATATGTTTCTAGGGGATGAATACCTACCTAAATTTAATTATTTTATCCTTTTCAGTTTTTTGAAGTCGGTTTTAATTTTTGTTTAAATTTTTTTTTTCTCAATTTTTAGTGATAACTTTCTACGGTCGAAGCTAGATGGGTGACCGTCAACTTATATTGTTTCCTATTATCGTATCGTTTCACTAAAAAGTCATTGGAAAAGCAAAAATTCGCAATTTCGCATATGTAGACGACTTAATAACTTCAGTTTTTTTTTATTTATAACCAAAGCACCCAATTGTTTTTGAAAAAAATTTTATGGGACCAAATGGCAGCTATTTCGCATCGAACAAAAAAGAATCACGTAAATCGGATCAGTAATCTCGGCGTAATCGATGTACATACATAGAAAAAAAAACATACTGGCGGAATTGAGAACCTCCTCGTTTTTGAAGTCGGTTAAAAATAAAAGAAAAGAATTTCAAAGAATTGTAAAGGTAACATTTTGAAAATTTTCTTAATTCATGATATATACCTAAGTACTGCCGGTTTAATTTAAAAAAAAATATAAATTATAAAATTTATTTTATAATTTATTATTATAATTGTTAATAATATTAAAATATTTTATCAAACGCATTATTTTATCATTATTATTTTCTATATGGGAAAATTTTTATTTTTATTTTAGCGTGGTCATCAAAAATAATTTGGTGTACAAATTGTTCATTTGTCGGTATTTTGATGACCAATTATAATTTTTGATGATCAATTTTAATTTTAAAGTTAGTTAGGTTAGGTAAAAAAAAAGTTTGTGTGGTGATCAGTTGAATAAAAGCCTTTTCTTTATTTTACCACATTCTACTTTCCGCATTTTTCAGTACCTACCAAATATTTATTCGAAGTTATGGATTTGGTGATCATTTGTAAAACGTCAATACTAAATACCTACATTTATTTTAATAATAGTAACAATAGATTCCAATCTTTATAAAACAATTAATAAATGTTTATATGTAGAAACTTAAATTAATTTAAGTACTGAGCATTTTTATACAACAAACATATCTACAAGCAAACCTGAAATAAAATTTTCGGTAATATTTGAAATTAAATAATATAGGTATGTAAATTATTTTATTACAATATGAGGTCATTGACCTGTGTTGTGATAATTATATTATTTATACATAAATTCTGATAGCGGCACGGTACCGTGATAAAGGTTTTTCTTAGTTAAAAAAATTACAATGATATTTAACTTAGGGCTGGTTTCACAAGTTACTGATAAAATGCTGCGTAGAGATAACAGTTTAGGTCGAAATTTTGCTATTTCCACAAAAAAATAATCAAAAATTTAAATCAATTTCAAAAAACTGAAGAATATAAAATAATTATATTTAAGTAGGTGCTCATCCCGTAGAATCATTTTTTTAGGAGTCGGTGCTTCACTTTCTATTGTTTCTGGAAACAACTTAGTTGACCGACTTCAAAAACTTTTCAGTTTTTAGAAGTCGGTTTTAATTTTTGTTTCAATTTTTTTTACAATTTTAAGTGATAACTTTTTAAGGTCAAAGCTAGATGGGTGACTGTCAGCTTATATTGTTTTCTACTATCGCCGTATTGTTTCACTAAAATGTCCGTGTTGAGAACCTCCTCGTTTTTGAAGTCGGTTAAAAATGACGTCACCTTTCATACAGTTTTGGTCCGCCTCTGTAGTCTAGTGGTTGAAACCACCTACCTCAGATCAGGGGCCTTACCACCATCTTTTATCGCGATCCAATTTAGGTCCTAAACTGAGTAGAATCGTTTAATTCGTACTACGACGCTATCTACGACTATGACAGCGACGCAGTTTAGGAACCAATACTGAACCGAGCGGAATATGAATCGCTTTTATAAAGGTGGTGGTAAGGCCCCAGGATTCCCCGTGGAGACAGAAATAGCTCGGTTTGGTTGGTGATTTTTCTGAGTCCGCCTGGCTAGTTCACTCTAACACCATGGATTGGCTGAATCTAAACTCACCTCAAACGCTTAGACCACTGACAATTACACAACTTCTTTTTCCGTCCCTCCTGTCTATCTGTCAGAAATCTCTCACCTCGATGACGTTATCGCCTCTCGTAACGCTAAGCGCTATAGCCCGCGGAAAAGCGCGCGTGTTCTACGAAAAGCTCAAGACAGCGACGAAAGCCTCCTCGAAGAACGACATGAGGGGACAGAAAACCAGTAGCAGATCAGGGTTTCTTATTTCAGCTATGAAACAGTTCGCTGTGTTTCGGATTGAAGGGAAAGGTAGCCAGTGTCATTACTGGGCATGGACGGCATTTCATCTTAGGCCTCAGGAGGACAACGCACCTGCAATATCAAGTGATTTTCCTTGTTATTGCAGGTGTCTATAGGCGGCGGTAACCGCTTACCATCAGGTGGGCCGTCAGCTTGTTTGTCATGTAGTTGTTTATAAAAAAGGGTATTTCCTATACAGTCCACATATATCAAAATTACACACCACACCATCTTACCTAAGTTTGCCGCCATAACAATAATGTTAACAGCATATGTTTCGGCAGTTGGAGGTGGTTGAGGAATCCGGGCTTATAGCTCGCTTCCGAAGGTGGAAGTTCTTATCATTACTTACCATACGGTAGATGAAGCCAAGAGCTTCCCTGTAAAGATTATAAAAAAAGGATTAACTTAATAGAATAGAATAAAATTTTATTAAGCGAGAATGTGGTTCTTTAACAAGTTCTTAATCTTAATAATAAGTACAAGACACAATCACCCAATTTAGGCATGTAAATACAATCAATCTCTTTAATTTCAAAATCAATAGAAAGTTAAGTTTTATGGACAAAATATTCGTTTAAACTTTTAAATTGTTTTTATACAATTTTAAATAAAAACATTTGTAAAAACTTACAAAAACAATCACACGTATAAAAACAATTGTTTGTTCAAAGTCAGTCAGGAAGCTTACTTTGGTATTGGTAATTTTTAATACTTTATATTCCAGTGGACTCCTCCCAATGCGTGGTGCATGCCGTGAGGATGAATAAATGCATCGATGGTCCAAGGTTCTGCACCCTCAAAACGGATGAGAGATACTCCATCAACATCGACTTTACACCAAGTGAGCATTCCATATTTACGTCTTTATACAGGTGTTCAGTACTCACCATAACAAGAGGGCACCTCCCCATGTTACCATAGTCATATAACAATATTAGAATTATAACCATTATTTATTACTGATTTTTTTTTGGGTCAGCCAAATTGTGAATAAATATAATATAGGTTAATTATTAAATTATTATGACTAAAATATTAATAAACACATTTTAATGTTTTCGCGCCCACTTATTGTCACAATCGCGTCTGGCCAGACCCCAGGACACGCGGGTTCGATTCCCGCCTGGAGCATAAATGTTTTCATTGTATTCTTTCTTTGTTTGTAATTGTTATTAATAAACAAAATAAAATATAATGAATGATTAATAAATTAAATTCTAACATCAATTAATTAACAATATTAGAAGAACTAGGGATGTGTATAAACACTTTTTAAATAAAAACAATGAATTCAATGACACAATAATAAAAATAAATAATAATTTATGTATTTGAAATATCCTCCTCCCTTCTAATTGCTGTGCCCGACAGGGTCCATGATGTAGAGGCAAATTAAATTTTAGACCTTAAGAAATCAGATTGTAGAAAAGGAACAAAATTTGCAATTGAAATAAATACTGTAACCATAAATTCAAAATTGTAAAATAAATTTCCTTCATACCAATAGTGCGGTCAGTTAAACTAGGTAAAGGTAAGAGACATTCTAAAAGAAAATTCTAAAATGAATTTTGGAGCTTTTGATAACAGTTCAGTCTTAGACCTAAAGTAGTATTTAGTATTTATAATAATATGACTATGATTCCATGGGTAGGTGCATGCTTGTTACACCGAGTGCCAAACACCTTGTACACGTCCTACTGCTGGGCACAGGCCTTCCTATATGGGAAAACCACACCACATAAATAAGCCATTCAATTGGATGCTGAGGCAGGTCTTTCATATCTAAAAGCTTTTGTATGACTGTTTGAGTGATTGGTAGGTTCAAGGTTATTATAGTATTGTCTAACATTTTCGCGAGCACTACACATTTGAAATAAAACCAATTTACCGGATTTAACTCGCGTTTAATTAGATGTTACATTATTATTATTCACCCGACGTTTCGATTACTTTACAGCGATCGTGGTCACGGGAAGACTGAAGATGTCAGTTGTCTTTGATAAGTTTTAAGTTAACTACCGTCACTTTGTATTATATTTTGAGCGGTCCGAATTACGCATACGGAGCTCACGGTGTCAGTTTTTTGGGCAGTGTGAGGACGGGCTTGGGACTTTATTATTCGCAAGATGGGATCCCAAGCTGGTGGTACACTCCAACCATCATCTCTATTGAAATTAGGATGTTTTTTGATTTCAATAGCCTCACGTAACATTCTAGGAATGAAACGGTGTTCTTTGGCGAGGATCTGGGGCTTGTCAAATCTGATATAGTGATTGGGTCCGTCAAGAGCGTGTTCACACACTGCCGACTTCGTTTCGCGCCTGTGTTTTACGTCAGCTATATGTTCTTTTACCCGGGTGCCTATGCTTCTCTTTGTTTGACCTATGTATGAGAGGCCAATAATAATGTAACATCTAATTAAACGCGAATTAAATCCGGTAAATTGGTTTTATTTCAAGGTTATTGTTAGACTGTTAGATGATCATAAAAAAATAACCTTGAAACTATCAATCAAACCAAAACTTTTCAGTACAAGATGATCCATTGAATACGCCAAGTCGTTAAACGTTACGTGACTCAATGAGTTTAATTAACTATCGGGCTAGGCATTCAATTAGATGCCGGCGTTTAAACAACGGGCTAGGCATTCAGTTAAACGGCTGACTTAAGCACAGGGTGGCATGTACACTATGACTGCCCTCTCATCCACGCACGACCGACTTATTCTTTTTATCACTTATTTTAAAACCTTCTCTAACAAGTTCACGCATTAAACTATCTGATAATATTGATTAGTGCATACTTTCTGAGGTGCATACTTTATGAAATGTTTGTTTGATAGTATCAATACTATTGCCTCTATGGAAAGTGTTAATGGAATTAACATGGTTATTGCCCTTTGCCTTTAACTTTTGTAATTAAGACACACTGACCTCAGAATCGCACCCTATGTATTAGAATTAGACCCCGGTAGTACATGTAATATCTACCACTTCCTTCAACGCCCTCCTACGAGGCGGTCAGGGACGTTGTTGCTATGTGCGTCTGCGACGCCATGTTATCAGATAAAACTTAATTCAGATTTCAGTGAAATATAATAAAAACAGTAATCACTTCCGTGAATAAATCAGTGAAATTACGTCAGTCTTCAGTTTCATTTTAGCCACCAACACCCACTAAGCTAATAGGCCCGGGTGTCAACGTGGGGAGGCGCTTCGAACCCGCCACCGACCCACGATACCGCAAACAGAAAGTCCCTATTGGTCTTTATCCTAACGATCATTACTCGATACAATATAACCACTTCCACCATCTCACCTTGGGTTAGCGAGATGGTGTAATAACCCAAACTCCTTATGTGTTTTTGCCACGTAGGACGGTCTGTGCCCAGCAGTGGGATTAGTAGGCTTATAAATTAACCGGTGTGAGTGAGTGATAAGATTAATGTATGGCCATTATGTTTCCAGACTTCACGGCCTTTCAGATGAAGGCGGCGGTGTCGAACGACCACGATAACGTGGGATCCTTCTACCCCGTGAAGGTCTACAAGGACGCCTGCGGACGCGACGCCTTAATGCCGTGTCCACTGTTAGAGAACTACAGATATTCGTATAATGTACCGTTCACTATGAACAAGAGGACTCCTGTAAGTACAATGGTCATACCTTTTATTTTATGACCGCCTGGTTGAGTAATCAGTACTCAGGGGCCCCGGATTCAAATCTCTGTGGTCAACTGTGGTGACAGATTCTTGTGTGATGAATAAGAACAATTATTCTTACGAGTTATGGATGTTAACATATGTTTATTTAGTAAATTTTCTAATATTTATACATATTAGGTTGGGGAAAAGGTCTTTTCGCATTATAGTATGTATGACATTGTAATAAAATCTCTTTGGCTGTACAATTTGTATCTGGCTGGTTTTGGTATCATTAAGAGTTTAGATTTTTAAAAAGATAATTCTAAATTCAAATTAAGAAAATGTGTGTTTTTCATTTGTTTTTCGTACTGTCAAGATGAGTGAATCTAATGAAGAAATTCGATTATCTATACATTTTAAAATTTTACTACAAAAAAGGTAAAAATGCAACTAAAGCCGCAAAAAAAATTTGCGATGTTTAAGGACCTAGTGCAGTGTCTGTGAGAGTAGCACAAATTTGGTTTAAGCGTTTTCAATCCGGAAATTTTGATGTCAAAGGTGCACGTCGCTCGGGCCGCCCTATTTCGGATAAAATTGATGCCATTTTTAAAAAACTGGAGCAAGATCAGCATATCAGTAGTTACGACGTAGCTGAAGAACTGGGAATTGACCACAAAACAGTTTTGGCGCATTTAAAAAAAATGGGTACATAAAAAAGCTCGATATTTGGGTACCCCACGAGCTCACTAAAAGAAACCTAATAAACCGGGTACTCATTTGTGATTCTTTATTACGACGTAATGAAACAGAACCATTTTTGAAGAAGCTGATAACTGGTGATGAAAATTAGATCACGTACGGCAAGAACGTGCGAAAAAGGTCGTGGTCAAAGGCAGGTCAGGCTTCACAGACTGTGGCGAAACCCGGGTTAACTCGCAACAAGGTGATGCTGTGGGTGTGGTGGGATTAGAAGGGCATTATTCATTATGAGCTGTTACCATCAGACAGGACCATCGATTCTGAACTCTACTGCAAACAACACTGATGAGATTAAAGCAAGAAGTTGAGAGAAAGCGGCCGGAATTAATCAACAGAGGGGGTGTGGTTTTTCATCATGATAACGCTAGACCTCACACATCTTTAGCCACTCAGCAAAAATTAAGAGAGTTTGGCTGGGAGGTGTTTATGCATCCGCCGTATAGTCCTGATCATGCACCTTCAGATTTCCACCTGTTTCGCTCTCTTCAGAATTCTCTAGGCAGTGTCAGGTTAAAATCACGAGAGGACTGGCAAAACTAAGTACTTGTCGCGGTATTTTGATCAGAAGCCTCAAAACTTCTATAGCAATGGGATCATGTCCATACCTACAAGATGGCAAAAAGTTATCGAACAAAATGGTACCTACATACTTTCATCATCATCATCATCATCATCACTAGCCTATATATGTCCCACTGCTGGTTACAGACCTTCCTACATGGCAGAAACACATGAGGAGTTTGGGCCATAACACCACCACGCTGGCCCAATGCGGGTTGGTGGGTTAAAGCGGTTGCAGTAACAACCGGGACCAACGGCTTAACGTGTCTTCCGAAGCACGGAGGGCTCGAGATTAGAAATTTGATTGACCCATCCAGGGACCAACCATGGCGAAAGTTGCTTTGTTTTCGTGATCGAATCGAAGCTCAAACCACTACGCCAACGAGCTCCTCCCTACATACTATAGTTAAATGTTAATAAACTATATCAAAAATTTTCTTAAAAAATGCGAAGAAACTTTTTCCCCGACCTATTACATTCTCCGTTGTCCGTTCTTGATGATGCTCGCTTGTAGGTGGACAGACGCTCGTAGCACATTTATGACTAATGATGTCCCACTGCAGCGTAAAGGTGCACAGACGCTCGTAGCACATTTATGACACATGGTGTCCCACTGCAGCCTATAGGTAGACAGATGCTCGTAGCACATTTATGACACATGGTGTCCCACTGCAGCCTATAGGTAGACAGACGCTCGTAGCACATTTATTACAAATGTTGTCCGACTGCAGCCGATAGGTAGACAGACGCTCGTAGCACATTTATGACACATGGTGTCCCACTGCAGCCCATAGGTAGACAGACGCTCGTAGCACATTTATTACAAATGTTGTCCGACTGCAGCCGATAGGTAGACAGACGCTCGTAGCACATTTATGGCACATGGTGTCCCACTGCAGCCTATAGATAGACAGACGCTCGTAGCACATTTATGACACATGGTGTCCGACTGCAGCCGATAGGTAGTCAGACGCTCGTAGCACATTTATGACACATGGTGTCCCACTGCAGCCTATAGGTAGACAGACGTTCGTAGCATATTTATTACAAATGGTGTCCGACTGCAGCCGATAGGTAGACAGACGCTCGTAGCACATTTATGACACATGGTGTCCCACTGCAGCCCATAGGTAGACAGACGCTCGTAGCACATTTATTACAAATGGTGTCCGACTGCAGCCGATAGGTAGACAGACGCTCGTAGCACATTTATGACACATGGTGTCCCACTGCAGCCTATAGGTAGACAGACGCTCGTAGCACATTTATTACAAATGGTGTCCGACTGTAGCCGATAGGTAGACAGACGCTCGTAGCACATTTATGACACATGGTGTCCCACTGCAGCCTATAGGTAGACAGACGCTCGTAGCACATTTATTACAAATGGTGTCCGACTGCAGCTTATAGGTAGACAGACGCTCGTAGCACATTTATGACACATGGTGTCCCACTGCAGCCTATAGGTAGACAGACGCTCGTAGCATATTTATGACAAATGGTGTCCTACTGCAGCCTATAGGTAGACAGACGCTCGTAGCACACTTATGACAAATGGTGTCCCACTGCAGCCTATAGGTAGACAGACGCTCGTAGCATATTTATGACAAATGGTGTCCCACTGCAGCCTGTCGGTAGACAGACGCTCGTAGCATATTTATGACAAATAGTGTCCCACTGTAGCCTATAGGTAGACAGACGCTCGTAGCACATTTATGACAAATGGTGTCCGACTGCAGCCTATAGGTAGACAGACGCTCGTAGCATATTTATGACAAATGGTGTCCCACTGCAGCTTATAGGTAGACAGACGCTCGTAGCACATTTATGACAAATGCTGTCCCACTGCAGCCTATAGGTAGACAGACGCTCGTAGCACATTTTCATTTTGTATTTTGACAGCATTTTCCTTTTTAGTTTAAGTCTAAATAAATAAGTCGGTTTTTCTTTTAGTTTTTTTTCACAATTTTCGGTGCTAAATTTCTAAATTGAAAGCTAGATGGGTGACCGTCAACATTATCGACTTGTCTTTGTCTTAGTCTCCGGTTAAAATAGGTAACATAATTATATTGTTTCTTACTATCGTATCGTTCCACTAGAAAATCACAGTAAAGCAAAAATCAGCAATTTTGCTTACACTGATTGATGACTTAATTTATTTTAATTTATAAGCCAAACTAATTTTAATAATAATAATAATAATAATAATAATATTTATACACTCACACCTATTATCTAGCCCAAAGTAAGCATCATTAAGAGCTTGTGTTATGGATACTAGATAACGGAGAAATAATGATAATAATATGTATATAAATATTAGAAATATACTAAATAAACATATAAACATCCATGACTCGTAAACAAATGTTCGTACTCATCATACAAACATTTGTTCCTACCGGGATTCGAACCCGGGACCTCTTGACCGAGTAGCCTGGGGTACAGACCACTCGGCCAGGCGGTCGTCATGGCGGTCATGTTAATGGGACTAATCTGAAAGTATACTCTTTTAAATAAAATAAGAATTTAAAATAAAACCACTTTATTACTAAATTATTTATTAGCATCAAAATTACCTTCCACTGGTTAAAGATTTAAGGGCTTGCTACAACCAACTTATGATTCTATCATTATAGTATTAGGATTGGAAGTATTGGAATTACTTTGAGAAGAGCTCCAATGATTTTGATGCTGTCTGTACATTCAACGACAAATCTTGGACTGATTGTAGTTTTTTTTTATACAACTAGATGACAAACAAGCCTGATGGTAAGCGGTTACCGCCGCCTATAGACACCTGCAATAACAAGAAGAAATCACTTGAGATTGCAGGTGCGTTCTCATCCTGGGGCCTAAGATGAAATGCCGTCCATGCCCAGTAATTACACTGGCTTCCCTTCAATCCGAAACACAGCGAACCGTTTCACGGCTGAAATAAGAAAGGCGGTGGTACCTACCCACACGACTCTACATACGGGTCTACCGCCTAGTAACCTTCATTCTTTTGTTTCAGGGCAAATTCCCGATCCAAGTGATGCTGTGGAACGGGGAAAATGAAAAAGAAGCGTGCTGTTTCACTTTCAGGGCCAAAGTGTATTAAAAAGTTACTTTCGCTTTCTTTTAGTCAGTTAAGTTGAAGCTTAAAATAAAATTGACTGACATTTTACTATTAATAATTATCTCTTAGAAGTTATTGACCAGCAGACAGAGCGTCAAGTGCAGCTGTGGCCGTGTACCGAAATACCACTGCTATTGCCATTTTGTTGGCAACTGTACCTTCATTTGTTTTATATCATTAAGTGGCACATTAGTTGTTAGATAATAAATAGATTTTTACAGTATAAAATGCAAGTTTTATTTATATACCACTAAAATGGCAATCAAGCATATGGACGCTCGCAACACCAAGGGTACCACTCGCATGTTGCTGGCCCTGTAAAAACCTTTCCACGCCTCTTTTGAAGAACCCCATGCTGTACTCATTTGAGGAAACCTCTGCAGTGGGAGAAAGTTTCTCTGAAACCGTAAAGTACGCGGCCACTTTGGTTTTATTGTCTTGAAAATAAGTAGGTATCCATACTATGACCCTTGCAAAACTATTTCCATACAAAATTTAACTGAAATCAGTGCAGCGGTTTAAGTGTGAAGAGATCACAGACAGACACACTTTTGCATTTATAATATTAGTATGGGTATGAAACTGTAGCCGCTAAAAACATCTTTTCATTCCTCATGCTCGGAAAGTAGCGTTTTCTTGATCGGTGTATTGGGAGGAAAACGCTAGTTCCCACCACCGGGCGGGAAAAACTTACACTAATTGCCTTTTGTCCTAGGGCAGGAATAAAAATTTAAAACACCGACTGCAAAAAACTGAAAAGGATAAAATAATTAAATTTAAGTAGGTAGGTACTCATCCCCTAGAAACATATTTTTTGGAGTCGGTGCTTCACTTTCTATTATTTTTGGAAACCACTTAGCACCAACTCCAAAAATATGTTTCTAGGGGATGAGTACCTACCTACTTAAATTTAATTATTTTATCCTTTTCAGTTTTTGAAGTCGGTTTTAATTTTTGTTTAATATTTTATTTTCACAATTTTTAGTGATAACTTTCTAAGGTCGAAGCTAGATGGGTGACCGTCGTCGATTGTTTCCTACTATCGTATCGTTTCACTAAAAAGTCATAGAAAAACAAAAAATCGCAATTTCGCATACGTAGACGACTTAATGATTTCAGTTTTTTTAATTTAAAACCAAACTACCCAACTGATTGTGAAAAAATTTTCATGGGACCAAATGGCAGCTATTCCGCATCAAACAAAAAAAGAATCACATAAATGGGATCAGTAATCTCGGCGTAATCGGTGTACATACATAGAAAAAAGAAAAAAAAACATACCGGCCGAATTGAGAACCTCCTCGTTTTTGAAGTCGGTTAAAAATAGAACTGAATTTGGTTACGTACAATCTGTGGTACAATGAAGAAAAAAAAGTAATCGGCTTAATGGCCAGTAGGCGGTAACGCGATGTGATCCAAATTTAAAAATACAGTTCTCAATATAACGTTACATTTAATTTTCAATAGGTTCTACTCATGTTAAAAGTATTTTTGTTAATAAATTTTATTAGAAAAAATATTTTTTATTTTCCTTGCATTTAAAATGAAAAGTAGAGTGGTACACACGGGTAAAAGGAATCAAACCCTACTCGGACTAATAGCCGCCCTCACTGCGCTCGGGCGTCTAACAAGTTAACAACCTCGTAGGGATTGATTCCTTTCCACCCTTATAAAGCAATCTACTATTGAGCCGCTACAGTTTCATCACTGCTACGGTAGCGATAGTGATGTGTGTTGCTTTTAGATCAAAATAAACGGTTATCAAGTTTAACTAGCTAAGCGTCGTGTGCTTACCTCAGAGACTTATGTCCATTTCACTAACCATTCCCTAGGCTTAGGTGACTCTTCTGGGGGTGGGTTGGTGAAATTTCTTTGGCAGAGCCCATGCTACCCCCGCGAAGGGCAGTGGAGTTACCGGGGAGTTTTAGTGGGTATTCCCAGTGCCTTGGAAGCGCTGGGCGACCCCCACACACGCCCGTCGCTTAGCCAGCGGCGGGTAGGTCTGTAGTCGGATTTCTCCCCGAAAAAAAAAAGGCTTAGGTGACTCTTAACGACATTTGTCTCTTTCTATCTCCTTTATATAGACTGAGCTAAAAATCGTTAAGAGGCTTAACGCTAAGCAAAGGTTAGTGAAAACGAGCAAGAGAGAAACTAAAAGAAACAAAACTACCACACGAACCGATTTGCTCGTTAGTTTTCTTCTAACGCCCAATTACAACCAAAAATGACTGTTATAAAACATAGAGCTGTGTGAATATTGTTATATAAAAGCTTAACAATGCCCCGGGGTGGTGTCGTCTAGGTTCACTTTCGTTTGGGAGGTCACGATTTAAATTGACCATTATGCGGTCATGTACATGCTCAGTTTTGTCCACTTAGTTAGACTAACGTTTCCTGCGATTATAGCTTTTAAAGATATGAAGGTAAAGTTCAAAAATGGCTCTGGGAAAAAACTGTATAGTCGTATTCATAAGCGGAAGCGGGATTTAATTTTGTTTCTTGGGATATACTGAGTGTAGATAAAAGTAATGATTTAATCAAAAAATCTACTAAACCCTACACAGTGTTTCTTTTTATACAACTAGATGACAAACAAGCTGACGACCCACTTGGTGGTAAGCGGTTACCGCCGCCTATAGACACCTGCAATTACAAGGAAAAGCACTTGATATTGCAGGTGCGTTGTCATCCTGAGGCCTAAGATGAAATGCCGTCCATGCCCAGTAATTACACTGGCTACCTCTTCCTTCGATCCGAAACACAGCGAACTGTTTCACGGCTGAAATAAGAAAGGCGGTGGTACCTACCCAGACGACGCTACACACGGGCCTACCACCTAGTAAAACTTACTGACACGCGCTTACTTTGTTAATGTAAAGTCTGATATTGGTCCTAATTTTGCAGAACACAAAACTAAATTTAAGTTCAGTGGATCTCGGTCTCTCAATCATGAATACAAAAATAATGATTGTAATAAAATTTGACTTTTAAAAAAGTGACCACACTTTTTTAAAAGTCAAAGTTTTCGACCTTATTATATTTTTGGACCTATCCTCTCCCCCTCGGACCGCGAAAGCGACAAGACGTGTGAACCCGTGTTAGAGTAATTTATATAATTTTAAATAAAAAATATTTGAATATTTGCTACTAAGTCTCGATAACTACTAGGCGTCTAAAACACTCAAGAGGTATACGAGTTACGAGTTACGCTGTGATCCCGAACAATAGTGTCGTCGTGCGTACGTCGACGAGCAAGTAACAAACTCCGGAAACCGCACTACTTCAACACCGTGACATCGCGTTGACCATAGTGAAGTAATAGCGTAAGTAGGGACACTCAGTACAATGCCCAATTTGCCACGCTCTCCGCCACTTAACAAATCACACAGTATGTCGGAATCTGATGTCGACAAGATGGCCGTATACTCCGCAGCTTTGGAAGAAATTACACATGTTACCCAGCGTGAAAGTAAGCGGCGAAGGGTGACAGATGACTCAACGGAAATGGGAGCCGATACTTCGGACCTTCGTACGATTATTCGGGAAGAACTTCGTGATTTCTTGAATGCCTTTCAAACACAACAAAATTCACGCCTGGATGTTTTAGAAAAACACATATCTGACATTAAAACCCAAACAGAAACTACATTTATTAAAACCCAAGACATAGAGAAATCAATTGAATTTGTAACCTCCAGGGTGGATAATGTTGCACTTGCCATTGAGAGCTTGGAGGAAGAGCGAAAACATCTTCAAAATCAGGTCATAAGCTTGGAAGCGAAAACTGACGCAATGGAAAGATCATCTCGTAAAACAAGCATTCAGATCAGAAATGTCCCTAGGCAGAAAGCTGAAACTAAGGAGAAGCTTTTCAACATGATAAAGAAGCTATCGTCTAGTCTTGATATTAAAATGGAGACTGCTGAACTGCGTGACGTCCACCGTCTGCCCGCCAAACCAGACCAATCTAATACAACGATAGTTGCAGAATTTACCTCTACTCTCATAAAAGGAAATTTCCTATCAGCGGCTAAGACCCATAAATTGGCCTCAATACGGTACAAAACTGAACAACTGAACTCATCACATCTGGGATTAGAAGGACCCAAGGCAGAAATATATCTTTCAGATCACCTTACGCCTCTAGCATCTCGTTTATATTATCTGGCTCGTGAGTTTCGCAAGACCATGGGCTACGATTACTGTTGGACCTCTAATGGACTGGTTTACCTACGAAAACAACAAGGTGAGCCATATATCCTGGTTAAAAGTGAAGACCAACTACAGCTTTTAAGAAATAAGTGACTAAATCACGTCAATTACCATCTAATAATGTATAAAAATGACTTGACTAAGTCAAAGCATTCAAAAATTGATAAAACCATAGATATTCATAGAAACAACAAGGTCTTTACCACTAAACCTATAACAATCGACACAAACAAAGTCAATTTATCCGTTCACGTCAATTCAAAGCCTATTACAATTCCACTACAGATACTAACCACCCACCAACCAATTATCCAAGCCAATCAATTCGAATTCAATACTAACATGCCGTTCAAATTTGAAACAATTCCTCTAAGTCACTTTCACAACTTACTTCCAACATGTGTAGTATTCAGCTATTTGACGAAATAGACGAGTCTTGCTCCACTAAATGTAAAATTATCAGAGATCCCAAAGATCTGGCCTTAGATATTAACAACTCAGCCTCCAAGTGTAGCAAAAAATTCAACATTATTTCGCTGAACATTAGGAGTGTAAACAAAAACATTGATAATCTATTGATTTATTTGACGGGGCTAAGGACGCAGATCCATGCGATTGTTCTGTCTGAATGCTGGTGTAACGAAAACTCGGTTCCTCCCACCATTGATGGTTTCAAACTTTATTTTAGTAAAAGATCATTCAATCAAAATGATGGTGTTATTATGTATATAAGGGAAGAGATTGAGGCCACGGTCAATGAATTAGAATTGCTAGAATCAAATTGCATTGAAGCAAAAATAGGTAATATGACTATACTGGCTATCTATCGCCCCTATTGTTTCAATAATCCAACTTCGTTTCTTAATTCCTTGGACACATATTTAACTACTGCCAGAGCTAGAAACATAGTGCTTACGGGAGACATAAACATTAATACTTTAGACACAAATAATGTTTCAGTAAGTGATTATTTAGAAATCATTGGCTCGCACGGTTTACAAATTGCTGTTGATACTCCAACTCATGGACGCACTTGTCTTGATCACTTCATGTGTAAACTAGTGGGATCATTTCAGGGCTACGTTTTAATTTCGGACATAACAGATCATTACCCGCTGTTCTTATCAATCACAAGCTCGCTTGCTCCAAAGTCAATAACTCATTCTTCAATAACCAGAACTAAAATCAACTATGAAGCACTTGTGGATGAAATTAATACTAAAGACTGGAAATTTTTCCTAGAAATTAATGATACTGACCTGGCTGCTAACACTTTGATTGAAACTCTCCAAGATCTTATAGCTCTTCACTCTGATAAAGTCACCTATTCCAAAAGAAACAGACCCTTGAAACCGTGGATCACAGTAGGCACAGTCAGGTGCTTTCATAAAAGAAACCGTATGCAATTACTAGTTAGGAGGAATCCAAATGATATGATTTTAAAAAAATCATTTATAAAATACCGTAACCTTTGTAACCAAATAGCAAAAGATCAAAAAACTGACTACTACAAACAAAAATTCAGACAAAATTACAAAAACAATAAAGGAACATGGGACACTGTTAGAGAAATCTGCAATATCAAAAGTAATCAAACCCAAGCTGATGCATTGTTACAACTGAAACCTTCACCGGTAAAGTCTCTTGATTTGGTAAATACTTACTTTACATCTATTGGCAAAGAATTGGCGGCAGATGTACTATCCAAAAGTGGATCTGATGAGTCGAAATTACTAAAAAATGTCTCAACCACTAGTAACGTTAATTCTATGTGTATGTATCCAACTGACTACATCGAAATAGACAAAATAATTTTAAATCTCAAGACAAATAGTGCTCCTGGAATGGATTGCATTCCTACCATTGTTTTTAAACACTCTCATACTGTTATGTGTTCACTCGTAGCCCACCTATGTAACCTCAGCATTTCAACTGGAATCTTCCCTGACATTTTAAAAAAAGCTGTGGTCGTACCTGTATACAAGGGTGGTGGAGTGGAGAAGGTGTCAAACTATCGGCCGATATCACTACTCAGCACAATAAGTAAAATTATTGAAAAAGTTGTTAACATTAGACTGACTGGCTTCTTGGAGAGCAAGGGACTCCTATCTGAAAATCAATACGGATTCCGATCTGGTCGAAACACCGAGGATGCTATTGCTAGCCTGTCCAAGATAGTAACAAAAGCACTTGACAGTAGTGAAAGATGTCTTGCTATATTCTTAGACCTAAAAAAAGCATTTGACACCGTATCCATTCCGTTGCTCTTGCTCAAATTGGAGGATTTGGGAGTACGGGGCACCGCCTTACAATGGTTTCGAAATTATTTAACCAACAGGAGTCAAATTGTCAAAGTCGCGGATATCACCAGCTCTGCCCAACCTATAAGCTACGGCGTGCCGCAGGGAAGCACCCTTGGCCCAACACTTTTTCTTGTTTACGCCAATAACCTCTGTAAACTCAAGTTGGATAATGGCAGTATATTGGCATTCGCGGATGACACAGCCCTGGTTTTCCCTGGTGATACATGGCTAAATGTCCAAGGATCAGCAGAAGCGGGTCTCAAAAAAGTTATGCGATGGCTTGACGACAGCCTTTTGACACTTAATGTTCCCAAAACTAAATATATCTGCTTCAGAATTACAAGTGCAAAAGCGCCGCCACCTAACTTCACAATTAAAGCACATACCTCATGTTGCCCCGTTACCAGAAACTCTGCAATTCCCTGCGACTGTCCTCCTTTAACGCAAACCAAAATGCATAAATATCTAGGTGTCATCATGGATGAAAATCTCAACTGGGTTCCGCATATTTCAGCTCTGAGCAAAAGACTTCGGAAACTACTTCATGTTTTTAAAAACTTGAGAGAATCTGCTGATACTGATCTCATTACTAAAATCTATTACGCCCTTGGTCAATCTCTCCTAACCTATTGCATACCGATCTGGGGTGGGGCTGCTGCAACACACCTTCTGGAGCTTGAAAGAGCACAAAGGGCTGTCATCAAGGTCATGCGCAATAAACCAAGGAGATACCCAACGGATAAACTATACGAAGAAGCTAACCTTTTAACTGTTAGGCAGCTATTCATATATAATTCGATCCTTCGCCATCACAAAACGATTGACCCTTCAACACTTCCTAAACATAAAAGACGTGTACGTACGCAGGTACCCACAAGTAACACAACATTTGCCAGACGTCAGATAACTCACACAGGACCGTTTCTGTATAGGAACTTTAATGACTTGGATGTAATTTATTCAATGAACAGAGCTACTCTAAAATTTTGTCTGAAGAGTAAGCTAAAGATGTTAAACTACCATGACACTGAGAAAATCCTACAAATCTGTAAATAATGCGCTCAAGTACTTATACTGAAGTATTTGACTCCTTTTAAAACCAATATGAGTGGGAGCCCTGCAAAAGAGTTCTCATTCCTGAATTTAGTGGATTGCCTACACGTTGATACTTTAAATAAATATATATGTATCAGTAATAATAAATAGATATATACGAATATGAGACGAATAATTATAACTTTAGTATTGTGAATGTCATAAATACCAACTGCTTTGAATTCGGTCAACTTATAAACTAAGTATAATAATATTACTAAATATAGCCTAATAGGTATAAGTGGTAATACAGTAGTGTTCGTTTGCCTAGACCATTGTATGGGGTGGAGGGTTAATAAACTGAAATACAGGATTTATCCTAATTCAGGTATTAGCCCGCCATAGTCCTCAAACTCACTATTGATTTACTGCATAGCATTAACTTTACTGTGTGATTAAATGAATGTGTACTTTAGTGTAACCTACCCACAATGTATTTATGTTATATTTTTTTACTTTGTAATTTTTTTGACTATGGTGAGAGAATAAACGTTATTATTATTACACGTGATAAAATGCAGGGTTTATGAAGCGCCTCCATTCTTTATAGAATAAATTTAGATACGTAGCTTTTATAAGCTACGTATCTAAATTTATTTGACAGCTCTAACTAAACTCATGCTATATTTTTCCCACACTCAAGATTACTGAAAATGATAACATACTTGAATTTATTTAGTTTAAAAGAAAATTGACACTCAAATTGAGTACATCGATATCCTTTAATGACATTTTATGTACATACAGGGTGTTGGTGGACGCTGTCAAAAACAAAGACAGACGGCAGTACTGGTGACCATAAACACGACTTGTTAGAAAATAAATTTTAAATCGCGAAAAAAAAAATTTGCTGTTTCATAAAAAGTATAATATCTACACGACTTGTTTGTATGGAATCACTGTTATTTTTCGCGATTCAAAGTTTTTTATAACAATTTGTATTTAGGGTGACCAGCACTGCCATCTGCTTTCATTTTTGAGAACCCCTAACACGATATATAATTTGTTAAAGGAGATGTTTCATATCCGGCCAGGTACTTGTATACTATCTGAAAAAAGCAGGAAAAATCTCCTGAACCCGGGAAAAATGCTAATAATTCGTTTTCATGCATAGTTTGTTTGTACAAAAGTTGAAATTATTTGTTGATTTCAGCGTCATTCAATATGGCGGACGACTTAGAAGTCAACGCCATGATGATATTTGACTGTGTTGCTGTTATTTCTATAAAAATTCTTCTTTTGTGCCACGCAACAAAGCAAATAAAAGGAAAACTGACGATTGTACCCTGTTCTGTATATTTATTTTTACTTGTTTTTCAGTTTAGTGTACTTAGACCTGGCCGGGTCTCCATACATTTTTGGAACATCTCTTTTGTGTGAAATAACCGAAACAAATAATTGTAAACGCTAATTCTTATAATTTACAAATGATAAAGAGGTTGACGCACTATCACAATGAAAGTATTTGTATAACATAACTAAATATGTACCTAATGTTAGTTTACTGATATAATGACCTTTTTGATAATATTTTCTTCTAAATAATGAATCGGACGTTATGTTATGTAACAGCTGACCGCCAAATACTTAGCTTTACTGATATTACAGTCTAACTTGATATGTACATGTAAACCTCTTTCCATTTTAGGAAGTCCTATTACTGGAGAATATCCTAATACTGACAGTGTTAATAAGTGAAAACCTATCCTCGACCCAGATACACAAAATAGGTGAAATGCGCACATTTTGACTATTAGACTTTAGGAAAACACTTAAAATTATTTTTAGCAAGAAATTGTCGCTGACAAGAAACACTATCCCTTCATAGGAAATGAGCTGATAGTTATCAAACACCTGAACTTCATGACTTATAGCTAAGAACGTTCCTGATCACGTCAGCTTTCAAACAAAACAACGAATTTAAATTGGTCTAAGTATTCGTTTAGGAGCCACGATACACAGACACACAGACAGACAGACAGAAACGTCAAACTAAATCTTTATTGTAGCTTGTACCTAAGAAGGTATATTTTTACACTTTCTGTTCAATCAGCCACTCAGATCATAGACATAAACCGGACATCATTCAAAACAGGCTGTATTTTTTTTTACAAAATTTCAAACTTGAAAGACTGATAGGTATTTAAGAAAAAAAAAATTTAATTTTCCACAGAATTCTCCCTTTGTTTCACACACATGGCCAAGCATTTATCCAACATCATGGAAGGCTGTGAATATATATATTCTACAGTCTTCTAAACTTCTTAATTGCAAGAATCGTTTCCCAGCAACATATTTTAAAAGTTTGAGAACAGATGGAAGTTCTCATGATTTGGTACCCTCAGGTCAAGGACAGTCTTCTATGCAGAGCAGGCATGGAGACAGATGAAAGAAACAGCCGCTCGTGTGCTGCTGGAACGCAGAATAGTGGCTAAGTGCCGCGCAGACCACAGAACCGAGAAGAGAATTTTGTCTATTCTGTGGGGCAGTCTACCAGGGTAATCCAGGTAGCCTCCAGAAGGTGTTCGGCAACGTTAAGGCGCTCGGAGACTTCCTGGGGGAACTGGGACATTTTACTTATTAAGGTCTCCACGTTCTTCTCATTTGAATATCACCGAAATTGTTGTAGACTTTTTTCATTGACGTTTAAGTAAGTAATAAAAATCTATCTAAACTAAAAAATTTCACGTCCTGAGGCGGGGATCGAACCCTTCGCAGTTCGGGCGACCGCTCCAACCATCTGAGCCACCCAGGACTTGGGATATCCCTGTGAAATTCTTCTAGTCTATCTGTACTTGCGTTATGAGCTAACGTCCACTCTACAATGTGGAAGTGCTCTATTTCAACATCCGAAACGAGTATTTTTACAAATACACACACACACACACACACACATTTTTCGACATTGTAGGGTGGACGTTAGCTCATAACGCAAGTACAGATAGACTAGAAGAATTTCACAGGGATATCCCAAGTCCTGGGTGGCTCAGATGGTTGGAGCGGTCGCCCGGATTGCGAAGGGTCGCGGTTTCGATCCACGCCTCAGGACGTGATTTTTTTCTAGCTTAGATAGATTTTTATTAGTAAATATTTTTAAACATTTATATTAATGTTAAAATCAAAATTAAGAATAAGTAAGTAATAATTTACACTTTAGTGTAAAGGTAAGTTTGATAAAAAAAAATTAAAATTTTAAGCAACCCCTGCCTTATTATTCATCTTTCTAACACCATCTGATTGAGACTATTCATAAGAGCCAAAACACGCTATATCTGCTGTAAGTTTCTGACTTTTCTGAGGAATTAAGGATCCCGCAGACTTTTTGATGGTATAGGATCAGCTCAAGGTTTGTTTGTCATGGGAATGTCACCGAAGTGACAGCTAGTAGGTACACCAAATTTCAAATCAATTGGATCTGTAAAAGTTTGTAAAGCCTTTTATCGTGCAGAAAATGAGCTAATAGTCATCAAACGCCTGCACTGATCATCATATATTATAGCTAAGAACTATCTAGTCACATCAACTTTCAAACAAAAAAAAACGAATCATAATCGGTCCATTCGTTTAGGAGCTACGATGCCACAGACAGACATGTCAAACTTATAACACCCCTCTTTTTCGTCGGGGGTTAAAAAAGCAATAACTATACAACAGAATTCTGTACCAATGTAAGTTGTTCTCAAATAATAAACAACGCGCGAAGATCGTAGAAATTGCGTACTTTCATTTGAATACGACTGTCCTTGATGACAAACTAACTTGCTATCAGACAGACAGACACTTTCTTTTCTATTATACGTTTGTAACAATGGTACTAACGTTCAGCTTGTTATCACCCATCAGCAATTACCTTTACGTATCGTAAGATCTCGTCGAGCTGATGAAAGACCGCTAGATATGGAAATGAAGCTGCTTAATTCCTTATCTCCTTTCAACTACTTACGATGGCTATCATTCGGCCATCCTGATATTGTGGTTACTTACCACAGAACATACTAATCCGCTTTTCTATGTTCTGTGGTGGTTGCCGTAGCCTACAGACATTTTGTCACACATATTACATGTACATGTTGCCCACCCTGTATAAATGGTTATGTTAACAGCGTTGTTCAATGAGGTGATGTCTGGAATTCCAGAACAAGAAGTAATCTTCCCCTGAATTTAATTTCGCGGGAAGATGAAACAAAACTGCCCATCTTCCCCCGATCGAGGCAATCCATTCGTGGGAAGTTGGGAACAGCGTTAATAAAAAATACGTTATTTACAGGCGATCTTCTATATTAATTTAAACTGTTTTTTCTCACATATTCATTATCCGACACTCATTGTTAACCGAGTTCAAAAATTAGGAGGTCCTCAATTCGGTTGTTATGTTTTTTTTCTCTGTACACCGATTACGCCGGGATTTCTGTTCCGATTTACGTGATTATTTTATGTTTCGACGCGGAATAGTTTTCATTTAGACTCCAATTTTTTTTTATTTAATCGATTGCGTAGTTTGGTTTTGAAATCAAGTTAACTAGAATAATTAAGTTGTCTATATATGCGAAGGATTTTGTTTCCCCACGATTTTTTAGTGAAACGATACGATATTAGAAAGCAATATATATATATATACTGACGGTCACCCATTGAGCTTTGACCTTATACAGTTATCACTAAAAATTGTGAAAGAAAAATAAAACAAAAACTTAAACCGACTTTATAATACTAAAGAGGATAAAATAATTAAATTTATTTGGGTACTTATCCCCTAGAAACATATTTTTTCGAGTTAGTGCTAAGTTGTTTCCAGAAACAATAGAAAGTGAAGCACCGGCTCCAAAAAATATGTAAAATAAAAATGAGTACCTACCTACTTAAATTTAATTATTTTATCCTTTTTAGTATTTTCAGGTTGTTCGGGCTACGCCGAAACAATATTTAAATAACAAGACTTAAGTAAAAAGAAAGAAATATATTTTGGAAAGAATATGACACATTGACTAATTATCTATGTTAATGAATATGAGTACGCGCAGCTCTCTTAATGGCTGATTTCGCACTAAAATGAAATGAAATTAATTATAATAAAATAATGACAAATGAGGTTAAGGCGAAAAGTGCTTATTAGGAAAATGTACGTTGCATGCTTGTACACAAGTCAATTTAAATTTTTGTTTAATTTTTTTTTACAACATTAATTTATGATAGTAAATCCGATAATAATATTTGTAATAAAAAATAAACTTATTTAAAACCTATGCCTTATTTATTATTTTAATTCAATTTCACATCGTTCAAGAACGCACAGCTGTAGTGTAGACAACATCTAGTCAGTACATAAGGCTTTAGGTATCTATTTTACTCAGAAATAGTGGTTTTATCAGCATGGGGGTTGTATGGCGTTATCAAGAACCAGTCAGACTGATAACCCACTATTACTTGAGCTAGACGAGTCGATAGGCTGGTCTGGAGTTTGTTTCCATTCTCTTTATACGACTTTTAGAACGACCACACGTTGACAAAATGTCGGTTTATGACAAACATTGTGAAGCGGAGAACTAATGGACTGTGTGTATTTCCTACATTATAAAAACAGAGAAACCATAAATCAGTACAAAAAGGATACATGGCTCAGCAACACATTGAATAGGTTATAATTAAACTAATATCACAAAGCTTCTTATTAGTCAAATGGAAAGTATGGTAACACAATAATGTGAAAGATAGATATACATCATTTACAGGTGATAGGCCCGTATAGGGTCGTCTGGGTAGGTATCACCGCCTTTCTTATTTCAGCCGTGAAACAGTTCGCTGTATTTCGGATTGAAGGGAAAGGTAGCTAGTGTAATTACTGGGCATGAACGGCATTTCATCTTAGGCCTCAGGATGACAACGCACCTGCAGTATCAAGTGACTTTCCCTTGTTATTGCAGGTGTCTATAGGCGGCAGTAACCCTTTACCATCAGGTGGGCCGTCAGCTTGCTTGTCATCAAGTTGTATAAAAAAAACAGTTGCACATTACGTCAAATCCCTGTACCCTGTACCCTATTTATTAGCAAATAAAAAATATTTGTATTTGTATTTGTATTTGTAAACAATCTTCATTCATTACCTTTTTACATGGACCGAATAATATCTATTTATTTATAATTAAAATAAATAATAATCAGAGGGCTTTATCCACAGTATTACCACAGAATATAAAACAAGTATGTGGTATTACACACGAAGAGGTATCATAATAATTCTTACGTATTATCCGTAACACTGTACCCCTTCCAAGTTTGCATATTGTGACGGGGAAACTAAATTGCGCGCAGTTTTTAAAGTTTTTCGCTGCTATTATTTATCTGTGGCATCATAGTCTTGTATAATGGACACAGTCTCATATAACGGATGTGGTTACAGCATGTTCTTTTTGCTTTGACATGTTATTACTGCAGCTATCAGGATCTAACTACAACTCAAGCCTGGGAACGGAAACCACATGAGCAGTTATACCAGCTAGATACTGATGCATCTATTATAATGGAGGGAATGTTTTATTATGTTTTAGGCTTACCATTTCTGTAAATTATAGTATATTGTAATTGAAATGATTATCACAGCTTATTTTGGCCGTAAAGCCAGCATATCCAGCTGTTTCTCGAGCTCCACTGCTTATAATATGTCAAGTCCATATTCATAAATAAGTAATTATTTAAATTTAATATCTAAATATTCCTTCACACTATAAAATACATACTGTGGTAGTAAATTTCTTAATCTATATTTAGATATGTGCATAGAAAATGAGTTCTTTACTTCCTTAGGTAATTTATTGTCGTCGCAACGTAACTCTTAAGGCGGTTTCCCACCAGAGGGGCGAGATGAGGCGAGGCGAAAAGAGAATTGAAATCGCACTGACCCTTTTCCACTAAAAATTGCCCGCGCGAGCTCGCGCGAGGTGATTTTCCACCAGAGTGGCGAGGAGAGAATTGAAATCATACAACAATAAACCTATCGCGAGAAGCGTGTTTCTGTTGCAGATATTAATTTATACTCTATATCGGAAGCAATACGGTTCATTTTTACACTAACTAATATTTCAATTCACGCCTCGCACATCCTCGTCAATCCTGGCTATTTCCACCAAAGATGCGCGAGGCGAGGATTGAAAATATGCCATACAAATTTTATATCTCGTCTCGCCTCGTCTCGTCTCGCCCCTCTGGTGGAAAACCACCTTTACTGTACAGGCTAGTTCTAGGCATATGAGACAACACTAATCTGTTTGGATTCCGACCTGAACGTGAATATATTTCTTTGGCTGTTGTGAAAAGAGTTAAGAGTTTAGTAAAGAGTTTTTTTTCTATTTACTTAAGTTGAATTTCCCCAGACCAGCAACCCATATCTCAAAACTGAAGCCACATAAGCATGGTATTTCAGTCGTCAATTGCCATTGCCTTACCACCTTGTTACTTTGTAAAATAAACAATGCGCAATCTCATCGTTCAATCAAATGAGACGGACCAGGACCAGTGTGTGGCTGATCACGTCGTCATTTAATCTGTCAAGCGGTGTCTCTGGAGGTCTTATTGTGTCTGGAATCTGATGCCTGCTTATAATTATATTCATACTCTCACATACTATCACACCTATTATCTTGCCCAAAGTAAGCATCATTAAGAGCAGCTGATACTATGGATACTAGATAATGTGAAACATATTTTTTAAAACAGCTGGATGACAAGCAAGCTACCGGCGACGTCGCCTAACGATTATAATATTAGAATTATACGTAAATATACATAAATATAAAAAAAATCATTACCAAAGAACAAATATTCGTGTTTATTACTCAAACATCAGCCCCGGCCGGGTCTAGAACCCCGGACTGAAGCCGAGTACGTAGTGGCTAGGGGCACTGCCACTCGAAATCATTCACGTTTAAAATCATTGGAAGTATATAAATTCTAATGTTAGCTAGAGAAATGCGAAAGCCCCTGGAGTCAAGGCGGCAGCGGTCATTTACTCCGCATTCCAGCCGGCCTGAGTAGCAAACTTTGAAGAAACACTATTGGACTGGAATCCCCAAGTAAGGAAAAAATGCTGGACATTAGCTACAATAAACGGGTTGTTAACCGTAGGAACACTACGCTTCATAGAAGTAATGTTATGTAGATGTGGTCTTCTGTATTTCTGGTCTGTACAGTCAAAACATCAAGCTTAACAGTTTGACCTTGAGACCGCCCTTACTACGTTCGTAATAGAGGCGACTTTCGTAATTCAACTGTTACACTTGATGAGCTCTCGTCTGTACAGACCAGAAATACTGCTATACTTTTTATTCAACAAAGGTACATTCCGGCTGGTGGTGACCGGTTATCGTAGCCTATAGACACTCGCAGCACCCTCTTCTTTATTTAATGGCCTCTCGTTATTACGAATTTTGCCAATGTCAAGTAAAACTAATCTGCAAATAACTTGCGGCAACGTTGTACGGTGATTGGGCAAGACGAATTCGTTTTCCGAAGAAAACGTGGTCGCCGGCCCGATAAAACAAAATGGATGCTGTCAGATGGCTGTACAACCTGTCGATTTCACAGCCAGCCGACACCAGCCCTCGCAGCACCTTGACCACTACTCATGCGCTGGCTGCCTTATAGAAATCAATCAATGTTGACAGCTTAGGAAGCGAGTCATCATAATATCACTTGTCTTCCAAAGCTAAAGGCTCCACACAGAAAGCAGGGATGGCCATGTCTTGTGTTGATGGCGTGTTTTTGGCGTGCGAATTACTGGGACAGTATATATTGGGAGATATTTGGGTTTAGTATTATAAAACAATATTTAATATTACAACTTTTATATGGATATACTATAATACAGAAAAAAAAATGAATTTTAAACACAGGATGATGATACGACAGTAAGTTGAAACATGCGCTGCATTATTTGATAGAAATGTCAGGAAATTATCAAAAGTTTTAATTTATTGTCGTAATGACATCACCACTCTGTTTTTTTTATTATTTATCGATGCTTTGGCTGCTAGGGCCTTTAGCTTAAAAAGAGACTTATTTATTCATTTATTGCATTGAAGAGCTGATGTAACACATTTCAATGCTTCTTGGAAGTATTTGACACGAAATATATGATGACAGTCACTTTATGCGCTACTTGATGAGGTGGATAACCACAAAAAAGTTCTCATCGTATTTCACAACATAATCACTTCTATTGTAATAATATTTTAGTTACACGTCAACACAAACCCTTTGTACATAAAAAAAACACCACTTTTATAACACAAAGTTCTCTCCGACACAATTTTTAATCATTATAATAAAAATCTTGACCGACGCCATTAAAACGCGCCAAACACTCCCTCACCACTCTGTATATGGTCAGTGCTGCCACTTGAGGGCAACGATGTGCTAACTAAAGTTAAATATTATTCTTGTTCTAATAGAAGACGCCACACAGCGCACGGGCTGGAGTCGTGCACCGCCCGCACCGGATTCTGTGTGGCGTCTCCCATTTGATTATTACTCGGATTATTGTCATAGTAACTCGCACTCCAAAATTAAAAATTTTAAGTAGCCCCCGGCGTCATTAATCATCTATCTAACACCATCTCATTAAGACTATTCATAAGAGCCCAAACACGCTATATCTGCTATAAGTTTCTGAAGAATTAAGCATTTCGCAGACTTTTTGATGGTATAGGATCAGCTCAAAGTTAGTATGTCATGGGAATGTCATCGAAGTGACAGTACACGGAATTTGAAATCAATCGGATCTGTTAAAGTTAGTAAAATCCTAATATCATGTAGAAAATGAGCTGATAGTCATCAAACGCCTGAACTGATCTTGATAAATTATAGCTAAGAACCATCGTAGTGACATCAGCTTTCAAACAAAAAAACCGAATTAAAATCGGTCCATTCGTTTAGGTGCTACGATGCCACAGACAGACACACAGATACACAGAGAGACACGTCAAACTTATAACACCCCTCTTTTTTCGTCGGGGGTTAAAAACACACGACACGAACAACACGACACGACACGAACAACACGACACGACACGAACACGCAACGTGAATTTCACGCCCAGCCCCGATTGTAATAACATGAGATATCATTGAGCGAAGGTTACTACTTACCACTAGTGTTGTGTTCCTGCGATGAGTAAGGTCGCCAGAGCTCATCGACAATCTTATAACGTCAAACCTGCTTGTATCCTAAAATAATGAAAAATAAAAATCAAATTTCTAAGAAACAATTATATTGGCAAGAGTTGTGTCAATTTCCTCATTAGACACGAACCGTAGAACAATAAATGTTGCCACAAACTTCGACTGCAATTTCTCGCTTAACATTTAGTTAAAAGACCGGTTGCTCAATAAAAAAAACTCCGCACTGAAAAATGACATTTAAAATTAAGCCAGTCACGCGTCAAACAATTAACATGGTGCTAACAATTCTTAACACACTATAAAATAGCGCAATAAACGGAATGATATCAGTATCATAAAAATGTAGAAAGGCGTTACGAAAATCTCTCATTTATCTTTGACCTTTGTCAGTTTAAAGACCCCAGCGCCACTTGAACGACATAAGTGCAGCAAAGAAATCGTGAGTTCTCTCCATTCCCACGCTAGCTACTGATGAAAATTGACTATAAATTGTGTTTCTAACAACAATAATAAAAGGCTTTAAAAATGGTACTTCAATATCAGAAGCAAATTAACAAAATGTTTTGTGGAAGTACTATGGGAAATGAAAGTTGTTTTTTTTGCAGAAAGACATGTTTCAAAAATGTATGGAGACCCGGCCAGGTCTATGTACAGTATACTAAAAAATAGATAAAAATATGCAGAACGGTGTTCAATTGTCCATTTTCTTTTTATTTATTTTCTTTGTTGCGTGGTACAAAATAAGAATTTTATAGAAAAAACTGCAACACAGTCAGATATTCATCATGGCGGCTATGTCACTTTGGTGACGTTTATTTGACTTCTATGTCCCCCGCCCCATATTGCGATACTAGATAACTGTGAAATCGACGAAAAATCATAACTTTTGTACCAACAAACTATGCATGAAAACGAATTATTAGTATTTTTCCCGGATTCAGGAGATTTTCCTGATTTTTTGAGATAGAGTACATATACTTAGCCGGATATAAAACATCTCCTTTTGACTAATGAAGTTTTGTACAGTCGACAGCACATCAAGAGTAACAATTTGACTTTGAGCGGCCTTACTCCATTCGTAATAGAGGCACCCAGCAACACCAGCCTATATACGTCCCAGTGCTGGGCACAGGGCTACCTACATAAGAGAACCACATGAGGAGCTTGGACCTTAACACCACCACGCTGGCCCAATGCGGGTTGGTGGGTAAAGCGGTTGCAGTAACAACCGGGTCCAACGGCTTAACATGCCTTCCGAAGCACGGAGGAGCTCGAGATTAAAAATTTTGGTTGACCCATCCCGGGATCGACCATGGCGAAAGTTGCTTTGTTTTCGTAATTGAAACCAGAGAGCTCAAACCACTACACCACCGAGCCCCTCAATCGTATTGTTAGTATAGATAATTATAATCGTAGCCAAAACTCTTTTAGAAAACAGACTTAATCAAACATTCCTCTGTGTTGGTTAGCCGAAGAAAGCAGTACCTACTTTTACGTCAACGGGCTCTTTAAGTCGTGCCAAATATATTTTACGAAGTCATCATCGAAAATTCGGTAAAATCTATATATTTATCAGTTATTATACATTATTCATACTCGAATGAGAATATTCGAATAGGTACGTTGCAGCACTAAAATTAAGTTATTAAAGTAATAAAAAGCAACGCTCGCGTTAATTATACATATATTAGGTAAATTAAAACAATAATAAAATGATTCGGTGCGCAGCCGCAGGCATTCTCTCTAACAAACTGTTTGTGTTATGGCAACACTTTCTTCTCAAATAATTCAGTTTGGACTTTTTTGTTCATGGTCAATGCGTGAGCACTCTTTTACCTTCAAAGATTAAGTAACATTAGAAGTGGCAGATTTCTGCCTAAAGTTAGCTATATTTTGTAACTAGCTGTGCCCGCGACTCGTCCGCGTGGAATATTGACTTTTTCCATACAAACTTTCATCCCCTATTTAATCCCCTTGGGGGTAGAATTAATCAAAATCCTTTCTTAGCGGATGCCTACGTTATAACATCTACCTGCATGCCAAATTTCAGCCCGATCCGTCCAGTGGTTTGGGCAGTCACCTTTGAGGTTATTTAAACCAAATTTTAGAAAAATATTGTAACTATAAAAAAATAATTATGTCCTTGCTTGGACATTTCATAGTCCGATTGACTGCTTTGACCACTAAGCTAGTTAACGAGGACTTGGAGTTGATAACACAACAAATTGTTCTTTTTTTTTTCTAACTATTCCATTATTTTCTATCTAAGATATGTTTCTAAATAGCTTGAGAACTGACCAGGAATCAGACCTTCTATCTTAGGCCGGCCAATAGCATTTTGTCATAGAAATCTTATTATACTTCTAATTATTAAGGTGCTGCCACACTGCTGTTAAAAAATGTTTACTAACATTTTCTAACACTAATACATTTAATAACAAATGTTAGGAATTGTTACATTCTGTTTTGAGTGCTCCTACACTGATGGAAAATGTTAACAAACATTTATAACATTTGAAAAATCGGCTCGCTCGCTATACAGGCTATCCCTGCACCCTGTTTGTGTGCAAACAAATTTATTTATTTATTTTTATTTATTTATTTATTTTATACACAAAACAGATTACAATTCATTAAACACTTAACTTATAATTATACAGTTCACATCTAGATTGTAATCCACAAATATGTGTATTTTATAAAATTTACGAGTTCGACATAAAACTCAGGCTTACATAATACTGCCAAATACAAACGAGAGAATAAAAAAAAGGGTCTTAAAATTAAACTTCAGAGACAACTCTCTACCCTACACGGATGTAGAGATCACACTGTCCTCGGGCTTGGAGTAAATGATCACAAATGTTTTATTTTGTTACAATTTGTTGAATACCTAGTTCAGAAATTCTTAATTTTTGATTTTACCGTTATTATAAATGTTTGAAAAATTACTTAGTAATTAAAATATAAAACTAGAAAAATTTAACTTCCTGAGTCGGGAATCGAAACCGCGACCTTTCGCAATCCGGGCGACTGCTCTAACCAACTGAGCCACCCAGGACTTGGGATATCCCTGTGAAATTCTTCTAGTCTATCTGTATTTGCGTTTATGAGCTAACGTCCACCCTACAATGTCGTAATACTCTATTTCAACATCCGAAACGAGTATTCGAAGATTGCGAAAGGTCGCGGGTTCGATTCCCGCCTCAGGACGTGAAATTTTTCTAGTTATATATTTTAATTACTTAGTTCAGAAATGTTTAGTAACATTATCTAACATGAAAACATTTTCTAACATTGTGATCGTATGTTTCTTAACAAATGTTTACTAACGTTAATAAACATTTTTAAACAGCAGTGTGGCAGCACCTATTGTTTGCAAACAAAATATAACAAATGATTTATTTTGTTACAATTTGTTAACTAGTTCAGAAATGCTTACTAACATTATCTAACATGAAAACATTTTCTAACATTGTGATCGCAAACGTTTGCTAACGTTAGTAAACATTTTTTAACAGCAGTGTGGCAGCACCTTCAATTGTTCATGTACCTAATTATAAAAAAGATTTTTTCATTTTATCCGCTCAGCTACATAAGAGTTTATTGAAAAGATAAGGAATAAATCAAAACAAAAATACTCAGTTCTTTATGGCAAAAAGCATACGGCCCGTCTAAAATGCGACTACCTTAGTCATAGAGACCCATAGTATGCTTGGCAATTAAAAATGAAAACTGATAACGCATTTTCATTTATAATAATGTTATAATCAGAAATTAAGAAGCATTGACTTTTGCTATGATTGGTTTTAGGAATCCTGTTAAAAACCCCGAGCAGCATTGTGGATAATATTTCCAATTCATCTAATAAGCTGTTTTAATTTGGACATAGAAAGTGTGTGCTTGTGGCGTTATCGTGGTCTAAGTTGGAATACTGATAACGTGGTCACGGAAAAACTCGTGGTCCCGGGCTATCCCGTGGCCACGATCGCTGTAAAATAATAGAAAAGTCGGATATAATACCTATAGCACAATAATGTATGTAATAATAATAACAATAATATTCATACTATTATCTAGCCCAAAGTAAGCATCATCAAGAGCTGGTGTTATGGATACTAGATAACGGATAAATATTGATAATAATATGTATACATACATATAAATATCAAAAATATACTAAATAAACATAGAAACATCCAGGACTCATAAACAAATGCTCGTACTCATCATACAAACATTTGCTCCTACCGGTATTCGAACCGGGGACCTCTTGACCGAGTAGCCTGCATAGCAAGGGGTACAGACCGCTCGACCGGCCGGTCGTCAAATCGTAACTTAGAATTAAACGCGAATGAAATCCAGTAAAATGGTTTTCTTTCAAATAACTTGCAACTTTCCTCTACTTTCCGCACCTCCTTAACTAATAATTTATTTCGGTAAACTTACTAACTTATGGTTGTCTGGTGGAGACCGCTTCTAACGCTAAAGTCGCGTTTTTGATGTACCTATTTTGTTTTGTGTTATCTCTGTGCGTCTCTAATAAAATGGCTATAGAGTCCCATCTGCATTGCAACTATTCTGTGGCTAAACGCATTCAAATCATATTACTTTCACAGAGCGTTTGACCATATCCCTGACGACTCTCGCTGATTCAGACTGTGATACTCAAGTAACTCGGCCTTCGCAAATGTTTTGTAATCTTACTTTGGTCTGGCGTCTGAGTTGGATGGTCAATGAACCTTGCATAGAATTGCTTAATGGAGGTTATTTCCATGGAAATCGCCACGTTAAGTTTCAAGTTTATTTTACCAAACAAACGTGTCCTGCAAAACGTTTGTTTTCTTGCCAAAAAAATCCAAGTCTTTTACGGAATATGTAGGACTACAGTAAAAGTAAAATGGGCGTTACGATGTCGCCCTCACATGAGCGAAAAAAGCTGTTAAAAGACGTTTGGACATATGGATATGTCCATGCCAAATATCATTTAAATCGGTTTACCTGCAGGAGTGAAAACGTAGCAGACATACAGACAGACTGTACCTTTCGCATTTATAATATCAGTATAAATATGACGACCGGCTGGTCGAGTGGTCTGTACCCCTGGCTATACGGGCTGCACGATCAAGAGGTCCCGGGTTCGAATCCCGGTAGGGGCAAATGTTTGTATGATGAATACGAGCATTTGTTTACGAGTCATGGATGTTTATATGTTTATTTAGTATATTTCTAATATTTACATACATATTATTATCAATATTTGTCCGTTATCTAGTATCCATAACACAAGCTCTTAATGATGCTTACTTTGGGCTAGATAATAGGTGTGTGTGTATGAATATTATTATTATATTATTATAATATATATGATGTTTCTACGATTGCTCACAACTGTCCAAGATAATATAATTAAAGAAGAGGACAGCCAACAGCAGAGTCATTTTTCTGATATACGGGATATTAGGGGGACGCTCTCGGAAACCAAGGCAGGTGGCAGTGCTCGTCACCTTACATACGATCTGTTGAAAAATAAATTTTAAATCACGAAAAATCAGCTGTTCCATACAAACCGGCCGTGTAGATATTACAATTTGTATGAAACAGCAGATTTTTTTTGTCGCGATTTCAAATTAATTTTTTAGGAAGTCGTGCTTAGGGTGACTAGCACTGTCACCTGCCTCTCTTCTGTCCTAACATCCTGAATAAGGTGGTTCTCCTATGTACACTCGACAGTGACAAGTAACAGTTAATCTTGACACTAGCCTAACTCTGTTCGTAATACTTAGTTCAACTGTAACACTTTTTTTTTTTTTATACAACTGGATGACAAACAAGCTGACGGCCCACCTGATGGAAAGCGGTAACCGCCGCCTATAGACACCTGCAATAACAAGGAAAAATCACTTGATATTGCAGGTGCGTTGTCATCCTGGTGCCTAAGATGAAATGCCGTCCATGCCCAGTAATTACTACTTGATATTCTGTCGTATGTATGTACACAATTTTTTCTTTTTATAGCTATCCTTCATCATGCATCATCTAATTTATGTCCTACTTCTGGCCACACCACGACTCATGGCACTCAAGCAGCACCAGATGCAGGTTGGTGAGTAAAAAAATATAATTATACATATACATAGTGCACAGGTATTATTGTTTAAGAGTGAAAAAAAATACAGTGGAAGCTATTTTTAAAAGCATGTCGGCTAAAACAACCGAAGTAATTAAATTAAACCTCGTTAGTGACTTTAACCGTGTGTAAGCGTCATTTAAATCACTTGATCGAAGCTCAATGCTTAGATATAATAAATAAACTTTCTTCGAGTCTCCATCTGAATTACTAATGTTGAAAAGCTTTTAATTAATTCTTCTTATCAGGTGGTTGTATCTCACGTCGGACACAATTGAGAGCGGACACCTGTAGTTTAGAAAGTAACTAACGATTAACAGAACACTCGCCTCCTTAAATGACGAGAATTTACGATTGTTGGTATAAATAAATTAATGATTAGGGTTCAACATAAAACTCTAGAGAGAATAGAGCAAGGTCGAACAGATAAAGGTTGCTTTGAACAAAACGTCAGAAGAATGTTCCAGAACGATTTGAGAAACATAATCATATTATACAAAGTTGTTTCGATATTCCATTTTGCCAACAAAATGAGAATTGTATTTATTATATGATAATAATATATCGATCATCTAATTATTTTCACCAGCCCTCAGGTAGCCATGACCATGAATAATCAGAAGTATCATGTACAAATTGCGCGGATTGCAAAACATAAAAACTAGGTACACTAATTTCAAAAATATTTTGCATTTTGATAAATAATTTAATTTCGCTTGATCATCATCTGGCTAATGATAATGACTTTTATATAGATAACATGGAAGCAAATAAAGACGTCGCAGGTACGTGCCGCAGCGCAGCCATATGTAGATTTTTGGATTATCTACGGGAGCTTTCAATTGATGACTACGATCATTTAATATATTTCGTAATTTAATTGGCAGTCCTAGCCATCGCTGATTGATAGGACTACAAGGTCTCACCACGATGAAGATTGAATTATAGCCATTTAAAGGATTTGTTTTGTTCTGTACCATGTTCAATTGTATCAAAGGCACGCAATAAAATTCAAGTTCCAAACAAATTGAGTTGAAAATGATCAACATAACTATTTATACCTAATCATAACATATTATATCAATACATTATCTTAGAATCATAATTACTTCGATAGATTAAAAGTAATAAGAACTCTTAGTGATACAAATCAAGATTGAAATCAATTGATCAGCAATCATAAGGTATGATCACAGATAATCATAATAAAAAATCAGAATTACGAGTAAACACTTAGCCGATATAATTGCAGGTTTAGCTCCAGAAGACTGGAAGGTATATGTGTATTTAAATAAAAATAAGAGTTTAATAACAAACGATTGCTCAAATTAAAAAATTGATTTGGTCCAGTTAGGTTTGGACTTCATCTAAAAGCCGAATATAATTTTTCAAGTCGAATATAAATGAACTTACCGATTCTAACAAAACTTGTCATGCATAAGCGAGTCAGGCTAGTTATAAAAATTATAAGAGGATTTTTCGAAAAGTTTCATTAAAAGAAATTATTAGCGTTTTTGAGTTTGTTTGAGAAGCTAAAAATTGCCGTTACTCGATTATTATTCTACTTTTCGTGAGTATATTTGCTGTACCAAGATTCCATACAATGTCACAGCTAAGAACTTGACTTTGGAACCTTTATAAAGTGTGCAGATTGGAGTTTTTACTTTATGACTTAGCCCTTATGTTCGATGCCATAATATTAAGTCCAGATGGTTGTTTATTCTGCTTTGTAGCTCTCTATACATAGTTAACACTGAGTAGATCTACAAAGCACTAAGTTACTTGAGTAAGTACGTACCTAAAATTATAATTGGCTTCTATATACCTGAGTTTATCGCCATAAGTTTCATAAATCGATATAACTGATAGAATCACAAATGTTGCGATGGATGGATAAATTCGCAATGATAGTATCTAGACGTGAGTCACACAGCCAATCCGGATAAAATCGAGGCTATAAAACTGGCTACAAAAGGATAACAAAGGTTGATTGCTTTAACTGACTTGAATCTTGCTGTGGGTTGGTTATATATGGATTTTATGATAGTCTAAAAAACTTTTGATCCTAATTCATTAATTTGAAAGCCCAATCAAAGACGGTTTTATCGAAAATCATCGATTGTGTTTTAAATTGGTATAAGTCAATTCCATACGTTCATTATTAAGTTACAGCTGTGCAATGTTGGAAATACTGGTAATAGAAATAGACAATTATTTTCAACCAACTGACGAATTGCAGCGAAAATTTCAGTGATTATATTGGAAATTACTAGTAACTTACTTGGTTTGAGATAATTTGCCCTAAAATAAAGCTCAATAATGTTTTGGTCCATTTGATCCAGGACCAAAAGAATTTCGGAAGCAGAACTTTCAAGTAGATATTATTGAGAGAAAGCAAGAGAGAAATGACAAACGTAAACATACACACACATTAATGATATGCACTACTATAATATGTTAATATTTAGGTATTTTAATGAGCGTGTTTGCTTAATCAAAATGTCATATGATATGTTAAGCAAGCTGAGCAGAACCATTCTGTTTGGAAATCGATTGGGGATGTCTGTGTTCAGTAATAGTGGACATCATATAGGCGATAATAATATAACTACAGGACACTATTATGATATGACATGATGCTTGAAACCAGCTGAGATACCCGCAGTGGCTCCTAGATTACTTACCGCTATAATAACTTAAATAAAGTATACAACTAAAGTAAAAACGTCTGTGTTTGTCTCAAATATTACTGTAGTCTAGATTGACTCGTCCCACGACCTACAGAGCAGTGCAGGGTCGTCTCCGTGACCATATGGCGTACATGTCCATTATTGTCATAGTCAGTCATTACATTGTGCTATGGTCAACTAAGTTTAAATCGACGAACGAGTCGATCGAGTTTAATGAACGTCTTGAAGTTTATTGAATAAATATTTTGCCTGCAAGTAATTCTAATTCCAAACCCGCACGTCAAACCAGCGATCGGGTGTATTTGTGATAGCATTCTTATCACCTTGTCCCAAATAACCAACGATCCAGTCTGATGGTTGGCGTGTTTGTTGAATTTTTCCATATCAATGAAAGTGATAAACGTTCACAATGTTTTGCAAATTTTTACTCAAACTATTTATTGTAGTACCACAGGGTACTGCCTAGATTTCAAACTGAACCGTAAATATATATCTATAATTTAGTCCCCAAGTGAATTATTAAGACAATTCTTTGGGTAATCGCTTTTTCCTGCTCTCGTTCACAATTTTATTTGGGATCGGCACAGTTTATTTCATTCTCTTTTTTTACTCCACCTCTCAATATTCGTTCGATCCCTTTTAGTCTCGTCATCTCTTCTCTGAACTGCCTCTTTCTTCTCCATTAACATTCATGCTCATCATTAACTTCCTCGTCATCTCTCTTTATTTAATATTATATGAATAATTTACAATTTGCTAAATAAAACAAAATACAAAGCTGAAAAGGTAAGTTTTTCATCCTGCCCGAGTGAGGAATGGAGCTTTCGTTCCTCTACATTACATTTGAATGTGACAAACGTAACGAACTTAAATGAATCAAAAGTAGATCTTGCAATAGTTAGACATGTGCGCACGCGCAGGGGCCAAGGTGAACTGGCGATAGTGGAGTATTTAGCACAAGTAAGGTTGTCAACTGAAAAAAATTTATATAAGTCACTAAACAGAATATACTTTACCAATGGACACATTATACTCGTTTTATTTTTGTTAATCTATAATAGCGTCTTTATCTATCAGAGTCATTATGCCACAACAGCTAGCTATAAGAAACGAATGTTGTCTAAATATGTTAATTTATTTATTTTGCATACAGACAAACAAAAAATTTAGACGTGTAAAATTTCGTGTTTTTTCTTCTATAATTTATAAAACCCAATAAAGAAAACTTTTTCTTCAAATACTTCTTCTGTAGCAGGTGGGTTAGAGAGATTTCTTTTTCTAAAAGTTTTTTTTAATTTTCTTCTTGTTTAATTTCTTTTGCAATTTTCAAGTTTACTGCAACTAAGTAATTAAAAAAAATAAAGGCTTTTGCAACGTGTATTAATATTGGTGCCTCGATCAATGCAAGTTCAATTTACAATCGATACAACAACCCAATTATCGTCAGTAGTAGTTTCATTGAAGTAACAGCCCTACTCTAGGTAGAGACGAATGTGAGTGATAACTGGGTCACTATCTGAGGTTGGTTCCGTGGAGCAATACACTATTACTAACGAGTAACGAGAGCTAACATATTATCTATCTTCTACGTCTTCTAAACAATATTTATTCTTATTAGCTTTTTAAGGAATATCATCATCACTAAGTCTCGTATCCGCATTTATGGTAGGATTAAATTGCTTTCAAAAACTCATCTGTTACCAGCCGTTAATTAGCAAAATAGAAAATGTTTTAATAAAATTTTAATTTAGCGTTGTTTTTTAATGTTTTATGTGTATTTCTGTTGCTATGGTATCTCATGTCACTAGGTTTAAGTGTTCATCCCTTACCAGCTCGACGTCGTCGTGCTTTAGCGGCTATGATAGCTGAAGATTAAACTACCTTTTACAAAAAGTTATAAACTATAATGCCTCTCCAGAAAACTTGGTAACACCGACAAGATTGAACTCAATGTCTATCAAAATATATCATGCTCGTGGATAGTTGTTGCAAATTGCTTTAATGGTGCAAAATGCTGAGAAAACACTTTTACCCTTGGGGCTTATAAAGCTCGATGTTTGTGGCACAAAGATGTACTTAGTGGTAGAAGGACAATTCCTTATAGAAGTCATCAAAAATCAGTGTAGGGGAGAGTGTTGTAATGTGATGTCTAATGCGTGGTAATTTTTGAATGAGCCCGGTTACTCCATGCTAGCCAAGAAGGAAAACGATTCAATGCCTGGCATTGAGCATAGACTCTCTATCCCTGTCTTTCGTTCATGATATTTTCAACGACTTCGTTCAGATTAGCCCAGACGGCACTCTTTCTTACTCACCTACTTCAATTTTGATGCCCTATTCAGGCTAATAGTTCACAGTTTTTAAATCGTCAATCAACATCATTGGAGTAATCTAATCTTCTTTCACTATAGTAGGTAAGTAGTAAGTTTGCAATCATTCATCTTTCTTGGGAATTATCTCGTAAGTTCCTTGACTTATAACTGGAGTTGACTGACTTAAAGCTACCGTTGCTTCACAATAAATGTTACTACTACACAATGTATTTGTAGATTAATCGCAATATTTATTCGTAAGTTTAGTAATGCTTGCTGGGGCTTATGTCGTCTATTGTTTCCTGTCTTATTATTATTATTTTGTGGCTCTTGCTCTGAAAGAAGATAAGAAGGGTTTGCCAATGTAGCTAGCTTAGCTAGTAAATTAATCCAATTTCAATTTCCCCACTGTCTAAAGTTATTGTTCGTTATTGACTTCAGGCGACCATTCAATCGCTGCGGAAGTTAGTACAATCAGCCTTACATCATGCTTGACATTTCACTTCTAAAATTAGTCATAACAAAACTATCTGTATCAACGTGTATCGACGACTTTGATGTACGTTAAAACTTAAAGTTTATGTTTACACCCGATTTGTTTAATTGTTGTATTTTTTTATACTAATAAATAAACAAATAAATAAAACCCACTAGGCTTTACCTCGATATTGTGTCTATGTTAAAATTGATGAACAGTCTTACAAGACATTTAAAATGGATATGCCTACCTACATAGCTATAGCCTTGATAATCTCTGTACTCATTTGGCAGTGTTTTAATTACTAAGCCGATTTCCAAAATCTCAGACCATAATAGGTATAGCACATCGACTTTATCTTGCCCTTTCTGTTCATGAGTGTTGTCTGATCAAAGCGACCGTTTGAACGGCCACCATTCCCTGCCAGAGGCAACGTCTTTAAACACGACAGCTCGACTGCTTAGTTCTAAAATAAATCTTATTTCTAGCGCATAGAGTGCCATTGCTTAAAGATTGATACGATGACTGTACGAGAAAGTTAAATAACAAATAGAAAGGTTAGTATTGAGTTTGATTAATAGAGTTCGTTACAAAAGGGATTGGTAGGGCGTTGAAGACAGCGAAATCAGCTGACACTGTTGTCAAACAAATTGGTAATTACCGTAGAAATTAAACGGAACTTTGTATAATGCAGCAGTCTAATGCAATCATAGCGTAAATTTAGGTTTGGGAGCCGAAGAAACCCAGAAAGACATTTGTTTTTATTCATTTTTGTATGTAAGTATCACTTAAGTAAACGTACCTCTATGTTTCAATGTTATCTCATAAAAACTAGACCATTGAACTGGTTTGGCCTAGGAACTACAGTTTGGGAAGAGATATTGTTCGAGTCGTCACAAACTCTCAATAGCAGTAGTAGCAAGCTGTTATTATCACTTCAAGCGTTGCGGATATCTCGTATAGTAAAACTAAAAAGAATGCTATTTATGAATAGGTTCAGACAGAATACAAAAAAACATTTACCATAAATTCGTTTATGTATTCTGGTAGAGTTACAGTTGATTTAATCACCGCATTGCCGTTTAAATGTTGATGACCTTTCTCTGAGCAATAAGACTTGGCATTCGATGAGCAAGATAATGGTTACTAAATCTGCATCCTCAATATAACAATATCAAAATTATACCAAATACCAGATCACGTTAACTCGATCGTGGTTAGAGGTTAAGCGGTGAATGCGAAAGATACTCCAAAATAGGTAGTCTTGGCACTGCTCCAGGCATTGCTCAGTAATTGATAAACACACGGCCAGCAAATAACTGTATATCTGTGAATGAGCTCTTAATGTTGTTTACCTATTTAAGTGATCTGACGTTCTGATCAACAGGGGTTTAAGTAGTTAACAACCCTTTCAGAATCTTCTCAATCTTGAAGTGCGAGGTGATAGAGACTAGCACAATAGTGATTTCTTCGCGCAAATAGTATGGATGTCCGTGCTTCACAATATAAATAAGTAATTGTGAGTTAAATACCATGAAACCCTCGCGAGTCTCAATAAAAACTTCCATTGTGCCAAAATGAATGGCCGTAGATTGAGCCGTTTATTTTTGCGACAAGAACCACGTGAAATCACTGTGTTTAATTCGATTAAGTTTTTAGAAAGCGTTTTACTAATAAAGCTATAGTAGGTATAGCTGGTAAAAACGGTTGTACCTAACTGTCAAGATTTTTTGTAGAACATATAGTCTTGTGTTACTACGGTGAGTAAGATATGAGATCGCCAGAGCATTACTAGCAAGCTGTGTGTTGGAAGAAAGATTTGGTAATGATGACAGACGCTTGTAAGTTGCAAAAGTGCATAGCTGACAGATTATGCCTTTCCAGAAAACCTGGTAACACCGACAAGATTGAACTCAATGTCTATCTAAATATATCATGCTCGTGGATAGTTGTTGCAAATTGCTTTAATGGTGCAAAATGCTAAGAAAACACTTTTACCCTTGGGGCCTATAAAGCTCGATGTTTGTGGCACAAATATGTACTTGCTGGTAGAAGGACAATTCCTTATAGAAGTCATCAAAAATCAGTGTAGGGGAGACGGGAGAGTTTTGTAATGTGATGTCTAATGCGTGGTAATTTTTGAATGAGCCCGGTTACTCCATGCTGGCCAAGATGACAGACGCTTGTAAGTTCCGAAAATGCATAGCTGACAGATTACATAACGCTACGATTTACTCAATTTTTTTTTCCGGCGTTTGAAATGCTCCATATAGCTACACACGCAATAAGGGTTCTAATTCTAAAGCATGTTCAACCAACCGCCCTGGGGTAGCGAACGAAACGATGATAAAAATAGGCCATAGGCATCATTCAGAACAAACTCCGATAAACAAACGAAAGAGGACACAGGCCTTACCACCATCTATACTTCATATTCCGCTCGGTTCAGTATTGGTTCCTAAACTGCATCGCTGTCATAGTCGTAGACAGCGTCGTACGTAGTACAAGAAAAAGATCGTAGTAGTAAAAGATCGTGGTACGGGTGCTGGAGGCTAAATATTTCCTAGCGCTTGTGAGTTCGGAATTGTCGACCGCGTCTTTGAACTTGTCTTGATGGACTATGATTATGAAGTAAGGTACTTATTATACCGGAAGTTAGGGGGAGGCTCTCGGAAACGAAGGAAAATGGCAGTGCTGGTCACACTAAACACGACTAGCTAAAAAATAAATTTGAAATCGCGAAAAAAAGTCAGCTGTTCCATACTAACAGGTCGTGTAGATATTACAATTTGTATGAAACAGCTGATTTTTTTTCGCGGTTTCCAATTTATTTTATAGCAGTCGTG